>CM057779.1:15596576-16846576 GCA_030064435.1 Trapa incisa | reverse complement strand
GATTCGGATCGGTCCGGTTCGGTTCAGGGCAGGGATGTCTACTTCCTTCAGATGACAACACTGTTCACTCACTGGAAAATTGAACCAGCGCTGATGAAGAGGAAACATTTTGGTTCAGTACGTTTTAGGTCATCAATGACTATCATAAAGGTGCCAAACAAACGACTGACGAGTCCCCGAGCTCCCTATATTAAGAGCTCCTCTCCATTCATCCTCTCTACACCTGAAAACCTCACTCTCTCTTAGCTACTCAATTTTCTATTGAAGCTCAAACCAGAGCTCTGATATAGGGTCTTTTCTGAGACAAAGAAGGCATGGTTTTGTTCCTTAGAATCTTGGAGAAGTCAGCTACACGGTGGTAGTCTCCAAATGCTCTGAGGATCACCGGAGAAGCGCCGATGTATTCGAATAGTGAAGCAGCTCCAGCAGACCAAAGCTGCCCTATTTCTATCAAGCTAAAATTGCCAATTCGAGCCCTCCTCAAGCCAAACTAAACTTTTCCAACACCTCCTCAGCCATCCTACGACCGAATTAGAACTGAAAGGTAAGCCGATTTGGCTCCCCTTTGTAATTTTTGACAGGTGCTAGAGAGAGAACTGGTAGAATTTTGATGACAAAATTCTCACTCAATTCAGCATCAATTGATTCAATTCTTAATCCTAGAAGAAACCTCAGCACAAGAGCTATCTAACCAGATCAAAAGCTTGGATCGTCGCGCCTCCTTCGGTAAGCATTCGAAGCTTTCTCTCTCTACGTTCTGTTTTCTGGCGAAGCTCCGTTTGAGCTTGTTCCAATGTCAAATCGTGCGATCCAAAGTGCAATTGAATTGTATGAAAATGTAGGCACTCCAATTTAACTTCAATTTCAACAATTATACTTATTTGATTGGTCAATTTTATGAAATCAAATTTGGTTGTGTTGGAAATTTGAAATTTGGGGAAATTTTGGGGATTTCGAAAATTCGAGGGACTAAAATGCAATTTTATAAAATTGAGGGCCAATTAGGCATGATAAGAGTTTTGGAGGACCAATTGAGCAAATTGAGGTTCCAAGGGGAATTTTAAAAGTTTCGGCACTCAATTTGGGGAAAAATCGACATTTGGAGCCTAAAGTAAAAGAAGAAAGAACTTTAGGGACCAAATTGCAAATATTTGAAAAGTTAGATATTTTAGTCATTCATAATGAATGAAGGTTATCAAGCTAAATTATAATGAACAAGAATGTTCATACCATGTAGGAACACGAGATATTGGGAACGCTAGCTGAGACAAAGCTCACATGGGAAGAAAGTCGATTTAGAGGAAATACACTGCACCATCGAGTGAGTGGGATTTAATATCTTACCCGGTTGGGATGATAAACACCTAAGAAATAAAAACCCACAGCTAAGTGGTATTTTAACCATCACACCTGAGAGGAGTGATGTGAAAATCATGAGGAAAAACTATTTACCGGTTGTAAGTAGATCATACCCGGTTGGTATGATGAAACTTCTTATAAGGAAGTGGAAAACCGACTTATCGGTTATAAACGGAGATGTCCTCATACTCGGTCAGTGTGATGGATGACTGAAAAGTTTATTTTGTCGGAAGTACTCTCCTTTGACTGTGTGCCACTACTTAAAATTTTTGGGAGACCTTGATGGGAGCTCGAATAGTTTAGTTAGGCTAGAGGCCTCGGTTTTGGAACTTGGGGGCTAATATGCCCAATGTTGAAAATCTTGAACAGTGGGCCTTATGCCAGTTGGCATGAGCAGGAGCTCGTAAATAAACATAATTTAAGCCATGAAAACTTAAGTGAATGAATTGTTTGGCCATGGTACCAATACATGAACGACATACACGATGGACTGGCCGCAGTGCGACATGAGAGGTCTTCAGACTAGTCGAGACAAATAAATGCATGTCGAGTTGAGGGTCGGGGGCGTTGGACCAGTGGCACCACATATTATATGGCTTATGTGGAAAATTTATTGATTTGTGCATTCCCTGTGGTATGAGGCCTTTAAGACGCCCAAGAGGGTTAGTGATGGATCGTAGGGCTCTAGATGACCTCTTGGAGATAAGGGCAGTTAGTCGTACCAGAAGTCTTGAGAACCTCGACATAGCTTCATGCACATGAGACTGGGGTGGGGACGGGATGAGGTCTCTGTCCTCATACGGATAGAGAGTTTTGTTACGAGATTGAGGGTCGAATGTCACGTACATCCACTCATTCTCAGGGTAGAAGTGGTCATGCATCTCTCTAGGTGGCTGATAAAGTCACTCCAACGCCACAAGTGGGTATAGTGGACAAGCTCGCCTGCAAATGTGTGTTTCCATCATGATGAATGGTGTTTGCTGGTTGATAAACACATCGTTTAAATGAGAAATGACTATGAAAATCTGAGAATTTGAAAATGAGAAATTTTAATAAGGTGTCTGGTAAACTCCAATTTAAAAACTATTTTTATTGAAATTACTTTTGAAATACCCATTTATTGAGTTGTAGAAACTCACCCACGCTTTTTATCCCTTTTTAGAAAATAGAGAAAATGATTAGGGATAACACCAAGCCTTACCCTTTGTTAGGTATTCTAGGGAACTTGCATTTTATTTGATATATGTTATTCTAGGGAACAAGATTGAAATTATGCATGGCTCCTCTTGAGTTATAAAAGGATGAAACCCCTCTTCTACCAGGAGAGCAGTGGGTTGTTCATAGGGATCTGTCCAAATCGGGTCGTGGCATGACATACCACCTCCAAATAACCCTTTTTCAGGCAAAGTCATCTTAAAATAAAGGTATGATTTACATTCAGTACTTGGTCCTAGTATTATTTATGAAAATTATTTTTCTAAATATTTAAATGATGATTTTTGGGAAATAACTGGAATTGTTTTATTTACGCCTTACACCCTATCGGACTTACAATGATGCGGTGCCCATCGTTGTAAAACCGAGAGTATGTGGCAGGTTGTTTGCAAGTCCGACCGGAGAAACTGGGTCGAGGTATGACAACTTAATTGGTATCAGAGCTAAATTTTTTCAGATGTGATTTTTTTTAAAAGGAAAATATTTTCAAAAAATAAAATACTGGGAAAGTACTATGTAAGGCCTATACATGTTATTAACCAATGAACCTAGCACACTTAAACTTTTAGTAAAAAATGCCCTTATTGAATGGAGTGCTAGGTCTATGACCCTAGTAAGGAAGAGACCTCAAGGAATAGGTCATGACGGAATACTGACCCAAGAATGTTAGAAAACATTGGAAAAATATCCTCAATGGATTCACAAAAAAAAAATTATTGTTGAAACTAAAAGGTTATAGAGGAAACCTTATTAATGATACTTGGCAAGGGAGCCAAAGTTAGTAGAAATGAACATGTTTCTTCTAGCTAGTCTCGCATATCATTAATGCAACCAACAAAATAACAAGTTCCCTATATTAGAAAGCACAAATTAGAGACCATTCCCTCGAACGAGCAAGGTAGCAATCTAACCATAGATTAGGCAATACACTAAAGCTAAACCCCATAAGCATAGGGCATCATGATGATACCATATGTCCCAAACTAGCAGCTAAGTATCTTCCTACCATCCAACACAAGCGATTAAACCCTAATACCAATAAGCTTGAGGTGATAGGTAGCTGAACAAAACAAATTGGATACTTCCAAAAAAATGAGCATGAAACTAGCAGCTAACTATCTTCCTACCATCCAACACAAGCAATTAAACCCAAGTACCAATAAGCTTGAGGTGATAAGCAGCTGAACTAAACAACTTGGATACTTACCAAAAAATGAGCATGAAACTAGTTTATGGACTACCTAATGACCCAAGAATTACAATTTAGATACCACCTAATTAAGATATAGCCAATTAAAGAAAACCCATCATAGACAAAGAGGATCTTCCTAAACATATTAAAATCATTAGAAATGGGAGAATGAGGAAGGGATGATTACTTGGGGACAAAGCGCGACTCCCTTATCTGTGGAAGATAATGTTGCCTTGCAATAGTTTGTTCCAAAGGGCATGAAGGGAAATAAAAGTCTTGCATAAATTATCAAGGAAAAGCCTTGGTTGATTACCCACATTTATGTGAAAAAAATTGAGGAAAACCTTGAGCATGAACCGTACCTAACATATTCAATCAGCTCCTACACAAATCTGAAGCTAAGAATGAGCCTTGACTTCTTTTCCCCATGAGATATGTACGATAAAAATGAATATGTCATTAACTGATCAAGGAACAACCTAATATCTCACTGGTATTGAACACCATAACATTTTATCATATTAAACATTAGGCAAACACCATGTTCATAAATCCCTAACCACACAACCGTGAAAGGAATTTATAGCATTCATTTGCCAATGGTAAACCTTATAAAGAACAAGTAATAATGGAAAAGCAATACACATATCCAAATTAGTTAGGAAAAAAAGGAAAACAAATAATTAGACTTATCTCCATTAGATTAAAGTAATATATGTTACATGTTGATATATGAAAGAGAAATATGGTAGTCATATGAATACAAAGGATATTTTCAATTTACCTACGACAACAAATGGAAATAAATTAGAAGGATTGTCTAAATTTAGCATGTAACACCAAATGGAATATCAATAAAGAGGGAAATAAAAGAGGAAAGGAAATTACCTCAAAGGTACGACATTAATACCAATTAGAGATAAGATAATAGATGGAAATTTCTAACAATTATCAAAACATTATAACTATCCAAATCCCTCACATCCTCCAACATAAAGGAACATCCAAATTAGTAAAAATACTTCCCAACATAAAGGAACATCCTTAACATTATACAAAAACGATGAAATTTCCCAAAGACTCTAGACAACCATACACCTATAAAAAGGGCATATGCTCAATCTCACACTACATGACCAACTTCTCCAATTCTAAGAACAAAGCAATGGTCCATCAAAGTCATTCCAGAGTCAAAGAGAGCTTACTTGGGGGAGACTAAAGCAAATAGACTCGTGGAGGAAAACAAATGGAATTGAGGGTTGTGGGCGACCTGAACTTGGAAGGAGAAACTAAGTACACATGACACCTTCAATCGAAGGACACTTAGCCTTCACGGATCGGGGAACTAAAAGTTAGACACCCTCACAACTAAACCCAAATTTTCCCAAGTGCCAAAACTTAGACAAGAAGGGAACCATTCATACACGATGGTGCAAGGGGAAGCACAGACACTTGAGAAACCATTCGGGAAAAATGCATCCCTAGATTAAGGTGAGTGGGACTATATAACATTATACCCGATTAAGATTATGGGCATTGATTTTAACGGATAAAACCTACTTACAGGTTGTGAGTAGGAGAAAAAAAACATCATACCTAGTTGGTATGATGAGTTCCCTTAAGTAAAGGAGAAAACTGCCTACTAGTTGTAAGCGGATCCATCATAACACTCGGTTGGTGTGGTGAGATAAAAATGAAATTTTTGTTAGAAGTGTATTCCCTTGACTATGTGTCATTGTTTAAAATATTTGGGAGACCTTCTTGGTGGGAGCTAGAACAGCTCAGATAGGCTAGAGGCCTCGGTTTTTGAACTCATAGGGCTTAATGCCCAGTTTTGGAAAAACATGTGTAGTAGGCCCAAGGACAGTAGGCACAGGCAGAAGCTCCTAAATAAACTTGATTAGGAAGAGCCATGAAAAATCCTAATTAATCGAATTGATTGTGTGTTGCACCATGGTACCGAGTCATGACTGACAATGCTCACTGGATTGGTGGCAGTGCGTCAGGGCCAGGTCGACGGACCTGCCTAGACAAAATAGTTGCAGGTTGAGTTGAGTGTCAGGGCCGTTGGATCGTTGGCACCAAAGAGGATGGATAATTATATGAAAACTCTCATTTGTGCGTGCACTTGTGGTACATGACCATTAAGATGCCCTAGGGGGTAGT
Source organism: Trapa incisa (assembly GCA_030064435.1). Lineage (NCBI taxonomy): Eukaryota > Viridiplantae > Streptophyta > Magnoliopsida > Myrtales > Lythraceae > Trapa > Trapa incisa. The sequence continues at coordinate 16,840,644 of CM057779.1, read as the reverse complement.
GATGGGTCCTAAGGGCTGTTGGACAACATGGTGGAGATAAGGGCAGTTTGTCATGTCAATTAGTCTTGAAGCTCTTGGAGCTTCTTGCACATAAGACCGGGTTGGGGTCAGGATGAGGTCTCTGTTCTCATATATACACAAAATGGCATTCAGGTCTAAGGGTCAGACATCTGGGATGTCCACTCAAACTTAGGGTAGAAGTGGATAGGTTTCTATCATGATGGATGGTAAAGACGCTCAAATCCATAAGTGGGTGCAGTGGACGTGTTGCACCTATGAATTTGTGTACCCTTCCTAATGAAGGGCATGTGTTTATTTGCTAAACGCCTCCCAAGGCAAGGGGATGTGCTAAAAGAGCTAAACACACCTAATATGGAAATGGAAAAGGTTTTGGAAACCTAAATTTGAGGAAAATCCTTTTAAGAAAATGATAACCTTGGCATGATTTTTTATAACAAAAAATGTTTTAAAAACTTACTCCCAACAACTACTCACTGAGTTGTAGAATTCACCCTCTCCAAATAACCATTTTTAAGCAATGGTGGTGATGAAGGTCACGTACTTAATAGTAAAGTCATCCAAAAATAATGGTATGTTTTACATTCAATACTTGGTCCAGGTATGATTTATGAAACTTATTTTTCTAAATATTTAAATGATGATTTTGGGAAATAATTTGAATTATTATATTTATGCCTTACACTTTGTCAAACTTACAATGATGAGACACCCATCATTGTAAAATCGAGAGGATGCGACAGGTTGTATGCAGGTCTGGCCGGGGAAATCGGGTCAGGGTATGACACCTTGTGAATTAAAATATCTCGATATGTGAATGTCATGCATGCATGTAATTATGAGTAGCAGGGTCGATCAAATAGCATATTGCATGCCCAGATTTAAAATGTTGTTGTAACTATTATTTCATGTGGTTGATTGTGCTTGTTATGACTTGTTATCATGCCTCAACCTGGTTTGAGTGGGGTTCGTGATCAACTCGCCACCCTTTCTTGCATCATCTGAGTATTCCTACCCAAATGATACAAGGAAGGTAAAGGTTTGCCTATGTTCAAACTCATACTTTAAGTTGGGGTTAGGGAACATACCATGAGGGTCCAAGCTTGTCCGAGAACTTTTTGTCTTGATGCTAGCTTGAAAGAGTGAGAGAAGGGGAATGGGTACAAAATACTAGTGAAGGAAACTACCATAATGTTTACTTTTGTTCATTTCTCTGTCATTTAAATTATTCATTTGTCATTATTCACACATTTCACATGATCAACAACCACCTTCCTATCATAGGAGGGATCACATATTCACAGAATGGTCCTCGACCATTCCACTTGTGGACTAGAGCTCCTTTACCGTCTACCCTGATAGAGGTGCACTGCCACTACCAGGAGTTTGAGTGGACATCAATAGTCTGACACTCAAACCCTAATTACTTCAGCATATCCGCTTTGTGGGATGAGACCTACTTTCCCCTACTGCCTCGGTCTCAGTGCATAGGAAGCTCCTCAAGCTTCAAGACATACTGAGTGACATACCTCCCTTATGCACCCTAGGTCGTCCAATAGTCTTTGGGCTCCATCACTACCTAATGTCATGTCTGTTAATGGCCTGAATCTCACAGTGAGTGCACAATCAACATTTTTTTAAATTATAGCCTTTATCTTTGGCCCTCAAGCGCAACAGTCTATCAACTTGGGTTCGACCCACACGTACTAGCCCAATAGGTTCAATCGCCTAGCTTCGATAGAGCAACAGTTTGGCCTAACAAGATCAACAACTCAGACTTGGCTCAATGGGTATCACACACAAAATTTCCCATTATTTAGATCATTTAGCATCATTCATCATGTACTAGTTCTGGACGGGTTCATAGCCGTATCCATCGACCTTGGGCTCACTGGTATACCGAGCCTAAGCCTTGAAAATTATTTTCAAAAGAATCATCCTTCCAATTGAAATAGACATATAGCGATTCCCACTCACTAGGTGATCTCGGTAGGGTGTCGAGTAGTTCGTTCTTGCATGGTACGAGTGTCCATATTAGGATGCGTTGATGAAGAGGTCACATACTCTCTCGTATTTGCACCTAGGGGCCCATACTTTAACTTAATTGCACCTAGGTCTTTGATTTCCCTTTAATCTCAATTAAGCCCTTAGGGTTTCCAATCATTCTTCTTGGGTCCTTAACTCTTTTAATTTCACCCATTGGCCCTTAATTTACCAAAATTGCCCTTTTGTCATGCCCCGACCCAATTTTGATCGGAGTTCGTTATCAACCCACCACCCTTTCCTACATTATTAGTGTCATGCTCCGACCTAGTTTGGTAGGATCCCCGTGAGCAACCTCCCACTCCCCTTGGTCCGTAAAGGGTTTCACCCTTTCTAAACCGTGAGGAATCCATCCTTCTTTCCTATCTTTCTTTGAATAGCATTATACAAAACTCAATATTTAAAACTGACACACCTATCTTATAGGGAGCTCTTTAAGTTTTGGTTTGCCCTTGGTTACCTTAAAGTGGTAAAAGGGAGGGGGTGAGTTCTACAACTCAGTGAGCGAGTGTTGGGAGTGAGTATTCAAAATAGCCTTAGTTTAACCAAACCACACCAAGGTTATCATTTCCTTTTAAAAAGGATTTTTCCTCAATTTTGGTTTAAAAAAGCTTTACCCTACCTAAGGTTTTCCTCAATTTCAAATTCAATTTCTTTTCAAAACCTTTTTCGAAGATTTACCAGTATTCTCAAATCCTTTCCAAGGTTTTCAAAACCATTTTCCTTATTCACATTAGGTGTGTTTATCTTTCTTTACCCATCCCCTTGCCTCGGGAGGCATTTTAGCAAATGACACACATCCTTCATCAAGAAGGGTACACACATTCATAGGTGTAGCCCATCTACTGCACCCACTTGTGTAGCGTCTTTACCATCCACCGAGATAGAAGTCCATCCACTTCTACTCTAGGTCTAAGTGGATGTTCTCAACATTCGAACCTCAGACCTGAATGCCACTCCGCGTCCGTATGAGTACATAGACCTTATTCTGGTCTTGTGCGCATGAAGCCCAAACACAGTAGCTTCAGGAAGCCCAAACATAGTAACTCCATTTAGTCAAAACATAGTAATTCTATGACTAACTTGTATGGCGAGAAACCTAAACGCATTAGTTTCTCTTTCCCTTATCGCCACCATGTCATCCAGCAGCCCTTAGAACCCATCACTTCCCTCTAGGGTGTCTTGATGGTCCCATACCACAAGTGCATGCACAAAGCAACAGTTTTCACATATAGCCATTTATCTTTGGTGTCGACGGTCCAACGGCCCCAACATTCAATCCAGCTTGCAACTATTTGTCTAATAGGTCTATCAACCTGGCCACACACTACCACTAGTCTATTAAGCCTTGTTGGTCCTAACTTGGTACCGTGGCAAATCACACAATTAATTCCACTTTTAATGTGTCTTCCTATTCATGTGTGTGTATGGGTTCTAGGCCTTGGGCCCACTGGACGTATTTTCCAAAAACTGGAGCTTGAGTCTTATGAGTTCAAAACTGAGGCCCTTGGCCTATTAGAGCTACTCTAGCTCCCATCAAGAAGTTCTCCCAAATTGTTTAAGCAGTTGCCACATAGTCAGGGGAGAACATTGAGAACTCCATTTACAACCAGTATGCAGGTTTTTTCTTTCCTCAAGAAATCTTAACATACCAATCGGGTATAATATTGGATAATCCTACTCACAATTGATGAGTAGGTTTTTAGTATTCAAAACATGCTCATTATCCCAATTGGGTATGGAGTGTAAATTAGCCCACTCACCCGATAACCGTGACGTGTTCGTCCTCGATCGGTTTCCATGTCTACGCGAGCTTTCTCCTGCTTGTGTTCTAGTTACACTTGTCCCTACATAATTTGGGCAGCCTTATCAATTATAGTTTGGCATAAAAGCCTAGGCTATTGATTAATTGCACTTAGGTCCCTAAAGTTTATTTATCTTAACTTTAGGTCCCTAATGCTAACTTTTGCCCAATTTGAGTCCTCATTTTACTCAAAATTGTATAAGGGGCTCAAGTTTTCCAAATTTCCAATTTGGTCCCCAACTATTCAAAAATTACCATTTTACCCCTACTTTCAAAGAATGGCAATTTGACCCGAAATGTTTCAAAAATTGACCAATTGATTCTCCAACATCTTTCTCATGGCCAATTGGCCTTCAATTTTTGAAAATTGTGAAGAAGTCCCTCAATTGTTTGAAATCCCCAATTTGCCAAAAAATTTCCCCCAATTTCTCCCCTTCAAAATGACCGAATTTGATTTCTTCAAATTGGTCACTCAATTGGGATTAATTGCTCCAATTGAAGGTATGAATCAGTTCCTACACTTCCATATGATTCAATTGAGATTTGAACGCATCATTTGGGTCCAAATTGAGCTCAAATGGAGCTTTATCAAAAAACTGTTCATAGAGAGAGAGCTTTGAAAGCTTACCGTCGGAGGTGCGGTGGTCCAAGCTCTTTATTTGGGAAGGTAGCTCTCATCTTGAGATTCCTTATAGGATCAAGAATTGCTACAATTGATGTCTAATTGAGGGAGAATTTTATCTATAAAATTTAGCACCTTCTCTCTCTAACTCTAACCTGCAACAATTGAGGAAGGCCGATTTGGCTTTCCTTTCAGCTCTGTTGAGGTCGTGTGAGGGTTGTGGGGAGGATTGGTTTGGCTAGAGGAGGGATAAATTTGGCTGAATTCAGCTCGGCCAAAATAGGGCAACTTCAGTTCGTCGAATCTACTTCACTATTTGATTTCACTGGCGCATTTTCGGCAGTCCTTATGTCGAAAGGGAGAATCTATCGGGCTGACTTCCCCCAGAGTCGATAGGACCTGACCTTGCCTTCTAAGGTTGAGAAAAAGGCCTATATCGGAGCTCTGGTTCAAGCTTCATTAGAAAATGTAGCAGTTGAGAGAGAATGGAGATTTCAAGTGTGGGGGATGATGAATGAAGAGGAGCTCTTTATATAGGGAGCTCAAGGAGCCTCTGCCTGACAACTTTCTTTTTTGGTCAAGCTTACCTCGCCTTGAAACGGCCTGATCAAAGTCGTTTTTCCTTCACCGGCATTATCCGTTTCTGCATTCAATGAACAGTGATGTCATCTAGAGGGAGAAGATAACACTATTTCGAACCAGACCGAACCGGTCCGACAGGTTCAATGCGTAAATCAACCGATTCAGCCCCGATTCTACCGATTTTTTTCAAAATTAAAATTTTCTAAATTTATTCTCCATATACTGGTGGCTTAATTTCTCCAATTTGATTATTTTAAGATACCAAAAAAAAAATTTAGGAACCAGTTCAAGTATGGTTCAAACCAGTTCGATTTGGTTTACCCTAAACTGGTCTAGTTTTCTCTTCCTAATTATCCCAAAGTTCTTTTCCAAGTTTTTTATGACTTTTTGAGTCACTTTGGGTTTCTTTATTTCCCATTTTACCCTTTCACTATCGGTTAATGTATCATGAACCTAAGGATGCCAATAGCTCGGGTTGAGGCGAGTTTTAGTGGACTCGTACCCGACCTGAGCTTGGGTCCAGCAAACCCACACCCGAGTGGACTCACGCCTCGGGTCTACTTGGTCGGGTCTAAACCCGACCTGATCTTGGGTCTGCTGAACCCGAGACCCGCCTGGATCCGAACCTGCTGCTCAGGTCTATTTGGACCCGAGTTGGATCTATCTTTTTTTTTTTAATATGTATTTTTTCATATATATTTTTAACAAAAATTAAACAATTTTAAATTATTGTAATATATAAATTTTCTAATATTTATTTGGGAATTCAAATGGTGAAACTATTAATGTTAGAAAATTAGGATATGTAGTCATTGTACATGAAAAAAATTTAAAAAACAAGATCTCTAATTTCATTTATAATTGAGTATCTACCCACTTATAAAATGATAATAAATTAAAAGAAATGAGAAAAGAGCACATATGGTTTTTGTTGAATAGTATACTGATAAATGCTGCAAGCATAAGCCCAATATTATCGAAGCAAACTGATTGAATCTGAAATGAGTTTATAAAATAACTAAATGATAACATTTATTGCTGCTTCCTAAAAATAGACATCAGATGAAAATCAGACCTGTGGCTTTGTAGAAACTTCACGAAGGTTATGGGCTATGGCAAAGCTATGATGTACAGCAAACTGTAGAGAATTGAAATGGTATAGCTGTTAAAACTGTGTCAGTTATCCAGAGAAAGTCTAGGCCAAGGAGAGTATTCTTTATATATTGAGCAAAAAAAAGCAAGAGTATTCTTTGTAGGATCATCTTGATCCTAGAGGGTTTTTATTCTATTCACAATAAAAAGGAGGAAATGTGAAGATCAAACTAAAGTATTGTAGCAAGAAGTAAGAAGTACTAAGGGAATGTAGGAGTCGCAAGCTCCACTCCAACACTCAAAGTGAAGAGAAGAGAAGTGGAGAACTGAACCTCGTCAAGAGAGAAAACATAAAGTTAAGGATAAAGAAATTAAAGAAACTGGACATTCCAAGGATAGGAAATCTGCAAATTCATGGTTCTTCTAATTATATTTTAAGTTCCTTAACTAACTATTACAGTAAACAGTGCACACTGCTTATAACCACAAGAGAACTATGAATGATCAAAGCAATCAAATTAGCACTGGAAAACCGAGCATGAGGGTATAGGTGTAGAACCTTTAAATTGGTATCAAATGGAGAGGCAAGGCTAGCAGTGTAAATACATCGTCTAAGACAGCCGAGACCTTCCTTCAACACCCAATTTAGAGCAGCCGCTGATGGAAGTGATTGGGAGTATATGATTACTACAGCTCCAAACATTGCCTGTCCAAAGTTTTCCAGTATTACACATCCAAAATATCAGCTGTAGTGGCCAAAGAATCACATAATCATATAAGAATCATTAAAAAAGAAAGAGGAGAAAAGAAAATTAGCTTGACGAATTTAAGAGGACAAAACAAGGCATGTTCTCTATGGGCAGCCCGAGACATCAGAAAGATTATAGTACGGACCAGACTAGTCTTATACACCCCCATAAAAAGCTTAGAAAATGGTCTCTTTCTCGTGAATAACACATCAATCCAAATGAACAACAACAGGACAGACAACACCATCAATCAGGGATATAAGCGGCCATGAAGACATTAATAAATACATCTTATCATCAAGGAGAAAAGGTATACACTCATCAAACAAGTAACCTAATACCATTGTTCAAGTATAAGTGGTTCTAATCAGAAATTAAGCAATATATAGCAAATGAGGATCTCCTAAACAAGAGCATTTGGCTCATCGGTGACCTGTACTAATTAACGAGCGATTTGGGACTGATTTCGTCCTCCAATCTCATCCTCCTCGGGACCTCTACTGACTTGCCGACGAGCTGCGGTGGCTTTCTCTTACCTCCAAACAATGGCACTACCATGGAGGAAGAACCGATATGAAATGTCGTGGATTTGTCACAATGGCACCACTCACAAAGCACGGAGGATTGATTGGGGTTAGACATCGATGCAGCCGATGCGGAAAGGTTTTTTGGTGGCTCGACTGCCTCGACAGGCGATATGCAAAGGGGACACGTGGAGTGGGAATGGAACCATCTTCGGGTCAACTCGGGTCCCATGTAGGAGAAAACACATGTTCATAGAATGGTCCTTGACTATGCCATTGTGGACCGAAGCGTATTTACTATCCACCCTGATAGAGGTGCACTACCTCTACCATGAGTTTGAGCGGACATCAATAGTCCGACCCTCAAACCCTGATCACTTCACCCTATCTGCATAGTGGGACAAGACCTCATTTCCCCAACTGTCTCTGTCTTAGTGCGCAGGAAGCTCCTCAAGCTTCACAACTTACTGAATGATAAAACCTCTCTTATGCACCCTAGTTTGTTCAACAATTATTGGGTTCCATCACTACTTTATACCAGGTGTTTTGATGGCCTGAACATTATAGTGCATACACAATTAACAGTCTTTTTAAATTATAATCTTTATCTTTAACCCTCCAGCGCAACGGTATGTGAGCTTGGCTTTAGCCTACATGTACTGGCCTAAAAAATTCAACGACATGGCTTCAGTAGAGTAGCAGCTCGGCCCAATAAACTTGACAACTCAGACTTGGCTTGATAGGTATCACACAAAGTTCCCATTATTCATATTTTTCACCATCATTTATCACATGTTCATTTTGGACGTGTCCATACCAGTATCCATCGGCCTTGGGCCCACTGGCATATTGCGTAAGCCCGAAATTAGCTCCCAAATGTTTCAAACAGAGTCATCTAGTTAGGGGAGGCTAATTCAGAGAAAATAGTTTTCAAAGCTGAACCATCATTTCAATCAGAATTGAGTCATAGTGGTACCCACTCACCCGGTGATTTGAACGGGGTCACGCCGGAGGAGTCTCTCTCCTTGGTGCGCTTCTGGGGGCCGATGGTCAAGTAATTCGTTCATGCAGGGTACGAGGGTTCCTATCAAGACGTGGTAGTGAAGAAGTCACGCACCCTCTTATATTTGCGCCTAGGGCCCCGTACTTTGCTTAAATTGCACTTGGGTCCCTAGTTTCTCTTTAATCTCTATTAAGCCCCTTGGGTTTTCAAATTATTCTTTTTGGGTCCTTAACCCTTTTGATTTCACCAATTGGCCCTTAATTTACCAAAATTGCCCTTTAGTCCTTAATTTTCCAAAAATTGCAATTTAGTCTCCAACTTTTCAAAATTTCCAATTTACCCCTATTTTGCCCAAATTGCCAAATTTACCCTTGATTAGTGTGAATTTCCTAAAAACACCCTCAATTTTTGAGAAATTGTTGTTCAGTCTTCCAATTTTTTTTAAAATTACATAGAAGTGCCCAAAATACCCAAATTTCACCTCATCTTCTTCCCCAATTCAAGCATATGAATGTTCAAATATTACATTATCCAATTAATAGCTTGTAAGTCATTAATTTCATCGATTCTTGCTTCTATTCGTCTCCTCCAACTCTCCTCGATCATCATACACTTCAAATTTATGAATTTGGTTGAGTTTTACGCCTCACCGGAGCTTCACCGAAAAATTTACAATAGAGAGAGAAAGCTTGCATATCTTATTGACGGAGGGGCGGTGGCCGAAGCTTGAGGTGGGGGGCAGCTGTAGTTAGTCGAGGGGAATCTAGTAGGACCGAATCTTACTTCAATTTGCTGTTGTCCTGTGGGAATTTGAATAGAGATGTTTTAGGGTGTGCAGCTTTGAAACTTAGAAATTCTAATGAAGGAAGGCAAAATTGAGCTTAACGGGGCCTATAAAGGTGTTGTGGAGGGTCTTAGGCAGTCAAAGGTGGCCAATATGGTTGGAAAAAGGGTCATGAGGGTTGAGTGGGTCCAGGTTGGGTCAAGCAGGAGCTCACTATTTCGAGCTCAAGAGTTACTTCACTGTGTGATCCCTTGTACACTTCTTTGGGCATCCTCTAGTCTTTCGGAGAGTGTCTGGGGCTAGAAGACTCTTCTCCGGTTCCAATGCCACCATTTAGAGCTCTTTTTGTGGAGATTTCACCCATCGTCGGAGCTCTGGTTTGCAACTTGCCAAAAAATGCACTCTTCTTCATCTACGCTCCATTGTGGGATGCTAAAAATGAATGGAGGGGTTCTCTTTATATAGGAAGCTCGGCAACAACTTAGGCTAACCGCCAGCGTAAGAATTGACCTCTGACTCTACCGCCGGTGACCTCACCAGGGAGTTTTTCAAGTTGACACAAACTCTAGATTTTCCTACGTCTCTCTCTCCTCCTTTCTCTTTGTCGGCATTTGAAGGTTGAAGATTATGACGTGGCAGTAGTGCCACTTAGCACTCTATGATTGGTAAGTTTTTATGATGTGGAGTGCCAGCTCAGCTGCCACATTAGTCGTTGACTTGTTGATCGGATACGTGGCAGCCTCCCATTGGCTGCTCGTGTCTGCGTGGTATGCTGACGGGCACCATCTGTCCATTGACCGGACACATGGCAGCCTCCCATTAGTTGTACGTGTCTCCATGGCAGCCGATGGGGCGCTAGTTGACAGTTGACTGTTGTTTGTTGTCCATTGACTAGTCCAGTCCAACCAGGTTCACTGTCCAAAATTCGAAAATGGGCCGGTTTGGACCCGGTTCGACTGTTTTTCTGAAGTTTAAAAATTTTTAAATTCATTTTCTATCTGATGGTGGTTTCAATTTCCCAAATTGACATTTTTAAGCCACCTAGAAAAATGAATTTTAAACTAGTTCACTATGGTTCATGCCAGTTCGGTCAGGTTCAGGTTCGGTTCACCCTAAACCTGTCCAGTTCTATCCTTAATTCTACTTACCTGTTCTTCCTCAAAAGTTTTGTGAATTTGTGGTTATTTGAGATTTTCCAATTTCCCATGTTAACCCTTTGTTATTATTTTTTATTGATTTAATTGGCTCGATTTTTTGGTAATGGTGTCGATTCTCCTCCCGGTTTCTTTGGTCCGAGGGAATGGGTTCCACAACTCTCCCCTCCTTTTAAGAGTTTTGTCCCCAAAACTCTGTCGTCCATGTTTTCTCTTTGAAGAGATCCTTGAGCGGTTCCCTTAGGGTGTAAGTTGATATACTACTAGTTTGAGTCACTCTCTTTACCTCACTTCCTTTACTCTTTGGGATTCGATCAATTTGACTCATCCTGTAAACCCCATACTTTTGAGTTAAGGAAAACCGGGAAAGAACCAGTCAACCCAAGTAAGAAAACCAAGCCGGTTTACAAACCCGATCATATGGGAATAAGAAATTTGGAAATTTCAACTTCCGGGTGATCCAAAGGGTTTATTAAACCTTGGAAAAGAAACTTAAAATAAAATAAAGACAAAAACCAAATTGGTTCAAGTGAATGAGATTCCATAAGAACTTTGAAGTTAAGCGTGCTTGCCTGAGAGTAGTGTGAGAATGGGTGACCTCTTAAAAAGTATGAATTTTTCGTAACCCAAAATTTCGGTCAAAAATTTTTATGTACAACTTATCATAAATAACCATAAATTAATATATATTTAATTATTGTAATTAATACCAATAATTTATGGCAATATTAATACCAGTAATAAATCTCGCCCATTTAATACACGGGTTTTACACCCGAACACTTCTCTCTCTCTCTACTACTCTATTTCCCAGTGAAGCTTAAACCAGAGCTTCGACTTCAAAATTTTTCTTAACCTCGAAAGAGAGGTCGGGCTCTTTAGAACCGAGGAGAAGTCAGCTATTAGATAACAAACTCTAGTCAATCCGAGAATCATAGTGAAGCAGCTCTGATGGACGAAAGCTGCCCTATTTCGGCTAAGTTGAAATTGGCCATTTTGAGCCCTCCTCAAGCCAAACCAAGCCATCCCAACACTTCCTCAGCCCTCCCACGACCGAATTACGACTGAAAGGTAAGTCAATTCGGCTGCCCTCTACAATTTTCGGTCGGTGTTAGAGAGAGAACCGACAAAATTTTAATAATGAAATTCTAACTCAATTCTGCATCAATTGATGTGATTCTTGATTCTAGGATGAACCTCAAGATGAGAGTTATCTGCCTAGATCGAAATCTCAGACCGTCGTGCCCTCACCGGTGAGAAATTGAAACTTTCTCTCTCTACAGTCTGTTTTCCAGCAAAGCTCCATTTGAGCTCGTTCCAGCATTAAAATCTGTGATTCAAAGTTTTTTAGAATCTAATGAACATGCAGGAACTCAATTTCAACTCCAATTTCAATAATTAGAAGTGCTTGATCGGTCAATTTGATAAAATCAAATTCGGTAGTGTTGAAGAGTTGAAATTGGGGGAAAAATTGGGGATTTTCGAAATTCAAAGGGCCAAAATGCAATTTTATGAAGTTGAGGGTCAATTGGGCATGAAAATAATGTTGGAGGACCAATTGAGGAATTTTGGAATTTTTGGGGCAAAACTTACCATTTTTGTAAAAGAAGGGCAAAATGGTAATTTTGGTAAAACTAGGGGACCAAATTGGAAATTTGGGAAATTAAACCCCTTTTTGGTGAAATTGAATAAATTGAGGTCCCAGGATAAATTTTAAAAGTTACGGGACTCAATTTGAGGAAAAACCGACATTAGGGACTTAAAGTTAAAGAGAAATAACTTTAGGGACCTAATTGCAAATAACTAAAAGTTTGGGTTTTCTCATTCATTGGAAATGAATGAAGGTTGTTATGCCGAGTAATAATGAACAAGGTTGTTCATATCGTGTAGGAACGCGAAATACCAGGAATGCCAATAAGGACAAGCTCGCGTGAATACAAAGAACCGGTCTAGTGGAATTCACGGCATTAACGGGTGAGTGGGTTTACTAACATCATACACGGTTGGGATGATGAGCATAACTTAAAATTTAAAAACCACTTACCGATTGTGAGTGGGTTTACTAACATCATACCCGGTTGGGATGATGAGCACAACTTAAAGATAAAAAACCACTTAACGGTTGTGAGTGGAAATTTTATATCATACCCGGAAAGGGATGATAAGCACCTCGGTATAAAAAACCACTGTTTAGTGGTATTTTAATCATCACCACTTAGAGAAAGTGATGTGAAAATTATGCGAAAAAAACTATTTACCGGTTGTAAGTAGATCATACCCGGTTGGTATGATGAGACTTTCTCGAAGGAAGTTGAAAACCCGTTCATCGGTTATGAACGAAAATGTCCTTATACCGGTTGGTATAATAGACATTGAAAACCTATTTTGTCATAAGTGTTCTCCCCTGATTGTGTGCCAATGCTTAAACAATTTGGGAGACCTTCTCGACAGGAGCTCGAATAGCTTTGATAGGCCGGGGGTCTCGGTTTTGGAACTTGGGGGCTAAATGCCCAATTTTGAAAATCACATACAGTGGGCCCAAGGCCAGTTGGCACGAGCAGGAGCTCGTAAATGAACATGATATATGTGCCATAAAACTTAATAAAAAAATTGTTTGGCCATGGTACCAAGATAGGACCGAGATGCTTAGTCAACTAGCAGCAGTGCGACATGACAGGTCGACGGACCAGTCAAGACAAACAACTGCGGGTTGAGTTGAGAGTTGGGGCCATTAGACCAGTGGCACCACAGATTACATGGCAATATGAGAAAACATTGGTTGTGCATGCACTGTGAGTACGGGATCATCAAGATGCCCATGAGGGGTAGTGATGCGTCCTAAGGGCACTTGACGACCTGGTGGCTGTAAGGGCAGTTCATTGTTCTAGGTGTCTATGCGAAATCTGGGGTAGCACCAAGCGCATGAGACCGGGGTGGGGATAGGATGAGGTCTCTGTCCTCATACAAACACGAAGAAGTGATTTCAGAATTGTGGGTCGGATGTCACGTACATCCACTCATTCCAAGGGTAGAAGTGGTTGTACTTCTATCCGGGTGGCAGGAAAAGTCACTCCGAAGCCACTAGCGAGTTCAGTAGTGATACTGACTCGCGAATGTGTGTAACCTTCATGATGAAGGATGTGTGTTGGGTGATGACACACTGTGGTAAATAATAAATGGTTGAAAACCTGAATTTTTAAATAAAGGGATTTTTGAAAACAAAGGAGTGTGGCATACTCCATATAAATGTTTTTCTTAAAAGTCAAAAGCTTTTAAAAACCCATTCACTGAGTAGTCGTACTCATCCCCTCCCTTATATCCCTTTCAGGAAATCCCGGAAAACCTCCCCTTAAAGATCGTCAAGTAAGATGCCTGTAAGACAATTATGTAAAGTTTTAAATTTTATGTAGTTTTGATTATTCTATTCCAGGAAAAGCTGTAGGTTAAAGGACGCCTTACTCTTTATGGTTTACCATAAGGGGAAATCCTTTAATAAACCGGGAGAATGGCGGGTTGATCATGGGGATCCGACCAAACCGGGTCGAGGCGTGACACATCCCCTTTTTCCCGATGTTCACAAAGCCTCATCGGTCCAATACTTCTGGTAGCTTGGAGTCAAACTTTCATTCTGGGGGTGTCATCTAGACTTGAGGTTCTGATACATCCCATGGCGCCTAAGTTTGTTTACTTCCCTTTCTAGGGTGTAAGTTGTCGATTTGACACCTTACCCCGTCGGCTATTGTGTTCCCTCCTTGTTGGTAGTTGAACTTAGTTGTCCCTTGTTCTCGAGTACCCTGGGTCTGAGGCCCGACTTGTCTTGCGGTTGGAACTACGTCCTTTTGCTCATGTCCTTAGAGTGTACTCCCTCTTATTCTCATCCCTTTCCTTATTTAGGTCACTTCGTTGCTTGACTCTTTTACTCCTCGGGTTCTGATTCCATATGTCCCATCCATGCTCCGATGTCCTAGGGAATATAGATGTCTGATTCCTTATATGAGTTTGGGGTTTTCCTGGTTTTATTTGTTCTATTGCATTCCCCTTATTGTGTTTGCATGTCTCCAACTGTCGGTTTTCCAAGCCCAAGTAGATCCCATCGACCCACCGATTCAATCCGATTTGATCCAGTTCACCCAAAACCGGTCTAGTTTTCTCTTCCTAATTGTCCCAAAGTTCTTTTCCAAGCTTTTTATGACTCTTTGAGTCACTTGAGGTTTGTTGATTTCCCATTTTACCCTTTCACTATCGGTTAATGTTCATGAACCAGCTCAGTTTTCTCTTTAAATTGACCGGTTCTTGTCCCTGTTTTCTTATCTATAAAGGGATGGGGTTTACAATCCGGGTATTCCTACACCAATGATGCAAAGAAGGTAAAGGTGTGTCTACGTTCAAACTCTTTCTATAAGTGGTGGTAGGAAACATAACTTGAGGATCCAAGCTGGTCAGAGAACATTTCATCTTGGTGCTATACCTGAAAGGGTGAGAGAAGGGGAATGAGTACATAATACTTAGTGAAGGAAACTACTATAACGTTTGTTTTAATTCATTTATCTATCCATTTAATTTTTATGTTTGTCGTTATTCACACACTTCACATGATCAACAACCACCCTCCCATCATAGGAGGGAACACACGTTCACAGAATGACCCTCAACTGTGCCACTTGTGGATTGAAGTGCATTTATCGTCCACTCTAATAAAGGTGCACTGCCTCTACCCAGAGTTTAAGGGACATCCATAGTCCGACCCTCAAACCCTGATCACTTCACCCTGTTCGCATTGAGGGATGAGACCTCATTTCCCCTAGTACCTCTGTCTCAGTGCGTAGGAAGCTCCTTGAGCTTCATGACCTATGAAATGACAGAACCGCCCTTGTGCTCCCTAGGTCATCCATCAGTTCTTGGGATCCATCACTACCTCATGCTAGGTGTCCTGATGGCCTGAACATCACAATGCATGCACAATCAAAAGTCATTTTAAATTATAACCTTTATCTTTGGTCCTCTAATGCAACGGTCTATTGGCTTGGCTTCGGCCTATGCATACTGGCCCAATAGGTTTGACGATCTAGCTTCGGTAGAGTAGCGATTTAGCCCAACAAGCTCGACAACTCAGACTTGGCTCGATTGGTATCATACAAAATTCCCATTATTTAGGTCTTTTAGCATCATTTATCACATGTTCATTTTGGACGGGTCCATACCCATATCCATCGGCCTTGGGCCTATTGGCATATCAAGCCTAATCTTGAAATTAGCTCCCAAATGTTTTAAGCAGAGTCACCCAGTCAAGGGAGGCTAATTTTGAGAAAATAGTTTTCAAAGCTGAACCATCATTCCAACCAGAATAGACATCATAGAGGTTCCCACTCACCTGGTGATTTCAACGGGGTCACACCGGAGGAGTCTCTCTCCTTGATGCACTTCTGGGAGCTGGTGCTCAAGTAATCCATTGGTGTAGGGTACGAGGGTTCGTATCAGGACGTGGTAGCGAAGAGGTCACACACCTTCTTGTATTTGTGGCTAGGGCCCCGTACTTTACTTAAATTGCACCCGGGTCCTTGGCTTCTCTTTAATCTCTATTGAGCCCCTTGGCTTTTCAAATTATTCTTTTTGGGTCCTTAATTTACCAAAATTTCCCTTTAGTCCTAAATTTTCCAAAAATTGCAATTTGGTCCACAACTTTTCGAAATTCCCAATTTACTCCCTATTTTCCCCATATTGCCCAATTGACCCTCAATTGGGGTGAATTTCATGAAAACACCCTCAATTTCGTGAAATTGTCATTCAATCCTCCAATTTTTTGAAAATTACATAGAAGTCCCTAAAATTCCCAAATTGCACCTCATCTTCTTCCCCAATTCAAGCATATGAATGTTCAAATCTTACCTCGTCCAATTAAGGTCCTGTAAGTCCTTAATTTCTTCCATTCTTGCTTCTATTCGTTTCCTCCAACTCCCCTCGATCGTCCTACACTTCATATTTATGATTTTGGTTGAGTTTTACACCTCGTTGGAGCTTCGCTAGAAAATTTATAATAGAGAGAGAAAGCTTGCGTATCTTACCAACGGAGGGGCGGTGGCCAGAGCTTGAGGTGGGGGCAGCTAGTGCTAGTTGAGGGAGACTTAGCAGGACCAAATCCTGCTGCAATTCACCACTGTCTTGCGAGAATTTGAAGAGAGAAGTTTTGGGAGGTGCATGTCAAATCGTGTTTTTAGTAACCCGAAATTTCGGTAGGAAATATTTCTTATTGAATTTAAGCGAAAATTAAATATTATATACATAATTGTTAATTATATATATATATATGTTGAAAAGATATTTACATATAAGTGTATATATATACATGTACAAAATTAATTTCCAAACAAATATAAAGGAGAAAGTTATTTGGCCCTTAGATAACCTCAATTAAGCTGAAAGGTAAGCCAATTCGGCCCTTCTCCATCATTGCAAGTCGAAGTTAGAGAGAGAAACTATAGAATATCACTAACGAAATTCTCCCTCAATTTAGGGTCAATTGTAGGAATTATTGATACTAGAAAAAACCTCAAGATGAGAGCTATCTGTCTAGATCAAAAGCTCTGACTATCGCACCCCTGATAGTAAGCTTTCGAAGTTTTCTCTCTCTAAGTCTAGTTTTCCGACGAAGCTCCATTTGAACTCAATTTGAATCCAAATGATATGATTCAAGGTTCCATTAATTCATGTTGAAGTGTAGGAACTCAATTTTACTTTCAATTTCAACAATTAAACCCGATTGAATGGTCAATTTGATGAAATCAAATTTGGCTAGTTTGAAAGGGGGAAATTTGGGAATTTCATAAAATTGAGCAACCAAAGTGCAATTTCCCAAAATTGAGGGTCAATTGGCCATGAAAAAGATGTTGGAGGACCAATTGGTCAATTTTTGGAATTATTAGGGTCAAATTGCCATTTTTGTAAAGTAGTGGCAAAATGGTAATTTTTGAAAAGTTGGGGACCAAATTGGAAATTTGGCGAACTTGAACCCCTTTTTGTGATTTTGAATAAATTGATGTCACAATGTGAATTTAGAAGTTTTAGGATTCAATTTGGGGAAAAGTTTGCCTTAGGGACCTAAAGTTAAGCAAAAAGAATTTTAGGGACCTAAATGTAAATAATTGAAAACTTTTAGCATTTTGCTCATACGTGAGGAATTATGGCTATTATGATAAAGGTTAATAAACAAGGATGTTCAAATCGTGTAAGAGCACGAAGGACCGGAAATGCCGGCAAGGATAAGCTCGCATAGAGGCAAAAAGCCGGTCAAGAGGAATACACTGCACTTATCGTGTGAGTGAGATTTTTCATATCATACCCGGTTGGGTTGATGAGTACCTCAGAAATGAAAATCCACTACTATGTAGAATTTTAACATCACACCTAATTGGGGTGATATAAGAAAAACGTGGAAAAAATCTATTTAACGGTTGTAAGTAGATCATACCCGATTGGTATGATGAACTTATTGGAAGTAGAAAATCCGCTTATCAGTTATGAGCGGAGATGTCCTCACACCCGGTTGGTGTGATGGACAGGTGAAAAGTTTTTTTGTCAGAAGTGCTCTCCCCTAACTATGTGCCAATGCTTAAAAATTTTGGGAGACCTTCTTAACGTGAGCTCGAATAGCTCAAATGGGCTAGAGGCTTCGATTTTGGAACTTAGGGTCTAAAATGCTCGATTTTGAAAATACCGCATAGTGGGCCCAATGCCAGTTCGCATGAGTAGGAGCTCGTAAACAAACATTATGTTAAGCCATGTAAATTTTAATGAATGTTGTGATTTGGCCATGGTACCAAGACAGGATTGATATACTCAATGGACTAGCGGTAGTGCAACAAGACTAGGTTGATGGACCAGTCTATACAAATAGCTCCAGGTCGAGTTGAGGGTCGGGGCTGTTGGACTAGTATTACCAAAGATTAATGGCTTATATGGAAAACTTTCTTTATGCATGCACTGAGGTTTTGGACCATTAAGATGCACAAGAGGGGTAGTGATGCGTCCTAAGAGCTACTGGACGATATGTTGGAGATAAAAGCAGTTTGACGTACCAACAGTTAGGGAAGCTCGACGTAGCTACATGCGCATGAGATCAGGATGGGGTCAGGATGAGATCTTCGTCCTCATATGGACACGAAGTATTTTGGGTTTAAAAATAGGATGTTGAAGAGGTTCACTCATACTTCAAGTAGAAGATAGGGACTTCTATCAGGGTGGATGGTAAAGATGCTCCGATCCACATGTAGTCGACCTAACTGTATCTCACGAATGTGTGTGATCCCTTCATGATGAAGGGCGTGTGTTGATTGTTAAACACACCAATTGTGGATAATGGGTTTGAAATCCTTGGAAAAGATTTGAAAATCCTTGGAAAAGAATTGGCAAACCTTGGAAAAAGGTTTTGAAAATTAGAACTTGAGAAAAGAATATTTTTAAAGGAAATAAGGAGTTTGGCATACTTCGATTAAAGTGGTTTTTGTGAAAACTCGCACCCAACACCCATTCACTAAGTTGTTGAACTCACCCCATCCTTTTACCCATTTTCACGAAACCAAGGGAAACCGACCTTAATGATCTATCGGTAGCTGAACCTTAAGACAAGTATGTAAGATTAATATATTCAGTTTTGATTAATGTTATTCTAGGAAAGGTAAAATGATGCCCTACTCATCATGGTTTAAAGGAGGGGAAAACCCTTAATAAATCGGAAGAGTGGCGGGTTGCTCATGGGGATCCGACCAAACCGGGTTGAGGCATCACAGTGTAGCTCTGAAACTTAGAAATTCCAATGAAGGGAGGCAAAATTGAGCTTACCAGGGCCTATAGAGGTGTTGTGGAGGGTCTTAGGCGGTCAAAGGTGGCCAATGTGGACAGTGGAAGGGCTGAGAGGGTCGAGGTTGGGTCAGGCAGGAGCTTGCTGTTTCGAGCTCCTGAGCACCTTCACTCTACGATCCCTTGTACACTTCTCTGGTCGTCCTCTGGTCATTTGGAGAGTGTCTGGGGCTAGAATACTCTTCCATGGTTCCAATGCCACCCTTTAGAACTCTTTAGTGGAGATATTACCCGTCATTGGAGCTCTGGCTTGTAGCTCATTGGAAAATGAATTCTTCTTCTTCTTCACTCTTTTGTGGGATGTTGAGAATGAATGTAGGGGTGCTCTTTATATAGGGAGCTCGACAACTGCTCAAGCTACTCGCCGACGTAAGACTCAGCAGCTAGTGACTCCAACTCTTCCGTTGTTGATCGGTCCGGTCCGACCGGGTTCACTCTCCAAAATTCGAAAATCGGCCATTTCAGACACAGTTTGACTATTTTTCTAAATTGAAAATATTTTAAATTCATCTAAATGTATTTTCTATCTAATGGTGGTCTCAAGTTTCCAAATTGACATTTTTAAGCCACCTAGAAAAATGAATTTGTGAACCGGTTCACTATGGTTCATGCTAGTTCGGTCCGATTTGGGTCTGGTTCACCACAAACCGGTCTGGTTCTATCCTCAATTCTACTTCCCAGTTCTTCCTCATAAGTTTTCTGAATGTTTTGTCACTTGGGATTTTCCAATTTCCCATGTTAACCCTTCTTTATTATTTTCTATTGATTAAATTGGCTCGGTATTTCGATAATGGTGTCGATTCTCCTCCCAGTTTATGGTCCAAGGGAACGGGTTCCACAACTCTCCCCTCCTTTTAACAGTTTTGTCCCCAAAACTATGTCGTCCCTCTTTTCTCTCTAATGAGATCCTTGAGTGGTTCCCTTAGGGTGTAAGTTGATATTGTACCAATTTGAGTCACTCTCTTTGCCTCACTTCCTTTACTATCAGAGATTTCGTCAGTTTGACTCATCCCCTTTTTCCCGATGTTCATGAAGTCACACCGGTCTGATACTTCTAGTAGCTTGGGGTCAGACTTTCGTTTTGGGGTGTCGTCTGGACTCGAGATTCTGATATATCCCATTGCACCTGGGTTTGTTTACTCCTTTGTCTATTTGCACCTTACCCCGTCAGTTATTGTGTTTTCCTTTTTTGGTGTTACTTCCTTTTCTTGGTCCTCTAGTTTCTCATTTAGTACTCGAGTTCCCTCCTTGTTGGTGGTTGAACTTACTTGTCCCTAGCAGTAAGATTCCTATGCCCTGCGGTTCTACCCTGGGTCTGAGGCCCGACTTGTCTTGCAATTGGAACCACGTACTTTTGCTCCTATTCTTAGAGTGTACTCCCTCATATTCTTGTCCCTTGCCTTATCTAGGTCATTTCATTGCTTGAATCTTTTTCTCATTGAGTTCTGATTCCTTATGTCAGGCCCATGCTCCGATGTCCCTAGGAATATAGATGTCTAGCCACTTATATGAGTCTGAGGTTTTCCTGAGTTTATTCATTCTATTACTTTCCCCTTATTGTGTGTGCATGTCTCCAACTCTCAGTTTTCCTGGACCAGGTGGATCCCATCGACCCACCAGTCCTTCTGCTTCCATCTGTTCGTGCATGTTCTAGCGTATTTCAGCTAACAACGGGTCCTTCCTTTTTTTTTTGTCCCTCTCTTCTGTCTTGGCCTAGGGGTCATTACGCTTGCCAATTTTTGATGACTAGACTCCCTTGGATTTATCCCTTTGTTATTAAAGTCATTCTCGAGGGACTTCTCCCTCTTGCGAAATCCACTTTCCATGTGGGACTGGTGGAGGTTTCCCCTACTTATTCCGACGTGTGGTCCCAAGTTCCGTCCTCGAGGACTCAGATCCTCCCTTGCTAGTCCTCGGTTGCTCTGTTTGGATCATCGTCTCATTTCAACTCATCAGACTATCCACTCCTCACTTGAGGTTGTCGGGCCTACGTGTTGATCCTTCCTTCTTTGGTTGGTGTTTGTAAACCCTACACTTTTGAGTTAAGGAAAATCGAGAAAAGAACCCATCAAATCGAGTGAGAAACACTGAACCAGTTCACAAAATCGATCATTTGAGAAAGGGCAATTTGGAAATTTACAACTCCTAGGTGATCCAAAGGGTTCATAAATCTTTGGAAAAGAACCGTAGGGCAAATTGGAAAAGAAAAACCAGACCGATTCAGATGAACCAGATCCAACTGGATAGAACTAGTTTATGAATCGAGTAGGTTCATGAACCAGAACTGATAGAGAATGGGCAAACCGAGAAATTTATGATTCACAAGTGAACTAAATAGTCACAAAAATCAAGAAAAAGTACTTTAGGATGAATTGGTGATGAAAACCAAACCGGTTATAGTGAACCGGATCCAAACCAAATTTAACTGATTTAAACCACTATTAAACCGGATGCTAAATTCATTTTTATCAGTGGCTTAAAAAAATCAAATTTGACATTTGAGACCACATTGGATAGAAAATGAATTTAGATGAATTTAGAAATTTTTAGATTTGAAAAATTCGATCGAATTGGGGGTGAACCGGCCGATTTAAGCTTTGCCAGTTCGGAACACTGTGATCTTCTGCCATCAGATGACAGCACTGTTCACTTGTCAGAAAATCGTGCAGCATCGATGAAGCTGAAAAGTCTCAAGCACCGATGGAGTTTCAAGCAATGTATGACCACCATTAAGGTGTCAATCGGATGGCCAAGAAGTCCCCGAGCTTCCTATATAAAGAGCCCCTCCTCATTCATCCTCTCCACACCTAAAAACTCAACTCTTGCTCAGCTGCTCCCATTTTTGCTGAAGCTCGAACCAGAGCTCTGACATAGGGTCTTTTTTAGCCAAAGAAGATGTGGTCGGCTTCTTTAGAACTGGGGAGAAGTCAACTACACGCTTGTCAACTACACGCTTATAGTCTATTTGCTCTGAGTGTCACCGGAGAAGCGTCGGTGTGATGGAACAGTGAAACAGCTCCAGCGAACTAAAGCTGCCCTATTTCGGCCGAGCTAAAATCGACCAATTCGAGCCCTTCTCAGGCCAAACCAAGCCCTCCCAAAACTTCCACAGCCCTCTACAACTGAATTAGAACTAAAAGGTAAACTAATTTGGCTCTCCTTTGCAATTTCTAATTGGTGTTCGAGAGAGAATCGGTAGAATTTTGATGATGAAATTCTAACTCAATTCAGCATCAATTGATGCAATTCTTGATTCTAATGAACCTCAGGATAAGAGCTATCCACCTAAATCAAAAGCTCGGACCGTTGTGCCCCCAATGGTAAGCTTTCGAAACTTCCTCTCTCTAAGTTCATTTTTCCGGCGGAGCTCTATTTGAGCTCAATCCAGCATCAAATTGTGCGATTCAAGTGCAATTGAATCGTATGAAGGTGTAGAAACTTCAATGTAACTTCAATTTCGACAATTAAACTCATTTAATCAGTCAATTTGATGAAATCAATTTCGGCAGAGTTAGAATGTTGAAATTGCAGGAAATTTGGGGAAATTTTGGGAATTTCAAAATTGAGGAACTAAAGTGTAATTTCATAAAATTGAGGACCAACTGGGCATAATAAAGATTTTGGAGGATCAATTGGAGAATTTTTGGAAATTTTGAGGCAAAACTTACCATTTTTCTAATGTAAGGGCAAAATAGTAATTTTGGAAAAGTTGGGGGACCAAATTGGAAATTTAGGAAATTAAACCCCTTTTTGTGAAATTGAATAAATTGTGATCCCAAGGTCAATTTTAAAAGTTTTGGGACTCAGTTTGTGGAAAAACTAGAATTAGGGACTCAATGTTAAAGAAAAATAACTTGAGTAACCTAATTGCAAATAAATAAAAAGTTTGGTTTTCTCATTCATTTGGATTGAATGGAGGCTATTAGGTCGAGGGATAATGAACAAGGATGTTCATATCGTGTAGGAACACGAACTGCCGAGTATGCCAGCAAGCACAAGGTCACGTGAATACAAAGAACCAGTCGAGTGGAATTCATTGCATTAACAGGTGAGTGGGATTTTTATATCACACTCGATTGGGATGATTAGTACCTTAGTAATGAAAACCCACTACTTAGTGGTATTTTAAATGTCATATCTTAGAGGAGTGATGTAAAAATTACGGGAAAAACTACTTACATGATGTATGTAGATCATACCCGATTAGTATGATGAAACTTACTCGGAGAAAGTGAAAAACTCATTCATCAGTTATGAGCGGAGATATCCTCATACTTGGTTGGTATGATGGATAGTTGAAAATGTATTTTGTTAGAAGTGCTCTCCCCTAACTGTGTGCCACTGTTTCAACGATTTAGGAGACTTTCTTGACGGGAGCTCGAATAGCACTGTAAACCCCGCACTTTTGAGTAAAGGAAAACCAGGAAAAGAGCCAGTCAAACCGAGTAATAAAACCGAGCCAGTTTACAAACCTGATAATATGGGAACAAGCAATTTGGAAATTTACAACTTCTGAGTGATCCAAAGGGTTCACTAAACCTTGCAAAAGAAACTTAAGACAAAATAAAAGAGAAACCAAATTAGTTCATGTGAACGAGATTTCATAAGAACTTTGAAGTTAAGCGTGCTTGCTCGAGAGTAGTGTGAGGACAACCTCCTGGGAGGTATGATTTTTTTTGTAAACCAAAATTTTGGTCAAAAATTTTTATGCGAATAATTTTGGTCATAAATGGCCATAAATTAATATATATTTAATTATAGTAATTAATACCGATAATTTAATACCTAAATTAAATTATTGGAATTAATACAAACAATTTAATAAATAAATTAAATTATTAAAATTAATACCAATAATTTATGTCAATATTAATACTAGTAATAAATCTCTACCATTTAATACACGATTTTACACCTATATAAAGATGTCATCCCCATTCATTCTCCTCACACATGAACACTTCTCTCTCTCTCTCTCTACTGCTCCATTTCCCGATGTAGTTCGAACCAGAGTTTCGACTTAAACATTTTTCTGAACCTTGGAAGGAGAGGTCGAGCTCTTTAGAACCGAGGAGAAGATAGCTATCTAATAGCAAACTCCAGTCAATCCAAGAATCGCTGGAGAAGCGCCGACATGATGGAATACTGAAGCAGCTCCGGCGGACCGAAGCTGCCCTATTTCAGCAAAGCTGAAATCGGCCATTTTGAGCCATCCTCAAACCAAACCAAGCTCTCCCAACACTTTCTCAGCCCTCTAGAGCTATCTGCCCAGATCGAAATCTCGGACTGTCGTGCCCTCACTAGTGAGAAATTGAAGCTCTCTCTCTCTACAATCTGTTTTCCGGCAAAGCTCCGTTTAAGCTCGTTCCGACGTTAAAATCTACTATTCAAAGTTCCTTAGAATCGTATGAACATGTATGGACTCAATTTCAACTCCAATTTCAACAATCAGAGGTGTTTGATCGGTCAATTTGATAAAATCAAATTCGACAGTGTTGAAGAGTTGAAATTGGGGGGAAAATTGGGGATTTTTGAAATTCGAAGGACCAAAATGAAATTTTATGAAATTGAGAGCCAACTGGGAATGAAAATAATGTTGGAGGACCAATTGAGAATTTTTGGAATTTTTGGGGAAAAACTTACCATTTTTGTAAAGGAAGGGCAAAATGGTAATAAATCTCTCCCATTTAATACACGATTTTACACCTATATAAAGAGGTCATCCCCATTTATTCTCATCATACCTAAACACTTCTCTCTCTCTATACTACTTCATTTCTCGGTGAAGCTCGAACTAGAGTTTCGACTTGAACATTTTTCTTAACTTCGAAAAGAGAGGTCGGGCTCTTTAGAACCGAGGAGAAGACAACTATCTAATAGCAAACTCCAGTCAATCCGAGAATCGCTGGAGAAATGATGGCATTATGGAACAGTGAAGCAGCTCCAGCTGACTGAAGCTACCCTATTTCGGCCAAGCTGAAATTGGCCATTTCGAGCCCTCCTCAGATCAAACCAAGCACTCTCGACACTTCCTCAGCCCTCCCACGGCTGAATTAGGACTGAAAGGTAAGCCAATTCAGCTACTCTCTACAATTTTCGGTCGGTGCTAGAGAGAACCGTCAGAATTTCAATGATGAAATTCTAACTCAATTCGACATCAATTGATGTGATTCTTGATTCTAGGATGACCACTTTAAAGGCCAAAAAAGGTATTAAATATGCAAGTATCATGAAGACTATTAAAAGTTTTGAGAATTGCCATATAAAAGTAAGGAGTTTTTTTTTTTGGGTATTATTTTTTAGTTGGGGTCTTGACTTAAGAAGTAGAGGTAAGTGGAGATAATGAAAATTTTTTAATTAAATATCCATCCATCCTTGAGAAAAAAACATGACAATGGTTGATATATGATACTAAGTAATTCTGCAAAAGGTCATTGACAAATGGCACCCCTCATCCATTCTTGTTAGTTGAGTAAGTTTTGACTTGAACATTTTTCTTAACCTTGGAAGGAGGGTCGGGCTCTATAGAACTGAGCAGAAGATAACTATCTAATACCAAACTCCAGTCAATCCGAGAATCGCAGGAGAAGCATCGACATGATGGAACAATGAAGCAGCTCTGGCGGACCAAAGCTGTCTTATTTCGGCCAAGCTGAAATCAGCCATTTTGAGCCCTCCTCAAACCAAACCAAGCCCTCCCAACACTTCCTATCCCTCCCACGGTTGAATAAGGACTGAAAGGTAAGCCAACTCGGCTTCTCTCTACAATTTTCGGTCAGTGCTAGAGAGAGAACCAACAGAAATTCAATGATGAAATTCTAACTCAATTCGACATCAATTGATGTGATTCTTGATTCTAGGATGAACCTCATGATGAGGGCTATCTACCCAAATCGAAAGCTCAGATCGTCATGCCCTCACCGGTGAGTAATCGAAGCTTTCTCTCTCTATAGTCCGTTTTCCAGTGAAGCTCCGTTTGAGCTCATTCCGGCTTCAAAACTTACGATTCAAAGTGTTATTGAATTGCAAGAAGATTAAGGAACACAATTTTAACTTTAATTTCAACAATTAGATGTGTTTGATTAGTCAATTTGTTAAAATCAATTTTGGTTGTGCTAAGGAGTTGTAATTGGGGGAAAATTTGGGGATTTTCAAAATTCGAAGGACCAAAATGAAATTTTATCAAATTGAGGGTCAATTGGGCATGAAAATAATATTGGAGGACCAATTGAGGAATTTTGGAATTTTTGGGGAAAAACTTACCATTTTGTAAAGCAAGGGCAAAATGGTAATTTTGGAAAAATTGGGGGAATGAATGAAGGCTGTTATGTTGGAAATGAATGAAGGCTGGGCAAGGGCAAATAATAAAAAGTAAGGGCAAATAATAAAAAGTTTGGGTTTTCTCATTCATTGGAAATGAATGAAGGCTGTTATGTTGAGTAATAATGAACAAGGATGTTAATATCGTGTAGGAACACAAAATATCGGGAACGCTAGTATGGATGAGCTCGCGTGAATACAAAGAACCGGTCTACTAGAATTTACTGCGTTAACGGGTGAGTGGGTTTACTAACATCATACCCGGTTGGGATCATGAACACAACTTAAAGATAAAAACCACTTACCAGTAGTGAGTGGGTTTACTAACATCATATTCGGTTGGGATGATGAGCATAACTTATAGTTAAAAACCACTTACCGGTTGTAAGTGGGATTTTTATATCATACCCGGTTGGGAATGATAAGTATCTCGGAATGAAAACCCGTTCATCGTCTATGAGCGAAGATGTCCTTATACCCAGTCGGTATAATGGAAAGTTGAAAATATATTTTGTCGGAAGTGCTCTCCTCTAATTGTGTTCCAATACTTAAACTATTTTTTAGACCTTCTTGACGGGAGCTCAAATAGCTCTTATAGGTCGGGGGCCTCGGTTTTGGAACTTGGGGGCGAAATGCTCGATTTTGAAAATCTTGTACAGTGGGCCCAAGGCCAGTTGGCACAAGCAGGAGCTCGTAAATGAACATGATATATGTGCCATAAAACTTAATAAGTTAATTGTTTGGCCATTGTACCAAGATAGGAATGATATGCTCAGTCAACTAGCGGCAGTGTGACATGACAGGTCGACGGACCAGTCAAGACAAACAACTGCGAGTTGAGGTAAGAGTCGGGGCCGTTGGGACTAATGGTACCACATATTACATGGTAGTTTAAGAAAACTCTATTTGTGCATGCACTATGAGTACTGGACCATCAAGATGCCCATGAGGGGTAGTGATGTGTCCTATGGACCCTGGACGACCCGGTGAGTATAAGTGCATATCATCGTTCTAGGTGCCTGTTCGAAATTTAGAGTAGCACCATGCGCATGAGACCGGGGTGGTGATAGGACGAGGTCTCTGTCCTCATATGGACACGAAGAAGCGATTTCAGGATTGAGGGTTGGATGTCGTGAACATCCACTCATTCTTAGGATAGAAGTGGGTGTGCTTCTATCCGGGTGGCAGGAAAAGTCACTCTAAAGCCACTAGCGGGTTCAGTAGTGATACTGACTTGCGAATTTGTGTAACCTTCATGATGAAGGATGTGTGTTGGGTGATGACACACCGGTCACTATGAAATAATGGAAAAACTCGATAGAAATTTTAAATGAAGGGATTTTTTAAAAGAAATGAGTCTGGCACACTCCATATAAATGTTTTTCTTAAAAGTTAAAAGTCGACCTTTGATAACCCATTCACTGAGTAGTCATACTCATCCCCTCCCTTATATCCCTTTCAGGAAGTACCAGAAAGCCGAACCTTAAAAGACTTGCACAATTAAACACATGCAAGTTAGGTACGATTAATTTAAATTACTATGCATTTTTTATTTATGATATTCCTGGAAAAAAGTGCAGGTTTAAAGAACGTCTTACTCTTTACAGTTTATAATATAAGGGAAAATCCTTTAGTAAATCGAGAGAGTGGCGGGATGATCACGGGGATCCGACCAAACTGGGTCGGGGCGTGACAAAGTTGGTGAAGGAATATTTTTGTGGTAGGAGATATGATTTAAGTGATATGTTTAGTGGTTTTTATTTCACCATTGGTATGAAAGAATGAATAGATATATAGCAACACCTCTTAAGAGATGAGTAGTTTGGTATGGGTTAGAGGTCTAGAAGGGTGAAAAAATTGGTATACTTTACGCGTTATAGGAATCAAATGTGTTGCACACTCAACCTATGTAGAGAGGGTAACTCCGCCTAATAATGGCAAGAGAAGAATGCATAAGGGAAATGGTAATCAAGGTTTGATGGAATATATAAGATATATTAATAATGGGTTTATTATGTACATAGTATAAAGCTTAAACTCTAGATGATGCATTAGGTCTAGGATTTATTTATGGTTGTAGTCAGTACAAGTTGTAGGGATGATGCATGGCTTGAGACTTGGGAGAAACATAACAAATTTATGTCAACCCCAGAAGTGGAAGGAAGTAAAGGAAAAGGTAAACTCTTTAGGAATAAAGTAGGTGAACAATAACACTTATCAACTATGAGAGATTGTCTTAGGTTGTAGTATACATAAGAGTATCAAACATTTCTATCTCAGGGTGAAAAGCCAGAACGCGAGAAACCTGTGAGTACCAAATTTTAAACAACGGTCTCATTGATGTAATGAATGTTTTTATCGAAATAATTGTTATGACATGGCGATTAGAGAGAAAAAGTGGGGAACACTGGTCATATATAAAAATTAGGTCTCTATATTGCAAGAGTTTTGAGAACGAAACTCCTAAAATGGGCGATGCACATTTCAATATTAAGAGTGCATGTATCTAAATTAGAAATCAAAGTTAAACCACAAAATAGGACTGAACCAAAAAATGATATTATGTCGAATTAGAAAATTAGTTTTAAATAGGATTTGGAAATCAATTAATTTAACTTGAATTGAACCTAATGGAACTTATTTGGCTAGAAATAAAGCTTGGAAAATCCTTGATTTAAAAACTAATTGAAATCAGAACAAACAAAAAAATGATAAAAAATTGGAAGAATTTTAGAGGGATTTCAGAGAGGATAAAAAGATAATTCTTGATGCTAAAATATAGTAAATGGATTGAATAATTTTTATAAAATAAATTGGGTTAGGAACTAATCAAATTGTTAGTGAACATCCAAATATGGCCAAAATTAGTTGAATTGGCTAGAAAATTCTTTGGAAACCAATTGAAACAGTATCAATTAGTGATATTGGGATAATGAGCGGAACTGAGTCAACAACCATGGTAATGAGTACGACCAATCACTATTCATCATATGCAACCATGGTAACCAATTGTTTTGAGCTACATAGAAAATAAATTCAACCACATGTAATTAAACACAATTAGAGTGATGCAATCAATCATAATCTGACATATGTCATCACAATGATCGACGAGGGTCGAGGCCAAGTAAGATAACCACTTTAACAAGGTGTGACCAATCTAGGAGCAACCATTCAAGACGTGTCATATGGTAATTATGAATAGTGTCATCTTCAATCACATCGAGACTGTGAGAATGTATTGTGGACCAATAAGGGGTCGGACTCATATATACTTAAAAGTCATGACTTTTAAGTAGTGGAATCTTTTCAACCTTATAAACTCACAACACTTCTATATTTTATCCAATGTGGGATCATATTCTCAACACACGCCCTTACGTGCAACATGCTACACTTGCTGTAAACCTCATCCTTTGGACTTAAGGAAAATTGGGAGAGAACTGGTCAACCCGAGTGAGAAAACTGAACCGGTTCGCGAACCCCGACCACTAAAGAACGAGCAAATTGGGAAATTTCCAACTCCCGAGTGACACAAAGAGCCATAAAAACCTTGGAAAGGAACTTTAAGACAATTTGGGAAAGAAAATGAAACCAGTTCAAGTTAACCAAATCCAAACAGGATTGAACTAGTTTGGACCGGTTTGAACCACTATTGAACTAGATGCTAAATTCATTTTTCTAGGTGGCTTAGAAAATTCAAATTGGAGAACTAAGGCCACCATTGGATAGAGAATGAATTGAGAAATTTTTAATTTTGAAAAAATCAATCAAATCGGACCTAAACCGGCTGGTATAATTGTTGAACCCGGTTCGTATCAGTCCGGTCCGGTTTGGAATAGTGTCATCCTCTTTTTTCAGATGACAGCATTATTCACTCGCTCGAAAATCAAGCAGCACTGGCGAAGATGAAAAGTCTTATGCCAGGAAGTTTCAAGTAATGAATGACCATCATAAAGGTGTCAATTGGATGGCCAAGAAGTCCCCGAGCTTCCTATATAAAGAGCTCCTCCTCACACCTTAAAACTTCTCTCTCTCCCTACTGCTCCATTTTCCTATAAAGATTGAACCAGAGCTATGACATTAGGGGTTTTCTAAGCCAAAGAAGGTGAGGTCGAGTTCTTTAGATTCTAGGAGAAGCCAGCTACCTGACGGTAGTCTATATTTGCTCTAAGGATCGCTATAGAAACACCAGTGATTGAACAGTGAAGCAGCTCCAACGAATCGAAGCTGCCCTATTTCGTCCGAGCTAAAAATGGCCAATTCGAGCCCTTCTCAAATCAAACCAAGCTCTCCCAACACTTCCATTGCCCTCATACAACTGAATTAGAGCTAAAAGGTAAGCTAATTTGGCTCCCCTATAAATTCCAATCAATATTAGAGAGAGAATTGGTGAAACTTCACTGACCAAATTCTCGCTCAATTCAGAATGAATTAATGTAATTCTTGATCCTAGGAGTAGCCTCAGCATGAGAGCTACCTATCCAGATCAAAAGCTCGAACCGCCGCACCCCCAACGAAAAGCTTTCGAACCTATCTCTCTCTAAGTCCAGTTTTCCGGTGAAACTCCATTTGAGCTCGTTCTGACATCAATTCATGTGATTCAAAGTTCCATTAAATCATATAAATGTGTAGGAACTCAATTTTACCTTCAATTTCAATAATTAACTTCGATTGATTGGTCAATTTGATGAAATCAAATTTGGCCAAGTTGAAAGGGGAAATTGGGGGAAACTTTTGGGGAAAATTGGTGATTTTGGAAATTCAAGGGACTAATGTGCAATTTTGCAAAATTGAGGGTCAATTGGGCATGAAAAAGATGTTGAATGACCAATTGGTCAATTTTTTGGAGTTATTGGGGTCAAATTTTCCATTTTTTGTGAAGTAGTGGCAAAAATGGTAATTTTTGAAAAGTTAGGGACCAAATTGAGAATATAGGAAACTTTCTGGAAGGAAGTAGAAAACCCGCTTATCAGTTATGAGGGAAAATGTCTTTACACCTGGTTGATGTGAAGAAAAGATGAAAAATTATTTTGTCAGAAGTGCTCTCTCCTGACATTGTGCCACTACTTAAACATTGCTTCGAGGATCGCCGGAGAAGCACCGGCGTAATCGAACAATGAAGCACCTCCGGCACACCAAAGTTGTCATGTTTCTGTCGAGTTGAAATTGACCAATTTGAGCCCTCCTCAAGCCAAACCAAGTTGTCCCAACACTCCCCCAGCCTGCCTACAACTGAATTAGAGTGGAAACATAAGCCAATTTGGCTCCACTTTGTGAACTTCGATCAATGCTAGAAAGAGAACAACAAATCTTTACTGACCAAATTCTCCCTCAATTCGACATAAATTGAGATGATTTTTTATTCTAGGAAGAATGTCAGGATGAGAGATATTTGCCCAAATCGAAATCCGACTGTCATGCCCCCAATGGTAAGCTTTCGAAGCATCCTCTCTCAACATTCAATTTTCCAATGAAGCTCCGTTTGAGCTTGTTCCGACATGAAATCATGCGATTCAAAGTGCAATTGAATCATAACGGTTGTAAGTAGATCATACCTGGTTGGTATGATGAACTTTCTAGATGGAAGTAGAAAACCCGCTTATCGGTTATGAGAAGAGATGTCCTCATACCCGGTTGTTGTGATGGACAGTTGAAAAATTATTTTTGTTGGAAGTGCTCTCCCTTGACTATGTGCCACTACTTAAACTTTTTGGGAGACCTTCTTGACGGGAGCTCGAATAGCTCAGATAGGTCAGAGGCCTCGATTTTGAAACTTGGGGCTAAAATGCTCAATTTTGAAAATCTCATACAGTGGGCCCAAGTCCAGTTGGCACAAGTAGGAGCTCGTAAACAAACATGAGTTATGCCATGAAAACTTTAATGGATGATGTGTTTGGCCTTGGTACCAAGATAGGACCGGCACACTCGATGGACTAGCGGCAGCACAACAAGACAAGTCGATGAACCAGTCAAGACAAATAGCTGCAGGTCGAGTTAAGGGTCATGGTCATTGGACTAGTGGAACCAAAGATTAAATAGCTAAGAGAAATATTATTGTTTCGTGCATGCACTGAGGTATGGGACCTTCAAGATACCCAAGAGGGGTAGTGATGCATCTTAGGGACTACTGGACGACATGGTAGAGATAAGGGCAGATTGTCGGGCCAATAGTCAGGGAAGCTCAACGCAGCTTCATGCACATGAGACCGGGGTGGGTCATGATGATGTTTTTGTCCTCATATGGACATAGAGTTTTCTTTCGGGATTGAGGGTTGGTTGTCACGTACATCCACTCATTCTCAAGGTAGAGTGAATGGGCTTCTATATAGGTGGCCGGTAAAGTCGCTCTGACGCCACAAGTAGGTGCAGTGGATATGTTGCCCTACGAATGTGTGATCCCTTCATTATGAAGGGCGTGTGTTGGTTGCTAAACACACCATTTATGGTTAATGATGAGAAATGGCTTTGAAAACTGAGAAACGAAGGAAGAAAGAATTTTAAAGAAAATAAGGAGTCTGACACACTCCAATTCAAAATTTATTTTATTGAAAGTTTATTTTTTTAATACACCCAATCACTGAGTTTTAGAAATTCACCCACCCCTTTTTAACCATTTTTAGAAAATAGAGATATGACTAGAGATAATACTAGGCCTTACCCTCTATTATGTATGTTTAATTATCTTTAGCTTGCATTTTTATTAGTATATGTTATTCTAGGGAACAAGGTTGAGATTTTGCCTAGTTCCTCTTGAATTAAAGAAGAGGGAAACCCCTCTTGAACCAAGAGAGCAACGGGTTGTTCACGAGGATCCGACCAAACCTGGTTAGGGCATGACAAAATTGATCCGTTTCTCTCCCCAATCCCACTTCCCGGTGCTTCCTCACATTTTTTGTGAATTTTTAGTTACTTGGTATTTCCCAATTTCCCACGTTAATTATAAACCCCGCCCTTTTGGAACTAAGGAAAACCAGGACAGGAACCGGTCAAACCAAGTGAGAAAACCGAACCGGTTCATAAACCCGATTATAAGGAAATGGGCAATTTGGAAATTTACAACTCTTGGGTGAATCAAAGGGTTCATAAAACCTTGAAAAAGAACCTTAAGACAAATTGGAAGAGAAAAACTAAACCAGTTCAGATGAACCGGATCCAATTGGATTGAACCGGTTTATGAACCAAGTCGGTTCATGAATCAGAACCGATAGAGAAAGGGCAACAGGAAAATTTATGGATTCCTTGTGACCCGAAGAAATTTATAATCCTTTGGAAGGAAACTTAGAACAAAGTGGGAGAGAAAAACTAGACTGGTTCGGGTGAACCGGACCTGAACCGGATTAAACTAGTTTAAGAACTGAGCCGGTTTATGAACCGGAACCGATAGAGAGAAGGTAAATCGAGAAATTTATGGAAACTAAGTGACCTAAGGAGTCACAAAAGTCATGGAAATGGACTTGTGAAGGAATTGAAGATGAAAACAAACTAGTTCAGGTGAACCGGATCCAAATAGGTTTGGAACGGTTTAAACCACTATTGAACCGGATCCTAAATTCATTTTTCTAGGTGGCTTAAATAATACAAATTTGAGATTTGAGGTCACCATTGGATAGAAAATGAATTTAGAAATTTTTAGATTTGAAAAACTCGGTCGAATGAGGGGTGAACTAGCTAGTTTAAGCTTCAAACCCAATACGGACCGATACGGTCCGGTTCGAAATAGTGTCATCTTCTTCCTCTAAATGATAGTACTATTCACTCGCTGGAAAATTGAAGCATCGTCGGTGGAGAAGAAACGTTTCCATTTGATACATTTCAGGCCATCAATGTCTATCATAAAGGTGCCAAACAGACGGCCAACGAGTTCCTGACCTCCCTATATAAAGAGCCCCTCTTCATTCATCCTCTCCACACCTGAAAAGCTCATTCTATCTCAATTGCTTAGTTTTCTGGTGAAGCTCAAACCAGAGCTCCGATATAGGGTCTTTTCTAAGCCAAAGAAGGTGAGGTCAGGTTCTTTAGAACTAGGGAGAAGTCAGCTACACGCATGTAGTGTCTGTTTGCTCCGAGGGTCTTCGGAGAAATGCGGGCATGATGAAACAGTGAAGCAGCTTCGGTGGACTGAAGTTGCCCTGTTTTGATTGAGTTGAAATCCGCCATTTTGAGCCCTACTTGGGCCTAACCAAGCTCTCCCAACACTTCCACAGCCCTCCCACGGCCGAATTAGGACTGAAAGGTAATCCAATTCGACTCCCCTTTGTAATTTTCGGTCGTGCTAGAGAGAGAACTGGCAGAATTTTAATGATGAAATTCTAACTCAATTTGGCATCAATTAATGCGATTCTTGGTTCTAGGATGAACAACAGGACGAGAGCTATCTGCCTAGATCAAAATATAGGACCGTCGTGCCCTCACCGATGAGTAATCGGAGCGTTCTCTCTCTATAGTCCATTTTTTGGTGAAACTCCAATTGAGCTCGTTCTGACATTAAAACTTGCATTTCAAGTTGCTGGAGAATCGTATAAACATTTAGAAACTCAATTTCAACAATTGGAAGTCTTTTATCGGTCAATTTGTTGAAATCAAATTCGGCTATGTTAAGAAGTTGGAATTAGGGGAAAATTGGGGATTTTTGAAAATTTGAATGACCGAAATGCAATTTCCTAAAATTGAGGGTCAATTGGGCATGATAAAAATGATAGATGGCCAATTGAGGAATTTTAGAATTTTTGGTGTGAAACTTACCATTTTTGTAAAGGAAGGGCAAAATGGTAATTTTGGAAAAGTTGGGGGACCAAATTGGAAATTTGGAAATTAAACCCCTTTTTTTGAAATGGAATAAATTAAGGTCCTATGATAAATTTTAAATGTATCAGGACACAATTTGAAGAAAATCGGCATTAGGGACTTAAAGTTAAGGACAAATAACTTTAGGGACCTAATTGCAAAAAAAATGAAAGTTTGATTTTCTCATTCGTTTGGAATGAATGAAGGCTATTAGGCCAAAGGATAATGAACCATGATGTTTATATCGTGTAGGAACATGAAGTACCGGGAACGCCAGCAAGGACAAGCTCGCGTGAATACAAAGAACAAATCTTGTGGAATTCACTACATTAACGGGTCAGTATGTTTACTAACGTCATTCCCGGTTGGGATGATGAGCATAACTTATAGTTAAAAACCACTTACTGGTTGTGAGTGAGGTTTTAAATCATACTCGGTTGGGGATATAAGTACCTCGAAATGAAAGCCCGCTATCAAGTGGTATTTTAAACATCATAACTTAGAGGAGTGATGTGAAAACCATGCGGAAAAACTACTTACCGGTTGTAAGTAGATCATACCCAGTTGGTATGACGAAACTTCCTCGAGGGAAGTTGAAAACCCGTTCATCGATTATGAGCGGAGATGTCATGCCCCGACTCGGTTTGGTCGGATCCCCATGATCAACCCGCCACTCTCCTGGTTTATTAAAGGGTTTCCCCTTATTGTAAACCGTAAAGAGTAAGGCGTCCTTTAACCTGCACCTTTTTCCTGGAATAGCATAATCAAAACTGCATGAAATTTAAAACTGTACATACCTGTCTTATAGGCATCTTAGCTGACGGTCTTTAAGGGGAGGCTTTCCAGGATTTCCTGAAAGGGATATAAGGGAGGGGGTGAGTACGACTACTCAGTGAATGGGTTTTTAAAAGCTTTTGACTTTTAAGAAAAATATTTATATGGAGTGTGCCGGACTCCTTTGTTTTCAAAAATCCCATCATTTAAAAATTTGAGTTTTTCCATTATTTCTTAGTTACCACGGTGTCTCATCACCCAACACACATCCTTCATCATGAAGGTTACACACATTCGCAAGTTAGTATTACTACTGAACCCGCTAGTGGCTTCGGAGCGACTTTTCCTGCCACCCGCATAGAAGTACGACCACTTCAACCCTAGGAATGAGTGGATGTACGTGACATCCGACCCACAATCCCGAAATCACTTCGTCGTGTCCGTATGAAGACAGAGACCTCATCCTGTCCCCACCCAGGTCTCATGCGCTTCGTGCTACTCCAAATTTCGCATAGACACCTGGAACGAAGAACTGCCCTTATAGCCACCAAGTCGTCCAGTGCCCTTAGGACACATCACTACCCCTCATGGGCGTCTTGATGATCCCGTACTCACAGTGCATGCACAAACAACGTTTTCTTATATTGCCATGTAATCTATGGTGCCATTAGTCCAACGGCTCCGACACTCAACTCAACCCGCAGCTGTTTGTCTTGACTAGTCCATCAACCTGTCATGTCGCACTGCCGCTAGTTGATTGAGCATGTCGGTCCTATCTTGGTACCATGGCCAAACAATTCACTTATTAAGTTTTATGGCACATATATCATGTTCGTTTACGAGCTCCTACTCGTGCCAACTGGCCTTGGGCCCACTGTACGAGATTTTCAAAATCGGGCATTTAGCCCCCAAGTTCCAAAACCGAGGCCCCTAGCCTATCAGAGCTATTCGAGCTCCCGTCGAGAAGGTCTCCCAAATAGTTTAAGCATTGGCACACAGTCAAGGGAGAACACTTCCGACAAAATAGGTTTTCACTGTCCATTATACCAACCGGTATAAGAACATCTCCATTCATAACCGATGAATGGGTTTTCAACTTCCTTCGAGAAAGTCTCATCATACCAACCGGGTATCATCTACTTACAACCGGTAAGTAGTTTTTTTTTCGCATAACTTTCACATCACTTTCTCTAAGTAGTGATGATTAAAATACCACTAAACAGTGGGTTTTTATATCGAGGCACTTATCATCCCCAATCGGGTATGATGTTAGTAAACCCACTCACAACCGGTAAGTGGTTTTTAACTTTAATTTGTGCTCATCATCCCAACCGGGTATGACGTTAGTAAACCCACTCACCCGTTAATGACGTGAATTCCACTAGACTGGTTCTTTGTATTCATGAGAGCTTGTCCTTGCTGGCGTTCCCGGTATTTCGCGTTCCTACAAGATATGAACAACCTTGTTCATTATTACTCGGCATAACAGCGAATGAATGAGAAAACCCAAACTTTTAGTTATTTGCAATTAGGTCCCTAAAGTTATTTCTCTTTAACTTTCAGTCCCTAATGTTGGTTTTTCCTCAAATTGAGTCCCGTAACTTTTAAAATTTATCCTGGGACCTCAATTTATTCAATTTCACCAAAAAGGCGTTTAATTTCCCAAATTTCCAATTTGGTCCCCCAATTTTTCCAAAATTACCATTTTGCCCTTCTTTTACAAAAGTGGTAGATTTTGCCCCAAAAATTCCAAAATTCCTCAAATTGGTCCTCCAACATTATTTTCATGCCCAATAGACCCTCAATTTCATAAAATTATATTTTGGTCCTTTGAATTTCGAAAATCCCCAAATTTTCCCACAATTTCAACTCTTCAACACTACCGAATTTGATTTCATCAAATTGACCGATCAAACACTTCTAATTATTGAAATTGGAGTTGAAATTGAGTTCCTGCATGTTCATACGATTCTACAAAACTTTGAATCGCAGATTTTAACATCGGAACAAGCTCAAACGGAGCTTCACCGGAAAATAGACTGTAGAGAGAGAAGGCTTCGATTACTCACCGGTGAAGGCACGGTGGCCCGAGCTTTCAATCTGGGCAGATAGGTCTCGTCCTAAGGTTCATCCTAGAATCAAGAATTGCATCAATTCATGCGGAATTGGATTAGAATTTCGTCATTGAAATTCGGTCGACTCTCTCTCTAGCACTGATCGAAAATTGTAAAGGGGAGCTGAATTGGCTTACCTTGCGGTCCTAATTCGGTCGTGGAAAGGCTAATGAAGTGTTGGGACGGCTTGGTTTGGCTTGAGGAGGGCTTGAAATGGCGGATTTTAGCTTGGCCGAAATAGGGCAGCTTCGGTCCGCCGGAGTTGCTTCACTATTCCATCATGTCAACGCTTCTCCAACGATTCTCGGATTGACTGGAGTTTGCTATCAGATAGCTGTCTTCTCCCCAGTTCTAAAGATCCTGACCTTTGTTCAAGTCGAAGCTCTGGTTCGAGCTTTACCGGGAAATAGAGCAGTAGAGAGAGAGAGAGAAGTGTTTAGGTGTGAGGAGAATGAAATGGGGATGACCTCTTTATATAGTCGTAAAACCCGTGTATTAAATGGGCGAGATTCATTACTGGTATTAATATTTCCATAAATTATTGGTATTAATTCCAATAATTTAATTTCGGTATTAATTCTAATAAATTAAATTTTGAGATTAATTCCAATAATTTAATTTCGGTATTAAATTATTTGTATTAATTCTAATAATTTAATTTAGGTATTAATTATATATTAATTTATGATAAGGCGTACATACAAATTTTTTACCAAAATTTCGAGTTACAAAAAAAGTTCATACTTCCCAAGAGGTCACCCATCCTCACACTACTCTCGAGCAAGTACGCTTAACTTTAA
Source organism: Trapa incisa (assembly GCA_030064435.1). Classification (NCBI taxonomy): domain Eukaryota; kingdom Viridiplantae; phylum Streptophyta; class Magnoliopsida; order Myrtales; family Lythraceae; genus Trapa; species Trapa incisa. Next base: position 16,801,621 of record CM057779.1, on the reverse strand, counting down.
AGTTCTTATGGAATCTAGTTCACCTAAACCACTTTGATTTTTGTTTTCTAATTTGTCTTATGTTTTTTTTCCAAGGTTTAATGAATCCTTTGGATCACCCGAGAGTTGTAAATTCCCAACTTGCTCGTTCAGAAATAATCGGGTTTGTGAACAGATTCTGAATCCTCACTTGGTTTGACCGGTTCTTTTCCTAGTTTTCCTTAGCTCAAAAGAAAGGGTTTTACAGGAGATATCCTTATACCCGGTCGGTATAATGGACAGTTGAAAATATAATATTGTCGGAAGTGCTCTCCCGTGACTGTGTGCCAATGCTTAAACTATTTGGGAGACCTTATTGACGGGAGCTCGAAAAGCTCTTGTAGGCTATTATGCCCGGTTTTAAAAATCTCAAAAAAGTGGGCCATAGGCCAATGGGCACAAGCAGGAGCTCGTAAACAAACATGAGATATGTGCCACAAAACTTTAATAAATGAATTGTTTGGACATGGTACCAAGACATGACCGACATATTTAGTCAACTAGCGGCAGTGCGACATGACAAGTCTCCAGACCAGTCAAGACAAATAGGTGCAGGTTGAGTTGAGAGTCGAGGCTGTTGGACCAGTGGCACCACAGATTATATGGCATGATAAGAAAACATTGTTTATGCATGCACTATGAATTTGGGATCACCAAGACACCCATGAGGGGTAGTGATTCATCCTAAGGGCCCTGGACAACCCGGTGAGTATATAAGAGTAGTTCATCGTACCAGGGGAACCATGTGAAATTTGGAGTAGCACTAAGTGGATGAGATCGGGGTGGGGACGGGATGAGGTCTCTGTCCTCATATGGACACAAAGAATTGATTTTGGGATTGAGGGTCGGCTGTCACGTACATCCGCTCATTCTTAGGGTAGAAGTGGATGTACTTCTATCTAAGTGACCAGTAAAGTCGCTCCGAAGCCACAAGTGGGTTCAGTGGTCGTGTTGGCCTGCGAATGTGTGTTTGACTATCATGATGAAGGTTGTGTGTTGGGTGATGACACACCGTGATTAAATAAGGAAATGGTGATAAAACCTGAGAATTTTAAACGCAAAGATTTTTGAAAGAAAGGAGTCTAGCACACTTCAATACAATTTTTTTCCTCAAAGAGAATTTTTGAAAACCCATTCATTGAGTACTTGTACTCACATTCGCCCTCCCCCCCCCCCCCCCCCCCCCCCCCCACCCTTTATATCCCTTTCAGGAAAATTTTGGAAAGTCTAACCTTAAAGACCATTAGCCTAGACGCCTGTGAGACAGGTATGATAAAAATTAAAATAGTATGCAATTTTAATTTATGTTATTCCAGGAAAAGTGCATGTTTAAAAGACGTCTTGCTTTTTACGGTTTATAACGAGGGGAAACCCTTTAGTAAACCAGAAGAGTGGCAGGTTGATCATAGGGATCTGACCACTTTTTACGGTTTATAACGAGGGGAAACCCTTTAGTAAACCAGAAGAGTGGCAGGTTGATCATAGGGATCTGACCAAACCGAGTCAGGGCGTGACATTAACCCTTCTTTACTATAGGAATCAAATGTGTTGCACACTCAACCTAAGTATAGAGGGTAACTCCGCCTAATAAGGAAAATGGTAGTCAAGGTTTGATGGAATATATAAGATAAATAATAATGGGTTGATTATGTACATAGTATTGAGCTTAGACTCTAGATGATGCATTAGGTCTAGGATTTATTTATGGTCGCAGTCAGTACAAATTGTAGGGATGATGCCTGGCTTGAGACTTGGGAGAAACATAACAAATTCATGTCAACCCCAGAAGTGCAAGAAAGTGAAGGAAAAGGTAAACTCTTTAGGAATAAAGTAGGTGAACAATAACACTTATCAACTATGAGAGATTGTCTTAGGTTGTAGTATACATAAGAGTATCAAACATTTCTACCTCAGGGTGAAAAGCCAGAAGGCGAGAAAGCTATGAGTACCAAATTTTAAATAACAGTCTCATTGATGTAAGGAATGTTTTTATCGAAACAATTGTTAGGACATGGCAATTAGAGAGAAAAAGTGGGGAACACGGGTCATATATAAAAATTAGGTCTCTATATTGCAAGAGTTTTAAAAACGAAATTCCTAAAATGGGCGATGCACATTTCAATATTAAGAGTGAATGTATCTAGATTAGAAATCAAAGTTAAACCATAAAATAGGACCAAACCAGAGAATGATATTATGTCGAATTAGAAAATTAGTTTTAAATAGGACTTTGGAAATTAATTAATTTAACTTGAATTGAACCTAATAGAACTTATTTGGCTAAAAATCAAGCTTGGGAAATCCTTGATTTAAAAACTAATTGAAATCAGAACAAACAAAAAAATGATAAAAAATGGGAAGAATTTTAGAGGGATTTCAGAGAGGATAAAAAGATAATTCTTGATGCTAAAATATATTAAATGGATTGAATAATTTTTAGAAAATAAATTGGGTTTGGAACTAATCAAATTGTTGGTGAACATCCAAATATGGCCAAAATTAGTCGAATTGGCTAGAAAATTCTTTGGAAACCGATTGAAAGAGTATCAATTAGTGATATTGGGATAATGAGCGTAACTGAGTCAACAACCATGGTAATAAGTACGACCAATCACTATTCGTCATATGCAAGCTCATATAGTTAGCGAGACCTAAAGTGATGGGAGTAAGCGTGATCAATAGATGGGTATCATGGGGAATGCATAGATAATCAATAGTAATTCAACACAGTCATGTGGATATAACCAATTGTTTTGAGCCACATAGAAAATAAATTCAACCACATGTAATTAAACACAATTAGAGTGATGCAATCAATCATAAGGTGACATATGCCATCACAATGTCAAGTAATCACTCGCGTGGTAACTTGCATAGTTAGTAGAGACAGCCATTAAAGATGTGTCATATGGTAATTTTGAATAGTAATCTTCAACCACCTCGAGACTGTGAGAAGGTATTGTGGACCGATAAGGGGTCGGACCCATGTCTACTTAAAAGTCATGACTTTTAAGTAGTGGAATCTTTCTAACCTTATAAACTCACAACACTTCTCTATTTTATCCGATGTGGGATCATATTCTCAACACACGCTCTCATGTGCAACATGGATACACTTGATGTAAACCTCGTCCTTTGGACTTGAGGAAAATCAAGAGAGAACCGGTCAACCCGAGTGAGAAAATCAAACCAGTTCACGAACACCGACCACTAGAAAATGAGCAAATTGGGAAATTTCCAACTCCCGAGTGACACAAAAAGTCATAAAAGCCTTGGAAAGGGACTTTAGGACAATTTGGGAAAGAAAACCACACCAGTTCAGGTGAACCAAATCTGAACAGCATTGAACTAGTTTGGACTAGTTTGAACCACTAATGAACTAGATGCTAAATTCATTTTTCTAGGTAGCTTAGAAAATTAAAATTGGATAATTCAGGCCACCATTGGATAAAGAATGAATTTAGATGAATTTATAAATTTTTAATTTTGAAAAACTCGATCTAATCGGGCCTAAATCGACCGGTATAAGCATTGAACCCGGTTCGTACCGGTCCGATCCGGTTTGGAACAGTGTCATCTTCTTTTTTTTAGATGACAACACTGTTCACTCACTGAAAAATCAAGCAGCATTGGCGAAGATGAAAAGTCTTCTACCAAGAAGTTTCAAGCAATGAATGATCGCTATAAAGGCACTAATCAGACGGCCAAGAAGTCCCCGAGCTTCCTATATAAAGAGCTCCTCCTCACACCTTAAAACTCCTCTCTCTCCCTACTTCTCCATTTTCCTATGAAGATCGAGCCAAAGCTCTGAAATTAGGGCTTTTCTGAGCTAAAGAAGGTGAGGTCGAGTTCTTTAGATCCTAGGAGAAGTTAGTTACCTGACGGTAGTCTACATTTGCTCCAAGGATCATTAAAGAAACGCCAGCGTGATCGAACAATGAAGCAGCTCCGGCAGACCGTAGCTGCCTTGTTTTGGTCAAGCTAAAAATGGCCAATTTGAGCCCTTCTCGTACCATACCAAGCTCTCCCAACACTTCAACTGCCCTCATACGACTGAATTAGAGCTAAAAGCCAATTTGGCTCCCCCCTATAAATTCCAATCAATGTTAGAGAGAGAATTGACGAAACTTCACTAACCAAATTCCCGCTCAATTCAGAATGAATTAATGCAATTCTTGATCCTAGGAGTAACCTCAGGACGAGACCTATCTGTCCAAATCAAAAGCTCGGACCGTCGCACCCTCGACAATAAGCTTTTGAACCTTTCTCTCTCTAAGTCCAGTTTTTCGACGAAACCTCGTTTGAGCTCGTTCCAATGTCAATTCATGCGATTCAAAGTTCCATTAAATTGTATAAATGTGTACGAACTCAATTTTACCTTCAATTTCAACAATTAACCTCGATTGATCGGTCAATTTGATGAAATCAAATTTGGCCAAGTTGAAAAGAGGAAATTGGGGAAAACTTTTGTAGAAAATTGGGGATGTTGAAAATTCAAGGGACTAATGTACAATTTTCAAAAATTGAGGGTCAATTGGGCATGAAAAAGATATTGGATGACCAATTGGTCAATTTTTAAAATTATTGGGGTCAAATTTGCCATTTTTGTGAAGTAGTGACAAAATGGTAATTTTTGAAAAGTTAGGGACCAAATTGGGAATTTGGGAAACTTGAACCCCTTTTTGTGATTTTGGATAAATTGAGGTCCTAAAGTAAATTTTAGAAGTTTTGGGACTCAATTTGGGGGAAATTGGCATTAGGGACCTAAAGTTAAAGAAAAAGAACTTTAGGGGCCTAAATACAAATAACTAAAACTTTAGTTATTTTATTCATTCGTTATGAATGAAGGCTATTAGGCCAAATAATAATGAACAAGGATGTTCATAACGTGTAGGAACACAAAGTATCGAGAATGCCAGCAAGGCCAAGCTCGTGTGAAGGTAGAAATTGCTTTATGAGGAATTCACTACACTATCGAGTGAGTGGGAATTTTCACATCATACCCGGTTGGGATGATGAGTACTTCATAATGAAAAACCACTACTAAATGGAATTTTAAACATCATACCTGGATGGGGTCATGTGGAAAATACGTGGAAAAACTACTTATCGGTTGTAAGTAGATCATATATGGTTGGTATGATGAACTTTCTAGAAGGAAGTAGAAAACCCGCTTATCGGTTATGAGGGAAAATGTTCTCACACCCGGTTGATGTGATGAAAAGATGAAAATTTATTTTGTTAGAAGTGCTCTCTCCTAACTATGTGCCACTACTTAAACATTTTGGGAGACTTTCTTGATAGGAACTCGAATAGCTTAGATAGGCTGGAGGCCTCGATTTTGGAACTTGGGGGCTAGAATGCCTAATTTTGAAAATCTTGTACAATGGGCCCAAGGCCAGTTGGCAAGAGAATAAGCTCATAAACAAACATAATGTTAGGCCATGAAAACTTTAATGAATGAGATGATTTGGCCATTGTATCAAGACAAGACCGACATACTCGATGGACTCGCGATAGTGTGACAAGGTAGGTCGACGGACTAGTCGAGACAAACAGCTGCGAGTCGAGTTGAGGGTCGAGGCTGTTGGACCAGTGGCACCAAAGATTAAATGGCTTATATGGAAAATTTTTGTTTTGTGCATGCACTGAGGTTCGAGATCATCAAGATGCCCAAGAGGGGTAGCGATGCATCATAGGGGCTATTGGACGACATGGTGGAGATAAGGGCAGTTTGTCATGCCAGTAGTCGGGGAAGCTCGACGTAGCTTCATGCGCATGAGACCGGGGTGGGGTCAGGATGAGGTCTCTGTCCTCACACAAACACAGAGTTTCTTTTCAGGTTTGAGGGTCGGTGTCACGTACATCCACTCATTCACAGGGTAGAAGTGGATGGGCTTCTATCTAGGTGGCCGGTAAAGTCGCTTCTACGCCACAAGTTGGTGCAGTGGACGGGCTACCCTATGAATGTGTTATCCGTTCATGATGAAGGGCATGTGTTGAGTGTAAAACACACCGATTGTGGTTAATGATGAGTACTGATTTTGAAAACTGAGAAATTGAGGAAGAAATGGTTTTAAAGGAAATTAAGGAGTCTGACACACTCTAAAATTATTTTATTAAAAACTTTATTTTTAATCACCCATTCACTGAATTGTAGAAACTCACCCATCCTTTTTATTTCCTTTCAGGAATAGAGAATGACTAGGGATAACACAAGGATTTACCCTATGTCAGGTATGCTTAATCTTCTCTTAAGCTTGTATTATTATTGAAATATACCCCTCTTGAATCAAGGGAGCGGTGGGTTGTTCACGGGGATCCGACCAAACAGAGTTGGGGCGTTACACTTGGCACGTGCAAGGACGAGTGGGAACAATGACATCGAGTTTGGTATTTTTCATCTAAACTTGAGCAGTCCACGAGCCGAGTTTCCAGTCTCAGGTCAAGTATGGGTGTGAGTCTACTAGCTCTAATACCATGTGAGAAGGTATTGTGGACTGATAAGGGGTCGGACCCATGTCTACTTAAAAGTCATGACTTTTAAGTAGTGAAACCTTTCCAAACTTATAAACTCACAACACTTCTCTATTTTATCCAATGTGTGATCGTATTCTTAATAGAGACAACATTGTTCCATTAGAGAGAACATAAATAATGAGCTTTCAACGAGATATTTTTTCTAATGAGCAAAAATCCTACGAAACTTGGTCATTTTGGCCCATTCGACATTAGAGGTTGTGCTGGTTGACAACCTCTTCGACCTTCTATGCTCCCTATATTAAACTCGACCCCTTTGATTTTCAATACCTAGAATTTACCCTATGTATTTTAAGTGTCCATTTTCTATCGATAAGGGTTGTAGATCTCTGGCAACAGATATTTTAATAACCAAAAGAGTTGATTTTTAGTTTGTTGGAATCCTCCATAAATCTTCTACATAATTTTAGTCTTGTTGAGGTCCGACACTAGTTAGAACATCACTAGTGTAGTAAAATGTTAATATTGCCTAATATTTCGAAAATGGGATCTTCCTTCCCCGAGCTAAATTCTACCTCACTAGTAGTCAATTGTGGTTGGCAAGCTCTCATAGCTATTCAAGGATGAGGTAAAATTTTCCACCTGACCAATTGATGATATATGTAAACCAAATACTCTTTCAAACATCAAATTTCTTTCCGACAACTTAGTTTCACACTAAATTTTGAACAGTGATAAATTTAGGTTTTCACACTAATCAATCACCATACTAATTTACCCCCATAAGGTCTTTAGACGATCGAGCTATTCTTCAACAACCTCAAGCCCAACCAAGGAGTCGTCACAAAAAATAATGTTCCACTCATTCTCTCTATAGAACCAATTTTTAGGTGATGTTCTGTCTTTTATCATTTTGCATCCAAATTCAGTGTTTCAAACTCTAAAATGATCATACTGAGGGAAGTTGATGAGGATCAAGTAAGAATTAAATAAAAAACTTAAATCTCTAGTTTCAAATATCTAATCGAAATATAGCAAGGGAAAATAGGGAAATTAAAGGGTATAAGTGTAATTGGGGAGAAATAAATTAACAAATTAGTAACATGGTCAATTAAAATTACTTACATGTAAATAATAAAATATGGTGATGTATTGAAATTATAAGAAAAATAAGTGACTTGTTTCTAATTAAGAGAATATTTATAATATCAAACATAATTAATAAAAATAAAGGGCTCCAAATATAAATATGGGAACTTTTGGGTATTTATTGTAATTAGAAAAAATAATGGGAGTTAAGAGCTAAAAATATTTTAGAAGAGTTTAGAGAATTTAGTCTATTAAAAGGAGATTTATGGGTTTAATTAAGAAATTGGTGATAATTCAAAAGACATAGATAATACTATTGATTTTAATTCGAGATATAAAAAAGTAAAATAGGAATTTAATGGAAAATTTAGACATTTGTTATAGGAATTTGCACCAATAATTATAGGATATAAAAACATACTTATTAGAGATTTAAGGATAGGGAGAGGAAACTTAGGGATAAACATTATGCATTAGGAAGTTAGACATAAATAATAAATTAATGATAATTAAGGAGTAAATTAAAGATTAGATATCCATAAATGTGGTAATGCATGAATTATATCGCATCTGATAACAAATAGTTAGAAGTAGGAAATAAATTGGTGGAGCGTCAGATTTTAATTATTAAATACTTGGTTATTGTGAGTAAGCATCAAGTTGGGATTAACATTTTCAAGATTAAACAAATGCATAGATAAATGAATAAGGACGTATAAAGTAGGTCAAGAATATGTACATTCAGTAATTAAATAAATTAATCTATGGGAATACTTATAGGGTATGAATTAACTTGAGCAAGGAATTCAGACAGACCACCTTAGATGACAAAAGACCTTCAACTATGGTTTTTCGTCAATTTATAAAATTATGGTATTTGGAAGATAGTTTATAAAAAAAAATGGAAAGCTAAATTAGTATATTTTTATGAAAGTAATGAATATTGTGTAATAAAAGAAAATTGAATAAATGGTTAAATATTTTTGAAAATACATTTAAAACTAAGTTTAAAAAAAATCGGATGGAGGCAATATTTATACAAGTTATTATTAAAAAATAAAACACCATAATTTTTATACGTACTTGAATGTGAGGCAAAAATAATTATTAATATTATTTGTAATTGATGAAAAGTGATAGTGGGTCACTTTTTTCAAAATCAATAGCAGTATTGATAATATTCTTGAAGCCATCAATAGCAAGGGAATATTTCAGTATGTTGGAATAAGGTATAAGGTAATGGTCCAAATAAATTAAGTGATTATTGTTTAAAAGTCCTCTATGATTTTGTTTCTAGACAATTAAAGGCTGATACTAATACATACTTTCTGCTAATAGTTGACAGTTTTTAGAAGTGATGATGGGTGAAATTGTCATTGATATTTATTTATATACTATTTTTTGAAAAATAATTTTTTTTAAATATACTATCTTAAACTTAAATTATTTAAATTATTATATACCACTTAAGATATTTTTCGTAGATATTAAACCAAGAATATTATCTCTTTCAGTCATCATTAACTAAGCATATGTCTATCCCATCTAATCCATCTAAAAATCCGCAATAAATTAATAGCAAAAATTTTTCTAACGTCCCTACTCACAAAATTTCTATATAATATTCTTGATTATAATTTAAATGGATCTATGTAGATATTTTATTAACTCCAAATTTACATATTTGTAAATTTTAATAATGATAAATCATTGAAATGTGGATATTTTATTAACTCCGTGATACTTACTATTAAAATTTATATATTTGTAAATTCTAACGTGGAGTAACACATTATTGTAGTATAAGAAGCTTGTTCTGGAAATAAGGCTGGGATGCCACACATTAACTTATTTAGATTAACCCATGAGTTAGTAAAGTTATATTGAAACAAGAATACCTATCTTGTAAAATAGATGTACGAGAAAATAAATATTTTTATAATATATATATATATATATATATATATCAAGCAAACAAGGGATTCAACACGATATGAGTATTTGAGTTTGCCTACGAATGATTTATAGAGAAAAGGAGTTCAAAATGTACTATGAGGGGATTGCACAATTTTAAGTGGGAAATATAACAATAAAAATGCTCAAAACCTGGAGCTACCTAAGTACCATATTTTTAGAGCAAGTTTCAATATTTTTTTAATTAATTTATTTTGCTATATGTTATAAAGTAATTGAAAATTTGAGGCCATATAATTTTTAAAAGTGGAAGAATAATCTAAATTCAATTAACAATTTTGTAAATTTGAAATAATGATCTATTATTATCCAACCACCAAATTCGTCAAATAATCTTTTGAGCTTGCAAAATGATATAATCAAGTATAAATGGTCAAATATTCATACAAGCATTTTTTTGAGTGGATTTGAGAAATTGCAGAAAAAGCCAAATGGAATTCCAAATAAAAGAGGGCATTTAAAACCAAATGAGGGTGTAACTATGAATTTACTATTAAAATTTATTATCATGATAAATATTACTAAATAATAAAAGATAATATTAAATATATCATAATCTTAAATATTTAGGTAATAGAATAAAAATCGAAATATTGATTAAGTATGATGTTTCTAATGTAATTTATAATAAATATAATAGATATATTATCCGATAAGTAATGATTAGTTTATATTATAAATCACAAGATATTATCTTTTTTAGAATATTACTATAATCATTTGAGTATAATAAAAGGTTGATTTCATAGTTTTTTTTAAATTACAAATATGTTTTTTATTTAATATATTAGTGAGATTATGTTTTCTTTTTCTCTCTAAACTTTTGAACCTACCAATTTTTTTTCTTGATTTTCAAACCGTTAGATTTATTATTATAGTTTTTTAATATTTTTCTTAGAAAATTGAAGTGTGAGTTATGCCACTACTAATATTTTATTTTTCACCAAATAAGGTTATATTCTATTTTTTTAATTGTTTTGTCAAAATTTTAGAGTATATTTTATATTTGATATAAGATTTCCTTATATATGTACAATTTTTACGTCAATGGTAATTATTTTGGGAATAATTGGAATTTATTTATTTATTGAGTTTGTTGATTCATTTTATGTATTGATATTATTGTTGACCTTTGATCTTCTACTTGGGAGAAAAAATAAACAACAATTACAATTACATATTAACATATTATACTTAGTTTTAGTTTATTATCTAAAAAATATTTGATATTTGTTGGTATTTCGACTTGAGGTCAATAATTTAATTAAATTAGATACACTTGACCTTAACTAAATTATATATAATTTTTAAACAAAACTCCAATATCAGTGTATTCATCAAATTTAATTTGAATTAAATTCTAATGGGGTAATATAAAACACAAACACGAATTTTTTATTAGATATTATTGGATGAAAATTATTATTTTAAATAAGTAATTACAAAAAAATTGATCCGATTTAAATCACAGTACATTTCAGTCAATCCATTTTGAATTTTGTTCCACCAAAACTAAACTGGTTTACATATGATCTTTTCAAATTGGTATTACAACAAACTCAAATCTGACCTAAACTTGTCTCCCTTAGACCTGATCTGGACTCGTGCCTGTTCGACTCTCGCACGTAGCCTCCCAGCCCAACACCTCATTTCGTGTTATGTCCTCACTCAGTCAATCTTCTATTGGTTCCGGTTTGGGTCTCCTTGACGACCAGATTCAGTTGGCCTTGTTGCCCTCCCTAAAAGAGACTAGTAAATGCAACTATTGTCCTCTGAGATTCTAGCTGGAGCACATGCAAACTGTAGTTCATATAATCGATAGACTTCCTAAAGATAAGTTAGGGTTTCTTTCACCGATTGAGAATTTATAGGGATACAATCCTATAACTAATCACTTTAAAATTTTTGTATGCATATGTTATATGGTACTTGTTCGTACCTAATCGGAGTAAGTTTGTCAACAAGGTTGTTTGGCGTATCCTCATGCCATATGACAACCAAAGAAAAAGGATGTGGGGTTACCTCAAGAAATGTGTTGTTAAACACGAGACCTAGACTATTTTCAAATTAAGGAGAAATTTGTTGAGCTCAATTTTTATGTAAGAGAATAATACGAGGAAGACAACATTGATGATATTATCCTTTTGAGTCCTAGATGACTAACTACAACTACAAGAAGAAGAGCTGAGAATTAATATGATGCAATGTCCACAAAATTCTAAAGTCTATACGAGAGTGGTGGCCAAATCTTTGCAAATTTAGTAAATTTTGATTAAATAGATTTTTAGAACAATTCTAAGCACAAGAGCGTAGATCACATAATCTAGGGTGTTATAGATTTTGCGGGAGAAAATAGACAGAATGGAGATTCATGGAACAGGAAGAAAAACTAAGAAAGTTATAGGATAAAGATTATGCTAGAACTTGTTGGAGCTTAATGGAATAAGAATAAAATATCATATGTGTCTAAAGCCCCACTTAATAGAATTCTCTAGGTTGTATATGCCCGTTGCAACAACAACCTTGGAAAATTATATTTGTGGTGCAGCCTTAGAAAATTATACGTATGTTTACATGAGCGTGCTATAAGAATATCCCATGAGTGTACGTGATTCTCAAGTTGCTCCAAGTATGAAGTCAAGTCTTCTGCAAAAAAGAAAAAACGAGTCAAGTCCAATGGGGCAAGAGTGGAATTCCTAATAGAGAGAGGTGTGGGTGAGTCTTGAAGTTAAGAACGGGTCTTGTTAAGTTTTAGTTATAGTGTCAAGTTTGCGAGCCTAATTACTTTACTCTATATTAAAAGTAATAACAACACATACAATGAGCAAGTTTCAACCATTAGTATGAGAACTTGGTTGGGAATTCATGAATTAGAGTTGAAGATTCATGAAGTAGTATAAGTGCCGCAGTTGGAATCCTGCATATTCATGGTCAGAATAAGAACTATGTTTGGGGCTCTCTGAAATGGGATGTTCAGTAGTTATTTGCCCTAGAATGGACAGTTCCATTTGAACATATTTTAAATGGTTTAGCCATGTTTGCCAACTCGCTTGCATGTGGAACTCTTTTTTTAGTCTAGGCGAATCATAGTCTAGACTAGTGCTCAGGAGATCTTAAATCTCTAATGCTTTGGATTCATCGATGATTGCTTTCTCTCTACTTTAGTTCATTTTATTTTTGAGATTTTTCCGGTCTACTATTAAAAAAATCTAAATCCTTTCAATTTAGAATAATTTAAGTGTAACTAGTAGCAAAATGTGAAATAATCTTTAATAAAAATATTTATTTATATTATTTAGTTCATCAAGTTATTTGGGAAGACTCACAAATATTGATCTTCTACAAAAAAAAGATGTAACCAATGACCCTATATGGGAACCATTCTTCCCTTCCATCCCTTATCATAGGCAACTTGGTTTGATCACTACCAAGACTAATAAATAACACATACCCATCAGCAAGTCAAACATTCCCATAATTGGAAAGCCTTAGAGGAATGAAAAAAATGGATACTCACCGAGAAGAATGATCAGCCATCAATCTGGCTTTAGTTTAGGTTTGTTACTTGGAATTTTTATTCTAGATTTGACCATTTACTTCTGGAAAAATCCAACCACAAATTGATAACAAACACACCCTTTGGATGCAACTATAAATAAGCCATCTCAATCTCGAGCTCTTCAATCACAATTCGTAAGGGAAATAAACTTCAACAAGGAGGGTCGTATGCACCCTCCTTTTTCCATGTTTACCAGCTTATCTTAACTTTCTTTTCAAAAAAACCTTTGAAAAAAAAATTATTTTAAAATAAAATATAATAAAAGAAAGACCTTTCAAAGGTATTTAAAAAAGCTGAGTCAATATGTCCCACGATAGTGATTCATCAAAGAAAAAGAGTACAACAACTATTGCTGTCTCTACTCTTGTTTTAGTGGTTATTGGATGTGCAGCCACTGTTGGTGTTACAAAGTGCAACCAAACTAGCACGAGCGGGGACGATAATCATGTGACCACGTCGAACAAAGTCGTTCAAGCCATGTGTCAGCCGACAGACTACAAGGATGCATGCGTGGAGAGTCTCCAAGGAGCTAGCTCTGATGTCAATGACCCAAAGGAGTTGGTCAAGGTCGGCTTCAACTTCACCAAAAAGAAGCTAGCCGAGGTCTTGGAGCAGTCCGCCACTTACAAAGAGGCCGAGCAGGACCCAATGGCCAAACAAGCTCTCTCCATTTGTATGGATATGATGGACCTCGCTGTCGATCATCTAGAACAGTCATTTGAAAGGATTGGTGTATTGGATGTCACAAAGGTAGATGATGTGTTGGCGGACCTCGAGACTTGGCTTAGCTCCGTGATCACTTATCAGGGGACTTGCATTGACGAGTTTGAGAATGTAACTAGCACGGCAGTCCCTAAGATCAAGGAAGCACTTGACAAAACCTTGAGGTTCTCTAGCAATATCCTCGTCATGGTTCAACAACTGAACACCATCTTCAAGAAGCTGGACATTCCCGAATTCAACCATCGTCGACTCTTGGAAGAGGAAGTTTTGGGGCATGGCGAGTACCCAACCTGGATGAACCCAGAGATGCGCAAGCTTCTTGCAAATGATGCCAAGGCTGACCTTGTCATTGCGCAGGATGGGAGTGGCAACTTCAAAACATTCAGTGAGGCTGTAAAAGCTCTTCCAATAAAGAGCATGACTCCATTTGTTGTCAAAATCAAGGCTGGTATTTACAAGGAGAAGGTTGTGGTCCCCAAAAATGTATGGAACATAACATGGATAGGTGCAGGTGCAATGCAAACCAAGATAACAAACAGCCTGAACTTCATCGATGGAGTGAAGACCTATTACACATCAACATTTAGTAAGTGAACCATTCATAACATTCTTTTATTGGTACATGTATTAGATGATTAATGCGCACCTTCTTGCAACCATTATTCATTCATTTATCTACACTTTCTTGCTTGCAGCTGTTCAAGGGGCAGGACATATCTTCAAGAACATGGGATTCGAGAACTCTGCTGGTGCTGCTAAACACCAAGCCGTTGCAATAGTTATTGATGGTGATAGGACTGCCTTCTTCAATTGTCGATTTGATGGTTATCAAGATACCTTGTATAGCCACGCCAATAGACAATTCTATCGTGATTGCACCATCACTGGCACTGTTGACTTCATCTTCGGGGATTCAAGGTCACTCTACCAGAACTGCTTGATCCTTGTTCGGAAGCCGCTTGTTAACCAACAGAACATTGTGGCAGCCTCTGGTAGGTTTAACACCCACTCAGTCACGGGCTTGATTTTCCAAAATTGCACTATCACAGGCGACCAGTCTTACTTGCCTGTCAAGGCACAATTTAAATCCTACCTGGGTAGGCCGTGGAAGGAGTATTCTAAGACTATCTACATGCAAAGTTTCATTGATGATGTCATCCATCCAGATGGTTGGCTACCTTGGTTCGGTACATGGGCATTGGATACTTGCTACTATGCAGAGTTCAACAATCGTGGACCTGGCTCTGACACATCCCATCGTGTCACGTGGCGTGGAATCCGACACATCTCTCAAGCCCAAGTTGCTGAACACACCGGCAAAGGATTCTTTGAGAAAGATGATTGGATTACCAACGCTGGAATTCCATACAATGGAGGCATGATGGCACTTTAATTTTCAAGACATCGGGTCTCATACTGAAATGTATTTGTAAGACGCAACATCTTGGCGCATTATTCACACTTTCATGTATTTGGTGTTTTTTAAACCAATACATTGAAAGACTAAAAATCATTTGTCAAGAGCATTGGACCCTCTAAAACGGTTGATTGAAATGTTGTCCTTGGTGAAATCAGAAGTCTCATATTAATAATTTCAATTCTAGTAATTTATAAAAAGGAATAAATTTTTTTCCATCTTAAAAATTTAAATTTAGATCATTGGGACCACCATAATCTCTATATTGCAATATGGTATCAATGGAAAAATTACATATAAACAAAAAGTTTCAATTATTGAGATTGGGAGTAATGTGTGTGTGCTTGGACTGTGATGTCAGCATGTGCATTCCACCTCGTCAATAGTAATCTTCTTTCCTATTCTATTTTCTCTGTGGTTTTACTCTAATCCTATCCGCTTCTTTATTCTATTAGGAAACATTGCTTTAGACATGAGAATGTAGATAACTCTTTACACAACATTTTCCCTATTTTATTTTGTATTTCACAATGTATATTTTGTATTTCTATGTGAATACATTTCCGCACAATACTCTTTTCATATTAAATTTGGTGCTAACAATTCTAATAGCTTTTCAAACTAATTTGGACTAGCTCAAAATTTTTATACGTAACATACTCCCCTAAATTACTTTTCAACATGCAATTAATTTAACTAACCGATTTTTCTTACTTTTTTATTTATATGCGATTTAATTTCCCGCACTTTTAGCTCATTTGAGCTTGTACTATTGCTTGAGGAACCTTCATGCACTTTCATTTCCTGCCCTTCTAAATTATGCAAATTTACTTTCTTTTGTATGAGCGTGTGTACTCCCATTGATTGCATTTGTTATTCTTGTTTTATTTTCGACCTTAAAGTCAACACCATGATTTTACAAATTTTCAAGCTTGTCTAGTAGCTTGAGTTTTCTAGCAACGAACTACTCTTGTTTATTTTTATTTTTCCTGGTTCACTCCACATACCTCATGCAGGTTTGTATCCGCCTGTTGAACTCTTTTCCATACATGCTTCTAAATATTTTTTAGTAAATATGTTGTCTTTGTGTTGCAACTTGTGTTCAAGCACTCATGTGCTACTTGAGCTATTGGAGTTACAAATATCATAAATGTCTTATCTTGTTGCATTATACTACACAATAGAAATCACTTATCTCCTATATACATTTTATAACCCCACTTTAAAAAAATTACTCAAAGTCCTTTTTCTATATGTTCTCCTACACTTAACAAATTTGAAACTAAGCTATGTTCATAATAAAACTTTGTGAAAATAATTTTTTTCATCTACACAATTTTGACTCAACCCATTCCAACAACTATTATTATAAGTTATTCCCTAGTTTGATAATCTCATTTAATTCACAAGGTTCGATATACTATCCAACCAACTCCACTACTCATGTTATGAACATTATAAATCATCACACATATTGTTTTATAAATTCTCGGGGCTCGATATGCTATCTGACCGACTCCACGATCTATTTTCTCAAAGTACAATTGAAGTATTTATGTGATTAATTCCAAAAATTAACGGGATTTGGTTCTCTAACCATATCCACATTTCATTGTTCACATCTTTAAGGTTTGCTTAATCAAAATGCCCGAGAGCCAATCTCCATTTTCAATTTAGAAAATCTTAGTTTATTTGCCCTATTGCTACTCCCGACTTAGGTCGTAGCCTTTTTTTGGAAAATCTCACTTGTGCATAATCTCGGTTTTCTCATATATCATTATCATGGGTTCATAATCCATTTCATATCTTTTCACGCTTATCATATCCCATTACTCATTTATGTAAGGCCTATCATACTTTTTACTTTCAATGGTTAATTAAAACTTGTAAAGAACCACAATTGGTCCAATAGGACTTACAGTTTATAAATGCTTTCACCAGAGTATTTGAACACTTAATCGTTCTAGATGCCTTCCTACTATCTCTGATCAGGGATCTCACCCGACTATTCACAATAATTTAACTATATAATATAAATAATACAACGTGGGTGAGGTTTGGTTCTCAACAGTATATTTTTATACCATTCCGAATTTCTTAAAATTAGAGTTTTGCCCCAATGTTACGTTTACTTTAATCACATGTCAATAACCCATTTATACAACTTTCATTTGTATATTCTAATTCCTAATATTTTCCCCTTTTCTCTTGGTACTTACCTCTATAGGGTCTTAAACCATTTCAACCCCTTCAATAAGGTCCCTTAACTTTATACTTATTACACATTTGCCTCTAAACTTTTTTAAAATTACATTTTGACCCATATACTTTCCTCTTAGCAATTTTGAACTCTAATTTCGAATATAACATGATCTTAGGTCCTTTAACCTTTCTTGAGTTAAGTTGGAGTCCTTAACTTCTCATAAATCAATTTTTTGTCCTCCAACTTTTCAAAAATTATTATTTGGTCCTTGAATTTTTCTAAAAGTTCCACTAGGTCCATAGCCCCTTTTAAGATACCATTTTAGGTTCCTAAGTTTTATCCAACTTTCTTTTAGGTTTGTATACTTCTACTATAAACCTTGTTTGCACATAATGAGAAAACTAGGCTAAAGGACCAAAAAATTTTAAGTAAGAATGAGGGTTGAACCTAACCGGAAATAAAATAACCGGGGATCAAAACAGGAAAATAAAAAAATCCAAAGTGGTCGATAAATACCAAAAAGCCATGAGAAGTAACCAAACGTGAATGTGGGTGTGAGAACCGAACCTGAATTAGACTGAACCGAGACGAACTGTATGGAATCAGTTCAAAGATTCATTTTTCTAGGTGGTATAAAAACCTCAATTTGAAAAATTAAAGGCACCATTGGATAGAAAATGAATTTACAAGAATTTAGAAAATTTTTAATTTTAGGAAACTTATCGAATTTGGCCTAAACCGGCTGATTTTCGATTTTGGGTGACCAAACCCGGTCGGACTGGACTAGTCAACATTCCAGCCGATGAACGCACCGCTGCCAGGTCAGCGCCCAGTAAGCAGGTGCGACCAATCAGCACACGATGTGTGGTGAAGCGCGCTGAGTCAGTGCACAATCAGTGCTTGGAAGCGCTAACCAATCGAGGAGCGACACGTGTCCTCGATCAACAGTAAATGTCGGAGAAGCCTAATTAGCCGTACCGACCCATGGGAAGTGGACATGTGGCAAAGGTGTCATGTCAGTGTCCTATTGGGATATCTAAGTAATGTTCGACCAACAAGAGGTCGACACGTTGTAGAGCCACGTAAGATCGCCTCGGCCAATCAAAGGCTGATACTTGGCGATGGCATTGTGCGCTAGGGAGAAATCTGACATATTTACATGGGCCAATCAGAGGATGCTACGTGTCACGATCAACGGTCGATGGTGATACAATCAACATCCATGTTAGAATGAGCGGTAAATGGGAGGCCACCACGTGTCCAGTCAGTGAGTTAAAGGCTGACTAGGCTATTGAGTAGGATGCTACATCAACAAAGCTAGCCAATCACGACATGCAACGTGGCAATTCTGCATGTGTGAAGCTCGCACGTATAACACAGTGTCATCTTCTTCCTTTCAGTAGCTGAGAGAGAAGGGGATAAGAAGGAGGTGAGTCTCATTGAAGTTGTCACGCCCCGACCTCGTTTGGTCGGATCCCCGTGATCAACCCGCCGCTCCCTTGGTTTAAGTGGGATTCCTCCTTCTTTTGTTCAAGAGGAGTCAGGCATAAATTCAAACCTTTTTCCCAAGAATAGCATAAATCAATCTAATTCAAGCTTAAAAAGAACTTTAAGCATACTTGACGGATGGTACATCTTCACGCTCTCTATCTCCTTACTCTTGAAAAATGAGTAAAGAGAGGGGGTGAGTTTCTACAACTCAATGAACAGGTGTTGGGAGTGAGTTTTTAAAATAACTTTAGAGTATCCAAACCATGCCAAGGTTATCATAATCTTTAAAAAGGATTTCCTCAAATTTCAATTTTCAAAACCTTTTTCCATTACCATATTAGGTGTGTTTAGCTCTTTCAGCCCACCTCCTTGCCTCAGGAGGCGTTTAGTAAACAAACACACACCATTCATTAGGAAGGGTACACACATTCATAGGTGCAGCACGTCCACTGCACCCACTTATGGATCAGAGCGTCTTTACCATCCACCAAGATAGAAGCCTGTCCACTTCTACCATGGGTTTGAGTGGGTCTTAGATGTCCAACCCTCAGACTTGAATGCCACTCCGAAGGTCGTCGGCGAGACGCCGGCGTTATGAAACAGTGAAATAGCTCCGACAGACTAAAGCTGCCCTATTTCGGTTGAGTGAAATTGGCCATTTCAAGACTTCCTCAGGCCAAACCAAGCCTTCCCAACACTTCCTCAGCCCTCCCACGGCCGAATTAGGACTGAAAGGCAGCCAATTCGGCACCCCTCTGCAATTTTCGGCCGGTGCTAGAGAGAGAACAGGTAGAATTTCAATGATAAAATCTAACCCAATTTGGCATCAATTGATGCGATTCTTGATTCTAGGAAGAACCTCAGGATGAGAGCTATCTGCCCAAATCGAAAGCTCGGACCGACGTGCCCTCACCGGTGAGTAATCAAAGCTTTCTCTCTCAACAGTCTATTTTCCGGCGAAGCTCCGTTTGAGCTCGTTCCGGTGTCAAAACTTATGATTCAAAGTGCTATTGAATCGTAAGAAGATGGATGAACTCAATTTTAACTTCAATTTCAACAATTAGAGGTGTTTTATTGGTCAATTTGATGAAATTAAATTCGGCTGTGCTAAGGAGTTGAAATTGGGGGAAAATTGGGGATTTTCAAAATTCAAAGGACCAAAATGCAATTTTATGAAATTGAGGGTCAATTGGGCATGCAAATAATGTTAGAGGACCAATTGAGGAATTTTGGAATTTTTGGGGCAAAACTTACCATTTTTGTAAAGGAAGGGCAAAATGGTAATTTTGGAAAAATTGGGGGACCAAATTTGAAATTTTGGGAAATTAAACCCCTTTTTGTTGAAATTGAATAAATTTAGGTACCAAGATAAATTTTAAAAGTTACGGGACTCAATTTGAGCAAAAACTGACATTAGAGACTTAAAGTTAAAGAGAAATAACTTTAGGAACCTAATTGCAAATAACTAAAAGTTTGGGTTTTTTCATTCATTTGAAATGAATGAAGGCTGTTATGCCGAGTAATAATGAACAAGGATGTTCATATCATGTAGGAACATGAAATACCGGGAACGCCAGTATGGACGAGCTCGCGTGAATACAAAGAACCGATTTAGTGGAATTCACTACGTTAACGGGTGAGTGGGTTTACTAACATCATACCCGATTGGGAATTATAAGCACATTGAAATGAAAACCCACTACTATGTGGTATTTTAAATATCTCGATTTAGAGTAGTGATGTGAAAATCATGCGGAAAAACTAATTATCGATTGTAAGTAGATCATACCCAGTTGGTATGATGAAACTTCCTCGATGGAAGTTGAAAACCTGTTCATCGGTTCAAGGCCTCGATTTTTGAACTTGGGGGCTAATATGCCCGATTTTGAAAATCTTGTACAGTGGGCCCAAGGCCAGTTGGCATGAGCAGGAGCACGTAAACAAACATGAATTATATGCCATAAAACTTTAAATAAAGGAATTGTTTGGCCATGGTACCAAGATAGGACCAACATACTCAGTCAACTAGCGGCAGTGCGACATGATAGATCGACGGACCAGTCAAGACAAACAACTGTGGGTTGAGTTGAGAGTCGGGGCCATTGGACCAATGGCTCCACATATTACATGGCTAGATAAGAAAAACTTGTTTGTGCATGCACTGTGAGTACGGGACCATCAAGACGCCCAATAGGGGTAGTGATGTGTCCTAAGGGCACTGGACGACCCGGTGAATATAAGGGCAGTTTGTCAATCCCAGTGTTTGTGTGAAATTTGGAGTAGCACCAAGCGCATGAGACTGGGGTGGGGATGGGATGAGGTCTTTGTCCTCATAAATGAAGAATTTATTCTGGGAATGAGGGTCGGATGTCGCGAACATCCACTCATTCTTAGGGTAGAGGTGGACGTACTTCTATCCGAGTGGCCGGTAAAGTCACCCTGAAGACACAAGTGCATTCAGTGGTCGTGCTGACCTACAAATCTATGTAACCTTCATGATGAAGGATGTGTGTTGGGTGATGACACATTGTGGTTAAAAAGAAATGGTGATAACATGATAATTTGAATGAAATGATTTTTCAAAAGAATGGAGTTTGGCACACTCCAATAATAAATGTTTTCATAAAAGTCTAAACTTTTGAAAACCCATTCACTGAGTAGTCGTACTCACCCCCTCCCTTATATCCGTTTTAGGAGATTTCGGTAAGCCTACCCTTAAAGACCATCAACTAGGATGCCAGTGATACAAGTATGATAAATCTAAATTATTATGCAGTTTTGTTTATGTTATTCTAGGAAAAGGTGTAGGTTAAAGAACGCCTTACTCTTTATAGTTTACAATAAGGGGAAACCCTTTAATAAATTGGGAGAGTGGCGGGTTGATCATGGGGATTCAACCAAACCGGGTCAGGGCGTGACAACTAGAGTGGTATTAGAGCATGTTTCCTCGAATACATAATCAAGACTAAAAAATATAGTAACTAATAGGATTTATCCTAAATTTTTCAGATGGCTCCCAGGAGAGAAACCATGAAAACTTGAAATGACTCTACTCAATACCCTACCTTCATAGGAAGACAACCCTAGAAGCTTTCCAAATGCCTGAGACTTGGCAGAAATGTCGAAAGACTAAATGGGGAAGTATCCTGGAGAATGGTGCTAGGATCTATTGATGGCACAACCCTAAGTACAAATGATGATGCTTATCAAGAATCCCATAGCTCTCTAGTTAATTTATGACCATTTTCTGTGATAGGGCTGAGAGCCCAACCATTTGTATTCCCATGTTAATAAAATATTCAAATTCCCTAAAACTCTATCTTATGAGGATGTGATCTTACTAGGAATATTGCCTAAGGAAAATAAAACAAACCCACACTATCCTGAAAACTAAGGAAAAATTACATCCTAGTGATGGGAGATGAATCAGGAAACCTAAGATGACTCTTACCATAACCCTTAGCAAAGGTGATTCAGCAAGAAAACTGTCAAAGTGATCAGACTCAAGAACGGTAAAGCACCAAACCACCAGTAACCCTGGAAAAGCCCCGCTCGAAGGAAAGAAGAAACCACAACAATCCATGTAAGGGAATAACGATGGGATATTACCTGAAGAGATGTCCAACCCTACTAAAGGACACCTCATAGATTCAGAGCAATACCTCCTCAAAGGTCACGAAGGACATGAAGGATTGGAGACCGATACCATGGCACGAGTTACGTAAACGGTTCACAAAGAGGTCAAGAACTGACGAGGTGAATGCAAAAACTTCTTAAGAAGGTCAAACCGATAAGGATACCTCATGAATAGGGATAAGGTACATGAGAAGCATACTTAGAACACTCTAATAAAGGGGCAAACATAAAAAAACGTCCCCCCAGAACTTTAGGGAATGACACAGTGAGAGTGAAGAAGAGAAGGAATACATTGTGAAAGGGAACTCTAGAGGGATGCATACAACCAAGTGCCTTGAAGGAATCATTGGTTGGCAGATGAACATAACGTGGAGTGCAAGGAGCCAATCCCTCACTAGAAACTACTTGAAGGAAGGATGTATCGGAGGCCAAGTCTAACCTGCTTTGGAAAAGTGATAGAATGTTAGGTACCACTTCCTTTGGAAAATATAGAGAAGTCAAAGTGGAGATTCAGAACAACATAACAGAAGTAAGCAAACCTTAACAACAAGATGGTCAAAGAAAATGAACGACACCCTAAGGAGGACTGGGAAGTAGTAAGGAATACACCCTAGAAAGGGCACTGGAAGGTTAATTAAGGACAAGGAGATTAGAGAGACAACTGCCTCAAGAAAACTAAACAAGGTGAAAAGTAGGGGCAAGATAGGTAATGAACTACTTTCATGAGGGTCATAGAGTAAACTCCAGCAGAGAAGGAAGAGGTGGAAAGGCCAAATATTGGAGAAAAGATGGATGAAGGAAATCCTTAAAAGAACTAATGACCAAATTGACGATGGAATTCAAGCCAAGAAAGGAGTAGATAAGCCTTTCACATAATGGTCAGAAAATCTTGAAATAAGGAAAAAAAATTTAAACTATCTCTCTCTCTCTCTGCCCCCCCCCCCCCCCCCCCCCCCCCCCAAAAAAAAAAAAAAGAAGAAATGGACGTGTATTGTGGTATGAGTAGGGATAAAGATAGGGAACCATGGATATACCTGCAAAATTTCAAGAGAAAGGATAAACATAAGAGGATGAAATCAAAGGATGCCATTTAAAGGTACATATTCCCTAGAACCAGGGAAAAAAGGGAGGGTCCTACAGAATAAGAAAATTTTGGAAAGACATATGCATCTCAACTAAGGAATAATCAAGCCAAGTAAAAGGAACAAGGAGATAAACTTACAATTAAAGTGCAAGCCAAGGTGAAAGAACTAGGAAAGCATGCTTGAATGATCGAAGGAAATAGCTTAAAAGGAAAGAATGTCCAAGAAAAATTAGGAAATGTAAGTCTTCCAAATAAAATGTGGCTAAGAAGGAATAACCACAATTGGTAAGATGGGTCAAAGTCCACAAGCGCATATGAAGTCTAAAGAGTGGACGTGGACCACGACCAGTCTTGATATCAGTGGTCATTTCCTTTAATCACTTCTTAATTGGAGGGCTTACTTCTCCAAGTTTTTCTTAGATGTGCTTTCCTTTATTTCCTTATTATGGGTGGTCCACCCCTTTCTTACTTGTATGACATCTTTTGATGTTATCTTCCTACTTACCCGTTCCTTGGGTTTAACTTACTCTTTGGGCTCTCATGAGTACTTTTCTTTTGTACTTGATCTTCCCATCTAAACTAGCATTGCATTTGTGAGCTTATCTTCTCTTTCCACTTTAATTAGGTCCATCACCTCTTCATTGGGGCATGTACTTCCTTAGGACTTCTTTCCTTGATTGGCTTCTTCCTTCTTCGCCCTTACAGGTATCCGACCTAAGGGTGACTTTATGACACCCTTTCTTATCATCCTTCCAGTGTGCCCATCCTCATAAATCTTACGGTACATCCTTGTACCCTTTCCATAATCCTACTTGTATCTCGTATAATGTTTCTTCCTTGGGAAGGGTTCATGCACTATTTGCTCCAAGACCTCTTTGTACAAGCTTACTAAATCCTCCTTATGGCTTGAGTTTGGTTGTCAATTCATTCTCGGCCATTAGTTTCTTTAAGGATTTCATTCACCCTTCTTTTCCGACGTTTAGCCTATTCACTTCTCCCTTCTTTGTCGGGGTTTAAATCCATGGTTCTCCCAAGGGTTAGTTCATTAACTACCTCATCCCTACTATTTTTATTGTCCAAATATCTAGGGCAACTATCTCTAGAATTCACTTGTTCATGTTGTCCATCTTGTTGCCCTTTATAGGGTGTAGTCGATACTATTTATCGGTCCTTCGTAGGGCGTCGTTTATTCTCCTTGATCATTCTGTTGTTACTAGTTGCTTCCTACTTGGCCACTCTCCTTTTTCTAAAGCAGGTCACACTTGCCATCTCGAGACATCCTTAACCACTTATGCCCCTTTTTGAGATTCCTTATTTCGGGTTAAGCTTCTTATGATTCACTTGTCGGTTCCTTAGCTTGGAAATTTCCCTTTTATTCCTTATCCTACGTTTGAAGAGCTCCTAATTATGGGTTGGTTCTTTGCACTCCACGTTATGTTTAGCCACCCATCAATGGTCCCTTTGAGGGGTCCTTAGTCCTATACATCCTTCTAGAGTTCCCTTTCCTAGCACGTTTCTTCTCTTCTTCACTCTTACCGTGTCCTACCCTAGAGTTACTGGAGGGTGTTTCCCATGTTTTCCCTTTTTGAGAGGGTTCTAGGTGCACTTCCCCTATCCCTTACCTCTATTCTTTGTTGTCTTCCTTTCAACTTGTCCCTCTTAGAGGCAAACTCAGTTCCTCTTTGTTTCTTAACTCCTGTATGAGGGCTTGCTCAATCACTTATCGGTCCTTAGGTTTCCTTTCTAGGAATACTCCTCCCACTCCTGATGCATCTCTGGACGTCGCCTTCTCCATTTCCCTTTTCCCAAGTTTATCCTATTCTTTGACCCCGTAGAAGTATTGCTTCCCTTACACTCGACCCCTTATAAGCATACTTTTTCCTTTTCCCGTTGGGTTCTTTGTCTCTTAGTCAGGGCATGTCCCTTCTGATGACTCCCCTCCTAGGTAGGCACTTTGTTCCTTCGTGAGAACTTCCTTTTGGAAAAATTGGGGGTTTTCAAAATTTAAAGGACTAAAATGCAATTTTATGAAATTGAGGGTCAATTGGGCATGAAAATAATGTTGGAGGACCAATTGAGGAATTTTGGAATTTTGGGGCAAAACTTATTATTTTTGTAAAGTAAGGGCAAAATGGTAATTTTGGAAAAATTGGGGGACCAAATTGGAAATGTGGAAAATTAAACCCTTTTTTTTGGTGAAATTGGATAAATTGAGGTACCAAGATAAATTTTAAAAGTTACGAGACTCAATTTGAGGAAAAACTGACATTAGAGACATAAAGTTAAAGAGAAATAACTTTAGGGACCTAATTACAATTAACTAAAAGTTTGGGTTTTCGCATTCATTTGAAATGAATGAAGGCTGTTATGCCGGGTAATAATGAACAAGGATGTTCATATCGTGTAGGAACGCAAAATACGGGGAACGCCAGCATGGACAAGCTCATGTGAATAAAAAGAACTGGTCTAGTGGAAATAACTGTGTTAACGGGTGAGTGGGTTTACTAACGTCATACCCAGTTGGGATGATGAGCACAACTTAAAGCTAAAAACCAAGGAAAGACATATGTATCTCAACTAAGGAATAATCTAGCCAAGTAAAAGGGACAAGGAGATAAACTTACAATTAAAGTGCAAGCGAAGGTGAAAGAACTAGGAAAGCATGCTTGAATGATCCAAGGAAATAGCTTAAAAGGAAAGAATGTCCAAGAAATATTAGGAAATGTAAGTCTTCCAAATAAAATGTGGCTAAGAAGGAATAACCACAATTGGTAAGATGGGTCAAAGTCCACAAGCGCATATGAAGTCTAAAGAGTGGACGTGGACCACGACCAGTCTTGATATTAGTGGTCATTTCCTTTAATCACTTCTTAATTGGAGGGCTTACTTCTCCAAGTTTTTCTTAAATGTGCTTTCCTTTATTTCCTTATTATGGGCAGTCCACCCCTTTTTTACTTGTATGACATCTTTTGATGTTATCTTCCTACTTACCCGTTCCTTGGGTTTAACTTACTCTTTGGGCTCTCGTGAGTACTTTTCTTTTGTACTTGATCTTCCCATCTAAACTAGCATTGCATTTGTGATCTTATCTTCTCTTCCCACTTTAATTAGGTCCATCACCTCTTCATTGGGGCATGTACTTCCTTAGGACTTCTTTCCTTGATTGGCTTCTTCCTTCTTCGCCCTTATAGGTATCCGACTTTATGGTGACTTTATGACACCCTTTGTTATCATCCTTCCAGTGTGCCCATCCTCATAAATCTTACGGTACATCCTTGTACCCTTTCCATAATCCTACTTGTATCCCGTACAATGTTTCTTCCTTGGGAAGGGTTCATGCACTATTTGCTCCAAGACCTCTTTGTGCAAGGCTTACTAAATCCTCCTTATGGCTTGAGTTTGGTCGTCGATTCGTTCTCAGCCATTAGTTTCTTTAAGGATTTCCTTCACCCTTCTTTTTCGACGTTTGGCCTATTCACTTCTTCCTTCTTTGTCGGGGTTTAAATCCATGGTTCTCACAAGGGTTAGTTCGTTAACTACCTCGTCCCTACTATTTTTATTGTCCAACTATCTAGGGCAACTATCTCTAGAATTCACTTGTTCATGTTGCCCATCTTGTCGCCCTTTATAGGGTGTAGTCGATACTATTTATCGGTCCTTCGTAGGGCGTCGTTTATTCTCCTTGATCATTCCGTTGATACTAGTTGCTTCCTACTTGGCCACTCTCCTTTTTCTAAAGCAGGTCACACTTGCCATCTCGAGACATCCTTAACCACTTATGCCCCATTTTGAGATTCCTTATTTCGGGTTAAGCTTCTTATGATTCACTTGTCGGTTCCTTAGCTTGGGAATTTCCCTTTTATTCCTTATCCTCCCTTTGAAGAGCTCTTAATTATGGGTTGGTTCATTGCACTCCACGTTATATTTAGCCACCCATCAATGGTGCCTTTGAGGGGTCCTTTGTCGTATACATCCTTCCAGAGTTCGCTTTCCTAGAACATTTCTTCTCTTCTTCACTCTTACCGTGTCCTACCCTAGAGTTACTGGAGGGTGTTTCCCATGTTTACCCTTTCTGAGAGGGTTCTAGGTGCACTTCCGCTGTCCCTTACCTCTATTCTTTGTTGTCTTCCTTTCAACTTGTCCCTCTTAGAGGCAAACTCAATTCCTCTTTGTTTCTTAACTCCTGTATGAGGGCTTGCTCAATCACTTGTCGGTCCTTAGATTTCCTTTCTAGTACTACTCCTCCCACTCCTACTGCATCTCTGGACGTCGCCTTCTCCATTTCCCTTTTCCCAAGTTTATCCTATTCTTTGACCCCGTAGAAGTATTGCTTCCCTTACACTCGACCCCTTATAAGCATACTTTTTCCTTTTCCGGTTGGGTTCTTTGTCTCTTAGTTAGGGCATGTCCCTTCTGATGACTCCCTTTCTAGGTAGGCACTTTGTTCCTTCGTGAGAACTTCCTTCCTAGTCTTTTGACTTGTTTCCTTATTTGTAAACCCCACACTTTTGAATTAAGGAAAATCGAGAAAAGAACCAGTCAAACCGAGTAAGAAAACTAAGTTGGTTTACAAACCCGATCATTTGGGAACAAGCAATTTGGAAATTTACAACTTCCGAGTGATCCAAAGGGTTCATTAAAACTTGGAAAAGAAACATAAGACAAATTAAAAGAGAAAAACCAAATTGGTTCAGGTGAATGAGAATCCATAAGAATTTTGATGTTAAGCGTGATGCCCGAGAGTAGTATAAGGATGGGTGACCTCTTGGGAAGTATGATTACCCGAAATTTCGGTTAAAAATTTTTTATGCAAAATTAAATTATTGGAATTAATACCAATAATTTATGGTAATATTAATACTAGTAATAAATCTCACCCATCCCCATTAATTCTCCGCACACCTGAGCACTTCTCTTTCTCTACTGCTCCATTTCCTGGTGAAGTTTGAACCAGATCTTCAACTTGAACATTTTTCTTAACTCGAAAGGAGAGGTCAGGCTCTTTAGAACCGGGGAGAAGACAACTATCTGATAGTAAACTCTAGTCAATCTGAGAATCGCTAGAGAAGCGCTGACATGATGAAACAGTGAAGCAGCTCCGGCGGATCGATGCTGCCCTATTTCGGCCAAGGTGAAATCGGCCATTTCGAGCCCTCCTCAGACCAAACCAAGCCCTCCCAACACTTTCTTAGCCCTCCCATGACCGAATTAGGACTGAAAGGTAAGCCAATTCGGCTCCTCTCTACAATTTCTGGCCGGTGCTAGAGAGAACCGACAGAATTTCAATGCTGAAATTATAACTCAATTCGGTATCAATTGATGCGATTCTTTATTCTAGGATAAACCCAGGATGAGAGCTATCTGCCCAAATCGAAAGCTCAGACCGCCGTGCCCTCACCGGTGAGTAATTGAAGCTCTCTCTCTACAATCCGTTTTTCGGTGAAGCTCCTTTTGAGCTCGTTTCGGCGTCAAAACTTACGATTCAAAGTGCTATTGAATTGTAAAAAGATGGATGAACTCAATTTTAACTTCAATTTCAACAATTAGAGGTGTTTGATCAGTCAATTTGATGAAATCAAATTTGCCTATGCTAAAGAGTTGAAATTTGGTGAAAAATTGGGGGTTTTCAAAATTTAAAGGACTAAAATGACATTTTATGAAATTGAGGGTCAATTGGGCATGAAAATAATGTTGGAGGACCAATTGAGGAATTTTGGAATTTTTGGGGCAAAACTTACCATTTTTGTAAAGTAAGGGCGAAATGGTAATTTTGAAAAAATTGGGGGACCAAATTGGAAATTTGGGAAATTAAACCCCTTTTTGGTGAAATTGAATAAATTGAGGTCCCAAGATAAATTTTAAAAGTTACGAGACTCAATTTGAGGAAAAACTGACATTAGGGACTTAAAGTTAAAGAGAAATAACTTTAGGGACCTAATTGCAAATAACTAAAAGTTTGGATTTTTGCATTCATTTGAAATGAATGAAGGCTGTTATGCCGAGTAATAATGAAACAAGTATGTTAATATCGTGTAGGAACGTGAAATACGGTGAACGCCAGCATGGACAAGCTCACGTGAATATAAAGAACCGGTCTAGTGGAATTCACTCCGTTAACGGGTGAGTGGGTTTACTAACGTCATACCCGGTTGGGATGATGAGCACAAGTTAAAGCTAAAAACCACTTGCCGGTTGTGAGTGGAATTTTATATCATACCCGGTTGGGGATGATAAGCACGTCGAAATGAAAACCCACTACTATGTGGTATTTTAAACATCACGACCCGGTTTGGTCGGATCCCGGTGATCAACCCACCACTCTCCCGATTTATTAAAGGGTTTCCCCTTATCAAGTTTGTTTACGAGGTTTTGCTTGTTCCCATTAGCCTTGTGCCCACTGCACATGTTTTTCCAAAACTGGGCATTTAGCCCCATGAGTTCAAAAATCGAGGCCCGAAGCCTATCTCAACTGTTCCAGCTCCCATCAAGAAGATCTCCTTAATATTTTAAGAATTGACAAATAGACAAGGGAGAACACTTCTGAAAAAAATTCATTTTTTTAACTCATCACACTAATCGAGTGTGATAATATCTCCACTTACAACTGGTAGGCAGGTTTCTCCTTTCCTCAAGGAACCCATCATACCAACCGGGCTTGATTACCTCTACTTACAACCAGTAAGTAGGTTTTCTTTTCATAAAATTGAGCTCATCATACCAACTGGTATGATGTATATAAATTCCCACTCACAAGTGGTTTTTCATTTCTAAAGTGCTCACCATCCCAATCGGGTATGATGTATAATTAAGCTCACTCATCCGGTGACCCTGACTCGTTCGTCCCTAGTCAGTTTCCAAGTCCTCGCTATCTTTTCCTTACTAGCGTTCCAGTCTCTCATGTCCCTACATGATTTGGGCATCCTTATCAATTAAGGTTTGGCATGACAGCCATCGTTTTCTCACGTATTAGTGACTATGCTCAAAATTATTGGTTTATTGCACATAGGTCCCTAAAGTTCATTTTCCTTAACTTTGGATCCCTAATGCTAACATTTCACTAAATTGAGTCCCAAGGCTTCCAAAATTCCCTTTGGGTCCTCAATTTACTCAAACTGTGTAAGGGTCTCAAGTTTTCCAAATTTCCAATTTGGACCCCAATTTTTTGAAAATTACGATTTTTCCCCTGCTTTCCAAAAATAGAAATTTGGCCCCAATTATTTCAAAAATTGACCAATTGATCCTCCATCATCTTTCTCATTACCAATTGGCCTCCAATTTCAAGAAAGTGCATAGATGTCACTCAATTTTTGGAAATCCCAAAATTTCCCCAAATTTCTCCCCTTTAACCTGACCGAATTTGATATCTTCAAATTGGCCATTCAATCAAGGATAATTGCTCCAATTGATGGTATGGATCAGTTCCTACACTTCCATACAATTCAATTGAGCTTTGAATTGCATGATTTGAGTATGAAACGAGCTCAAACAATGCTTCATCGGAAAATTGTTTGTAGAGAGAGAAAGCTTCGAAAGCTTAACGTCAAAGGTGTGACAGTCCGAGCTCTCGATCTGGAGAGGTAGCTCTCATCCTGAGGTTACTTCTAGGATCAAGAATTACTATAATTGACTTTTAAATGAGGGTAAATTTGTTTAGTAAAATTTGACACTTTCTCTCTCTAACACTGATATGCCACGAAGGAGTAGGGCCAAATTGGCTTACCTTTCAGCTCTATTGAGGCCGTGTGAGGGCCGTAGGGGTGTCGGGAAGGCTTGGATTGGCCAGAGGAGATCGGAATTTGACCGAATTTAGATGGCCAAAATAGGGCAACTTTGGTCCGCCGGAGCTACTTCATTGTTTGATTCCGCCGGCGCTTCTCCAACGGTCTTTAGGTCAAAAGGAGGTTGCTATCAAGTAGCTGACTTCCCTTAGAGTTTGTAGGACCCGACCTTGCCTTCTGAGGCTAAGAAAAATGCTCAAGTGAGAGCTCTAGTTCGAGATTCACTAAAAAATGGAGCAGTTGAGAGAGAATTACAATTTGAGGTGTGTGGAGGATGAATGGCGAGGAGCTCTTTTTATAGGGAGCTTAGGGACCCTCTGTTCGAGCACTTTCCATTTTGATCGACCTTATCCTCACCCGAAAATGCCCTGATCAGAGCGAATATTCCTTCACTGAAGAATGACGTTTTATGCAATAATGAACATTACTATCATCCTAAGGAAGAAGATGATACTGTTCTGAAACGGACCGGACCGGTTCGATTGGGTTCAATGGCGAAAATCAGA
Organism: Trapa incisa; assembly: GCA_030064435.1. Lineage (NCBI taxonomy): Eukaryota > Viridiplantae > Streptophyta > Magnoliopsida > Myrtales > Lythraceae > Trapa > Trapa incisa. The sequence goes on along the minus strand of CM057779.1, from coordinate 16,769,663 downwards.
TAGTTTAGGCTCGATTCTACCGGTTTTCTCAAAATTAAAAATTTATAAATTAATCTAAATTAATTTTCTATCTAAGGTTGACTTCAATTTCTCAATTTGAACATTTTAAGCCACTAACAAAAATGAATTTAGAAACTGGTTAAAGTATGCTTCAAACTAGTTCAATCCAATTTGGGCATGGTTCACCCAGAACCGGTCCGGTTTCCTCTTCCACTTTGCCCAATGGTTCCTTTCCTTTATTTTTATAACTCTTTGAGTCTTTTGAAATTTTCAAATTTCCCACTTTTCCCTTTTCTTTACCGGTTTGGGTTTGTCATGCCCCGACCTGGTTTGGTCGGATCCTCATAAACAACCCACCACTCTCCTGGTTTATGAAAGGGTTTCCCCTAATCCTAAATCGTAAAGAGTAAGGCATACTTTAAACATGCACCTCTTTCCTAGAATAACATAATCAAAACTACATAAAATTTTTAAATTCATCATACCTATCTCATAGGCGTCTTAGTTGATGGTCTTTAAGAGTAGGCTTTCCTAAATCTCCTAAAAGGGATATAAGGGAGGGGGTGAGTACGACTACTCAGTGAATGGTATTCAAATCTTTTGACTAAAAAAAACATTTATATGAAGTGTGCCAGACTCCTTTCTTTTCAAAAACCCCTTCATTTAAAAATTCAGGTTTTTCCATTATTTATTGTTACCACGGTGTGTCATCACCCAACACACATTCACAAGTCACTATAACTATTGAACCTGCTAGTGTCTTCGGAGCGACTTTTCCTGCCACTATGATAGAAGCACGACTACTTCTACCCTAGGAATGAGTGGATGTACGCGAAATCTAACCCACAATCCTGAAATCACTTCTTTATGTTCATATGAGGACAAGACCTCATCCTATCCCCACCCCGGTCTCATGCGGTTGGTGCTACTCCAAATTTTGCATAGACAGTTGGAACGACGAACTGCCCTTATAGCCACTAGGTCATCCAGTGCCCTTAGGACGCATCACTACCCCTCATAGGTGTCTTGATGATCCCACTCTCACAGTGTGTGCACAAATAATGTTTTATCATATTGCCATGTAATCTGTGGTGCCATTGGTCCAACGGCCCTGACTCTCAACTAAACCCGCAGTTGTTTGTCTTGATTGGCCCATTGACCGGTCATATCGCACTGCCGCTAGTTGACTGAACATGTCGGTCCTATCTTGGTACCGTGGCCAAACAATTCATTTATTATGTTTTATGGCACATATATCATGTTCGTTTACAAGCTCCTACTTGTGCCAACTGGCCTTGGGCCCACTGTACGAGATTTTTAAAATCAGGCATTTAGCCCCCAACTTCCAAAATTGAGGCCCCCGGCCTAGCAGAGCTATTCGAGCTCCCATCGAGAAGGTCTCGTAAATTGTTTAAGCATTGGCACACAGTCAGGGGAGAGCACTTCTGTCAAAACATATGTTTTCTCTATCCATTATACCGCTCGTGTATAAGGACACCTTCGTTCATAACCGATGAACGGGTTTTCAACTTTCTTTGAGGAAGTCTCGTCATACCAACTGGGTATGATCTCCTTACAACTGGTAAGTAGTTTTTATGCATGATTTTCATATAACTAGTAGTGATGTTTAAAATACCACTTAATAGTGGGTTTTTATACCGAGGTACTGATTATTCCTAATTGAGTATGATATAAAATTTCCACTCACAACCGGTAAGTGGTTTTTATTTTTAAGTTGTGCTCATCATCCCAACCGGGTATGATCTTAGTAAACCCACTCACCCGTTAATGTCGTGAATTCCACTAGACCGGTTCTTTGTATTGACACGAGCTTGTCCTTATGGGCATTCCTGGTACTTCGTGTTCCTACATGATATGAACATCTCGGTTCATTATCCTTCGACCTAATTGCCTTCATTCATTCCACATGAATGAGATAGTCAAACATTCATTTATTTGCAATTAGGTCCCTAAAGTTATTTCTCTTTAAATTTAAGTCCTTAATGCCAGTTTTTCCTCAAATTGAGTCCCAAAACTTCTAAAATTTATCATAGGACCTCAATTTATTCTATTTCACAAAAAGGGGATTAATTTCCCAAATTTCCAATTTGGTCCTCCAACTTTTCCAAGATTCCCAAAGCATACTAGGAGGATCCAAGGAAATAAGTTAATGAGTAGATAGGAAGTTAGCATCAAAAGATGCTGTGACAAGTAAGAATGAGTGGACTATCCATAATAAGGTAATAGAGGAAAGAACATCTAAGAAACGTTGGGAAAGTAAGCCCTCCAAATAAGATATGGTTAAGGAGGAATAACCACAATTGGTAAGATAGGTCATAGTCCACACGTGCATAGGAAGCTTAAAGAGTGGAAAAATCAACATAGTGTGAAGTGTATGAAATAAAACTGAAAATCGACAGTATCTCCAGTAAGGAATAAGGGATGAAACAGAAGTTGTGGATAAAGAAGGATCCAATATGGGCAAATGCCCTAACATAGATAGGGGTGAGAAGAAAAGAAGAAAGAACCCTACAAGGAATAATAAGAAGGTTGAGCATGTAACTAAGGGAAGTCTCTATTGTGAGGGACATAGTAGAGAACGAAACTGGAAGAAGGGAACCTTTCCAAGCAAAGGAATCGACACATAGATCAAAAGTGATTATTTTAGAATGAAGAATCATGAAATGATTACAAGTAAGCAAAAGTGGATTAAGGAATAAAAAAAATCTTTGGATAAAGAATGCCAAGGACTTAAGAAGGAAAGAATCCCAGCATGTTAGTAAATCACATGTAAACCAAATAATTGGAACTAGAAAGACTCAATAAGGAAGTTGAGAAAGGATGAGTGGGTAAGGAGAACCCACCCAGTTTTTGAAAGTTGATTGGATAATGGTAAAGGTAATTGAGGAATGCTACCAAAAGAAAAGAGGGATGAAGTTATACAATCCATGAGAGGTGGGAAAGTTGGGAATAACCCTAAAGGAGGTGTTCTGGAAATCTAATGGACATGGGGACAAAAATCTAGAAAACATCATGCTGTAAGGGGTAGGTAAACCCAATAGTCCCGAGGAAAACATGACTCAAAATAAGGAAGAGTCAGTTAATAGGCACAATAAAGTCAAACATAAAACTTGGACTGAATTGTAATGAGCAATGGATGAAGGAAGAGTCGAAATAGGACAAAAAGGTGATGATGAGGAAATTCGTGAAAATAGGTACATAATGCTCTAAAGGACGTCAAGCTAATGGTTTCAACGACCAATAGGTTAACTAGACACGGGAATGGTTAGGTATCTTGGAACTCCCAATCATGAGTATAGGACCTCAAAGGCAAAAATGTTGCTCTAAGCAAAGAAAGATGTTAATCTAAGAATATACCCTGAAGTAAGGTATGTCTAGTTATGATAAACTCCATGGAGGGAGTAAATAATATAAAGGAAAAGAAATTCCTTAAGTGAAGGATGTAAAAAGGGTAAATTGAAAGAACAAGATAAGAATTTGCATGTTAAGCAAATACCAAATGGACATCAAAGGAATTGGTTCTCATGCAAGGTTGCTAATTAAGTTTTGGGGAAAAAACTCCTAAAAGGAGGGAAGAGTTGTAAACCTTGCCCTTTTGAATTAAGGAAAACCAAGAATAGAACCAATCAAACGGAGTAAGAAAACCGAATCGGTTCACAAACCCGATCATTTGGGAATGGGCAGTTTGGAAATTTACAACCACCGGGTGATCCAAATGGTTCGTAAAACCTTGGAAAAGTAGCTTAGGACAAATTGGAAGAGGAAAACTAGACAATTTTAGATGAATTGGATCCAACTAGATTAAACTAGTTTATGAACCGACTTGGTTCATGAACTAGAACTGATAGAGAAAGGGCAAAATAGGGAAATTTATGGGTCCTGAGTGACCCAAAGAGTCCCAAAAGTCATGGAAAGGGACTTGAGAATTAATTGGATATGAAAACTAAACTGATTCAGGGGAACTAGATCCGAATCGAATTAAACCGGTTTGGACTGGTTTGAACCACTATTGAACCGAATTCTAAATTAATTTTTCTCGGTGGCTTAGATTTGAAAGACTTGGTCGAATGGGGGGGGGGGGTGAACCGGCCAGTTTAAGCTTTGAACTCGGTTCGGACTGGTCCAGTCCAGTTCGGAATAGTGTCATCTTCTTCCTTTAGATTACAACACTGTTCACTCACCGAAAAATCACGCAACACCGACGAAGCTGAAAAGTCTCCAGCCTGGGAGTTTAAGACAATGAATGACCGCCATTAAGGTGCTAATTGGATGGCCAATAAGCCCCCAAGCTTCCTATATAAAGACACCCTCCCCATTCATCCTCTCCACACCTGAAAATCTCAATCTCTCTCAATTGCTTAGTTTTCCAGTGTAGCTCGAACTAGAGCTTTGATATAGGGTCATTTCTGAGCCAAAGAAGGTGAGGTCAGGTTCTTTAGAATCGGGGGAAGTCGTCTACATGCCTGTAGTCTCCCTTTGCTCCGAGGGTCGCCAGAGAAGTGCCGACGTGATGGAATAGTGAAGCGGCTCCGGTAGACTGAAGTTGCCCTATTTCGGCCAAGCTGAAATCGACCAATTCGAGCCCTCCTCAAGCCAAACCAAGCCCTCCCAACCCTTCCTCATCCCTCCCATGGTTGAACTAGGACTGAAAGGTTAGCCAATTCGGCCCCCCTCTGCAATTTCCAGCCGGGGCTAGAGAGAGAATCGATAGAATTTTGATGATGAAATTGTAACTCAATTTTCATCAATTGATGCAATTCCTAATTCTAGGATGAACCTCAGGACGAGAGCTATTTGCCTAGACTAAAAGCTCGGACCTTCGTGCCCCTGACGGTGAGTAATTGAAGCTTTATCTCTCAATAGTCTGTTTTCCGGCGAAGCTCCGTTTGAGCTCGTTCCAATGTCAAAACTTGCAATCCAAATTACTATTGAATCGTATGAAGTTGTAGGATCTCAATTTTAAGTTTAATTTTAATAATTATATGTGTTTGATCGGTCAATTTGATGAAATCAAATACAACTGTGTTAAGGAGTTGAAATTGGGGGAAAATTGGGGATTTTTAAAAATTCGAAGGACCATGATGCAATTTTATAAAATTGAGGGTTAATTAGGCATGATAAGAATGTTAGATGGCCAATTGAGAAATTTTAGAATTTTTGGGGTGATTTTATAAAAGTGGGGGGACCAAATTGGAAATTTGGGAAATTAAACCCCTTTTTGTGAATTTGAATAAATTGAGGTCCCAAGGTGAATTTTAAAAGTTTCGAGACTCAATTTGAGGAAAAAAACGGCATTAGAGACTTAAAGTTAAAGAAAAATAACTTTAAGGACCTAATTGCAAATAAATAGAAAGTTTGGTTTTCTAATTCCTTTGGATTGAATGAAGGCTATTAGGCCGAGGTATAATGAACAAAGATGTTCATATCGTGTAGGAATACGAAGTACCGAAAATGCCAGCAAGGACAAGCTCGCGTGAATACAAAGAATCCGTCGAGTGGAATTCACTACTTAACAGGTGAGTGGGCTTACTAACATCATACCCGATTGGGATGATGAGCACAATTTAAAGATTTAAAACCCTTTACCAGTTGTCAGTGAGATTTTATATCATACCTGGTTGGAGATGATAAATACTTCGGAATGAAAACCCACTACTTAGTGGTATTTTAAACATCACAACTTATAGGAGTGATGTGAAAATCATGTGGAAAAACTACTTACCAGTTGTAAGTAGATCATACCTAGTTGGTATGATGAAACTTCCTCGAAGGAAGTGGAAAACTCGTTCATCGGTTATGGGCAGAGATGTCCTTATACCCAGTTGGTATGATGGATAGTTGAAAATATATTTTGTCGGAAGTGCTCTCCCCTAACTGTATGCCACTGCTTAAACAATTTGAAAGACATCTCTTCATGGGAGCTCGAATAGCTCTTATTGGCCGGAGGCCTTGGTATTGGAACTTGGGTGCTAATATGCCCGATTTTGAAAATCTCGTATAGTGGGCCCAAGGCCAGTTGGCACGAGTAGGAGCTTGTAAACAAACGTGAGTTATATGTCATAAAACATTAAATAAATGAACTGTTTGGCCATGGTACCAAGACAGAACCGACATACTCAATCAACTAGCGGCAGTGCGACATGTCAGGTCGACGGACTAGTAATGACAAACAACTGCGGGTTAAGTTGAGTGTTGGGGCCGTTGGACTAGTGGCACCATAAATTATATGGCATGATGAGAAAATATTGATTATGCAAGCACTGTGATTATGGAACCATCAAGATGCCCAAGAGGGGGTAGTGATGCATCCTAAGGGCCCTAGACGACCTGGTGAGTATAAGAGCAATTTGTTGTACAAGGTGACCGTGCAAAATTTGGAGTAGCACCAAGCGCATGAGACTAGGGTGGGGACGGGATGAGGTCTCTGTCCTCAAATGGACACGAAGAATTAATTTTAGGATTGAGGGTTAGATGTCACATACATCCACTTATTCTTATGGTAGAAGTGGACATTCTTCTATCTAGGTGGCCGATAAAGTCGTTCCAACGCCACAAGTGGGTTCAGTGGTCGTATTGGCCTGCGAATGTGTCTTTTACCTTCACAATGAAGGATGTGTGTTGGATGATGACACATCGTGATTAATAAGAATTGGTGGTAAAAAATGAGATTTGAAATGAAAGGACTTTTGAAAGAAAGGAGTCTAACACACTCTAGTACTAATCTTTTTCCTAAAAGTTAAAAGTTTTGAAAACCCATTCACTAAGTAGTTGTACTCATCGCCTCCCTTATATCCCTTCTAAGAAATTTCGGAAAGCCTACCCTTAAAGACCATCAACTAAGATGCTTGTGAGACAGGTATGATAAATTTAAAATATTATGTAGTTTTGATTTATGTTATTAAAAGAAAAGGTGCATGTTTAAAGGACGTCTTACTCTTTATGGTGTATAATAAGGGGAAATCATTGAATAAATCGGGAGAGTGGTACGTTAATCACAAGGATCAGACCAAACCGGGTTGAGGCGTAACATAATTAACACACACTTAGATCCTGGATGGACCCCCTGAGAGAGCACAAGCCAGCCACATTGAGAGCTCTGACCGCCACCCCCTCATCGACGAGTAAACTGAGCTTTCTCTCTTTAAGAAAGTTATTCGACGATGCTCTGTTTGAGCTCAAATCATCGCCAAATGAAGTGATTCAAAGGCCTAAATGCTCATGGAGAGACGGGGAGTGATTAGCAGCATGATAGGGGGAAATTAACCAAGTTTAGGTGGCCAATTTAATGAAACAAAGATGTAGGGGTTAAATTGCAAAGAATTGACAAAATTGGGGATTGTTTTGGAAAATTTGGGGCTGAATTGCAATTAATGAAAAATTGAGGACTTAAGTGAAAATAAGATTCAATTAGGGACCCAAAAGGGAACTTGAAAACCTTAGGGACCTAATCAAAGATACAGTGGATAGTAGGGACCTAAAGGCAAAACAGTGAACTTTAGGGACCTACTCACAATTACATAATTAAGGGTTGAATTGCCAATACGTACAAGTGTGAGGTCCTTCATTCCAAAATTTTACTAATGATATACTTGGGGTCATATAGGACGAGTAGTTCGAGGAAACGTGAAAGGAATGCGTGGCCGACCGATATTCAACCGTTGTAGACTTCTACTAGGGTGGACGGTAAAGGCGCTCTGGTCCACAAGGGGAAAAGTCAGAGATTGTTCTATGATCGTGTGATTCCTTTGATTGATAAAAGGGCGTGTTTTGCGTGTTAACCCAATTTTGTGAACACCTCATGATGAAATGATGGGATAATTAAGAGCAATGATATGAACATAATGAATTGAAAAACTCCAAATAGATATCCACTCACTGAGTTGAAAAACTCACCCCCTTCCCTTTCTCCTTACTGCTCCATTTTTTGATGATGCTCAAACCAGAGCTTTGACTTGGGCATTTTTTTAGCCAAATAAGGTGAGGTCAGGTTCATTAGATTTGGGGAGAAGTCTGCTAACCAACAGTTGTCTACATTTGCTCTAAGGGTCATCGGAGAAATGCTAACGTGATTGAACAGTGAATCAGCTCCGATGGACCGAAGCTGCCCTGTTTCAGCCAAGCTAAAAATGGCCAATTCGAGCCCTTCTCATGCCAAACCAAACTTTCTCAACACTTCAAGAAAACCCTCATACGACTGAATTAGAGCTGAAAGGCAATCCAATTTGGCTGCCCTATGTAATTTCTGATCAGTGTTAGAGAGAGAACCGACGAAACTTAATTGACCAAATTCTCTCTCAATTCAGCATGAATTAATGCAATTCTTGATCCAAGGAGGAACATCAGGATGAAAGCTATCTGCCTAGATCGAAAGCTCGGATTGTCACACCCCGAACGATAAGCTTTCGAAGCTTCCTCTCTCTATGTCCCATTTTCCAATGAAGCTCCGTTTGAGCTCAAATCAGATCCAAATGACCCTATTCAAAGTTCCATTGCATCATGTGGAAGTGTAGGAACTCAATTTTACCTTCAATTTCAACAGTTAACCTTGATTATTGGTCAATTTGATGAAATCATATTCGACTAGGTTGAAAGAGGGAAATTAGGGGAAATTTTGGGGAAAATTGAGGATTTAAAAAATTCGAGGGACTAATCTGCAATTCTCAAAAATTGAGGGTCAATTAGGCATGGAAAAGATGTTGGAAGACCAATTGGTCAATTTTTGGAACTTTTGGGGTGAAATTTACCATTTTTGTAAAGTAGGGGAAAAATGGTAATTTTGGAAAAGTTGGGGACCAAGTTGGGAATTTGTGAAACTTAAACCCCTTTTGTGATTTTGAATAAATTGAGGTCCCAAAGGAAAATTTAGAAGTTTCGAGACTCAATTTGGGGGAAAATTTGCATTACGGACCTAAAGTTAAAAAAAAACATTTTATGATCTAAATGCAAATAACTAAAAGTTTGGATATTTTATTCATTTGTGATGAATGAAGGCTATTAGGCCAAAGGATAATGAACAAGGATGTTCATAACATGTAGGAACACGAAGTACTGGGAATGCCTGCAAGGCTAAACTCGTGTAAAGTTAGAAATTGCTTTAAGAGGAATTCACTGCACTATTAGGTGAGTGGGAATTTTTACATTATACCCAGTTGGCATGATGAATACCTCATAATTTAAAAACCACTACTAAGTAGCATTTTGACAACGCACTTGGATGGGGTGATGTGAGAAAACACGCAGGAAAAGTACTCACTAGTTGTAAGTAGATCATACCCATTTGGTATGATGGACCTCGTGGAAGGAGGTAGAAAACCTGCTTGTCAATTATGAGCGGAGATGTCCTCACATCCAGTTGGTGTGATGGAAAGTTGAAAAGTTATTATGTCAGAAGTGCTCTTTCCTGACTGTGTGCCACTGCTTAAACATTTTGGGAGACCTTCTTGGTGGGAGCGAATAGCTCATATAGGCCGGAGGCCTCGATTTTGGAACTTTGGGGGCTAAAATGGCGGATTTTCAAAATCTTGTACAATGGGCCCAAGGCCAGTTGGCACGAGTAGGAGCTCGTAAACAAACATGAGATTAAGCCATGAAAACTTTAATAAATGATGTGTTTGGCCATGATACCAAGACAGGACCGACATACTCAATGGACTAGTGGCAGTGCGACAAGATAGGTCGATGGACCAGTCGAGACAAACAGTTGCAGGTCGAGTTGAGGGTCGGGGCTGTTAGACCAATGGCACGAAAGATTAAATGGCTTATGAGGAAAACTATTGTTTTGTGCATGCACTAAGGTTCGAGACCATCAAAATGCTCAAGAGGGGTAGTGATGTGTCCTAGGGGCTACTAGACGACATGGTGGAGATAAGGGCAGTTTGTTATATTAGTAGTCAGGGAAGCTCGACGTAGTTTCGTGCGCTTGAGATAGGAGTGGGATCGGTATGAGGTCTTTGTCCTTATATGGACACAAAGTTTTCTTTTCGGGTTTAAGGGTTGGATGTCGCGTACATCCACTCATTCCTAGGGTAGAAGTGGACGGGCAACGCATCGTTGGTGAAGAAGAAACGTTTCCATTCAATACATTTCAAGCTAGTTTGAACCACTATTAAAGGTGCCAAATGGACGACCGATGAGTCCCCGAGCTCCCTATATAAAGAGTCTCTCTCCATTCGTCCTCTCCACAACTAAATACCTCACTCTCTCTTAGCTTCTTAGTTTTCCGGTGAAGCTCGAACCAGAGATCTGATATAGGGTCTTTTCTGAGCCAAAGAAGGCATGGTCAGGTTCCTTAGAACTAGGGAGAAGTCAGCTACACTATGGTAACATCCATTCACTCCGAGGGTCGTCGGAGAAGTGCCAGCGTGATCGAACAATAAACCAACTCTAGTGGACTGAAGCTGCCCTATTTCAGCCGAGGTGAAATTGGCTAATTCGAGACCTCCTCAAGCCAAACCAAGCTCTCCAAACACCTCCTCAGCCCTTTTACGGCTGAATTAGAACTGAAAGGTAAGCCAATTTGTCTCTCCTATACAATTTTCGACAGGTGCTAGAGAGAGAACCAGTAGAATTTTGATGATAGAATTCTTAGCCAATTTGGCATCAATTGATGCAATTCTTGATCCTAGGAGAAACCTCAGGAGGAGAGCTATCTGCCCATATTGGAAGCTTGGACCAGCACACCGCTGACAGTGAGCAATTGAAGCTTTCTCTCTCTACATTCTATTTTCCGGTGAAGCTCCGTTTGAGCTCGTTTTGGCATTAAAACATGTGATTTATAGTGCAATTGAATCGTATGAAGATGTAGAAACTCAAATTTAACTTCAATTAAAACAATTAGAAGTGTTTGAATGGTCAATTTGATAAAATCAAATTCGGTGTGTTAAGAAGTTGAAATTAGGGGAAAATTGGGGATTTTTGAAAATTTGAATGACCTAAATGCAATTTTATAAAATTGATGTTCAATTTGGCATAATAAGAGTGTTAGGGGACCAATTAAGCTATTTTAGAATTTTGTGACAAACTTACCATTTTTGTAAAGGAAGGGCAAAATGGTAATTTTGGAAAATTTAAGTGCCAAATTGGGAATTTGGGAAACTTGAACCCCTTTTTATGAAATTGAGTAAAATGAGGTCCTAAGGGGAATTTTAAAAGTATTGGAGCTTAATTTGGGAAAAATCGGCAATTGGTGGCCTAAAGTTAAAGGAAAAATAACTTTAAAAACCAATTTGCAAATATTTGAAAAGTTGAGAATTTAGTCATACATATTGATTGAAGGTGATTAAGCCAAATTATAATAAATAACAATATTTAGTTCATATAGGAACACGAGAAATCAGGAACACCAATTGAGGTTAAGCTCGCAAGGGACGAAAACCGACCAAGTGGAATTTCACTGCACGATCGGATAAGTGAGATTTTTATATCATACCCGATTAGGATGATAAGCACCTCGATAATGAAAACTCACTGTTAAATGGTATTTTAAACATCACACTTGAGAGAAGTTATGTGAAAATCACGTGAAAATACTACTTACCAGAGGCCTTGGTTTTGGAACTTCGGGTTGTTATACCCAATTTTGAAAATCTCGAACAGTGGGCCCTAGGTCGGTTGGCACGAGCAGGTGCTCGTAAACAAACATGATTTATATGCTATGAAAATTCTCACCCAACTTGGCATCAATTGATGCAATTCTTAATCCTAGGAGGAACCTTAGGAGGAGAGCTATCCGCCTAGATTGGATGCTCGGACCGGTGCGCTCCCAACGGTGAGCAATTGAAGCTTTCTCTCTCTACATTCTATTTTTCAGTGAAGCTCCATTTGAGCTTGTTCCGACGTTAAAACTTGCAATTTAAAGTGCAATTAAATCGTATGAAGATGTAGAAACTCAAATTTAACTTTAATTTGAACAATTAGAAGTATTTGATTGGTCAATTTGATAAAATCAAATTCGGTAGTGTTAAGAAGTGTAATTGGGGGAAAATTGGGGATTTTCAAAAATTCGAAGGACCAAAATACAATCTTATAAAATTGAGGGTCAATTGGGCATACTAACTATGTTAGGGGACCAATTGAGCAATTTAGAATTTTGGGATAAAACTTGCCATTTTTATAAAAGGAGGTGCAAAATGGTAATTTTGAAAATTTTGCGGGCCAAATTGAGAATTTGGGAAACTGGACCCCTTTTTATAAAATTTAGAAAAATGAGGTTGCAAGGGGAATTTAAAAGTTTCGGGACTCAATTTGGAAAAAACCGGCAATTGGGGGCCTAAAGTAAAAGGAAAAATAACTTTACGGACCAATTTACAAATATTTGAAAAGTTGAGAATTTAGTCATTCATACTAAATGAAGGTGATTAAGCCAAATGATAATGAACAACAATATTCATTTTGTATAGGAGCACGAGACATCAGTAATGCCAGTGGAGGTTAAGCTCGCAAGGGACGAAAACCAACCAAGTGGAATTTCACTGCATGATCGGGTGAGTGGGATTTTTATATCATACCTGGTTAGGATGATAAGCACCTCAATAATGAAAACCCACTACTAAGTGGTATTTTACACATCACACCTAAGAGAAGTGATGTGAAAATCACACGGAAAAACTACTTATCAAAGGCCTCGGTTTTGGAATTTCGGGGCTGTTAAGCCTAATTTTGAAAAACTTGAACAGTAGGCCCTAGGCCGGTTTGCATAAGGAGGTGCTCGTAAACAAACATGATTTATATGCCATGAAAATTTAAGTAATTGAATTGTTTGGCCATGATACCAAGATAGGACTGACATACTTAGTCAGCTAGCGGTAGTATGATATGACAGGTCTCCAGACTAGTAAAGACAAATAGTTGCAGGTTGAGTTGTGGGTCAGGGCCGTTTGACCAGTGGCATCACATATTATATGGCAATTATATGAAAATGTTGATTGTGCATGTACTATGTTTATGGGATCTTCAAGATGCCCAAGAGGGTTAGTGATGCGTCCCAGGGCCCTAGACGACCTAGTGGATATAAGGTAGTTAGTTGTACTAGAAGCCTTGTGAAGCTCAATGTAGCTTCAAGCACATGAGATCGGAGTGGGGTTAGGATGAGGTCTCTTTCCTCATACGGACGTGAAGAATTGTTACGGGATTGAGGGACAAATGTTACGAACATCCATTCATTCTAAGAGTAGAAGTAGACGTGCTTCTATCAAGGTGGCCGGTAAAGTCGCTTCGACACGTCAAGTGGATTCAGTGGATGTACTGGCCCACGATTGTGTGTTTGACCTTCATGATGAAGGATGTGTGTTGGGTGATGACATATCGTGGTAATAAGAAATGACTTTGAAAATTGAAATTTTGAAGATGAGAAATTTTAAAGGAATTAAGGAGTCTAGCACACTCCAACTTGAAAACTATTTTTTTAGAAACTTCATTTTAAAACATACTCATTCACTGAGTTGTAGAAACTCACCCCAATTTTCTATCCTTTTTCCAGGAAAAGAGAAAATGACTAGAAGTAACACCATGCCTTACCCTCTATCAAGTATACTTAAATTACTCTTAAGCTTGCATTTTATTTGATATATGTCTTTTCAGGGAACAAGGTTGAAAATATGCCTAGCTCCTCTTGAGATAAAGAAGGGGGGGTACTCCTCTTAAACCGAGAGAGCGGCAGGTTGTTCACAGGGATCCGAGCAAAACTGGGTTATAGCATGACACTTTGAGTCACTTGGGGTTTGTCGATTTCCCATTTTTCCCTTTCTCTATCGGTTATGGTTCATGAACCGGTTTGGTTTTCTTTCTTAAGCTAACCTGTTCTATCCCCAATTTTCTTATCTTTAAGGGATGTGGTTTACACTTTTCTTCTTGGGGGCTCTTATCCAAATCACTCGGTTGGGTGTTCCATAAACGTCGATTGTCTTCATTCCCCATCATTCCCTTGGTCGTTGATGTTCTTGGCTTAGTATCCTTCCCGACTTTTTTTCCTTAACCACATGGGTTTTGATATAATTTCCTCCTTATTTTATTTTGGTCCTTCCTCCATCTTTGGTTTACTATGACTCCAGTTCCAGTAATTAGGTTTGACTAACGGACTCTATCTTACTTGAGTCACCTTTTCCTGGTACTGTTGGGACTACATGTCCTTTACAGCATGACATATTCTTGAATGTCTTTGTCCATTATACTTCTAGAACATTTCTCGATAATGGTTCATTTGACCATTTCCTATTCTGAGTTGACCCTTTTCAGTCTACGTGTTCATTCCTTTTGTTTGGGGAGTTCTCCTTTTTATGTTTTCATCTTCTACTATATCCTTCGAAGTACAAACTTCCATCTTAGGGGCTGTACATTCGATCACCTTACCATTCCTTGAAGGTTTCCTTGCTTCACATTCTTACATCCTTTTTGAATTTGGGCTATTGCCTCCCCCCTCCCCCCTTTAAGACTTCACCGACCTTAATGTCCTAGATCACCCCCACCCCCCCCCCCCCCCCCACTTCCTATTCGAGTTATTTCTGATTGTCAAGTCTTATTTCGTGTCCTTTATATTAGGCCTTAACAATCTTAAGCTCCATGGGTGTAGATCGAAATTTGTCATGGTGTCCGTCGTGACTCCCTTAAATCACGTTTTGACAGGAGTATGTCCTTTCCCAAGGTTGTACTTCCTTCATAATTCGTTCCCTTGTTCCTTCATTTGGGGTATACTACCCATTCCCACTGACTACTGCATCATTTGATGCTATTTTACAACTTATCTGTTCCTTGGTTTAACTTACCCCTTGGGTCCTCATGAGTATGTTTCCTTTGTACTTGATCTTTTCACCTCACTTGCATTGCATTTGCGAGCTTATCTTGCCACGCCCCGACCCAATTTGGTTGGATCCCCGTGATCAACCCACCGCTTCATGGTTTAAGAGGGGTTTTCCCCTTTCAAACTCAAGAGGAGTCAGGCATAATTTAACCTTGTTTCCTAGAATAACATAAATCAATAAAAATGTAAGCTTAAAAATAAATTTTAAGCATACCTGACTAAAGGTAGGTACTGATGTTTTCCTTAGTCATTTATTCTACTCCTGAAAAGGGATAGAAAAGAGGGGTGTGTTTCTATAACTTGGTGAATGGGAGTGTGTCAGACTCCTTAATTTCCTTTAAGAACACTTCTTCCTCAAATTTCAGTTTTTCAAAACTCTTTTCCTCATTATCCACATTAGATGTGTTTAACAATCAATACACACCCTTCATCAGGAAGGGATCACACATTCGCAGGGCAACCCATCCACTGTACCCACTTGTGGCGTCGGAGCGACTTTACCGACCACCTAGATAGAAGCTCATCTACTTCTACCCTAGTAATGAGTGAATGTTCGCAACATCCAAACCACAAACCCAAAATCAACTTCGTGTCCGTATGAGGATAGAAACCTCATCCCAACCCCACCCCGGTCTCATGCGCATGAAGCTATGTCGAGCTTCCCTGACTACTAGCATGATAGACTGCCCTTATCTCCACCATGTCATCTAGTAGCCCCTAGGATGCATCAATACCCCTCTTGGGCATCTTGATGGTCCTAAACCTCAAGTGCATGCACAAACAATAATTTTTCCACAATGCCATTTATCTTTGGTGCCACTGGTCCAACGACCCCGACCCTCAACTCGATATGCAGTTGTTTGTTTATGACGGTCTATTGACCTGGCCCTATCGCACTGCCACCAATCCATCGAGTATGTCAATACTGTCATGGTACCATAGAGAAATCACACATTCCATTCATTTAGAATGTCCATGGCATAAATATCACATGTTTGTTTATGAGTTCCTGCTCGTCCCAACTGGCCTTGGGCCCACTATACGTGATTTTCCAAAACCGGGTAGTTTAGCCCACAAGTTTCAAAACTGAGGCCTCTCGCCTATCTGAGTGTTCTAGCTCTCATCAAGAAGGTCTCCCAAAATTTTTAAGCATTGGCACACAGTCAGCAGTGAACACTTATAACAAAATAAACTTTCTTTCCATCACACCAACTAGATGTGATGACATCTCTGGTTACAACTAGTAAGTGGGTTTTCTCCTTTCTTCCAAGAAGTCTGTAACACTATATTTTTAGTAACTAGAAAAAAAAATATACTAACACTAATGCACGTGATCCTATTTAAACTTCAAAATTAAGCAAGTTTAGGCGAGAGTAGTGCTAGGTTGGGTAACCTACTAGGAAGTATTTATGTAGGGTTGCGCCCTTTCAATAGTTGTCAAATCATATCTTTTTTTAGTAATAAAAAATTAAAAACATACCAGCATTAATGCAGGATCCCTTTAGAACTTCGAAGTTAAGTATGCTTGGTGAGAGTAGTACTAGGATGGGTGACCTATTGGAAAGTATTCATGTTGCATCCCCTCAATAGTTGTCAAACCATACTTTTTTAGTAACCCAAAATGAAATAACATACTAGCACTAATGCACCGGATCTTATCAAAACTCTAAAGTTAAGCGTGCTTGGGTGAGAGTAGTGCTAGGAAGTTATTTTTTTAGTAACCCGAAATTTCGGTCAAAAGTAGTTTATGAAATTATATTATAAGTTTAAAATTCAATTGAGATCATTGGAATAAATAAAATGAAAAGTGTTGTTTTCACCGAAATAAATAAATACCAAGTGAATTCCTTTAGGTGAAAATAATAAGATAATTATATATACATATATATTTGGTTTAATTAGTGTTAATCCTACCTCCTACAAGTAAATATCATAAATACCTATATTTATTTATTGAAATTAATACCTATATTTAATTATTGGAATTAATATTAATAAATGTCCATCAATTTCCCAAGGATAATGGCAACATTAATACCATAGTAAAAAATCTTTCCCATTTAATACACAATTCTACTCTTATATAAAGAGCTCATCCCCATTAATTTTCCAAAAACCTGAAAACTCCCTTCTCTCTCTAATACTTAATTTCTTGGTGAAGCTCAAACCAAAGCTTCGACTTGGGCATTTTTCTTAACCTTAGAAGTTGAGGTCGAGCTCTTTAGATTCTGAGGGAAGTTAGCTATCTAATAGTAACCTCCATTCGATCCGAGGATCGTCGAAGAAGCAGCGACATAATCAAATAGTGAAACAGCTCTACTAGACCAATGCTGCCCTGTTTTGGCCTTGCTAAAATTAGCCGAATTCAGCCCTACTCTAGCCAAACCAAGCTCTCCCAACATCCCCACAACCCTCATGTGACCACAATGATGCTAAAAGATCAATAGTAGGAATTCTTGATCCTAGAAGGTAGTTTAGGAAGTGAGATACCTTTCCTGATAGAAAGCTCAAACCGTCGCACCTCTGACAGGACAAGTGTGATAGAAATGCCAGCAAGAGAAAGCTCGTGTTAACTTGGAAAACCAACTGGGGACGAACACGTCATGGTTAACGAGTGAGTGGGCTAATTTACACTTTATACCCGGTTGGAATGATGAACACTTTTATTTAATGAAAACCTACTTACTGGTTGTGAGTGGGCTTACTAAAGTCATACTCAGTTGGGATGATGAAAATAGTTTAAAGTTAAAAACCACTTACTGGTTGTGAGTGTGATTTTATATCATACCCGGTTGGGGATGATATGTACCTCGAAATGAAAACCCAATACTTAGTGGAATTTTAAACATCCCAACATAGAGGAGTGATGTGATAATGATGTGGAAAAACTACTTACAAGTCGTGAGTAGATCATACTTGGTTGGTATGATGAAGCTTCCTCAGAGGAAGTGGAAAACCCGTTTATCGATTATGAGTGGAGATATGCTTATACCTAGTTGGTATGATGTATAGTTGAATTTTTTTTTTTGTCGAAAGTGCTCTCCCCTGACTGTGTGCCACTGCTTAAACGATTTTGGAGACCATCTTGACGGGAGCTCGAATAACTCTTATAGGCCGAAGGCCTTGGTTTTGAAATTTAAGGGCTATTATGCCCAGTTTTAAAAATCTCGAACAGTGGGCCATAGGCTAGTGGGCACGAGTAGGAGCTCGTAAACAAACATGAGATATGTGCCATAAAACTTTAATAAATGAATTGTTCGGCCATGGTACCAAGACATGACCGACATTGTAAACCCCATCCTTTGATAATGAGAAAATCGGAGAAAGAACCGGTCAGTTCGAATTTTACAACTGAATAGGTCTATAAGCTCGATTATTAGGAAATCAGCAAATTGAGAATTTACAACTCCCATGTAACTCAAAATGGTTCATAAATCTTGGAAAAGAACCTTAGGATGAATTGGGGAAGAAAAACTGGACCGGCTCAAGTGAACGGGGTCCGAACCGGATAGAACCGGTTTATGAACCGAATTGACTCATGAACTAAAATCGATAGAGAGGGGTAGACCGGGAAATTTATGGGTCCCAAGTGACGCAAAGAGTCCCAAAGATCACGACAATGGACTTGAGAAGGAATTTGAGATGAAAACCAAACCGGTTCAGGTGAACCGGATCCGAACCGATTTGGACCGGTTAAAACCACTATTGAACTAGATTCTAAATTCATTTTTCTATGTGGCTTAAAAAATTCAAATTTGAGATTTGACGCCACCATTGGATAGAAAATGAATTTAGATGAATTTATAAATTTTTAGTGTTGGAAAATCGAAGCAGTGCTGGCGAAGTAGAAAAGTCTTTGTTCAATACGTTTCAGGCCATCAATTTTTGTCATAAAGTTACCAAACGGACAGTCGAGTTCACTAGAACCTATATCGGAGCTTTGGTTTGAGCTTCGCTAGAAAACCAAGCAACTGAGAGAGAGTGAGCTTTTTAGGTGTTGGGAGGATGAACGGAGAGGGGCTTATTATATAGGGAGCCAAAGAAGGCGAGGTTAGGTACACTAGAACCGGGGGGAAGTCAGCTACACGGTGGTGACATCCATTCGTTCCAAGAGTCACTAGAGAAGCACTGCATGATTGAATAGTGAAGCAGCTCCGGAGGACCGAAGCTACCCTATTTCGATCGAGTTGAAATCAGCCAATTCGAGCCCTCTTCAGGCCAAACCAAGCTCTCCCAACACTTCCTAAGCCCTCCCACAGCCGAATTAGGATGGAAAGGTAAGCTAATTCGGCTCCTCGCTACAATTTCCGATCGGTGGTAGAGAGAGAGTAGGCTAAATTTTAAAGACAAAATTCTTATCTTATTTGACATGAATTGATGTCATTCTTGGTCCTATGAAGAACCTTAAGAGGAGAACTACTTACCCAGATAGAAAGCTCAGACTGTCGCGCACTCATCGGTGAGTAATCGAAGCTTTCTCTCTCTACAATTCATTTTCCGACGAGACTCCATTTGAGCTCGTTCTGATGTTAAAACTTGCTATTCAAATTGCTAGAGAATCATATGAACACGTAGAAACTCAATTTCAACTTCAATTTCAACAATTGGAAGTGTTTGATCGGTCAATTTGATGAAATCAAATTCGGCTGTGTTAAAAATTTGGAATTAGGGGAAAATTGGGGATTTTTGAAAATTTGAAGGACTAAAATGCAATTTCCTATAATTCAAGGTGAATTGGGCATGATAAAAATGTTAGAGGACCAATTGAGAAATTTTAGAATTTTTGGGGTAAAATTTTCCATTTTTGTAAATGAAGTGCATAATGGTTATTTTGGAAAGGTTGGGGGACCAAATTGGAAATTTGGGAAATTAAACCCCTTTTTGTGAAATTGAATAAATTGAGGTTCCAAGGGGAATTTTAAAAGTTTTGGGACTCAATTTGAGGAAAAACCGACATTAGGGACTTAAAGTTAAAGAAAAATAACTTTAGGTGTCTAATTGCCAATAAATAAAAGTTTGGTTTTTCTCATTCATTTAGAATGAATGAAGGCTGTTAGGCTAAGATATAATGAACCAATATATTCACATCATGTAGGAACACGAAGTACCTGGAATGCTAGCAAGGATAAGCTCGCGTGAATACAAGGAACCGGTCTAGTGGAATTCACTGCATTAACGGGTGAGTGGGATTTTATATCATACCCGGTTGGGGATAATAAGTACATCGAAATTAAAACCCACTACCAAGTGGTATTTTAAACATCACAAACTAGAGGAGTGATGTGAAAATCATGCAAAAAAATAACTTAACAGTTGTATGTAGATCATACCCGCTTGGTATGATGAAACTTCCTCGAACGAAGTTGAAAACCTGTTCATCGGTTATGAGCGGAGATGTCCTTATACCCGGTTGGTATAATGGATATTTGAAAACATATTTTTGTCAGAAGTGCTCTCCTCTAATTATGTGCCAATGGTTAAATGATTTGAGAGACATTCTTGACGGGAACTCGAATAGCTCTTATAGGTCAGGGGCCTCGGTTTTGGAACTTGGGGGCTATTATACCCGGTTTTTTAAAATCTCGAACAAGTGGGCCATAGGCCATTGGGCACGAGCAGGAGTTTGTAAACAAACATGAGATATGTGCCATAAAACTTTAATAAATGAATTTTTTGGCCATAGTACCAAGACAGGATCGGCATATTCAGTGAACTAGTGGCAATGTGACATGATAGGTCTTTGGACCAGTTAAGACAAACAGCTGCGGGTTAAGTTAAGTGTCGGGGTCGTTGGACCAGTGTCACCACAGATTATATAGCATGATAAGAAAATATTTTTTGTGCATCTACTATGATTACGGGAGCATCAAGACGCCCATGAGGGGTAGTGATGCGTCTTAAGGGCCCCGGGCGACCTGGTGAGTATAAGGGCAGTTCATCGTACCAGGTGACTGTGCGAAATTTGGAGTATCACCAAGCGCATGAGACCGGGGTGAGGATGGGACGAGGTCTCTATCCTCATATGGACACAGAGAATTAATTTCGAGATTGAGGGTCGGATGTCACATACATCCACTCATTCTCAGAGTAGAAGTGGATGTACTTCTATCTAGGTGGCTAGTAAAGTGGCTTCGACACCACAAGTGGGTTCAGTGGATGTGTTGGCCTACGAATGTGTGTTTGACCTTCATGATGAAGGATGTGTGTTGGGTGATGACACACCGTGGTTAAATAAAGAAATGTTGGAACAATTTGAGATTTTAAATGAAAGGATTTTTTTTAAAGAAAGGAGTCTAGCACACTCCAATACAATTCTTTTCCTCAAAGTTCATTTTTGAAAACCCATTCACTCAGTTGTAGAAACTCACCACTCCTTTCTATCCCTTTTTTAGTAAAAGAGAAAATGACAAGGAATATTACCGAGCCTTACCCTCTATCAAGTATGCTTAAATTTTCCTTAAGCTTGCATTTTATTTGATATATGCCTTTCCAGGGAACAAGGTCGAAATTACGTCTAGCAAATCTCGAGTTAAAGTCGGAGTAAACTTCACTTGAACCGAGAGAGTGGCGTGTTGCTCATGGGAATCTAACCAAACTGGGTTGGGGCATTACAGACATACTTAGTCAACTAGTGGTAGTGCAACATGACAGGTCGACGGACCAGTCAAGACAAATATTTGTAGGTTGTGTTGAGGGTCAGGGCCATTGGACCAGTGGCACCACAGATTATAAGGCATGGTGTAAGAATACTAATTGTGCATGCACTATGATTACAGGACCATCAAGACACCCAAGAGGGGTAGTGATGCGTCCTAATGGCCCTCGATGACCTGGTGGGTATAAGGGCAGTTCGTCGGACCAAGTTACTATGCGAAATTTGGAGTAGCATCAAGCGCATGACACCGAGGTGGGGACGGGATGAGGTCTCTATCCTCATACAGACAAGGAGTATTTTTGGTCTGAGGATAGGACGTTAGGGACGTTCACTCAAACTTCGGGTAGAAGTCAGAGACTTCTATCAGAGACAAGGAGTATTGTGTGTGCGATGAAGGATGGGTGATGAAGGATGTGTGTTGGGTGATGACACACCGTGATTAATAAGAAATGGTGAAAAACTGAGCTTTTTAAAGTGGAGAAAATCTAAAGGAAATTAAGGAGTCTGGCACACTCCAAGTTGAAAATGTCATCCTTAGTAGGGTAAAGGTTTTAAAAACCAATATTTGAGTAAAGAATATTT
This sequence comes from Trapa incisa, assembly GCA_030064435.1. Lineage (NCBI taxonomy): Eukaryota > Viridiplantae > Streptophyta > Magnoliopsida > Myrtales > Lythraceae > Trapa > Trapa incisa. The sequence continues at coordinate 16,747,611 of CM057779.1, read as the reverse complement.
TTAAAGGAAATAAGGAGTTTGGCACACTCTGATTAAAGTTGTTTTGTTTATGAAAACTCACTCCCAACCCCCACTCACTAAGTTGTAGAACTCACCCCCTCCCTTTTACCCCTTTCCGTAAACCAAGGGAAAACCAATCTTAAAGACTTCCTTGTATAGGAACTATAAAATTAGGTATGTCTATTTTTTAGTTTTGTATAATGTTATTCTAGGAAAGGTACAAGTTTAAAGGATGTCTTACTCCTCCCAGGTTTAAAAGAGGGGAAAAACCTTAGTAAATCAAGAAGAGTAGTGGGTTGCTCATGGGGATCTGACCAAACCAGGTCAGGGTGTGACAAAGTCCATCACAACAATCGAGTATGATCTCTCTACTTACTGTTGGTAAGTAGTTTTTTCGCATAGTTCTCACATCACTCCAATAGGGTGTGATGTCAAAATTCCACATAGAAGTGGTTTTTTATTTCTGAAGTGCTCATCATCCCAACCGAGTATGATGTGAAAAAACCCACTCACAAACTTTAAACCCCGCTCCTTTTGGATGAGAAAACCATGGAAAGAACCAGTCAACCCGGGTGAGAAAACCGATCTGGTTCACGAACCCCAACCGATAGAGAAAGGGTAAACCAAGAAATTTGTGGATCCTGAGTGACCTAATGAGTCACAGAAGTCATGAGAAAGGACTTTAGGATGAATTGGTGGTGAAAACCAAACCGGTTCATGTGAACCAGATCTGAACCAGTTTGAACCACTATTGAACCGATTTCTAAATTCATTTTTCTAGGTGGCTTAGAAAATTCAAATTGGAGAATTGAGGCATCATTTGATAGATAATGAATTTAGATGAATTTACAAATTTTTAATTTTGAAAAACTTGTTCGAATTGGGCATGAACCGACCGGTTTAAGCATTGAACTCGGTTCGCACCAGTCCGGTCCGGTTCGTAACAGTGTCATCTTCTTCCTTCAGATGACAACACTGTTCACTCACCGAAAAATCGACCAGCACCAGCGAAGATGAAAAGTCTCCTGCTAGGGAGTTTCAAGCAATGAATGACTACCATTAAGGTGCTAATTAGACGGCCAAGAAGTCCCTGAGTTTTCAATATAAAGAGCCTCTCCTCATTCATACTCAACACACCTGAAAACTCCACTCTCTCCCTATTGCTCCATTTTTCAGTGAACCTCAAACTAGAGCTCCGACTGGGGCACTTTTCTAAGCCAAAGAAGGTGAGGTTGGGTTCATTAGATTCGGGGAGAAGTCAGCTACCTAACGCTAGTCTCCATTTGCTCTGAGGGTCGCCAGAGATATGTCGATGTGATAGAATAGTGAACCAGCTTCGACAGACGAAAGCTACCATATTTTGGTCGAGTTGAAAATGGCCAATTTAGGCCCTTCTCAAGACCATCTAAGCCCTCCCAATTTGGCTCCCCACTATAAATTTCGATTGGTGCTCGAGAGAGAACCGATAGATCTTTACTATCCAAATTCTCACTCAGTTTGACATGAATTGAGGTGATTCTTGATCCTAGAAGAACCTAAGGATGAGATCTATCTGCTTAGATCGCCGTTTCCCCGATAGTAAGCTTTCGAAGATTTCTCTCTCTACGCTCAATTTTCCAGCAAAGCTCCGTTTGAGCTCATTCTAGCGTCAAATCGTGCGATTAAAAGTGCAATTGAATTGTATAAAGGTGTAAGAACTCTAATCAAACTTCAATTTCAAGAATTAAACTCATTTTATCGGTCAATTTGATGAAATCAAATTTGGCTGAGTTGGAAGGTTGAAATTGGGGAAAATTTTGGAGATTTCGAAAATTCGAAGGGCTAAAGTGCAATTTCATAAAATTGAGGGCCAATGGGCATGATAAGGATGTTGTAGAACCAATTGGGCAATTTTTAGAATTGTTGGGGTAAAACTTACCATTTTTTGTAAAGTAGGGGCAAAATGGTAATTTTCGAAAAATTGGGGATCAAATTGGGAATTTGGGAAACTGGAAGCCCTTTGTGTAATTTTGAATAATTTGATGTCTCAAAGTATAATTTTGAAGTTTCAGGACTCAATTTAGGGGAAAATCGACATTACGGACTTAAAGATGAAGAAAAAGAAATTTAGGGACCTAATTGCAAATTATTAAAAAGTTTTAGTTTATTATTCATTCATGATGAATGAAGGCCATCAAGCCAAAGGATAATGAATAAGGATGTTCATATCATGTAGAAACATGAAGTGCTGAGAATGCCAACCTAGACAAGCTCGCATAGAGGCAAAAAGTCGGTTGAGAAGAATTCACTACATTCAAGGGTGAGTGGGAATTTTATATCATACACGATTGGGATGATAAGCACCTCGTAAATGAAAACCCACTACTAAGTGGCATTTTAACCATCACACTGGGAGGAGTGATGTAAAAATTATGTGAAAAATCTCCTTACCGGTTATAAGTAGATAATACCCGGTAGGTATGATAAACTTTTTGAAGGGAAGTAGAAAACCCGCTTATCGGTTATAAGTGGAGATGTCCTCATACCCGGTTGGTGTGATGGACAAATTAAAAGATTATTTTGTCGGAAGTGCTCTCCCCTGACTGTGTGCCACTACTTAAACTTTTTAGGAGACCTCCTTGACGGGAGCTCAAATAGCTCAGATAGGCCGAAGGCCTCAATTTTGGAACTTGGGGGCTAATATGCCCGATTTTGAAAATCTTGTACAATAGGCCCAAGGCCAGTTGGCATGAGCAAGAGCTCGTAAAAAAACATGAATTTAATCAATGAAAACTTAAAATGAATGATTTGTTTGGCCATGATACCAAGACAAGACCGACATACTCGATGGACTGGCGGCAGTGCGACATGAAAGGTCGACTGACTTGTCGAAACAAATAATTGTAGGTCGAGTTGAGGGTCGGGTCTGTTGCACCAGTGGCACCACAAATTAAATATCTTATGTGAAAAACTATTGTTTTGTGTATGCACCAAGGTATGGGACCTTCAAGACACCCAAGAGGGGTAGTGATGCATCTTAAGGGCCTCTCGATAACATGGTGGAGATAAGGGCATATTGTCGTGCTAGTAGTTAGGGAAGCTCGACATAGCTTCATGAGCATGAGACTAGGATGGGGTTTGGATGAGGTCTCTGTCCTCATATGAACATAGAGTTTTCTTTACAGGGTTGAGGGTTGAATGTCGCGTACATCCATTCATTCTTAGGGTAGAAGTGGACGTGCTTCTATCTAGGTGTCTGTTAAAGTCGCTCCGACGCCACAAGTAGGTGCAGTGGACGTGCTGCCCTGCGAATGTGTGTTCCCTTCATGATGAAGTGCATGTGTTGGTTCATAAACACACCGATTATGATTAAAGATTGAGAAATGGCTAAGAAACTGAAATTTTGAGGATGAGTTGTTTTAAAAGAAAATATGGAGTCTGGCACACTCCAATTCAAATTATTTTCTAAAAGTCAAACTTTAAACACGCATTCACTAAGTTGTTGAACTTGCCCCCAGGTCGGGGCGTGGCAACTTGAGGGGTATCATAGCCTGTTTCCTCGAATACATTATCAAGACTAGATAACATAGTAACTAATAAATTAATTTTAAGATTTTCAGATGGCCTCAAGAAAAGTAGCTAAATAAACCCATGCTACCTTAGCCATCCCAAAAGCCCGGGAGAACCCCATCCCATGGGAGGAAATGAACCAGGAATATAGAAGGACCCTTGGAGTAATCCCGAGTCAAAGAGAACTTGACAAGAAAGCCTCAAAGGTGTTTAGGCTCTAAGAAGGCAAGACATCGAACCATCGGCAATCCCTTAAAAAGGCCCTACAATGATCAAATTATGGGAGGAACCACAAAAGTCCATGCAAGTAGATGACCTGTTATAGATGTGGGCAATGGGGACACTACATTAGAAGATGCCCGACATTTTAGAGGACAAGACCTAAGAGGATCTATTATGAGTGTAGGAGGGTGGGACACATAGCAAAGAATTGTCCCCATTATAAGGAACCCAAGCGATACCTTCCAATAAGGACACCTTGACCCCTACAAAAGCCCGCAGGGATAACATTACAAGAACCATAATTGCGGCTAGGGAACCCAATCTCACCAAGGAGGAAGTCCTGCTAGACCATAGTTTAGTACTGAGAATTCCCTAAACTGTCATTGTAACAATCTCCCTCAAGAGATGTTAAAACTCCAAAATTGTATTCTTACTTCGATTAATAATATTCTTATTTCCTGAAAATTTTTTCCCTTAATAGTACTATTATATGCCTCAATTTCCTGAGGAAGGATCACAGAAAAAAGATCATGGGTAAAACCTCATGAAAACCCATAAATAGCAGAATATAGATAAATGGGGAATTTTCATTTAAGGAGCATTACAAGCCACCTAGGAGCAAAGAAGGAAACACCTCCTCTATAGAAGACAAGCCAAACGATGAAAGATAACTAGAATGTCTCAAGATAGCAAGGTATGATTTAATTTCGAAAAACAAAAGAGCCAAGTAGGGTTATAGACTAACCTAGCGAGGAAGGGAGAGGTAGAAAGGCCAAAACAGTGGAAAGGAAGAATGAAGGAAAACTTAGAAGAAATAAATGACTAAAAATGAAATGATGACCACACTCAAGCCATAAGTAAGTCCCGTACAAAGAGGTATTGGGGCAAATAACACTTGAACCTTTCCCAAGGAAGGAGACCTTCGAGAGGCATACACGTTCCAACTAAGAAGTAATGGACCAAGTGACGAAGGATGAGGAGATGAAGTGCACGCTGAGGTGAAAGAACCGAGGGAAGTATACTAAGAGGACTCTAGGAGAAAGTTAAACCCAGGGAGTTGGTAAGTAGGAAATAACATCAAAAGATGCAGTGACAAGTGAAAATTGGTGGGCTACCCATCATAAGGAAATAGAGGAAAGAACATTCGAAAAACCTTGTAAAAGTATGCCATCCAATTCAGAAGAGGGTGAGAAGAAAACAACCAATGACATCAAGACTGGTCGTGGCCCACACTCGTTTAATAAAGCCCAAGGAGTGGATGGCTGGACATAAAGAGTGCTAGGAACCAATCTATCAACCGGAGCTCTTCGAAGAGTAGATAAGGAACAAAAAGGAAATGGAGGATAGTGAAGGATAAAGAGTGGGCAATAATACTAACCTCAAAAGGGTGTAATAAAGGAAAGAAGGAAAAGCCTCCAAGAAGCATTAGAGAGGTTGAACCAGGACGGGAATCTTTAGGTAGAGGATACAAGTAGGAAGTGAGACCTCAAAAAGAGAAGTTCCAAAGCTAAGGAACCACTAGATGGATCCTAAGAGGCTTAAACCGACATAAAGAACCTCATAAAGAACCATAAGTGGTTAAGGGTATGTCGGGATGGCCAAAGCATTACCTGATTTGGAAGAGCAAAGAAGCCATTTAGAGATTTATGAGGAACCTAGAAAAGAAGGAAACAACTAGTAGCAACAGGATGGTCAAGGACAATAAACGAGACCTTAAGAAGGACCAAGAAGTAATGGAAACTACACTGTAAAGAAGGGTAATAGAGTGGGCATAGTGTTGAGTACACAAAAATAGACCCAAAGATCGGCGATACCTTGAGTAGGAAAGTAAAAGGTGAACTTGGAAATTATGATTGGCAAATGATTAAAGGTGGACAAAAGCCCTAATTCAAAAGGGTGTAAGAATGTGAAGGAAGGAAACCTTCAAGGAGTAGTAAGAAATTTGAGCCTCTAGCACCTAAAGGGAAATCTCTACTTTGAAGGACATAGTAGAGAATGAAAATCATTAAAGGAGAACTCTCCAAAACAATAGAATCGTGAAATGGTCACAAGCAAGTAAGAGCGGGTTTAGGGGAAAGGAAAATCCTTGAGTAAAGGACATCACCAGAAATGAAGAAAGACATAAGAAGGAAAAATCCTAGCATGTCAATACGTCATCAGAAAATTCAATGATTGGTACCAGATAGACCCAATAAAGAAGTTGGGAAAGGACGAGTGGGTAAGGAAAATCAACACGGTTATGTAAGACATGTTATCAAGGCATGAAGGATGATTGGATAACGGTAAAGGTACTTGAGGAATACTACCTGATGAAAAGAAGGATGAAGTTATACAATCCCTAAAAGGTTGGAAAGTTGGGAACAACCCTAAAGGAGGCGTTGTAAAAGTCTAATGGACATAGATAAGTTCTGGAATATGTCACGTCGTAAGGGACATGTAAGCACCAAAAGTCCTAAGTCAAATGTGACTCAAGCAAGAAAGAGTTAGTTAGTAAGCATGACAAGGTCAAACATAATTTTCATCGAAGCTATAATCATTGACGGATGAAGGAAGGGTCAAATTAGGACAAAGGAATAATAACACTAAAACCTGTGAAAACAAGTAAGTAATGCTTGAAAGAATGTCAAGCTAAGAGTTTCAATGAAGAAGAGAATAACTAGACAAAGGAACGATTGGGCATCTTGGAACTCCCAATCCTAAAAACTTAAGTAAGAACCTCAAAGGGAAGAATCTTGCCCTAAGGAAAGGGAGATGTGAACCTAGGGATATACCTTTGGACTCACGGGAAAGACATACTACTTATGATAAAACTCCACGGAAGGAGTAAACAATATAAAGGAAAAGAAATTCCGTAAGTGTATGATTTAAACTGGGCTAAGTGAAACAACAACGAAATTATTAACATGTCAAAGTTGACATTTAGGGAAGTTTATCCCAGAGTGAAAAAAATTCTAATTTAGTTTTGGGAAGAAAACTCCTAAAAGGAGGGGAGAGTTATAAACCTTGAACCTTTAGGATGAGAAAACCGAGGAAAGAATCGGCCAAACTGGGTGAGAAAACCGAACTAGATCACGAACCCCAACCGATAGGGAAAGGGTAAACCGTAAAATTAATGGATCCCAAGTGACCTATAGAGTCACAAAAGTTATGAGAAGGGACTTTAGGATAAATTGGTGGTGAAAAACAAACTGGTTTAGGTGAATTGGACCTAAACCGGATTGAACCACTATTTAACTAGTTTATAAATATATTTTTCTAGGTGGCTTAGAAAATTCAAATTGGAGAATTGAGGCCACCATTTGATAGAAAATGAATTTAGATGAATTTACAAATTTTCATTTTTGAAAAAATCGGTCGAATCGGGTCTGAATCGGTTAGTTTAAGCATTGGACTCGATTCAGACCGGTCCAGTTTGGTTCCGAATAGTGTCGTCTTCTTCCTTCAAATGACAATAATGTTCACTCGCTGGAAAATTGAACAGCACCAGAAAGATGAAAAGTCTTTGGCCATGGAGTTTCATGCAATGAATGACTGCCATTAAGGCACCAATCGAACGGTTAAGAAGTCCCCGAGCTTCCTATATAAAGAGGCCCTCCTCATTCATCCTACATACAACTAAAAACTCCACTCTCTCCCTACTGCTCCATTTTTTAGTAAAGCTCGAACCAAAGCTTTGACTGGGGCATTGTTCTAAGCTAAAGAAGGTGAGGTTGGTTCATTAGATTGAGGGAGAAGTCAGCTACCCAACGGTAGTCTCCATTTGCTCTAAGGGTTGCTAGAGAAATACCGGCATGATAGAATAGTGAAGCAGCCTTGGCAGACCGAAGGTGTCCTATTTTGGTCGTGCTTCAAATGACCAATTCAAGCCCTTCTCAAGCTAAACTAAGCCCTTCCAACACTTCAACAGCCCTTCTACAGCTGAATTAGAGCGGAAATGTAAGCTAATTTCGCTCTCCACTATAAATTCTGATCGGTGCTAGAGAGAGAACCGATAGATCTTTACTAACCAAATTCTCCCTCAATTCAACATGAATTGAGGTGACTCTTGACCCTAGGAAGAACCTCAGAATGACAGCTATCTGCCTAGATTGAAAGCTCGGACCGTCGCGCCCCTAACGGTAAGCTTTTAAAGCTTTCTCTCTCTTCGCTCAATTTTTTGACGAAGCTCCATTTGAGCTTGTTCCAGTGTCAATTCATGCGATTAAAAGTGCAATTGAATCGTATGAAGGTGTAGTAACTCCAATCTAACTTCAATTTCAACAATTAAACTCATTTGATTGGTCAATTTGTTGAAATCAAATTCGGCTGAGTTGGAAGGTTGAAATCGGAGGAAATTTTGGGGATTTCAAAAATTTGAGGGTCTAATGTGAAATTTAATAAACTTAAGCACCAATTGGGCATGATGAAGATGTTAGAGGACCAATTGGGCAATATTTGGAATTTTTGGGGTAAAACTTACCATTTTTGTAAAGTAGGGGCAAAATGGTAATTTTGGAAAAATTAGGACCAAATTGGGAATTTGGGAAACTTGAACCCCTTTATGTAATTTTGAATAAATTGAGGTCTTAAAGAATAATTTTGAAGTTTCGGGACTCAATTTGGGGGAAAATGGGCATTAGGGACCCAATGTTAAAGAAAAAGAACTTTTGGTACCTAATAGAAAATAATTAAAAAGTTTGGGTATGTCATTCATTTGTGATGAATGAAGGCCATCAAGCCAAAGAATAATGAACAAGGATGTTCATATTGTGTAGGAACACGAAGTGCCAGGAACGCAAGTCAAGACAAGCTCGCGTAGAGGCAAAAAGCCAGTTGAGAGGAATTTACTACATTCACGGGTGAGTGGGATTTTTATATCATACCCGGTTGGGATGATAAGCACCTCGGAAATGAAAACCCACTACTAAGTGGCATTTTAACCATCACATCTGGGAGGAGTGATGTAGAAAAACCACTTATCGGTTATAAGCGGAGATGTCCTCACACCCGGTTGGTGTGATGGACAGATTAAAAGATTATTTTGTTGAAAGTGCTCTGCCCTGACTGTGTGCCACTGCTTAATCTTTTTGGGAGACCTTCTTGACGGAAGCTCGAATAGCTCAAATAGGTCGGAGGCCTCGGTTTTGGAACTTGGGGGCTAATATGCCTGATTTTAAAAATCTCATACAATGGAACCAAGGCTAATTGACATGAGTAAGAGTTCGTAAATAAACATGAGTATAAGCCATGAAAACTTAAAATGAATGATTTGTTTAGCCATGGTACAAAGATAGGACTGACATACTTGATGGACTGACGATAGTGCGACATGACAGGTCGACGGACTAGCCGAGACAAACATCTGCAAGTCGAGTTGAGGGTCGGGTTCATTCGACTAGTGGCACCATAGATTAAAAGGCTTTTGTGGAAAACTGTTGTTTTGTGCATGCACTGAGGTACGGGACCTTCAAGATGCCTAAGAGGGGTAGTGATGTGTCCTAGGGGCTACTAGACGACATGGTGGAGATAAGGCAGATTGTCGTGCCAGTAGTCAAGGAAGCTCAACGTAGCTTCACGCACATGAGACCGGGATAGTGTCGGGATGAGTTCTCTATCCTCATACAGACACGGAGTTTTCTTTACAGGATTGAGGGTAGGATGTCGTGTACATCCACTCATTCTCAAGGTATAAGTGGATATGCTTATATCTAGGTGGCCGGTAAAGTCCCTCCAACGCCACAAGTTGGTGCAATGGATGTGCTGTTGTGTGAATGTGTGTTCCCTTCATGATGAAGGGCATGTGTTGGTTGATAAACACACTGGTTATGATTAAGGATTGAGAAATGGCTATGAAATAGAGATTTTGAGGATGAATTGTTTTTAAAAGAAAATAAGGAGTCTGGCACACTCCAATTCAAACTATTTTCTAAAAGTCAAACTTTAAACACCCATTCAATGAGTCGTTGAACTCACCCCATCCCTTATATCAGTTTTCAGGTTACCAAGGGAAACCTACCCAAAGACCTCTTGTTAGTCACACCTACAAGACATGTATATAAAGTTTTAAATTTCATGTAGTTTTGATTAATGTTATTACAAGAAAAGTACATGTTTAAAGGACGCCTTACCCCTCTCGAGTTAAAGACAAGGAAAACCCTTAATAAACCGGGAGAGTGGCAGATTTCTCACGGGGATCCGACCAAACCGGGTGGGGGCATGACACAACTGGTAAGTGGTTTATAACTTTAATTGTGCTCATCACCCTAATCGGGTATGCATTAGTAAACCCACTCACCTGTTAACCGTGACGTGTTTGTCCTTGGTTGGTTTTCCAAAGTCAATGTGAGCTTCTATTGCCGGCGTTCCAGACCCTCTTGCTCCTACATGATTTGGACATCCTTATCTATTAATATTTCGCACGATAGCCTTCATTCCTCATGTATGAATGAAAATGCCCCAAATTTTCAGTTAATTACATTTAGGTCCCTAAAGTTCTTTTTCCTTGACTTTATGTTCATAATGCTAACTTCCACCAAATTAACTCTCCAAACTTCTAAAATTTCACTTGTGGTCCTCAATTTACTCAAAATCATTTAAGGGTTCAAGTTTTCCAAAATTCTAATTTGGTCCCCAACTTTTTAAAAATTACCATTTTGCCCCTACTTTAAAAAATGGCAATTTGACCCCAATTAATTCCAAAAATCAACCAATTGGTTCTCCAATATCTTTTCCATGGCAATTGGCCCTCAATTTTGGGAAATTGCAATTGGGTCCAAAATTTTATGAAATCCCCAATTTTCCCCAAAAATTTCTCTCAATTTCCCCTTTTCAAACTAGCCGAATTTGATTTCATCAAATTGACCATTTAATTGAGGTTAATTGTTGAAATGAAAAGTATAATTGAGTTCCTACATATCCATATGATTCAATTGAGCTTTGAATCACATGAATGGAGGCTGAATCGAGCTCAAACGGAGCTTCGCTAGAAAACTATGCGTAGAGAGAGAAAGCTTTGAAAGCTTACCATCAGAGGTTCGGTGGTCCGAGCTTTCTATCCGGACAGGTAGCTCTTGTCCTAAGGTTCCTCCTAAGATCAAGGATTGCAACAATTCATATAGAATTGAGGGAGAATTTGGTTAGTGAAGTTTCATAGTTTCTCTTTCTAACGCCGATCGGAAATGATAGAGGGGATCCAAACTGGCTTACCATTCAGCTCTAATTTAGTCGTATGAGGATTTTGGGAGAGTTGGGAAAGCTTGGTTTGGCCTGAGGAGGGCTGAATTCGATTGATTTTAGCTCAGTCGAAATAGGGCAACTTCGGTCCGTCGAAGCTACTTCATTGTTTGATTACGCTGGTACATCTCCGACGGTCCTTGGATCAAATGGAGACTTTCGTTGGGTAGCTGACTTTACCTTGAATCTAAAGAACAGGACCTCACCTTCTTAGGCTCAGAAAAACTTTGATGTCGGAGCTTGGTTTGAGCTTCGCTGAAAAATTGAGTAGTTGATAAAGAGTGGATTTTTCTGGTGTGAGGAGAAGGAATGGATAAGAGCTCTTTATATAGGGAGCTCAAGGACTCTCTAGTCGACTGTTTGACACCTTAATGGCACTCATTCATGGCTTGAAACACCCTGAACGGAAGCCTTTCATTTCCACCAACGCTTTTCATTTTTCGGCGAGTGAACAATACCGTCGTCTAGAGGAAGAAGACAACACTGTTTCGAACTGGGTTCAATGCTTAAACCAACCTGTTTAAGCCCGATTCAACCAAGTTTTTCAAAATTAAAAATTTATAAATTCATTCTCTATCCAATTGTGGCTTCAATTCCCCAATTTGAATATATTAAGCCACCTAGAAAAATGAATTTAGTAACTAGTTCAATGATGGTTCAAACCAGTTCAATTCATTTCGGATCCAGTTCACCTGAACTAGTTTATTTTACTCATCCCATTTGTCCCAAAGTCCTTTTCCATGGTTTTTTTGACTCTTTGGGTCACTCGGGATGTGCAAATTTCCCAATTTGCCCTTTCTCTAACGATTGAGGTTTGTGAACTGGTTCGAATTTCTCACTTGGGTTGACCGGTTCTTTCCCCTGTTTCCTTATCTTTAAGGGAAGGGGTTTACAACTCTCCCCTCCTTTTCAGAGTTTTGTCCCCCAAAAGTTATTAAACATTCTTTTCATAGGAAATAATTTCCATTGAGGTCAACTTGGAGTTGTTTGACATGCTAGCATTTCGGTTATTTTCACTTATCCCCTTTTTTAACACACACTTTAAGGAATTTCTTTTTCCTTCCCATTGTTTACTCATTCCATGGAGCTTATCCTAGTTAAGCATGTCTTACCTATGAGTTTAAGGGTATATCCTCTGGTTCAGATCTTCGTTTGCTTAGGTCAAGATTCTTTCTCTTGAGGTTCTCACACAGGATTTTAGGATTGGGAGTTCTAAGATGCCCAATCGTTCTTTTGTTTAGTCATTTTTCTTTATCCTTGAAACACTTAGCACGATGTCCTCTCGAGTGCTACATACTTGCTTTCATAGGTTTCAGTGTTAACTCCTTTTGTCCAGTTTTGACCCTTCTAATGTTCTTCCCTATTTTTAGTGTCATTCTTTCCTCAAGGACTTTCTTTTCTCTTAATTCACTCTCACTTGCTCGTGATCACTTCACAATTTTATTTCAAGTTAATCTCCTTTATTCTAAGTGACAATTTACTTGTTTGGGAAAGTTCCCTTATTATGGTTTTGTTCTCTACTATGTCCCTCGCAATAGAGACCTTCACCTTAGGAACAACATACTCAACCTTCTTATCATTCCTTGAAGGTTTCTTTCCTTCCTTTCTTCATACTATTTTCTATATTAGGGTGTTTGCCCGTTTGAATCCTTCTTTAACTAAAATTTTAGTTTCTACCCTTATTCTTTACTTGAGACACTTCTAATTCTCGGTCTTATTCCATGTACTTCACACTATGTCTAGTCATCCTCTCCTTAGGCGCCATCAATTTAGCATTGACCACCAATAGTCTTGATGTTAGTGATCATTTACTTTATCATTTATTAACTAGAGGGTTTACTTTTCCAAGGGTTCTTAGATGTTCTTTCTTCTATTTCTTCTTTTATGGGTAGTTCACCCTTTTCTTACTCGCAAGGCGTCTGTTGATGTTGTTTTCCTACTTACACATTACTTGAACTTAACTCACTCCTTGGGTCCTCCTGAATACCTTTCCTTTGTACTTGATCTTTCCATCTCAACCGGCAAATCATCTTCTTTTCCACTTCTTTTGGTTTCATTATTTCTTGGTTGGAACACGTATGTCCTTCCAAGGCTTCCTTCCTTGGTAGGATTTATACTCCTTTCTCATGTAATTCTCTTCTAGTTTTGCCATTGAAAACATCTAACCTTAAATGCCATTCTCTCTTGCTTACTTTTATTCTTGAAACCTTACGTGTACTTCTTGTGAACCTCATCTTCCTTCTCCCTTGCTCCTAGTGCCCATCTATTTCTTTTATGTGGAATTCACATCTTCTTTATTTTAAGATCTCTGGATCGTCCTACAAAAGGCTCGTTTAACTTTCTCATGGCTTTTTGGTCGTTACTTCAGTTTTAGCCATTGGTCTCTTTAAGGCTTTTATCTTCATCCTTATTTCTCAAATATTTTTGGCCTTTCCACCTCTTCCTTCTTTACTGTAGTATTGACTTTCACAAGTGTCAGTTCGGTAATTGTCTCAATCATATTACTCTGCTTGTCAAATTATCATGAGGTCATTGTCTCTTGAGTCTTCATGCCCTTAATGTCCATCTTACTTCCCTTTTTAGGGTGTAGTCCTCACTACTTCTCGGTCCATCTTAGAAAATCGTTTATTTTCCCTAATTATTCTATTGTTATTAGTTACTTCCTTCAACTTAATCCGTCTGAAATTTCATAGCTGGCTCCTCTGCTCTTCAGTAGTAGGTCACACCTGGCCATCCAGGTACGTCCTTAACCACCTAGGTCTTTTAATGAGGTCTTTATTTTAGTTCTAGCTTCTGATGGTTCATTTGTTGGTTATTTAGCTGGGAACTTTCTCCTCCCATAGTCTCACTTCCTATTCTTATCCTTCTTTCTAGGGATCTCCATCCTGGGAGTTTTGCGTTCAACCTTCCTTACGTTTCTTAAAAGTTTTTCCTCTATTCTTTTCTCCTTGTCTTATCCCAAAGTGACTTAGCATCTTTTGTGTTCCTATATCTTTCTTACTTTTCTCCTAATAAGCTTCCATTCCACTGGTTTCCCTTGGAACAGTCCAATCCTTCTTGGTTTCTTTACTTTTATGTATAAGGCCTTTCCTTAACTCCTTATTGTACTTAGACTTTCACTATTCATGTACCCTTTGATGCTTACTTCCCTTGCATCGGACTTCATGCTCTTCTTGTACCTTTCCTTAGTTAGGGTATGTCTTCCTTGGTGAACTCTAGGTAGACTCTTCTAGAATTTCTTTCCAAGTTTTGTTGCCTTTTCCCCATTCTTCAGGTAGTGGAAAACTTAGCTACTTTAAGGGTTTGGATTAACTAAAGGTGACCCGTAGTTTTCCTTCCTTAGGTGATCTTTTCTCTACCCATTACTCCGAACCTTATTGGTGTGCCTTCATTTTGTTAGTTATTCTTGTCATTATTAAGGAAGCAAAATTTTAATTAAGGAAAAACTAAAATTTTATTCATTCCAAGAGACGGTTTCTTGTCGTACTCAGCTTATTTATAGGAATTTTCTATTCCCTAGTCCCTTAGAGTCGTAGGCCAGGAGTTAGCCTTGGAACAATTGCGAGATTCATGGTATGATGGCTCTAATGAACCGGTTGAGGTCCACCCATATTCCCTTATGTGATGAACTTCATGTATGGCTTCTAGTCTGTACCACCTTAACACCTCTGCCTCACATTCATATATCCACTTCATCCATTGGGAAGGATTGAAGCTAAACTGAGCAAGTGGAGGTAATTGGTGGACTTTCATGAAGGTAGCATAGGTATCCCAATTGTTGTCCCAAGCCTCTTTCTTAGTGGGATTCCTCTCTAACGGTTGTGGAACTAGAGGAGGTGTTGGGCTCCTTGTAGGAGGGACAAGTTCTTCCTGGCTTGGAGGAGGATAAGTAATGCCTTCTTGCTCTAGCAGGGCTCCAATGAGTTACCTGTAATCCTCCACCATATCCTTGGGCACACTCTTTTCGCCCTTCAAGAATCGTTGAACAGTCGCTTCCCTGGAGTTAGGCATCTATTTCAAGGTTAACTGTGGAGGATTGGATTTCATGGTGAATTTTCTAAGGATTCTCCTTCCTACACGGTAATTAAGTTTTCATTAATGTTAGGGCATAGTATTAATAATGCTTCAAGGGAACTAGGCTCTGATACAACTCAAGTTGTTATGCCTCGAATCAGTTTGGTCGGATCCCCGTGATCAACCTGTCGCACCTTAGTTTAAGAGGGGTTTTCCAATTTCAAACTCAAGAGGAGCCATGCGTAATTTAACCTTGTTCCTTGGAATAACATAAATCAATAAAAATACAAGCTTAAAAATAATATTTAAGCATACCTGACAAAAGGTAGGTGTTGGTGTTTTCCTTAGTCATTTGTTCTACTCCTAAAAATGGATAGAAAAGAGGGCTGAGTTTCTACAACTCAGTGAATGAGTGTTGAGAATGAGTTTTCCTAAAAATAGTTTTTTATTGGAGTGTGTTAGACTCCTTAATTTACTTTAAGAACATTTCTTTCTTAAATTTAGGTTTTTCAAAACTCTTTTCCTCATTATAAATATTAGGTGTGTTTAACAATCAACACACGCCATTCATTAGGAAGGGAGCACACATTCGTAGGGTAGCTCATCCACAGCACCCACTTGTGGCATCAGAGCAACTTTACTGGCCACCTAAATAGAAGCCCATCCACTTCTACCCTAGGAATGAGTGAATGTTCGCCACATCTGACCCTCAAACCCAAAATCAACTCCGTGTTTGTATAAGGATAGAGACCTCATCTCGACACTAGCTCGATCTCATGTGCATGAAGCTACATCGAGCTTCCCTGACTGCTAGCATGACAAACTACCCTTATCTCCACCATGTCATCCAGTAGCTCCTAGGATGCGTCACTACCTCTCTTGAGCATCTTGATGGTCCAAAACCTCAAGTGCATGCACAAACAATAATTTTTCCACAATTCCATTTATTACTAGTGCTACTGGTCCAATGGGTTCAACCCTCAACTCGACCTACAGCTATTTGTCTAGGCTGGTCTAGCGACCTGGCCCTGATGCACTACCGACAGTCCATCGAGTATGTCGGTCTTGTCTTGGTACCATGGAGAAATCACACATTCCATTCATTTAGAATTTTCATAGCATAAATATCACATTTTTGTTTACGAGCTCCTACTCATGCCAATTGGCCTTGGGCCCACTATACGTGATTTTCCAAAACTGGTCATTTTAGCCCAAAAGTTCCAAAATTGAGGCCTCTGGCCTATATGAGCTATTCTAGCTCTCATCAAGAAGGTCTCCCAAATTTTTTAAGCATTGACACACAGTCAGAGAAGAACACTTCTGACAAAATAAATTTTCCTTCCATCATACCAACCGGGTGTGATGACATCTTCCCTTACAACTGGTAAGCGGGTTTTCTCCTTCCTTCCAAGAAGTCCATCATACCAACCGAGTATGATCTCTCTACTTACAACTAATAAGTAGTTTTTTCGCGTAGTTCTCACATCACTCCAACCGGATGTGATGTCAAAATTCCACATAGAAGTGGTTTTTCATTTTCAAAGTGCTCATCATCCCAACTGGGTATGATGTGAATAAACCCACTCACAACTAGTAAGTGGTTTTTAACTTTAAATGTGCTTATCACCCCAACCGGGTATGACGTTAGTAAGCCCACTAACTCATTAACCGTGACGTGTTTGTCCTCGGTTGGTTTTCCAAAGTCGACATGAGCTTCTCTTGCTGGTGTTCTGGTTCTTCGTGCTCCTATACAATTTGGACATCCTTATCTATTAATATTTGGCATGATAGCCTTCATTCCTTACGTATGAACGAAAATGCCCAAAATTTTCAGTTAATTGCATTTAGATCCCTAAAGTTCTTTTTCCTTGACTTCTATTCCTAATGCTAACTTTTCCCAAAATTGAGTTCTGAAACTTCTAAAATTTCACTTTGGATCCTCAATTTACTCAAAATCGTTTAAGGGGTTTAAGTTTTCAAATTTTCCAATTTTCCAATTTGGTCCCCAACTTTTAAAAAATTACCATTTTGCCCCTACTTTATGAAATGGCAATTTGACCCCAAATTAATTCCAAAAATTGACCAATTTGTCCTCCAATATCTTTTTCATGGCTAATTGGCCCTCAATTTTGGGAAATTGCAATTTGATCACTCAATTTTATGAAATCTCCAATTTCCCCAAAAATTTTCCCCCAATTTCACCCTTTCAAACTGGCTAAATTTTATTTCATCAAATTGACCATTCAATTAATGTTAATTGTTTAAATTGAAAGTACAATTGAGTTCCTACACATCCATACAATTCAATTGAGCTTTGAATCGCATGAAACGGAGTTCAAACGGAGTTTTGCCAGAAAATTGTGCGTAAGAGAGAAAGCTTTGAAAGCTTACGGTCAGAGGTGCGGTGGTCTGAGCTTTCTATCCAGGCAAGTAGATCTAATATTAAGGTTCCTCCTAGGATCAAGCATTGCAACAATTCATATCGAATTGAAGGAGAATTTGGTCAGTGAAGTTTCAAAGTTTATCTCTCTAGCGCCGATCTGAAATGACAGAGAGGAGCCAAATTGGCTTACCTTTCAGCACTAATTCAATCGTATGAGGGCTGCAGGAGAGTTGGGAGAGCTTGGTTTGGCCTAAGGAGGGTTGAATTCAACTTTTTTCAGCTCGACCAAAATAGGGCAGCTTCAGTCCATCAGAGCAGCTTCATTGTTTGATTATGCCGACGCTTCTCCAGCGGTCCTCAAATAGAATGGAGAGTACTATCGAGTAGCTGACTTCTCTCCGAATCTAAGGAACCTGACCTCACCTTCTAAAGCTTAGAAAAACCTCAATGTTGGAGCTTTGGTCCGAGCTTCACCAAAAAATGGAGTATTTGAGAGTGAGTGGAGTTTTCAGGTGTGAAGAGAAGGAATGGAGGGGAGCTCTTTATATAGGGAGCTCGAGGACTCTCTAACTGATAGTTTGGGACCTTAATGTCGTTCATTCTTGGCCTAAAATGCCCTAAACAGAAATGTTTCATTTCCATCGACACTATTCATTTTTCTAGCGAGTGAACAGTGTCATTGTTTGGGGGAAGAAGACGACATTATTCCGAATTGGACTAGACCGGTCCAAACTAGTTCACATGAACTGGTTTGGTTTTCTCTTCCAATTTGTCCCAAAGTCCTTTTTCATGGTTTTTATGACTCTTCGGGTCACTCGGGATGTGTAAATATCCCAATTTTCCCTTTCTCTAACAATTGAGGTTTGTGAACCAGTTTGGTTTTCTCACTTGGGTTAACCGGTTCTTTCCCCAGTTTCCTTATCTTTAAGGGATGGGGTTTACATATCTTCTCTTCCTAATTTAATTAGGTTTCTCACCTCTTTGTTGGGGCATATACTTCCCTAAGACTTCTTCCTTAATTGGCTTCTTCCTTTCTTCTCCCTTACAGGTACCCGACCTTAGAACAACTTTATGACATCCCTTGATGTCATCTTCTTCTGCTTACCCTCTGTTTTGAAATCATGCGGGCACGTCATTTGTTCCCTATCATCATTCCAACTTAAATCCCAATACCAGTTTATCTCATTTAGAGAGGTGCTCAAATCCTCCTTGTTTCAAGGTCTTTTGATCACCTTGCAAGAAGCTACTTAATCCTTCTCACAGTTTGAGTTTGGTTGTTAATCTGCTATTGGCCATTGATTTCCTTAAGGGTTACCTTCATCCTTCTTTCCCGATGTTTGACCCTTTTCACTTCTCCCTTCTTTGTTTGGGTTTAACTCCAAAATTCTTATGAGGATAAGTTCATTAACTGCCTCATCTCTATCACTCTCCTTGTTTAATTTCTCGAGACAACCGTCCCATCACCGCTTTGTAGGGTGCAGTCATAATTACTTCCCATTCCTTCCTTCCTCCTTCAATGGACTCCCGAGTGTTGGATCCCTTTCGTATGTTCGGTACCATGTCTAATCATACAATCATGACTCCCTTGAGTCGTACATATCCTTTCTAGGCTTTCTTCCCTTAATACTTATTTTACTCTCCTTATTCTTGCAGTAACCGATCATAGAACATTTTGATGTTGTTTCCTGGGTTTACTTCTTTCTAAGAAAGGCCTATGGGCACATCTTAGTTGCCATATTCTTTGTTGTCTTTCTTTCAACTTATCCCTCTTAGAGGCAAACTCAGTTCTTCTTTGTTACGGAATTTCTTGCCTCCTTTAGGAGGGCTTGCTTTATCCCTTGTTAGACCTTAGGTTTTCTTTCTAGTACAAACCCTCTCACTCGTACTATATCTCTTGATGCTGCCTTCTCCTTTTCCCTTTTTCCCTAGGTTTATCCTATTCTTTGACCCCGTAGAAGTATTGCTTCCCTTACACTCAGCCCCTTATGAGCATACTCTTTCCTTTTCCCATTTCAGTTGGGTTCTTTGTCTCTTTGTTAGGGCATGTCCTTTCTGATGACCCCATTCCGGGTAGGCTCTTTGTTCCTTCTTGAAATCCCCTTCCTAGTCTTTTGTCCCAACTTGTTGCCTTGTTACTTTGCATTAGGAGTTCCTAGTTTTTGGGGGAAACTATTAGGTTTGCTACCTTAGGGTTGTTAGTTAGTATTAACTAGAGGTGGCTTGTAGTCTTCTTTCTCAGGCGACCTTTTCTCCACATATTACCTCGGGTCCTGATTGGTATATTCCAATCCATTAATGGTACTTGTCGGTAATAGGGAGACACACTTTTAAATGGAAAATGGTCTTTATTCATTCAAGGAGGTAGTTTCTCGCCACACTCAGCTTATTATAGGAAATTTCCCACTACTTTCTATTCTAGTTCCTCGAGGTCATAGGCTGGGAGTTAGCCTCTAAATTGTTTCAAGATTCATGGTATGAGGGCTCTAATGAACTACTTGACGTCCATCCATACTCCTGTCAGGCTTCCTTGCTAGGACGGACTTCATGGAACACCTCAATTTCGTACCTTCCCAGCACCTCCGCTTCGCACTCATAGGTCCACTTAATCCATTGGAAAGGGTTAAAGTTGTATTGAGCCAGTGGGGATGCCTGATAAACTTTCATAAAGTTTGTGTGGGCATCCCAGTAGTTGTTCCAGGCCTCCCTCCAAGTTGGGGTCCTTTTTGGCTATCACGGAACTAGAGGGGGTGTCGGGCTCCTTGGAGGAGGTATAGGTTCTTCCTGCCTTGGGGGAGGATATGTTATGTCATCTAGCTCTAACAATGCCCCAACAAGCTTCTTATAGTCCTTGACCATGTCTTTTTGTAGTTTCTTCTCAATTTCAACAAACCTTTGAACATCAATCTTACTGGAGGTAGGAGCCTTTTTCATGATTTTGTGCGTGGGTTTGGTTCGCACGATGAACTTCCCAAAGACTTTTCTTCGTACAAAGTAATTAAGTTTTTGTTAGTGTTAGGGTATAATATTGATAATACCTTCAAGGGAACATAACTCTGATACTACTCAAGTTGTCATGCCCCAACCAGTTTGGTCGGATCCCCATGATAAACCCGCCGCTCCCTTAGTTTAAGAGCGGTTTCCCCTTCTTTTATTCAAGAGGAGTTAGGCGTAGATTCAAACCTTGTTCCCTGGAATAGCATAAATCAATCTATAACAAACTTAAAAGGAACTTTAAGCATACTTGACGGAGGGTACATCTTCACACTATCTTTCACTTTATCTCTTTACTCCTCAAAAAGGGGTAAAGAGAGGGGGGTGGGTTTCTACAACTCAATGAGCGGGTGTTGGGAGTGAGTTTTCAAAATATCCTTAGTTTATCCAAACCATGCCAAGGTTATCATTTTCTTTTTAAACTGGATTTTTCCTCAATTTTGAGTTTCCAAAACTTTTTCCTTTTCCATATTAGGTGTGTTTACCTCTCCTAGCCCATCTCCTTGCCTCGGGAGGTGTTTAGCAAAAAAAACACATGCCCTTTATCAGGAAGGGTACACACATTCACAGGTGCAGCCCGTCCACTACATCCACTTGTGGATCGGAGTGTCTTTACCGTCCACCAAGATAGAAGCCCGTCCACTTCTACATGGGTCTGAGTCGATGTCCTAGACATCTGACCCTCGGATTTGAATGCCACTTCATGTCCATATGAGGATAGAGATCTCATCTCGACCCCACCCCAGTCTCATGTGCAAGAAGCTTACAGAGCTTCAAGACTGACTAGCACGATGAACTGTCCTTATCTACACCATATTGTCTAGTAGCCCTTAGTACCCATCACTACCCCCTAAGGCATCTTGATGGTCCCAAACCACAAGTGCATGCACAAACAAGAGTTTTTATATAATAGCCATCATCTTTGGTGCCAACGGTCCAACGGCCCTGGCGCTCAACCTATCAAGCAGCTATTTGTTTAGGTCGGTTCGTCGACCTGTCCCTGACGTACTGCCGCTAGTCCATCAAGTATTGTCGGTCCTAACTTGGTACCGTGGTGAAATCATACAACCAATTTCATTAGAAATTTTCACGGATCTTCTTAATTAAGTTTGTTTATGAGCTTCTACTTGTGCCCACTAGTCTTGGGCCTACTGCACATGTTTTTCCAAAATTGGGCATTTAGCCCAATGAGTTAAAAAATCGAGGCCCTAGCCTATCTGAGTTGTTCTAGCTCCCATCAAGAAGGTCTCCCAAATGTTTTAAGCATTGGCACTCAGTTATGGGAGAACACTTCTAACAAAACTTCATTTTTAACTCATCAAACCAACCGGGTGTGATGATATCTCCGCTTACAACCGGTAGACGGGTTTCTCCTTTCCTCAAGAAAACTCATCATACCAATTGGGTATGATGTGAAATAATCCTAATCAAAAGTAGTTTTTTTATTTCTAAAGTGCTCACCATCCAAACCAGGTATAATGTATAATTAAGTTCACTCACAACCGTTAAGTAGGTTTTTGGATTTAAACTTGCTCATCACCCCAATCGAGTATGATGTTAAATAACCCACTCAACCGGTGATTGTGACACGTTCATCCCCTGTCGGCTTACAAGTCCACGCGAGCTTTCTCTTCCTAGCATTTCAATCACACGTGTCCCTACACGATTTGTGTATCCTTATCAATTAAAGTTTTACATAACAGCTATCATTTCTTAGTTATGAGAGAATAGGCTCAAAATTGTTGGTTTATTGCACTTAAGTCCCTAAAGTTCATTTTTCTTAACTTTAGGTTGCTAATGCTAACTTTTCCCCAAATTGAGTCCCAATGTTTCTAATATTGCCTTTGGATCCTCAATTTACTCAAAATTGTGTAAGGGGCTCAAGTTTTCCAAATTTCAAATTTGGTCCCCAATTTTTCAAAAATTATGATTTTGCCCACACTTTCCAAAAAAAAAGTAATTTGGCCCCAGATGTTTTGAAAATTGACCAATTGGTCTCCCATCATCTTTCTCATTGCTATTTGGTCCTCAATTTTTAGAAATTAGATGTAGGTCCCTATGTTTCAAAATCCCCAATTTCTCCCCTTCATACTGACCGAATTTAATTTCTTCAAATTGGCCATTCAATCAGTGTTAATTGCTCCAATTGATGGTATGGATCAGCTCCTACACTTCCATATGATTCAATTGAGCTTTGAACCGCAACATTTGGGTCCAAAATGAGCTCAAACGGAGCTTCGTATAAAAACTATTCGTAGAGAGAGAAAGGTTCGAAAGTATAACGTCGAATGTGCGGAGGTCCAAGCTCTCGATATGGGAAAGTAGCTCTCATCCTGAGGTTACTTCTAGGATCAAGAATTACTACAATTGAAGTCCAAATGTGGGTGAATTTTATCAGTGAAATTCAGCACTTTCTCTCTCTAACACCGATCTACAACAACTGAGAAGGGCTAAATTGACTTACCTTTCAGCCTGTTGAGGTCGTGTGAGGGTCGTGGAGGTGTCGGGGAGGCTTGGTTTGGTTGGAGGAGGTTTGAATTTGGCCAAATTAAGATCAACCAAAACATGGCAGCTTCGGTCCGTAAGAGCTGCTTCACTGTTTGATTCTGCTGGCACTTCTCCGGCGGTCCACAGGTCGAAAGGAGGTTGTTGTCATGTAGTTGACTTTGCCTAGAGTCTGTAATGCCAGACCTTGCCTTCTTTGGCTAAGAAAAATGCCCAAGTCGGATCTCTGGTTCGAGCTTCACTAGAAAATGAAGCAATTGAGAGAGAATGGCGATTTGAGGTGTGTGGAGGATGAATGGAGAGTAGCTATTTATATAGGGAGCTTAGGGACCCTCTAGTCGACCACTTTTCAATTTGGTTGAGCTTATCATTGGCCAAAAATGCCCTGATCAGAGCGAATATTCCTTCGCCAGAGAAGGAAAGTTTCTGCATTCATGAATAGTGTTGTCATCCTAAGGAAGAAAACAACACTGTTTTGAACCAGACCGGTCCAGTCCAATCGGGTTCAATGGCAAAAATCGACCGGTTCAGGCCTGATTCGACCGATTTTCACAAATCTAAAAATTTCTAAGTTCATCCAAATTCATCTCGTATCCAATGGTGGCTTCAATTGTCAAATTTGATTACTTTAAGCCACCATGAAAAATGAATTTAGAATCGGGTTTATGTATGGTTCAAACCAGTTCAATCTGGTTCACCTTGAATCGGTTATGTTTTCTCTTCCAATTTGTTCTAAGGTTCTTTTTCATGATTTTTATGACTGTTTGAGTCATTTGGGATTTGCCAATTTCCCATTTTACCCTTTATTTACTACTTTGGGTTCATTAACCGGCTTGATTTTCTCTTTTGAATTGACTAGTTCTTTTCCCGGTTTTCTTATCTTTAAAGGATGGGATTTACAGGAATAATAAAAATGCATCCTGAAGAGATGGTGACCTTCGCCGAGTTTTTCCTAGAGGCCAGTGCCAAGTGGTAGTGGGACAATGTGAGGAGCCTCTTCACTACCATACCCACCTGGGGGGAATTCGAAGAAAGGTATTCGAAGGAATACCTGGCCCCCCCATTTGATCAACAAAAAGAAGCAGGAGTTCTTCCAACTCTGACAATGATCAAGCACCATCTCGGAGTACGAGACTAAGTTCAACGAGCTGAGGTCATTTGCTCCAGACTTAGTTGGGCTAGCAGATATCTGCCAAAGATTTGTGAACGGTCTCAATATGAAGGTGAGAAACTGGACGAGGGTACTGGGGTACCCCACGGACTTGGCCACCATCATTAGCATGACTCATGAATGTGAACATCTAGTGCAAACGAGATGTCCCAGGGTGGAACATGCCATCTGAAAGGAGGAAAAGGGCCAAAATAGTCGAGGAGGCCGGAAGGAGCAATGTGGGTCATGGTGGGGATGGAAGGTGAGGTTCCATAGGAAGGGGGGGGGGGGGGGGGGGGGGTGGCAAGCCAATAAGGAGGCAAGTGTGGCTCCACAAAGGAGTGGTCCCTACTACCCCACGTGCCAGAGGAACCATGAAGGGACCTGCCAAGCGTGCTTTAGCTATGGACTGATTGGGCACTTTGCGAGAAGTTGCCCCACCCTTCAGGGTAATGTCGAATGAAATACCCTTCAATCACCCCAAGAACCCAGACGACACCCAACAGACAACGGGAAGCACCCACTGCATCAAGGGTCCTAGCTAGAGTGTACAACCTCACTTAGGAAGAGGCCTGAAAGGATCCCAGCATAGTAGTTGGTACATCTCAAACCCTCTCTTGAAATAAAATGTAGCCTTGATCATGTATTTTGTTTTTGCAAATAAATGAATGCTCCATTCCCCCCTAAAAGTGCCTAGTGATTTTTCACCCAAGATGAGTACAATTGTGTGGCAAGAAGGCCTACACCATCTATGATTCAGGGGCCGAACGATCCTTCATCAAGAAAAGTTTAGTCCCAAACCTCCTCCGAGAGTTTTCCCCACTTGAGCCAAGTCTCAACATTCTCACCGCACTAGGTGAAGGACTAACCTGAGATAAGTACTTAAAGGAATGCGAAGTCAAGATCAATAAAGTAAACCTAGAGGCAGACTTAATCCCATTGCCCTTGAAGAAAGTGGAAGTAATACTAGGTATGGACTGGCTAAGCACCCACCAAGCCAGAGTTGACTACGGGAGGAAAATAATAACTGTCCACACCTCGAGGACACTAGGGGTAGCATTTGATTGAGACAAAAGAAGAGAAGGAGTGCACTTGGTGTTCTGCATAAAAGAACAAACCATGATGTAAAAAGGGTGCAAGGCATTCCTTGCCATGATCACAAATGAGAGTTCAGAAAGAAAGGGACAAGAAAGTATTCTAGTGGTGGAGTGCCACTTGGGCACAGGCTCCATACCGCATGGCCCTTGTGGAGCTGAAAGAGCTGAAGGAGTAATTGGATGAGTTATTGGAGAAGAGCTTTATATACCCTAGTCAATCCCCGTGGGGTGCATCGATCCTATTCATGAAGAAGAAGTACAGGAGTATGAGGTTGTGCATAGACTACTGAAAGATGAACTAGGTAACCATCAAGCACAAGTATTCTCTCCAAAGGATTGACGACATGTTCGATCAACTAAAGGGAGAGACCTATTTCTGGAAGATAGATATCTAGTATGGATACTACCAGCTAAAAATCTGAGAAGATAATGTACAAAATACTGCATTCCGATCATGCTACGGGCACTTCGAGTTTAGGGCAATGACCTTCGGGTTGATGAATGGCCCTGCCGCCTTTATGGACTTAATGAATCAGGTGTTCCACATTACTTGTACAAGTTCGTGATAGTGTTTATAGACGATATCCTCATATACTCACAAACTAAGGCAGAGCATGAGGGACATTGGAAATCACCCTAAGTGTCCTACGAGAAAACCAACTCTACATGAAGTTCTTCAAATGTGAATTCTAGCTGTAGTAGGTAGAATTTTTAGGGCATATCATTTCAAAAGAGGGGATCAAGGTGGAGCTTACGAAGATCGAAACAATCTCCAACTGGAAAACACCCACCAACCCGACTTAAATATGCAACTTCTTAGGATTTGTTAGATACTACCAGAAGTTTGTTGAGGATTTTTCCAAGATAGCAGCCTTGATGACCCACCTCACGAGGAAGGGAATAGAGTACAAATGGGATGATAAGTGTGAGTTTTCTTTCCAAGAACTTAAGTCTCGCTTGATGACAACCCCTATGCTGGCCTTACCCGACCCAGACATAGGGGATTACATGGTCTACATCAACGCATCTGGACAGAGACTAGGGTGCATCCTGATGTAGCAAGGAAGGGTTCTTGCATAAGCCTCTTGGCAACAAAAGATGCACAAGTGAAGTTACCCCACTCACGACATGGAATAGGTGGCGATAGTGTTAGCACCCAAGATTTTGCGACACTATTTGTATGGGGTGAGGTGCAGGACATACACCAACCACAAGAGCTTGAAGTACTTTCTAACCTAGAAAATGGCTGGAGTTAGTAAAGGATTACAATCTAATGACCGAATACCACCCCCGACGTGGCTAACGTGGTGAAAGATGCGCTCAGTCGCAAGTATCAGATCAAATTGACTCAAATAAGGATGGACTACTTGTCATTACTAGAACAACTGGATAGTTTGAAGGTGGACCTCAACCTAGATGGTGAGAGGAGGTGCCTAATGGCCAACATAGCCATAAGACCCAGCCTAACGGGCCAAATAAGGATCCAACAAATGCAGGACAAGGTGCTTTGACCGTACTTTCACCAAACTACCAAAGAGAGGAGCTGGGATTTTTTCATTAGGGGAGATGAGCTACTGACAAGGGGAGAGTATGTGTACCGAATGAGATGGGGTTGAGGAAAGCAATACTAGAGGAGGTGCACAATTCAGTATACGCTATGTATCCCGGTAGCATGAAGATGTACAGTACCCTAAAACCAGGATACAGGTAGAAGGAGATGAAGAGGGACATCGTGGAATATGTGAAAAAGTGTCTATCCTACCAACAGATTATGGCAGAATACCAAAAGCCCTCCATACTGTTGCAACCCCTACCCATTCCAAAATGGATGTGGGAGAACATCACCATGCACTTCATGACAAGGTTGCTAGTGATAAGGAGAGGACATGACACGATATAGGTCATCGTAGATAGGTTGACCAAGTCCACACATTTCTTGCCAATAAAGATAATTGACTCCAAAGAACAGTTAGCCAATCTTTCTGTGGGAGAGATTGTACAACTACATGGGGTACTAGTGAACATAGTATCGGATAGGGATTCGAGGTTCACCTCTCGGTTTTGCCCCAATTTATAGGAGGCCTTAGGGACTAAACTTCACATGAGCACAACCTTCCACCTTTAGACGGATGCACAGTCGGAGTGAATGATACTGACACTGGAAGACATGCTCTAGGCATGCATCCTAACCATGAATAAAGGCTAGGAAGACTATTTATGCCTCATAGAGTTTGCCTTCAACAACAGTTATTAGGCAAGTATTCAAATGGCTCCCTACGAGGCACTCTATGAGAGACGTTGTCATACACGCCTATTCTGGGACGAGGTAGGGGAAAGAAAGCTTAAAAAGATCAAGCTCATAGAGGATAGACAAAAGAGCTACGTCGATCAAAGAAGGAGAGACCTGGAGTTTGAGGTAGGAGATCAGGTCTTCCTCAAGGTGTCACCCTTGAGGAGGGATGCTCAGGTTTCAACAGTGAGGGAAGTTGAAACCAAGAGACATTGGTCCCTATACCGTCATCCAAAGAGTTGGGCCAGTGGTGTACACGCTAGAATTGCCCCCAGATCTAAAACGAATACATGACGTATTCCATGTGTCAAAAATCAGGAAATATGAACCTGACCCTAGTCATGTACTAGATCAGCCGCCACCCAAATTGGAAGAGAACCTAACCTATGAGGTGGAGCTGATTCAGATCCTCGATAGACGGGAAGGAAACTTGAGGAATAAAAGGAATTCCATGGTGAAGGACCTTTAGCAGAGCAGCCAAGTCGAAGAAGAGACCTAGAGAATGAGGCTGTCATGAGGGAGAAGCACCCTCACTTGTTCGATATGTAAAAATTTTTGGGGATAAAACTCCTCTAAGGAGGGGAGAAGGTATAAACCCTGTTTCCACATAATGAGAAAACTGGGCTAAAGGACTGGAAATATCTAGTAAGAACCGGGCTTAAACCTAACTAAAAATAAAATAATCGGGGTTCAAAACTAGAAAGAAGAAAATCCCAAGTGGACGATAAATATCTAAAAGCCAAGAGAAGTAACCATGGGTTAAAAGTGGGTGTGAGAACCGGACCAATTTAGTCTATACCAAACCTAAATCATATTGAACCGACAAAAACTGTATGGTACTAGTTAATATTCATTTTTCTAAGTGGCATAAAAACCTCAATTTGGGAAATTAATGCTACCATTGTATAGAAAATGAATTTACAAAAAGTTTTAAATTTTTAAATTTCAAAAAATCCTTCGAATCGTGCTTGAATCGGCCAATTTTCAATTCCAGATCACCAAGCCTGATCAGAACAGACTGTTCAATGGTCCAGCCGGTCAACGAATTGCTGCCAGGCCAGCACCTAGTCACCAGGTGTGACCAATCAGTGCATGACGCGTGGTGTAGTGCACCCAGTCAGTGCACAGTTAGCTATTGGAAGCGTTGACCAATCGAGGAGCCAAATCAGCCAAACTAACCAATGAGAAGCGGACAGGTGGCAAGGTTGCCACGTCAGCATCTGACATGGTTGTCAGAGAAATGGTCGACCAATCAGAGACATGTGGCTGAGCCATGTCAGATGGTCTTTGCCAATTAGAGGCTAACATGTGGTAGTGGCACTATGCACTAGGAGGGAAATTAGACGCATTTAAATCAGCCAATTAGAGGACGCCACATTTCACGGTCAATGGTTGATTGAGCACGTTCAGTAGCCACATTGGAATGAGCGACCAATGGGAGGCCACCACATGTCCGGTCAATGAGTCAAAGGCAGACTTGGATGTTGAGTAGGAAGTCGCATTAGTGAAGCCAGCAGATCTTAGCGCACCATGTGGTAGTGTGCATGTGCGAAGCCCACACGCACATACACAATATCATCTTCCTCCTTGGAAAATCTAGCAAAATGAGAGAAGTATGAGAGGTTGGATCTCCAACGATCTGAAAAGCCCTCCAATCTATTTGTTGGTGGACGAGGTGAGGGTCGAGTCCTATGCTGGCTAAAAGCCCTATCAGTTGTTGAGCTTCCTATATTAAGAGCACCCCTCCACTCGTCATAATACACCACAAATGATCAAACAAGGAGAGGTGCTCCATTTTTCAGTGAGACGTAAATTAAATGTAAACCCCTTACTTTGATAATGAGAAAACTAGGGAAAGAACCAGTTAGTTTTTAACTTTTAAACCGAAATGGTCTACAAGCTCGATTATTAGGAAATGAGGCAAATTGATGATTTAAAACTTCCATGTGACTCAAATGGTTCAAAAATCTTGGAAAAGAACCTTAGGACGAAATGGGGAAGAAAAAAAATAGGATCGGTTCAAGAGAACCGGGTCTGAACCGGATAGAACTGGTCTATGAATTGGAATCAATAGAGAGATGGTAAACGGGGGAATTTATGGACCCTAAGTGACCTAAGGAGTCACTAAAGTCATGGGAATGCACTTGTGAAGGAATTGGAGATGAAAACCAAACCAGTTCAGGTGAACCAAATCCGAACCGGTTTGGATCAATTTTAACCACTATTGAACCGGATGCTAAATTCATTTTTCTATATGGCTTAAAAATTTCAAATTTGGGATTTGAGACCACCATTAGATAGAAAATTAATTTAGATGAATTTAGAAATTTTTAGATTTGAAAAACTCAGTTGAATGGGGGGTGAACCGGCCAATTTAAGCTTTGAACCTGGTTCGGACTAGTACGGTTCGGTTCGGAACATTGTCGTCTTCTTCCTTCAGATGACAGCATTGTTCACTCGTCAAAAAATTGAAGCAGCACATGCAAAGAGGAAACGTCTCTGTTCAATATGTTTCTGGCCATCAATGCTTATCATAAAGGTGCTAATCAGACAGCCAAGAAATCCCCGAGCCAAAGAAGGCGAGATTGGGTTCCTTAGAATAGGGGAGAAGTTAGCTAGACGATGGTGTCATCCATTCATTCCGAAAGTCACCGAAGAAGCACCGGTGTGATCGAACAGTCAAGCAACTCTGATGGGTAGAAGTTTCCCTATTTCGGCCGAGTTGCAATCGGCCAATTCGACCCCTCCTCGGGCCAAACTAAGCCCTCCCCACACTTCCTCAGCCATTCCACGGCCGAATTAGGACCAAAAGGTAAGCCAATCTAGCTTCTCTTTGCAATTTTTTATTGGTGTTAGAGAGAGAGTCGACTAAATTTTAATGATAAAATTCTAATCCAATTCGACATCAATTGATGTCATTCTGGATCCTAGGAAGAACCTCTAGAAGAGAGCTACCTGCCTAGATAGAAAGCTCACAGCGCCACGCCCTCACCGCTGAGCGATCGAACCTTTCTCTCTCTATAGTCTATTTTTCGGTGAAGCTCTGTTTGTGCAAGTTCTGGCATTAAAACTCGCGATTCAAAGATTTGTGGAATCGTATGAACATGGAGAAACTGAATTTCAACTTCAATTTCAACAATTAGAGGTGTTTGATTGGTCAATTTGATGAAATCAAATTTAGCTGTGTTAAATAGTTGAAATTGGGGGAAAGTTGGAGATTTTCAAAAAATTCATTGGACCGAAATGCAATTTCTTAAAATTGACGGTCAATTGGGCATGATAAAAGTGTTAGAGGGCCAATTGAGAAACTTTAGAATTTTGGGGGTAAAATTTACCATTTTTGTAAATGAAGGGCAAAATGGTAATTTTGGAAAAGTTAGGGGACCTAATTGAAAACTTGGGAAATTAAACCCCTCTTTGTGAAATTGAATAAATTGAGTTTCCAATGGGAATTTTAAAAGTTTTGGGACTCAATTTGAGGAAAAACTGGCATTTAGAGACTTAAAGTTGAAGAAAAATAACTTTAGAGACCTAATTACAATTAAATAGAAGTTTGGTTTTTCTCATTTATTTGGAATGAATGAAGGCTTTCAGACCGAGAGATATTGAACTAAGATGTTCATATCATGTAAGAACACGAAGCACCGGGAACGCCAGCAAGGACAAGCTCGTGTGAAATCAAGGAACTGGTCTGGTGGAATTCACGGCATTAACGGGTGAATCGGATTTTATATCATACCCGGTTGGATAAGTACCTCGAAATGAAAACCTACTAACTAGTGGTATTTTAAACATCACAAGTTAGAGTAGTGATGAGAAAATCATGCATAAAAAATAATTACCAGTTGTAAGCAGATCATACCCGGTTGGTATGATGAAACTCCCTCGAAGGAAGTTGAAAACCCGTTCATCGATTATGAGCGGAGATGTCCTTATACCCGGTTGGTATAATGGACAGCTGAAAATATAATTTTATCGGAAGTTCTCTCCCCTGACTGTGTGCCAATGCTTAAACTATTTGGGAGACTTTCTTGATGGGAGCTCGAATAGCTCTTATAGGCCGGGGGCCTCAATTTTGGAAATTGGAGGCTACTATGCCCGATTTTGAAAATCTCAAATAAGTGGGCCATAGGCTAGTGGGCACAAGCAGGAGCTCGTAAACAAACATGAAATATGTGGCATAAAACTTTAATAAGTGAATTGTTTGGCCATGGTACCAAGATACGATCAGCATATTCAGTTAACTAGCAGCAGTGCGACATGACAGGTCTCTAGACTAGTCAAGACAAACAGTTGCAGCTTGAGTTGAGAGTCGGGGCCGTTGGACCAGTGGCAACACAGATTATATGGCATGATATGAAAATACTCTTTGTGCATGCACTTTGATTTCGAGATCATCAAGATGCCCATGAGGTTAGCGATGCATCCTAAGGGCCCTAAACGACCTAGTGAGTATAAGGGTAGTTCATCGTACCAGGTGACCATGCAAAATTTGGAGTAGCACTAAGCACATGAGATCGAGGTGGGGACGGGATGAGGTCTCTATCCTCATATGGATGCGAAGAATTGATTTCGGGATTGAGGGTCAGATGTCACATACATCCACTCATTCTTAGAGTAGAAGTGGACGTGCTTCTATCTAGGTGGCCGGTAAAGTCTCTCCGAAGCCACAAGTGGGTTCAGTGGTCATACTAGCCTATGAATGTGTGTTTAACCTTCATGATGAAGGATGTGTGTTAGGTGATGATATACGGTGGTAAATAAGGAAATGATGGAAAAACCTGAGATTTGAAATTGAAAGAATTTTTGAAAGAAAGGAGTCTGGCACACTCCAAAAAAAATGTTTTTTTAAGTTAAAAGTTTTGAAACCCATTCACTGAGTAGTTGTACTCACCCCCTCCCTTATATCCCTTTCAAGAAGTCCCGGAAAGCCTGTCCTTAAAGACCCGCAAATTTAAACACCTACAAGACAGGTATGATTAAATTAAAATACTATGCAGTTTTGATTTATGTCATTCCAAGAAAAAGGTGCAGGTTCAAAGGATGCCTTACTCCTCCTAGGTTTAATAGAGGGGAAACCCTTAGTAAACCGAGAAGAGTGACGGGTTGCTCACGGGAATCCGACCAAACCAGGTCACGGTGGGACAACTAGAGTGGTATCTGAGCCTATTTCCTTGAATACATAGTAAAGACTAGAAAATATAATAACTAATAGAACTATTTTAAAATTTTTTACAAATGGCTCCAAAGAAAGGAACCAAGAGAACTAGGGTTGCCATCTCCAACACTGCCCAGCCACCCCTACCCATAGAAACTCCCAGAGCAACCCAAACAACTCCTCCTGAACTTAGCAGGGAGCATCAAAGATTGTATGAGGAGTTCACCTATGTATTTGGCCAACCTAACCTCACTCTTCAGGCCGACACCAACTCTCGGGTTGAACCAGAAGAAGTGCAATCTCACCCTCCCCCTACTAATCCAACCGCTCCAACGAACATTCCAAGAAATCTCAAAATTCTCTAACAACTAGGATGAAAACTTCTCCTTGGAGAAAAGGATGCAGGAACCGCCATGGATTGGCTGGCCAATACCAAGAAGTTGATGGGAATTGTTCGGATACTACCAAAAGATAGGGTGATCCTGATGGAATTCTTCCTGGAAGGAAGCGCTAGACGGTGGTGGGATAATATCTAAAACCTACATACCACCACCCCCACTTGGGAGCAATTTGAGGAAAGATACTCGAAGGAGTACCTAGTACCCCACCTAATAAATGAGACGAAACAAGAGTTCATCCAACTTTGGCAAGGGCTTAGCTCCATATCAAAGTATGAAATGAAATTCAACAAGTTAACATGGAAGGTCAGCTGGGCCAGCTGACATATGTCAGAGGTTTATGGACGGTCTTAACATGAACATTAGAGACCGTATGGAAGTACTAGGATGCCCCCACAGACCTGGTAGCTATAATCAATATGGCTCACGAATGTGAGCGAGTGGTACAGACCCGACGTCGACAAGTGGAGCAAACGACTATAAAGGGGGATAATGATTCAAACCATCAAGGAGGACGAAGAGAATATACCAGCCCAAGAGGAGGAAACAAAATGGTGTTCCAATGGAGAAGGGGCATGCCTCCACCTCCTACCAGAGTAATCCCTACCTTACCCCAAGGGAACCCTCGCTGCCCAAAGTGTCAAAGGAACTATGAGGGAGCATGCCATACCAACTTCGCATGCAAACAAGTGGGACACTTCGTAAAGGATTGCCCTACCCTTAGGGAGAACAAACAAAAGAATACTCTTGGACCACCTCAAGGGAACCCCAGAAACCCCAGACTAGAGCTATAACAAGAGTATCAGCTAGAGTATACAACCTCACTTAGGAAGAGGCTAGAGGAGACCCTAGCACTGTAGCAGGTACATCCCAAAACCCTACAAATTAATCCAAAGGAGTCATGTAAACTAAACGTCTTTTGAATTAATAAAGAGAATTCCTTCTAAAATATACGTTTCTTAAATCAGGGTATATATAGCTATAGGGACAACAAGTTTATGCCCTCTTTGACTCTGGAGCAGAGAGATCATTTATCAAGGAAGAGTTGGTTTCTAAAGTACCCCTGGAACTCACTCCACTAGTTCAAAGCATTAACATACTTACACCCTTGGGAGAAGGTTTGAACAGGAATAAACAATTAAAGGGATGTGAGATAAGAACTGGAGGAATCAAATTTGAAGCTGACTTGATTCCATTACCCCTAAGGGAGGTTGAAGTAATTATGGGGATGGACTGGCTGAGTAATCATCAAGCAAGGATGCACTGTGGAAGGAAGACAGTAACTTTCCATACTTTTGAGAATAAGGGACTAAAGTTTCAGGGAGATAAAAAGGAAAGTAAAGTACAATAGGTGTCTCACCTGAAAGCTCAAAAGATGATACAGAAAGGATGTACAGTTTTTCTAGCCATGGTTGTGAATGAAGATTCTGAAGAAAAGAAACTGTAAGACATTCCGGTAGTCAGACATCATCTAGAGGTTTTTCCAAAAGAGCTACCTAAACTACCTCCAAGTCGCCAAGTGGAGTTCACCAAAGAAATAACCCCATGAACAAACCCCATATCCCAAGGCCCATATCGCATGACTCTAGCAGAGCTTAAAGAATTAAAGGAACAACTAGACAAATTATTGGAAAAGGATTTCATACATCCAAGTCAGTCTGCATGGGGTGCTCCTGTTCTGTTAGTAAAGTAAAAGGATGGAAGCATGAGACTATGCATTGACTATAGAAGGTTGAACTAGGTCACCATAAAAAATTGATACCCACTTCTAAGGATAGATGATTTGTTTGACTAATTAAAGGAAGCAGCTTACTTCTCCAAAATAGATCTTCGGTCAGGTTATCACCAACTCAGGATTCGAGAGGAGGACATCCCTAAGATGACGTTTCGATCCAGATATGGGCATTATGAGTTCAGAGTGATGCTGTTTGGATTGACGAATGCCCCTACATCTTTCATGGACTTAATGAATCATATGTTCCAACCTCATTTGGACAGGTTTGTGATAGTATTCATACACGACATCCTCATATACTCACGAACTAGGTCGGAACATGAAGAGCATTTGGAAACTACATGGGAAATATTGAAAGAAAACAAATTATATGCAAAGTTTTCCAAATGCGAGTTCTGACTGTAGGAGGTAGGATTCTTAGGGCACATCATATCCAAGGACGGAGTTAAAGTAGACCCAACTAAGGTAGAAGCCATATCAGATTGGAAGGTTCCACATAGTCCTACAGAAATAAGGAGTTTTTTAGGATTGGCAGGATACTATAGACGGTTCGTGCAAGATTTTTCTAAAATAGCAGCTCCCCTAACTCGACTCACCAGGAAGGGAGTTGAGTATAAATGGGATGAGAACTGTGAGAAGTCTTTTCAAGAGTTAAAGACTCGACTAACAACCACACCGGTACTCTCCTTACTTGACCTTAATGCAGGAGAGTACATAGTCTATAGTGATGCCTCTAGACAAGGGCTTGGATGTGTCCTAATGTAACAAAGGATGGTTATCACATATGCCTCATGACAACTGAAGATACATGAAAGAAATTACTTGACTCATGACTTGGAACTAGCTGCAATAGTGTTTTTCCTAAAGATATGGCAACACTACCTTTACGCGGTTAAGTGCAGGATATACACAGATCACAAAAGCCTTAAGTACTTTATAACTCAGAAGGAGTTAAATCTTCGACAGAGAAGATGGCTAGAATTGGTGAAGGATTATGATCTTGTGATAGAATATCACCCTAGAAAGGCAAACGTGGTAGCAGATGCCTTAAGTCACAAGTATCAAACTAAGGCGGCACAAGTAAAGACAAGTTACCTACCCTTCTTATAACAATTGGGAAGGATGGAGGTGGACCTGAGGATAAACAAGTAGGAAAAATGCTTAGTGAATAATGTAGCAGTAAGACCTAGTCTAACAAAAAATATTAAGGCTCAACAAAAGATTGATAAAGAACTTCAGTCTTACTTGGATCCGGTTAATAAGGGAAGGAAACTAGACAACGACATGTGAACTGACGGAGTACTAACCTATAAGGGTAGGGTATATGTGCCTCAAGATAAGTAGTTGAAAAGACTAATTCTAGAAGAGGCACATGATTCGGTGTATGCTATGCATCCGGGCAGTACTAAGATGTGTCGCACCCTCAAACAAGGATACTGATGGAAGGGTATGAAGCAAGATATTGTGAAATATGTAGCCTCATGTTTGTTCTGTCAACAGATAAAAGTAGAGCAATAGAAACCGTTAGGACTACTATAACCTTTACCAATTCTGGAGTGGAAATGTGTGCACATCACCATGGACTTCGTCACGGGCTTACCAGTGACCAGAAAGGGTCGAGATGAATTTTGGTCATAGTGGATAGATTGACCAAATCAGCACATTTTTTTCCTATGAAAGTGAAGGACACATAGAACAGCTGGCCGACCTATATATGAAGGAAATCATAAGACTCCATGGTGTCCCAGTGAGTATATTATCGGACAGAGATCCAAGATTTACTTCCAGGTTTTGGCCAAGCTTACAAAATGCTATGGGGACCGATCACGGTCGAATCGGGCTTGAACTAGATGATTTTCATTTTTGGGTCACCGAACACGGTCTGATCAAATCGGTCAACGGTGCACCCGATCAACAGGTCGCTCACTAGGTTAGTGCCCAATCAGCAGGCATGACCAATTAGGGTATGACACGTGGCAAAGCACTCCCAATCAACTGCTCAGTCAGCACCTAAAAGCATTGACCAATCAGAGTGTGACACATGTCCTTGATCAATGGTAAAAGGAGGAAAAATCATGTCAACGATGAGTGACCAATAGAAGAGTGACACGTGTTCTCCAGTCAACAGTCAACTAAGGAGAAGACTCATCAGCAAGGCTGACCAATGAAGAGCTGACACGTGGCAAGGATGCCACATGAGCATCTGATAAGGATGTCGAAGATACGGTTGACCATTTAGAGGTTGATATGTAGTATAGCCACATTGGATGGTCTTAGTCAATTAGAGGCTGACATGTGGTAGTGTCATTGTGCGCTAGGAGGGAAACTTAATGCATTTAAATTAGCCAATCAGAGGATGCCATGTCATGGTCAGCAGCCACGTTGGAACGAGCGGCCAATGGAAGGCTGCCACGTGTCTGATCAATGAGTCAAAGGCAGCTTGGACAATGAGTAGGAAGCCACGTTTGTAAATCTAGCTATTCATAGTGCATCATGTGGCAGCACATATGTGCGATGCCCACACGTGCGTGCACAATGTCCTCTTCGTCCTTGGAAAAGCTAGCAGAATGAGAGAAGGATGAGAGGTTGGGTCTCTGGTGACACAAAAAGCCCTCCGATCTAATTGGTGGTAGGTGAGGCTAGGGTCGAGTCCTAAGTCAGTTGGTAGCCCTATTAATTGTCGAGCTCCCTATATAAAGAGCCCCCCTCTTTGTTTTCCTCTTTCCATAAATGATCGAAGAAGGAAAGGTGCTCCATTTTGCAGCGAGACGTAAACCAGAGCTCCGACGAGGGCCTTTTCTACAACCTTAGAAGGCGCATTTATGCTCTATGGAAACAGGAAGAAGTCCCCTACCTCGCTGCTACCTCCTTTTAGTATGAGGATCGTTGGAGAAGCGTCAAGAAGCTAGCACAGTACCGTCACTCCGGCGATCCCAAAACTGCAGAAAGTCTTGAGCTGAACTCCGGCCACCTCCACCCTCCTATGACTAGGCCGAACTTCCCACAACCCTCCTCGACCGACCCTTGACCTCTAGTAACCTTCGAGGTAAGGCAACTCCGGCACATTTCGTGGGAACACTGAAGTTACAGAAACTAGAACACTAGAATTTCTCTCATCAAATTCTCTATACTTAGGCACCTAATTGACTTGTAATTTGATCCTTGGAGGATCCTCGGGAAGAGCACTGGCCGCCTCTACCCAGAACTTAGATGGCTGCCTCCTCGCCAGTAAGAAAACTAAGCTTTCTCTCTCTAGAAAACTTTTCTAACAACACTCCATTAAAGCTTAAAAATGAGTCAAATGAGGTCATTCAAAAGCCAGGATGGTCGTAGAGAGATGGGGGAAACAATTAGAATCATGATAGGGGGTAATTAACTGAGTTTAAGTAATCAATTGGATGAAATGAGAATTCGGGGTTCAAAGTGTAAATTTTTGAAAAAAAATGGAAAATTTGGGCATTTTTGGAAAATTGGGGGTCGAATTGCAATTATGGAGAAATTGAGCACTTGAATGAAAATAAGAGAAATTAGGGACCTAAGAGGGAAATTGGAAACATTAGGGACCTAATTGAAGATAAATTGGGCATTAGGGACCTAAAGGTAAAATTATGAATTTTAGGGACTTAATTGTGATTAAGGCATAATTAAGGACCTAGTTATAATATGTGCAAGTATGAGGCCCTTCATGCCAATTTTACTAATGTGAACACTCAGACCATATAACATGGGCGATTCAAGGACTTGTGTAGAGGAACACGTAGCCGACTAAGATCTAGTCGAGAAACAGTCTCCCCTAACTATGTGAACCTGCTTAACCTTTTTGGGAGATATTTCTGATGAGAGCTAGAATTGCCTAGTGGGCCCAAAGCCTCAGTTCCGAAACTAATATGGCCTCATGGCCAGGTTTTGGAAAAACACGCGAAATGGACCTAAGGTCAATCAGCTTGGGCTTAAACCTGAAGACAAAATATGGATATTAAACCCTATGAAAATTTTACCATAAATGGTTAAATTGTGCACTAAAGCCACCTAGCCAAAGTTGGACCATAGAACTCGTTGGGCTGGTAATTACCGAGTCGTAGCTGGATCGTCGAACTCGTTGGGCTGGTATCTACCAAGCCGAAGTCGGGTCATCGAATTCATTAGGCTGGTGGCACCAAAGATAATTGTCTAAATTAAAAGAATTTTGTTTGTACATGCTGAGATACGACACCATCGAGGTGCCTGATATGGGGTAGTGTTGGTTCTAAGGTCTGTTGGATGACCCATAATGCATATGGGAAGTTTTGTCATGTAGTAAGACTCAAAGCTTAGAGAAGCTTCATGCGTATTGAGACCAAGGTCAGAGGGGGAGAGGTCTCATCTCACAATAGTGGACACGAAGGAATTCAAGTCTGGGATTGAGCAATTGATGCTCACATAGACTTGGGCAAGAGGTATCACCTCCTATCAGGGTGGTCGGTAAAGTCACTTCGGGCCACAAGCGAAACAATCAAGTACTGCTCTATGAATGTGTGAACACTTTTGTGATAAAGGGAGTGTGTGATTGTATGCTAAACAAAACTTGACTAGGGGGAAATGTTAAAAACACTTCTCTAATGAGAAGTTAACCCCCACAAAACTCGCAAACAAGAAGGGTGGTATTTATAAACCTTTTATTATTTTTATGAAAACTCACCCTATCACCCACTCACTTAGTTGTAGAACTCACCCCTCCCCTAAACCTTTTTTTTTAGGAAAACCTCCTATCAATAAAGGTGGTTGCTAGAAGAGCAAGTCAGAGGTACCACAAGAAGGTAAACTTTTATTTAGTTATTTTGTTAAACTTTATTATGGAAAACATGTGTACTAATGAGCCTTCACCTTCTCAGACCTATTTTGGTATAGATATCGATTTAGTACAGGGAAGGGTGGTGGGTTGATCATAGGTTTCTAACCAAACCAGGTTGGGGTATGACATCTCCCTTTTCTTCCTCAGTCTCAATGCCCATGAAGCTCCGAGAGCTTCTCAACAAACTAGAACAACATAACCGCCCTTGTGCTAACATTGTTGTCAAGCAACCCTTAGAACCAACACTACCCTGTATCGGGTATCTCTTTGGTTCTGCATGATTGCAATCACATAGAATAATATTTTGATTTAAGATCTTTATCTTTACACTACTAGCGTAACATGCTGCGACCTAGCTTCAACATAGCAACTTCAGCAAGTATTATCAAATTGTGACAATTTTAACATACTCTTAAATTAGAACTTATTTACGGGAATATACCCATTTTTCATTGGCTTTGGTCCTACTTGTACAAGTTTTCAAACATGGCCTTAAGCCCACTTCACTTTCCAAAATTGTGGCCTTGGGCACACTTTCACAGAACTAGATCTAGCCCACCATTATCGACCATGAGCCTCACCCATTTCATTCATCGATGATTGGACCAGACTATATCCCTTGAAGTGTATCCATACACTATGCAAGGGTTGTTCTATTAACATACTACACAATTTCTTTATTAATATAATCCTAAAAGTTTTAATCGGTTTCACATAGTTAATAAATTATACTTTTGGAAAATTAAGTTCAAAATAAAGAATGATTTCAAGTATGTGTCATCGGTCCAATCACACTCGATGTCATTAATCCCACTCACCTGAGATCTGTGACCTGTTTGTCCTAAAAAAAATCTTGATATCTCAGGTTGGATACTCGGTGGTAGGAAAATACCTAACTTTCACATATACATGACGACGGATAATAAATCCATCAATTATCTGATAATTACAGTTAGATTCCTATGTTTTCTTTAATTTCATATAAGTCCCTAAGTATATTTTATTGATAAATAAACTCAAAATTATTTGCCATAATTTACTCAACTTACTTTATTGGAAATTTTGTCCTCAAATAATTTTATTTAATATAAAATTATTTAAAATTACAAATAAAGCATTTATTCATTTTTAATTGCAATTAAATTCCCAAAAATCATTGTAATTACAATTAAGTCTCCAAGTTCATTTAAATCATCAATTGACCCTCAATTTATGTAAATTGCACAAAAATCCCCCAAATTTTCAAAAATCCCAAAATCGTCAAATTTATCCAAAATTGTATTTTGACCTCCGAAATCTCATTTCATCAAATTGACATATTAAAATTGGTTAATTACCTCCTATCATGTTTCTAATCACCTCCCCTATCTCTCTGCGGTCATTTCAAACTTTAAATCAATTAATTTGGCCTAGAAATGAGCTCAAACCATGATTCGCCAAAAAATACTTCTAAGAGAAAGTTTCGAATTCTTACCAGCAAGGAACGGTTGATGGAGCTCTTGATTTGGAGACTCTCAAGATGATCCT
The DNA here is from genome assembly GCA_030064435.1 of Trapa incisa. Taxonomy (NCBI): domain Eukaryota; kingdom Viridiplantae; phylum Streptophyta; class Magnoliopsida; order Myrtales; family Lythraceae; genus Trapa; species Trapa incisa. The sequence goes on along the minus strand of CM057779.1, from coordinate 16,706,549 downwards.
GTAGGATCAAATTTCACCTCAATTGGTGCACTAAATAGGGAGAATTTGATCAGCAAATTTTAAGTAGTTTTCTCTCTATAACTTCACTATTTCGGCGAAGGTGGTAACAATGGCTTACCTTGAAGGCACAAGGAGGACCAGGCTCAATTGTGGAGAGTCATGGGAGGGTTGGTCTAGCCTTAGGTGATCTGAGGTGATTAGAATTTAGCTCAAAAGTTTATGCTACTTCTCAACAATTGGAGCGACTGTACTTTGTTGGCTCACCGATGCTTATCTTGTGATTGACGAGCTAAAGGGATTATGCAGCAAGGTAGAGGACTTCTTCCTGGTTTTAGGGAACACAAATTCGCTTTTGGAGGTAGAGAAAAGGATCAATGTTGGAGCTCTGGTTCAGGGATGGTCAGAATTTGGAGTTGTTCGGGTTCTCTAATCAATAGAGGAGGGTAGAAGACGAATGTAGAGGAGCTCTTTATATATGGTTCTTGAAGATTGACCATTCTAGCCATCCATCCACCGATTAGCCATTAACTCATTAATTTAAGGCCTTGTGGAGCAATTTAAAGCTCACCAGAGTTAAATTGACGGTCTCTCTCCCTTCTTGTTCAAAAGTCTAAAGGAAAAAGACAACACTATGCGTACGCATGCGAGCTTTGCACATGCAGGCTGCTACGTGTCACACTATTATTGGCTAGCATTGCTGACATGTCCTCCCACTCTGCTTCTAGGTCACAATATGACCCGTTGACCAGACACGTGGTAGCCTCTCATTGGTCGCCTAAACTAACGTGGTCTATGATCGAATCTAACCCTTCGTTTACCATGACACATGGCATCCTCTAATTGGTTAATTTAAATTAATCAATTTTCCCACCTGACGCACTGTGTTATTGCCACATGTTAGCCATTGATTGGCTGTGACTATTTGACATGGATTTTCCATGTGTCGACCTCTAATTGGTCGATCATTCTCGATATCCTAGTCGGTCACTAACCTTTGCCATGTGTCAGTCCATCATTGGTCAGCCTTGATGATGAAACTTCTCTTAAGTTGACCAATAACTAAGAACATGTGTTGCTCTTCTATTGGCCAGTCTTTGATGACATAGATTTTCCTCCCCTGAATATTGACCTAGGACACGTGTCACGCTCTAATTAGAGAACACTTTCAAATGCTAACCACTAAGTGTACTTCGCCACGTGTTGTGCACTGATTGGTCGCGCATGTTAACTTCGCCATGTGTTATGCACCGATTCACCTTGAACCGATCTAGTTCTCACATCCAATTTGATTCATAATTCATTTCCATTATTTTTGGATTTTTATTAAATACTTGGTATTTCCAAATTCTCATTTTTTATTTTCTCATTTTTAATTTTGGTTCATTTGGAAACACTATATTCCCTCAAACTTTTATGTTTCTCATTCGTAGCTTCTTATTTTGAGAGAACGAAGTTTACACATTGTTTAAGTGGATGTTTAACAATGGAAATGGAAACCCCTTGACAAACAATATGATGTGGGCTCTATCGTTACATCCCAACAATCGTAGCATGAGGTTGACCCCAAATAGGAAACCAAATTTTAAGAAGGGGCTTCCTTAGTATAGTGTCGCATGGAGCAGCATGAGCGTTAGTAATGTGCGACAGTGCCCTAGATGTAAAAATGTGCATGAAGGACCCTACCTTAGAGTAATGTATTATGGGTGTGGACAGCCCGGGCATATTTTTCAAAATTGTCTAGAGGCGCAACTACCTCGTATACCCTAGCTTAGAGTAACTTTGGTAGAACTCAAATGTTCTAAATGATGTAGGGGCGAGATCTCTTACATAAGCTTAAGGCATCAAAAATTTATCTAGTATGAACAAGTCACGGATCCCGGGTGAGTGAGATTTCTAGCTTCAATCTCGATTGGGTTGATGAACGTTAATTTCTTACTTATAATAATAGCATGAGAAAGCTAAAATCTTTTTTCCATAAATATTCTCACTTTACTATGTAAAATCACTTAAAAACTAAATTTTCGGAAATATCTCTAATGAAAACATGAATATGAATTCTATACACTGAATATGATTCATGTTGTTCAAGTGGGTCCAATGTCATGGTTTTCAAAAGGGAAGTGGTCCTAAGGTCATATATTTTGAAAATTCTTACAGTAGGCCCAAAGCCAATGGGAACCGTCCTAGTTCCATAAATAATATTTTATTATTGAGCATGAAAGTTTGGGAACTCAATGTATGGTTTATGAAAGTTTAAATTTCTACTACAAATTATGTATATTTTTTTGTTCTAAGCATTACATACTGTCGACTCTACGCTAGTAAATGTATCCACTATTTTAGCATCAACGGGATATGACAGTTGCCATGGGCACACAGACCGAGAATTCGAGCTAGGGCGTGACAAAAGAAAAGGGGATAAGTCCTACATGTTTTTATTTATGGTGAACCGCCAAAAAGAACACAAGTAGCAAGATTGGTCAGTTGGCACACTGAACCTCTCAAAATTTATGGATAATGCACATTTTTTTTTTGCTCAATAGATAATGCACATGTTGAATGAATAAAGTTGTTCAAAAATACGAGTAGCAGTGCTAGTTAGTTAACAAATCAAGCCCCCCTCCCGCCCCAAAAATTAATATTTAATGGGTATGTGATGTGAGGGTATAAAGACATAAGTAACATAATTAGTGGAGTTAATCAATAGAGAACTGAGCAGAGAAGAATTAATATTTGACGTGTTACAACTTGATTGTGTGTATTTGTTTAATATATACATGTTATTATGATTTGGGCATTCAAAAATGTACCTTCAGGGTGTGTGTTGATGTTAGATAATGACTAGAAGTGGTGAATAAGGAGGGAGCAAGTCGATACTTCCAAGTTGCTTGATGATCTATGTATACTCGAGTGTATAGTGGTAGTGAACAGTTAGGGTATACGTATACTTGAATGTGTGGATGAGGGGATAACCAGACAATACATATTATCGATAACACATCATTTACATCCAAATGACCATATTTGTATTGTGTTGAATATTATAGAGTCATGTTCGTTCATTTGATTATTGATATAGTTATAGTGAGTAGGAACTCTAACTGAACATTCGTGTGTATTTAAAACTCAAGAAATAAGTATTTAAGGTGGAAAAACTATGAAAATAAATATAGGAATTTATCAAATAATATTCATATATAAATATATTAAGTGAAGTACAGGGCCGTAAGTTATGTCGTAACCCTACGTCGGTAAACTTGTTAAGTGACTTATTAGCTCATCCCCACTCAAAATAATTATAAGTGATAGTTAAAGTCCATGAAAATACAAGTTCAAGATTATATTTTTTATCACAAGTTGTGAATTAAGGTATGGATATAGAAGTATATGCATAAAAGTCCAATTTTGTATTAATTAATTATTGTATTCACCTAGAATTTATATATATTTTTTCGACATTATTCTATTGAATGAAAAGTTTTAATTTCTATTAAAATTTTTAAGTGTTTTATTCTCACTATTGGTATTATAGATACTAATTTGAAGAAACTACTTTATAGTATAGGGGGATATGTTATATTGTTACTGTATCATAGCCCTTTTCAAATAGGATGGGTATGTGAAATTAAATATAATATATTTTAAATAAAATGGTGTCAAGTGTTTATTTTATGAACCAAATAGTATATGTTATATTTTTGGTAATTATTAAATATATAAATATTTTAAAAATTTTCATAAATTTTCATTATTTATAATCAATTAAATAAGACAAATTAGTTGAAAATAATCAATATTATCCCATTCATATACATAAAATTGGTTCATCAATTTTTTAAAATACAAATAATTTACATCAAATTTAAATCTCTAATAATTTTGTTCCGTAAATTGAAAAATTGCTAACACTTCATTTTCATAAAAATATTCCAAGATATTTATGTGTAATTGTGGCAGGACTAAATGGGTAAAAATTTCTCAAATTAACGGATTAATAATCAGAAATTAAATTATTATCATTATTATGATATAAAATGGACGCGTATAAAAGTATAATCTAAAAATAATATTATATTTAAAAATTATTGAATACTAAATAACTAGGATAAATCTTTTTAGGAGATGGACAGTGCACACTTTTTTATCTGAATTTTCTTCTCTTCGAAAACTTCTTTATTATATAGAAAACTCATAATCTTACTAAGATAGAGGAACATGTGAGAATATAAATCCTATGGGGTGTTTCAAATATCAAGGCTATTAGTAGAAATTTGGTATTGCTATTTGCACCAATTCATTTTCTAGAGAAATACGGACTTAACTCATCTTTTTTTTTTTTTTATGAATAGAAGTGATACACATGATTCTTTAGTAGAATTCTTTTTAATATGACTTTAGAATCTTTTAAAATCTTTTAATTGTATAACAAGAAAGTGTGGGAAAATATGGGGTATTTTTAGATTATTTATTTAAAATTTACAAATTATAATGTGTGAGAATTTTATAATATTATAAATCTATAAAAATTATTTATTTTATTATTACCATCTCGCATGATTAAAAATAATATATTGGAGTTGGACATTTTTCTTTAATAGTCCTACAACTAAAAGCCGATTTTACAGTTTCGGATTAATTAATAATGTAAGATAAGTGATTTTTATATTATATGAGAATATATTATAAATTGATAAAAATTTAAATTTATATTTAATTATAAATTATAAATTAAAAAATATATAATATTATAAAATTATAAATAAAATAAGAAACATCTTTCGTGCATTCATTCTTGTGTTGCGGGCCTGCTGTGAGCAAGGTTCTAAACGTGAGTCAGTATACGCAAAAAGTAAGGCTGGCATAAAGAAGCATCTGATAATGGTCCCAACATATATATATATATATATAATGGTAGCAATAGATAAAAAAAAGAAAAAGGAAAAGGGGTTGTCGGATTCTTTATTTCTCATCAAGACTTCAACACTGACCTTCTGTTCTTTCACATTTTTTTTCTCGGGCTTCATACATACAATTAACAACGTTCCACTTTAATCATCACATTTGCTTTCCTTTTCGGTTTTGGACATTACAAATGTATCGTCCCACAAGACTGATGATCCTGAGGCTAGCTTAAATGATCGCATCCCTGATGGGTACTTTCTTCATCTATTCAACTACACCATATTACTCGTTAATCTGGGGAGTCGTCCTCTTGTCGTGTCTGTACATCAACCCGATTCTATCACAGAATCCCCGTTGCAGGACCGCCTGCGGCAGCATTCCCATCAACTATCCCTTCGGGATCGACGATGGCTGCGGGAGCCCATACTATCGACACCTCCTTTTGTGCCGGGAGTCGGGCACTCTCGAGCTGTGGACACCATCGGGGAGGTACCCTGTCCGAAACATAAGCTATTCGGATCCACACATCATCCTGACGGATCCCTTCATGTGGAATTGCCAGGATATGGACGACTTCCGACCAACCCGTGCGTTTAGTCTCGACACAAGCGTTCGCCTCTCCCTCTCACCGCAGAATGAGTACCTCTTCTTCAACTGCAGCGACAGCGATGTGATCGTTGAGCCGAAGCCCATATTCTGCGAGCGATTTCCTGATAAGTGCGACTCCTCCTGTGACAGCGCCAGCTATCTTTGCAGGCACCTGCCTGAGTGCGCCTCTGCGTTGCGGGAGAGTTCATGCTGCGCTTACTATCCGAAAGTTACAGAATCACTGAGGATGATGCTCAAGTAATATTGCTGCAACTAACATGGAATGCTAAGTTTTGTTTTTTTAGAATAAGCAGCAATATCACCATGATTGTGCTTATACAATGCTTGGTTTTGTTAGGCACTGTTCGAGTTACACGAGCGTGTACTGGAGGAATCTCGGAATGAGCCAATACGACCAGGTGGCTGAGTATGGAATTCGTGTGGATTTCGACATCCCGGTAACTACCCTTTGCCTCCAGTGTCAGGAACCTCTGAAGGGAGGTGGTACCTGCGGTTTCGATACTCAGACTGAGAATTTTCTCTGCCTTTGCGATGAAAGGAATGTTACATCTTACTGCAAAGGTACGTTTAAGTCCGATGGTGTAATAAAAACATCGGTCCAGATATCTGGGCATTAGTTCTGCAAATTAGAAACTCTTGATCGGTTCGGTTATAAAAACACATTTTTCAGGTCAATATGAATCTTTCGGTCATTACATGTCATGTCAACTAAAATAATTGACATTTGTTGATGAAAAAAATTGCATTTACGTCTGTTTGTTCTTCTGATCCTCACTGTTTTTGATCAAATTCCTGCAGACCGCTCTACTTCGGGGCACAGCAGAACTGGAATAATTGCAGGTAACAACGAGTAAAAGGCACGACACATTTCTTTCTTCACCCAAAATTAGAAAATTTGCATGGAAACGAGGCCCTAAGGGCTGCAATTCTACATCGCGGATCACGATATATGAAGTTGCAAGTTCAATTTCACTTCCATCCGTAGAATTCTTTGTGGATTTCGAATGATAAATTCCATAAACTATGGTGATGCATAATCATGAAATTTATGGTCGGTGGAAGAACGCTGAAGTGAAGGGTCATTGAGATGTCTTCCTGAGGCTTCCGAGAAAGCCATGAGGGGCCGCCGTGACACTCCTCCCTCCGGACACTAACTCTCGGAGGTCGTAGTCCTCTGGTGTGTTGAGGACTAGCAGCAGAATCATCCCAAAATTTTAGTGTAGTTAAATTTGATTATATTTTTTTAGTGGCAGGAACAGTGACAGCGGTAACAGCAGCAGGAGCCATAGGAGTTGGAGCTGGGATTTGGTTCTTCAAGAAAGTGAGGGCTAAAGCACCCGTCACCTGCGGTGTTCAGACAAATGATAATCGGCTCTTTTAGCTCACAGCTTAGCTTATGCAGTAAGCAAGGGAAAAATGAAGAAAGAATCTCTTTTGCATCTGTTCTTTAATTTGTCTGGTTCATCATTCTCTGCTTTTGAAGCTCATTTGCTTCTCCTTTAGTCGTGGAACTGCTTTAGTAATACAGAAAATCTGATAACTATAGTTTTAGCATTAGCCTTTGGCATGTCAAGATGCATTAGTTGACGGAATGCGGATAATATTCGGTCTCCATCAGAAAGGACTGATCACTGAACTACAACTTAATATGAAATTTGATATATGAACTTGCTCACTGGAAAATAATTTCAGTATTGATCCCCGCCATATCTGTTAACTTACATGTTGTTACCTATGTCGTTCATCAAATGTAAATGAATCTAAGAACAATAATTACTATTACTTAGAAAGCAAGAAAGCCCTATTAATTAAATGAAGAATCAGCAAAATCTCTTGATGCAAACACTAGTTTATCCTCACGGAGAGGGAGAGGAGAGTATTTTCCTCTTCTTTTGAAACAGTAAAACCAGAAGAAGACTCAGTTTTGTACGAAAGTAAGTGAGCTTAAGTCATCTCACTCTCCACTTTCACGCCATTCTCCACAAGTTCTAATAGGTCACAAAAACAACATCCCTAAACCGTTGTATCAATCATACTTTGGTCCAATGTCATTTAATTTATAATTTCAATACTCCCTGAAGATGGGAGTGTAAATATTCCTAACGCCGCATTAACAAAAATCTTCTTAAGTTAACAGATGAACTAATTTAGTTATGATGTCTTTGTGGCTCGCTCGTAATTCACACATATGTTAACTTTATCTTTAAGTGCAATAACCTTTTATTTTATAAAATGATAAAATAATTTAATATACTTTGTACGCTAATGAAATATATAATTATTAGCAATATGTATAACTATTTCATTATTATAATAAAACATGGTAAGATGCGAGTATCAATTACCATATCATGCAACCAAACTAATTTTGTTGCCACATTCGGTATTGCTTTATATTTTACTTAAATAATAGAACGATAAACTATAATTTATTATTTATATTTTTCCATTTGATTAATGACGATGTAAAAGGACATGACCGTCAGTAGTTATGTAATCAATCCAATTAAAATCAACAAAATCATTATATTGAATATAAAATATTAAGAAATAAATATTTTTGATTAAAAATATAATATAAAATTAGATAAAATAAATAATTATTACGAGTTTATAAAATTGTAAGAATTGTACTACTTACAATTCATATCTTTTAAGTAGATATTTGGTTTACTATTTATCGGTAAACAATATATTCTCTCACATAATATAATAGTCAGTTGACTCACTTGTACCTGATCCGATACTGAAACCCGACTCGTGGTCTTTCAGAGTATGTTGGAAAAATGCCCAACTCGATGCTATTGCTTACCTTCATCCGAGACTGAAAAAATCATACCCAGCTCATAAACAATTGTTGAGGGTAGATTTAAAATTGTATGTGGTAAGTGTATCCACGTTATATGTAAGGGCGAGTGTTGAAAATATGATCACACACTAGATAAAATAGATGGAAACTCGGCTCCTAGTGTGCCCGAGTATAGAGAAAAAATACTCAACTCGAGCCTATTGTTCCCACTCGTTCGAGATTGGAAAAATCATACATGGCTCGTAAACAACTGTTGAGGGCGAGTTTAAAATTGCACGTTGCAAGTGTATTCACGTTGCACGTGATGACGGGGCCATTGTTCACACTCGTCCGATATTGGAAGAATAATACCCGATTCGTATATAGTTATTGATGGTGGATTTAAAATTGCACATGACAAGTGTATTTACGTTACACATGAGTGTGGGTGTTGAGAATATGATTTCAAATTGGATAAAATAGACAAATATTGTAGGTTTATAAGTTTGGAAATATTACACTACTTGCAATTAAAATTAATAAAACCATTATATTAAATATAAAAATATTAAAAAATAAATACTTTCATTCCAATCTATTGAAGAGCTTGGTGCAACATTAAGTTGTACATATTTTGGATATTAATTATAGTATGAGAACTAATAAATAATATAATAAATATTTATTATACCAATTTACTTCTAGTTTATGCTATTTTAACTCTCATAAATACTTCGGAATCAACCAAGAGTACTTGTTAGAGTTTACAACCAGACACAAGAGTCTCCTAGGGCCGACTGAGTGTATACTTCCCACAAGACTTGAATCCCAATTTTATGTTATCTTTTTTGTTATGGCATGAGTACAACTCCTTGTGAATAGGATCAAATGCAAACGTTGGGGGTTAGAATAAATACATGTATTAAATTAGCTTTGGTACAATAAATGAGAGTTAATAGAAAAAATAATTTTGGTATTATCTCATGAGTTATAAAGCTTAATGGCCTAGCAACCTTCCTCTCATTAATTCTAGAGTAGACATTTCCTTTGTGAGGGAGTAGTTAGCACAACAGATAATACAAACTCTGTCTCCATTAAATCTTAGATTACTAATACACAGGCCATTAGTGGAACAAGTTATAAGCTATACCGTTCTAAGAGGATGTGAAGTGAACATAGGAGAAAAAATCCTTAAGGTCAAGCAAGTGATGTTACACCTAAGAGATGTCAACTGTATCATTAGAATTGATTGGTTATCCACCCATGAATACAAGTTGGATTGCAAGAACAAGATCGTAGCCCTCTGGGGCGAGAATGCCAAGGAAGTGGTATTACGGGGAAAGAAGAGCTCGACTTGACCACATATAATATCTAGTTTAAAGGCATAGAGGATGATGCACAAAGGGTGTGAAGCGTTCCTAGCTCAAATCATGAGTACTAAAACAATAAAAATAACTCCAAATGATACCTGAGTAGTGCGAGAATACACAAATGTGTTCTCAGAAGGTTTTCTTGGACTACCACTAGATAAATAGGTCGATTTTTTAATCCACATCATCCTAGGTACCAACTCGATATCGTAAGCTCTGTATCAGATGACACCGGCCAAGCTAAAGGAGTTAAAGGAACAACTTGAGGAGCTGTTGGAGAAAGGGTTTATCAAACCCAATAATTCTTCTTGGGGAGCCCCAATCCTATTTTTTTTTTATTAATAAGGACATGAGCATGCGACTATGCATATATTACTATTGTCTAAACCACGCAACAATAAAAAACTGATATCCACTACCTAGAATTGATGATTTATTTGATCAACTAATAGGAGCGTCTTAGTTCTCTAAGATCGACCTATGATACGGGTACCACCAATTGAAGGTCAGAGATGAGGATAATCAGAAAACTAATTTTAGGATGAGGTATGGGCATTACGAATTCAGGGTAATACCATTCAGATTAACCAATACATCAACAACCTTTTTATGGATATGATGAACATGATCTTCTAGCCATAACTTAACCAATTCGTCATAGTATTTATTGATAACATACTGGTATACTCTCGAACAAAAGCAGACCATGAAGTGCACCTTTGCACAGTGCTAGAAGCGCCGAGGAAAGAACAATTGTTTGCCAAATTCACAAAGTGTGAATTATCGTTGAGAGAAGTATGATTCTTGGGTCACGTGATATCAAGGAAAGGAATTAAGGTAGGTTTAGAGAAGGTCAAAGCAGTGTCCAACTAGAAGGTGCAAAAAAAACCTACAAAAGTGAGGAGCTTCCTTGGGTTGGCCAGATACTACATGAAGTTCATGGAGAACTTCTCCATCCTAGCAGCCACAGTGACACAACTGAATTGGAAGGGCATTAAGTATGAGTGGAGCGCGAAGTATGAGGAAGCATTCCAAGAACATAAGACGAGACTCACCACATCTCCCATAATTTCCCTTCCTGATATGAATGGAGAGGATTATACAATGTTTAATGACACATCGAGACATGGACTAGGATGCGTATTGATGCAACGAGGGAAGGTGATCTTATATGTATCTAGACAACTAAAGAAACACAAAGTCAATTATCTGACTCATGACCTAGTGTTGGCAGCCATCGTTTTCGCTCTGAAGATATGGAGGCATTACCTATATGGAGTTACTTGCTGAATCTTTACCTATCATAAGAGTCTTAAGTACTTTATAATGCAGAAAGAGATAAACTTGAGGTAGAGGCGATGACTAGAATTGATAAAGGACTATGATCTGATAATAAAATATCACCTAGGGAGAGCAAACAATGTAGATGATGCCCTAAATCACAAGCTCGGGGTAAGATTAGCTCAAATAAGGTCATCATACCTACTAGTGTTGGAACAACTGAAGCACCTATGCATAACTCTAGACATAGATAAGGAAACCTCGTGTTTGATGGTGAACATGATAGTTTGACCTTTATTGATGGATCAAATCAAGGTCAAGCAAAAGACTGATCTAAGCCTAAAGAAATACGTTAACATCATCATCGAAGCTACTACCACTAACTTCTACATAATAGCATATGAACTACTAGCCTTTAAGGGCAGGGTGGTGGTACTAGATGATACATGACTGAAGAACGCCATACTTGAGGAGGCACACAACTTCATTTATGATATGCATCCTAGTAGCACCAAGATGTATAGAACCTTGAAAGAAGGTTACTAGTGGTCATACATGAAAAGGGAGATCGCGGAGTACGTTGCCAATTGCTTATCCTGTTAACAAATTAAGGACGAGTATTAGAAGTCGGTAGGACTCCTCCAACCGCTCCCTATTCCGGAATGGAAGTGGAAGAAGACCACGATAGACTTCGTGACAGTATTGCCACCATATGCCTGAGGACATGAGACAATATGGGCCATTGTTGACTGCCTTATAAAGGTCGGCCACTTTCTACCCATCAAGCTTACTGACTCAGTAGAAAAACTAGCCAACTAATGCACAATATAGATCACATGTTTGAATGGAGTGCCATAATCAATAGTGTCAAACAAGGATCCAATGTTTACCTCCACGTTCTGGCCGACTTTACAATTGTCATGCCCTGACTCGGTTTGGTTGGATCTCCGTGAACAACCTGCCGCTCTCTTGGTTAAAGAAGAGATCCCCCCTTCTTTAATTCAAGAGGAGCCAGGCATAATCTCCACCTTGTTCCCTAGAATAACATAAATCAATAATAATGCAAGCTTAAGATGAGATTTAAGCATATATGACAGAGGGTAAATCTTAGTGTTATCCCTAGTCATTCTCTAATCCTCAAAAGGGATAAAAATGGTGGGTGAGTTTCTACAACTCAGTGAACGGGTATTTAAAAAAAATAGTTTTTTTGAATTAGAGTGTGCTAGACTCCTTATCTCCTTTAAAATTCTTTCTTCCTTAATTTCTCGGTTTTCAAAAACCATTACTCATCATTAACCACAAAACCTTTGTTTATCAACCAACACATGCACTTGATCTAAAAGGGATCACATATTCATAGGGCAACTCATCCACTATACCCATTTGTGGTGTCAGAACGACTTTACCAGCCACCTAGATAGATGCCCGTCCACTTCTACCCTGGGAATGAGTGGATGTACGCGACATCCGACCCTCAAACCCAAAAAGAAAACTCCATATCCATATGAGGACAAAGACCTCATCTCGACCCCACCCTAGTCTCATGTGCATCAAGCTACGTTGAGTTCTCTAACTATTGGCACCACAAATTGCCATTATCTCCACCATGTCATCCAGTAGCCCCTAGGACGCATCACTACCCCTCTAAGGCATCTTGATGGTCCCGAACCTCAGTGCATGCACAAAACAATAATTTTCTAAATAAACCATTTAATCTTTGGTGCAATTAGTCCAACGACCCTGACCCTCAACTTGACCTGTAGCTATTTGTCTTGACTGGTCCGTCGACCTGTCTTATCGCACTATCGCTAGTCCATTGAGTATGTCGGTCCTGTCTTGGTACCATGGCCAAATCACATCATTCATTAAAGTTTTCATAGCTTAACATCATGTTTGTTTACAAGTTTTTGCTAATGCCAACTGGGCCCATTATAGGAGATTTTCAAAAAAATTGAGCATTTTAGCCCCTAAGTTCTAAAACCGAGGCCTTCGGTCTATCAAAGCTATTCGATCTCCCATCAATAAGGTCTCCCAAAATGTTTAAGCAGTGGCACATAATTAGGGGAGAACACTTTCAACAAAAATAATCTTTTCATTCGTCTATCACTCCAACTAGTTGTGATGACATCTTCGCTTACAACCGGTAAATGGGTTTTCCACTTCCTTCTAGTAAGTCTATCATACGAACCAAGTATGATCTACTACTTACAACTGGTAAATAGTTTTTCCATGTGTTTTTTCATATCACCCCATCCAGGTGTGATGTTAAAATTCCACTTAGTAGTGGTTTTTCATTTCGAGGTACACATTATCTGTCACGCCCTGACCCGGATGTATGGGGTTTACATTATCCCAACCGGGTATGATGTGAAATTTCCCACTCATCCAACAACGTAGTGAATTCCTCTTAACTGGTTCTTTGCCTCCACGCGAGCTTGTCTTTGCTGGCATTCTCAGTACTTCATGTTCCTACACGATATGAATATCCTTTTTCATTATCCTTTGGCCTAATAGTCTTTATTCAACACAAATGAATAAAATGCCCAAACTTTTAGTTATTTGTATTTAGGTCCCTAAAATTCTGTTTTTTCTTTAACTTTAGGTCCCTAATGCCACTTTTCCCCCAAATTGAGTCCCGAAACATATAAAATTTACTTTGGGAGCACAATTTATTTAAAATCACAAAAAGGGGTTCAAGTTTCCCAAATTCCTAATTTGATCCCCAACTTTTCAAAATTTACCATTTTGCCCCCACTTTACAAAAATGGTAAATTTCACCCCCAAAATTTCAAAAATTGACTAATTAGTCCTCCAATATCTTTTCCATTGCCAACTAGCCCTCCAATTTGGGAAATTACACTTTAGTTCCTCGAATTTTTGAAATCCCCAAGTTCACCCAAAATTTTCCCCCAATTTCCTCCTTTCAACCTGGTCGAATTTGATTTCATCAAATTGACCGATCAATGAAGGTTAATTATTGAAATTGAAGGTAGATTTAAGTTTCTACACATCCATACAATTCAATTGTACTTTCAATTATATGAATTGATGCAAGGACAAGCTCAAATGGAGATTCATCGGAAAACTGGACGTAGAAAGAGAAAGCTTCGAAAGCTTACCGTCGGGGGTGCGGCGGTTCGAGCTTTCCATCTGGGTAGATAAGTCTCATCTTGAGGTTACTCCTAGAATCAAGAATCACCTAAATTCATGTCAAATTGAGGGAGAATTCAGTCAGTAAAAATTCGCTGGTTCTCCCTCTAGCACCGATCGAAATTTATAGAGATGAGCTAAATTGGCTTACCTTTCCGCTCTAATTTAGTCGTATGAGGGATGAGGAAGTGTTGGGAGATCTTGGTTTGGCCTGAACAGGGCTCGAATCAGCTGATTTCAGCTTGACAAAAATAGGGCAGCTTCGGTCCACCGGAGTTGCTTCACTGTTCGATCACGCCGACGCTTCTCCGGCGATCCTCGTTGCAATTGGAGACCACCTTGAGTAGCTGACTTCTCACCGGGTCTAAAGAACTCGACCACGGCTTCTTTGGCTTAGAAAAACTCCTATGTCGGAGCTCATGTTCAAGCTTCATTGGGAAACTGAGTAGCTGAGAGAGAGTGAGGTTTTTAGGTGTGTGGAGGAATGAAGAGGGGCTCTTTATATAGGGAGCTCGGGGACTCTCCGACCATCTGTTTGGCACCTTAATGACAGTCATTGATGGTCTAAAACTTACTAAATTGAAACGTTTCTTCTTCGCATGGCGCTGTTCGATTTTTCAGCGACTGAACAGTGCTGTCATCCAAAGAAAGAAGATGATACTGTTCCAAACTGGATCGGATCAGTCCATATCGTGTTCAATGCTTAAACTGGCCGATTCAAGCCTGATTCAACCGAGTTTTTCAAAATTAAAAATTCTAAATACATCTAAATTCATTCTGTATCCAATGATGGCTTAATTCTCCAATTTGAATTTTCTAAGCCACCAAGAAAAATGAATTTAACATTCGGTTCAATAGTGGTTCAAACTGTCCAAACCGGTTTGGATCCAATTCACCTAAATCAGTCTGGTTTTTTCCCCAAATTATCCTAAAGTCCCTTTTCAAGGTTGTTATGACTCTTTGGGTCACCCGAGAGTTGTAAGTTTCTTGATTTGCCCATTCTCTAGGTTTGTGTCACACCCCGACCTGGTTTGGTCTGATCCATGTGAACAACCCGCCACTCTCCTAGTTTATTAAATGGTTTCCCCTTATTATAAACCATAAAGAGTAAGACGTCCTTTCAACTTGCACCTTTTCTTAGAATAACATAAATCAAAACTACATAATATTTTAAATTTAACATACCCGTATCACAAGCATCATAGTTGATGGTCTTTAAGGATATGTTTTCCAAAATTACCACTTCCTTTCTTTCAAAAATCCTTTCATTTCAAATCTTAGTTTTAACCACCATTTCTTATTAACCACAGTGCATTATCACCCAACACACATCCTTCATCATGAAGGTCAAACACACATTCACAAGCCAACCTGTGCACTAAACCCACTTGTGGTGTCAGAGCGACTTTATCGGCCGCCTAGATAGAAGTACATACACTTCTACCCTAAGAATGAGTGGATGTTCATGACATTTGACCCTCAATCCTGAAATCAATTCTTCATGTGCGTATGAGGACAGAGACCTTATCCTATCCCCACCCCATTCTCATGCGGTTGGTACTACTCCAAATTTTGCAAGGTCACCTAGTACAACGAACTGCCCTTATACCCACCAAGTCGTCCAGTGCCCTTAGGACGCATCACTACCCCTTTTGGGCATCTTGATGGTCCCATAATCACAGTGCATGCATAATAAGTGTTTTCGTATCATGCCATATAATTTGTGGTGCTATTGATTCAACGACCCCGACCCTCAACTTAACCCGCAATTGTTTGTCTTGACTGGTCCGTCGACCTGTCATGTCGCACAACCGCTAGTTGACTGAGTATGTCGGTCCTATCTTGGTACCATGGCCAAACAATTCCTTTATTTAAAGTTTTATGGCATATAACTCATGTTTGTTTACGAGCTCCTGCTCATGCCAACTGGCCTTGGGCCCACTTTACGAGATTTTCAAAATCGGGCATATTAGCCCCCAAGTTCCAAAATCGAGGCCCCCGACCTATAAGAGCTATTCGAGCTCCCATCAAGAAGGTCTCCCAAATCGTTTAAGCATTGACGCACAGTCAGGGGAGAGCACTTCCGACAAAAATATGTTTTTAGCTGTCCATCATACCGACCAGGTATAAGGACATCTCCTCTCATAACTGATGAACGGGTTTTCAACTTCCTTTGAGGAAGTTTCATCATACCAACAGGGTATGGTATACTTACAACCGATAAGTAGTTTTTCTGCATATTTTTCACATCACTCCTCCAAGTTATGATGTTTAAAATACCACTTAGAAGTGGGTTTTCATTTCAAGGTACTTATCATCCCCAACCGAGTATGATATAAAATCCCACTCACCTATTAATGTAGTGAATTCCACTAGACCGGTTCTTTGTATCCACGCGAGCTTGTCCTTGCTGGAGTTCCCGGTATTTTGTGTTCCTACATGATATGAACATCTCGGTTCATTATCCTTTGACTTAATAGCCTTCATTCATTCCAAATGAATGAGAAAATCAAACTTTCATTTATTTGCAATATGGACCCTAAAGTTATTTCTCTTTAACTTTAAGTCACTAATGCCGATTTTTCTTCAAATTGAGTCCCAAAACTTTTAAAATTTATCATAAGACCTCAATTTATTCCATTTCACAAAAAGGGGTTTAATTTCCCAAATTTCCAATTTGGTCCCCCAACTTTTCTAAAATTACCAATTTTCCCTTCCTTTAAAAAAATAGTAAAATTTACTCCAAAAATTCTAAAATTCCTCAATTGGCCCTCTAACATTTTTATCATGCCCAATTGACCCTTGATTTTGGGAAATTGCATTTCGATCCTTCAAATTTTTGAAAATCCCCAATTTCCCCAATTTTTTCCCAAATTCCAACTTCTTAACATAACTGAATTTTATTTCATGAAATTGACCAATCAAACACTTCCAATTGTTGAAATTAAGTTTCTACATGTTCATATGATTCTCTGGCAATTTGAATTGCAATTTTTAACGCCGGAATGAGCTCAAATGGAGCTTCACCGAAAAATGGATTGTAGAGAGAAAGCTTTGATTACTCACTAGTGAGGGCGTGACGGTCTGAGCTTTCTATTTGAGCAAGTAGTTCTCATCCTGAGGTTCATCCTAGAATTAAGAATCACATCAATTGATGCTGAATTGAGTTAAAATTTCATCATTGAAATTCTATCGGTTCTCTCTCTAGCACCGGTCGGAAATTACAGAGGGAAGCCGAATTGGCTTACCTTTCAGTCCTAATTCGGCCGTGAGAGGGCCGAGGAAGTGTTGGGAGGGCTTGGTTTGGCCTAAGGAGGGCTTAAACTGGCCAATTTCAACTCGTCTGAAATAGGGCAGCTTCGGTTCACTGGAGCTTCTTCACTGTTCCATCACGCCAGCACTTCTCTGACAACCCTCGAAGCAAACGGAGACTACAGACGTGTAGCTGACTTCTCCCCTGTTCTAAAGAACGCAACCTCACCTTCTTTTGCTTAGAAATGACTATATTTCGAAGCTCTGGTTCGAGCTTTTCAGGTGTGGAGTGGATGAATGGGGAGGGGGTCTTTATATAGGAAGTTCGAGGACTCCTTGGCCGTCCGATTGGTGCCTTTATAACAGGCAGTGATGGCCGTAAACGTATTTAATGAAGATGTTTCTTCTTCATTGGCACTACTTCGATTTTTCAATGAGTGAACAGTGTTGTCATCTAAAGGAAGAAGACGACATTGTTTCGAACAGGACCAGAGCGGTTCGAATCGGGTTTAAAGCTTAAACTAGCCGGTTCACCATCCATTTGATGGAGTTTTTCAAATCTAAAAATTTCTATATTCATCTAAATTCATTTTCTATCCAATGGTGGCCTCAAATATCAAATTTGAATTATTTAAGCCAAATAGAAAAATGAATTTAGAATCTGATTCAATAGTGGTTTAAACCGGTCCAAGCTAGTTTGGATACGGTTCACCTGAACCGGTTTGGTTTTCATCTCCAATTTACCCTAAAGTCCTATTTCATGACTATTATGACTTCTTAGGTCACTTAGGGTCCATAAATTTCCTAGTTTACCATCTCTCTATCAGTTCTGGTTCATAAACCGGCTCGGTTCTTAAAATGGTTTAATTCGGTTCGGGTCTGATTCACCTAAACCGGTTTGGTTTTTCTCTCCCACTTTGTTCTAAGGTTCCTTTCCAAGGTTTATAAATCTTTTTGGGTCACAAGGGAGTTGAATTTCTCTAATTTTCCCATTCTCCAATAAAATGGGTTTGTGAACCGGTTCAGTTTTCTTACTCGGTTTCACCGATTCTTTTTCCCGATTTTCCTTAACTCAAAAGGGCGAGGTTTACAGGTTAGGGTTTTTGAACCGGTTTGGTTTTCTCGCTCGGGTTGACCGGTTCTTCCCTAGTTTTTCCTTAACACCAAGGGCGGGGCTTACAACTCTCCCCTCCTTTTAGGAGTTTTGTCCCCAAAACTTATTTCACTTCTTTTGTACTAGAGTAACTTCCATTGATAACAACTTGTAGTTTATCGACATACAACCTTCTCATTTATTTTCGTTTATCGCTTATATAATACACACTTAAGATTTTCTTTTCCTTCCCATCATTTTCTCATTCCATGGAACTTACTTTAACTAAGCATATCTCACTGGAAGGTTTAAGATCATATCCTTAAATTCACATCTTTCGTTACTTAAAGTACAATTTCTCCATCCTTTGATTCTTTACTGAAGATTTCAGGATTAGGAGTTCCAAAATACCCAATCATTCCTGTATCCAATTATTCTCTTTACTGTTGATCTCCTTAGCTCAATGTCCATTCAAGCACCTTGTACATGCTTCCACAGGTGTCGGTGGTATCACCTTTTCATCCTACAAGGATACTTCCCTCATTAATTGGTTATTACAACTTTGTTCCAAATTTAATGCCTGGCCTTGTCATGCTTAACTAACGAATTCTTCCTCACTTGAGTCATATTTCCTTGAGATTGTTGGGCTTACATGTTCCCCCATAGCATAACATTCTCTAGAACCCATCTTGACCTTTTAACATATTTAAAATACTTCCATAATGATTGTTCTCAACCTCCCTATTTTTCAGGGATAGTATAACTTATCCCTCTTTTCATTTTGTAGTATTCCTTGACTATCTTTATTAATATAAAATCATCCCTTTTTGCTTTTGACGTCATATCCCATATAACCATATTGGTTTTCCTTACTTACTCGTCTTTTCCAACTTCTTTATTGGGTCTTTCCAATTTCAAGTCTTTGAGTTTCCTGATAACTTACTAACATGCTAAAATTTACATCATTCCTCATTTTCCAGTGGTGTTCTTTTCTCAAGAACTTTCCTTTTTCTTAATCCACTGTTACTCACTCGTGATCATTTCACAATTCTTTATTCCGAGTTAGTTCCTTTCTTACTCGTCCGACATCTTTTTGGTGTTATCTACCTACTTACCTATTACTTGGGTTTAACTTACCCCTTGGGCCCTCACGATTACTTTCCCTTTGCACTTGATCCTTTCATCTTCAACAAATTGTCTTTGAGGAGCTTATCTTCTTCCCAATTCTGTTGGTTCCATTACCTCCTAATTGGAACATAAATGTTTTCCCAAGGTTTCTTTCTTGGTAAGTCCTATACTCCTTTTCTCTCATAATTCTCTTCTAATTTTACCATTACGAATGTCTAACCTTAAATGACATTCCTTGATGCCATCTTCTCCTACTTACCTTTACCCTTGAGACCTAGAGTACTTCTTGTATACTTCATCTTCATTCTTACTTGCTCCCAGTACTCATCTATTTCTTTGAGGTGGAATTCACATCCCCTTTATCTCACAATCTCTTGATTGCCTTGTAGAAAGCTTATTTAACCATCTCTTAGCTTTTGGGTTGTTACTCTGGTCTTAGCAATTAATCTCTTTATGGTCTTCCTCTATGCTTATTTCCCAAAGGTTTTGGCCTTTCCATATTTTCTTTCTTTACCAGGATTTTGAACTTCGCAAGGGTCCGTTTGTTAACGGCCTCATCTGTCTTATCCTCTTAGTTTAATTATTTTGAGATGGTCGTCTCTTGAATCTTCTTGTCATTAGTATCCACCCCTTTGCACTATTTAAGGTGTAGTCTTTACTATTCCCCTATCCTTCATAAAGCGTAGTTTATTTTCTCGGATGATCTGGTTTTTATGAGTTATTTCCTTCAACTAGGTCCGTCTAAAATCCCCATTTGGTTAATGATGAGTAATGGTTTTTGACAACTGAGAAATTAAGGAAGAAATAATTTTAAAGTAGATAAGGAGTCTGACACACTCCAATTAAAAATACTATTTTTAAAATTTTTTTAAATACTCATTCACTGAGTTATAGAAACCTATCTGCCATTTTTTATCCCTTTTTAGGATTAGAGAATGGATAGGGATAACACCAGGATTTACCCTCTATCAAGTATGCTTAAATCTCCTCTTAAGCTTGCATTATTATTGATTTATGTTATTTCAGGTAACAAGGTTGTGATTATGTCTAGCTACTCTTGAATTAAAGAAGGGGGAAACCCCTCTTGAACCAAGGGAGCGGTGAGTTGTTCATGGGGATCCGACCAAACCCAGTTGGGGCATGACAACTTGAGTGGTATCAGAGCTAAGTTCCCTTGAGACATTATCAATAATATGCCCTGACATTAATAAAATTTTAACTACCATGTAGGAAGGAAAATTCATAGGAAGTTTGCGGTGAAAACCAATCCTCCCCACATAACCCTGAAAAAGACACCTATCCCAAGAGAGGCAGCTATTCAACGATTCTTAAAGGGCTAGAAAAGAGTAACCAAGGATATGGTAGAAGATTATCGAAAACTGGTGGGAGCCTTATGGGAACCAGAAGGCATCACATACCCTCTTCCAAGGTAAGAGGAACCTGTACATCCTCCTAGGAGTCCAACCCCTCCTCCAGCCCCACAACAACCTGAGAGGAATCCAACTAAGAAAGAGGCTTGGGACAACTACTGGAATACATATGTCACCTTCATGAAAGTCTAACAAGTACCCCTACCTACTCAGTCCAGCTTTAATCCCTCACAATGGATAAAGTGGATGTATGAG
Source organism: Trapa incisa (assembly GCA_030064435.1). Lineage (NCBI taxonomy): Eukaryota > Viridiplantae > Streptophyta > Magnoliopsida > Myrtales > Lythraceae > Trapa > Trapa incisa. The sequence continues at coordinate 16,685,351 of CM057779.1, read as the reverse complement.
TGTGAGGCGGAGGTATTAAGGCGGTACGGAGTTTGACATCCTTATCTATTAATATTTGGCATGATAGCCTTCATTCCTTACGTATGAACGAAAATTTCCAAAACTTTCAGTTAATTGCATTTAGATCCCTAAAGTTCTTTTTCCTTGACTTTATGTTCCTAATGCCAATGGTGGCTTCAATTCCCCAATTTGAATATTTTAAGCCACCTAGAAAAATGAATTTCGAAACTGGTTCAATGATGGTTCAAATCGGTTCAATCCGGTTCACATGAACTAGTTTGGTTTTCTCTTCCAATTTGTCCCAAAGTCCTCTTCCATGGTTTTTATGACTCTTCGAGTCACTCGGGATGTGTAAATTTCCCAATTTGCCCTTTCTCTAACGATTGAGGTTTGTGAACCAGTTAGGTTTTCTCACTTGGGTTGACCAATTCTTTCCCCAGTTTCCTTATCTTTAAGGGATGGGGTTTACATATCTTCCAAAAAGAAAACTCCATGTCCGTATGAGGACAAAGACCTCATCCCGACCCCACCCCCGTCTCATGCGCATGAAACTACGTTAAGCTTCCCTAACTGCTGGCACGACAAACTACCCTTATCTCCACCATGTCATCCAATGTCTCCTAGGACGTATCACTACCCCTCTTGGGCATCTTGATGGTCTCGAACCTCAGTGCATGCACAAAACAATACTTTTTTCAATCTTTGTGCCATTGGTCTAATGGCCCCACCCTCAACTCGATCTACAGTTGTTTGTCTCGACTGATCTGTCGACTTGTCTTGTCGAACTGCTGCTAGTCCATTGAGTATGTTGCTCCTATCTTGGTACCATGGCCAAATCACATCATTTATTAAAGTTTTCATGGCTTATCATCATGTTTGTTTACGATTTAGCCCCCTAGTTCCAAAACCTAGGCCTCAGGCCTATTAAAGCTATTCGAGCTCCTGTCAAGAAGGTCCCCCAAAATGTTTAAGCAGTGGCACACAGTCAGGGGAGAGCACTTCTAACAAAAATAATCTTTTCATTCATCTATCACTCTAACCAAGTGTGATGACATCTCGGTTTACAACCGGTAAACGGGTTTTCCACTTTCTTCTAGGAAGTCCATCATACCAACCAAGTATGATCTACTTAAAATAGGTCAGTAGTTTTTCGGTGAGTTTTCTTACATCACTGTATCCAGGTATGATGTTAAAATTCCACTTAGTAGTGGTTTTTAATTTTGAGGTACTCATCATCCCAGTCGGGTATGATGTGAAAATTCCCACTCACCCGATAATGTAGTGAATTCTTCTTAACTGGTTCTTTGGATCCATACGAGCTTGTTTTTTCTAGCATTCCCGGTACTTCGTATTCCTACACAATATGAACATCCTTGTTCATTATCCTTTGGCCTAATAGCTTTTATTCATCATGAATGAATAAAATGCCTGAACTTTTAGTTATTTGCATTTAGGTCCCTAAAATTCTTTTTTTTTCTTTAACTTTAGGTCCCTAATGCCAATTTCCCCCTAAATTGAGTCCCAAAACTTCTAAAATTTACTTTGGGATCTTAACTTATTCAAAATCACAATAAGGGATTCAAGTTTCCCAAATTCCCAATTTGGTCGCCAACTTTTCAAAATTTACCATTTTGCCCCTAATTTACAAAAATGGTAAATTTCACCCCAAATTTTCCAAAAATTGACCAATTGGTCCTCCATTATCTTTTTCATGGCCAATTGGCCCTCAATTTTGGGAAATTGCACTTTAGTCTCAAGAATTTTTGAAATCCCCATTTTCCCCCAAAAGTTTTCCCACAATTTCCCCCTTTCAACCTGGTCGAATGTGATTTCATCAAATTGACCGATCAATTGAAGTTAATTGTTGAAATTGAAGGTAGATTTAAGTTCCTACACATCCATACAATTTAATTACACTTTGAATTGCATGAATTAATGTTGGGACAATCTCAAAAAGAGCTTTGCCAAAAAATTGGACGTAGAGAGAGAAAGTTTCGAAAGCTTACTGTCGGGGTGCGGCAGTCTGAGCTTTTGATCTAGGCAGATAGTTCTCGTCCTAAGGTTTCTTCTAGAATCAAGAATCATCTCAATTCATGTCTAATTGAGGGAGAATTCGGTTAGTAAAGATTCACCGGTTCTTTCTCTAGCACCGATTGGAATTTATAGAGTGGAGTTAAATTGACTTACCTTTCTACTCTAATTCAATCGTATGAGGGTTGATGGAGTGTTGTGAGAGCTTGGTTTGGTCTAGGGAGGGCTCGAATCGGCTGATTTCAGCTCGATAGAAATAGGGGTAGCTTCAGACTGCCGAAGCTACTTCATTGTTTGATCACGTCGGCACTTCTTTGGTCCACACAGCAATTGGAGACCATCGTCGACTAGCTGACTTCTCCCCAAGTCTAAAAAACCTGACCGCATCTTCTTTGGGTTAGAAAAACCACTATGTCGAAGCTTTAGTTCAAGATTAATTGGAAAACTGAGTAGCTGAGAGAGAGTGAGGTTTTCAGGTGTATGGAGAATGAATGGAGCGGGCCTCTTTATATAGGGAGCACGGGAACTCTCTCGCCGTCCATTTGGCACCTTAATGATAGTCATTGATGGCTTGAAATGTACTGAATGGAAATGATTCTTTTTCAATGGTGAGTGAACAATGTTGTCTTGAAGGAAGAAGATGACAATGTTTTGAACCAGACCAGACCAGTCTCAACCGGGTTCAACGCTTAAACCGCCCGGTTCAGGCCCGATTCGACCAAGTTTTTTAAAATTAAAAATTTATAAATTCATCTAAATTCATTCTCTATCCAATGGTGGCCTTAATTCTTCAATTTGAATTTTATAAGCCACCAAGAAAAATGAATTTAGCATCCAATTCAATAGTGGTTCAAACCGGTTCAATTCGGTTCGGATCTGGTTCACCTAAACCAGTCTGGCACACAGTTAGTGGAGAGCACTACTGACAAAAATATATTTTTAACTGTCCATTATACTAACCGAGTATGAGGACATCTCTACTCATAATCGATGAACAGGTTTTCCACTTCCTTTAAGGAAGTTTCATCATACCAACCGAGTATGATCTACTTACAACTGGTAAGTAGTTTTTCCGCATGATTTTCACATCACTTCTCTCAGGTGTGATGTTTAAAATCCCACTCACCTGATCATGCAGTGAAATTCCACTTATTTGGTTTTCATCCCTAGTGAGCTTAACCTCAACCAGTGTTCCCAATGTCTTGTTTTCCTACACGAAATGAAAATTGTTGTTTATTATCATTTGGCATAATCACCTTCATTCAACATGAATTACTAAATTCTCAACTTTTTAAATATTTACAAATTGGTCCCTACAGTTATTTTTCCCATTACTTTAGGCCCTCAATTTCCGATTTTCCCTAGACTGAGTCTCAGAATTTTAAAATTCCTCTTGGGACCTCAATTTCATAAAAAAGGGGTTCAAGTTTCCCAAATTCCCAATATGGCCCCCAAATTTTCCAAAATTACCATTTTACCCTTCCTTTACAAAAAATGGTAAATTTTACCCCAAAAATTTTTAAATTGCTCAATTGGTCCCCTAACACTCTTAATATGCCCAAATGACCCTCAATTTTATAAAATTACATTTTGGTCCTTCGAATTTTCGAAAATCCCCAATTCTCACCCAATTTCAACTTCCTAACACAGTCGAATTTGATTTCATCAAATTGACCGATCAAACACTTCTAATTGTTTAAATTGAAGTTAAATTTGAGTTTCTACATCTTCAAACGATTCAATAGCACTTTGAATCATAAGTTTTGATGCTAGAACAAGCTTAAATGGAGCTTCGCCAAAAAACATAACGTAGAGAGAGAAAACTTCAATTGCTCACCGTCAAGGGCGCGGCGGTCCAAGCTTCCAATTTGGGCAGATAGCTCTCCTCCTGAGGTTGATGCTGAATTGGGTGAGAATCCTATCATTGAAATTATGTCACTTCTCTCTCTAGCATCGATTGAAAATTGCAGATGGGAGCTAAATTGCCTTACCTTTTAGTTCTAATTTGACCGTAGGAGGGCTGAGGAGGTGTTGGGAGTGCTTAATTTGGCCTGAGGAGGGCTTGAATTGGCCAATTTCAGCTTGGTTAAAATAAATCAGCTTCGGTCCGTCGGAACTACTTCACTGTTCGTTCACGTCAGCAATTCTCTAGCTACCCTCGGAGCGAATGGATGTTACCACCATGTAGCTGACTTCTCCCTAGTTCTAAGGAACCCGACCATGCCTTCTTTGGCTCATAAAATACCCTATATCAGAGCTCTAGTTTGAGCTACACCGAAAAACTAAGCAAATAAGATAGAGTGAGATTTTTAGTTGTGGAGATAATGAATGGAAAAGGAATCTTTATATAGGGAGCTCGGTGACTCGTCGGTCATCTGTTTGTCACCTTTATTACAGTTATTGATGGCCTGAAACAAACTTAATGGAAACATTTCTTCTTCGTCAGCGTTGTTTCGATTATCCGGTGAGTGAACAGTGTTGTCATCTGAAGGAAGAAGACAATATTGTTCCGAATTGGACCGGATCAGGTTCAAAGCTTAAACCGTAAGTTCACCCCCAATTCGACGAAAATTTTCAAATATAAAAATTTATAAATTCATTTTCTATCAAATGGTGTCCTAAAATCTCAAATTTGTATTTTTTAATCCAACTAGAAAAATAAATTTATTATCTTGTTCAATAGTGGTTCAAGCGGTCCAAACTGGTTCAATTTGGTTCCGATCCTATTCACCTGAACCAGTTTGGTTTTCATCCCCCCGCTCATCCTAGAGTCCTTTATCATGACTTATGTGACTCTTTAGATCACTTGGGGTCCATATATTTCCCGATTTTCCCTCTCTCTTTCGGTTCCAATTGATAAGTCGTCTTGGTTCCTAAACCGGTTCAGATCCGGTTCACCCAAATCGGCCCGATTTTTCTCTCCCACTTGGTTCTAAAGTTCCTTTCCAAGGTTTATGAATCTTTTTGGGTTATGTGGGAGTTGAAATTTGTCCAATTTGCCCGTTCCTCAATAATCGGGTTTGTGAAGCATTTCGATTTTCTCACTCGGTTTGACCAGTTCTTTCCCAATTTTTCCTTGACTCAAAAGAGTGGGGTTTACAAGTTTCTACAACTTAGTGAATGAGAAATTTTAAAAATTAAATTTCAATAAAATAGTTTTTGAATTGGAGTGTGCCATACTCCTTTTTTCCTTTAAAACATTTCATCCTCATAATCACGGTTGTTATAGCCATTTCACATAATTAACCCCAAACGGTGTGTTTATGAACCAAGACACATCCTTCATCATGAAGGGAACGCACATTCGTAGGGCATCACATCCATTGCACCCACTTGTGGCATCGGAGCAACTTTACCGGCCACCTAGATACAAGCCCATCCACTTTTACCTTAAGAATGAGTGGATGTAAGTGGCATCTAACCCAAAAAGAAACTTTGTGTCCGTATGAGGATAGAGACCTCATCTCGACCCCACCCCGGTCTCATGTGCATAAAGCTACGTTGAGCTTCCTTGACTGATGGCACGACAAACTACCCTTATCTCAACCATATCATCTAGTAGCCCTTAGGATGCATCACTACCCCTCTTGGGCATCTTGATGGTCCCAAACCTCAATGCATGCACAAAACAATAATTTTCCAAATAATCCATTTAATCTTTGGTGCCATTGGTCCAATGGCCCTAACCCTCAACTCGACCTACAGCTATTTGTCTCGACTGGTCCGTCGACCTATCTTGTCGCACTGCCACCAATCCATCGAATATGTTGGTCATGTCTTGGTACCATGGCCAAACACATCATTCATTTAAAGTTTTCATGGCTTAAACTCATTTTTGTTTATGAGCTCCTGCTTGTGCCAATTTGCCTTGGGCCTACTATACGAGATTTTCAAAATCTGGCATTTTAGCCCCTAAGTTCTAAAACCGAGGCCTCCGGCCTATATGAGCATTTCGAGCTCCCATAAAGAAGGTCTCCCAAAAAGTTTAAACAGTGGCACACAATTAGGGGAGAGCACTCCCGACAAAATAATCTTTTAATCTCTTAATCACACCAACCGGGTGTGAGGATATCTCCTCTTATAACCAATAAGCGGGTTTTCTACATCCTTCCAGGAAGTTCATCATAGCAACCGGGTATGATCTACTTACAACCGATAAGTAGTTTTCTGTGTAATTTCCACATCACTCCATCTACGTGTGATGTTTAAAATTCCACTTATAATGGATTTTCATTTCCAAGGTTCTCATCATCCCAACCTAGTATGATGTAAAAATTCCACTCACCCGTAAATGCCGTGAATCCTTCATAACCGGCTTTTCATCTCCCCGCGAGCTTGTCTTAGCTGGCATTCTCGGTACTTTGCGTTCCCACATGATATGAACATCCTTGTTCAATATACTTTGGCTTGATAGTCTTCATTCATCGCGGATAAATAAAATATCCAACATTTCAATTAATTGCAATTAGGTCCCTAAACTTCTTTTTCTTTAACTTTAGTTCCCTTGTGCCGATTGTTCTCCAAATCATGTCCCAAAACTTCAAAAATTTACTTTGGCACCTCAATTTATTAAAAAATTACAAAAAGGGGTACAAGTTTCCCAAATTCTCAATTTGTTCCCCAAATTTTCCAAAATTACCATTTTGCCCCTACTTTACAAAAATGGTAAATTTCACCCCAAAATTTCAAAAATTGACCAATTGGTCCTCCAATATCTTTTCCATACCCAATTAGCCCTCAATTTTAGGAAATTGCACTTAGTCCCTTGCATTTTCAAAATCACCAAAATTTCCCAATTTCAACCTTTCAACTTGGCCGAATTTGATTTTATCAAATTGACCAATCAAACGAGGTTAATTATTGAAATTGAAGGTAGATTTAAGTTATTACACATCCATACAATTCAATTGCACTTTGAATCACATGAATTGACGTCGGATCGATCTTAAACAAAGCTTCATCGGAAAACTGAACGTAGAGATAGAAAGTTTCGGAAGCTTACCGTCGAGAGCGTGGCATTCCGAGCTTTCTATCTGGACAGATAGCTCTTGTCCTGAGGTTCTTCCTAAAATCAAGAATCACCTCAATTCATGTCGAATTGAGGGAGAATTTGGTCAGTAAAGATATGTAGGTTCTCTCGCTATCACCAATCGGAATTCACAGAGGGGAGCCAAATTGGCTTACCTTTCCACTCTAATTCAGTCACATGAGGGCTGAGAAAGTGTTAGGAGAGCTTAATTTGGCATGAGGAGGGCTTGAATTTTCTGATTTCAGCTCGACAGGAATAGGGCAGCTTCGGTCCGCTGGAGCCGCTTCACTATTCGATCACGCCGTGCTTCTCCGACGATCCTCATATCAATTGGAGACTAGCACCGTGTAGCTGACTTCTCCTAGAGTCTAAAGAACCCGACTACACCTTCTTTGGCTAAAAAAAGTCCCTATGTTGGAGCTCTAGTTCGACCTTCATCGAAAAACTGAGTAGCTGAGAGAGAGTGAGGTTTTCAGGTGTGTGGAGGATGAATGGAGAGGGGCTCTTTATATAGGGAGCTCGAGGACTCTACGACCGTCTGTTTAGCAGCTTAATGACAGTAATTGAGGGGCCCTGACCCTCAATTCTTTATATCAAGGGATGTCATTTAAGGGTAGAAATTCCCTAGAGCAAATGTAAGAAAAGAATGTTAGGGGAAAGGCAAAGAATCCTACCAAGGAAGGAAGCCCCGAAAAGACATGCGTATCCCAATTAAGAGGAAATGGAACCAGCCCTTATTAGGAAATATTTTCCAAGGAAGGCAGTATTGTAATGGTCCAGTGTGACCTCTTTGGAGAGAATAGGAGAACTATGTAGAAAGAGGAAAACTAGTAACGGCGGACAGCCAAAAATAATGAACAAAACCCTCAGAAAGGATGAGATGTAGTAAAGACTACACTCTATGATGGACAATAGGATGAGCATGAATACAGCCGCCCAGACGATAGGACCAGAAAAATAAAGAGAAAGAGACAGTTAAAGAACTGGTCTTCGAGAGAACCATTGATTTAAACCACAACAAAGAAGGGAGAAGTGAAAAGGCTAAAACATTGGGAAAGAAGAACGAAGGAAAATCCTTAAAGCAATCGATGGCCAAAACTGGGTTTATAGACTTAAGACGGTTAAGTGAGCCTCACGAAGGGCAAACAGGAGAATTTGAAACAAGGAGGATGTGAATCCTCCTTAAACAAAAATAATCTAATGAATTAGCACCAAAAGATGCTGTGACAAGTATGAATGAGTGGACAACCCATACTAAGGTAATAAAGGCAAGAATGTTCAAGAAACGTTGTGAAAGTAAATCCCCAAAATAAGATGTGGCTAAGAAGGAATAACCACAATTGGTAAGACGGGTCATAGTCCACACACGCATATCAAGCTTAAAAAGTGGACGACCGAGCATAGGGTGGAATGCACGGAATAAAACCAATAATCAGAAGTATCCCATCTAAGGAATAAGGGATAAAACAAAAGTTGTGGATAGAGAAGGATTCAAAGCAAACATATGCCCTAACAAAGATAAGGGTGCAAAGAAAGGGAGAAAGAATCATACAATAAATGATAAGGAGGTTGAGCATGTAACTCCTAAGATGGAAATCTCTATTGTAAGAGACATAGTAGAGAACAAAACTGGAAGGAGTGAACCTTCCCAAGCAAAGTAATCGACACATAGATCGAAAGCAATTATCGTAGAATCAAGAATCATGAAGTGATTTATGAGCAAGTAAAAGTGGATTAAGGAAAAAGGAAGTCATTGAATAAGGGTGTCACTAAAGAAGAGAAAGGACATAAGAAGGGAAAAAATCCTCGTATGTCTCATCAGGAAACCCAACGATTGGAATTGAAAGGACCCAATAAAAACATTTGGAAAGGATGAGTAGGTAAGAGAAATCCATGCGGCTATATGAGACATAACTTCAAAGGCATGATGGATGAGAGGATAATGGTAAAAAGGATAGTTGAGGAATGCTATCAAAAGAAAAGAGGGATGAAGTTATATGATCCCTGAAAGGTCAAAAAAAGCTAAGAGAGACCCTCAAGGAGATGTTCTAGAAATCTAATAGATAAAGACAGGTCCTAGAAAATGTCATGCTGTAAGGGGTATGTAAGCCCAACAATCCCTAGGTGAATATGACTCAAAGTAAGGAAGAGTTGGCTAATAAGCATGACGAGGTCGAATATAAAAATTTAGACCGAAGTTATAATAGACAACGGATGGAGGAAGGGTCAAAATAGGACGAAAAAGTGATAATAAAGAAAACTGTGGAAATAAGTACGTAACGCCCGAAAGAACATTGAGCTAAAGGTTTCAACGACCAAGGGGTTAACTAGACACGAGAATGGATAGGTATCTTGGAATTCCCAATCTTGAGTACAGAACCTCAAAGGGAAGAATGTGCTCTAAGCAAAGAAAGATATAAATCTAAGAATATACCCTGAAGTAAGGTATGTCTCGTTATGATAAACTCCATGGAGGGAGTAAATAATATAAAGGAAAAGAAATTCCTTAAATGAAGGATGTAAAAAGGACTAATTGAAAGAACAAGAGAAGAGTTTGCATGTTAAGAAAACAACAAATCGATATCAAAGAAAATGGTTCCTCATGCAAGGTTGCAAATTAAGTTTTGGGGACAAAACTCCTAAAAGGAGGGGAGAGTTGTAAAGCCCGCACTTTTGAGCTAAGGAAAATTAGAAAAGAACTTATCAACCCGAGTAAGAAAATCGAGCTAGTTTACAAACACGATCATTTGGGAACAAGTAATTTGGAAATTTACAACTTTCGGGTGATCCAAAGGGTTCATTAAACCTTGAAAAAGAAATTTAAGACAAATTAGAAGAGAAAAACCAAATTGGTTCAGGTGAATAAGAATCCATAAGAACTTTAAAGTTAAGCGTGCTTGCCCCAAATCGGTCAAAACTTTTTATGGGAACGTATGCGTTATCATAAATAGCCATAAATTAATATATATTTAATCATTGGAATTAATACAAATAATTTAATACCGAAATTAAATTATTGGAATTAATACCAATAATTTATGGCAATATTAATACCAGTAATAAATCTCTCCCATTTAATATACGGTTTTACACCTATATAAAGAGGTCATCCCTATTTATTCTCCTAACACCTGAACACTTCTCTCTCTCTCTCTCTCTCTCTCTCTCTCTCTACTGCTCTATTTACTGGTGAAGCTTAAACTAGAGCTTCGACTTGAAAATTTTTCTTAACCTTGGAAGGAGAGGTCAGGCTCTTTAGAACCGGGGATAAATCAGCTATCTGATAGCAAACTACAGTCAATCCGAGAATCCCTGGAGAAGCGTCGACATGATGTAATAATGAAGCAGCTCCGGCGGACAGAAGCTGCCCTGTTTTGGCTGAGTTGAAATTGGCCATTTCGAGCCCTACTTAGGCCAAACCAAGCCTTCCCAACACTTCCTCTGCCCTCCCACGACCGAATTAGGACTGAAAGGTAAGCCAATTCGGCTCCACTCTACAATTTCCCGCTGGTGTTAGAGAGAGAACTGGAAGAACTTCAATAATGAAATTATTAATTCGGCATCAATTGATGTGATTCTTGATTCTAGGATAAACCTCAAGATGAGAGTTATCTGCCTAGATCGAAAGCTCGGACCGTCATGCCCTCACCGATGAGAAATCGAAGCTTTCTCTCTCTACAGTCTATTTTCTGGCGAAGCTCAGTTTGAGCTTGTTCCAGCGTTAAAATCTATGATTTAAAGTTTCTTAGAATCGTATAAACATGCAATTTCAATAATTAGAAGTGTTTGATTGGTCAATTTGATGAAATCAAATTCGGTAGTGTTGAAGAGTTGAAATTGGGGGAAAATTTTGGGATTTTCAAAATTCAAAGGGCCAAAATGCAATTTTATGAAATTGAGGGTCAATTGGGCATGAAAATAATGTTGGAGGACCAATTGAGGAATTTTGGAATTTTTGGGGCAAAACTTACCATTTTTGTAAAGGAAGGGAAAATGGTAATTTTGGAAAAATTGGGCGACCAAATTGGATATTTGGGAAATTAAACCCCTTTTTGGTGAAATTGAATAAATTGAGGTCATAGGATAAATTTTAAAAGTTACGGGACTCAATTTGAGGAAAAACTGACATTAGGGACTTAAAGTTAAAGAGAAATAACCTTAGGGACCTAATTGCAAATAACTAAAAGTTTGGGTTTTCTCATTCATTGGAAATGAATGAAGGCTGTTATGTCGAGTAATAATGAATAAGGATGTTCATATCATGTAGGAACGGGAAATATCGGGAACACCAGCATGGACGAGCTCGCATCAATACAAAGAACTGGTCAAGTGGAATTTACCGCGTTAACGGGTGAGTGGGTTTACTAACATCATACCCGGTTGGTATGATGAGCACAACCTAAAGATAACAACCACTTACTGGTTGTGAGTGGAAATTTTATATCATACCCGGTAGGGGATGATAAGTACCTCAATATAAAAACCCACTATTTATTGGTATTTTAATCATCACCACTTAGAGAAAGTGATGTGAAAATTATGTGAAAAAACTACTTACTGGTTGTAAGTAGATCATACCCGGCTGGTATGATGAGACTTCCTCAAAGGAAGTTGAAAACCCGTTCATCGGCTATGAACGGAGATGTCCTTATACCGGTTGGTATAATGGACAGTGAAAACCTATTTTATCAGAAGTGTTCTCCCCTGATTGTGTGCCAATGCTTAACTATTTGGAAGACCTTCTTGACGGGAGCTTGAATAGCTCTTATAGGTCAGGGGCCTCGATTTTGGAACTTGAGAGCTAGAATGCCCAGTTTTTGAAAATCTCGTACTGTGGGCCCAAGGCCAGTTGGCATGAGTAAGAGCTCGTAAATGAACATGATATATGTACCATAAAACTTAATAAGTGAATTGTTTGGCCATGGTACCAAGATAGAACCGACATGCTCAGTCAACTAGCAGTAGTGCGACATGACAGGTCGACAGACTAGTCAAGACAAACAACTACGGGTTGAGTTGAGAGTCGGGGCCGTTGGACCAATGGCACCACATATTACCTGGCTTGATAAGAAAACATTGTTTGTGCATGCACTATGAGTACGAGATCATCAAGATGCCCATGAGGGGTAGTGATGTGTCCTAAGGGCCTTGGATGACCCGATGAGTATAAGGGCAAATCGTCATTCTAGGTGTCTGTGCGAAATTTGGAGTAACACCAAGCACATGAGACCGGGGTGGGGACGGGATGATGTCTCTGTCCTCATACGGACATGAAGAAGTGATTTCTGGATTGTGGGTCGGATGTCAAGTACATCCACTCATTCCCAAGGTAGAAGTGGTCGTACTTCTATCCGGGTGGCAGGAAAAGTTGCTTCGAAGCAACTAGCGGGTTTAGTTAAGATACTGACTTGCGAGTGTGTGTAACCTTCATGATAAAGGATGTGTGTTGGGTGATAACACATCGGTAACTAAGAAATAATGGAAAAACCCAAATTTTTAAATGTTTTTCTTAAAACTTAAAAGTAGACCTTTAAAAACTCGTTCACTGAGTAGTCGTACTCACCCCTCCCTTATATCGCTTTTAGGAAATCCCGGAAAGCCTACCCGGAAAGACAATCAACTAAGATGCCTATAAGACAAGTACGTAAAGTTTAAAATTTCATGCAGTTTTGATTATGTTATTCTAGGAAATGGTGCATGTTTAAAGGACGCCTTACTTTTTACGATTTATAATAAGGGGAAACAATTTAATAAATTGGGAGAGTGGCGGGTTGTTCACAGGGATCCGTCCAAATCGGGTCGGGGCGTGACATCTCATGTTTGTTTACGAGATTCTGCTCATGTCCATTGGCCTTGGGCCCACTGTACGTGATTTTCCAAAAATGGCATTTTAGCCATCAAGTTCCAAAACCGAGGCCTCCGGCCTAGTGGATTTTCATTTCTAGGTACACATCATCCCCAACTGGGTATGATATAAAATCCCACTCACAACCGGTAAGTAGTTTTTAACTTTAAGTTGTGCTCATCATCTCAACCAGGTATGACGTTAGTAAGCCCACTCACAATGGCTTCCAATTTAAAAAAAAGTGCTCATCATCCCAATCGGGTATGATGTGAATAACCAACCCACTCACCTATTAATGCAGTGAATTCCACTAGACTGGTTCCTTATATTTACGTGAGCTTGAACTTGCTGGCGTTCCCGATATTTTGTGTTCCTACACGATATGAACATCTCGGTTCATTACCTCTCGGCTAACAGCCTTCATTCATTCCAAATGAATGAGAAAACTAAACTTTTATTTATTTGCAATTAGGTCCCTAAAGTTATTTTTTTTAACTTTAAGTTCCTATTGCCGATTTTTCCTCAAATTGAGTTCCAAAACTTTTAAAATTCCCCTTGGGGTCACAATTTATAAAATTTTACAAAAGGGGTTTAATTTCCCAAATTTTCAATTTTATCCCCCAACTTTTTCAAAATTACCAGTTTGCCCTTCCTTTACAAAAATGGTAAATTTTACCCCAAAAATTCTAAAATTCCTCAATTGGCCCTCTAACATTTTTATCATGCCCAATTGACCATCAATTTTAGGAAATTGCATTTTAGTCCTTTGAATTTTCGAAAATCCCTAATTTTCCCCAATTTTTTCCTCAATTCCAACTTTTTACCGAATTTGATTTCATCAAATTGATAGATCAAACACTTCCAATTGTTGAAATTGAGTTTCTACATGTTTGTACAATTCTCAAGCAATTTGAATCATAGGATTTAACGTCGAAACGGGGTCAAACAGAGCTTTACTGGAAAATAGACTATAGAGAGAAAAGGCTTCGAAAGCTTACCATCGGGGGCATGACGGTCCGAGGTTCATTCTAGAATTAAGAATTGTATCAACTGATGTGGAATTCTCTGTGTCCATATGAGGACAGAGACATCATCCCAACCCCACCCTAGTCTCGTGTGCAATGAAGCTACGTTGAGCTTCGCAAGGTCAAATGGTCTAACAATCTCCTTATACCCACTAGGTCGTCTAGGGCCCTAGGAGACATCACTACCCCTCTTGGGCATCTTGAAGATCCCATACAAACAGTGCATGCACATTTTCACATCATGCCTTATAATCTGTGGTGCCACTGGTCCAATGGCCTTGACCTTCGACTCAACATGCAGCTATTTGTCTTGACTAGTCCGGAGACCTATTATGTCACTCTACCACTAGTTGACTAAATATGTTAGTCCTGTCTTGGTACCATGGCCAAACAATTCATTTATTTAGAGTTTTATGACACATATCTCATGTTTGTTTACGAGATTCTGCTCGTGTCCACTGGCCTTGGGCCCACTGTTCGTGATTCTCCAAAAATTTCATTTTAGCCATCAAGTTCCAAAACTAAGGCCTCTGGCCTATAAGAGCTATTCGAGCTCCCGTCAAGAAGGTCTCCCAAATCGTTTAAGTAGTAGCACATAGTCAAGGGAGAGCACTTCCGACAAAATATGTTTTCAACTATCCATCATACCAACCGAGTATAAGGACATCTCCGCTCATAACCGATGAACGGGTTTTCCACTTCCTTCAAGGAAGTTTCATCATACCAACCGGGTATGATCTACTTACAACTGTTAAGTAGTTTTTCCACATGATTTTCATATCACTCCTCTAAGTTGTAATGTTTAAAATACCACTAATTAGTGGGTTTTTCATTTCGAGGTACTTATCATCCCTAACCAGGTATGATATAAAATCCCACTCACAACCGGTAAGTGATTTTTAACTTTAAGATGTGCTAATCATCCCACCCGGGTATGACGTTAGTAAGCCCACTCATAGTGGCTTCCAATTAAAAAAAAAGTGTTCATCATCCCAACTGGGTATGATGTGAATAACCCACTCACCGGTTAATGAAGTGAATTTCACTAGACCCGTTCCTTGTATTCACACGAGCTTGTCCTTGCTGGCGTTCCCGGTATTTCGTGTTCCTACACGATATGAATATCTCGGTTCATTACCTCTCGGCCTAACAACCTTCATTCATTCCAAATGAATTAGAAAACCAAACTTTTATTTATTTGCAATTAGGTCCCTAAAGTTATTTTTCATTCACTTTAAGTCCCTAGTGTTGGTTTTTCCGCAAATTGAGTTCGAAAACTTTTAAAATTCCCCTTGGGGGCTTAATTTATTAAATTTCACAAAAAGGGGTTTAATTTCCCAAATTTCTAATTTGGTCCCCCAACTTTTCCAAAATTACCATTTTGTCCTTCCTTTACAAAAATGGTAAATTTTACCCCCAAAATTCTAAAATTCCTTAATAGGCTCTCTAACATTTTTATCATGCTCAATTGACCCTCAATTTTAGGAATTTCATTTTGGTCCTTCGAATTTTTCAAACTCCTTAAGTTTCCCCAATTTTCCCTCAATTCCAACTTCTTACCACATCCGAATTTGATTTCATCAAATTGACAGATCAAACACTTCCAATTGTTGAAATTTAAGTTGAAATTGAGTTTCTACATGTTCATACAATTCTCTAGCAATTTGAATCGCAAGTTTTAACGCCGGAACAAGCTCAAACGGAGCTTCGCCAGAAAATATACTATAGAGAAAGAAAGCTTCGAAAGCTTACCGTTGGGGGTATGGCCTTCCGAGCTTTCGATCTGGGTAGATAGCTCTAGTCCTAAGGTTCATCTTGGAATTAAGAATTGTATCAATTGCTATCGAATTGAGTGAGAATTTTCTCATCTAAATTCTGTCGGTTCTCTCTCTAACACCGGTTGAAAATTACAAAGGGGAGTTGAATTGGCTTACCTTTCCATTCTAATTCGGCCGTAGGAGGGCTGAGGGCTGAGGAAGTGTTGGGATGGCTTGGTTTTGTTTGAGGAGGGCTCAAATTGGCTGATTTTTGCTTGGCCAAAATAGGACAGCTTCGGTCTGCTGGAGCTACTTCACTATTCCATCATGTTAGCGCTTCTCCGGCGACCCTCGGAGCAAATGGAGACTACAAGTGTGTAGTTGACTTCTCCCCGGTTCTAAAGAGCCTGACCTATCCTTCTGAGGTTAAGAAAAATGCTCAAGTCGAAACTCTGGTTCAAGCTTCACTAGGAAATAAAGCAGTAGAGAGAGAGAAGTGTTCGGGTGTGAGGAGAATGAATAGGGATGGGCTCTTTATATAGGTGTAAAATTATGTATTAAATGGGGGAGATTTATTACTAGTATTAATGTTGTCATAAATTGATGAGCATTTATCAGTATTAATTCTAATAATTTAATTTAGGTATTAAATTATTGGTGTTAATTCCAATAATTTAATTTAGTTATTGAATTATTGGTATTAATTCCAGAATTATATATATATATATATATATTAATTTATGGCTATTTATGATAGGACATATGTTTGCATAAAAAAGTTTTTGACCGAAATTTTGGGTTACAAAAAAGAACATAAGTCCCAGGAAGTTCAATGTTCTGATGGGATGTAGTTCATCTTAACCGATCTGATTTTTCTCTTCTAATTTGTCTTAAGGTTCTTTTCCAAGATTTTATGAACCCTTTAAATCACCTGGAAGTTGTAAATTTCCAAATTGTTTGTTCCCAAATGATCGGGTTTGTAAACTATTTTAGTTTTCTTACTCAGTTTGACTGGTTCTTTTCTCGGTTTTCCTTAACACAAAACGACGGGGTTTACAATGGGGCTTACTTTAGCTAAGCATATCTCACAGGAAGGTTTAAGGTCATATCGTTAAATTCACATCCTTCATTCCTTAAAGTACTATTTCTCCATTCTAAGATGCATTACTTAAGATCCTTGGATTGGGAGTTCAAAAATACCCAATTTTTCCTATATCTGGTCTTTATTTGTTGACCTCCTTAGCTCAGTGTTCGTTCAATCTCCAAGTACTTGTCTCCATAGGAGTTGGTATTATCACCTTTTTATCCTACATTGATGCTTCCTTCATTCATTGGTTACTATAACTTCATTTCAAATTTAATGCATGACCTTGTCATGTTCAAATCATGGATTCTTCCTTACCTAAGTCTTATTTCCCAGAGACGGTTGGGTTTACATGTCCCTCATAGCACGACGTTCTCTAGTTTGTCTTTGACCATATAACATTTTTAAAGAACTTCCAGAATTTTCTATTTTCAATATTTCTATCTTCAAGGGTGATATAATGTCGTCCCTCTTTTCATCTGGTGGTATTTCTTGACTTTCGTCATTGTTATTCGATCGTCCATTTGGCCCTTGACGTCATATCCTTTATAACCGTATTTATTTCCCTACTTACTCGTCTTTTCCCAACTTCTTTATTGGGTCTTTCAAATTTCAAGTCTTTGAGTACCCCGATACTTACTAACATGCTAAAACTCTTCCCTTCTTATGTCATTCCTTATTCCCAGTGGCATCCTTTCCTTTAAGGACTTTTCTTTTTACTACACCATTCTTACTCACTCGTGATCATTTCACAATTCTCTATTCCGAGTTAATTCTTTCTCACTTGTACGACATCTTTTGATTTTATCTTCCTACTTACCCGTTACTTGGGTTTAACTTATCCCTTGAACCTTCATGATTACTTTCCCTTTGCACTTGATCCTTCAAGAGGTTATCTTCTTTCCAATTCTGTTGGTTTCATTTCCTCCTAATTGTAACACATATGTTTTTCCAAGGTTACCTTCCTTGGTAAGTTTTACACTTCTTTTCTCCTAGAATTCCTTTCTAGTTTTTACCATTGCGAATGTCTAATCTTAAATGACATTCCTTGACACCATCTTCTCCTGCTTACCTTTACTCTTGAGATCCTACAAGTACTTCTCATCTATCTCATCTCATTCTCACTTGCTCCCAGTGCTCATCTATTCTTTTGAGGTGGAGTTCACATCCCCTTTGTTTCAAAATCTCTCGTTCATCCTACAGAAAGTCTATTTAACATTTTCATAGTCTTCGGTTGTTACTCCGGTCTTAGCCATTGATCTCTATAAGGCTTTCCTCTACCCTTATTTCACAAACCTTTTGGTCTTTCCATCCTTTCCTTCTTTACTGGGATTTTGACTTTTACAAGGATCAATTTGTTAATTGCCCCACCCATATTATCCTCTTAGTTTAATTGTTTTGAGATGGTTGTTTCTTGAATCTTCATGTCCTTGGTATCCATCTCTTTGCCTTATTTAGGGTGTAGTCCTTACTGCTCCCCCGTTCTTCTTAGAGTGTAGTTTATTCTTCCGAATGATTTGGTTATTATAGGTTATTTCCTTCAACTGGGTTCATCTAAAATCCCTATTTGGTTTCCTTGCTTTCTTGCAAGTAGATCACACTTAGCCTCTCCAGACACTTAGCCACTTATACCTTTTAATGAGATCCTTATTTCAGTTCTAGTTTGCAATATTTCCTCTATTGATCAATTTATCTTGGAACTTTCTCCTTCCATGATCCCACTTCCTATTCTTCATCCTTCTTCTAGGGTCTTCCGTTCTGAGATTTTTACGATCAATCTCCTCACTACTCCTTGAAAGTTCTTCTTTTATTCTTTCTTATACTTACGGACCTTTGTATGGTTATTCACTCTGGATTCCTCCCTTCTTGTTCCATATCCTTGCTTTCAGTAAGTTCCCTTATTTTCATGGAGTTCTTAAGAACTTGTATCCTAACTCTTTCCAAGAAGGTATTATTCCTGAGATTATCTTCCTATCGTACTTCTTTCCTTTCCCCTTTCTTCTTATGTTGCCCCATTCAACTTAACCTCTATAGTGCTCCCAATTCGCTCTTACTTTCTTCCGATCAACTTTCATTTTTGGTTTTCCTTGGGATAGTCTAATCCCTCTTGTTTCCTTTCTTTAAGTCTTTCCTTAACCCTTAGATTCTCACTCGTCCCATGCTCTTTGATGCTCTCTTCCCTTGTTCAAAACATATCCTTCCTTTCCTTAGTTAGGATTTGTCTCCCTTGGGTGAACTCTATGAGTCTCTTCTTTGCGAAATTTTATTGTACCTTTGAGGGAAAATCTTAAAGGCTGAGGATAACTAGAAATTACCCCTTTTCCTTAGGTGATTTTCTACCTTTTACTTTATTTGCATGCCCTTTTTGGTTGAATTTATCAAAGAGACTCAAAGTTTCATCCAGAAAAATTAACTTTCATTCAAGAAACATTTTTCTTGCCATAATTGGCTTATTACATAAGTTTTCTACCCCATAATCCCTTGGGGTCATAGGCCAAGAGCTAGCTTTAGAACGGTTGTGGGACTCTTGATCAGAGGGCTCTAAGGAATCATTTGGGGTCCATTCGTATTCCCTTATGGGACGAATTTCATGTATGACCTCCAATTCGTACCGCCCTAACACCTCTACCTCGTACTCATATGTCCACTTCACCCATTAGGAGGGATTAAAGTTGGACTAAGTACGTGGGGGGTACTTGGTGGACTTTCATGAAGGAGGCATACACATCCCAATAGTTGTCCCATGCCTCCTTCTTGGTTGGATTCCTCTCTGATTGTTGTGGGGTTGGAGGAGGGGTTGGGCTCCTAGGAGGAGGTACAGGTTCCTTTTGTCTTGGAGGAGGGTTTGTGATGCCTTCTGGTTCAAGGCTCCCACTAGTTTTTGGTAATCTTCCACCATGTCCTTGGGTACTCTTTTCTCACATTTTAATAATCTTTTAACGACTGTCTCCCTTGGGGTAGTGTCTTTTTCAGGATTATAGGTGGATTATTAGATTTCATAGTGAATTTCCTAGGGATTTTCCTCCCTACACGAGAGTTAAAGTTGGATTAATGTTAGGGCATAATATTGACAATGTTTCAAGGGAACTTAGTTTTGATACCACTTAGGTTGTCATGCCCCAACCCGGTTTGGTCGGATCCCTGTGATCAACCCGCTGCTCTCTTGATTTAAGAAGGGTTTCCCTCTTCTCTAATTCAAGAGGAGCCAGGCGAAATCTCAACCTTGTTCCCTGGAATAACATATATCAATAAAAATGAAAGACCGCGAGGAGTCATGTGTACTTTCTCCCATTGTTCCCTGGAATAACATTATGGAAAACTAACAGCATATTAAAAAGTACTTGGTTTAGGGGCTTGGCAGATATTCTCTTAATGGGCCTCCCTTTCTTGGAAAAATATTTTAAAAGGGAGGGTAAGTCTTTCAACTAAGTGAGTAGGAAATCTTAAAGGGAAGTTCGTTTGGACTTTCTCATTTAATTTCACTTATAATATGCCCATCATTTCCTTATTGTCTTTGTGTGTTATACATGGGATTGGGTTGACACACAATCACGCACCCTTTTATCATCAAAAGAGATCACACACTCGTAGAAAAGTCTTTGACTATTCCACTTGTGGACCAAAGTGCATTTACCATCAACCCTGATAGAAGTCCACGACTTCTACCTAGAGATTGAGTGGATATCAATTATCCGACCCTCAAAACTGAATACTCCATCTCTGTAATGTGAGACAAGACCTCTCCCCCTCCGACCTCAGTCTTAGTGCTCATGAAGCTCCCAGAGCTTCTCGTCATATTGGACGACAAACTGCCCTTATGCTCTGTGGGTCATCGAACAACCCTTAGAACCACCACTACCCCATCTCAGGTGCCTTGATGGTTCTGAATTCATAGCATGAACAATCAATAGTTTAGTAATTATGATCATAATCTTTGGTGTTACTGGCCGAACGAACCTGACAACCTGACTTCAGTTCCATAACTGCTGGCAAAACAAGTTCAATAAACCATCTTTGCCTCGATGGCTACTAACCCAATGAGTCTGATGGCTCAGCTTCAGCATAGTAGCTGGTTCACACAATTATATGGTTATGAAAATATTTCTTAGCATATAAGCTTACTTGTCTATGGGCCTAAGCCCATGCCCATTGGCCTTGGGCCCACTCGAGTATTTCTAGCTCTATTATATCATAGTTCATGCTCTCTTCAGAACTGTCTCCCAAATTGTTTATGCTTTTTCATTAGCCCAACTGCATGTGATACTAAACTCACTCACCTAGGGTGGTGTGACTTGCTTCCGACGATATCTCGGTTGGCCACGTGCTCTTGTTGATGACCCATGGGACTTCCCATCATGCATGGTCCGAACACTCATATCAACATAACTGGCATGAAGGACCTCGTACTTGCCCGTTTTGGCAATTTTGTCCTTAATTATGCCGTAATTATGGTTAGGTCCCTAAAGTAAAACATTTTGCCCTTTGGCCTCTAATGTTTCATTTATCATCAATTAGGTCCCTTAGGTTTCCATTTTCCCATTTAGACCCTAATTTCCCTATATTTCCATTCAAGTCCTCAAATGTTCAATAATTGCAATTTAGTGCCCCAAATTCCCTCAATTTATTGCATTTTGAACCTTGATTCTTGGATTCATCAAATTGACAACCCAAATTGTGCAATTGTCCCTATCATGCTGCTAATTGCTCCCCCTTATCCCTACGATTAATTAGACCTTTGAATCACTTCATTTGGTGTCGGTTTAAGCTCAAAGGAAGCCTCATCAGAAAAAGGTCCTTAAAGAGAGAAAACTCGGTTTTCTTACCGGTGAGGTGGCAATTGTAAGATCTCTTAACGTGGGTGGCTAGTGCTCTCCCAAGGGGTTCTTCCAGAATCAACTTACTGGCCAATTGCTAGCATGCGTATTGCTAATTAGATGAGAGAAGTCCAGGAAAGTTAACTTCTATAACTTCAAAATTCTAATGATACAGGGCAAAAATTAGATTAGCACAAAGGTTGTACGGGGCTGGTATGGGTTGAGGAGGGCTAGGGAGGGGTCGGTTCAGTTGTAGGAGGCTGAGAGTGATCGAAGTATAGCTCGACGAGTTTGACTTCCTCTTAGCTGAAGGAGCAATGGTCTTGTTTGAGCTCGTCAAAGCTTTGGTGGTGGTCCTTAGCCTAAGCCGAGGTTGCCATCAGGCAAAAGACTTCTCCCCATTTCCAATGACACCAAGTGGAGCTTTTGGGGTTGAGAAAAAGCCCAATGTCGGAGATATGGTTTAAGCCTCATTGGAAAACTGACTGCATCTCCTTCTTTGCTCGCTGGTTGGATTAGGAATACGAGGGGAGGGGTGCTCTTTATATAGGGAGCTTGCCAACTGTCTGGGTTACCGGCCAGCATGGGACTCGGCCCCCCTCTTCGCTCGCCGACGGTCAGACCGGAGCTTTTTTCGAGTTGCCAGAGACTTCCTCTCTCCCCCTTATCTTCTTCTCTCTATCATCCAAGTGAGGAAGATGACACTGTGCGTCGCACGTGTTGACTTGCCACGTGGCGTGCCATGATTGGTTGGCTTTATTGACGCAACATCCCACTTGGTAGCCTAGTCAGCCTTTGACTCGTTGACCAGACACGTGGCAGCCTCCCATTGGCTACTCATTCCAATGTGGTTGTTGACGTATCTCTATCAGCCGTTGACTGTGACACGTGGCATCCTCTGAATGGTCCTTTTTAAATATATCAAATTTACCGCATGATGCATAGTGCAATTGCCATGTGTCAACCTCTGATTGGTCGGGGCTATCTGACGTGGCTCTACCACGTGTTGACCTCTAATTGGTCGATCATTTCTTAGATGTCCTGTTAAACACTAACTTGGCACATTTGCAACATGTCTGCTCCCCGTTGGTTGGTCTAGCTATCTGGACTTCAACGATGTTGACCGTTCATTGAGGACACGTGTCACTTCCAAATTGGTCAGTGCTTCCAAATGTTGACTGTGTGCTGAGGTGGCATGCTTTGCCATGCATCGTGCACTGATTGGTTGCGCCTACAGATGAGGCGCTGACCTAGCAGCGATCCATTGATTGGCTTTGGGTTCGGTGACCTAAATTCAAAAAGTAGTCGATTAATGTTCGATTTGATTGGTTTTCTGAAATTTAAAATTTTCTAAATTCTTCTAAAATCATTTTCTATCTAATGGTGGCCACAATTTCCCAATTTGATATTTCTATGCCACCTAGAAAAATACATCTTTAAACTGATTCTATACGATTCATCCTAGTTCAATTAGGCTCAGATCCGGTTCGGTCTGAACCAGTCCGGTTCTCACACCTATTTGCTCTCACGGTTCCTTCTCAAAATATTTGGGTCCTTATTGGTCACTCGGGGTTTCCTATTTTCCTTTTTTGACTTGTACTCATCCATTTCGGATAGGTCGAAGCTCAGTTTTTGCACGAAGTTTCCCGGTTCTCTAGCCCAATTTTCTAATTATTTGAATACGAGGTTTACAACTTCTCCCCTCCTTAGAGGAGTTTTGTCCCCCAAACTTTAACATATAAAATAGCTTGGGAGGAATTTCTCTCATTACAGACTCCATCTCTCAGGTCTATCGGGAGGAATTTGTCCCCAAAGGACCTTCACCATGGGAACCCTCTTGTTCGTCAAGTTTTTCTGTCATCGAACGAGGATTTGTATCGGCTTCACCTCGTAAATAAGATTTTCCTCCAACTCGAGCGGTGCTTGATCAGTACATAACTGGGGTCAGGCTCATATTTTTGGAGTATCAACATGTGAAACATGTAGTGTATTCTTTGCAAATTTGGAGGCTACTCGAGCTTGTATGCTATAGGTCCAATCCTCTAGATGATGGCATAAGGGCCAATGTACCTTGGTTTCAACTTTCCTTATTATTGGAACCTAAGTATCCCCCTCCATGGTGATACTTTGAGGAATACCCAGTCTCCTACCTCGAACTCTAGGTCCCTCCTCCTATAATTGGTGTAGCTCTTTTGTTTGTCCTGGGCCACTTTAAGTTGACTTTGTATTATTCAGATCTTCTCTGTTGTATCCTATATGAGATCGACCTTTTTGAGCTTCCTTTCCCCTACTTCCTCCCATAGTAGGGTGTACGACATGGTCACCCGTAAGGGGCTTCGTAAGGTGTCATTTGTATGTTGGCCTGATAACTATTCTTAATGTCGAACTCCATGAGGTATAAATAGTCCTTCCAACTTTTATTCATCATTAGGATGCATGCCCAGAGCATATCTTCCAAGCTTTTGATAGTTCACTTAGATTATCTATTTGTCTGAGGGTGGAAAGCAGTGCTCATGTGGAGTTGGGTCCCTAGGGCATCTTGTAAACTGGGCCAAAACTGGGTTGTGAACCTGGAGTCAGTCTAATACTATGCTTATTGGGACCCCACAAAGTCTTATGATCTCCCCTACATAGTGGCCAGCCTTTCAATGGAGTCAGTCGCCTTTATTGGCAAGCAGTGGGCGGACTTAGTTAGTCGGTCCACGATGACCCATATCATGTCCTATCCTCTTTTTGTTACTGGCAGCCCTATCACGAAGTCCATGGTGATGTGCTCCCACTTACATTTGGTGACTGGTAAGGGTTTTAATAATTGGTGGGGATTTTGGTGCCCTGCCCTAATCTGCTAACAAAATAGACAATGTGACACATACTTCACAATGTCCCTCTTCATCCCCTTCCACCAGTATCCCTATTTGAGGGTGCGATACATTTTTGTGCTATCGGGGTGAATGGCGTACACTGAGTCATGCGCCTCCTCCAGTATTGATCTCCTAAATTCCTTTACATTTGGTATGCAGAACCTCTCCTTAAAGGTTTACAATCCATCACACCGAATGGCAAAGTCCTGGGTCCTTTCTTATGTGGTCTTGTCCAGGTGTGGTTGGAGCTCTCTTTCTTGTTTTTGGTGGATCCTTTTCTATTCCACTAAACTGGGCCTTACGGCTACATTAGCCATCAAGCATCTCCTTTCTCCGTCCAAATGGAGATTCACTTTTAGTCCACCCAATTGTTCTAGCAAGGGTAAGTAGTTCGCCTTTATTTGGGCTAACTCGGTCTAATATTTAGGGCTGAGCGCATCCGCCACCACATTAGCCTTGTTGGGGGTGGTATTCTATCAATAATTCCTAGTCTTTCACCAACTCCAGCCATCTCATTTACCAGAGGTTAAGCTCCTTCTGAGTCAGGAAGCATTTCAGATTCTTGTGGTCGGTGTATATCTTACAATTGATGCCGTATAAGTAGTGTCGCCAAATCTTTTGGGCGAACACTATCACTGCCAATTCTAAGTAGTGGGTGGGGTACTTTCTCTCATGCCTCTTTAACTACCATGAGGCGTACGCAATGACTCTCCCTTGTTGTATTAGAATGAACCTGAGTCCCTATCCTGATGCGTCGCTATAGATGGTGTACTCTCCCGCACTAGAGTCGGGTAAGGCTAGCATTGGAGACATAGTTAGGCAAGACTTGAGCTCTTAGAAAGACTTCTAACACATCCCATTTGTACTCTACACCCTTCCTTGTGAGGCAGGTTAATGGGGCTGCGATCCTTGAAAAATCTTCCATGAAATTTCAATAATACCCCACGAGTCCTAAGAAGTTGAGTATCTCTGTCAGGTTGGTAGGCACCTTCCATTGGGATATTGCTTCCACCTTTGTTGGGTCTACCTTAACTCCATTCTTTGACATGATATGTCCTAAGAAACCCACCACTTGCAACCAGAATTCACACTTGGAGAACTTCACATAGAGTTTATTCTCCCGTAAGATGCCTAGGGTGATTTCCAAATGTTCCTCATGTTTCATCTTGGTTTGTGAGTATATGAGGATATCATCTATAAATACTATCACGAACTTGTCCAAGTGAGGCTGGAACACCCAGTTCATTAAGTCCATGGAGGCTGAATATGAAGGGCATTACTCTGAATACGTAGTGCCCGTATCATGACCGAAATGTGGTCTTCGGTACATCTCTCTCTCGGATTCTCAGCTAGTGGTATCCTGACCAGACGTCTATCTTTGAGAAGTAGGTCACCCATTTAAATTGGTCTAATTAGTAGTCAATTTGTGGGAGGGTATACTTATTTTTAATGGTTACTTGTTTTAACTTTCGATAGTCTATGCACAACCTCATACTCCCATCCTTCTTCTTTACCAATAAGACTGGTGCACCTCATGGAGATTGGCTAAGGTGTATAAAGTCCTTCTCCAACAACTCATCTAATTGTTCCTTCAATTCCTTCAGCTCTGCAGAGACCATGTAGTAGGGGGCTTGCGATATAGGGTGTGTCCTGAGTATTACTTCTAGGGTGAACTCTAGTTAATGGTCCGAAGGTAACTCGGGTAATTCTTCGAGGAACACGTCCGGGTAGTCTCCACAATTGGAATATTTTCTAGCCCCTTCTTTTTTGAGCTCCCATTAGTGATCATGGCGAGGAATGTTTGGCACCCTTTTCGCATCATATTATGAGCTTTTATATATGACACCAGGTGTGCTCCCTCTTATCTTTTGTCTCATTTGAATACTACCCCTGGCGTCCTTCGGCCGTGGAAAGTTATTACTTTCTTTCAACAATCTACTATGGCATGATGAGTGCTCATGTCATGCCCTGACCCGGTTTAGTCGGATCTCCATGATCAACCTACCGCTCCCTTGGTTTAAGAAGGGTTTCCCCTTCTTTTTGTTCAAGAGGAGCCACGCGTAAATTCAAACCTTATTCCCTAGAATAACACAAATCAATCAAATGCAAGCATAAAAGGAACTTTAAGCATACCTGACGGAGGGTATATCTTTATGCTTTCTTTCTCCTTACTCCTAAAAAAGGGGGGAAAGAGAGGGGGTGAGTTTCTACAACTTAGTGAGCAGGTGTTGGGAGTGAGTTTTCAAAATAACTTTGGTTTATTCAAACCATGTCAAGGTTATCATTTCCTTTAAATAGGATTTCCTCAAATTTCTGTTTATCAAAATCTTTTTCCATTTCTATATTAGGTGTGTTTAGCTCTTTTAGCCCATCCCTTTTCCTCGGGGGGTGTTTAGGAAACAAACACACGCCCTTCATCAGGAAGGGTACACACATTCGCAGGTGCAGCCCTTCCACTGCACCCACTTGTGGATCAAAGCATCTTTACCATCCACCAATATAGAAGCCCGTCCACTTCTACCATGGGTCTAAGTGGATGTTCTCGTCATTCGACCCTCAGACCCGAATGCCACTCCGTGTCCGTATGAGAACAAAGACCTCATCCCGACCCAACCCCAATCTCATGCACAAGAAGCTACTTCAAGCTTTGAGACTGACTGGCACGACAAACTGTCCTTATCTCCACCATGTCGTCCAATAGCCCTTAAGACCCATCACTACCCCCTAGGGCGTATTGATGGTCTCGTACCATAAGTGCATGCATAAACAAGAGTTTTCCACATATAGCCATTATCTTTGGCGCCAACAGTCCAATGGCCTTGACGCTCAACCTGACCTGCAGCTGTTTGTCTAGCCGGTCCGTCAACCTGCCCCTGACGCACTACCACCAGTCCATTGAACACAATCGGTCCTAACTTGGTACCATGGTGAAATCATACAACCAAATTCATTAGAAATTTTCATGGCTCATTCTTAATCAAGTTTGTTTATGAGCTCCTGCTCATGCCCACTAGCCTTGAGCCCACTGCACGTGTTTTTCCAAAACTAGGCATTTAGCTCCATGAGTTCAAAAATCGAGGCCCCGGGCCTATTTGAGATGTTCTAGCTCTCATCAAGAAGGTCTCCCAAATGTTTTAAGCATTGGCACATAGTAAAGGGAGAACACTTCTGAGAAAAATTCATTTTCATTTCATCACACCAATCGGGTGTGATAATATCTCCACTTACAACCGGCAGGCACTTTTCTCCTTCCTCATGGAAATTTATCATACCAACCGGGTATGATTATCTCTACTTACAACCAGTAAGTAGGTTTTTATCCATTAAATATAGTGCTCATCATCCCAACTAGGTATATAACTAGATAATCCCACTCACCCAATGACCATGACGTATTCGTCCCCAATTAGGTTCCAAGTCCATGATAGCTTTTCCTTGCTCTGCATTCTAGTCTCTCGTGTCCCTACACGATTTATGCATCCTTATCAATTAAGATTTGGCATGACAACCATCATTTTCTCACGTATGAGCGACTAGGCTCAAAATTGTTAGTTTATTACACTTAGGTCCCTAAAGTTCATTTTCCTTAACTTTACCTCCCTAATGCTAACTTTTCCCCAAATTAAGTCCCAAGGCTTCCAAAATTCCCTTTGGATCCTCAATTTAGTCAAAACTATGTAAGGGGCTCAAGTTTTCCAAATTTTTCAAAATTATGGTTTTGCCTCTACTTTCCAAAAATAGCAATTTGGTCCCAAATGTTTCAAAAATTTACCAATTGGTCCTTCAACATCTTTCTCATTGCCAATTGGCCTTCAATTTTTAGAAATTGCATAGAGGTCCCTCAATATTTTGAAATCCCCAATTTTCCCCAAAAGTTTCCCCCAATTTCCTCCCTTCATCCTGACTGAATTTGATTTCTTCAAATTGGTCATTTAATCGGGGTTAATTTCTCCAATTGAAGGTACGGATCAGTTCCTAGACTTCCATATGATTCAATTGAGCTTTAAATTGCATGATTTGAATCCGAAACAAGCTCAAATAGTGATTCGCCTAAAAACCTTTCGTAGAGAGAGAAAGCTTCGAAAGCTTACCGTTAGGGTTCAACGGTCCAAGCTCTTAGTCTAGGGAGGTAGCCCTCGTCCTGAGGTTCATTCTAGGATCAAGAATCGCTACAATAGATGTCCAAATGAGGGTGAATTTTGTTAGTGAAATTCGATAATTTCTCTCTCTAACATCGATTAGTAACGACAAAGGAGGGCCGAATTGGCTTACTTTTAGCTCTTTGAGGCCATGTGAGGGTTGTGGGGGCATCAGGAAGCTTGGTTTGGCCAGAGGGATGAATTTGGCTGGATTCAGCTCGGCCAAAATAGGGCAACTTCGGTCTGTCAATGCTTCTCCACTATTTGATTCCTCCGGTGGTCCTCGGGTCAAAAGGAGGTTTTTATTAGGTAGTTAACTTCCCCCATAGTTTGTAGGACCCGACCTTACCTTCTAAGGCTAAGAAAAATGCCCAAGTTGAAGCTCTAGATTGAGCTTCACCAGAAAATGGAGCAGTTGAGAGAGAATGGTGATTTGAGTTATGTGGAGGGTGAATGGAGAAGTGCTCTTTATATAGAGAGCTCAGGGACCCTCTGCCTGACCACTTTCCATTTCGGTCAAGCTTCTCCTCATTCGAAAATAGCCTAATCAGAGAAGGAAGTTTCCTATATTTATGAAGTGTGTTGTCATCTAGAGGAAGAAGATGACACTGTTCTAAATTAGACCAGTCCGGTCCGACCGAGTTCAATGGAGAAAATCAGACGGTTCAAGCCCAATTCAATCATTTTTCTAACATCTAAAAATTCCTAAACTCTTCAAAATTCATTTTATATCCAAAGGTGGCTTCAATTTCCCAATTTGATCATTTTAAGCCACCCTGAAAAATTAATTTAGGATTTGGTTAATGTATGGTTCAAACCAGTTCAATGTAGTTCGGGTCTGGTTCACCCCGAACCGGTCTAGTTTTCTCTTCCCATTTGTTCTAGGGTTCTTTTTCATAATTTTTATAACTCTTCGAGTCACTTGGGATTTTCCATTTTACCATTTCTTTATTGGTTTGGGTTCGTTAACAATCTCGATTTTCTCTTTTGAATTGGCCAGTTCTTTTCCTAATTTTCTTATTTTTAAAGAACGAGGTTTACATGTCATGCCCTGACATGATTTGGTCGTATCCCCGTGAACAATCCGCCACTCTCGTGGTCTAACAAGTGTTTCCTACTCTCTAAACCGTGAGGAGTAAGGCGTCCTTTTTACTTGTCTTTCCTAGAATAGCATTATACAAAATAGAGTAATTTAAAGTCGACCTACCTGTCTCATTCCAAATTAGTAATGTCTTTAAAAAGGATCTTTCTTCGGTTACCTAAAAGGGGTAAAAAGGGAGGGGTGAGTTCTACAAGTCAGTGAGCATGTGTTGGAAGTGAGTTTATTAAGAAAACAACTTTATTCAAAGTATGCCAAAATCCTGTTTTCTTTTAAGAAGAACATTTCCCCAAATTCTGGTTTTTCAAAACCTCTTTCCATTTGTCATTAGGTGTGTTTAGAAAATAACGCACGTCCTTCATCAGGAAGGGTACGCACATTCGCAGGTGCAGCCCGTTCACTACACCCACTTGTAGCTCAAAGCGTATTTACCGGCCACCAAGATAGAAGTCCATCCACTTCTACCCTAGTTCTGAGTGGATGTTCTCGACATCCGACCCCCAGACCTGAATGCCATTCTGTGTCCATATGAGGACAAAGATCTCATCCTGACCCCACCTTGGTCTTATGCGTAAGAACCTCGAGGTAAATCTAGGGTCTCTATTTGACATTATGCTTTCCGAGACACCATGGAGTCTCACAATCTTCTTTATGTATAATGCGGCCAGTTGTTCTACCAAATCAATCACTCTTATAGGTTATAAATGGGTGGACTTGGTCAATCTATCCATAATGACCCAGATTGCATCTCATCCTTTTCTAGTCATAGGTAGTCCCGTGACAAAGTCCATAGCGATGTGTTTCCATTTCCATTCTGGGATTGACAAGGGTTGTAGCAGTCCTAATGGTTTTTTATGCTCAGCTTTAATCTACTGATAGGACAAGCATCGAGCTACATATTCTGCAATATCCCTCTTCATCCCTTTCCACCAATAACCTTGTTTGAGGATGCAATACATCTTAATATTGCCTGGATGAATCGCATAAATAGAGCCATAGTCTACCCATGTAGGTTAGTACTTCGTCGCCTCGAAGGTCATAGTCGAGTTTCATCCCTCCGTTTATCGGGTACAAATAGGACTGGAGTTCCTTATCCCCTTTTGTTGGACCTTAATTTGCTCTATTAGGCTGGGTCTTACCACTATGTCAGCCAATAAGCATTTTTCTTTCCTATCCACCTTAAGGTCCACCTCCATTCTTCCCAACTGTTGCAACAAGAGCAAGTAACTTGTTTTTATCTACGCTGCCTCAGTTTGGTATTTGCGACTTAAAGTGTCTACCACCACATTGGCCTTACCGAGGTGATATTCTATCACAAGGTCATAGTCCTTAACCAATTCTAGCTATCTCCTATGATGGAGGTCCAACTCCTTCTCAATTAGGAAGTACTTAAGACTATTATGATCATTATATATTCTACACTTAACCTTGTATAGGTAGTGTTGCCAGATCTTGAGGGTGAACACTATCACAGCTAACTCCAAGTTGTGGGTAGGGTAGTTCCATTCATCTATCTTTAGTTATTGCAAGTCATATGTGATAATCTTTCCTTGTTGCATTAATACGCATTCGAGTCCCTGTCCAGGTGCGTCACTGTAGACGGTATACTCTCATGAACTTGGGTCAGGTAGAGAGAGTACAGGTGTCATTGTTAAATGGGTCTTCAACTCCTAGAAGGATTTCTCACAACTTTCATCCCACTTATACTCCATTCCATTCCTTGTGAGACGAGTCAAAGGGGCAGCTATCTTAGAGAAATCTTGCACAAATCGTCTGTAGTATCCTACCAAGCCCAAGAAACTGCGTATCTCCTAGGGATTCTTGGGTGCCTTCAAATCAGATATGTCTTCCACCTTTGTCAGGTCTACCTTGACTCCATCTTTAAACACTATGTGCCCTAAGAACCCTACCTCCTGCAACCAAAATTCACACTTGGAGAATTTCACATATAAGCGGTTATCTCATAGTATCTCTAAGGTGATTGCCAGATGTTCTTTGTGCTCCAGCCTAGTTCGTGAGTATATAAGAACATTGTCTATAAATACTATCACGAACTTATCCAAGTGCGGCTAGAACACTCGATTAATTAAATCCATGAAGGTTGCAGGGGCCTTTGTCAAGCCAAAGGCATCACCCTAAACTCATAATGTTTGTATTGGGACCAAAAGGCGATCTTAGGGATATCTTCCTCTCGGATCCTGAGCTGATGGTATCTTGACCAAAGGTCGATCTTGGAGAAGTAGTTGTTCCTTTTAATTGGTCAAACAGGTCATTGGTCTGTGGAAGTGGTTACTTATTCTTTAAGGTGACCTGATTCAACTTCTAATAATTGATGCACAACCTCATGCTCCTATCCTTTTTCTTTACGAACAGGACTGGTGCATCCCATGGAGACTAACTAGGGCGTATAAAACCCTTCTCCAATAGCTCATTTAGCTGCTCTTTTAGTTCTTTTAACTATGTTGGGGCCATGCGATAAGGGGCTTGGGATATGGGATGAGTTCCCAAGATTACTTCCATGGTAAGTTCCAGTTGTTGGCTTGGCACTAATCCATGTAATTCTTATGGAAATACCTCTGGGTAGTGTTCATGTAAACCCCATCCTTTGATAATAAGAAAACCGAGGAAAGAACTAGTCATTTTCAAATTGAAAACCGAGTCGGTCTATAAACCTGAACCGATAGAGAAAGGGTAAACTAAGAAATTTATGGTTCTCGAGTGACCCAAAGAGTCTCAAAAGTCATGGAAATGGACTTAAGAATGAATTGGAGATGAAAACCAAACCGGTTCAGGTGAACCGAATCCAAACCGAATGGAACCAGTTTGGACCAGTTTGAACCACTATTGAACTGGATTCTAAATTCATTTTTCTAGGTGGTTTAAAAAATTAAAATTTTAGATTTGAGGCTATCATTGGATAGAAAATGAATTTAGATGATTTTAGAAATTTTTAGATTTGAAAAATTCGGTTAAATTGAGGGTGAACTAACCGGTTTAAGCTTTGAACCTGGTTCGGACAGTTAGGAACAGTGTCGTCTTCTTCCTTCAAATGACAGCACACTTCACTCGCTGAAAAATCATGCAGCACCAGGGAAGCTGAAAAGTCTCTAGTCGAGGAGTTTCAAGCAATGAATGACCCCATTAAGGTGCTAATCGGATGGCCAAGAAGTCCCAGCTTCCTATATAAATAGCCCCTCCTCAGTCATCCTCTCCACACCTTAAAACTTCATTCTCTCTCAACTAATTAGTTTTCTGGTGAAGCATGAACGAGAACTCCGATATAGGGTCTTTTTTGAGCCAAAGAAAGCGTGGTCAGATTCTTTAGAACCAGGGAGAAGTTAGTACATGCCTGTAGTCTCCATTTTCTCCAAGAGTCACCGAAGAAATGCCGGCGTGATTGAACAATGAAGTAGCTCCAGCGGACCAAAGCTACTCTATTTCGGCCTAGATGAAATCAGCCAATTTGAGCCCTACTCAGGTCAAACCAAGCTCTCCCAACACCTCCTCTGCCCTCCCACGACCGAATTGGAACAGAAAGTTAAGCCAATTTGGCACCCTCTATAATTTCTGAACTCTAAAGAGAGAATCGTCATAATTTCAATAATAAAATTCTAACTCAATTCAACATCAATTGATACAATTCTTGATCCTAGGAAAAACCTTAGGAGGAGAGCTATCTGCCCTGATTGGAAGCTCGGACCGCTGCCCCCCCGCCGGTGAGCAATTGAACCTTTCTCTCTTTACATTCTATTTTTTTGCAAAGCTCCATTTGAGCTCATTCCGACATCAAAACTTAATATTAAAAGTGCTATTGAATTGTATGAAGATGTATAAACTCAATTTTAACTTCAATTTCAATAATTAGAAGTGTTTGATCTGTAAATTTGATGAAAACAAATTCGACTATGTTAGGAAGTTAAAATTGGGGGAAAATTGGGGATTTTTGAAAATTCGAAGGACCAAAATGCAATTTTATAAATTGAGGGTCAATTGGGCATGATAAGAATGTTAGAGGGCCAATTGAGCAATTTTAGAATTTTTGGGGTAAAATTTACCATTTTGTAAAGGAAGGGCAAAATGGTAATTTTGGAAATTTTTGGGGGCCAAATTGGGAATTTGGGAAACTTGAACTCTGTTTATGAAATTAAGTAAATTGAGATCCCAAGAGGAATTTTAAAAGTTTCCGGACTCAATTTTGGGAAAACAAAACTGGAAAATGGGGCATAAAGTAAAAGGAAAAATAACTTTAGGGACCAATTTACAAATATTGAAAAAATTGTGAATTTAGTCATTCATACTGAATGAGGTGATCAAGCTAGATGATAATGAACAACGATATTTATTTCGTGTAGGAACATGAGACGTTGGGAACACCAGCTGAGGTTAAGCTCACAAGGGACGAAAACCGACTAAGTGTGATTTCACTACACGATCGGGTGAGTGGGATTTTTATATCATACCTGGTTAGGATGATAAGTACCTCATAAATGAAAACCCACTACTAAGTGGTATTTTAAACATCACAACTTAGAGTAGTGACGTGAAAATGATGTAGAAAAACTAATTACTGGTTGTAAGTAGATCATACCCGGTTGGTATGATGAAAACTTACTCGGAGGAAGTGGAAAACTCGTTTATCGATTATGAGCGAAGATGTCCTCATACTTGGTTGGTATGATGAACAGTTGAAAATATGTTTTGTCAGAAGTGCTCTCCCATGACTGTGTGCCACTGCTTAAACCATTTGGTAGACATTTTTTACAGGAGCTCGAATAGCTCTGTTAGGTAGGAGGCCTTGATTTTGGAACTTGGGGGCTATTATGCCCAATTTTGAAAATCTTGTACAGTGGGCCCTAGGCTAGTTGGCACGAGTAGGAGCTCATAAACAAACATGAATTATATGCCATGAAAACCTGAGCAATTGAATTGATTGGCCATGGTACCATGACAGGACAGACATAGTCAGTCATCTAGCAGTAGTGCGACATGATAAGTCTCCTTACTAGTCAAGACAAACAGCTGCATGTTGAGTTGAGGGTCGAAGTCGATGGACTAGTGGCACCAAAGATTATATGGCATGATGTGAAAATACTAATTGTGCATGCACTATTTTTACGGGACCTCCAAGATGATCAAGAGGGGTAGTGATATGTCCTAGGGCCCTGGATGACCTGTTGGACATAAGGGTAGTTAGTCATACCAGGAGGACTTGCAAAGCTCAATGTAGCTTCAAGCGCACGAGACAGGGTGGGGTCGGGATGAGGTCTCTATCCTATTACAGACACGAAGAATTTTTACGGGATTGAGGGTCAGATGTCGCAAACATCCATTCATTCTCTGGGTAGAAATGGGCGTGCTTCTATCTAAGTGGTCGGTAAAGTTGCTCTAATGCCACAGGTGGGTTCAGTGGACGTACTGGCATGAGATAGTATGTTTGACCTTAATGATGAAGGATGTGTGTGTGATGATACACTGTGATTAATAAGGAAATGGTGATAAAAATCAAAATTTGAAATGGAAGGTTTTTAAAAGAAAATAAGGAGTTTGGCACACTCCAAAATAAACATTTTTCTTAAAAAGATAAATTTTGAAAACCCATTCACTAAGTTGTTGTACTCACCCTCTCCCTTATATCCCTTTTAGGAAATCCCAAAAAGCCTACCACCAAGGACCATTAACTAATACGCCTCTAAGACAAGTATGATCAGTGTAAAAATTTATGTAGTTTTGATTTATGTTATTCCAGGAAAGGTGCAGGTTTAAAGGATGCCTTACTCTTCACAATTCATAAACAAGGGGGAACACTTAGTAAACTGGGAGAGTGGCGGGTTGATCACAGGTATCTGACCAAACCAGGTCAGGGCGTGACAGTTCATCTACCGGAATGCCTTCTAGTCCCTTTTCCTCTAACTTCTCGTTGATAATCATTGCCATAAAAGCTTCACAACCATTCTGTATCATCTTTTGAACTCTTATGTGGGACACTATTGGTACTCCTCCCTTTCTCTTGTCTCCTTGGAAACTTAGTCCGAGTGTTTCAAGAGTGTGAAAAGTTATTACTTTCTTTCCACAATCCATCTTGGCTTGATGGGTACTTAATCAATCCATTCCCAATATTATTTCTACCTCCCTTAAAGGTAATGGAATCAAATCTACCTCTTGGTTAACTTCTTCAATTGTGATCTCACACTCCTTTAATTGTTTGTCCCTATTTAATCCTTCTCCTAAGGGTATGAAGATGTTGAGACTTTGTTCTAGAGAGGTAAGTTCTAGGGGAAGACCTGGGATTAGATCTTCTTTGATTAAGGATATTTTTGCTCCCGAGTCAAAGAGGGCATAGAACTTTCTCCCCCACAAGTGTACATACCTTGATTGAAAAGAACGCATATCTTAGAAGAAAAATTCCTTTATTGAATAAAATTTAAATTATAGGCTTTATCTCAATCTTAGTTGGAGAGGCTTTCAGAAGTACCGCTACAATACTAGGGTCTTTTCTAGCCTCTTCCTAGGTGAGGTTGTATACCCTAGATGGTACCTGGGTTGTGGCGTCTTGCCTAGGAGTCCTTGGGTTCCCTTAGGATGGTCCAAGCATGTTTTGTTGCTTATTCTCCCAAAGAGTGGGGCATTCCTTGGCAAAGTTCCCCACCTACCCACATCCGAAACAAGATAAACAAGCTTCCTCGTGGTACCTTTGGCATCTAGGGCAACGAGGGTTTCCTTGTGGTAAAGTGGGGATCACTCTTCGTGGGGGTGGGGGTATGTTCTTCCTCTTTTGCAAACCCACCATGATTCCCCATCTCGGACCATTTTGCTCCTTCCATCCTTCATTACGGCTTTAGCCCTTATCCTCTTTCCAATTCACCTGCTCCATCCAAGAATGTTGAGTTTGTACCAATTGCTCACATTCGTAAGCCATACTGATAACTACTACTAGATCTGTAGGGCATTCTAGTACTTTCATCTGGTCTCGTATGTCCATGTTGAGACCGTCCATGAATCGCTAGCATATATCTGCCAGTCTAGGCAGGTCAGGGGAAAAGGGTCTTAACTCGCTAAACTTAGTTTCATACTTTGAGATAGAGTTAAGTCCTTATCAAAGTCAGAGGAAATCTTGCTTCTTCTCATTAGTCAGGTGTGGAGCTAGGTACTCCTCTATGTACCTCTCCTCAAATTGTTCTCAGGTAGGGGTGGTGGTATGCAGGCTCCTGGTATTATCCCACCATCTTTTTACACTGCCCTCCGGGAAAAATTCTGTTAGGATCACCATGTCCTCTGGTGAAATCTTGACTATCCCCATCAGCTTCTTGATGTTGGCTAGCCAGTCTATAGCAGCTCTAGCATCTTTCTCTCCTAGGAAAGGCTTACATCCAAGTTGATAGAGAGTTTTGAGATATCTTGGGATGTCAACTGGTGGGGGATTGTTAATAGGAGGGGGATGAGATTGCACTTCCTCAGGCTCACCTCGAGAGTTGGTGTCCACCTTAGGAGTGAGGTTAGGCCATCCAAACAATTGTGTGAACTCCTCGTATAATCTCTGATGTTCTAAGCTCAGCCCCGGTGGGAGTATCTAGGCTCCTCGGGGAGTTTCCACAGGAAGGGGTTGATGGACAGTGTAAAAAATGGTGACTCTTGTTCTCTTAGTTCCTCTCTTGGGAGCCATTTGAAATTTTAAGATTTATTCCACTTAGTTACTATGTTATATAGTCTTGATAATGCATTCAAGGATATAGGCTATGATACCACTCATGTTGTCATATCCCGACCCGGTTTGGTCGGATCCCTGTGAACCACCTGCCACTCTCGTGGTCAATCAAGGATTTCCCCCTCTCTAAACTACTTGGAGTAAGGCGTCCTTTTTACCTATCTTTCCTGGAATAGCATTATAAAAAATTGAGTAATTTAAAGTAGACATACCTGTCTCATTCCAAATTAGTAATGTCTTTAAAAAGGGTCTTTCCTCGGTTACCCGAAATGGGTAAAAATGGAGGGGATGAGTTCTACAACACAGTGGGCGGGTGTTAGAAGTGAGTTTTTCAAGAAAACAACTTTATTCAAAGTGCGCCAAAATCCTTATTTCTTTTAAGAAGGGATCTTTCCTCAAATTCCAGTTTTTCAAAACCTCTTTCCATTTCCCATTAGGTGTATTAAGAAAACAACACACACCCTTCATCAGAAAAGGTACACACATTTGATGGTGCAGCCCGTCCACTGCACCTACTTGTAGCTCGAAGCATCTTTACCGGCCACCAAGATAGAAGTTTGTCCACTTTGACCCTAGGTCTGAGAGAATGTTCTTGACATCCAACCACCAAACTCGAATGCCACTCCATGTCCATATGATGACAGAGAGCTCATCCCGACCCCACCCTGGTCTCATGTGTAAGATGCAAATCTGAGCTTCCCGACTACTGGAACAACGAGCTACCCTTATCTCAACCATGTCATCCAGTAGCACTTAGGTTCCATCACTACCCCACTTGGGCATCTTGATGGTCCTGTACCTCAAGTGCATGCATAAAATAATAGTTTTCACATAGCCATTTATCTTTGGTGCCACTGGTCCAATGGCCCTAACCCTCAACCTGACCTGCAAATGTTTGTCTAGGCCAGTCTGGCGACCTGGCCCTGACGCACTACTGCTAGTCTGAAATGCCTCGACCCGGTTTGGTCGAATCCCCGTGATCAACATGCCACTATCCCGGTTTATTAAAGAGTTTCCCCTTATTATAAACCATAAGGAGTAATGTGTCCTTTAATCCTACACCTTTCCTAGAATAACATAAATCAAAACTACATAAAATTCTATATTTAGCATACCTGTCTCACAGGCATCTTAGTTGATAATCTTTAAAGGTAGTCTTTTTGGAATTTCCGGAAAGGGATATATGGGAGGGGATGAGTACAACTACTCAGTGAATGGGTTTTCAAAATTTAACTTTTAGGAAAAATATTTGTATTGGAGTGTGCCAAACTCTTTATTTTCTTTAAAAAAATCCTTTCATTTCAAATCTTTGTTTTTATCACCATTTCTTATTAATCACGGTGTGTCATCACCCAACACACATCCTTCATCATGAAGGTAAAAAACACACAATCATAGGCCACCCTTCCACTGAACCCACTTGTGGTGTCAGAGTGACTTTATCGGCCACCTAGATAGAAGCACGTCCACTTCTACCCTGAGAATGAGTGGATGTACATGACATCTAACCCTCAATCCTGAAATCAATTCTCCGTGTCCGTATGAGGACAGAGATCTCATCCCGACCCCACCCTAGTCTCATGCGCTTAAAGCTACGTCGAGCTTCGCAAGGTCACCTGGTCTGACGAACTGCCCTAATATCCACTAGGTCGTCTAAGGCCCTAGGACACATCCCTACCCCTCTTGGGCATCTTGAAGGTCTCGTACACAGTGCATGCACAATTAGTATTTTCACATCATGCCATATAATCCATGCTGCCACTGGTCCAACGGCCCCGGCCTTCAACTAAACTTGTAGCTGTTTGTCTTGACTAGTCCGGAGACCTGTCATGTTGCACTGCCACTAGTTAACTAAATATGTTGGTCCTATTTTAGTACCATGGACAAACTATTCATTTATTTTAAGTTTTATGGCACATATCTCATGTTTGTTTACGAGCTTCTGCTCGTGCCAATTGGCCTATGGCCCATTGTTCGGGATTTTTAAAATCAGGCATATTAGCCCCCAAGTTCCAAAACCAAGGCCTCCGGCCTATAAGAGCTATTCAAGCTCCCATCAAGAAGGTCTCCCAAATCATTTAAGTAGTGGCACACAGTCAGGGGAGAGCACTTTTGACAAAATATGTTTTCAACTATCCATCATACCGACCAAGTATAAGGACATCTCCACTCACAACCAATGAACGGGTTTTCCACTTCTTTACAGGAAGTTTCATCATACCAATTGGGAATGATCTACTTACAACTGGTAAGTAGTTTTTCCATGTGATTTTCACATCACTCCTCTAAGTTGTGATGTTTAAAACACCACTAAGTAGCAGGTTTTCAATTCAAGGTACTTATAATCCCCAACCGGGTGTGATATAAAATGCTACTCACCCGATCATGTAGTGAAATTCCACTTATTCGGTTTCCTTCTCTAGCAAGCTTAACTTCAACTGGCGTTCTTGATGTCTCATTTTTCTACATGAAACGAACATGGTTGTTCATTATTCCTTAGCCTAATAGCCCTCATTTGTTCCAAATAAATGAGAAAAATCAACTTTCCCCTTTATTTGCATTTAGGTCCCTAAAGTTATTTTTCTTTTAACTTTAAGGTTTTTCCTCAAATTGAGTGCCAAAACTTTTAAAATTCCTCTTGGGATTTCAATTTACTCTATTTTATAAAATGGGTCTCAAGTTTCCCAAATTCCCGATTTGGCCCCCAACTTTTCCAAAATTACCATTTTGCCCATCCTTTACAAAAATGGTAAGTTTTACCCCAAATTTTCTAAAATTTCTCAATTGGCGCTTTCACATTCTAATTATGACCAATTGAACCTCAATTTTATAAAAATTACATTTTGGTCCTTTGAATTTTCGTAAATCTCCAATTTCCCCAAATTTTCCCCCAATTTCAACTCCTTAACATAGTTGAATTTGATTTCATCAAATTGACCAATAAAACACTTCTAATTATTGAAATTGAAGTTGAAATTGAGTTTCTACATGTTCATACGATTCCATAGCACTTTGAATCATAAGTTTTAACGCTGGAATGAGCTCAAACGGATCTTCGCCGGAAAATAGACTGTAAAGAGAGAAAACTTTGGTTGCTCATCGGTGAGGGCGTGGCAGTCTAAGCTTTCTATCTGGGTAGATAGCTCTCCTCTAGAGGTTCCTCCTAGGATCAATAATGACATCAATTGATGTCGAATTGGATGAGAATTTTGTCGTTGAAATTCGGTCGACTCTCTCTCTAACACCGGGGGAAATTGCAGAGGTTAACCGAATTGGCTTACCTTTCGACCCTAATTCAGCAGTGGGAGGGCTGAGGGAGTGTTGGGAGAGCTTGGTTTGGCATGAGGGGGCTCGAATTGGCCGATTTCGGCTCGGCCAAAACAGGGCAGCTTTGGTCCGCTAGAGCTGCTTCACTGTTCTATCTCGCTGGTGTTTCTCTAACGACTCTCGGAGCAAACGGAGGCAACAAGCGTGTAGCTGACTTCTCCCCAGTTCTAAGGAACCTGACCTTGCCTTCTTTGGCTCAAAAATGACCCTATATTAGAGCTTTGGTTCGAGCTTCACTAGAAAACTAAGTAGGTAAGAGAGAATGAGCTTTTCAGGTGTAGAGAGGGTGAATGAGTAGGGGGTCTTTATATAGGAAGCACGAGGACTTCTTGGTCGTCCGATCAGTGTCTTAATGGTAGTCATTCATTGCCTGAAACTCCCTAGTTGGAGACTTTTCAACTTCATCGGCACTGTGCGATTTTTTGGCGAGTGAACAGTGTTGTCATCTAAAGGAAGAAGAGGTTTACATAGTCCATCGAGTACTATGGGTCCTGACTTGGTACCATGGCGGAATCACACAATAAGTTCATTATAGATTTCATGACTTTCTCATTTCAATTTATTTATGAACTCCATCTCATGCCCACTAGCTTTGGGCCCATTGCATGTGATTTTCCAAATCCGAACATTTAGCCCCATAAGTTCAAAAACCAAGGCCTAGTTCTAGCTCCTATCATGGTCTCCTAAATGGTTTAAGCATTGGCACACAGTCAAGGGAGAACACCTCTGACAAAAATGTATTTTCACTTCATCTCACCAATCGGGTGT
Organism: Trapa incisa; assembly: GCA_030064435.1. Classification (NCBI taxonomy): domain Eukaryota; kingdom Viridiplantae; phylum Streptophyta; class Magnoliopsida; order Myrtales; family Lythraceae; genus Trapa; species Trapa incisa. The sequence goes on along the minus strand of CM057779.1, from coordinate 16,643,870 downwards.
GATAATACCTCCACTTACAATCGGCATGCGGGTTTCTCCTTCCTTCATCTCCCAAACTTTTCAAAAATTACCATTTTGCCCCTACTTTCCAAAAATGGCAATATGGCCCCAAATGTTTCAAAAAGCAACCAATTGGTCCTCCAACATCTTTTTCATGGAAAATTGGCCTTCAATTTTGTGAAATTGCAAAGAGGTCCCATAATTTTTCAAAATTACCAATTTTCCCCAAAATATTCCCCCAATTTCTCCCCTTCAAACTGACCGAATTTGATTTTTTTGCCATTTAATTGGGGTTATTTGCTCAAATTGAAGGTATGGATCAGTTTCTACACTTCCATACGATTCAATTTAGCATTGAACTGTAGCATTTGGGGCTAAATTGAGCTCAGACGGAGTTTTGCTGGAAAATTGCTCGTAGAGAGAGAAAGCTCCAAAAGCTTACTGTCGGGTGGTGCGGCGGTCAGAGCTCTCTATCGGGAAAGGTAGCTCTCATCCTGAGGTTGCTCCTAGTATCAAGAATTGCTACAATTAACATGGAATAAAGGGAGGATTATGTCAGTGAAGTATTATATTTTCTCTCTCTAACCCCGACCTACAACGATTGAGGAGGGCGAAATTGGCTTATCTTTCAGCTCTGTTGAGGTCATATGAGGGTTGTAGGGGTGTTGGGGAGGCTACTTGGCCAATTTTAGCTCGACCAAAATAGGGCAGCTTCGGTCTATCGTAGCTGCTTCAAGGTTTGATTCTGTCGGTGCTTCTTCGGTGGACCTCGAGTCGAAAGGAGGATGCAATCACGTAGCTAACTTCTCTCGGAGTCTATAGGACTCGACCTCACATTCTAAGGCTGAGAAAAATGCCTATATTGGAGCTTTGGTTGGAGCTTCACCAGAAAATGGAACAGTTAAGAGAGAATGGAGATTTCAGGTGTGAGGAGGATGAATGGAGAGGAGCTCTTTATATAGGGAGCTCGGGGACCCTCTGTCCAATAACTTTCCTTTTTGGTTGAGCTTATCCTTGCCCTAAAACAGCCTGATCGAAGCCATTTTTCCTTCGTTGGCGTTATTTGTTTTTACATTGAATGAACAGTGTTGTCATCTGAAGAAAGAAGATGACATTGTTCTGAACAAGACCGGATCGGGTTCAACGCGTAAATCGACCGGTTCATGCCCGATTCGACCAGTTTTCTCAAAATTAAAATTTTATAAATTTATCTATATTCATTCTCTATCTAATGGTGGCTTCAATTCCCCAATTTGAATATTTTAAGCCACCTAGAAAAATGAATTTTGAAATCGATTCAATCTGGTTCAGTCTGATTCACCTTGAACTGGTCTAGTTTTCCCTTCCCAATTATCCTAAGGTTCTTTTCCATTCTTTTTATGACTCTTTAAGTCATTTTGGATTTTTCAATTTCCAAATTTACCCTTTTCTTATCAGTTATGGTTTGTGAACTAGCTCGATTTTCTCTTTTGGAATGACCAATTCTTTTCCCGGTTTTCTTATCTATAAAGGGACGGGGTTTACATTACAACTCTCCCTTCCTTTTAGGGGTTTTGTCACCAAAACTAAGCCAGCAATCCTTAGCATCAGGAGTAATTTTCCCTTGTTGTCCTCTTGGGATTTGCTTGACATGTTGCCACTATGGCAATTCCTTCCCCTCGTCCCTTTAACCCACATTTCTAAGAAATTCTTTTCCTTTCAATTGTTCACTCACTCCATTGAGTTTATCATCATTTGGCATGTCCTACCCACTGGTCCAAAGGTACCTCCTTAGGTCCACTTCTTACTTTGTCAAGGGTAAGACTCATCTTCTTAAGGGTTCTTATCCATGTCATTGGGTTAGATGTTCCATAAACATCCGATCTTCTCTGTTTCCATGTATTTCCTTGGTCGTTGATGGTCTATAGCTTAGGATCTATTTGGATTCTTCATCCTTAACCCTATGGGTTTTGATGTGATTCCCTTTTTACCTTATTTTGGTCCTTCATCTTTTGTTTATTACAATGTCGGTCAAGTTTTCTGTTTGACCTTGTCCTGCTTAACTAACTGACTGTTTCTTACTTGAGTCTCATTTTCTTAGGACTATTGGACCTACATGTCCCTTATATCATGACATGTTCTAGAACTTATCTTTGTCCATTACAATTCTTTGATGGTTATTCTCAACCTTCTAACCTTTCGGGAATTGTATCGTTTCATCCTTTCTTTTTATCTGGTAGTATTCTTTGACGACTTCATCGTTATCCAATCATCCTTTTAACTCTTTCATCATGTCTTTCATAATGGTGTCAATTTTCCTTATCTATTCATCCTTTATCGACTTCCTTATTGGTTTTTCCCTAGTTCCAATAATTGGGTTTCTCGATGACCTACCGACACATTGGGATTCTTCCCTTCTTGTGTTCTTCCTAATTCCCAATAATATCCTTTACTCAAGTACCTTCCTTTTCCTCTATCCACTCTTACTCGCTTGTGACCATTTCATGATTCTTTATTTTAAGTTGATCCCTTTCGGTCAACATGTTGATTGTTTTGTTTGGGAAGTTCCCTTTTACGATTTCATTATCTACTATGTCCTTCAAAGTAGAGACTTTCACCTTAGGAGTTACATGCTTAACCTTCCTACCATTCCTTGAAGGTTTCCTTTCTTCATCTCCTTATACCCTTTCTATATTGGGGCATTTGCCCACTTTCAATCCCTCTTGTCATAAAATCTCCATTTCATCCCTTATTCCCTATTCGAGGAACTTCTGATTATCGGGTCTTATTTCATGTACTCCACACTATGCCCAGCCGTCCACTCATTAGGCTCCATTAAGCAAGCGTGGACCACTAACAATCTTGATGTCATGATCATTTCCCTTAATCACTTCTTAATTGGAGGAATTACTTCTCCAAGGTTTCTCATATTTTATTTCCTCTATTTCCTTATTATGGGCAGTCCACCCCTTTCTTACTTGTACAACATCTTTTGATGTTATCTTCCTACTTACCAGTTCCTTGGGTTTAACTTACTATTTAGGTTTTTTTGGTATACTTCCCTTATAATTGGTCCTTTATCCCAACTTGCATTCCTTTTGAAAAATTTTCTTTTGTTCCACTTTAATTGGGTTCATTACTCCATTGTTGGGGATATGTATGCCTCTCTAGGGCTCCCTTCCTTGATAGGCTTTCTCCTCCTTTCTCAAATTTCCTCTTTCCTTCGTCTTCTTGATATCAATCTTTAGGTTAACCTCATGACATCCTTTGATGTCATCCTCTCCTACTAACCCTTATTTTGGGGAATCTTATAGGTACGTCATTTGTACCCTATCATCATTTCGACTTGCATCCCAATACCAAGTTATCTATTTTAGGGAGGCACTCAAATCCTCCTTGTTTCAAGATCTCTTGATCACCTTGCAAAAGACTTTTTTGATTCTTCTCATGGCTTGAGTTTGGTCATTAATTAGTTTTTGACCATTAATTTTTTAAGGATTTCCTTCATCCTTCTTTTCCGACGTTGGGCCTATTCACTTCCCCCTTCTTTGACGGTATTTAAATCCATGGTTCTCCCTAGGGTCAGTTCATTTACTACCTCCTCCCTACTATTTTTCTTGTCCAACTATCAGGGATAGTTATCTCTAGAATTCACTCGTCCTTGATGCACATCATGTTGCCCTTTATAAGGTGAAGTCCATACTATTTCTCGGTCCTTCGTAGGGCATCGTTTATTCTCCTTGATCATTCTGTTGTTACTAGTTGCTTCCTTCTTAGCCACTCTCCTTTTCCAAAGCCGATCACACTTGCCATCCCAAGACATCTTTAACCACATATGCTCCTTTTTGAGGTTCCTTATTTCAGGTTAAGCCTCTTATTATCCACTTGTCAGTTCCTTAGCTTGAAAATTTTCCTTTTGTTCCTTATCCTCTCTTCGAGGAGCTCCTAATTATAGGTTGGTCCCTTGCACTCCACATTATGTCTAGCCACCATCAATGGACCCTTTGAGGGCCCTTAGTCGCATACCTTCCTTTTGGAGTTCCCTTTCCTAGTGCGTTTGTTCTCCTCTTTGCTCTTACCATGTCCTATTCTAGAGTTACCGGAGGGCATTTTCCATGTTTGGCCTTTCTAAGGAGTTTTAGATGTACTTCCCCTATCCCTTACCTCTAGTATTTATTGTCTCCTTTCCACTTGTCCCTCTTAGAGGCAAACTCAATTCCTCCCTATTTCTTAACTCCTGTACAAGGGCTCGCTCATTCCTTGGTCGGTCCTTAGGTCTCCTTTCTAGTACTAATCCTCCCACTCCTACTGCATTCCTGGATGCTACCTTCTCCTTTTCCCTTTCCCCTAGGTTTATCCAATTTTTTGACCCCATAGAAGTATTGCTTCCCTTACACTTGGCCCCTTATGAGCACACTCTTTCCTTTCCCCATTTTAGTTGTGTTCTTTGTCCCTTGGTCAGGGCATGTCCTTGCTGATGACTCTCTTTTCTAGGTAGGCTCTTCGTTCCTTCCTAGAAACTTCCTTCTTAGCCTTTTGTCTCGACTCTACGCTGAAAGTTCCTTAGTTCTTGTGGGTACTATTCGACTTTAGGGTGGCTATCTTAAGGTTGTCAGTTAGTATTAACTAGACGTGTAGTCTTCCTTCTTTGGTGGCCTTTTCTTCACATATTTCCTCGGGTCCTGATTGGTATATTCCAATCCATTAATAGTCCTTGTCGTTAACAGGGAGACTAACTTTTAAATGAAAAACAATGGTCTTTATTCATTTAAGGAGGTAGTTTCTTGTCGTACACGGCTTATTACAAGATATCTCTCACTACTTTCTATTATAGTTCTTTGGGGTTATAGGTCGGGAGTTAGCTTCTAAATTGTTTCGGGATTCATAGTTCGAGGGCTCTGATGAACTAGTTGACATCCATCCATGCTCCCATCGAGCTTCCCTACTGGGACAAACTTCATGGAACACCTTGAGTCTGTACCTTCTCAGCACCTCTGCTTCGCACTCTTTGGTCCACTTTGTCATGCCCTAACGCTGTTTGGTCAGATCCTCGTGAACAACCCGCCACTCTCCCAATTTATTAAGGATTTTCTCCTTTCTAAAACCGCGATGAGTAAGGCATCCTTTTTTTCCTGTATAATTCCTAGAATAACATTATACAAAACTGAATATCTTAAATCTTACATACTTTATCTTAAGGTTCGGCTATAGAGAGGTCTTTAAAGTTGGTTTCCCTTGGTTATCTAAAAGGGGTAAAAAGGGAGGGGGTGAGTTCTATAACTCAGTGAATAGGTGTTGGGAGTGAGTTTTCATAAATAAAACAACTTTAATCGGAGTGTGTCAGACTCCTTATTTCCTTTAAGAATATTCTTTCCTCAAATTAAAGTTTTTCAAACATTTTTTCCTCATTTTCCACATTAGGTGTGTTTAACGGTCAACACACGCCATTTATCAGAAAGGGATCACACATTCGCAGGGCAGCCCGTCCACTACACCCACTTGTATCTCGGAGCAACTTTACCAACCACCAATATAGAAGCCTGTCAACTTCCCTGGGTCTAAGTGAATGTTCGCGACATCCGACCCTCAGACCCGAAATAAACTCCATGTCCGTATGAGAACAGAGACCTCATCTTGACCCCACCCCAATCTCATGTGCATGAAGCTATGTCGAACTTCCCTGACTGTTGGCATGATAAACTGCCCTTATCTCCACCAGGTCGCCAAGTAGCCCTTAGGCATCACTACCCCTCTTGGACGTCTTAATGGTCTTGTACCTCAAGTGCATGCACAAACAATAGCTTTTCCACAATACCATTTATCATTGGTACCAGAGGTCCAACGGCCCTGACTCTCAACTCGACTTGCAGCTGTTTGTCTAGGCCGATCCGTCGACCTGGCCCTGACGCACTACCTCCAGTCCATCGACCTGGCCCTGACGCACTACCTCCAGTCCATCGAGTATGTCGGTCTGGACTTGGTACTACGGTGAAATCACATAATCCATTCATTAAAAGTTTTCAGCTTTAATATATCATGTTTGTTTACGAGCTCCTGCTTGTGCCAACTGACCTTAGGCTCACTATTCATGATTTTTCAAAACCTGGCATTTAGCCCCACAAGTTCCAAAACCGAGGCTTCTGGCCTGTTTGAGCTATTCTAGCTCTAATCAAGAAGGTCTCCCAAAAATTTAAGTTTTGGCACACGGTCAGGGGAGATCACTTTTGACAAAAAAAACATCTTTTAGATCAACACACCAACCGAGTGTGATGATATCTTCGCTTACAACCAGCAAGTGGGTTGTCTCCTTCCTTATAGGAAGTCAATCATACCAATCGAGTATGATTTTCTCTACTTATAATTAGTAAGTATTTTTCTGCTTAGTTCTCACATCACCCCAATCGGGTGTGATGTTAAAATCCCACATATAAGTGGTTTTTCATTTCTGAAGTTATCCCAACCGGGTATGATGTGAATAAACTCACTCACTCGTTAACCTTGACGTGTTTGTCCTCGGTAGGTTTTTCAAGTTGACACGAGCTTTCTCTTGTTGGCGTTCCGATCACACTTGTCACTACACGAATTGGGCAGCCATTTCACTTAAGGTTTGGCATAAAAGCTTAGGCTCACAATTTATTGATAAATTGCATTTAGGTCCCTAAAGTTTACTTGTCTTGACTTTAGGTCCCTAATGCAAACTTTAGACCAATTTGACTCCCAAAGTTTCCAAAATTCCCTTTTGAGTCCTCGTTTTACTCAAAAATGTATAAAAGGTTCAAATTTCCCAAATTTCCAATTTGGTCCCTAAATTTCAAAAATTACCATTTTGCCCTTACTTTCCAAAAATGGCAATTTGACCCCAAATATTCCAAAAATTGTCCAATTGGTCCTCCAACATATTTTCCATGGCCAATTGGCCCTCAATTTTGGGAAATTGCAATTTACTCCATCAATTTTCTAAAATCCCCAAATTCTCCAAAAATTTTCCCCTAATTTCCCCATTTCAAAGTGGCCGAAATTGATTTCGTCAAATTGACCATTCACTTAGGGTTAATTCTTCAATTAAAGGTATAATTCAGTTCCTACACATCCATACAATTCAATTGAGCTTTGAATCGCATGAATTGTGGTGAAAACGAGCTCAAATGGAGATTCGCCGGAAAACTATGCGTAGAGAGAGAAAGCTTTGAAAGCTTACCATCGGAGATGTGGCGGACCGAGCTTTCTATCTTGGCAATTAGCTCTCATCTTGAGATTACTCCTAGGATCAAGAATCACAATAATTATATCAAATTGAGGGAGAATTCTATCAGTGAAGTTTAAATAATTTCTCTCTCTAACATCAACCGAAAATGACAAAAGGGGCCAAATTGGCTTACCTTTCAACTCAATTAAGGTCGTATCTGGGTTGTGGGGATGTTGGGAGGGCTTGGTTTTGCCTGAGGAGGGCTTAATTCAGTCAATTTTAGTTGGGCCAAAATAGTGCAGCTTCGGTCTGTTAGAGCTGCTTCACTATTTGATTCTACTGGTGCTTCTCTGGCGGTCCTCGATCAAATGGAGGTTGCTATGAGATAGCTAACTTCCCCTAGAGGCTAAAGAACCCAACCTCACCTTTTGAGGTTGAGAAAACTATCCAATTCGGATCTCTGGTTCGAGCTTCATCGGAAAATGGAGCAGTTGAGAGAGAATGGAGTTTTTATGTGTGAGGAGGATGAATGGGGAGTAGCTCTTTATATAGGGAGCTCGGGGACTCTCTGCCCGTCCGTTTAGCATCATGGTCCTGCTCATTCAAGACCTGAAACACCCTAAATAGAGGCGATTCATCTTTGTCGACACAGTCTGTTCTTCCATTGAATGAACAATGTTGTCATCTGAAGGAAGAAGGTGACAGACACTGTTCCTTACCGGACCGGACTGGTTCGACCAGGTTCAATGCTTAAACTGGCCAGTGCAAACCCGATTCGACCAAGTTTTTCAAAATTAAAAATTTCTAAATTCATTCTCTATCCAATGGTGACTTCAATTCCTCAATTTGAATATTTTAAGCCACCTAGAAAAATGAATTTAGCAACTGGTTAAATGATGGTTCAAATCGGTCCAAACCAGTTCAATCTGGTTTAGGTCCGGTTCACCTAAACCAATCTGGTTTTCTTTTCCAATTTGTCCCAATGTCCTTTTCCATGACTTTCTTGACTCTTTATGTCACTCGGGATTTGTAAATTTCCCTTTTTCCCCTTTCTCTATCGGTTAAGTTTCATGAACCGACTAGAATTTCTCTTTGGAAAGGACCGATTCTTTTCGCAATTGTCTTATTTATAGAATGAGGGGTTTACAACTCTCCCCTCCTTTTAGTGGTTTTGTCCCCAAAACAATTACATGTCAAATAACTGAGGTTACCCATCCCTCATTATGCTCTCAGTTTCCCATATCTCCTCTTGCATGGGTCCATTCTGCCAAATAACCTTTACCATATGAATTCTCTTGTTCCTCAAGTTCTTGTCCCTCCAATCGATGATTCGCACCGGTTTTGCTTGATAGGTTAGGTTCTCTTCTAACTCTGATGGAGGCCGGTCCAACACATGGCTAGGATTAGGTTGGTACTTCTGGAGTACCAAGATATGGCATACATCATGTGTTCTTTGTAAATCTAGAGGCAGTTCTAGGTTATATGCCACCAGTCCTATCCTTTGGACTATTGTGTAAGGATCGATGTACCTTTGTTTCAACTTCCCTCGTTGTTGAAACCTAAGTATTCCCCTCCATGGAGATACATTTAGGAACACTTGGTCTCCCACATTAAACTCTATATTTCTCCTCTGATGATGCACGTAGCTCTTTTGCCTGTCCTGAGTGGCCTTAAGTCAACTCCTTATTATCTTAATCTTTTCGGTGGCAACCTCTATTAGTTCCACCCTTTCTGGCTTCCTTTCTCCCACTTCTTCTAAAAATAAAGGGGTATGGCATGGCTGTCCATAAAGTGCCTCATAATGAGCCATTTGAATACTGTCTTGATAATTGTAATTGTACAAAAACTCCATCAAGCACAAGTATTCCTCCTAACCCTTATCCATAGTGAGTACGCATGCCCTTAGCATGTCTTCCAGGGTTTGGATCATTTGCTCAAACTATTCATCAGTCTAAGGATGAAATGTCATACTCATGTGGAGCTTGGTTCCCAAGGCACTTTGCAAACTAGGCCAGAATCTCGAGGTAAATTTAGGGTCTCTATCTGACACTATGCTCACCGGGACGCAATGGAGTCTCACTATCTCCCTCATGTATGAGATGGTCAATTGTTACACTGAATTCGTCACTCTTATAAGTAGGAAATGGGTGGACTTGGTCAATCTGTCCAAAATGACCCAAATTGTGTCTTGTCCCTTTCTAGTCATAGGTAGTCCTGTGACAAAGTCCATAGTGATGTGCTTCATTTCCATTTTGGGATTGGCAAGGGTTGTAGCAATCCTGATGGTTTCTGATGCTCAGCTTTAATCTGCTGATAGGACAAGCATCGGGCTACATATTCCACAATATCCCTCTTTATCCCTTTCCTCCAATAACCTTGTTTGAGGGTGTGGTACATCTTAGTACTGCTAGGATGCTTCGCATAAACAGAGTCATGTGCCTCTTCCAGAATTAACCACTTTAATTCCTTATCTTGAGACACATATACTCTACCCTTGTAGGTTAGTACTCTGTTGCCTCGAAGGCCAAAGTCCAATTTTGTCCCTCTGTTGACCGAGCCCAAATAGGGTTGGAATTCCTTATCCACGTTTTTTATGGACCTTAATTTGTTCTATTTGGTAGGGTCTCACCACCAGACTGGAAGCATTTCTCCCTCTTGTCCATCCTAAGTTTCATCTCCTTTCTTCCCAGCTATTGCAACAAGGGTAAGTAGCTCATTTTTTTCTGCACTACCTCGATTTGGTACTTGCGACTTATGGCATCTGCCACTACATTGGCCTTCCCAGGGTGATACTCTATCACAAGGTCATAATCTTTAAACAATTCCAGCCATCTTCTTTGGCAGAGGTTCAACTCCTTTTGAGTTAGGAAGTACTTAAGACTCTTGTGATTAGTATATATCCTACACTTAACCCTGTATAGGTAGTGTCATGAAATCTTTAGGGCAAGCACTATTGCAGCTAATTCCAAGTCATGGGTAGGGTAGTTCCGCTTATGTACCTTAAGTTGTCATGAAGCGTAGGTGATAACCCTTCCTTGTTGCATCAATACACATCCGAGTCCTTATCCGGATGCGTCACTATAGACGGTGTACTCCCCTGCACTTGGGTCAGGTAGGGAGAGTACATGTGTTGTTGTCAAATGGGTCTTCAACTCTAAGAAAGATTTCTCACAGCTTTCTTCCAACTTATACTTTACTCCTTTCCTGGTGAGACGAGTCAAAGGGGCTGGTATCTTAGAGAAATCTTGCACAAATCGTCTATAGTATCCCGCCAAGCCTAAGAAACTTCATATTTCCAAGGGATTCCTAGGCGCCTTCCAATCGGATATGGCTTCCACCTTTGTCGGGTCTACCTTGACTCCATCCTTGCACACACTGTGCCCTAAGAACCCTACCTCCTATAGCCAAAACTCACACTTGGAGAATTTTGCATATAAGCAGTTTTCTAGTAGTATCTCTAAGTCAATAGCGAGATGCTCTTCATGCTCCAATCTAGTTCGTGAGTATATGAGAATTTCATTTATAAATACTATCACGAACTTGTCCAAGTGTGGCTGGAACACTCAGTTCATTAAATCCATGAAGGTTTCAGGGGCATTTGTCAAGCCAAAAGGCATCACCCAAAACTCATAAGGTTAGTATCGGAACCGAAAAGCGGTATTTGGAATATCTTCCTCTCAAATTCTGAGTTGGTGATAGCCTGACCAAAGGTCTATCTTGGAGAAGTAAGCTAATCCTTTTAATTGGTTGAGCAGGTCATCAATCTGTGGAAAGGGATATTTGCTCTTTATGGTGACCTAGTTCAACTTGAGATAGTCTATGCATAGCCTCTTGCTCCCGTCCATTTTTCTTTATGTGTAAACCCCGTACATTTGAGTTAAGGAAAATCGGGAAAATAACCGGTCAAACCGAATAAGAAAACCAAACTAGTTTACATTTGGGAATAAGCAATATGAAAATTTACAACTTTCGGTTGACCAAAAGGATTTATTAAACATTGGAAAAGAAACTTAAAACAAATTAGAAAATAAAAACCAAATTGGTTTAGGTGAACTAGATTCAATAAGAACTTCAAAGTTAAGCGTGCTTACTTGAGAGTAGTGTGAGGATGGGCTCCCTCCTGGGAGCCAAACCAAGCCCTCCCAACACTTCCTCAACCTTTCCACGGCCGAATTAGGACCGAAAGGTAAGCCAATTCGGCTCCCCTTTATAATTTTCGATCAGTGCTAGAGAGAGAGTCGACCGAATTTAAATTACGAAATTCTAATCCAATTCTGCACCAATTGATACAATACTTGATTTTAGGATGAACTCAGGACGAGACCTATCTGCCCAAATCGAAAGCTCGGACTGTCGTGCCTTCACCGGTGAGTAATCGAAGCTTTCTCTCTCTACAGTCTATTTTTCAGCAAAGCTCCGTTTGAGCTTGTTCTGATGTTAAAATCTGCGATTCAAAGTTTCTTAGAATCGTATGAACATATAGGAACTCAATTTCAACTCCAGTTTCAATAATTAGAAGTGTTTGATCGGTCAATTTGATGAAATCAAATTCGGTAGTATTGAAGAGTTGAAATTGGGGGAAATTTTGGGGATTTTCAAAATTCAAAGGGGCCAAAATACAATTTTATGAAATTGAGGGTCAATTGAGCATGAAAATAATGTTGGAGGACCAATTGAGGAATTTTGGAAATTTTAGGGAAAAACTTGCCATTTTTGTGAAAGAAGGGCAAAATGGTAATTTTGGAAAAATTGGGGAACCAAATTGGAAATTTGGAAAATTAAACCCCTTTTTTGGTGAAATTGAACAAATTGAGGTCCTACGATAAATTTTAAAAGTTACGGGACTCAATTTGAGGAAAAACCGACATTAGGGACTTAAAGTTAAAGAGAAATAACTTTAGGGACCTAATTGCAAATAACTAAAAGTTTGGGTTTTCTCATTCATTAATGAATGAAGGCTGTTATGCCGAGTAATAATGAACAAGGTTGTTCATATCGTGTAGGAACGTTAAATACCGGGAACGCCAGCAAGGACAAGCTCGTGTGAATACAAAGAACCAGTCTAGTGGAATTCACGGCATTAACGGGTGAGTGGGTTTACTAACATCATACCCGGTTGGGGATGATAAGTGCCTCGATATAAAAACCCACTGTTTAGTGGTATTTTAATCATCACTACTTAGAGAAAGTGATGTGAAAGTAATGCGAAAAAAACTACTTACGGGTTGTAAGTAGATCATACTCGGTTGGTATGATGAGACTTCCTCGAATGAAGTTGAAAACCTGTTCATCGGTTATGAACGAAGATGTCCTTATACCGGTCGGTATGATGGACAGTAAAAACCTATTTTTGTCGGAAGTGCTCTCCCCTGACTGTGTGCCAATGCTTAAACAATTTGGGAGACCTTCTCGACCGGAGCTCGAATAGCTCTAATAGGCAGGGGGCCTCGATTTTGGAACTTGGGGGCTAAATACCCGATTTTGAAAATCTCGTACAGTGGGCCCAAGGCCAGTTGGCACGAGCAGGAGCTCGTAAATGAACATGATATATGTGCCATAAAACTTAATAAGTGAATTGTTTGGCCATGGTACCAAGATAGGACCGATATGCTCAGTCAACTAGTGGCAGTGCGACATGACAGGTCGACGGACTAGTCAAGACAAACAGCTGCGGATTGAGTTGAGAGTCGGGGCCGTTGGACTAGTGGCACCACAGATTACATGGCAATATAAGAAAACATTGTTTGTGCATGCACTATGAGTACGGGATCATCAAGACGCCCATGAGGGGTAGTGATGCGTCCTAAGGGCACTGGACAACCTGGTGGCTATAAGGGCAGTTCGTCGTTCCAGGTGTTTGTGCGAAATCTGGAGTAGCACGAAGCGCATGAGACCGGGGAGGGGACAGGATGAGGTCTCTGTCCTCATACGTACATGAAGAAATGATTTCGGGATTGTGGGTAGGGTTTTTTAGGGTTTGTGCAAAATCTGGAGTAGCACGAAGCGCATGAGACCGGGGTGGGGACAGGATGAGGTCTCTGTCCTCATACGGACATGAAGAAGTGATTTCGGGATTGTGGGTAGGATGAGACCGGGGTGGGGACAGGATGAGGTCTCTGTGCCAGGTGTCTGTGCGAAATCTGGAGTAGCACGAAGCGCATGAGACCAGGGTGGGGACAGGATGAGGTCTCTGTCCTCATACGGATATGAAGAAGTGATTTCGGGATTGTGGGTAGGATGTCACGTACATCCACTAATTCTCAGGGTTAAAGTGGTCGTACCTCTATCCGGGTGGCAGGAAAAGTTGCTCCGAAGCCACTAGCAGGTTCAGTAGTGATACTGACTTGCGAATGTGTGTAACCTTCATGATGAAGGATGTGTGTTGGGTGATGACACACCGTGGTAACTAAGAAATAATGGAAAAAATCCAAATTTTTAAATGATGGGATTTTTGAAAACAAAGGAGTCTGGTACACTCCATATAAATATTTTTCTTAAAAGTCAAAAGCTTTTAAAAACCCATTCACTGAGTAGTCGTACTCACCCCCTCCCTTATATCCCTTTCAGGAAATCCCGGAAAGCCTCCCCTTAAAGACCGTCAACTAAGATGCCTGTAAGACAGGTATGTAAAGTTTTAAATTTCATACAGTTTTGATTATGCTATTCCAGGAAAAAGGTGCAAATTAAAGGACGCCTTACTCTTTACGGTTTACGATAAGGGGAAATCCTTTAATAAACCGGGAGAGTGGCGGGTTGATCACGGGGATCCGACCAAACCGGGTCGGGGTGTGACATTATGAATAGGACTAGTGCACACCATGGGGACTAACTAGGGAATATGAAGTCCTCCAACAGCTCATCCAGCTTCTCCTTTATTTCCTTTAGTTCTACTGGAGCCATGTGATAAGGGGCTTGGGATATAGGGTGTCACGCCCCTACCGGTTTGGTCGAATTCCCATGATCAACTCGCCACTCCACCGGCTTACTAAGGTTGCCCCTTCTTTTTAAATCGTGAGGAGTATGGCATCCTTTAAACCTACACTTTTCATGGAATAAAATAAATCAAAATTGTATAAAATTTTAAACTTTTCATACCTGTCTTAGAATTGTGTTAGGTGGTGGTCTTTGGGTAAGCTTTTCGGGGTTACCTAAAAGGGATATAAGAGAGGGGGTGAGTTCAACGACTCAGTGAATGGGTGTTTCAAGTTTGACTTTTAGAAAAAAGTTTGAATTTCGAGTGTGTTAGACTCCTTATTTTTCTTTTAAAAAACATTTCATTCTCAAATCTCAGTTTTCATAGCCATTTCTAATCATAACAGTGTGTTTATCAACCAACACATGCCCTTCACCATAAAGGAAACACACATTCGTAAGTTGGTCTATCCACTATACCCACTTGTGGCGTCGGAGCGACTTTATCGGCCACCTAGATAAAAGTACGTTCATTTCTACCCTGAGAATGAGTGGATGTACGCAACATCCGACCCTCAATCTTGTAATAAGACTATGTGTCCATTTGAGGACAAAGACCTCACCTATCCCCATCCTGTCTCATGCACATGAAGCTACTTTGAGCTTCGCAAGAATTCTAGTACGACTAACTACCCTTATTTCCACAAGTTCGTCTAGAACTCTGGGACGCATCACTACACCTCTTGGGCGTCTCGAAGGTATCATAACATAGTGTATGCATAATTCAAAAGCTTTTCACATAAGCCATATAATTTGTGGTGCCGCTGGTCCAACGGCCCCAACTCTCAACTCAACCTGCAGCTGTATGTCTTAACTGATCCATAGACCTAGTATGTCGCACTACCGCTAGTCCATCGAGTATGTTGGTCCTATCTTGCTACCATGGCCAAACATCTCATTAACTTAAGTTCTCATAGCTTAATAATCATGTTTGTTTACGAGCTCCTACTCGTGCCAACTGGCCTAGGGCCCACTGTTCGAGATTTTCAAAATCGAGCCTATTAGCCCCCAAGTTCCCAAAGCGAGGCCTCCAGTCTAATTAACCTATTTGAGCTCCCATCAAGAGGGTCTCCCAAATATTTTAAGTAGTGGCACACAGTCAGGGGAGAGCACTTCTGACAAAATAAACTTTTCAACTATCCATCATACCAACCGAGTATGAGGACATCTCTACTTATAACCGATAAGCGGGTTTTCCACTTCCTTCAACGAAGTTCCATCATACAAACCGGGTATGATTTACTTACAACTGGTAAGTAGTTTTTTTGTATGATTTTCACGTCACTCCTCTCAGGTGTGATGGTTAAAATATTACTTAGCAATGGGTTTTTATTTCCAAGGTGCTTATCATCCAAACCGAGTATGATATTAAATATCCCACCCACCTGATTGTGTAGTGAATTTTCTCTTAGCCAGTTTCTTATCTTCACGCGAACTTTTCTTAGTTAGCGTTCCAGGTACTTTGTTTTCCTACACGATATGAACATCCTTATTCATTATCCTTTGGCCTAATAGCCATCACTCATTCCAAATAAATTAGAAAATCAAACTTTTCATTTATTTGTAATTAGGTCCCTAAAGTTATTTTTATTTAACTTTAAGTCCCTAATTTCGGTTTTTCCTCAAATTGAGTCCTGAAACTTTTAAAATTCACCTTGGGACCTCAATTTATTCAAATTCACAAAAAGGGTTTCAATTTCCCAAATTTCCAATTTGGTCCCCAACTTTTCCAAAATTACCATTTTGCCCCTACTTTATAAAAATGGTAAGTTTTGCCCCAAAATTCCAAAATTTGCCCAATTGGTCCTCCAACATTTTTATCATGTCTAATTGGCCCTCAATTTTATGAAATTTCACTTTAGTCCCTTGAATTTTCAAAATTCCCAAATAACCCCTAATTTCAACCTTCTAGCTTAGCAAAATTTGATTTAATCAAATTGACTGATCAAATGAGTTTAATTGTTGAAATTGAAGTTAGATTAGAGTTCCTACACCTTTATATGATTCAATTACACTTAGAGAGAAAAAGCTTCGAAAGCTTACTATCGAGGGCGTAGTGGTCTGAGCTTTCAATCTAGGCAGATATCTCTTATCCTGAGGTTTCTCCTAGGATCAAGAATTGCATCAATTGATGTCGAACTGAGTGAGAATTTTGTCATCGAAATTTTGTCGCTTCTCTCTAGCACCGATCAGAATTTACAGAGGGGAGCCAAATTGGTTTACCTTTTATCTCTAATTCAGCTGTAGGAGGACTATGGAGGTGTTGAGAGGGCTTGGTTTGACTTGAGAAGTACTCGAATTAGCCAATTTCAGCTCATCTAAAATAGGGCAGCTTTGGTCCGTCATAGCTGCTTCACTGTTCGACCACGCCGGCACTTCTCCGGCAACCCTCGGACCAAACGGAGACTACAAGCGTGTAGCTGACTTCTCCTCGAATCCAAAGAACCTGACCACATCTTCTTTGGCTCTAAAAAATGCACAAGTCAGAGCTCCAATTTGATCTTTATCAAAAAATGGAGTAATTGAGAGAGAATGGAGTTTTTTAGGTGTGAGGAGGATGAATGAGGAGGGGCTCTTTATATAGGAAGCTCAAGGACTTCTTGGCCATCCGATTGGCGCCTTAATGGTGGCCATTCATTACCTGAAACTCTTTGTCCAGAGACTTATTATCTTCGCCGGCACTGCTTGATTTTTCAACGAGTGAACAATGCTATCATCTGAAGGAAGAAGATGACACTATTCCGAATAGGGTTCAAAGCTTAAATCGTTGGTTCAAGCCCGATTCAACCGAATTTTTTAAAATTAAAATTTTCTAAATTTATCTAAATTCATTCTCTATCCAATGGTAGCCTCAATTCTCCAATTAAAATTTTTTAAGCCAAGTAGAAAAATAAATTTATCATCTGGTTCAATAGTGGTTCAAACCGATCCAAACCGATTTAATCCGGTTCACCTGAACCGGTTTGGTTTTCATCTCTAATTCATCCTAAAGTCCTTTTCCATGACTTTTATGACTCTTTAGGTCACTCAAGATCCATAAATTCCTCGGTTTGCCCTTTCTTTATCAATTTCGGTTCATGAACTGACTCGGTTCATAAATTGGTTCAATCCAACTCAGATCTAGTTCACCTGAACTGGTCTGGTTTTCTCTACCAAATTGTCCTAAGATCCTTTTCCAAGGTTTTATGAACCATTTGGGTCAATTGGTCCTCCAACACCTTTCTCATTACCAATTTACCTTCAATTTTGAGAAATTGCATGGTCGTTCTTCAATTTTTTTAAATCTCCAAATTTCCTCTAATTTTACCCTCAATTTTCACCCCTTTCCACTGACCAAATTTGATTTCTTCAAATTGGCCATTCAAATAGGGTTATTTTCTCAAATTGGTGGCATGAATTAGTTTCTTTTCTTCTACACAATCCAATTGAGCTTTTAATTGTAGGATTTGGGTCCGAAACGAGCTCAAACGAAGCTTCACCGAAAAACTAGACGTAGAGAGCGAAAGCTTTGAAAGCTTACCGTCAGAGACACGACGATTCAAATTCTTGGTCTATGGAGTTAGCTCTTGTCCCCAGGGTCCTTCTAGGATCAAGAATTGGGACAATCATTGTCACGATCAGTAGGAATTTGATCAAAGAAGTCTGTCACTTTCTTTATATAGGACTGAACTGCTACCACGGAGGAGGGTCGAATTGGCTTACCTTTTTCCTCTAGAGCTGTTGTGTGATGGTCGTTGAGGCTATGAGAGGACTCAATTTGTCTACTAGAGGTCTGAATTAGTCGAATTCAGATAAACCAAAATAGAGAAGCTTTGTTCCAATAGAGCTGCTTCACTATTTGGGCTCGCCGATGCTTCTTCAGTGATCCTCGGGTCGGTTGGAGGTGGGTATCAGGTAGCTGACTTCCTCCCAATCTGTAGCACCAGAATTCATCTTCTAAGGCCAAAGGAAGTGCCTAAGTCAGTGCTCTAGTTTGAGCTTCACCGGAAAATGGAGAACTTCTCCTTCTTTGATGGTTTTAGGTGTGTGGAGGATGAATGGAGGTGAGATCTTTTTATAGGGAGCTTAGGGACCCTCTGCTCTACTAGTTTCCATATTGGTTGAGCTTATCCTTTTCAGAAAATGCCATAATCAGAAGGAATATTCTCTTGTAGGAAAAGTAAAGTCTTTCTGCCATTGATGAACAGTGATGTCATCCTAAGGAAGACGATGACACTGTTATGGATTGGACTGGTCCGATCCAACCAGGTTCAGTAATGAAAATTGGTTGGTTCATGTCGATTCGACCAATTTTCTTAAAATGAAGATTTTCTAAATTAATCTAAATTCATTTTCTATCTAGGAGTGGCCTCAATTCTTCAAATTGTCATTTTTAAGCCACCTAGAAAATTGAATTTTCAAATCTTGTTCACCATGGTTCAACTCGGTCCAATCTAGTTCAGGTCCGGTTCACCCTGAACCGGTCCAGTTCTCCCACCCAATTTACTTTTATGGTTTTTCCCCATGATTTTCATGACATCTTGGTCACTTGGGATTTTCCAATTTCCTATTTCAACCCTTCTTTATCATTTTTGGTTCCTTTAAATGGTTTGGTTTTCTCATGAAATTGGTCGGTTCTTTTCTCAATTTCCTTGGTTCGAAAGGACAAGTTTCACAACACGCCCCTCCTTTTAGGAGTTTTCTCCCCAAAACTTAATTATGTATCCTTTACATCGGTAATAATTTCCCTCTTGTCAATTTGGGGTTTGCTTGACATGGTACCACTTTGGTTGTTCCTTCATTTAGCCCCTTTAGACCATGCCCTTAAGGAATCTCTCTTCCTTTCCATTATCCACTCACTCCATGGAGTGTATCACGCTTAGGTATGTCTTACCCACTAGTTCCAAGGCATATTCTTAAGTCCACTTCTTACTCTTCTTAGGGTAAGACTCTTCCTCTTGAGGGTTGTTATCCAAGTCACTGGGTTTGGTGTTCCATAAACCTCTAACCATCCCAGCTCCTATTTATTTTCTTTCGTCAATGAAACTCCTTAGCTCGGTGTTCTTTCGAGCTTTTTGTCCTTAATCTCGCGGGTTTTGGTATTATCCCCTTCTTATTTTGGTCATTCCTCCATCATTTCTTTATAACAACTTTGGTCCAAGTTTTATGTTTGACCTTGTCATGCTTAACTAACTGACTCTCTCTTACTTGAGTCACATTTTCTCAGGACTGTTAGACCTACAGGTCCTTACAACATGACATATTCTAGAGGTGGACGTTAGGTAGTTGACTTACTACTGAGTCTATAGGACTTGAATTCATCTTCTAAGGCTTTTAAGGTCGAAGGAAGTTCCCAAGTCGAAGCTCTGGTTTGAGATTCGCCAAAAAATGGAGCACTTCTCCTTTTTCGATGGATTGAGTGTGTGGAGGATAAATGGAGAAGAGCTCTTTATATAGGTAACTTAGGGACCCTCTTCTCTACAAGTTTCCATATTTGTTAAGTTTATGTTCTTCCAAAAATGCCATAATGGAAGGGAATATTTCATCGTCGATAAAGGAAAGTTTTTTTCCCATTGATGAACAATGTTGTCATCCTAAGGAAGACGATGACACTATTCTAGACCGGACCGGTCTGGTTCGACTAGGTTCAGTGATAAAAATTGGTCGGTTCGGGCCTAATTTGACTAGTTTCCATAAAATTAAAAATTTTCTAAGTTAATCTAAATTCATTTTACATCTAGTGGTTGACTCAATTCTCCAAATTACCATTTTTAAGCTACCTAGAAAAATAAATTTTCAAACCTAGTTCACCATGGTTCAACTTGGTTCAGATCCGGTTCACCTTGAATCGGTCTGGTTCTTCCACCCCGTGATTTTCATGACATCTTGGTCACTTGGTATTTTCCAATTTCCCATTTCAACCATTGTTTATCATTTTTTGTTCCTTTAAATTGCTCATTTTCTCATGAAATTAGTCAGTTCCTTTCTCAGTTTTCTTAGTTCGAGAGGACGTGTTTCACATGGTAGGTGGTCTGTTAACTGGTTAGATCGTTGATTGACTCTGATAAACCGTGTTCGATGACCCGAAATCGAAAATTAGTCGGTTGAGGCCCGATTCGACTAGTTTTCTAAAAATTAGAATTTTCTAAATTTGTCTAAATTTATTTTATACATAATGGTAACTTCAATTTTTCAAATTAATATTTTTAAGTTAGTTAGAAAAATAAATTTTTAAACCAGTTACTGTTTAGGCTCGGTTCAACCCAATTTAGATCCGGTTCAGTTTCATAATTCAAAACTATTTATGATTTATCTCCATAATTTTTTATTAGTAATTTAAAATTTTCTAAATTCCTATTTTTACTTTTTATACCAATTTCGATTTGATTTATATTTTAATTTTCTCTCAAAATTTTTTGTGTTTTTGTATTATTGGGGACGAGATTTACATTACATGATACAACATATATATTTATGATGGGTGACATTTTCATACATCCTTGTATGATAATTGTATATGAAATTAGCCTTCCATTCCATGATTAAACAAATATGTGTGGGATAGTTTACGTGTTAATTATTAAAATATTATATATTTTTGAAATTATAACACACGTGAATTTTTAAACTTATGTTTTTAAAAATTAAACTAAAACCGAGAGACTTAAAAATCTAAATCATGAGAAAAACTTATCAACTTAATTTTACAAGCGTATTAATATCTCCCATATATATTTTGAGTAAGTTAAAATTTGAGAATATAAGTATGTCAATTCACTCAATCTGTTAGCTTGAATCTCATCCTCTTAAATAATTTTTTTGAAGAAATTGAAGCATATACAATACTAATTAAAGCTATAAGATTCGGTACACCATTTTCATAATATTTTTATTGGATTGTTTTCATTATTTTTTGAAATTGTTATTTTGTAAAGGTTGTGATATTATTTTTTATTTTATTTTTTATATGTTGGGGAGGTACACCATTTACATGATATTTTTATTGAATTGTTTTCAATATTTTATGAAATTCTTATTTTGTAAAGGTTGTGATATTATTTTTTATTTTACTTTTTATATGTTGGTGAGGTACACCATTTACATGATATTTTTATTGAATTGTTTTCAATATTTTATGAAATTGCTATTTTGTAAAGGTTGTGATATTATTTTTTATTTTAATTTTTATATGTTGGTGGTCGTGCACTAATTTTAAGGTTAATTATTATAGTATTGAAATAATTTGAATTTGTGAATTGTGAAAACGAGTCTGGATATTATAACTTAAATTATATTATAATTCAAAATTTTGAAATTAAATTTTAAAAATAAAAATATTGAGAAAATAATATATGAATTTTCTATAAAATATATGAAAATATAGTATAAATAATGATGTCGAAAAACGAGAATTAGTGGGGCAACATAGAAATATCGGGAGAACCTAATAGTAAAATTAATATTATAAAATTATGCATAAAAATAAATTAAGTAAAAAGAGAATATGAAAAAATGATAGTACGAAAGATTTTGATGAAAAATTGAAAAGGAAAAAAAAAAAGAAATAAGGTTTCTAATAAGAAATTGGAGTACCTAGACATAAGATTGGTGGGATAATAATATTTTGGAAATTCTTACAAAGAAAAAAATGATAAATTACTCGTTTATAAAGTGAAGAAATGAATGATGGAAAATGTAATCCGAACTCATTTATCCTAATAATTTTGTACAAAGAAGTGCAAGTATAAATAAAGAAAATTATGAAAAATAATTATATTATATAGAAGAACGTAAAATAAAATGAAAAGTTGAGTATGGACGTATAAAAAATCAGATTTCTGATTAAAAGGGTAATTTAAGTAAAAGTGGGTCAATGCAAATAAAGGCTTAATCGAGTGAAGGCCATTAATGCAGGCCATAGAGGTTGGGTCTGAGGGCCACACTTATAAACCTGTCACGGGCCACGGGTTTGAGCAAGTCTCATTTGTCCTGATACGGGCCATGTCGAGACTTAAGATACCCGCCATCTGGCCCATTCACATGGCTTATTTTGCCCAATAATTCACGTCAAACCTATCATGATCTTACAATAACTAATGATAAACCTATCATTATCTCGCTCATTTATTATATATAGATCAAATAATCTATTGGATGGACACCCAAACAAGGCTACCTACTAACAAATTTATTATAATTATTTCTTAACCATCAATTACATCCAAACTTTTCTTCAATATTTCATAATATAACAGTGATTTTTATTTTATAATTGAAAAAATCAGGCATAATTATGCAATAAAATAAAAGATATTTTTTTAATTATCTAATACTTACAATATATTTACATAACCAAAACATTGTACTTCCACTTTTTCACTATAAAATTTATCCATTCTAGAACCAATAAATTATATATTAGTCAATTATAAAACATTTTTCCTACGATCATGCTAAATTTCTTGAATGCCCACATGGGAAGGTTTATCCATTTAAATTTGAACCAAAATTCACTATTAACAAAGCTTTTTAGGTAGAAAATTTATTTTATTCACAAAATGGCAACGAAGGAACAGTTGCACATTAAAAGATCCGAAATATCAAAACTACCTTTAGTTGGAGAACTCGCCCCAACCAAAATCTCATACGTCAAGAGGGAATCCAAAAGTCAACATAAACTGTCATAAATAAGTTGGAAATACATAGTGCAAACAAATAATACATCTATAGCATCGACTTAGCTTAGAATATTGCACTCTTTTTCCTCTAAATGGTGCATGTTAAATGAGTGGATCTGCATGCTAACCCTTGAGATGCACAAGGACCAGTTGAAAAGGAAGATGCAAGCCCTTTCTACTCTGGCACTGCAGACAACTCTACTTCCCGGGTACAAGGCCGATAAGCCACAAAAGTGCTATCAGTTGAGAAGGAACCAGGATTGAAACATGTGATTCCTGCATAGGTGAATGCCTTTTGCTCGCTTTTGTCACCTAGAACTATCTGAATGGTAAAAATTGTTATGGGGTGTCAAAAAATGTGTGGTCCAGAAGAATTTAGCACCACGAAATTTGCTCCATCTATTAGGGAAAATCTTCAATCAAATGACAACACAACATACACCAGAGAAAGTATTAACAGGAAGAAGAATATTACCGTGTCTGGAGTAGGGTAGAGATGGAGGGAATGATCATAATTCCAAATAATAGGCTGAACCATCAGAGGGAGAGGACAGAGGTGGCTCTGATGTGTTATTGTGGCAATTAACTGTGATGCATAAGATTGATTAGCATCTTTGACTACATCAATTGTTAAGTTGTGGCAATAATACACTTTAAACAAAAGAGAGTGCAAATCGAAGTATTACATGCTTGAAAGGATCATTTGTCTCTTCAGTGGATGGAGGTATCAGACATGACCGACGCATCCTGTATAGCAAATCTTGGCGAAAAAATACAATCTCTTGACTGTAGAATTTTATTCTGCTAGGCATCAATATCATCAGGTGGTTAATACTAATGAAAAGGAAATTATTCAAACAGGAAAAAAAGATCAACGATTTCATCATATTTTTTGTAGGATGCAGCTAAATTTTTTTTCTGAAATTACCTGCAGGGGTTACTTGAAAAGATGGCATTTGGAACATACTTCCGGAACTCACCGGTAATATAATTCGGCAAAGCACAACGAGGAAGAACTGTTGATGGACCTGTTAAAAATTGTACCAGAATGTATCAACTATTCTGGCAATAATAATTGCTCAGGAAAGTACTTTCTCACAAACTATACAATTTAGCCTTTATGGACCTGCATCATCAGGGCCTGGAATGAATAAGAATCGACTTTGCTCCTTTAGTCGGGGGTGTGAGTCGATCATCTGCCCTAATTTGCCAAACTGTGATCTGTGTGGTCATGTTGATTACTCTAAGTTGTATTCAAACAAGAAAATATGTATCACAAGCATAATCATATGATTAATTTCCAAGAAATCCTCACCTGATGCTGCTATAGGAATTGAAGGAAAGGTTGCAGGGGTGAGAAGAAAAATTCCCCATGAAGACAAATAAAGAAGGGACCACCTCCACATTCTCAAAACCACTCATGATAATGCGTAGCTTTGCCAAAACCTTCTCTAAGGACAAGAGACTAACTCAAATCAAATAAAGCTGGACATGGAATGTAGACATGGATAGAAGAAACAACACCAGTGAATAACCTCTTCATTATCCAGCCAAACGTCTGATAAGATGACAAACATATCATTTACTGCATTTCTCTCTAACTCAACAAGTCTGAGCTGTAAAATGGTGAAGGAAAACTAGATAGAAGTGGCTATATGAAAAGTGTAAAATGATGGAATAAAAGTGTTAACACTGTCCACATAGATTCGAATTGGATACGGTGTCCTCCTTGGTTAATATACCACCACCAAAAAAATCATGTCCTGATAATGTTCTGATGGACTTATCTTTGTCTTCAAGAGGAGGAAATCCACATGTGTATACCTTTCAAAATTCAAATAAGAAAAATGAAAGTTGGAGTTTCCAATAGGATAAGCATCGAAATGGACAAAATCATTCTGTCTATCTTTTCTTGAAAATGACAGTAGCAGTTTAATCCAGTCACTATTTATGGCTGCAATGAACCTCTTATGTATAAAATAAAATTGGTTTTGAAGACTATCTTCAAATTATACCTATTTGCAGGAAAAGGAAACCATAATCACATGCTCTTATGAAAAATAATAAATGTTGAATAAGACAGAGAAAGGCTATTTTTCTAATCTGTGTGGGCATCCACATATTACTACAGAAGCAGCAATCATGATACATAATCAGGTAATGTACATAGAAATATAATACACTATATACAAAATAAAATATTAAACAAAATAATAACAGGGGAACCCCCTGCAAGAGGAACCAAATGCCTTTTCACATGTAATGATTAACCAAAATGAAGAAAATAAGTGGAGCATGGAAAAAAATAAAGCCATCAACAAAATATCATACACAGCTACTAGACAAGATAGAAAGAGCATGACCTTGAAAACTCCCTCCAGAAGCATCTCACCTTCAGCCACTACAATTGTGTTCTCAGAAAAGAACCCTGTTGTTATTTTGTATTGCTAGTCAAAGAAAACAGCAATTCTAAACTGTGTAAAGATAATGTCTAATAAAAAGGAACAAGGCATCCTTTGACAACACTGGACATATAAATCACCAACACTATTGTTTGTATCCTAGTCTTCTCCTCCTCTAGGACCAAACATAATCAAATTATAACAGACAAAGAAATATAGAAGAATATGAATAACGAGTTCATGAATTTGATTTAGAGAGCAAAGGGCGAGGGATTGCAAAGTACTCATAAATACTCATCATAAATTTTTTTTGCACAAAGCTCATCATAAAGTTGAAAGAGCCAAAAGAAATAGAAGAATAATTATAATGCATAGTTCATGTTAAAATGCCAAATTTATTTCTGGTCAATGTGCAGAATTCACAAAATCTTGAATCCATGTTAAGAGCCAAATAAGAGAGATATTTGCTAAGGATATGGCATCAGCTAGATTGATTTCTACAGAAGCAGTGAGGTCTTCAAGGAAGAAATGGCCATCCTCTAGCTGAGATATTATGCCCATCACCCACCTTCTTCCAGTTTGACCAACAAGAGACTGGATTGAAGATAGCTGCCAATGTTTAAAAGAAATGCTATAAAATCATACAAGTTAGTGTAGATAACAGTATCTGGCACCCAGAATAAATAGATGGGAAATGTAGATTACATGCTCAATATTTTTTTAACTCTATAAAATGTTATTTGGAATTTAACATTACATAAACTATCTTTAATTGCTAGGGAGCGATATTATGAGTGAAAGAGTACCTCACAGCTTCCAAGATTTGTCATTTCAGTATCAAAAGCAGGTTTTGAGAAATGCTGGTCATGAGATAGCCTCTGATATAACAACAGAAACCTATCCTTATACAAGGCTGCCTTGGCAGATGCTTTTCCGTGAATAGGTAGACCTCCCACATGCCTGAAATATTAGACCCTGAACTAAATGTCAAAATTTATAGGCAAGAATATTTAACAGTTGCAACGGAATAATTTCCCCCTTATCTGTGCAAGAAGTAGATATCAAACTTCCAGAAAACCAATTGAAATTTAACACAGGAAGCATGTGGACAAATGGCTTTGATTCATCATAAGAAAGCAAACTATCCTTCAGCCAGGAAGAATCATGTTCTTGGAGTACAAAGATGTTCAAAGCATCGCCATAAGTGTAGACTACAAATGTTTCAGGGTAGGCAATCAAGGTTGTATATATTTAAATTTGGGGCGGGGATGGGAAATATAATATTAATTAAGGAGGTAGGAGATTTGAGTTAAAAAAGCAAAGACCAGATTTGAGTTAAAAAAGCAAAGGCCCACAGTCTCAAGCCTTCAACATTGACAAGGGAGAAGGATAACCAATGAGTTAGTCAAATGAACACATACGCGTAGAAAATCTTCCTGATTGAATCATAATGAAACTTGGGGATGACAAACGCGTCAATCACTCGAAGTGCTGAAGATTGAGAAACAGCAGCGGGGGTTCCGTCAGCAGCCGCCATTGCTTCCATTAGAAGGTTCACCACTCGCTGCACAGGTTCCTTGTCAATTATTGACGATTTCACTGATTCGAAAATACCACGAAAGTTCGTATCAATGGACATCAAATGCACCAAAGAGCTACAATTTACGAAATAAAGCATAAATCCACAACAATGGTGGTAAGAGTAAACAGAATCATACGAGATTCGTGTTCGAGATGGTCGAGGACTAAGTTGAGGGCTTCATCTTCTTCCTCTTCGCCGGAAAACTGAGAGGCGAAGGCGATGATGACGTCGACCGCTTCTACCTTGACCGCGTAGCCCCTCATCTTAAACTTCCTCTGCACCTTCTTCCTCATCGCCGCCGTGCTCATCCTTATTTCTCTTCAGTATCTTCTCTATCCCCCTCCGCGGCCCTGCGGAGGATATTTTAATGTCCTCTCCAGTGTCAGGGAAAAAGCAGCCTCCACTATGCACTCTTCACTGTATCTTCTCGTTTTTTTTCGATGAGACAATTTATACCTTGGGAGACTTCTCCCACGTAATTTCATTTTCTCTTCTCTAATTCTTTATTAAATCAGCACAAAAAGGGTTTGGCGTATTTTTACTTTTCCAGAAATACCCTTCTGTAACTCATTCGTATCCCAACTCGAACGATGTTACAAGTGAAAAAAAAACTCAACTATTTTGGAAATTTAACAAGTGAATTTAATGTTGATCGACATTTAATTTCAAATCTTATATTATACAATTTACTATCAAATTAACTACTCAAATATTATAATTAATAGTTAAATTGACCACCAATTTTAGATAAATTCTCAAATTTAACATAAATTTTTTATTACAATAATGTAAATTAAATTTAATTTTAGAGTTATATCTATGTTGCAAGAATTTATAAAAAATTTATTTTATTTATTATAATAATTAACACAAACGTTCATTTTAAGGACATATATTAATAAGTTATAGTAAAATTCACTGATATCATTATATAATCAATTAAGCTCCTTGCATATCAATGAAAACTTTTTAACAAATATATTGACTGGATCATAAATAACTTGAAAATCCACATACAAAATTATATCATTTATATGAAATAGTTCATAAATTTGTAACATACAAAAATTTATAAATTTATATATAATTCATAAACTCATATACACACAAATCATGTAATACAAACTATTTATATACATTTAAAGATATATTTTATGTACATAAATAATTTATAAGACATGATTTTTGTTTTGTGTATATATAATAAAATTTTATAATTTTTATATAATATTTCATGAATTATTATTATTATATATATATATATATATATGAAAGAGTAATGTAAAATTGCACAAATTTATAAAACATACCTTATATACACAAATAATTATAAATTATTTTATATTTTTGGTATAAAAAAAATGATTGTTTCACCCCGAAATTTAAATTCGCACCTGAACTCGACTGAAGTCTAAGCTCACTCACTTATGCTGAAGGTTTGGTTTCTACTGACTCGGTTAGCATGTACTGGATCTCAAGTAGGTTAAGTTTGTCGAAATTTTTCTCGAATTCATATATCGATTTAGTTTAAATTGAATTAATTTCGTTTGAATATAAAAGCTGATTTTTTTATAAATAGAATAGAATATTTAATTGCCAAAAATGACTCGGTACAATTATAATATTATATCAAATTTATAAATAAATATAAAAATAATTATTTATTTATTAATATTTTTTTAATAATAAATATAAAGGCCGCAGAAAACAATAACAACCCTTTATATACTAATTACTATAAAATGTGCATTTTCACTAATTTAGTAAGAAATATTATGTTTAAAATAAAATAATTTATAATTTGTAATAAAAATTTAAAATTTATTTCATAAACAAAAAGCCCAAAATATATAAAAAAATTTCGGGAATAAAATGACTAAATAAAAATATATGAAAACCTCCGTATATACATTTAAAAAAATATATCTCAAAATTTCACTTAATAATATTGGTGATGTTAGATTTTGTATCATCAACCTACCTTTCCTTTCACCTTAAATTTATTCTGTAAGAGTAAATTCAATAAATTAGATTTACCAATTTCTAGTGACTACTAACCTATACTTAAAATATATAATATAAATTTTTATCAATTTTATCACATATATTTCTCATTAATTTAAATTTTTTTCATAATTTAACATAAAATTTATATTCCGTGCAAGTAAAATAATAATATACTAAATAAATATTATGGATTTATCATACCCCTAATTGGTTATTCATCGACCACTCGAGTGTATTAACATTATGTTTAAAATCACGCACTTGTAAATTTCTACGCGAATTGTCTATATGAGGGTATGTGCAAATTGTACATTAACAAAACCATACATAAGATTTGTTATAAGCATAGCGATATTCGAAATTGTGCTCAATTAAACATATGTATATTAAGGTGGCACTACATCATCCGTGGCCATTATACTTGTACTATACCTTATTTCTTCCTTGTGTTCCGAGTAACATGGAAGATAAAAAAAACATACCACCCTTATCCACCACATCTAGTCAATCCCTAATGGACACACCCTTTCAAAGTTAAGTTGATTATCACTTACAACGTTTTCACAATAATAAGCATAACACATATACATAAAAAGATAAAAAATAATTTCAACAAAAATAGTAAATACTCGTCATTTGATGATCACTTTGCAATTTAAGTGATCACCTCCTTTAACGTACTCTTAAGCAACAACCATAACATAATAGATGTGTAATACCAAACAATTTTAAAACTGGTTTCGATCAACTATGAACTGAGAATTGAAAATAAAATTAGGATTCGAACTGAATTAGGATTAGGGGATGAATTTAATCAATTAGACCATACGTTGTTGAATTCAAGAAAATAACTCCAAATAGCTGATTAACTGTTCAATCACACTGGCGTTTCTCCGACTACCCTCCGAGTAAATGTAGACTACCATTGGGTAGCAGATTTCTCCCTGAATCTAATGAACCTGAGCTCACCTTATTTGACTCAAAAAATTCTCAAGTCAGAGCTCTGGTTTGAGCTTCATCAAAAAATGGAGCAGTAATGAGAAAGAGGAGTTTTCAAGTGTGAGGAGAGCCAATGAGAAGGAGCTCTTTATATAGTAATCTTAAGGACTTCTTGGTCATCTCATTGATTTCTTTATGGTGAACATTCATTGCCTGAAACTCCATGGGCGGAAACTTTTCATCTTCGCCAGTGTTGCTCGATTTTTCGGCAAGTGAACAATGCTCTGATCTGAAGGAAGAAGATGACACTGTTCCGAACCAGACCGGACCGGTCCGAACCAGGTTCAATGCTTAAACGGATCGGTTCAAGCCTAATTCGACCAATTTTTTCAAAATTAAAAATTTGTAAATTAATCTAAATTCATTATCTTTCCAATGGTGGCCCCAATTCTCCAATTTGAATTTTCTAAGCCACCTAGAAAAATGAATTTAGAAATCAGTTCAATAGTGGTTCAAACCATTTAAATATGGTTCAGGTTCGATTCACATGAACCGGTCTGGTTTTCACTTCCAATCCATCCTAAAGTCCTTTTCCATGACTTTTGTTACTCTTTAGGTCACTCAGGATTTGTAAATTTCCCAATTTTCCCTTTCTCTAATAGTTAGGGTTTATGAACAGGTTCGATTTTCTCACCCGGGTTCACTGGTTCTTTCCCCATTTTCCTTGTCTTTAAGGGATGGGGTTTACAATTCTCCCCTTGGAATGACTTACATCCAGTTGGTGGAGGGTTTTAAGGTACCTCGGGATGTCAAAGAGTGGAGAGGTGAGGGTAGAGGTGGATTGGGATTGCACCTCCTCTTGGTGTGGGACTCTATATCCTGGCTGGTCTCGGGGTCGAGGTTTGGTTGCCTCAAACACTCTAGTGAATTCCTCAAACAACCTCCGTTGTTTCGAGCTTAGTTCTCTTGGAGTTGTTGTGTAAACCTCTCCCTTTTGAACTAAGGAAAACCGGGAAGAGAACCAGTCAGACCAAGTGAGAAAATCGAACCAGTTCACAAACTCGATAAATTTTGAATGGGCAATTTAGGAATTTACAACTCCCAAGTGATCCAAAGGGTTCAAAATATTAGGGAAAAGAACCTTGGGATGAATTGGAAAAGGAAAATTCGACCGGTTTGGATGAACCGGGTCCAACAGGATTGAACCGGTTTATGAATTGAGTCGTTTCATGAACCAGGACCGATAGAGATCGGGCAAAACAAAGGAATTCAACTCTGTTATACTCAAAAGAAATTCATAAACCTTGGGAAGGAACCTTAGAACAAAGTGGGAGAGAAAAACCAGACCGGTTCGAGTGAACCAGACCCGAACCGGATTGAAACGGTTTAAGGACCGAGTCAGTTTATGAATCGGAATTGATAAAGAGATGGTAAACTGGGAATTTTATGGACCCTAAGTGACCCAAGGAATCACAAAAGACATGGAAATGGATCTGTGAAGGAATTGGGGATGAAAACCAAACTGGTTCACCTGAACCAGTTCCAAACTGGTTTGAACCACTAATAAACTAAATCCTAAATTCATTTTTCTAGGTAGCTTAAATAATTCAAATCAGAGATTTGAGGCCACCATTGGATAGATAATGAATTTAGATGAATTTAGAAATTTTTAGATTTGAAAAACTCGATTGAATGAGGGGTGAACCAGCCGGTTTAAGCTTTGAACCCGGTTCGTACCGGTCCGGTCCGGTTCGGAATAGTGTCATCTTTTTCCTCGGATGACAGCACTGTTCACTCACCAAGAAATTGAAGAAACATCAACAACAAAGAAATGCTTCTGTTCAGGGCATTTCTAGTCATCAATATCAGTCATAACAGCGCCAAACGGACGGCCAACGGGTCTCTAAGCTCCCTATAAAAAGAGCCCCTCCCCATCTATCCTCTCCACACCTAAAAACTCCATTCTCTCTCAACTGCTTCATTTTCTGGCAAAGCTCAAACTAGAGCTCCGACATGGGGGCTTTTCTAAGCCAAACAAGGCGAGGTCGGGTTCTTTAGAACCGGGGAGAAGTCAGCTACACGTCAGTAGTCTTCGTTCACTCCAAGGGTCACCGATGAGATGCCAGCGTGATGAAACAATGAAGCAGCTTCGGTGGACCGAAGCTGCCCTGTTTTGGCCGAGTTGAAATCGGCCATTTTGAGCCCTCCTCAGGCCAAACCAAGCCTTCCCAACACTTAGCCCTCCCACGGCCAAATTAGGACTAAAAGGTAAGCCAATTTGGCTCCCCTCTACAATTTGCGGCCAATGCTATAGAGAGAACTAGAAGAATTTTAATGATGTAATTCTAACTCAATTCGACATCAATTGATACGATTCTTGATTATAGGATGAACCTCAGGATGAGAGCTATCTGCCCAAATCAAAATCTCGGACCATCGTGCCCTCACCGGTGAGAAATCGAAGCTTTCCCTCTCTACAGTCTGTTTTCCAACAAAGCTCTGTTTGAGCTCGTTCCGGCATTAAAATCTGCGATTCAAAGTTCCTTAGAATCGTATGAACATATAGGAACTCAATTTCAACTCCAATTCCAACAATTAGAGGTGTTTGATTGGTCAATTTGTTGAAATCAAAATTGGCAGTGTTGAAGAGTTGAAATTCGAGGGAATTGGGGAAAATTTGGGGATTTTCGAAATTTGAAGGACCAAAATGAAATTTTATGAAATTGATGGTCAATTGGGCATGAAAATAATATTGGAGGACCAATTGAGAAATTTTGGAATTTTTGGGGCAAAACTTACCATTTTTGTAAAGGAAGGGCAAAATGGTAATTTTGGAAAAAATATAGGACCAAATTGGAAAATTTGGAAATTAATCCCCTTTTTGTGAAATGGAAGAAATTGAGGTCCTATGATAAATTTTAGAAGTTTTGAGACTCAATTTGAGAAAAAATTGGCATTAGGGATTTAAAGTTAAAGATAAATAACTTTAGGGACCTAATTGCAAATAAATGAAAGTTTGACTTTCTCATTCATTTGGAATGAATGAAGACGATTAAGTCAAAGGATAATGAACCGAGATGTTCATATCTTGTAGGAACACGAAGTATTGGGAATGCTAGCAAGGACAAGCTCT
The DNA here is from genome assembly GCA_030064435.1 of Trapa incisa. Classification (NCBI taxonomy): domain Eukaryota; kingdom Viridiplantae; phylum Streptophyta; class Magnoliopsida; order Myrtales; family Lythraceae; genus Trapa; species Trapa incisa. The sequence goes on along the minus strand of CM057779.1, from coordinate 16,611,013 downwards.
CGTGAATACAAAGAACCGGTCTAGCGGAATTCACGACATTAACGGGTGAGTGGGTTTACTAACATCATACCTAGTTGGGTTGATGAGCACATCTTAAAGATAAAAACCACTTACCGGTTGTGAGTGGGATTTTATATCATACCCGGTTGGGAATGATAAGTGCCTCGGTATAAAAACCCACAATTTAGTGGTATTTTAATTATCACCACCTAGAGAAAGTGATGTGAAAATTATGCAGAAAAAATACTTACCGATTGTGAGTAGATCATACCCGGTTGGTATGATGAGACTTCCTCGAAGGAAGTTGAAAACCCGTTTCATCGGTTATTAACGGAGATGTCCTTATACCGGTTGGTATAATGGATAGTGAAAACCTATTTTGTCAGAAGTTTTCTCCTCTAACTGTGTGCCAATGCTTAAATTATTTGGGAGACCTTCTTGACGGGAGCTCAAATAGCTCTTATAGGCTGGGGGCCTCAGTTTTGGAACTTGAGGGCTAGAATGCCCAGATTTTTGAAAATCTCGTACAGTGGGCCCAAGGCTAGTGGGCACGAGCAAGAGCTCGTAAATGAACATGATATATGTGCCATAAAACTTAATAAGTGAATTGTTTGGCCATGGTATCAAGATAAGACCGATATGCTCAGTCAACTAGCGGCACTGCGACATGATAGGTCGACGGACCAGTCAAGACAAACAACTATGGGTTGAGTTGAGAGTGGGGCGTGTCGGACAAGTGGCACCACATATTACATGGCTTGAGAAGAAAATATTGTTTGTGTATGCACTATGAGTATGGGATCATCAAGATGCCCATTAGGGGTAGTGATGTGTCCTAAGGACACTGGACGACCCGGTAAGTATAAGGACAAATCGTCGTTCCAAGTGTCTATGTGAAATTTGGAGTAGCACCAAGCACATGAGACCGGGGTGGGGACAGGATGTGGTCTCTGTCCTCATATGGACACGAAGAAGCAATTTCGGGATTGAGGGTCGGATGTCGCATACATCCACTCATTCCTAGGGTAGAAGTCGTCGTGCTTCTATTCGGGTGACAGGAAAAGTCGCTCTGAAGCCACTAGCGGGTTCAGTAGTGATACTGACTTGCGAATTTGTGTAACCTTCATGATGAAGGATGTGTGTTAAGTGATAACACATCGTGTTAACTTAGAAATGATGGAAAAACCCGAATTTTTTTAAATGAAGGGATTTTTGAAAAAGAAAGAATTTTGGCACACTCCATATAAATATTTTTTTCTTAAAAATTAAAAGTAGACTTTTGAAAACCCACTCACTGAGTAGTCATACTCAACCCCTCCTTTATATCACTTTCAGGAAATCCTAGAAAGTCTACCCTTAAAGACCATCAACTAAGATGCCTGTAAGATAGGTATGTAAAATTTAAAATTTCATTTAGTTTTGATTATGCTATTTTAAGAAAAGTTGTAGGTTAAAGGACGCCTTACTCTTTACGGTTTACAATAATGGGAAACCCTTTAAGAAACTGGGAGAGTGGCGGGTTGATCACGGGGATCCGACCAAACCGGGTCGGGGAATGACAACTAGAGTGGTATTAGAGCGTGTTTCCTCGAATACATATTCAAAACTAGAAAATATAGTAACTAATAGGATTTCTCCTAAAATTTACAGATGGCTCCCAGGAGAGGAACCAAGAAAACTAGGGATGACTCTACTCAGCACCCTGTCCTCATAGGAAGACAACTCTAAAAGCTTCCCAAATGCCTAGGTCATGGTAGAAATCCCCAAGGACCAAATGACAAAGTATCCAAGAGGATGATGCTTGGACCTATTGAGGTCACACCCCGAGTACAAAGGAAGCCAACCCTGAGACCAGGAACACCAGTTAGGGCTTATAACCTTACCATGGAGGATGCTTAGCACACACCCTGTAGTCCTCTACCTATTTCATAACCACCTCTTTGTAATATGGTTAAGACCCCAACATATTGTACTCCTTCTCCATTAATGAAGAATTTCCAAGTTCTTGAAACCATGTCTCTAAATAAGGATGTAAGCCTACGTCTCAACTGTAGGAAGATTGCCTCAAGAAAAGTAACCAAATAAACCCCAGGGACCGAGGAGAATCCCATCCCAAATAAGGAAAGGAACCAAAAGACTAAAGAGTCTAGGAGAACTCTTAGGGGAAATTAGTAGGCAGAGAAGGCTCGCTAAGAAAATTGACAAGGATATGAAAGAGTGAGAACTCTGATAGTGACTACTGGGCAAGGAAATGACATGTTACAAAGTGAGGACAATAGGAATGCTACTCGAGAAAGTGCTCGACACTATTAAGGATAAGTACCAAGACGGACTAGTATAAGTATAAGGAAAGAAGGGGTGTTCCACATCTCATAGATTTGAGGCAATACCTCCTCAAGGATTACTAAGGATATGAAGGATTGGAGACCGATACCATGGAGCAGATTATGTAAACGATTCACCAAGAGGTCAAGAAATGACGAGGTGAATGCAAAAACTTCTTAAGAAGGTCAAACCTAGAAGAATACCTCATGAATTGGGATAAGGTACATAAGAAGCATACTTAGAACCCTCCCATAAGGGGAAAACATAGAAAAAAGTCCCCCGAAACTCTAGGGAATGACACAGTTAGAGTAAAGAAGAGAAGGAATACGCTATGAAAGGGAACTCTGGAGGGATGCATACAACCAAGTGCCTTGAAGGAATCATTAGTTGGCAGATGGACATAACGTGGAGTGCAAGGAGCCAACCTCTCATTAGAAACTACTTGAAGGAAGGATATACCGGAGGCCGAGACTAACCTACTTTGGAAAGGTGATAGAATGTTAGGTACAACTTCCTTTGGAAAATATAGAGAAGTCAAAGTTGACTATAGAGAGAACAGAACAGAAGGAAGCAAACCATGACAACGAGATGGTCAAAGAAAATGAACGGCAGCCTAAGAAGGATCGGGAAGTAGTAAGGAATACACCCTAAAAAGGGGCACTGGAAGGAACATTAAGGACAAGGAGATTAGAGAGTCAAACAGAGCTTCGCTGGAAAATAGACTATAGAGAGAGAAAACTTCAATTACTCACCATCGGAGGCACAGAGGTCCAAGCTTTAGATCTGGGCAGATAGCTCTTGTCCTGAGGTTCAACATAGAATCAAGAATTGCATCAATTGATGTCGAGTTAGAATTTTATTATCAAAATTCTATTGGTTCTCTCTCTAGCCCCTGTTGGGAAATTGCTAAGGGTGGCCAAATTGGCTTACCTTTCAGTCCTAGTTCGGTCGTGGGAGTGCTGAGAAAGTGTTGGGAGGGCTTGGTTTGGCCTAAGGAGGGCTTGAATTGGTCGATTTCAGCTCGGCCAAAATAGGGCAGCTTCAGTCCGCCGTAGTAGCTTCACTGTTCCATCACGTCGGTGCTTCTTCAGCGATCCTTGGAGCAAACGGAGACTACAGGCTTGTAGCTGATTTCCCCCCGATTCTAAAGAATCTTATCTCACCTTCTTTGGCTAAAAAATGACCCTATGTCAAAGCTCTAGTTTGAGCTTCGCTGAAAAACTAAGCAGTTGAGAGAGAGTGAGCTTTTCAGGTGTGGAGACGATGGATGGGGAGGGGGTCTTTATATAGGAAGCTCGAGGACTTCTTGTCGTCCGATTGGTGCCTTAATGGCGGCCATTCATTATCTGAAATTTCTTGGTCGAAGACTTTTCAGCTTCGCCGGTGCTGTGCGATTTTCTGGCAAGTGAACAGTGTCGTCATCTAAAGGAAGAAGATGACACTGTTCCGAACCGGACCAAATCGGTACGAACCAGGTTTAAAGCTTAAACCGGTCGATTCACCCCCATTCGACCGAGTTTTTCAAATCTAAAAATTTCTAAATTCATCTAAATTCATTTTTTCTCCAATGGTGACCTCAAAACTCAAATTTGAATTTTTTAAGCCACCTAGAAAAATGAATTTAGAATTTTGTTCAATAGTGGTTCAAACTAATTCGGATCTAGTTCCCCTGAACCGGTTTGGTTTTCATCTCCAATTCATTCTCAAGTCCATTTCCATGACTTTTGGGACTCTTTGGGTCACTCAAGACCAATAAATTTCCCAGTTTACCCTTTCTCTATCGGTTCCGATTCACAAACCGACTCGGTTCATAAACTAGTTCAATCTGGTTGGATCCGATTCATCTAAACCGATCTGGTTTTCCTCTTCCAATTTGTCCTAATGTTCTTTTCCAAGGTTTTATAAACCATTTGGATCACCCGAGAGTTGTAAATTTCCAAATTGCCTGTTCCCAAATGATTAGGTTTGTGAACCAGTTCGGTTTTCTTACTCGGTTTGATTGGTTTTTTTCTCGATTTTCCTTATCTCAAAAGGGTGGGGTTTACAAGTTGCCTATCTGAGCACAGAAAATTTGATGAGAGAAGTTTGGGGGCTCTATCTTTTGTAACTTTGAAATTCCGGTGACCTAGGGTGGAAGGAGCTCCGGTAGAGGTTCTTAGGCCGAGCTAAGGTTGTCGTTGAGTGGAGAACTTCCTCTCAGTTCCAATGACACCGAGGGGAGCTTCAGAAGTTGAGAAAAAGCCTAATGCTAGAGGTCTGGTTTCAGCCTTTTTCACCTTCTTTGCTCGTTGGTGGGATGAGGAATGCGAGGGGAGGTATGCTCTTTATATAGGGTGCACGACAATTGCCTAGGCTACCAGACAGCGAAGGACTGAGCCCTAGACTTAGCCGTCGGCGGTCATACCAAATCTTTTCTTAGGTTGTCGGTGTAAACCCCATCCTTTAAAGATAAGAAAACCATAAAAGAATTGGTCAATTCAAAACAAAAAACCAAGCTGGTTAACGAACCCTATAAACCCTGTACTTTTGAGTTAAGGAAAACCGGGAAAAAGAACCGATCAAACCGAGAAAGAAAATCGAGCCAATTTACAAACCCGATCAATTGGGAACAAGCAATTTGGAAATTTACAACTTCCGGGTGATTCAAAGGGTTCATTAAACCTTGGAAAAGAAACTTAAGACAAATTAGAAGAGAAAAACCAAATTGGTTCAGTTGAACGAGAATCCATAAGAACTCTAAAGTTAAGCATGCTTGCTCGAGACTAGTGTGAGGATGGATGACCTCTTGGGAAGTATGATTTTTTTTGTAACCCGAAATTTCGGTCAAAAAAATTCTATGTGAACGCCTTATCATAAATAGCCATAAATTAATATATATTTAATTATTGTAATTGATACCAATAATTTAATACCTAAATTAAATTATTGGAATTAATACAAATAATTTAATAACAAATTTAAATTATTGGAATTAATACCAATAATTTATGGTAATATTAATACTAATAATAAATCTCTCTCATTTAATACATGATTTTTACGCCTATATAAAGAGGTCATCTCCATTCATTCTTCTCACACCTGAACACTTCTCTCTCCCTCTACTGCTCCATTTCTCGGTGAAGTTCGAACCAGAGCTTCAACTTGAAAATTTTTCTTAACCTCGGAAGGAGAGGTCGGGCTCTTTAGAACTAGTAGAAGACAACTATCTGATAGCAAACTCTAGTCAATCCGAGAATCGCTAGAGAAGCATCGACAAGATGGAACAGTGAAGAAGCTCTGGCGGACTGAAGTTGCCCTATTTCGGCCAAGTTGAAATCAGCCATTTCGAGTCCTCCTCAGGCAAAACCAAGCCTTCCCAACACTTACTCAGCCCTCCCATGGTCAAATTAGGACTGAAAGGTAAGCCAATTCGACTCCCCTCTACAATTTCTGGCCGGTGTTAGAGAGACAACTAGCAGAATTTCAATGATAAAATTCTAACTCAATTTAGAATCAATTGATGCGATTTCTGATTATAGGATGAACCTCAGGATGAGAGCTATCTGCCTAAATTGAAAGCCTAGATCGCCGTGCCCACACCAGTGAGAAATCGAAGCTTTCTCTCTCTATAGTCTATTTTCCAGTGAAGCTCCGTTTGAGCTTGTTCCGGCGTTAAAATCTGCGATTCAAAGTTCCTTAGAATTGTATGAACATGTAGGAACTCAATTCCAAGTCCAATTTCAACAATTAGAGGTGTTTGATTGGTCAATTTAATTAAATAAAATTCGGCAGTGTTGAAGGGTTGAAATTGGGGGGAAAATTGGGGAAATTTTGGGGATTTTCGAAATTCAAAGGACCAAAATGCAATTTTATGAAATTGAGGGACAATTAGGCATGAAAATAATGTTGGAGGACCAATTGAGGAATTTTGGAATTTTTGGGGCAAAACTTACCATGTTTGTAAAGGAAGGGCAAAATGGTAATTCTGGAAAAGTTGGAGGACCAAATTTGAAATTTGGGAAATTAATCCCCCTTTTGTGAAATGGAATAAATTGAGGTCCTATGATAAATTTTAGAAGTTCTAGGACTCAATTTGAGGAAAAACTAGCATTAGGGACTTAAAGTTAAAGAGAAATAACTTTAGGGACATAATTACAAATAAATGAAAGTTTGACTTTCTCATTCATGTGGAATGAATGAAGGCGATTAGGTCAAAGGATAATGAACCGAGATGTTCATATCATGTAGGAACACGAAGTACAGGGAACGCCAGGAAGGACAAGCTCGTGTGAATACAAAGAATCAGTCTAGTGGAATTCACGACATTAATGGGTGAGTGGGTTTGCTAACATCATACGCGGTTGGGATGATGAGCACAACTTAAAATTAAAAACCACTTACTGGTTATGAGTGGAAATTTTATATCATACTCGGTTGGGAATGATAAGTACCTCGGTATAAAAACCCACAATTAAGTGGTATTTTAAACATCACTACTTAGTGGAAGTGATGTGAAAATCATGCGGAAAAACTACTTACCGGTTGTAAGTAGATCATACCCGGTTGGTATGATGAGACTTCCTCGAAGGAAGTTGAAAACCCGTTCATCGGTTATGAACGAAGGTGCCCTTATACATAGGTGGTATAATGGATAGAGAAAACATATGTTTTGTCGGAAGTGCTCTCCCCTGACCATGTGCCAATGCTTAAACAATTTGGGAGACCTTCTCGATGGGAGCTCGAATAGCTGTGATAGGCCGAGGGCCTCGATTTTGGAACTTGGGGGCTAAATGCCCGATTTTGAAAATCTCGTATAGTAGGCCCAAGGCCAGTTGGAACAAGTAGGAGCTCATAAACGAACATGATATATATGCCATAAAACTTAATAAATGAATTGTTTGACCATGGTACCAAGATAGGACCGACATGCTTAGTCAACTAGTGGCTTAAAATGTTCAAATTGAGAAATTGAAGCTAACATTAGATAGAAAATAAATTTAGATTAATTTAGAAATTTTTAATTTTCAGAAAACTGGTAGAATCGAGCCTAAACTATCTGATTTTTGCCATTGAACCCGGTCGGATTGGTCCAGTCCCCAAAGGATTAAGTGGACCTATGAATGTGAAGCAGAGGTGTTGGGCATGTACAGACTCGAGGTGATCCATCAAGTCTGTCCCAACAAGGAAGCCCGATGGGAGTATGGATGGATATCAACCAGTTCATTAGAGCCCTCGGACCACGAATCCCGAATCAATTCATAGGCTAACTCCCAGCCTATGACCCCAAGGAACTAGAATAGGAAGTAGTGAGAGATATCGTGTAATAAGCCGAGTGTGGCAAGAAACTACCTCCTTAAATGAATAAAGACCATTCTTTTTAAAAGTTAGTCTGCCTATTAACGACAAATTGGAATATACCAATCAGGACATGGGAAAGTATGTGGAGAAAGGGCCACCTAAGAAGGAAGATTATAGGCCACACCTACTTAATATTAACTGACAACCCAAAGATAGCCAACCTAAATAATTCCCCATAATAACTAAGGAACTTCCAATGCAGAACAATAATGTCACGCCCCGATCCGGTTTGGTCGGATCCCCGTGATCAACCCGCCACCCTCCCGGTTTATTAAAGGGTTTCACCTTATTATAAATCATAAAGAGTAAGGCGTCCTTTAAACCTACTCCATTTCCTAGAATAGCACATCAAAACTGCATGAAATTTTAAACTTTACATACCTATCTTACAGGCATCTTAGTTAATGATCTTTAAGGGTAGGCATTCCAAAATCTCCTGAAAGGGATATAAGGGAGAGGGTGAGTACGACTACTCATTGAATGGGTTTTCAAAGGTCTACTTTTAACTTTTAAGAAAAACATTTATATGGAGTGTGTCAAACTCCTTTCTTTTCAAAAATCACTTCATTTAAAAATTCAGGTTTTTCCATCGTTTCTTATTTTCCACAATGTGTCATCACCCAACACACATCATTCATCTTGAAGGTTACACACATTCGTAAGTCAGTACGACTACTGAACCCACTAGTAGCTTCAGAGCGACTTTACCGGCCACCCGGATAGAAGCAAAACCACTTCTACCTTCAGAATGAGTGGATGTACGTGACATCCAAACCTCAATCCTGAAATCGCTGCTTCATGTACATATGAGGACAGAGACCTCATCCTGTCCCCACCCCGGTCTCATGCGCTTGGTGCCACTCCAAATTTCGTACAGACACCTAGAACGACGATCTGCCCTTATACTCATGGGGTCGTCTAGGGCCCTTAGGACACATCACTACCCCTCATGGGCATCTTGATGATCCCGTACTCATAGTGCATGCACAAACAATGTTTTCTCATATTGCCATGTAATATGTGGTGCCACTAGTCCAACTCCCTAACTCTCAACTCAACCCGTAGTTGTTTGTCTTGACTGGTCCACTGACCTATCATGTCACACTGTCGCTAGTTGATTGAGCATGTCAGTCCTATCTTGATACCATGGCCAAACAATTCGCTTATTAAGTTTTATGACACATATATCATGTTCGTTTATGAGCTCTTGGTCGTGCCAACTGGCCTTGGGCCCATTGTATGAGATTTTCAAAATCGGGCATTTAGCCCCAAGTTCCAAAACCGAGGCCCCCAGCCTTTAAGAGCTATTCAAGCTCCCGTCGAGAAGGTCTCCCAAATTGTTTAATCATTGACACACGGTCAGGGGAGAACACTTCCGAAAAAAATAATTTTTCACTGTCCATTACACCGACCTAATATAAGGACATCTCCAATTGGGTATGATCTACTTACTACCAGTAAGTAGTTCTTTCGCATGGTTTTCACATCACTACTCAAAGTCATGATGTTTAAAATATCACATAGTAGTGGGTATTCATTTCGATGTGCTTATCATCCCCAACCGGGTATGATATAAAATTCCACTCACAACTGGTAAGTGGTTTTAGCTTTAAGTTGTGCTCATCATCCCAACTGGGTATGACGTTAGTAAACCCACTCACCCGTTAACACAGTTATTTCCACTAGACCAGTTCTTTTTATTCACGTGAGCTTGTCCATGCTGGCGTTCCCCGTATTTTGCGTTCCTACACGATATGAACATCCTTATTCATTATTACCCGGCATAACAGCCTTCATTCATTTCAAATGAATGCGAAAACCCAAACTTTTAGTTAATTGTAATTAGGTCCCTAAAGTTATTTCTCTTTAACTTTATGTCTCTAATGTCAGTTTTTCCTCAAATTGAGTCTCGTAACTTTTAAAATTTATCTTGGTACCTCAATTTATCCAATTTCACCAAAAAAAAGGGTTTAATTTTCCACATTTCCAATTTGGTCCCCCAATTTTTCCAAAATTACCATTTTGCCCTTACTTTACAAAAATAATAAGTTTTGCCCCAAAATTCCAAAATTCCTCAATTGGTCCTCCAACATTATTTTCATGCCCAATTGACCCTCAATTTCATAAAATTGCATTTTAGTCCTTTAAATTTTGAAAACCCCCAATTTTTCCAAAAGGAAGTTCTCACGAAGGAACAAAGTGCCTACCTAGAAGGGGAGTCATCAGAAGGGACATGCCCTAACTAAGAGACAAAGAACCCAACGGGAAAAGGAAAAAGTATGCTTATAAGGGGTCGAGTGTAAGGGAAGCAATACTTCTACGGGGTCAAAGAATAGGATAAACTTGGGAAAAGGGAAATGGAGAAGGCGACGTCCAGAGATGCAGCAAGAGTGGGAGGAGTAGTCCTAGAAAGGAAACCTAAGGACCGATAAGTGATTGAGCAAGCCCTCATACAGGAGTTAAGAAACAAAGAGGAACTGAGTTTGCCTCTAAGAGGGACAAGTTGAAAGGAAGACAACAAAGAATAGAGGTAAGGGATAGGGGAAGTGCACCTAGAACCCTCTCAAAAAGGGAAAACATGGGAAACACCCTCCAGTAACTCTAGGGTAGGACACGGTAAGAGTGAAGAAGAGAAGAAACGTGCTAGGAAAGGGAACTCTAGAAGGATGTATACGACTAAGGACCCCTCAAAGGGACCATTGATGGGTGGCTAAACATAACGTGGAGTGCAAAGAACCAACCCATAATTAGGAGCTCTTCGAACGGAGGATAAGGAATAAAAGGGAAATTTCCAAGCTAAGGAACCGACAAGTGAATCATAAGAAGCTTAACCCGAAATAAGGAATCTCAAAAAGGGGCATAAGTGGTTAAGGATGTCTCGAGATGGCAAGTGTGACCTGCTTTAGAAAAAGGAGAGTGGCCAAGTAGGAAGCAACTAGTAACAACAGAATGATCAAGGAGAATAAACGACGCCCTACGAAGGACCGATAAATAGTATCGACTACACCCTATAAAGGGCGACAAGATGGGCAACATGAACAAGTGAATTCTAGAGATAGTTGCCCTAGATAGTTGGACAATAAAAATAGTAGGGATGAGGTAGTTAACGAACTAACCCTTGGGAGAACCATGGATTTAAACCCCGACAAAGAAGGTAGAAGTGAATAGGCCAAACGTCGAAAAAGAAGGGTGAAGGAAATCCTTAAAGAAACTAATGGCCGAGAATGAATTGACGACCAAACTCAAGCCATAAGGAGGATTTAGTAAGCTTGTACAAAGAGGTCTTGGAGCAAATAGTGCATGAACCCTTCCCAAGGAAGAAACATTATACGAGATACAAGTAGGATTATGGAAAGGGTACAAGGATGTACCGTAAGATTTATGAGGATGGGCACACTGGAAGGATGATAACAAAGGGTGTCATAAAGTCACCCTTAGGTCGGATACCTGTAAGGGCGAAGAAGGAAGAAGCCAATCAAGGAAAGAAGTCCTAAGGAAGTACATGCCCCAATGAAGAGGTGATGGACCTAATTAAAGTGGAAAGAGAAGATAAGCTCACAAATGCAATGCTAGTTTAGATGGGAAGATCAAGTACAAAAGAAAAGTACTCATGAGAGCCCAAAGAGTAAGTTAAACCCAAGGAACGGGTAAGTAGGAAGATAACATCAAAAGATGTCATACAAGTAAGAAAGGGGTGGACCACCCATAATAAGGAAATAAAGGAAAGCACATCTAAGAAAAACTTGGAGAAGTAAGCCCTCCAATTAAGAAGTGATTAAAGGAAATGACCACTGATATCAAGACTGGTCGTGGTCCACGTCCACTCTTTAGACTTCATATGCGCTTGTGGACTTTGACCCGTCTTACCAATTGTGGTTATTCCTTCTTAGCCACATTTTATTTGGAAGACTTACATTTCCTAATGTTTCTTGGACATTCTTTCCTTTTAAGCTATTTCCTTCGATCATTCAAGCATGCTTTCCTAGTTCTTTCACCTTGGCTTGCACTTTAATTGTAAGTTTATCTCCTTGTTCCTTTTACTTGGCTTGATTATTCCTTAGTTGAGATGCATATGTCTTTCCAAAATTTTCTTATTCGGTGGGACCCTCCCTTTTTTCCCTGGTTCTAGGGAATATGTACCTTTAAATGGCATCCTTTGATTTCATCCTCTTATATTTATCCTTTCTCTTGAAATTTTGCAGGTTCCCTATCTTTATCCCTACTCATACCACAATACACGTCCATTTCTTCTTTTTTTTTTTTTTGGGGGGGGGGGGGGGGGGGGGGGCAGAGAGAGAGAGATAGTTTAAATTTTTTTCCTTATTTCAAGATTTTTTGACCATTATGTGAAAGGCTTATCTACTCCTTTCTTGGCTTGAATTCCATCGTCAATTTGGTCATTAGTTCTTTTAAGGATTTCCTTCATCCATCTTTTCTCCAATATTTGGCCTTTCCACCTCTTCCTTCTCTGCTGGAGTTTACTCTATGACCCTCATGAAAGTAGTTCATTACCTATCTCGCCCCTACTTTTCACCTTGTTTAGTTTTCTTGAGGCAGTTGTCTCTCTAATCTCCTTGTCCTTAATTAACCTTCCAGTGCCCTTTCTAGGGTGTATTCCTTACTACTTCCCAGTCCTCCTTAGGGTGTCGTTCATTTTCTTTGACCATCTTGTTGTTAAGGTTTGCTTACTTCTGTTATGTTGTTCTGAATCTCCACTTTGACTTCTCTATATTTTCCAAAGGAAGTGGTACCTAACATTCTATCACTTTTCCAAAGCAGGTTAGACTTGGCCTCCGATACATCCTTCCTTCAAGTAGTTTCTAGTGAGGGATTGGCTCCTTGCACTCCACGTTATGTTCATCTGCCAACCAATGATTCCTTCAAGGCACTTGGTTGTATGCATCCCTCTAGAGTTCCCTTTCACAATGTATTCCTTCTCTTCGTCACTCTCACTGTGTCATTCCCTAAAGTTCTGGGGGGACGTTTTTTTATGTTTGCCCCTTTATTAGAGGGTTCTAAGTATGCTTCTCATGTACCTTATCCCTATTCATGAGGTATCCTTATCGGTTTGACCTTCTTAAGAAGTTTTTGCATTCACCTCATCAGTTCTTGACCTCTTTGTGAACCGTTTACGTAACTCGTGCCATGGTATCGGTCTCCAATCCTTCATGTCCTTCGTGACCTTTGAGGAGGTATTGCTCTGAATCTATGAGGTGTCCTTTAGTAGGGTTGGACATCTCTTCAGGTAATATCCCATCGTTATTCCCTTACATGGATTGTTGTGGTTTCTTCTTTCCTTCGAGCGGGGCTTTTCCAGGGTTACTGGTGGTTTGGTGCTTTACCGTTCTTGAGTCTGATCACTTTGACAGTTTCTTGCTGAATCACCTTTGCTAAGGGTTATGGTAAGAGTCATCTTAGGTTTCCTGATTCATCTCCCATCACTAGGATGTAATTTTTCCTTAGTTTTCAGGATAGTGTGGGTTTGTTTTATTTTCCTTAGGCAATATTCCTAGTAAGATCACATCCTCAGAAGATAGAGTTTTAGGGAATTTGAATATTTTATTAACATGGGAATACAAATGGTTGGGCTCTCAGCCCTATCACAGAAAATGGTCATAAATTAACTAGAGAGCTATGGGATTCTTGATAAGCATCATCATTTGTACTTAGGGTTGTGCCATCAATAGATCCTAGCACCATTCTCCAGGATACTTCCCCATTTAGTCTTTCAATATTTCTGCCAAGTCTCAGGCATTTGGAAAGCTTCTAGGGTTGTCTTCCTATGAAGGTAGGGTATTGAGTAGAGTCATTTCAAGTTTTCATGGTTCCTCTCCTGGGAGCCATCTGAAAAATTTAGGATAAATCCTATTAGTTACTATATTTTTTAGTCTTGATTATGTATTCGAGGAAACATGCTCTAATACCACTCTAGTTGTCACGCCCTGACCCGGTTTGGTTGAATCCCCATGATCAACCCGCCACTCTCCCAATTTATTAAAGGGTTTCCCCTTATTGTAAACTATAAAGAGTAAGGCGTTCTTTAACCTACACCTTTTCCTAGAATAACATAAACAAAACTGCATAATAATTTAGATTTATCATACTTGTATCACAGGCATCCTAGTTGATGGTCTTTAAGGGTAGGCTTACCGAAATCTCCTAAAACGGATATAAGGGAGGGGGTGAGTACGACTACTCAGTGAATGGGTTTTCAAAAGTTTAGACTTTTAAGAAAACATTTATTATTGGAGTGTGCCAAACTCCATTCTTTTGAAAAATCATTTCATTCAAATTATCATGTTTATCACCATTTCTTTTTAACCACAATGTGTCATCACCCAACACACATCCTTCATCATGAAGGTTACATAGATTTGTAGGTCAGCACGACCACTGAATGCACTTGTGTCTTCAGGGTGACTTTACCGGCCACTCGGATAGAAGTACGTCCACCTCTACCCTAATAATGAGTGGATGTTCGCGACATCCGACCCTCATTCCCAGAATAAATTCTTCATTTATGAGGACAAAGACCTCATCCCATCCCCACCCCAGTCTCATGCGCTTGGTGCTACTCCAAATTTCGCACAAACACCGGGATTGACAAACTGCCCTTATATTCACCGGGTCGTCCAGTGCCCTTAGGACACATCACTACCCCTATTGGGCGTCTTGATGGTCCAGTACACACAGTGCATGCACAAACAAGTTTTTCTTATCTAGCCATGTAATATGTGGAGCCACTGGTCCAATGGCCCCGACTCTCAACTCTACCCACAGTTGTTTGTCTTGATTGGTCCGTCGACCTATCATGTCGCACTGCCGCTAGTTGACTGAGTATGTTGGTCCTATCTTGGTACCATGGCCAAACAATTCCTTTATTTAAAGTTTTATGGCATATAATTCATGTTTGTTTACGTGCTCCTGCTCATGCCAACTGGCCTTGGGCCCACTGTACAAGATTTTCAAAATCGGGCATATTAGCCCCCAAGTTCAAAAATCGAGGCCTTGAACCGATGAACAGGTTTTCAACTTCCATCGAGGAAGTTTCATCATACCAACTGGGTATGATCTACTTACAATCGATAATTAGTTTTTTCGCATGATTTTCACATCACTACTCTAAATCGAGATATTTAAAATACCACATAGTAGTGGGTTTTCATTTCAATGTGCTTATAATTCCTAATCGGGTATGATGTTAGTAAACCCACTCACCCGTTAACGTAGTGAATTCCACTAAATCGGTTCTTTGTATTCACGCGAGCTCGTCCATACTGGCGTTCCCAGTATTTCATGTTCCTACATGATATGAACATCCTTGTTCATTATTACTCGGCATAACAGCCTTCATTCATTTCAAATGAATGAAAAAACCCAAACTTTTAGTTATTTGCAATTAGGTTCCTAAAGTTATTTCTCTTTAACTTTAAGTCCCTAATGTTAGTTTTTGCTCAAATTGAGTCCCGTAACTTTTAAAATTTATCTTGGTACCTAAATTTATTCAATTTCAACAAAAAGGGGTTTAATTTCCCAAATTTCAAATTTGGTCCCCCAATTTTTCCAAAATTACCATTTTGCCCTTCCTTTACAAAAATGGTAAGTTTTGCCCCAAAAATTCCAAAATTCCTCAATTGGTCCTCTAACATTATTTGCATGCCCAATTGACGCTCAATTTCATAAAATTGCATTTTGGTCCTTTGAATTTTGAAAATCCCCAATTTTCCCCCAATTTCAACTCCCTAGCACAGCCGAATTTAATTTCATCAAATTGACCAATAAAACACCTCTAATTGTTGAAATTGAAGTTAAAATTGAGTTCATCCATCTTCTTACGATTCAATAGCACTTTGAATCATAAGTTTTGACACCGGAACGAGCTCAAACGGAGCTTCGCCGGAAAATAGACTATTGAGAGAGAAAGCTTTGATTACTCACCGGTGAGGGCACGTCGGTCCGAGCTTTCGATTTGGGCAGATAGCTCTCATCCTGAGGTTCTTCCTAGAATCAAGAATCGCATCAATTGATGCCAAATTGGGTTAGAATTTTATCATTGAAATTCTACCTGTTCTCTCTCTAGCACCGGCCGGAAATTGCAGAGGGGTGCCGAATTGGCTTGCCTTTCAGTCCTAATTCGGCCGTGGGAGGGCTGAGGAAGTGTTGGGAAGGCTTGGTTTGGCCTGAGGAAGTCTTGAAATGGCCAATTTCACTCAACCGAAATAGGGTAGCTTTAGTCTGTCGGAGCTGTTTCACTGTTTCATAACGCCGGCGTCTCGCCGACGACCTTCGGAGTGGCATTCAAGTCTGAGGGTTGGACATCTAAGACCCACTCAAACCCATGGTAGAAGTGGACATGCTTCTATCTTGGTGGATGGTAAAGACGCTTCGATCCATAAGTGGGTGCAGTGGACGTGCTGCACCTATGAATGTGTGTACCCTTCCTAATGAATGGTGTGTGTTTGTTTACTAAACGCCTCCTGAGGCAAGGAGGTGGGCTGAAAGAGCTAAACACACCTAACATGGTAATGGAAAAAGGTTTTGAAAATTGAAATTTGAGGAAATCCTTTTTAAAGAATATGATAACCTTGGCATGGTTTGGATACTCTAAAGTTATTTTAAAAACTCACTCCCAACACCTGTTCATTGAGTTGTAGAAACTCACCCCCTCTCTTTACTCATTTTTCAAGAGTAAGGAGATAGAGAGCGTGAAGATGTACCATCCGTCAAGTATGCTTAAAGTTCTTTTTAAGCTTGAATTAGATTGATTTATGCTATTCTTGGGAAAAAGGTTTGAATTTATATCTGACTCCTCTTGAACAAAAGAAGGGGGAATCCCACTTAAACCAAGGGAGCGGCGGGTTGATCACGGGGATCCGACCAAACGGGGTCGGGGCGTGACAACTTCAATGAGACTCACCTCCTTCTTATCCCCTTCTCTCTCAGCTACTGAAAGGAAGAAGATGACACTGTGTTGTACGTGCGAGCTTCACACATGCAGAATTGCCACGTTGCATGTCGTGATTGGCTAGCTTTGTTGATGTAGCATCCTACTCAATAGCCTAGTCAGCCTTTAACTCACTAACTGGACACGTGGTGGCCTCCCATTTACCGCTCATTCTAACATGGATGTTGATTGTATCACCATCGACCGTTGATCGTGACACGTAGCATCCTCTGATTGGCCCATGTAAATATGTCAGATTTCTCCCTAGCGCACAATGCCATCGCCAAGTATCAGCCTTTGATTGGCCGAGGCGATCTTACGTGGCTCTGCAACGTGTCGACCTCTTATTGGTCGAACATTACTTAGATATCCCAATAGGACACTGACATGACACCTTTGCCACATGTCCACTTCCCATGGGTCGGTACGGCTAATTAGGCTTCTCCGACATTTACTGTTGATCGAGGACACGTGTCGCTCCCCGATTGGTTAGCGCTTCCAAGCACTGACTGTGCACTGACTCAGCGCGCTTCACCACACATCGTGTGCTGATTGGTCGCACCTGCTTACTGGGCGCTGACCTGGCAGCGGTGCGTTGATCGGTTGGAATGTTGACTAGTCCAGTCCGACCGGGTTTGGTCACCCAAAATCGAAAATCAGCCGGTTTAGGCCAAATTCGATAAGTTTCCTAAAATTAAAAATTTTCTAAATTCTTGTAAATTCATTTTCTATCCAATGGTGCCTTTAATTTCTCAAATTGAGGTTTTTATACCACCTAGAAAAATGAATCTTTGAACTGATTCCATACAGTTCGTCTCGGTTCAGTCTAATTCAGGTCCGGTTCTCACACCCACTTTCACGTTTGGTTACTTCTCATGGCTTTTTGGTATTTATCGACCACTTTGGATTTTTTTATTTTCCTGTTTTGATCCCCGGTTATTTTATTTCCGATTAGGTTCAACCCTCATTCTTACTTAAAATTTTTTGGTCCTTTAGCCTAGTTTTCTCATTATGTGCAAACAAGGTTTATAGTAGAAGTATACAAACCTAAAAGAAAGTTGGATAAAACTTAGGAACCTAAAATGGTATCTTAAAAGGGGCTATGGACCTAGTGGAACTTTTAGAAAAATTCAAGGACCAAATAATAATTTTTGAAAAGTTGGAGGACAAAAAATTGATTTATGAGAAGTTAAGGACTCCAACTTAACTCAAGAAAGGTTAAAGGACCTAAGATCATGTTATATTCGAAATTAGAGTTCAAAATTGCTAAGAGGAAAGTATATGGGTCAAAATGTAATTTTAAAAAAGTTTAGAGGCAAATGTGTAATAAGTATAAAGTTAAGGGACCTTATTGAAGGGGTTGAAATGGTTTAAGACCCTATAGAGGTAAGTACCAAGAGAAAAGGGGAAAATATTAGGAATTAGAATATACAAATGAAAGTTGTATAAATGGGTTATTGACATGTGATTAAAGTAAACGTAACATTGGGGCAAAACTCTAATTTTAAGAAATTCGGAATGGTACAAAAATATACTGTTGAGAACCAAACCTCACCCACGTTGTATTATTTATATTATATAGTTAAATTATTGTGAATAGTCGGACGAGATCCCTGATCAGAGATAGTAGGAAAGCATCTAGAACGATTAAGTGTTCAAATACTCTGGTGAAAGCATTTATAAACTATAAGTCCTATTGGACCAATTGTGGTTCTTTACAAGTTTTAATTAACCATTGAAAGTAAAAAGTATGATAGGCCTTACATAAATGAGTAATGGGATATGATAAGCGTGAAAAGATATGAAATGGATTATGAACCCATGATAATGATATATGAGAAAACCGAGATTATGCACAAGTGAGATTTTCCAAAAAAAGGCTATGACCTAAGTCGGGAGTAGCAATAGGGCAAATAAACTAAGATTTTCTAAATTGAAAATGGAGATTGGCTCTCGGGCATTTTGATTAAGCAAACCTTAAAGATGTGAACAATGAAATGTGGATATGGTTAGAGAACCAAATCCCGTTAATTTTTGGAATTAATCACATAAATACTTCAATTGTACTTTGAGAAAATAGATCGTGGAGTCGGTCAGATAGCATATCGAGCCCCGAGAATTTATAAAACAATATGTGTGATGATTTATAATGTTCATAACATGAGTAGTGGAGTTGGTTGGATAGTATATCGAACCTTGTGAATTAAATGAGATTATCAAACTAGGGAATAACTTATAATAATAGTTGTTGGAATGGGTAGAGTCAAAATTGTGTAGATGAAAAAAATTATTTTCACAAAGTTTTATTATGAACATAGCTTAGTTTCAAATTTGTTAAGTGTAGGAGAACATATAGAAAAAGGACTTTGAGTAATTTTTTTAAAGTGGGGTTATAAAATGTATATAGGAGATAAGTGATTTCTATTGTGTAGTATAATGTAACAAGATAAGACATTTATGATATTTGTAACTCCAATAGCTCAAGTAGCACATGAGTGCTTGAACACAAGTTGCAACACAAAGACAACATATTTACTAAAAAATATTTAGAAGCATGTATGGAAAAGAGTTCAACAGGCGGATACAAACCTGCATGAGGTATGTGGAGTGAACCAGGAAAAATAAAAATAAACAAGAGTAGTTCGTTGCTAGAAAACTCAAGCTACTAGACAAGCTTGAAAATTTGTAAAATCATGGTGTTGACTTTAAGGTCGAAAATAAAACAAGAATAACAAATGCAATCAATGGGAGTACACACGCTCATACAAAAGAAAGTAAATTTGCATAATTTAGAAGGGCAGGAAATGAAAGTGCATGAAGGTTCCTCAAGCAATAGTACAAGCTCAAATGAGCTAAAAGTGCGGGAAATTAAATCGCATATAAATAAAAAAGTAAGAAAAATCGGTTAGTTAAATTAATTGCATGTTGAAAAGTAATTTAGGGGAGTATGTTACGTATAAAAATTTTGAGCTAGTCCAAATTAGTTTGAAAAGCTATTAGAATTGTTAGCACCAAATTTAATATGAAAAGAGTATTGTGCGGAAATGTATTCACATAGAAATACAAAATATACATTGTGAAATACAAAATAAAATAGGGAAAATGTTGTGTAAAGAGTTATCTACATTCTCATGTCTAAAGCAATGTTTCCTAATAGAATAAAGAAGCGGATAGGATTAGAGTAAAACCACAGAGAAAATAGAATAGGAAAGAAGATTACTATTGACGAGGTGGAATGCACATGCTGACATCACAGTCCAAGCACACACACATTACTCCCAATCTCAATAATTGAAACTTTTTGTTTATATGTAATTTTTCCATTGATACCATATTGCAATATAGAGATTATGGTGGTCCCAATGATCTAAATTTAAATTTTTAAGATGGAAAAAAATTTATTCCTTTTTATAAATTACTAGAATTGAAATTATTAATATGAGACTTCTGATTTCACCAAGGACAACATTTCAATCAACCGTTTTAGAGGGTCCAATGCTCTTGACAAATGATTTTTAGTCTTTCAATGTATTGGTTTAAAAAACACCAAATACATGAAAGTGTGAATAATGCGCCAAGATGTTGCGTCTTACAAATACATTTCAGTATGAGACCCGATGTCTTGAAAATTAAAGTGCCATCATGCCTCCATTGTATGGAATTCCAGCGTTGGTAATCCAATCATCTTTCTCAAAGAATCCTTTGCCGGTGTGTTCAGCAACTTGGGCTTGAGAGATGTGTCGGATTCCACGCCACGTGACACGATGGGATGTGTCAGAGCCAGGTCCACGATTGTTGAACTCTGCATAGTAGCAAGTATCCAATGCCCATGTACCGAACCAAGGTAGCCAACCATCTGGATGGATGACATCATCAATGAAACTTTGCATGTAGATAGTCTTAGAATACTCCTTCCACGGCCTACCCAGGTAGGATTTAAATTGTGCCTTGACAGGCAAGTAAGACTGGTCGCCTGTGATAGTGCAATTTTGGAAAATCAAGCCCGTGACTGAGTGGGTGTTAAACCTACCAGAGGCTGCCACAATGTTCTGTTGGTTAACAAGCGGCTTCCGAACAAGGATCAAGCAGTTCTGGTAGAGTGACCTTGAATCCCCGAAGATGAAGTCAACAGTGCCAGTGATGGTGCAATCACGATAGAATTGTCTATTGGCGTGGCTATACAAGGTATCTTGATAACCATCAAATCGACAATTGAAGAAGGCAGTCCTATCACCATCAATAACTATTGCAACGGCTTGGTGTTTAGCAGCACCAGCAGAGTTCTCGAATCCCATGTTCTTGAAGATATGTCCTGCCCCTTGAACAGCTGCAAGCAAGAAAGTGTAGATAAATGAATGAATAATGGTTGCAAGAAGGTGCGCATTAATCATCTAATACATGTACCAATAAAAGAATGTTATGAATGGTTCACTTACTAAATGTTGATGTGTAATAGGTCTTCACTCCATCGATGAAGTTCAGGCTGTTTGTTATCTTGGTTTGCATTGCACCTGCACCTATCCATGTTATGTTCCATACATTTTTGGGGACCACAACCTTCTCCTTGTAAATACCAGCCTTGATTTTGACAACAAATGGAGTCATGCTCTTTATTGGAAGAGCTTTTACAGCCTCACTGAATGTTTTGAAGTTGCCACTCCCATCCTGCGCAATGACAAGGTCAGCCTTGGCATCATTTGCAAGAAGCTTGCGCATCTCTGGGTTCATCCAGGTTGGGTACTCGCCATGCCCCAAAACTTCCTCTTCCAAGAGTCGACGATGGTTGAATTCGGGAATGTCCAGCTTCTTGAAGATGGTGTTCAGTTGTTGAACCATGACGAGGATATTGCTAGAGAACCTCAAGGTTTTGTCAAGTGCTTCCTTGATCTTAGGGACTGCCGTGCTAGTTACATTCTCAAACTCGTCAATGCAAGTCCCCTGATAAGTGATCACGGAGCTAAGCCAAGTCTCGAGGTCCGCCAACACATCATCTACCTTTGTGACATCCAATACACCAATCCTTTCAAATGACTGTTCTAGATGATCGACAGCGAGGTCCATCATATCCATACAAATGGAGAGAGCTTGTTTGGCCATTGGGTCCTGCTCGGCCTCTTTGTAAGTGGCGGACTGCTCCAAGACCTCGGCTAGCTTCTTTTTGGTGAAGTTGAAGCCGACCTTGACCAACTCCTTTGGGTCATTGACATCAGAGCTAGCTCCTTGGAGACTCTCCACGCATGCATCCTTGTAGTCTGTCGGCTGACACATGGCTTGAACGACTTTGTTCGACGTGGTCACATGATTATCGTCCCCGCTCGTGCTAGTTTGGTTGCACTTTGTAACACCAACAGTGGCTGCACATCCAATAACCACTAAAACAAGAGTAGAGACAGCAATAGTTGTTGTACTCTTTTTCTTTGATGAATCACTATCGTGGGACATATTGACTCAGCTTTTTTAAATACCTTTGAAAGGTCTTTCTTTTATTATATTTTATTTTAAAATAATTTTTTTTTCAAAGGTTTTTTTGAAAAGAAAGTTAAGATAAGCTGGTAAACATGGAAAAAGGAGGGTGCATACGACCCTCCTTGTTGAAGTTTATTTCCCTTACGAATTGTGATTGAAGAGCTCGAGATTGAGATGGCTTATTTATAGTTGCATCCAAAGGGTGTGTTTGTTATCAATTTGTGGTTGGATTTTTCCAGAAGTAAATGGTCAAATCTAGAATAAAAATTCCAAGTAACAAACCTAAACTAAAGCCAGATTGATGGCTGATCATTCTTCTCGGTGAGTATCCATTTTTTTCATTCCTCTAAGGCTTTCCAATTATGGGAATGTTTGACTTGCTGATGGGTATGTGTTATTTATTAGTCTTGGTAGTGATCAAACCAAGTTGCCTATGATAAGGGATGGAAGGGAAGAATGGTTCCCATATAGGGTCATTGGTTACATCTTTTTTTTGTAGAAGATCAATATTTGTGAGTCTTCCCAAATAACTTGATGAACTAAATAATATAAATAAATATTTTTATTAAAGATTATTTCACATTTTGCTACTAGTTACACTTAAATTATTCTAAATTGAAAGGATTTAGATTTTTTTAATAGTAGACCGGAAAAATCTCAAAAATAAAATGAACTAAAGTAGAGAGAAAGCAATCATCGATGAATCCAAAGCATTAGAGATTTAAGATCTCCTGAGCACTAGTCTAGACTATGATTCGCCTAGACTAAAAAAAGAGTTCCACATGCAAGCGAGTTGGCAAACATGGCTAAACCATTTAAAATATGTTCAAATGGAACTGTCCATTCTAGGGCAAATAACTACTGAACATCCCATTTCAGAGAGCCCCAAACATAGTTCTTATTCTGACCATGAATATGCAGGATTCCAACTGCGGCACTTATACTACTTCATGAATCTTCAACTCTAATTCATGAATTCCCAACCAAGTTCTCATACTAATGGTTGAAACTTGCTCATTGTATGTGTTGTTATTACTTTTAATATAGAGTAAAGTAATTAGGCTCGCAAACTTGACACTATAACTAAAACTTAACAAGACCCGTTCTTAACTTCAAGACTCACCCACACCTCTCTCTATTAGGAATTCCACTCTTGCCCCATTGGACTTGACTCGTTTTTTCTTTTTTGCAGAAGACTTGACTTCATACTTGGAGCAACTTGAGAATCACGTACACTCATGGGATATTCTTATAGCACGCTCATGTAAACATACGTATAATTTTCTAAGGCTGCACCACAAATATAATTTTCCAAGGTTGTTGTTGCAACGGGCATATACAACCTAGAGAATTCTATTAAGTGGGGCTTTAGACACATATGATATTTTATTCTTATTCCATTAAGCTCCAACAAGTTCTAGCATAATCTTTATCCTATAACTTTCTTAGTTTTTCTTCCTGTTCCATGAATCTCCATTCTGTCTATTTTCTCCCGCAAAATCTATAACACCCTAGATTATGTGATCTACGCTCTTGTGCTTAGAATTGTTCTAAAAATCTATTTAATCAAAATTTACTAAATTTGCAAAGATTTGGCCACCACTCTCGTATAGACTTTAGAATTTTGTGGACATTGCATCATATTAATTCTCAGCTCTTCTTCTTGTAGTTGTAGTTAGTCATCTAGGACTCAAAAGGATAATATCATCAATGTTGTCTTCCTCGTATTATTCTCTTACATAAAAATTGAGCTCAACAAATTTCTCCTTAATTTGAAAATAGTCTAGGTCTCGTGTTTAACAACACATTTCTTGAGGTAACCCCACATCCTTTTTCTTTGGTTGTCATATGGCATGAGGATACGCCAAACAACCTTGTTGACAAACTTACTCCGATTAGGTACGAACAAGTACCATATAACATATGCATACAAAAATTTTAAAGTGATTAGTTATAGGATTGTATCCCTATAAATTCTCAATCGGTGAAAGAAACCCTAACTTATCTTTAGGAAGTCTATCGATTATATGAACTACAGTTTGCATGTGCTCCAGCTAGAATCTCAGAGGACAATAGTTGCATTTACTAGTCTCTTTTAGGGAGGGCAACAAGGCCAACTGAATCTGGTCGTCAAGGAGACCCAAACCGGAACCAATAGAAGATTGACTGAGTGAGGACATAACACGAAATGAGGTGTTGGGCTGGGAGGCTACGTGCGAGAGTCGAACAGGCACGAGTCCAGATCAGGTCTAAGGGAGACAAGTTTAGGTCAGATTTGAGTTTGTTGTAATACCAATTTGAAAAGATCATATGTAAACCAGTTTAGTTTTGGTGGAACAAAATTCAAAATGGATTGACTGAAATGTACTGTGATTTAAATCGGATCAATTTTTTTGTAATTACTTATTTAAAATAATAATTTTCATCCAATAATATCTAATAAAAAATTCGTGTTTGTGTTTTATATTACCCCATTAGAATTTAATTCAAATTAAATTTGATGAATACACTGATATTGGAGTTTTGTTTAAAAATTATATATAATTTAGTTAAGGTCAAGTGTATCTAATTTAATTAAATTATTGACCTCAAGTCGAAATACCAACAAATATCAAATATTTTTTAGATAATAAACTAAAACTAAGTATAATATGTTAATATGTAATTGTAATTGTTGTTTATTTTTTCTCCCAAGTAGAAGATCAAAGGTCAACAATAATATCAATACATAAAATGAATCAACAAACTCAATAAATAAATAAATTCCAATTATTCCCAAAATAATTACCATTGACGTAAAAATTGTACATATATAAGGAAATCTTATATCAAATATAAAATATACTCTAAAATTTTGACAAAACAATTAAAAAAATAGAATATAACCTTATTTGGTGAAAAATAAAATATTAGTAGTGGCATAACTCACACTTCAATTTTCTAAGAAAAATATTAAAAAACTATAATAATAAATCTAACGGTTTGAAAATCAAGAAAAAAAATTGGTAGGTTCAAAAGTTTAGAGAGAAAAAGAAAACATAATCTCACTAATATATTAAATAAAAAACATATTTGTAATTTAAAAAAAACTATGAAATCAACCTTTTATTATACTCAAATGATTATAGTAATATTCTAAAAAAGATAATATCTTGTGATTTATAATATAAACTAATCATTACTTATCGGATAATATATCTATTATATTTATTATAAATTACATTAGAAACATCATACTTAATCAATATTTCGATTTTTATTCTATTACCTAAATATTTAAGATTATGATATATTTAATATTATCTTTTATTATTTAGTAATATTTATCATGATAATAAATTTTAATAGTAAATTCATAGTTACACCCTCATTTGGTTTTAAATGCCCTCTTTTATTTGGAATTCCATTTGGCTTTTTCTGCAATTTCTCAAATCCACTCAAAAAAATGCTTGTATGAATATTTGACCATTTATACTTGATTATATCATTTTGCAAGCTCAAAAGATTATTTGACGAATTTGGTGGTTGGATAATAATAGATCATTATTTCAAATTTACAAAATTGTTAATTGAATTTAGATTATTCTTCCACTTTTAAAAATTATATGGCCTCAAATTTTCAATTACTTTATAACATATAGCAAAATAAATTAATTAAAAAAATATTGAAACTTGCTCTAAAAATATGGTACTTAGGTAGCTCCAGGTTTTGAGCATTTTTATTGTTATATTTCCCACTTAAAATTGTGCAATCCCCTCATAGTACATTTTGAACTCCTTTTCTCTATAAATCATTCGTAGGCAAACTCAAATACTCATATCGTGTTGAATCCCTTGTTTGCTTGATATATATATATATATATATATATATTATAAAAATATTTATTTTCTCGTACATCTATTTTACAAGATAGGTATTCTTGTTTCAATATAACTTTACTAACTCATGGGTTAATCTAAATAAGTTAATGTGTGGCATCCCAGCCTTATTTCCAGAACAAGCTTCTTATACTACAATAATGTGTTACTCCACGTTAGAATTTACAAATATATAAATTTTAATAGTAAGTATCACGGAGTTAATAAAATATCCACATTTCAATGATTTATCATTATTAAAATTTACAAATATGTAAATTTGGAGTTAATAAAATATCTACATAGATCCATTTAAATTATAATCAAGAATATTATATAGAAATTTTGTGAGTAGGGACGTTAGAAAAATTTTTGCTATTAATTTATTGCGGATTTTTAGATGGATTAGATGGGATAGACATATGCTTAGTTAATGATGACTGAAAGAGATAATATTCTTGGTTTAATATCTACGAAAAATATCTTAAGTGGTATATAATAATTTAAATAATTTAAGTTTAAGATAGTATATTTAAAAAAAATTATTTTTCAAAAAATAGTATATAAATAAATATCAATGACAATTTCACCCATCATCACTTCTAAAAACTGTCAACTATTAGCAGAAAGTATGTATTAGTATCAGCCTTTAATTGTCTAGAAACAAAATCATAGAGGACTTTTAAACAATAATCACTTAATTTATTTGGACCATTACCTTATACCTTATTCCAACATACTGAAATATTCCCTTGCTATTGATGGCTTCAAGAATATTATCAATACTGCTATTGATTTTGAAAAAAGTGACCCACTATCACTTTTCATCAATTACAAATAATATTAATAATTATTTTTGCCTCACATTCAAGTACGTATAAAAATTATGGTGTTTTATTTTTTAATAATAACTTGTATAAATATTGCCTCCATCCGATTTTTTTTAAACTTAGTTTTAAATGTATTTTCAAAAATATTTAACCATTTATTCAATTTTCTTTTATTACACAATATTCATTACTTTCATAAAAATATACTAATTTAGCTTTCCATTTTTTTTTATAAACTATCTTCCAAATACCATAATTTTATAAATTGACGAAAAACCATAGTTGAAGGTCTTTTGTCATCTAAGGTGGTCTGTCTGAATTCCTTGCTCAAGTTAATTCATACCCTATAAGTATTCCCATAGATTAATTTATTTAATTACTGAATGTACATATTCTTGACCTACTTTATACGTCCTTATTCATTTATCTATGCATTTGTTTAATCTTGAAAATGTTAATCCCAACTTGATGCTTACTCACAATAACCAAGTATTTAATAATTAAAATCTGACGCTCCACCAATTTATTTCCTACTTCTAACTATTTGTTATCAGATGCGATATAATTCATGCATTACCACATTTATGGATATCTAATCTTTAATTTACTCCTTAATTATCATTAATTTATTATTTATGTCTAACTTCCTAATGCATAATGTTTATCCCTAAGTTTCCTCTCCCTATCCTTAAATCTCTAATAAGTATGTTTTTATATCCTATAATTATTGGTGCAAATTCCTATAACAAATGTCTAAATTTTCCATTAAATTCCTATTTTACTTTTTTATATCTCGAATTAAAATCAATAGTATTATCTATGTCTTTTGAATTATCACCAATTTCTTAATTAAACCCATAAATCTCCTTTTAATAGACTAAATTCTCTAAACTCTTCTAAAATATTTTTAGCTCTTAACTCCCATTATTTTTTCTAATTACAATAAATACCCAAAAGTTCCCATATTTATATTTGGAGCCCTTTATTTTTATTAATTATGTTTGATATTATAAATATTCTCTTAATTAGAAACAAGTCACTTATTTTTCTTATAATTTCAATACATCACCATATTTTATTATTTACATGTAAGTAATTTTAATTGACCATGTTACTAATTTGTTAATTTATTTCTCCCCAATTACACTTATACCCTTTAATTTCCCTATTTTCCCTTGCTATATTTCGATTAGATATTTGAAACTAGAGATTTAAGTTTTTTATTTAATTCTTACTTGATCCTCATCAACTTCCCTCAGTATGATCATTTTAGAGTTTGAAACACTGAATTTGGATGCAAAATGATAAAAGACAGAACATCACCTAAAAATTGGTTCTATAGAGAGAATGAGTGGAACATTATTTTTTGTGACGACTCCTTGGTTGGGCTTGAGGTTGTTGAAGAATAGCTCGATCGTCTAAAGACCTTATGGGGGTAAATTAGTATGGTGATTGATTAGTGTGAAAACCTAAATTTATCACTGTTCAAAATTTAGTGTGAAACTAAGTTGTCGGAAAGAAATTTGATGTTTGAAAGAGTATTTGGTTTACATATATCATCAATTGGTCAGGTGGAAAATTTTACCTCATCCTTGAATAGCTATGAGAGCTTGCCAACCACAATTGACTACTAGTGAGGTAGAATTTAGCTCGGGGAAGGAAGATCCCATTTTCGAAATATTAGGCAATATTAACATTTTACTACACTAGTGATGTTCTAACTAGTGTCGGACCTCAACAAGACTAAAATTATGTAGAAGATTTATGGAGGATTCCAACAAACTAAAAATCAACTCTTTTGGTTATTAAAATATCTGTTGCCAGAGATCTACAACCCTTATCGATAGAAAATGGACACTTAAAATACATAGGGTAAATTCTAGGTATTGAAAATCAAAGGGGTCGAGTTTAATATAGGGAGCATAGAAGGTCGAAGAGGTTGTCAACCAGCACAACCTCTAATGTCGAATGGGCCAAAATGACCAAGTTTCGTAGGATTTTTGCTCATTAGAAAAAATATCTCGTTGAAAGCTCATTATTTATGTTCTCTCTAATGGAACAATGTTGTCTCTATTAAGAATACGATCACACATTGGATAAAATAGAGAAGTGTTGTGAGTTTATAAGTTTGGAAAGGTTTCACTACTTAAAAGTCATGACTTTTAAGTAGACATGGGTCCGACCCCTTATCAGTCCACAATACCTTCTCACATGGTATTAGAGCTAGTGGACTCACACCCATACTTGACCTGAGACTGGAAACTCGGCTCGTGGACTGCTCAAGTTTAGATGAAAAATACCAAACTCGATGTCATTGTTCCCACTCGTCCTTGCACGTGCCAAGTGTAACGCCCCAACTCTGTTTGGTCGGATCCCCGTGAACAACCCACCGCTCCCTTGATTCAAGAGGGGTATATTTCAATAATAATACAAGCTTAAGAGAAGATTAAGCATACCTGACATAGGGTAAATCCTTGTGTTATCCCTAGTCATTCTCTATTCCTGAAAGGAAATAAAAAGGATGGGTGAGTTTCTACAATTCAGTGAATGGGTGATTAAAAATAAAGTTTTTAATAAAATAATTTTAGAGTGTGTCAGACTCCTTAATTTCCTTTAAAACCATTTCTTCCTCAATTTCTCAGTTTTCAAAATCAGTACTCATCATTAACCACAATCGGTGTGTTTTACACTCAACACATGCCCTTCATCATGAACGGATAACACATTCATAGGGTAGCCCGTCCACTGCACCAACTTGTGGCGTAGAAGCGACTTTACCGGCCACCTAGATAGAAGCCCATCCACTTCTACCCTGTGAATGAGTGGATGTACGTGACACCGACCCTCAAACCTGAAAAGAAACTCTGTGTTTGTGTGAGGACAGAGACCTCATCCCGACCCCACCCCGGTCTCATGCGCATGAAGCTACGTTGAGCTTCCCCGACTACTGGCATGACAAACTGCCCTTATCTCCACCATGTCGTCCAATAGCCCCTATGATGCATCGCTACCCCTCTTGGGCATCTTGATGATCCCGAACCTCAGTGCATGCACAAAAAAATTTTTTTCCATATAAGCCATTTAATCTTTGGTGCCACTGGTCCAATGCCCCCGACCCTCAACTCGACTTGCAGCTGTTTGTCTCGACTGGTCCGTCGACCTACCTTGTCACACTATCGCGAGTCCATCGAGTATGTCGGTCCTGTCTTGATACCATGGCCAAATCATCTCATTCATTAAAGTTTTCATGGCCTAACATTATGTTTGTTTATGAGCTTATGCTCTTGCCAACTGGCCTTGGGCCCACTGTACAAGATTTTCAAAATTAGGCATTCTAGCCCCCAAGTTCCAAAATCGAGGCCTCCAGCCTATCTAAGCTATTCGAGTTCCTATCAAGAAAGTCTCCCAAAATGTTTAAGTAGTGGCACATAGTTAGGAGAGAGCACTTCTAACAAAATAAATTTTCATCTTTTCATCACATCAACCGGGTGTGAGAACATTTTCCCTCATAACCGATAAGCGGGTTTTCTACTTCCTTCTAGAAAGTTCATCATACCAACCATATATGATCTACTTACAACCGATAAGTAGTTTTTCCACGTATTTTCCACATCACCCCATCCAGGTATGATGTTTAAAATTCCACTTAGTAGTGGTTTTTCATTATGAAGTACTCATCATCCCAACCGGGTATGATGTGAAAATTCCCACTCACTCGATAGTGTAGTGAATTCCTCATAAAGCAATTTCTACCTTCACACGAGCTTGGCCTTGCTGGCATTCTCAATACTTCGTGTTCCTACACGTTATGAACATCCTTGTTCATTATTATTTGGCCTAATAGCCTTCATTCATAACGAATGAATAAAATATCTAAAGTTTTAGTTATTTGTATTTAGGCCCCTAAAGTTCTTTTTCTTTAACTTTAGGTCCCTGATGCCAATTTCCCCCAAATTGAGTCCCAAAACTTCTAAAATTTACTTTAGGACCTCAATTTATCCAAAATCACAAAAAGGGGTTCAAGTTTCCCAAATTCCCAATTTGGTCCCTAACTTTTCAAAAATTACCATTTTGTCACTACTTCACAAAAATGGCAAATTTGACCCCAATAATTTTAAAAATTGACCAATTGGTCATCCAATATCTTTTTCATGCCCAATTGACCCTCAATTTTTGAAAATTGTACATTAGTCCCTTGAATTTTCAACATCCCCAATTTTCTACAAAAGTTTTCCCCAATTTCCTCTTTTCAACTTGGCCAAATTTGATTTCATCAAATTGACCGATCAATCGAGGTTAATTGTTGAAATTGAAGGTAAAATTGAGTTCGTACACATTTATACAATTTAATGGAACTTTGAATCGCATGAATTGACATTGGAACGAGCTCAAACGAGGTTTCGTCGAAAAATTGGACTTAGAGAGAGAAAGGTTCAAAAGCTTATTGTCGGGGGTGCGACGGTCCGAGCTTTTGATTTGGACAGATAGGTCTCGTCCTGAGGTTACTCCTAGGATCAAGAATTGCATTAATTCATTCTGAATTGAGCGGGAATTTGGTTAGTGAAGTTTCGTCAATTCTCTCTCTAACATTGATTGGAATTTATAGGGGGGAGCCAAATTGGCTTTTAGCTCTAATTCAGTCGTATGAGGGCAGTTGAAGTGTTGGGAGAGCTTGGTATGGTATGAGAAGGGCTCAAATTGGCCATTTTTAGCTTGACCAAAACAAGGCAGCTACGGTTTGCCGGAGCTGCTTCATTGTTCGATCACACTGGCGTTTCTTTAATGATCCTTGGAGCAAATGTAGACTACCGTCGGGTAACTAACTTCTCCTAGGATCTAAAGAACTCGACCTCACCTTCTTTAGCTTAGAAAACCCCTAATTTCAGAGCTTTGGCTCGATCTTCATAGGAAAATGGTGAAGTAGGGAGAGAGAGGAGTTTTAAGGTGTGAGGAGGAGCTCTTTATATAGGAAGCTCGGGGACTTCTTGGCCGTCCGATTGGTGCCTTTATAGCGATCATTCATTGCTTGAAACTTCTTGGCAGAAGACTTTTCATCTTCGCCAATGCTGCTTGATTTTTCAGTGAGTGAACAGTGTTGTCATCTAAAAAAAAGAAGATGACACTGTTCCAAACCGGATCGGACCGGTACGAACCGGGTTCAATGCTTATACCGGTCGATTTAGGCCCGATTAGATCGAGTTTTTCAAAATTAAAAATTTATAAATTCATCTAAATTCATTCTTTATCCAATGGTGGCCTGAATTATCCAATTTTAATTTTCTAAGCTACCTAGAAAAATGAATTTAGCATCTAGTTCATTAGTGGTTCAAACTGGTCCAAACTAGTTCAATGCTGTTCAGATTTGGTTCACCTGAACTGGTGTGGTTTTCTTTCCCAAATTGTCCTAAAGTCCCTTTCCAAGGCTTTTATGACTTTTTGTGTCACTCGGGAGTTGGAAATTTCCCAATTTGCTCATTTTCTAGTGGTCGGTGTTCGTGAACTGGTTTGATTTTCTCACTCGGGTTGACCGGTTCTCTCTTGATTTTCCTCAAGTCCAAAGGACGAGGTTTACATCAAGTGTATCCATGTTGCACATGAGAGCGTGTGTTGAGAATATGATCCCACACCGGATAAAATAGAGAAGTGTTGTGAGTTTATAAGGTTAGAAAGATTCCACTACTTAAAAGTCATGACTTTTAAGTAGACATGGGTCCAACCCTTATCGATCCACAATACCTTCTCACAGTCTCGATGTGGTTGAAGATTACTATTCAAAATTAGCATATGACACATCTTTAATGGCTGTCTCTACTAACTATGCAAGTTACCACGCGAGTGATTACTTGACATTGTGATGGCATATGTCACATTATGATTGATTGCATCACTCTAATTGTGTTTAATTACATGTGGTTGAATTTATTTTCTATGTGGCTCAAAACAATTGGTTATATCCACATGACTGTGTTGAATTACTATTGATTATCTATGCATTCCCCATGATACCCATCTATTGATCACGCTTACTCCCATCACTTTAGGTCTCGCTAACTATATGAGCTTGCATATGACGAATAGTGATTGGTCGTACTTATTACCATGGTTGTTGACTCAGTTACGCTCATTATCCCAATATCACTAATTGATACTCTTTCAATCGGTTTCCGAAGAATTTTCTAGCCAATTCGACTAATTTTGGCCATATTTGGATGTTCACCAACAATTTGATTAGTTCCAAACCCAATTTATTTTCTAAAAATTATTCAATCCATTTAATATATTTTAGCATCAAGAATTATCTTTTTATCCTCTCTGAAATCCCTCTAAAATTCTTCCCATTTTTTATCATTTTTTTGTTTGTTCTGATTTCAATTAGTTTTTAAATCAAGGATTTCCCAAGCTTGATTTTTAGCCAAATAAGTTCTATTAGGTTCAATTCAAGTTAAATTAATTAATTTCCAAAGTCCTATTTAAAACTAATTTTCTAATTCGACATAATATCATTCTCTGGTTTGGTCCTATTTTATGGTTTAACTTTGATTTCTAATCTAGATACATTCACTCTTAATATTGAAATGTGCATCGCCCATTTTAGGAATTTCGTTTTTAAAACTCTTGCAATATAGAGACCTAATTTTTATATATGACCCGTGTTCCCCACTTTTTCTCTCTAATTGCCATGTCCTAACAATTGTTTCGATAAAAACATTCCTTACATCAATGAGATTGTTATTTAAAATTTGGT
The DNA here is from genome assembly GCA_030064435.1 of Trapa incisa. NCBI lineage: Eukaryota > Viridiplantae > Streptophyta > Magnoliopsida > Myrtales > Lythraceae > Trapa > Trapa incisa. Next base: position 16,577,505 of record CM057779.1, on the reverse strand, counting down.
ACTCATAGCTTTCTCGCCTTCTGGCTTTTCACCCTGAGGTAGAAATGTTTGATACTCTTATGTATACTACAACCTAAGACAATCTCTCATAGTTGATAAGTGTTATTGTTCACCTACTTTATTCCTAAAGAGTTTACCTTTTCCTTCACTTTCTTGCACTTGTGGGGTTGACATGAATTTGTTATGTTTCTCCCAAGTCTCAAGCCAGGCATCATCCCTACAATTTGTACTGATTGCGACCATAAATAAATCCTAGACCTAATGCATCATCTAGAGTCTAAGCTCAATACTATGTACATAATCAACCCATTATTATTTATCTTATATATTCCATCAAACCTTGACTGCCATTTTCCTTATTAGGCAGAGTTACCCTCTATACTTAGGTTGAGTGTGCAACACATTTGATTCCTATAATGCATTAAGTATATTGTAACTTACTTCTTTTGTCTCTTGTCAAATATTCTTTGTCTGCATATCCTATATAATGTTTACCAATTTTTTCACCCTTCTAGACCTCTAACCCATACCAAACTACCCATCTCTTAAGAGGTGTTACTATATATCTATTGATTCTTTCATACCAATGGTGAAATAAAAACCACGTCACATATCACTTAAATCATATCTCCTTCCAAAAAAAGATTCCTTCACCAACTTTATCCTTTTCAGAAACTTGTTAAATAGTCTTATTATTTCTCTTATTTATTGTTCCTCTCATGTATACATTTACAAAAATCTCCCTCAAACTTCCTTTGGACTCTAGCCAACTTACTCAACTAACAAGAATAGATGAGGGGTACCATTTGTCAATGACCTTTTGTAGAGTTACTTAGTATCATATATCAACCATTGTCATGTTTTTTTCTCAAGGATGGATGGATATTCAATTAAATTTTTTTCTTTATCTCCACTTACCTCTACTTCTTAAATCGAGACCCCAACTAAAAAATAATACCCCAAATAAAAACTCCTTACTTTTATAAGGTAATTCTCAAAACTTTTAATAGTCTTCATGATACTTGCATATTTAATACCTTTTTTGGCATTTAAAGTGGTCATACTCCTCGTGCACCTCGTAAGCCTCTCCAAGCTTTAGGGAGTTGACATATTTTGCACTAATATCCTTAGAATATCCCTCAACATTGGTTACACTTGGTCTATATAATTAACCTTGATGACATCTTTTGTTATTTCTCAATAATTATTAAAAGATAAAGGGATTGCCTTTACTCCTATGCATCTTTGTGAGGTATATATTGTTACACAACATCTCCTTAGACACCTCCCAATCCATCCTTGAAGACAAGGAATTTAATTTATCTATCCCCTACTCACTAATAAATTTATCCTTCTACTTACCAACACAACCGCATGCTATTATTTCAACCAAATCCTAAATTAATAAAAAAAAAGTTAGACTAGTAGTCCATTATCTAAAAAGTGAAATCCAACATTTTTGATAGAGTAGACTCTTAAGGATCATTTGTCCAGCTTACTCATCATCCCTATTTAGTTGAATACAAGTAATTCATTCTTATATGTCTTGAACCTTTTTCTCACATTGGTAATTGTCTTCCTCTCCATGTCATTGTTCCAATACCTGCTAACCATTCAATCTCTATCACAACCCAAGAATGAGATTCCTTATACCTAAATGAGTATTATCTATCATATTGGTAACATCCTCTAATCGTTTATCACGCCCTGACCCAAATTCCCGAATCGGGTGCCAATGGAAACTTCAACATTCTATCGATACTATGTTGGTGAGAAACTTCACAGAAGTAGAGCCAACATGATTTAAGACTCAGAACCCAAACATATGCATAAATTGCAACAAAAATTTAAGTTTTTCATAAACCATACAATGAACCCCCAAAATATATAATACAAATTTGCCCTTGGAATAAAATAACTGATAATCATAGTTTTATATTTCATGCACACAATAGAGTGTTTGTACCTCGTTAGTGTGCCCCGTGAGGTGATGCTAGCGTGAACTCCTCAATGCTTCCTCACTCGAACCTGAAAGATTTTAGGGAGGGGTGAGCTCACATCCTAATGAGTGTGTTTACCGACGTTGAGCCACGACATGGCTTATGAGCATAGATTTTTACCATTTTACTTATTACAAATTTCTAGCATGGTTTCTTTTAGATTTTATCTCTTATATCACACTTAATGTAGCACAACAATAAACACAATATTCATAGAGGTCGCCCATGCACGACCGTGGGATTAGAGCGGTAATCATGTATACATTTTCTACACTTGTGGAGTCATCCCATATAACCTTCCCCTTCGTGTCGTCGTTGATGAAACTTATGCCATACATACTTCATATTTGGTGGCCCGACCACCGTATCCCATGAGGTCTCATACACGAGCAACTTAGAGCTATGAGGGTATTGTACGGTATATAACCACACTCACTTGGAATGAATTGTCTTCCTCATACGAATATCGATTATGTGTCATTTAGTATTTTGTATCCCTTTGATTTGCTCAACCTACACTGGGATCGTGCGGGATGGCTAGACCAGAAGCCTCCCTGGGTCTTAGGAATTTTTGGTAGCCACTATTCTCTTATATCACCAATTTTGTTATTCCCTATATGCAAACACCACCTCTTATTTCATGTGCCATGCTAACATTGTAACTTGTCTACCAAAACAAGTGTAGAACCCATCCCCTTGGACCCAGGAAATCGAGAAGAGGACTGACCCTATTAGCCAAAACTAGGCCAATTTAATAAATAGAAAATAGTAAAGAAGGGTTAATGTCACGCCCTGACTCGGTTTGGTCAGATCCCTATGATCAACCCGCCACTCTTCTAGTTTACTAAAGGGTTTCCCCTCGTTATAAACCGTAAAAAGCAAGACGTCTTTTAAACATGCACTTTTCCTGGAATAACATAAATTAAAATTGCATAATATTTTAATTTTTATCATACCTATCTCACAGGCGTCTAGGCTAATGGTCTTTAAGGTTAGACTTTCCAAAATTTTCCTGAAAGGGATATAAAGGGGGGGTGGGGGGGGGGGGGGGGGGGGGCAGGGGGAATGTGAGTACAAGTACTCAATGAATGGGTTTTCAAAAATTCTCTTTGAGGAAAAAAATTGTATTGAAGTGTGCTTGACTCCTTTCTTTCAAAAATCTTTACGTTTAAAATTCTCAGGTTTTATCACCATTTCCTTATTTAATCACGGTGTGTCATCACCCAACACACAACCTTCATCATGATGGTCAAACACACATTCGCAGGCCAACACGACCACTGAACCCACTTGTGGCTTTGGAGCGACTTTATCGGTCACTTAGATAGAAGTACATCCACTTCTACCCTAAGAATGAGCGGATGTACGTGACAACCGACCCTCAATCCCAAAATCAATTCTTTGTGTCCATATGAGGACAGAGACCTCATCTCGTCCCCACCCCGATCTCATGCACTTAGTGCTACTCCAAATTTGACATGGTTCCCCTGGTACGATGAACTACTCTTATATACTCACCGGGTTGTCCAGGGCCCTTAGGATGAATCACTACCCCTCATGGGTGTCTTGGTGATCCGAAATTCATAGTGCATGCATAAACAGTGTTTTTTTTATCATGCCATATAATCTGTGGTGCCACTGGTCCAACGGCCTCGACTCTCAACTCAACCTGCACCTATTTGTCTTGACTGGTCTGGAGACTTGTCATGTCGCACTGCCGCTAGTTGACTAAATATGTCGGTCCTGTCTTGGTACCATGTCCAAACAATTCATTTATTAAAGTTTTGTGGCACATATCTCATGTTTGTTTACGAGCTCCTGCTTGTGCCCACTGGCCTACGACCCACTTTTTTGACATTTTTAAAACAGGGCATAATAGCCCCCAATTTCCAAAATCGAGGCCCTCAGCCTACAAGAGCTTTTCGAGCTCCCGTTAATAAGGTCTCTCAAATAGTTTAAACATTGGCACACAGTCAGGGGAGAGCACTTCCGACAATATTATATTTTCAACTGTCCATTATACCGACCGGGTATAAGGATATCTCCTGTAAAACCCTTTCTTTTGAGCTAAGGAAAACTAGGAAAAGAACCAGTCAAACCAAGTGAGGATTCAGAACCGGTTCACAAACCCGATTATTTCTGAACGAGCAAGTTGGGAATTTACAACTCTCGGGTGATCCAAAGGATTCATTAAACCTTGGAAAAAAAATATAAGACAAATTAGAAAACAAAAACCAAAGTGGTTTAGGTGAACTAGATTCCATAAGAACTTTAAAGTTAAGCGTACTTGCCCCAGAGTAGTGTGAGGATGGGTGACCTCTTGGGAAGTATGAATTTTTTTTGTAACTCGAAATTTCGGTCAAAAATTTGTATGTATGCCTTATCATAAATTAATATATAATTAATACATATAATTTAATACCTAAATTAAATTATTAGAATTAATACAAATAATTTAATACTGAAATTAAAATATTGGAATTAATACCAATAATTTATGGCAATATTAATACCAGTAATGAATCTCGCCCATTTAATACACGGGTTTTACGACTATATAAAGAGGTCATCCCCATTTCATTCTCCTCACACCTAAACACTTCTCTCTCTCTCTCTACTGCTCCATTTCCCGGTAAAGCTTGAACCAGAGCTTCGACTTGAACAAAGGTCAGGATCTTTAGAACCAGGGAAAGACAGCTATCTGATAGCAAACTCCAGTCAATCCGAGAATCGTTGGAGAAGTGCTGACATGATGGAATAGTGAAGCAACTCCGACGGACCGAAGCTGCCCTATTTCGGCCAAGCTAAAATCCGCCATTTCAAGCCCTTCTCAAGCCAAACCAAGCCCTCCCAACACTTCATTAGCCTTTCCACGGCCGAATTAGGACCGCAAGGTAAGCCAATTCAGCTCCCCTTTACAATTTTCGATCAGTGCTAGAGAGAGAGTCGACCGAATTTCAATGACAAAATTCTAATCCAATTCCGCATCAATTGATGCAATTCTTAATTCTAGGATGAACCTTAGGATGAGACCTATCTGCCCAGATTGAAAGCTCGGGCCACCGTGCCTTCACCGGTGAGTAATCGAAGCTTTCTCTCTCTACAGTCTATTTTCCGGTGAATCTCCGTTTGAGCTCGTTCCAATGTTAAAATCTGTGATTCAAAGTTTCGTAGAATCGTATGAACATGCAGGAACTCAATTTCAACTCCAATTTCAATAATTAGAAGTGTTTGATCAGTCAATTTGATGAAATCAAATTCGGTTGTGTTGAAGAGTTGAAATTGTGGGAAATTTTGGGGATTTTCGAAATTCAAAGGACCAAAATATAATTTTATGAAATTGAGGATCAATTGGGCACGAAAATAATGTTGGAAGACCAATTTGAGGAATTTTGGAATTTTTGGGGCAAAACCTACCATTTTTGTAAAAGAAGGGCAAAATGGTAATTTTGGAAAAATTGGGGGACCAAATTGGAAATTTGGGAAATTAAACCCCTTTTTGGTGAAATTGAATAAATTGAGGTCCCAGGATAAATTTTAAAAGTTACGGGACTCAATTTGAGGAAAAACCGACATTAGGGACTTAAAGTTAAAGAGAAATAACTTTAGAGACCTAATTGCAAATAACTAAAAGTTTGGGTTTTCTCATTCATTGGAAATGAATGAAGGCTGTTATGCCGAGTAATAATGAACAAGGTTGTTCATATCTTGTAGGAAAGCGAAATACCGGGAACGCCAGCAAGGACAAGCTCTGATGAATACAAAGAACCAGTCTAGTGCAATTCACGTCATTAACGGGTGAGTGGGTTTACTAACGTCATACCCAGTTGGGATGATGAGCACAAATTAAAGTTAAAAACCACTTACCGGTTGTGAGTGGGTTTACTAACATCATACCCGATTGGGGATGATAAGTGCCTCGATATAAAAACCCACTGTTTAGTGGTATTTTAATCATCACTACTTAGAGAAAGAGATGTGAAAGTTATGCGAAAAAAAAACTACTTACCGGTTGTAAGTAGATGATACCCGATTGGTATGATGAGACTTCCTCGAAGGAAGTTGAAAACCCATTCATCGGTTATGAATGGAGATGTTCTTATACCGGTTGGTATAATGGACAGTGAAAACCTATTTTGTCGGAAGTGTTCTCCCCTGACTGTGTGCCAATGCTTAAACTATTTGGGAGACCTTCTCGACGGGAGCTCGAATAGCTCTGATAGGCTAGGGGCCTTGGTTTTGGAACTTGGGGGCTAAATGACCGATTTTGAAAATCTCGTACAGTGGGCCCAAGGCCAGTTGGCACGAGCAGGAGCTCGTAAATGAACATGATATATGTGCCATAAAATTTAATAAGTGAATTGTTTGGCCATGGTACCAAGATAGGACCGACATGCTCAGTCAACTAGCGGCAGTGCGACATGACAGGTTGACGGACTAGTCAAGACAAACAGCTGCGGGTTGAGTTGAGTGTCGGGGCCGTTGGACTAATGGCACCATAGATTACATGTCAATATAAGAAAACGTTGTTTGTGCATGCACTGTGAGTACGGGATCATCAAGACGCCCATGAGGGGTAGTGATGCGTCCTAAGGGCACTGGACAACTTGGTGGCTATAAGAGCAGTTCTTCGTTCCAGGTGTCTATGCGAAATTTGGAGTAGCACGAAGCGCATGAGACCGGGGTGGGGACAGGATGAGGTCTCTGTCTTCATACGGACACGAAGAAGTGATTTCGGGATTGTGGGTCAGATGTCATGTACATCCACTCATTCCCAAGGTAGAAGTGGTCGTACTTCTATGCGGGTGGCAGGAAAAGTCACTCCGAAGCCACTAGCGGGTTCAGTAGTGATACTGACTTGCGAATGTGTGTAACCTTTATGATGAAGGATGTGTGTTGGGTGATGAGACACCGTGGTAACTAAGAAATAATGAAAAAACTCAAATTTTTAAATGATGGGATTTTTTAAAACAAAGGAGTCCGACACACTCCATATAAATATTTTTCTTAAAAGTCAAAAGCTTTTAAAAACCCATTCACTAAGTAGTCGTACTCACCCCCTCCCTTATATCCCTTTCAGGAAATCCTGGAAAGCCTCCCGTTAAAGACCGTCAGCTAAGATGCCTGTAAGACAGGTATGTACAGTTTTAAATTTCATGTAGTTTTGATTATGCTATTCCAGGAAAAAGGTGCAGGTTAAAGGACGCCTTACTCTTTACAGTTTACAATAAGGGGAAACCCTTTAATAAACCGGGAGAGTGGCGGGTTGATCACGGGGATCCAACCAAACCGGGTTGGGGCATGACAACTAGAGTGGTATCAGAGCTTGTTTCCTTGAATACATAATCAAGACTATATAATATTGTAACTAATAGGATTTATCCTAAAATTTTCAGATGGCTCCCAGGAGAGGAACCAAGAAAACTAGGAATGGCTCCACTCAACACCTTATCTTCATTGGAAGACAACCCTAGAAGCTTCCCAAATGCCTAAAGCAAGGCATGAATCTCAAAAGAGAAAATGAGAAAGTATCCCAGAGAATGGTGACAGGACCTATTGAGGTCACAACTCTAAGTATAAAGGAAGCCAAGTGTGAAGCCATAAAATGGGGCATATAACCTTACATAGGAGGATGCTTATCAAAGAATCTCGTAGCTCCCCAGTTTTTGGTGACCATATTCTGTAATAGGGCCAAAATCTCCAACACACTGTACTACTCTATTAATGAAGTACTCCAAATTCCTAAAAACCTTGTCCCTCAAATGATGTGATCTTCAAGGAAGACTCTAAAAAGAAAAAACTCTCATGTTATCCAAACTTAAGGATGAAGGAGCACTAAAATTAACAATTTATAAGAAAACGCCAAGAGGAACCACTTATGTTCATGTAATTACGAGCATGAATGATAGGGACACTGCATGGAGAAGTGCCCAACCCTACAAAGGATAGGAATCAAGTTAACCTAGAGGGGAATAGGACACGAAGTGAAAAATTGTCCCACATTGCTAGGAGTCAGGACAATATTTTCCAAGATTAAACACCCCACAACTATAGGAAATTCGAAAGGATACCAACCCAAGAAACGTGACTCCATTTGCAACCACAAATGAGAGGAAACTCTTCAAAATCTTAGCAAAGTGGTAAGACGGAAAAAGGGGTAAAGGTAGGACCTCAATAAAACCACAAACGGAACAAAGGATAGCTGAAGGGAATTCCCCCGTTAAGAAGAAAATCCAAACCATTTAGGAGCAAAGAAAGGAGTGCATCCATAAGAGAAGACAAGACGAACATTTGATGACAAACGGGACGTATTGGGATTACAGGAATAAATCACCTTGGAAAAAGCAAATATGTCAAATAGGAAGTTCGGACCAACAGGACAAGAGAAAGCAAGTCGTTACAACAAGATAGTTAGAGGGAACAAATGACACCCTAAGGAAGACTGGGAAGTAGAAGGGACTACACCCTAAAAAGGTCGGTGAGATGGATGCTAAGGATAGGAGGACTTGAGAAATAACTGCTAAGAAACTTAGACCAAACAAATGGTGGAGGCAAAGCAGTTAACGAACAAATACTCACGAAAGCCATAATGTAAGTTCCGACAAAGAAGAGAGAGGCAGAAAGGTCAAATACTCGGGAAAAGAAGGATACAAGAAATCCTAAAAAGGACCAAGGGCCAATTAACAACTAAACTCAAGCCAAGAAAGGAATAGGCAAGCCTCTCCCACAATGATCTTGAAACAAGGAAGATTTGTACGCTCCCTAAAGAAATAGACAAGTACTGGGTACGAATAAGGATGCAAATAGAGCATAAAAGATATGTCTAAAAGATTTGATGAGTAAAGGTAAATAGGAGAAGACGACATCAAGGGATGTCATTTAAGGGTACAAATCCCCTAGAGCAAATGTAAGAAAAGAATGTAAGTGGAAAGGCAAAGAATCCTACCAAGGAAGGAAGCCTCAGAAAGACATGTGTATCCCAATTAAGAGGAAATGGAACCAACCCTTATTTAGGAAATGTTTTCCAAGGAAGGAAGTATTGTAATGGTCCATTATGACCTGTTTGGAAAGAATAGGAGAACCATGTAGAAAGAGAAATACTAGTAACGGCGGACAGCCAAAGATAATGAACAAAACTGGATGGAGTGAACCTTCCCAAGCAAAGTAATCGACACATAGATCGAAAGCAATTATTGTAGAATGAAGAATCATGAAGTGATTTATGAGCAAGTAAAAGAGGATTAAGGAAAAAGGAAGTCATTGAATAAGGAATGTCACTAAAGAAGAGAAAGGACATAAGAAGGAAAAAAAAATTCTCGTATGTCAATAATCATCAGGAAACCCAACGATTGGAATTGAAAGGACCCAATAAAAACGTTTTGAAAGGATGAGTAGGTAAGAGAAATCCATGCGGTTATGTGAGACATAACTTCAAAAGCATGATGGATGAGAGGATAATGGTAAAAAGGATAGTTGAGGAATACCATCAAAAGAAAAGAGGGATGAAGTTATATGATCCCTGAAAGGTAAAAAAAAAAAACAAAAAAGCTAAGAGAGACCCTCAAGGAGATGTTCTAGAAATCTAATGGACAAAGACAGGTTCTAGAAAATGCCATGATGTAAGGGGTATGTAAGCCCAACAATCCCGAGGAGAATATGACTCAAAGTAAGGAAGAGTCGGCTAATAAGCATGACGAGGTCGAATATAAAAATTTGGACTGAAGTTATAATAGACAACGAATGGAGGAAGGGTCAAAATGAGATGAAAAAGTGAGAATAAAGAAAACTGTGGCAACCGGTATGTGACACCCGAAAGAACATTGAGCTAAAGGTTTCAACGACCAAGGGGTTAACTAGACATGGGAATGGTTAGATATCTTGGAATTTCTAATCTTGAGTATAGAACCTCAAAGGGAAGAATGTGCTCTAAGCAAAGAAAGATATAAATCTACAGATATACCCTGAAGTAAGGTATGTCTCGTTATGATAAACTCCATGGAGGGAGTAAATAATATAAACGAAAAGAAATTCCTTAAGTGAAGGATGTAAAAAGGACTAATTAAAAGAACAAGAGAAGACTTTGCATCTTAAGCAAACACCAAAGGGGCATCAAAGGAAATGATTGCTCATGCAAGCATGTTAACTAAGTTTTGGGGACAAAACTTCTAAAAGGAGGGGAGAGTTGTAAAACCTGCCCTTTTGAGCTAAGGAAAACCAGGAAAAGAACCGGTCAAACCAAGTGAGGATTCAGAACCGGTTCACAAACCCGATTATTTCTGAACGGGCAAGTTAGGAATTTACAACTCTCGGATGATCCAAAGTATTCATCAAACCTTGGAAAAAAAACTTAAGACAAATTAGAAAACAAAAACCAAAGTGGTTTAGGTGAACTAGATTCCATAAAAACTTTAAAGTTAAGCGTGCTTGCCCGAGAGTAATGTGAGGATGGGTGACCTCTTGGAAAGTATGAATTTCTTTTGTAACTCGAAATTTCGATCAAAAATTTGTATGTACGCCTTATCATAAATTAATATATAATTAATACCAATAATTTAATAACTAAATTAAATTATTAGAATTAATACAAATAATTTAATACCGAAATTAAATTATTGGAATTAATATCGAAATTTAATTTATTAGAATTAATACTGAAATTAAATAATTAGAATTAATACCAATAATTTATAGCAATATTAATTCTAGTAATTAATCTCGCCCATTTAATACACGGGTTTTATGACTATATAAAGAGGTCATCCCCATTTCATTTTTCTCACACCTAAACACTTCTCTCTCTCTCTCTACTGCTCCATTTCCCAGTAAAGCTCAAACCAGAGCTTCGACTTGAACAAAGGTCGAGATCTTTAGAACCGGGGAGAAGACAGCTATCTGATAGCAAACTCCAGTCAATCCGATAATTGTTGGAGAAGCGCTGACATGATGGAATAGTGAAGCAACTCCGGCGGACCGAAGCTGCCCTATTTTGGCCAAGCTAAAATCCGCCATTTCAAGCCCTCCTCAAGCCAAACCAAGCCCTCCCAACACTTCATTAGCCTTTCCACGGCCGAATTAGGACCGCAAGGTAAGCCAATTCAGCTCCCTTTTACAATTTTCGATCAGTGCTAGAGAGAGAGTCGACCGAATTTCAATGACGAAATTCTAATCCAATTCCGCATCAATTGATGCAATTCTTGATTCTAGGATGAACCTTAGGACGAGACCTATCTGTCCAGATTGAAAGCTCGGGCCACCGTGCCTTCACCGGTGAGTAATCAAAGCTTTCTCTCTCTACAGTCTATTTTCCGGTGAAGCTCCGTTTGAGCTCGTTCCGATGTTAAAATCTGCGATTCAAAGTTTCGTAGAATCGTATGAACATGCAGGAACTCAATTTCAACTCCAATTTCAATAATTAGAAGTGTTTGATTGGTCAATTTGATGAAATCAAATTTGGTAGTGTTGAAGAGTTGAAATTGGGGGAAAATTTGGGGATTTTCGAAATTCAAAGGACCAAAATATAATTTTATGAAATTGAGGGTCAATTGGGCATGAAAATAATGTTGGAGGACCAATTTGAGGAATTTTGGAATTTTTGGGGCAAAACCTACCATTTTTGTAAAAGAAGGGCAAAATGGTAATTTTGGAAAAATTGGGGGACCAAATTGGAAATTTGGGAAATTAAACCCCTTTTTGGTGAAATTGAATAAATTGAGGTCCTAGGATAAATTTTAAAAGTTACGGGACTCAATTTGAGGAAAAACCGACATTAGGGACTTAAAGTTAAAGAGAAATAACTTTAGGGACCTAATTGCAAATAACTAAAAGTTTGGGTTTTCTCATTCATTGGAAATGAATGAAGGCTGTTATGCCGAGTAATAATGAACAAGGTTGTTCATATCTTGTAGGAACGCGAAATACCGGGAACGCCAGCAAGGACAAGCTCACGTGAATACAAAGAACCAGTCTAGTGGAATTTACAGCATTAACGGGTGAGTGGGTTTACTAACGTCATACCCGGTTGGGATGAGAAGCACAAATTAAAGTTAAAATCCACTTATCGGTTGTGAGTGGGTTTATTAACATCATACCCGGTTGGGGATGATAAGTGCCTCGATATAAAAACCCACTGTTTAGTGGTATTTTAATCATCACTACTTAGAGAAAGTGATGTGAAAGTTATGCGAAAAAAAAATTACTTCTACCCTAAGAATGAGCGAATGTACGTGACATCCGACCCTCAATCCCAAAATCAATTCTTTGTTTCCATATGAGGACAGAGACCTCATCCCGTCCCCACCCCGATCTCATGCACTTAGTGCAACTCCAAATTTCGCATGGTTCCCCTAGTACGATGAACTACTCTTATATACTCACCAGGTTGTCCAGGGCCCTTAGGATGAATCACTACCCCTCATGGGTGTCTTGATGATCCCAAATTCATAGTGCATGCATAAACAGTGTTTTCTTATCATGCCATATAATCTGTGGTGGCACTGGTCCAACGGCCTCGACTCTCAACTCAACCTGCACCTATTTGTCTTGACTGATCTGGAGACTTGTCATGTCGCACTGCCGCTAGTTGACTAAATATGTCGGTCCTATCTTGGTACCATGTCCAAACAATTCATTTATTAAAGTTTTGTGGCACATATCTCATGTTTGTTTATGAGCTCCTTCTTGTGCCCACTGGCCTATGGCCCACTTTTTCGAGATTTTTAAAACTGGGCATAATAGCCCCCAATTTCCAAAACTGAGGCCCTCGGCCTACAAGAGCTTTTCGAGCTCCCGTCAAGAAGGTCTCCCAAATAGTTTAAGCATTGGCACACAGTCAGGGGAGAACACTTCCGACAATATTATATTTTCAACTGTCCATTATACCAACCGGGTATAAGGATATCTCCGCTCATAATCGATGAACGGGTTTTCAACTTCCCTCGAGGAAGTTTTATCATACCAACTGGGTATGATCTACTTACAACCGGTAAGTAGTTTTTCCGCATGGTTTTCACATCACTCCTCTAAGTGGTGATGTTTAAAATACCACTTGATAGCGGGCTTTCTTTTCGAGGTACTTATATCCCCAACCGGGTATGATATAAAACCCCACTCACAACCGGTAAGTGGTTTTTAACTTTAAGTTATGCTCATCATCCCAACCGGGTATGACGTTAGTAAACATACTGACCCGTTAATGTAGTGAATTCCACTAGATCGGTTCTTTGTATTCACGCGAGCTTGTCCTTGTTGGCGTTCCCAGTACTTCATGTTCCTACACGATATAAACATCTTGATTCATTATCCTTCGGCCTAATAGCCTTCATTCATTCCAAATGAATGAGAAAATCAAACTTTCATTTTTTTGCAATTAGGTCCCTAAAGTTATTTATCTTTAACTTTAAGTCCCTAATGCCGATTTTCTTCAAATTGAGTCCCGATACATTTAAAATTTATCATAGGACCTTAATTTATTCCATTTCAAAAAAAGGGGTTTAATTTCCAAATTTCCAATTTGGTCCCCCAACTTTTCCAAAATTACCATTTTGCCCTTCCTTTACAAAAATGGAAAGTTTCACACCAAAAATTCTAAAATTCCTCAATTGGCCATCTATCATTTTTATCATGCCCAATTGACCCTCAATTTTAGGAAATTGCATTTCGGTCATTCGAATTTTCAAAAATCCCCAATTTTCCCCTAATTCCAACTTCTTAACATAGCCGAATTTGATTTCAACAAATTGACCGATAAAAGACTTCCAATTGTTGAAATTGAGTTTCTACATGTTCATACGATTCTCTGTCAGAACGAGCTCAATTGGAGCTTCACCAAAAAATGGACTATAGAGAGAGAATGCTCCGATTACTCATCGGTGAGGGCACGACGGTCCTAACTTTCGATCTAGGCAGATAGCTCTCGTCCTGTTGTTCGTCCTAGAACCAAGAATTGCATTAATTGAAGCCAAATTGAGTTAGAATTTCATCATTAAAGTTCTGCCAGTTCTCTCTCTAGCACGACCAAAAATTACAAAGGGGAGTCGAATTGGATTACCTTTCAGTCCTAATTCGGCCGTGGGAGGGCTGTGGAAGTGTTGGGAGGGCTTGGTTGGGCCCAAGTGGGGCTCAAAATGGCGGATTTCAACTCAATCGAAACAGGGCAACTTCGGTCCACCGAAGCTGCTTCACTGTTTCATCATGCCCGCATTTCTCCGAAGACCCTCGAAGCAAACAGAGACTACATGTGTGTAGCTGACTTCTCCCTAGTTCTAAAGAGCCTGACCTCACCTTCTTTGGCTTAGAAAAGACCCTATATCAGAGCTCTGGTTTGAGCTTCACCAAAAAACTAAGCAACTGAGATAGAATGAGCTTTTCAGGTGTGGAGAGGATGAATGAAGAGGGGCTCTTTATATTGGGAGGTCAGGAACTCGTTGGCCGTCTGTTTGGCACCTTTATTATAGACATTGATGGCCTAAAATGTATCGAATGGAAATGTTTCTTCTCCACCGACGCTGCTTCAATTTTCCAGCGAGTGAATAGTACAATCATCTAGAGGAAGAAGATGACACTGTTTCGAACCGGACCGGACCGGTCCGTACTGGGTTTGAAGCTTAAACTGGCCAGTTCACCCCTCATTCGACCGAGTTTTTCAAATCTAAAAATTTCTAAATTCATTTTCTATCCAATGGTGACCTCAAATCTCAAATTTGAATTATTTAAGTCACCTAGAAAAATGAATTTAGGATCCGGTTCAATAGTGGTTTAAACTGGTCCAAACCTATTTGGATCTGGTTCACCTGAAATAGTTTGTTTTCATCTTCAATTCCTTCACAAGTCCATTTCCATGACTTTTGTGACTCCTTAGGTCACTTAGTTTCCATAAATTTCTCGATTTACCTTATCTCTATCGGTTCCGGTTCATAAACCGACTCAATTCTTAAACTAGGTTAATCCGGTTGAGGTCCGGTTCACCCAAACCAGTCTAGTTTTTCTCTCCCACTTTGTTCTAAGTTTCCTTCCAAAGGATTATAAATTTCTTCGGGTCACAAGGAATCTATAAATTTCCCTGTTGCCCTTTCTCTATCGGTTCTGATTCATGAACCGACTTGGTTCATAAACCGGTTCAATTGGATCCGGTTCATCTAAACTGGTTTAGTTTTTCTCTTCCAATTTGTCTTAAGGTTCTTTTTCAAGGTTTTATGAACCCTTTGATTCACCCGAGAGTTGTAAATTTCCAAATTGCCCATTTCCTTATAATCGAGTTTATGAACCGGTTCGGTTTTCTCACTTGGTTTGACCGGTTCCTGTCCTGGTTTTCCTTAGTTCCAAAAGGGCGGGGTTTATAATTAACGTGGGAAATTGGGAAATACCAAGTAACTAAAAATTCACAAAAAATGTGAGGAAGCACCGGGAAGTGGGATTGGGGAGAGAAACAGATCAGTTCTGTCATGCCCTAACCAAGTTTGGTCGGATCCTCGTGAACAACCCATTGCTCTCTTGGTTCAAGAGGGGTTTCCCTCTTCTTTAATTCAAGAGGAACTAGGCAAAATCTCAACCTTGTTCCCTAGAATAACATATACTAATAAAAATGCAAGCTAAAGATAATTAAACATACATAATAGAGGGTAAGGCCTAGTATTATCTCTAGTCATATCTTTATTTTCTAAAAATGGTTAAAAAGGGGTGGGTGAATTTCTAAAACTCAGTGAATGGATGTATTAAAAAAATAAACTTTCAATAAAATAGATTTTGAATTGGAGTGTGTCAGACTCCTTATTTTCTTTAAAATTCATTGTTCCTTCGTTTCTTAGTTTTCAAAGCCATTTCTCATCATTAACCATAAATGGTGTGTTTAGCAACCAACACACGCCCTTCATAATGAAGGGATCACACATTTGTAGGGCAACATATCCACTACACCTACTTGTGGCATCAGAGCGACTTTACCGGCCACCTAGATAGAAGCCCGTTCACTCTACCTTGAGAATGAGTGGATGTACGTGACATCCAACCCTCAATCCTGAAAGAAAACTCTATGTCCATATGAGGACAAAAACATCATCATGACCAACCCCGGTCTCATGTGGATGAAGCTGCGCCGAGCTTCCCTGACTATTGGCCCGACAATCTGCCCTGATCTCTACCATGTCGTCTAGTAGTCCCTAAGATGCATCACTACCCCTCTTGGGTATCTTGAAGGTCCCATACCTCAATGCATGCACAAAACAATAATATTTCTCTTAGCTATTTAATCTTTGGTTCCACTGGTCCAATGACCACGACCCTTAACTCGACCTGCAGCTGTTTGTCTCGACCGGTTCATCGACTTGTCTTGTTGCGCTGCCGCTAGTCCATCGAGTGTGCCAGTCCTATCTTGGTACTAAGGCCAAACACATCATCCATTAAAGTTTTCATGGCATAGCCATGGGTCCGACCCCTTATCAGTCCACAATACCTTCTCACATGGTATTAGAGCTAGTGGACTCACACCCATACTTGACTTGAGACTGGAAACTCGACTCGTGGACTGCTCAAGTTTAGATGAAAAATACCAAACTCGATGTCATTGTTCCCACTCGTCCTTGCACGTGCCAAGTGTCATGCCCCGACTCGGTTTGGTCGGATCCCCGTGAACAACCCGCCGCTCCCTTGATTCAAGAGGGGTATATTTCAATAATAATACAAGCTTAAGAGAAGATTAAGCATACCTGACATAGGGTAAATCCTTGTGTTATCCCTAGTCATTCTCTATTCCTGAAAGGAAATAAAAAGGATGGGTGAGTTTCTACAATTCAGTGAATGGGTGATTAAAAACAAAGTTTTTAATAAAATAATTTTAGAGTGTGTCAAACTCCTTAATTTCCTTTAAAACCATTTCTTTCTCAATTTCTCAGTTTTCAAAATCAGTACTCATCATTAACCACAATCGGTGTGTTTAACACTCAACACATGCCCTTCATCATGAACGGATCACACATTCGTAGGGTAGCCCGTCCACTGCACCCACTTGTGGCATAGAAGCGACTTTACCGGTCACCTAGATAGAAGCCCATCCACTTCTACCCTGTGAATGAGTGGATGTACGTGACACCGACCCTCAAACCTGAAAAGAAACTCTGTGTTTGTGTGAGGACAGAGACCTCATCCCGACCCCACCCCGGTCTCATGCGCATGAAGCTACGTTGAGCTTCCCCGACTACTGGCATGACAAACTGCCCTTATCTCCACCATGTCGTCCAATAGCCCCTATGATGCATCGCTACCCCTCTTGGGCATCTTGATGATCCCGAACCTCAGTGCATGCACAAAAAATTTTTTTTCCATATAAGCCATTTAATCTTTGGTGCCACTGGTCCAATGCCCCCGACCCTCAACTCGACTTGCAGCTGTTTGTCTCGACTGGTCCGTCGACCTACCTTGTCACACTATCGCGAGTCCATCGAGTATGTCGGTCCTGTCTTGATACCATGGCCAAATCATCTCATTCATTAAAGTTTTCATGGCCTAACATTATGTTTGTTTATGAGCTTATGCTCTTGCCAACTGGCCTTGGGCCCACTGTACAAGATTTTCAAAATTAGGCATTCTAGCCCCCAAGTTCCAAAATCGAGGCCTCCAGCCTATCTAAGCTATTCGAGTTCCTATCAAGAAAGTCTCCCAAAATGTTTAAGTAGTGGCACATAGTCAGAAGAGAGCACTTCTAACAAAATAAATTTTCATCTTTTCATCACATCAACTGGGTGTGAGAACATTTTCCCTCATAACCGATAAGCAGGTTTTCTACTTCCTTCTAGAAAGTTCATCATACCAACCATATATGATCTACTTACAACCGATAAGTAGTTTTTCCACGTATTTTCCACATCACCCCATCCAGGTATGATGTTTAAAATTCCACTTAGTAGTGGTTTTTCATTATGAAGTACTCATCATCCCAACCGGGTATGATGTGAAAATTCCCACTCACTCGAGAGTGTAGTGAATTCCTCATAAAGCAATTTCTACCTTCACACGAGCTTGGCCTTGCTGGCATTCTCGATACTTCGTGTTCCTACACGTTATGAACATCCTTGTTCATTATTATTTGGCCTAATAGCCTTCATTCATAATGAATGAATAAAATAACTAAAGTTTTAGTTATTTGCATTTAGGCCCCTAAAGTTCTTTTTCTTTAACTTTAGGTCCCTAATGCCAATTTCCTCCAAATTGAGTCCCAAAACTTCTAAAATTTACTTTAGGACCTCAATTTATCCAAAATCACAAAAAGGGGTTCAAGTTTCCCAAATTCCCAATTTAGTCCCTAACTTTTCAAAAATTACCATTTTGTCACTACTTCACAAAAATGGCAAATTTGACCCCAATAATTTTAAAAATTGACCAATTGGTCATCCAATATCTTTTTCATGCCCAATTGACCCTCAATTTTTGAAAATTGTACATTAGTCCCTTGAATTTTCAAAATCCCCAATTTTCAACAAAAGTTTTCCCCAATTTCCTCTTTTCAACTTGGCCAAATTTGATTTCATCAAATTGACCGATCAATCGAGGTTAATTGTTGAAATTGAAGGTAAAATTGAGTTTGTACACATTTATACGATTTAATGGAACTTTGAATCGCATGAATTGACATTGGAACAAGCTCAAACGAAGTTTCGTCGAAAAACTGGACTTAGAGAGAGGTTCGAAAGCTTATTGTCGGGGGTGCGACGGTCCGAGCTTTTGATTTGGACAGATAGGTCTCGTCCTGAGGTTACTCCTAGGACCAAGAATTGCATTAATTCATTCTGAATTGAGCGGGAATTTGGTTAGTGAAGTTTCATCAATTCTCTCTCTAACATTGATTGGAATTTATAGGGGGAAGCCAAATTGGCTTTCAGCTCTAATTCAGTCGTATGAGGGCAGTTGAAGTGTTGGGAGAGCTTGGTATGGTATGAGAAGGGCTCAAATTGGCCATTTTTAGCTCGAGCAAAACAAGGCAGCTTCGGTCTGCCGGAGCTGCTTCATTGTTCGATCACGCTGACGTTTCTTTAATGATCCTCGGAGCAAATGTAGACTATCGTCAGGTAGCTGACTTCTCCTAGGATCTAAAGAACTCGACCTCACCTTGTTTAGCTGAAAAAAGCCCTAATTTCATAGCTTTGGTTCGATCTTCACAGGAAAATGGAGTAGTAGGGAGAGAGAGGAGTTTTAAGGTGTGAGGAGGAGCTCTTTATATAGGAAGCTCGGGGATTTCTTGGCCGTCCGATTGGTGCCTTTATAGCGATCATTCATTGCTTGAAACTTCTTGGCAGAAGACTTTTCATCTTTGCCAATGCTGCTTGATTTTCTAGTGACTGAACAGTGTTGTTATCTAAAAAAAAGAAGATGACACTGTTCCAAACCGGATCGGACCGGTACGAACCGAGTTCAATGCTTATACCGGTCGATTTAGGCTCGATTAGATCGAGTTTTTCAAAATTAAAAATTTATAAATTCATCTAAATTCATTCTTTATCCAATGGTGGCCTGAATTCTCCAATTTAAATTTTCTAAGCTATCTAGAAAAATGAATTTAGCATCTAGTTCATTAGTGGTTCAAACCGGTCCAAACCAGTTCAATGCTATTCAGATTTGGTTCACCTGAACTAGTGTGGTTTTCTTTCCCAAATTGTCCTAAAGTCCCTTTCCAAGGCTTTTATGACTTTTTGTGTCACTCAGGAGTTGGAAATTTCCCAATTTGCTCATTCTCTAGTGGTCGGTGTTCGTGAACTAGTTTGATTTTCTCACTCGGGTTGACCAGTTCTCTCCTGATTTTCCTCAAGTCCAAAGGACGAGG
Source organism: Trapa incisa (assembly GCA_030064435.1). NCBI lineage: Eukaryota > Viridiplantae > Streptophyta > Magnoliopsida > Myrtales > Lythraceae > Trapa > Trapa incisa. Next base: position 16,557,699 of record CM057779.1, on the reverse strand, counting down.
TTTACATCAAGTGTATCCATGTTGCACATGAGAGCGTGTGTTGAGAATATGATCCCACATCGGATAAAATAGAGAAGTGTTATGAGTTTATAAGGTTAGAAAGATTCCACTACTTAAAAGTCATGACTTTTAAGTAGACATGGGCCCGACCCCTTATTGGTCCACAATACCTTCTCACAGTCTCGATGTGGTTGAAGATTACTGTTTAAAATTACCATATGACACGTCTTTAATGGTTGTCTCTGCTAACTATGCAAGTTACCATGCGAGTGATTACTTGACATTGTGATGACATATGTCACATTATGATTGATTGCATCACTCTAATTGTGTTTAGTTACATGTGGTTGAATTTATTTTCTATGTGGCTCAAAACAATTGGTTATATCCACATGATTGTGTTGAATTACTATTAATTATCTATGCATTCCCCATGATACCCATCTATTGATCAAGCTTACTCACATCACTTTAGGTCTCGCTAACTATATGAGCTTGCATATGACGAATAGTGATTGGTCATACTTATTACCATGGTTGTTGACTTAGTTACGCTCATTATCCCAATATCACTAATTGATACTGTTTCAAGTGGTTTCCAAAGAATTTTCCAGCCAATTTGACTAATTTTGGCCATATTTGGATGTTCACCAACAATTTGATTAGTTCCAAACCCAATTTATTTTCTAAAAATTATTCAATCCATTTAATATATTTTAGCATCAAGAATTATCTTTTTATCCTCTCTGAAATCCCTCTAAAATTCTTCCCATTTTTGATCATTTTTTTGTTTGTTCTGATTTCAATTAGTTTTTAAATCAAGGATTTCCCAAGCTTGATTTTTAGGTTCAATTCAAGTTAAATTAATTGATTTCCAAAGTCCTATTTAAAACTAATTTTCTAATTCGACATAATATCATTCTCTAGTTCGTTCCTATTTTATGGTTTAACTTTGATTTCTAATCTAGATACATTCACTCTTAATATTGAAATGTGCATCGCCCATTTTAGGAATTTCGTTTTCAAAACTCTTGCAATATAGAGACCTAATTTTTATATATGACCCGTGTTCCCCACTTTTTCTCTCTAATTGCCATGTCCTAACAATTGTTTCGAGAAAAACATTCCTTACATCAATGAGACCGTTATTTAAAATTTGGTACTCATAGCTTTCTCGCCTTCTGGCTTTTCACCCTGAGGTAGAAATGTTTGATACTCTTATGTATACTACAACCTAAGACAATCTCTCATAGTTGATAAGTGTTATTGTTCACCGACTTTATTCCTAAAGAGTTTACCTTTTCCTTTACTTTCTTGCACTTCTAGGGTTGACATGAATTTGTTATGTTTCTCCCAAGTCTCAAGCCAGGCATCATCCCTACAATTTGTACTGATTGCGACCATAAATAAATCCTAGACCTAATGCATCATCTAGAGTCTAAGCTCAATACTATGTACATAATCAACCCATTATTATTTATCTTATATATTCCATCAAACCTTGACTGCCATTTTCCTTATTAGGCAGAGTTACCCTCTATACTTAGGTTGAGTGTGCAACACATTTGATTCCTATAATGCATTAAGTATATTGTAACTTACTTCTTTTGTCTCTTGTCAAATATTCTTTGTCTGCATATCCTATATAATGTTTACCAATTTTTTCACCCTTCTAGACCTCTAACCCATACCAAACTACCCATCTCTTAAGAGGTGTTACTATATATCTATTGATTCTTTCATACCAATGGTGAAATAAAAACCACGTCACATATCACTTAAATCATATCTCCTTCCAAAAAAAGATTCCTTCATCAACTTTATCCTTTTCGGAAACTTGTTAAATAGTCTTATTATTTCTCTTATTTATTGTTCCTCTCATGTATACATTTACAACAATCTCCCTCAAACTTCCCTTGGACTCTAGCCAACTTACTCAGCTAACAAGAATAGATGAGGGGTACCATTTGTCAATGACCTTTTGTAGAGTTACTTAGTATTATATATCAACCATTGTCATATTTTTTTTTCTCAAGGATGGATGGATATTCAATTAAAATTTTTTCTTTATCTCCACTTACCTCTACTTCTTAAGTCGAGACCCCAACTAAAAAATAATACCCGAAATAAAAACTCCTTACTTTTATAAGGTAATTCTCAAAACTTTTAATAGTCTTCATAATACTTGCATATTTAATACCTTTTTTGGCCTTTAAAGTGGTCATACTCCTCGGGCACCTCGTAAGCCTCTCCAAGCTTTAGGGAGTTGACATATTTTCCACTAATATCCTTAGAATATCCCTCAACATTAGTTACACTTGGTCTATATAATCCACCTTGATGACATCTTTTGTTATTTCTCAATAATTATTAAATGATAAAGGGATTGCCTTTACTCCTATGCATCTTTGTGAGGTATATATTGTTACACAACATCTCCTTAGACACCTCCCAATCCATCCTTGAGGACAAGGAATTTAATTTATCTATCCCCTACTCACTAATAAATTTATCCTTCTACTTACCAATCAACACAACTGCATGCTATTATTTCAACCAAATCCTAAATTGATAAAAAAAAAGTTAGACTAGTAGTCCATTATGTAAAAAGTGAAATCCAACATTTTTGATAGAGTAGACTCTTAAGGTTCATTTGTCCAGCTTACTCATCATCCCTATTTAGTTGAATACAAGTAATTCATTCTTATATGTCTTGAACCTTTTTCTCACATTGGTAATTGTCTTCCTCTCCATGTCACTGTTCCAATACCTGCTAACCTTTCCATCTCTATCACAACCCAAGAATGAGATTCCTTATACCTAAATGAGTATTATCTATCATATTGGTAACATCCTCTAATCGTTTATCATGCCCTGACCCAAATCCCCGAATCGGGTGCCAATGGAAACTTCAACATTCTATCGATACTATGTTGGTGAGAAACTTCACAGAAGTAGAGCCGACATGATTTAAGACTCAAAACCCAAACATATGCATAAATTGCAACAAAAATTTAAGTTTTTCATAAACCATACAATGAACCCCCAAAATATTTAATACAAATTTGCCCTTGGAATAAAATAACTGATAATCATAGTTTTATATTTCATGCACACAATAGAGTGTTTGTACCTCGTTAGTGTGCCCCGTGAGGTGATGCTAGCGTGAACTCCTCAATGCTTCCTCACTCGAACCTGAAAGATTTTAGGGAGGGGTGAGCTCACATCCTAATGAGTGTGTTTACCGACGTTGAGCCACAACATGTCTTACAAGCATAGATTTTTTCCATTTTACTTATTAAAAATTTCTAGCATGGTTTCTTTTAGATTTTATCTCTTATATCACACTCAATGTAGCACAACAATAAACACAATATTCATAGAGGTCGCCCATGCACGACCGTGGGATTAGAGCGGTAATCATGTATACATTTTCTACACTTGTGGAGTCATCCCATATGACCTTTCCCCTCGTGTCGTCGTTGATGAAACTCATGCCATACATACTTCATATTTGGTGGCCCGACCACTGTATCCCATGAGGTCTCATACACGAGCAACTTAGAGCTATGAGGGTATTGTACGGTATATAACCACACTCACTTGGAATATCCCAAATGAATTGTCTCCCTCATACGAATATCAATTATGTGTCATTTAGTATTTTGTATCCCTTTGATTTACTCAACCTACACCGGGATCATGCGGGATGGCTAGACCAGAAGCCTCCCTAGGTCTTAGGAATTTTTGGTAGCCACTATTCTCTTATATCACCAATTTTGTTATTCCCTATATGCAAACACCACCTCTTATTTCACGTGCCATGCCAACATTGTAACTTGTCTACCAAAACAAGTGTGGAACCCATCCCCTTGGACCCAGGAAATCGAGAAGAGGACTAACCCTATTAGCCAAAACTGGGCCAATTTAATAAATAGAAAATACTAAAGAATGGTTAATGTCACGCCCTGACCCGGTTTGGTCACTTTGAAGTTGTAAATTTGGGCCGATTTCAAAAACCCATCCCTAGGTTTATATGACTATTTGGGTCACTTTTAAGTTGTAAATTTCCTAATTACCCATTCTTTGGTGATTGGAATTTGTGAACTGGTTCGGTTTTTTCACTTGGTTTGACCGGTTCTTTCCCCGATTTTCCTTAACTCCAGAGGGCAGAGTTTACAACTCTCCCTTCCTTTTAGGAGTTTTGTCCCCAAAACTTATTCAACGTTTTTTGCCTTGGATGGAACTTCCCTTGATGTTAATTTGTTATTCATAGACATTCTACGTTCTCGGTTCTTCTCATTCACCCCTTATATAAAATACACTTAATATTTTTCTTTTCCTTACCATTACTTTCTCATTCCATGGAGTTTATTTTAGTTAAACCTATATCATTGGAAGGTTTAAGGTCATACCCTTAAATTCACATCCTTCATTACTTAAAGCACTATTTCTCCATTCCAAGATCATTTACCTAAGATTTCAGGATTGGGAGTTCCAAAATACCCAATCCTTCTTGCATCCGATTATTCTCTTTATTGTTGACCTCCTTAGCTATGTGTTTGTTCAAGCACCACATACATACTTTCACAAGTTTTGGTGTCATCAACTTTTCATTATACTTTGATCCTTCCCTTACTCGTAAGTTATTACAACTTCATCCCACATTTAATGCCTGACCTTGTCATGCTCAAATCAAGGACTCTTCTTTTACTAAGTCTTATTTCCCTAGTATAGTTGGGTTTACATGTCCCTTACGACACAACATTCTCTAGAACTTGTCTTTGACCATATAATGTTTTTAAAGCATTTTTGGAACGGCTATTCTCCATCTTTCTATATTTCAGGGATGGTATAATGTCTTCCCTCTTTTCATCTAGTGGTACTTCTTGACTATCATCATTGTTATCCAATCATCCATTTTGCCTTTAATGTCATATCCTTTATAACCGTATTGGTTTCCTTGCTTACTCATCTTTTTCCAACTTCTTTATTAGGTCTTTCAAATTTCTAGTCTTTGAGTTTCCCGATACTTACTAACTTGTTGAAACTCTTCCTTTCTTACTCGTACGACATCTTTTGATGTTGTCTTCCTACTTATCCGTTACTTGGGTTTAACTTACTCCTTGGACCCTTGCATTAAATTTTCTTCTACACTTGATCATTTCATCTATTATAGCTCATCTTTGAGGAGCTCATCTTCTTCCAATTCTGTCGGTCCCATTTTCTCCTAATTAGAACACATATGTTTTTCCAAGGTCCCTTTCATTGGTAAGTTTTATACTCATTTTCTTCAGGAATTCTCTTCCAGTTATACCATTGCGAATATCCAAACTTAAATGATATTTCTTGATGTCATCCTCTCCTACTTACCTTTACCCTTGAGACCCTACGGTGACCTCTTGTATACTTCATCTTCATTCTTACTTGCTTATAGTATTCATCTATTTCTTGGAGGTGGAGTTCACATCATCCTTCATCTTACAACTCGTGATCGTCCTACAGAAAGCTTATATAACCTTCGCATAGCTTTTAAGTCGTTACTCCTATCTTAGCCCTTTACCCCTCTAAGGTTTTTCTCTATCCTTATTTCTCGAAGGTTTTGGCCTTTCCTTCCTTTCCTTCTTCATGGGAATTATGACCTTCACAAGGGTCAATTCATTTACTTTCATTCATATTATTTTCTTAGTTTAATTTTTTTGAGAGGGTTGTCTTTCGAATCTTCTTGTCTTTGGTATCCATCCCTTTGCCCTATTTAGAGTATAGTCCTTACTACTCCCTAATCCTTCTTGGAGTGTAGTCTATTTTCCTGGGCGATCCGATTGTTATGGGTTATTTCCTTCAACTGGGTCCGTCTAAAATCCCTATTTGATTTTCCCTACTTTCTTGCAAGTAGATCATACTTAACCTATCCAAGCACTCACTTAGCCTCTTGTACTACTTACTGAGGTCCTTATTTCGGTTCCAATTTTGTGACATTTCCTTTGTTGATTTCTTAACTTGGAGCTTTCTCCTTCCTGCTTCCTATTCTCATCCTTCTTCTAGGGTCTTCCATTCGGGGATTCTTACGTTCAATCTCCCTGCTGCTCCTTAGAAGTTCTTCTTTTATTCTTTACTTATACTTACGGATCTTTGTATGGTTCATTCACTCTAGATTTCTCCCTTCTTATTCCATATCCTTGCTTTCAGCAAGTCTCCTTATTTTCCTAGAGTTCCTAAGAATTTTGTATCCTAACTCCTTCCAAGTAGACATTATTCCTAGGCTTTCTTGCTACCATTTCTTTTTCCTTTTTCATTTGTCCTCGTCCTATCTTATTTGTTTTAACATCTTCAGTGCTCCCCATAACCTTCTTTCTTTCTTCATGATCAACTTCCATTCCTTTGGTTTTCCTTGGAATAGTCTATTATGCTTTGTTTTCCTTACTCTTATCCTTTGAACCTTTCCTTAACTCATTAGACTTTCACTAATCCCATGCCCTTTGTTGCTCACTTCCCTTCATTCTACTTCTATTTCCTTTCCTTACTTAGGATTTGTCTTCCTTGGGTGAACTCTAAGGGTCTCTTCCTTACCAAATTTTATTGTACTTCCAAGGGAAGATTTTAAAGGTTGAGGTTAACTAGAAATAACTCATTTTTTCTTCCTTAGGTGATTTTCTACCCTTCTTATGTGATCTTTATTAGCATACTCTTATTGCTTGATTTTATCAAGGAGACGAAGAAGTTTAAAAAAAAAATTAACTTTCATTCATTCAGGAAATATTTTCTTGCCATACTTGGCTTATTACAAAAATTTTCTACCCCCTAATCCCTTGGAGTCATAGGCTGAGAGTTAGCCTTAGAACGGTTGTGGGACACTTAATCAGATGGCTATGAGGAACTAGTTGGGGTCCATTCATATTCCCTTATGGGACGAATTTCATGAATGACCTCCAGTCTGTTCTACCTTAACACCTCTGCTTCACACTCATACATCCACTTCATCCATTGGGAAGGGTTAAAGTTGGACTGAGTAGGTGGGGGTACTTGGTGGACCTTCATGAAGGTGGCATATGCATCCTAGTAATTGTCCCAAGCCTCCTTCTTAGTTGAATTTCTCTCCTGTTGTTGTGGGGTTAGGCTCCTAGGAGGAAATATAGGTTCTTCTTATCTTGAAGGAGGGTATGTGATGCCTTCTGGTTCCAATAAGGCTCCCACCAGTTTTCGGTAATCTTACACCATATCCTTGGGTACACTTTTCTCGCCTTTTAAGAATCTTTGAATGGCTGCCTCCCTTGGGGTAGGTGTCTTTTTCAGGGTTATGGGTGGAGGATTGGATTTCATAGCAAATTTCCTAGGGATTCTCCTCCCTACATCATAGTTAAAGTTTGATTAATGTTAGGGCATAATATTGATAATGTTTCAAAGGAACTTAGCTCTAATACCACTTTAGTTGTCACACCCCGATCCAGTTTGGTCGGATCCCCGTGAACAACTCGCTATTCTCTTGGTTTAAGAGGGGTTTTCCCCTTCTTTAATTCAAGAGGAGCCATGAGAAATCTCAATATTGTTACTTGAAATAACATATATCAATAAAAATGCAAGCTTAAGATAATTAAGCATACCTGATAGAGTGTAAGGCCTCTGTTATCTCTAGTCATATCTCTATTAAATGAAAAGGGGCAAAAAGGGGTGGGTGAGTTTCTACAGCTTAGTGAATGGATATTTTTAAAAAATAAACTTTCAATAAATTAGTTTTTGAATTTGAGTGTTCTAGACTCCTTATTCTTTTTAAATTCTTTCTTCCTTGGTTTCTCGGTTTTCATAGCCATTTCTCATCATTAACCACAAATGGTGTGTTTAGGAACCAACATACGCCCTTCATCATGAAGGGATCACAAATTCATAGGGCAGCATGTCCACTGCACCCACTTGTGGCGTCGAAGCGACTTTACCGACCACCTAAATAGAAGCCCATCCACTTCTACCCTGAAAATAAGTGGATGTACGCGACATCTGACCCTCAATCTAGAAAGAAAACTCTGTGTTCGTATGAGGACAGAGACCTCATCCTGACCCCACGCTAGTCTCATGAGCATGAAGCTACACCGAGCTTCCCTAGCTGCTGGCACGACAATTTGCCCTTATCTCCACCATGTTGTCCAATAGACCCTAGGATGCATTAGTACCCCTCTTGGGCATCTTGAAGGTCCCGTACCTCAGTGCATGCACAAAACAATATTTTTCCTCTTAGCCATTTAATCTTTGGTACCACTGGTCCAACGACCCTGACCCTCAACTCGACCTGCAGTTGTTTGTCTCGACTCGTCCGTTGGCCTGTCTTGTCATACTACCGCCAGTCCATCGAGTGTGTTAGTCCTGTCTTGGTACCATGGAAAAACAAATCATTCATTAAATTTTCATGGCATAACTCATGTTTGTTTACAAGCTTCTGCTCGTGCTAACTGGACTTGGGTCCACCGTACAAGATTTTCAAAATTAGGCATTTTAGACCCTAGTTTCAAAACCGAGGCCTCCGGCCTATCTAAGCTATTCGAGCTCCCGTGAAGAAGGTCTCCCAAAAAGTTTAAGTAGTGGCACACAGTCTGAGGAGAGCACTTCCAAAAAAAAAACTAATATTTCAGCTGTCCATCACACCAACTGGGTATGAGAACATCTCCGCTCATAACCGATAAGTGGCTTTTCTACTTCCATCTAGGAAATTCATCATACTAACTGTAAATGATCTACTTACAATCAATAATTAGTTTTTCCATGCATTTTCTCACATCATCCCTTCCAGGTATGATGTTAAAATCCCACATAGTAGTGGGTTTTCATTACCGAGATGCTCTTCATCCCAACTGGGTATGATGTAAAAATACCACTCAGTCGTTAATGCAATGAATTCCTCTTAACCGACTTTTGTCTCCACGCAAGCTTGTCTTGGCTAGAGTTCCTGGTACTTCGTGTTTCCACACGATATGATCATCCTTGATCATTATCATTTGGCTTGATAGCCTTCATTCATCATGAATGAGTAGCAAACCCAAACTTTTCAATTAATTGCAATTAGGTCCCTAAGCCGATTTTCCCCCAAATTGAGTCCCGAAACTTCAAAAATTTACCTTCGAACCTCAATTTATTCAAAATTGCAAAAAGGATTCAAGTTTCACAAATTCCCAATTTGGTCCCCAACTTTTCCAAAATTACCATTTTGCCCCTACTTTATAAATATGGTAAATATCACCCCAAAATTCCAAAAATTGACCAAATGGACCTCCAACATCTTTTCCATCGTCAATTTACCCTCAATTTTGGAAAATTGCAATTTAGTGCCTCAAATTTTTGAAATCCCCAATTTCCCCCAATTTCAACCTTTCAACCCGACTGTATTTGATTTTATCAAATTGACCGATCAATCAAAGTTAATTGTTGAAATTGAAGGTGGATTTCGATTCCTACACATCCATACGATTCAATTGCACTTTGAATCACATGATTTGACTTTGGAACGAGCTAAAACGGACCTTTGCCAGAAAACTAAATGTAGAGAGAGAAAGCTTCGAAAGCTTACAGTTGGGGATGCGACAGTCCGAGCTTTCGATCTGGGTAGATAGCTTTTGTTTAGAGATTCTTCCTAGAATCAAGAATCACCTCAATTCATGTTGAGTTTAGGGAGAATTTGGTGAGTAACGATCTGCCGGTTCTCTCTCTGCATCGATCAGAATTCATAAAGGTGAGCCAAATTGGCTTACCTTTCTGCTCTAATTCAGTCATAAGAGGGCTGAGAGAGTGTTAAGAGAGCTTGATTTGGCCTGAGGAGTGCTCGAATTAGCTAATTATAGCTTGATAGAAATAGGGCAGCTTTGGTTCGCCGGAGCTGCTTCACTGTTTAATCACATCGGCACATCTCCGATGATCCTTGGAGCAATTGGAGACTACCACCATGTAGCTGTCTTCTCCTCGAGTCTAAGGAACCCAACCATGCCTTCTTTGGCTCAGAAAAGACCCTCCGTTGGAGCTCTGGTTTGAGCATTGTCGAAAAATTGAGTAGCTAAGAGCGAGTGGCATTTTCAGGTGTGTGGAGGATGAATGGAGAGGGGCTCTTTATAGCCCCTCAATTTTGGAAAATTGCAATTTAGTGCCTCAAATTTTTGAAATCCCTAATTTCCCCAAAATTTCCCCCAATTTCAACCTTTCAACCCAACTGTATTTGATTTTATCAAATTGACCGATCAATCAAAGTTAATTGTTGAAATTGAAGGTGGATTTCGATTCCTACACATCCATACGATTCAATTGCACTTTGAATCGCATGATTTGATGTTGGAACGAGCTAAAACGAACCTTCGCCAGAAAACTGAATGTAGAGAGAGAAAGCTTCGAAAGCTTACAGTTGGGGATGCGACAGTCCGAGCTTTCGATCTGGGTAGATAGCTTTTGTCCAGAGATTCTTCCTAGAATCAAGAATCACCTCAATTCATGTTTAGTTTAGGGAGAATTTGGTGAGTAACGATCTGTCGGTTCTCTCTCTGCACCGATCAGAATTCATGAAGGTGAGCCAAATTGGCTTACCTTTCTACTCTAATTCGGTCATAAGAGGGCTGAGAGAGTGTTAGGAGAGCTTGATTTGGCCTGAGGAGTGCTCGAATTGGCTGATTATAGCTTGATAGAAATAGGGCAGCTTTGGTTCGCTGGAGCTGCTTCACTGTTCAATCACATCGGCACATCTCCGATGATCCTTGGAGCAATTGGAGACTACCACCATGTAGCTGACTTCTCCTCGAGTCTAAGGAACCCAACCATGCCTTCTTTGGCTAAAAAAAGACCCTCCGTCAGAGCTCTGGTTTGAGCATCGTCGAAAAATTAAGTAGCTAAGAGCGAGTGGCATTTTCAGGTGTGTGGAGGATGAATGGAGAGGGGCTCTTTATATAGGGAGCTCAGGGACACTTCGACCATCTGTTTGGCACCTTAATGACATTCATTGATGGCCTAAAACATACTAAACGAAAACATTTCTTCTTCACCGTCACTATTCGATTTTCTGGTGAATGAACAATGCTGTCATCTAAAGGAAGAAGATGACACTATTCTGAACTGGACCAGTCCAAACCAGGTTCAACACTTAAATTGGCCAGTTCAGGCTAGATTTGACCGAGTTCTTTAAAATTAAAAATTTCTAAATTTATCTAAATTCATTCTCTATCCAATGATGAACTCAATTCTCCAATTTGAAATTTCTAAGCCACCTAGAAAAATGAATTTAGCATCCGGTTCAATAGTGGTTCAAACTTGTCCAAACTGGTTCATTCCGGTTCAGATCTGATTCACCTGAACTAGACTGGTTTTCTCTCCCAAATTATCCTAAGGTCCTTTTCCAAGGTTTTTATAACTCTTTGGGTCACTCGGGAGTTATAAATTTCCCAATTACCCTTTTTGTCCTGATCAAGATTTGTGAACTGGTTCAGTTTTATCAGTCGGTTTGACCAGTTCTTTCTCTAATTTTCCATAACTCCAAAGGGCGGGGTTTACAACTCGCCCCTCCTTTTAGGAGTTTTATCTCCAAAACTATATCAGTATTTTTCATTCTAGAATAACCATCCTTAATGTTAACTTGAACATATTAATACTTCAGTCATTCTTCCACTTAGACCACTTTAAATTATGTGCTTCAGGAAGTTCCTTTCCTTTACATTGTTTACTCCTTCCATGGAGTTTTGTATGTCTTGCTCGTGAGTTCAAAGATATTTCCCTAGGTTCACATCTTCCTTTGCTTAAGGCAAGATTCTTCCCCTTAAGGTTCTTACTCAAACTTTCCAGATTGGGAGTTCCAAGATGCCCCAATCTTTACTGTGTCTAGTTATTCTCTGGATCATTGAACTCTTAGAACGGTGTTCTTTCGAGCATCGCATATTTGTTTTTCACAGGTTTCAGTATTATTACCCCTTCGTCATATTTTGACCCTTCCTTCGTCTGTCATTTATTTCAACTTTGGTCAAAATTTTGATTGACTTCGTCATGCTTACCCACTGACTCTTCCTTTCTTAGGTCCTTCCTCATTCCCAGTAACATCCTTTACTCAAGTATTCTCCTTTTTCCTTAATTCACTCTTACTTGCTCATGACCATCTCACGATTCATTATTTTGAGTTGATCCTTTTTTGGTCTATGTGTAAATTGTTTTATTTGGGGAGTTCTCTTCTTATGGTTTCATTCTCTACTATGTCCCTCAAAGTAGAGATTTTAACCTTAAGAGTTACAAGTTCAACCTTCTTACCATTCTGTGGAAACGTCTTCCTTCATTTCCTTACACCTTCTTCTATGTTGAGGCATATGTCCTCTTTGAATCCTTCTTCATCTTAAATTCCATTTCATTCCTTATCCGAGGAATTTTTTTATTATTGGTCTTATTTCGTGTACTCCACACTATGCCCATCCGTCCATTCTTTAGGCCCCATCAAGTGAGCATGGACCATGACCTGTCCTGATGTTAGTGGTCATTTCCCTAATTTATGTCTTAATTGAGGGTTTACTTCTTTAATATTCCTCATGCATTCCTTCTTTTATTCTCTTATTATTGTAGTCCACTCATTCCTACTTGTTATAGCATCTTCTGATCCTACCATCCTATTTACTCATTTCTTGGGTTTAATTTACTTCTTAGGCCCTCATGAGTACTTTTCCTTGGTACTTGGTCTTTCCATCTTAACCAGCATTTCATTTGGGAGCTTATCTTTCTTTCCATTTCAGTTGGTTCCATTTCCTCTTAATTGGGATATGTATGCCTTTCCGGGTCTTCCTTACTTGGTAGGATTCCTTCCTTTTCTCCCGAAATTCCTTTTTCATTCGTTCTTTGGGAATATCTAATCATTAAATGACATCCTTTGATGTCATCCTTCCCATGTACCCTTCTTGGGAAATCTAGCGGTGCGTCCTTGTACCATTTTCCTTAGTTCTACTTGTATCCTGCACAAGTTTTCTTACTTGGGAAAAGTGCAAACATAATTTGTTTCAAGACCTCTTTGTGCGAGGCTTGCTTAACTTTTTTCTGCCTTTGAGTTTGGTCATCAATTTGGTTTTGGCTTATAAATCTCCTTAAGGATTTCCTCCATCCTTTTTTTCCAAGTGTTTGGCCATTCCTTCTTTCCTTTCTTTACTAAAGCTTAATCTATGTCCCTCACGAGGGTTAGTTCATTACTTTCCTCGCCTTTACAATTCACCTTGTCAAATTATCTTGAGGCAGTAGTCTCTTGAGTCTCCTTGTCCTTAATGACCATTCCATTGCCCTTTTTAGGGTATAGTCCTTACTACTTCTTGGTCCTCCTTAGGGCGTCATTTATTCTCCTTGACTATCTTGTTTATTTCGGTTTGCTTTCTTCTGTTATGTTTGTCCAAAACTCCAATTTGACTTCTCTACTTTTTCCAATGCAAGTCATGCTTATCATCCCGAGACATCCCATTTGTCATCGGCTTGTTTTCTCTTGTGGGGGCGCTTCATTCCTTGCTCCTAGATGGCTGGAAATTTAAGGAAAATTTTCTTAAGCAACCTTTTGTTCTATTTTGTGGTTTATCGAGGTCCTACCTTCAGTCCTTTTTCCTTCCTGCCACAAGGCTAGTATCTTGAAGAGCTTCCTTCTAGATGTGGTTAAAATTCTGAGCAAGAGTCTTGTTTTTTAATAAGGTTATCAACCCTTGATCCTGGCCTTAGGCTTGGCTCCCTTTATACACAGGACTGTGACCCTAACATGTCCTGGCACCGTACTCCTTGGTGGTACTAGATATTTGCCCATTTGGTCCTTTGGGGCTTCTACTATATCTCGGGCATTGGGAAGCTTCTAGAGTTGTCTTCCTACGAGGACAGGGTGTTGAGTAGAGTCATTCCTAGTTTTCTTGGTTCCTCTCCTGGGAGCCATCTGAAAATTTTAAAATCATTCCTATTAGTTACTATCTTTTCTACTCTTGATTATGTATTCGAGGAAACATTCTCTGATACTACTCAAGTTGTCACGCCTCGACCCAGTTTGGTCGGATCACCGTGATCAACTCGCCACTCTCCCGGTTTATTTAAGGGTTTCCCCTTATTATTAATTGTAAAGAGTAAGGCATCCTTTAACCCGCACCTTTCCTGGAATAACATAAATTAAAATTGCATAAAATTTTAAATTTATCATACATGTCTCACAGGCGTATTAATGGGTGGTCCTTGAAGGTAGGCTTTCCGAAATTTCCTAAAAAGGGATATAAGGGAGGGGGTGAGTACAACCACTAAGTAAATGGGTTTTAAAAGTTTGACTTTTAGGAAAAAGGTTTATTTGGAGTGTGCTAAACTCCTTGTTTCCTTTCAAAAATCATTTCATTTCAAATTTCTGTTTTATCACCATTTCTTATTAATTATAGTGTGTCATCACCCAACACACATATTTCATCATGAAGGTCAATCACACAATCACATGCTAGTACGTCCACTAAACCCACTTGTGGCGTCATAGCGACTTTATCAGCCGCCTAGATAGAAGTACGTCCACTTCTACCCTGAGAATGAGTGGATGTTCATGACATCTAACCCTCAATCTCATAACAATTCCCCATGTCCATATGAGGACAGAGACCTCATCCTGTCCCCACCCCAGTCCCGTGCGCTCAAAGCTACGTCGAGCTTCGCAAGGTCACCTGGTCTGACGAACTGCCCTTATACCCACTAGGTCGTCCAGGGCCCTAGGACACATCACTACTCCTTTTGGGCATCTTGAAGGTCCCGTAAAGACAGTGCTTGCACAATTAGTATTTTCACATCATGCCATATAATCTGTGGTGCCAATAGTCCAATGGCCCTGACCTTCAACTCAACATGTAGCTATTTATCTTGACTAGTCCAAAGACTTGTCATGTCGCACTATCACTAGTTGATTGAATATGTCGATCCTATCTTGGTACTATGGCCAAATAATTCATTTATTTAAAGTTTTATGGCATATATCTCATGTTTGTTTACAAGCTTCTGCTCGTGCCAACTGGCCTATGGCCCACTATTCAAGATTTTCAAAACTAGGCATATTAGCCCCCATGTTCCAAAACTGAGGCCTCCGACCTAATAGAGCTATTCGAGCTCCCGTCAAGAAAATCTCCCAAATCGTTTAAGTAGTGGCACACAGTTAGGGGAGAGCACTTTCGACAAAATATATTTTCAACTATCCATCATACCAACCGAGTATGAGGATATCTCCGCTTATAACTGATGAACGGGTTTTCCACTTTCTCCGAGGAAGTTTCATCCGGGTATGATCTACTTACATCATGTAAGTAGTTTTTCCGCATCATTTTCACATCACTCCTCTAAGTTGTGACATTTAAAATACCACTAAGTAGTGGGTTTTCATTACTAAGGTACTTATCATCCCAACGGGGCGTGATATAAAAATCCCACTCACCCATTAATACAGTGAATTACACTTGACCGGTTCTTTGTATTCATGCGAGCTTGTCCTTGCTGGCATTCCCGGTAGTTCATGTTCCTACACGATATGAACATCCTTGTTCATTATCACTTGACCTAATAGCCTTCATTCATTCCAAATGAATGAGAAAACCAAACTTTTTATTTATTTGCAATTAGGTTACTAAAGTTATTTTTCTATAATATTAAGCCCCTAATGCTAGTTTTTCCACAAATTGAGTCCCAAAACTTTTAAAATTGACCTTGGGACCACAATTTATTCAATTTCACAAAAGGGGGTTTAATTTCCCAAATTTCCAATTTGATCCCCCAACTTTTCCAAAATTACTATTTTGTCCCTACTTTACAAAAATGGTAAGTTTTGCCTCAAATTTTCCACAAATTCTCCAATTGATCCTCCAACATCTTTATCATGCCCAATTGGTCCTCAATTTTATGAAATTACACTTTAGTTCCTCTAATTTTTTAAATTCCCAAATTTCCCCCAATTTCAACATTCTAACTCTACCGAATTTGATTTTAACAAATTGACCGATCAAATGAGTTTAATTATTGAAATTGAAGTTACATTGGAGTTCTTACACCTTCATATGATTCAATTGCACTTTTAATTGCACAATTTGGTGCTAGATTGAGCTCAAACGGAGCTCCGCCGGAAAACTAAACTTAGAGAGAGGAAGCTTCGAAAGCTTACAGTTGGGGGCACGACAGTCTGAGCTTTTGATCTAGGCAGATAGCTCTCGTCCTGAGGTTCATTCTAGAATCAAGAATTACATCAATTGATGCCGAATTGAGTTAGAATTTCATCATCAAAATTCTGTCGATTCTCTCTCTAACACCAGTTGAAAATTGCAGAGGGGAGACAAATTGGCTTACCTTTTAGCTCTAAATTCATCTAAATTCATTTTCTATCCAATGTGGTCTTAAATCTCAAATTTGATTTTTTTAAGCCATTGAGAGAAATGAATTTAGCATCCAGTTTAATAGTGGTTCAAACCAATTCAATCCGGTTTGGATCCGGTTCACCATAACTAGTTTGGTTTTCATCTCCAATTCATTCTAAAGTTCTTTTTCTTGACTTTTGTGACTCTTTAGGTTACTCAAGATTCATAAATTTCCCGATTTGCCCATTCTCTATCAGTTTCGGTTCATGAACCAACTCGATTCATAAACCGATTCTATCCAGTTGGATCCGGTTCATCTAAATCGGTCTGGTTTTTCTCTTCCAATTTGTCCTACGATTCTATTCCAAGCTTTTATGAACACTTTGGATCACCTAGGAGTTGTAAATTTCCAAATTGCCCTTTCTCAAATGAGTAGTTTTGTGAACCGGTTTGGTGTTTCTCACTCGGTTTGACGGGTTCTTTTCTTAGTTTACCTTAACTCAAAAGTGTGGGGTTTACAAACACCAACCAAAGAAGGAAGGATCAACAGATAGGCCCAACAATCTCAAGGAAGGAGTGGATAGTCTGACAAGTTGAAATGGGACGATGATCCAAATAGAGCAATTGAGGACTAGCAAGGAAGTATCTAAGTCCTCGAGGACGAAACCTGGGACCACACCTCGGAACAAGTAGGGGAAACCTCCACCAGTCCCACATGGAAAGTGGATTTTGCAAGAGGGAGAAGTCCCTCGATGATGACTTCGATAACAAAGGGATAAATCCAAGGGAGTCCAATCATTAAAAATTGGCAAGCGTAATGACCCCCAGACCAAGACAGAAGAGAGGGACAAGAAAAAGGAAGGACCCCTTGCTAGTTGAAGAACTCCAGCACATGCACGAACGAACAGAAGCAAAAGGATTGGTGGGTTGATGGGATCCACCTAGTCCCGGAAAACTGACAGTTGGAGACATGCACACACAATAAGGGGAATGTAATAGAATGAATAAACTCAGGAAAACCCCAAACTTATATAAGTAGCCAAGCATCTATATTCCTAAGGACATCGGAGCATGAGCCTGACATAAGGAATCAGAACTTAATGAGTAAAAGAGTGAAGTAACGAAGTGACCTAGATAAGGCAAGGGATGAGAATATGAGGGAGTACACTCTAAGGACAGGAGTGAAAGTACGTGGTTCCAACCACAAGACAAGTCAGGCCTCGGACCTAGGGTAGAACTACAAGGCATATGAGTCTTACTGCTAGGGACAACTAAGTTCAACCACCAACAAGGAGGGAACTCGAGTACTAACGGAGGAACTAGAGGACCAAGAAAGGGAAGTAACACCAAAAAAGGCAAACACAATAGTTGACGGGGTAAGGTGTCAAACAGACAAAGGAGTAAACAAACCCAGGTGTAATGGGATGTATCAGAATCTCGAGTCTAGATGACACCCCCAAAATGAAAGTCTGACCCCAAGCTACCAGAAGTATCAAACCTGTGTGACTTCATGAATGCTGGGAAAAAGGGGATGAGTCAAACTGACCGAATCCTAGAGAGTAAAGGAAGTGAGGCAAAGAGAGTGACTCAAACCAGTAGAATATCAACTTACACCCTAAGGGAACCGCTCAAGGATCTCATTAGATAGAAAAGAGGGATGACATAGTTTTGGGGACAAAACTCTTAAAAGGAGGGGAGAGTTGTGGAACCTGTTCCCTCGGACCAAAGAAACTAGGAGGAGAACCGACACCATTACTGAAACATCAAGCCAATTTAATCAGTAGAAAATAATAAAGAAGGGTTAATGTGGGAAATCGGAAAATCCCAAGTGACAACAAATTCACAAAACTTATGAGAAAGAATTGGGAAGTAGAATTGAGGATAGAATCGGACCGATTCGTGGTGAACCAGACCCGAATCAGACCGAACCAACATGAACCATAGTTAACCAGTTCACAAATTCATTTTTCTAGGTGGCTTAAAAATGTCAATTTGGAAAATTGAGACCACCATTAGATAGAAAATGAATTTAGATGAATTTAAAAATTTTTTCATTTCAAAAAAATAATCAAACCTTGTCCAAAATGGCCGATTTTCAAATTTTGGACAGCGAACCCAGTCGGACCGTACCAATCAACGGCGGAAGAGTTGGAGTCTCCGACTGCCAAGACTTACGCTAGTGGGTAGCCTGAGCAGGTGTCGAGCTCTCTACATAAATAGCACCCCCTCCATTTATTCTCAACATCCCACAATGGAGTGAAGAAGAAGAAGAATTCATTTTCTGATGAGCTACAAACCAGAGCTCCAACGACGGGTGATATCTCCACTAAAGGAGCTCTAAAGGGTGTTATTGGAACCATGGAAGAGTACTCTAGCCTTAGACACTCTCCAAACGACTAGAGGATGCCTAGAGAAGTGTACAAGGGATCATAGAGTGAAGTTGCTCCATAGCTTGAAACAGCGAGCTCCTGCCCAACCCAACCTCGACCCTCTCGGCCCTTCCGCAGCCTACATTGGCCACCTCTAACCGCCTAAGGCCCTCCACAACACCTCTACAGGCCCCGATAAGCTCAATTTCACCTCTCTTTGTTGGAATTTCTAAGTTTTAGAGCTGCATTGTGACGCCTCAACTATGTTTGGTCGGATCCCCATGAGCAACCCACCACTCTTCCGATTTAATAAGGGTTTTCCCCTTCTTTAAACCATGAGGAGTAGGGCGTCATTTTACCTTTCCTACAATAACATTAATCAAAACTGAATATATTAACCTTACATACTTATCTTAAGGTTCAGCTACCGATAGATCTTTAAGGTCGGTTTCCCTTGGTTTCCTAAAAATGGGTAAAGGGATGTGGTGAGTTCGACAACTCAGTGAATGGGTGTTGGGTGCGAGTTTTCACAAAAACCACTTTAATCAGAGTGTGCCAAACTCCTTATTTCCTTTAAAAATGTTCTTTTCTCAAGTTCTAGTTTTCAAAACCTTTTTCCAAGGTTTGCCAATTCTTTTCCAAGGATTTTAAACCCATTATTTACAATTGGTGTGTTTAAGAATCAACACACGCCCTTCATCATGAAGGGATCACACACATTTGCGAGATGCAGTTACGCCGACTACACCCACTTGTGGATCGAAGCATCTTTACCATCCACCTTGATAGAAGTGTCTAACTTCTACTTGAAGTCTGAGTGAACCTCTCTGACATCCTATTTTCAAACCCAAAATACTTCGTGTCCATATGAGGATGAAGACCTCATCCCGACCCCACCCTGATCTCATGCGCATGTAGCTACGTCAAGCTTCCCTAACTGTTGGTACGTCAAACTGCCCTTATCTCCAACATGTTGTCCAGTAGCCCTTAGGATGCATCACTACCCCTCTTACGCATCTTAATGGTCCAAAACCTCAGTGCATGCACAAAGAAAGTTTTCTATATAAGCCATTAATCTTTGGTAACACTAGTCCAACAGCCCCGTCCCTCATCTCGACCTGCAACTATTTGTCTAGACTGGTCAATCGACCTGGTCTTGTTGCACTACCGCTAGTCCGTTGAGTATGTCGGTCCTGTCTTAGTACCATGGCCAAATCACATCATTCATTAAAATTTACATGGCTTAACATAATGTTTGTTTACGAGCTCCTACTCATGCCAATTGGCCTTGGGCCCACTATACGGGATTTTCAAAATCGGGCATTTTAGAACCCAAGCTCCAAAATTAAGGCCTCTGGCCTATTTGAACAATTCGAGCTCTCGTCAAGAAGGTCTCCCAAAATTTTTAAGCATTGGCACATAGTTAGGGGAGAGCACTTCTGACAAAAATAACTTTTAACCTATCTATCACACCAATCGAGTATGAGGACATCTCTGCTCATAACCGATAAGCGGATTTTCTACTTCCTTCCAAGAAGTTCATCATACCAATCGGGTATGATCTACTTACAACTATTAAGTAGTTTTTTTGCACGTTTTTCTCACATAACCCCAATTAGGTGTGATGTTAAAATTCTACATAGTAGTGGATTTTCATTTCTGAGGTACTCATCATCCCAACCAGGTATGATGTGAAAAATCCCACTCACGCGATAAGTGCAGTGTATTCCTCTTTTTGCCTCCATGCGAGCTTATCCTTACCGGCATTTCTGGTCCTTCATGCTCTTACATGATTTGAACATTCTTGTTTATTAACGTTTGGCATAATAGCCCTAATTCCTCACGTATGAGCAAAATGCTAAAAGTTTTCAATTATTTACATTTAGGTCCCTAAAATTCTTTTGGCTTATCTTTAGGTCCCTAATGCAAAATTTTCCCCAAATTGAGTCCTATAACTTCTAAAATTCACTTTGTGACCTCAGTTTATTCAAAATCACAAAAAGGGGTTCAAGTTTCCCAAATTTCCAATTTGGTCCCCAACTTTTCAAAAATTACCATTTTGCCACTACTTTACAAAAATGGCAATTTGACCCTAATAATTCCAAAAATTGACCAATTGGTCCTCCAACATCTTTTTCATTGCCTATTGACCCTCAATTTTGGGAAATTGCACTTTGGTCGCTCAATTTTATGAAATTCCCTAATTTCCCCCCTTTCAAACTGGTCAAATTTGATTTCATCAAATTGACCATTCAATCTGGTTTAATTGTTGAAATTGAAGGTAAAATTGAGTTTCTACACTTCCACATGATTTAATGGAACTTTGAATCGTGTCATTTGGATTCGAATTGAGCTCAAATGGAGATTCGTCGAAAAACTAGACTAAGAGAGAGAAAGCTTCGAAAGCTTACGGTCAGGGGTGCAACAATCTGAGCTTTTGATCTAGACAGATAGCTCTCGTCCTGAGGTTTTTTCTAGTATTAAGAATTCTTACAATTGACCCCAAATTGAGAGAGAATTTCATTAGTAAAATTCTGTAGTTTCTCTCTCTAACTCCAACATGCAATGACTAAGAAGGGCCGAATTGGCTTACCTTTCAGCTCAATTGAGGTTGGGAGAGCTTGGTTTGGCCGGAGAAGGGCTGAATTTGGTCAATTTCAACTTTGCCGAAATAGGGCAGCTTTGGTTCGCCAGAGCTACTTCACTATTTAATTACGCCGATTCTTCTCCAGTGATCCTTGGATCTAATGGAGGTTGCTATCAGATAGCTGACTTCATCCGGTTTCCGGATGCATCACTATAGATGGTGTACTCTCCTACACTTAGGTCAGGAAGGAAGAGTACTGGTGCAGTTGTCAGTCAAGTCTTTAACTCCAAAAAGGACTTCTCACAACTTTCATCACATTTACCTCAACTCCTTTCCTGGTGAACCGAGTCAAAGGGGGCCAATTAGTAAGTTTTAGAAATATTTCAGTTTCCAAATAATTGGAAACCCAGATCGTGTAGGATGGACTACACGAGGACCTACACCAGAGAGCATGAATTGAATCAGAACCCAGTCGGGAAAGCATGTTGTGACCACCGGGTGAGTGGGAAATTTATAACATCGATTATGATTGGGAGGATGGTCTTGCTTTTAAATCAAAAAAAAATTTCTCAAAATTTGCCTCCCTTGATTGGGTGACTCTGCTTAAACTATTTGGGAGCTAATTTCGAGACTTAGGCTAGATGATACAAGTGGGCCCAAGGCCGATGGGCATGGGCACAAGCCCAATGAGAATTAGTGAACACAAATCCATTAAGACTTTCAAAATGGATAATCGTGTGTCTCACCTACCGAGACACGAGCAAGTCATTGGGCATGTTGGGCCAGATAGTTGCTAAGTCAAAGTTGGGTCGTCAAACCCGTTGGGCTGGTGTGCATGGGGCCGAAGCCGAGCCAACGAACCCTTAGAGCCGGTGGGCCAAAGATAATGGTCATAATGAATAAAACTTCTCAATTGTGCATGCATGAGATGCAGATCCACTAAGTCACCCGATATGGGGTAGTGGTGGTTTCAAGGGCTGCTAGACGACTCAGGAAACATAAAGGCGATAGTCATCTAGTATATCGAGAAGCTCTGGGAACTTCATGCACATAGAGACTGATATAGAAAGGGGCAAGAGGTCTCGTCCCACAAAGCAGACACGGAGTATGGCTAGGGTTTTAGGGTCATATGATTGATGTCCAGTGAAACTTAAGGTAGAGGCCATGTGCCTCTATTAGGGTGGATGGATCAGTCAGGGACTTGTCTACAATGGTGTGATCCCTTTTTATGATAAAAATGACGGTTCATGTATGAATCTCAGAAAAATAGAAAATAATTTAATTGAAAAATTGATCACTGTAGAAATTTTCCCCACACTGAGTGTATACTCATTCCCCTCCTTTCACCCCTTTCAGGAACACTTAAGCGAGCTGAATCAGGTATAATTAAAGTCCCAACAAAGGCTCGAACCCTCAAGGCATGTATTACACTACGAATTTCAATCATATTATGGGAACGTGTATCCGTACGCCTTTACCTTCTTCGAACCATCAAGGTAGGATTGCCACGATGATTAGGGAAGGATGGCGGGTTGATCACAGGACTCCGACCCAAGCAGGTCGGGGTGTGACAACTTGAGTAGTATTAGAGCATAGTTTCTAATAAGTCCCTACAAACCATAGGCCCTAACCTTAAAACCTTGAAAAGAAGCATGAACGGGGATATAAACAGAGAGTATATCCCCTGGAGGAATGCTATCAAATAGAGGATAGAAAATGTGGAGGAGTGCATTCCGTGGAGGGAACCACAAAGGAGGACCCCTCAATGCTCGGTGGAAGGTGAGACTTCTCCACCCTGAGGATCGAACCAGACCCAGGCCCGAGAAGAGGTGGAAAGAAACTTTTGAGAGGCCTATGCTAATTATATGAGAGTCTTCCATTGACTACCCCCAATATAAGGCAACGCATGTACGGTGAATCACATGCAACGTGCCTACACGTACGAAACCACAGTTTTGAATAAGTTTGGGGTCGAGGTCACATAAGAGGTACAGGTAAGAAGGACAACTAGTACATCATCTTCCTTGGAATATGAGGAGCTCAACATCATCTGAGAGATACCATGGGTGTGCCTATCCACCTAGGAGAAGGAACAGGTGTGTCAGGCTGACCGATGCAGAATACCGCAACCTGCCAATGTTAAACTCTAGGTCGGTTAACATGAGAAACTAGGCTAGGAGCGATAGGTGGAGTCTTTATTACTGTAATAAGACACAATTGGAGCACCATCGATTAATGAATCAAAGTTCCTTTTCATTACACTCTTGCACAAAAGAAAATAAGAAATAAAGAGCAACCCTCAATTCAAGAAATTCCTTGAAAAGTCAAGTACACCGAGAAAGGACTAAAGGACTGGAAGTTGAAACAAACTTGGCCTACAGGGTACTCCTAGACAAAGAAAACCCTAGAACTGTAGGAGCATAAGAATAAGAAGAGTGATAGACCTCCGTCAAGAAATAAATGTAGGATGAATTAGCTCATAAAGATGGGGCGTAGTACAGACTACCAAGGGGAGATCACAAGAAGTGGAAGTCCCTTAGGATAATAAGGCCAAAGAAGGGATATGAGGGTATCAAGAGAAATCCCCTAGGGATAGTAGAGAAGATTTAGACACGAAACTTCAGGGATAGAGGTTGCTACTCCAAAATATGGGTAGAAGACAAGACCAACGAAGTAACCCATCCCAGTGGGTCCAAGGAGTCAAGGGGAAAATTCCAAATAAGCAGAAAGGTAAGAAGCAAATTAAGTCAGTTGTGAAGTAATCGAGGAACCTGACATTGGAACCAGGGACGGTTCGTTAGGAGACTTGTAAAGGGTAGGAAAATAGCCCATGCATGGAATTCTTGGAAAACCTAAAATGTCATTAAAACGACAAGGGGGTCGGGGAAACAAGCATGGGGCCTATAATAGTGTTGGATGAATTACAGTGTAAGGAGAGGTTCGATGCTCTAGGAGACCAAGGAACGGGTATTGGAATGCTCTACTCTCATAAAGAAAGGCATAGAGAATATTATAGTGAGGATTGAGTAGAAGAGACATTGGGTGACCAACCATTGGTGTATAGATTAGGTGTGTGGGCAACGCAAAGGTAGTTAAGGAACGCTACCCGATGGTAAGGAGAGACAGAGTTTCACGATCTCTAAAGGATTAGAAATCAAATAGTGTGGCAAGGGAACACCCTAGGAATATGGTAGACAAAGGTAGTTTTGGAGCGTATCCTGCTACCAAGGGGCATGTAGGTCCCAAGGTTCCGGAGAAGTACAACTCACGAAGGGAAGAGCCGTTTATCTAAACAAAAAGGGACTAGACAAGAGGAAGGATGGACATGTGTGGGAGTAAATAAATCAATAAATGACCAGTACAAGACAAGAAGGGGCGAAGGAAAAGTAATGCCCAAACCCACAGAAACAAGGGTGAGGAACTCGAAAGGACCAGAGCTAAAGCCATTTGGAAACCAAGGAAACAAATGAACCTTTAGAACCACCAATCTTGTAGTCTAGGTTAAAAAAAAGTCGGACAAAACCCCAAGAGGGAGAGATCTATCCCCAAGTAACATATCATTGGGGGACTGGGGAAATACCCTAAGTAACAGGGTAGGACCATCCACTCATAATAGTCCTAGGAATTTGATATACATTTGTGACCGAAAATGGGGCTCCATTAAGCCAGCATATAAAGACGTGTGGGAAGTAGTAACCTTGGAGACATGTTGTCGAGGAAGAGGGAATGTGTAAGAGAGTGCTAAATGAAGGCGAAGGGGAGGTCAGATTGTTCCGAAATTCCCCTATCACATGACATGGACAGGTCATACTGTTAGGAGAGAGGGAAAAGTAGACAATGAGACAATAAGCACCCAAGACTTGGAGAAAGTAGAGAAAGAAAGACGTCTCAAAGTCATATAGGTGCAGAGGATGCAGCTGAAATAGGGATGTGCCCGAGACATCATGTCAGAACGGGCCCTAAGTTGACCTTAAAGGAAATCGCTCCCTGTGAGGTGAACGAGTTTTGGGGACAAAACTTCTAAAAGCTGAGAGTTTAAATGAAATGAAATTTGGTAAAGAAGGGGTCAAATGGGAATTTGGAAATTCCCAAGTAGCCAATAAATCATAGAAATCATGGAGAAGAACCATGAGGTGGATTGGGTGTGAAAATCGGACCTGTTCGGGGTGAACTGGGCCTGAACCAGATCAAACCGGGTTGAACTGTCAAGAATCAATTCAAAGATTCATTTTTCTAAGTGGCTTAAAATATCAAATTGAAAATTTTAAGCCATCATTAGATAGAAAATAAATTTAGATGAATTTAGAAAATTTTAAATTTTTAGAAAATCTATCAAATCGGGTATAAAACGACCAATTTACGATTTCAGGTCATAGGACCCGGTCGGATCGGATCGGTCAACGAACCGTTTCCAAGTCAGCGCCTGGTCAGTAGGCACGACATATTAGTGCACAACACGTGGTGAAGCTCACCTAGTCAGCCGCTCAGTTAGCGCCTGGAAGCGTTAGCCAATCAGAATGCAACACGTGTCCATGGTCTTAGAGGAGGAAAATCCACCTCAGCGACAACTGACCAATAGGAGAGCGACACATGTCTTGGTCAAAGGTCATTGTTTAAAAGGCCTCATCAGCAAATATCAACCAATGAGGAGCTGACACGTGGCAAAAGTACCATGTACGTTGGAAAAATGATCGACCAATCAGAGGTCAACACGTGGTAGTGGCACTATGTAGGAGGGAAATTTGACACATTTAAAAATAGCCAATTATAGGATGCCACGTGTCACGGTTAGTGGTCAAAAAAATCCGATCAGTAGCCACGTGGGTGAGAGCAGCCAATGGGAGGTTGCCAAGTGTCCAATCAGTGGGTTAAAGGCTAACTAGGCTACTGAGTGGGACACTGCATTAGTAAAGTCAGCCAATCACGAGGTGTCATGTTGCACTTCCACATGTGTGAAGCTCGCACGTGTAGAATAGTGTCGTCTTCAACCTTAGGCTGCCAAATGACCTGTGACCACTAGAGGAAGATAGGATCTTCTACCTCCAGAAAATCTGCCACATCGATGAAATAGGGTGAGTCAGATGCCGAAACCACCACCGACCGATAGCCCTGTTAGTTGTTGAGCTCCCTTATATATAGAGCGCCCTCCCACTCAGCCTTCCCACCGCTTGAGAGCCCCATAAAGATAGAGAGTCCCTTTCTCAATGAAGTGCCAACTAGAGCTTCAATGACAGGCCTTTTCTCAACCAAAGGAGCTCTAGTTGGTCGCATCAGAATCTGGGAGAAGTCCTTCAGCTAGTCAAACCTTCAACTGGACCTGAGGACTCCTTGAGGAGCACCAAAGTGATCGTATAGTGAAGCTACTCTAACGTTCCAAAGCAGCTCATCTCCGGCCATCCCAATCTAGGCCATCTTCGACCTTCTCCTGCTGAAATTAACCTCCCACTACACCCTTGAGATACCTCCTGATCCCACCCAATTTCCAGGTAAGCCAATTTCGTCCCCTCTCATCGGAACAGTAGAATTGCAGAGCTCTATCCTTAAGAAACTTCTTTCTTCTAATTCCCGTCGTTTGGCAGCCAATTGCTACATGACTTTATTCTAGTGGAACACCTTTAATGAGTACTAGCTACCTATGTCTAGATCTCTGGCCATCGCCCCTCCACTGGTAAGCTCCCCAAGCTTTCTCTCTCTAAGTCTGCTTCCCGACGAAGCTTGATTGAGCTCGAAACTCAGCCAAATTTGAGAATTCAAAGTGTAGGATGATTGTGGGGAGCTTGAGGAAGAATAGTAGCACAAGAGAAAGAAATTAAGGAGGTTTAGGCGGTCAATTGAACGAGGTAAGAAATTAGAAATCAAAAGCTCAATTTGGGGGAGAAATTAGGATCAATTTGGGAATTTTTCAAAATATGAGAGCTTTTGTGCAATTCTTCGAAATATGAGAGCCAATTGGCAAAAATGAGGAATTTAGGACCAATTAGCGATTTTAAAGGATTATGGGAGCCAAAAGGATAACTTTCGTGAAATAGGGACATTTCAGTGATTTTGGAAATTTTGGGGCAATTTAGTAATTCTTGAAAAATTGGGGCCAATTAGGAAGCTTTAGAAAAATTAGGATTGAATTTCAGTTTGTGAATAATTGGAAACCCATCGTGTAAGTCAGACTACACAAGGACTTGCACTAGAGAGCACACCTCGAATCGGAACCTAGTGGGGCGAACGCGCCCCAACCACCAGGTGAGTGGGAAATTTACAACATTGATTTCGATTGGGATGATGGTCTTACTTTTAATTCAAAATAGGTTTCTCAGAATTTGCCTCCCTTGACTAGGTGACTCCGCTTAAACTATTTGGGAGCTAATTCTGGGACTTGGGCTAGATGATACAAGTAGGCCCAAGGTCGATGGGCACGAGCACATGGATAATCCATTAAAACTTTCAAAATGGATAATCTTTTGTCTCACCTACCTTGCCACGAGCATGTTGTTTGGCCTTGTTGGGTCAAATAGCTGCTGAGTAGAAGTCGGGTCATCGAACCCGTTGGGCTAGTGCGCATAGGGCCGAAGATGAGCTAATGGACTCTTGGGGCTGGTGGGCCAAAGATAATGGCCATAATGAATAAAACTTCTTGATTGTGCATGTAAGAGATGCGGATCCACCAAATCACCCAGTAAGGGTTAGTGGTGGTTCCAAGGGCTGCTCAATGACCTAGGTAGCATAAGGGTGGTCCATCATCTAGTATGTCGAGAAGCTTTGGGAGCTTCATGCGCATGAAGACCGAGGTAGTAGGGGGAAGAGGTCTCATCCTACAAAGCAGACATGAAGTGTGGCTAGGGTTTGAGGGTTGAACAATTAATGTCCACTCAAACTCAGGGTAGAGGCCACGAGCCTCTATCAGGGTGGACGGTAAAGGCGCACTGGTCCACAAGTAGATTAGTCAAGGACTGGTTTGCGATGGTGTGATCCCTTTTTATAATAAAAAGGGTGGTTGATGTATGAACATTATATGAATCATGGAAAAATGGAAAATAATTAAATTAAAAAATTGATCGTTGTAGAAAATTTACCCTCAGTAAGTGTATACTCATTCCCCTCCTTTCATCCCTTTTAGGAACATATAAGCAAAGCTGGGTCAAGTATAATTAATATCCCATCGAAGGCTCAAACCCTCAAGGTATGTCCCACACTATGAATTTCGATCATATTATGGGAACGTGTATCCGTATGACTTTACCTTCTTCTAACCATCAAGGTAGGATTGCCAGGATAGTTCGAGGAAGAGTGGCCTGTTGATCACAGGACTCCGATCCAACCAGGTCGGTGTGTGACATCGTGCCTACTGACTGGGTACTAACTTGGCATCGATCTATTGACCGTCTCGACCCCTGACCGGTTCAATTACCTGAAATTGAAAATTGGTCAGTCCAAGCCCGTTTCAACCGGTTCTCTAAAATTTAAAATTTTATAAATTGTTGTAAATTCATTTTCGATCCAATGGTTGTTTTAATTTTCCAAATTAATGTTTTTATGCCACCTAGAAAAATGAATCTTTAATCGGTTCTGTATGGTTCATCCTACTTCAATCCGGTTCAGGTCCGGTTTGGACTGAACCGGACTTGCAATCACACCCACTTTCACCCATGAGTACTTCCCGTGGTTTTTGGGTATTTATCGACCACTTGGTATCTTCCGATTTCCCGTGTTCTGGACTGGATAAGTCTAGTCCGACCGAGTTCAGTGACGAAAATCGGTCGATTCAGGCTCGATTCGACTAGTTTTCCAAAAATTAAAAAATTCTAAATTCATTTTCTATCTAATGGTTGCCTCAATTTTCCAAATTAATACTTTTAAGCCACCTAGAAAAAATGAATTAAGAAATCAGTTCATTCATGGTTCAACTCGGTTCAATCCAGTTCATGTCTGGTTCACCATGAACCGGTCCAGTTTTCTAATCCAATTTCTTTCATGGTTCTTCCCCATGACTTTTATGACTTCTTGGTCACTTGAGATTTTCCAATTTCCCCTTTTAACCCTTCTTAATCATTTTCGGTTCATTAAATGGTTCATTTTCCTCATTTAAAATGATCGGTTCTTTCCATGTTTCATTAGTCCAAGAGGATGGGTTTCACACATCGACCATCGAGACTAGTGGGTTTTGAAAGTTGGATCTTCAAGGAGTATCTAGCTACTTGAATCATGTTGATTGGTGATATGTAGCTCCTGAAATATCCCTTTTAGTTAGCACACCCACTTAACACAAAATTTGGAACTTGAATGATTTAATTCTACTTCCATACTTACTCATATGGAGCAAGGCCAGTCTCTATGGAACGTTGGTGGTCTAAGGAGTCTATTGAAGTTTTCTCAATTGTCAAGGGTCGTCGAGGCTATCAAAATTGGTCATCGAAGCAACTGCTCTATTTTCGATTGCCAAAGCTCTGGTACTATGCGATCATGCAAGTGCCGGAAAACTAAGAGTTCACGGTTAGGAGAGATGGCAATGGAAAGATGACTTCTACATTCCAAGGACACTAAGATCCCTTTTTGAGGTGGTTGAACGATGGAGCAAGACTCTATACAAGTCGGGTCACCGGAGTTGGGAGCTGTTTGTGTTCCATAGAAAATTTCGGTTGATTTCTGATGAGTTAACACCTGATGTTAATATGGTTGGATTCCAGACTCATGTGACAATCCATCCACAACTTTCCTTCATCATTCCATAGCTTAGGATGAATTAATTTCAACTAGTGGTGTTGCTCGGATTGTTTGTCGAGCATTATTTTAAACCCCGTCCTTTGATAATAAGAAAATCAAGGAAAGACTTGGTCATTTCCAATTAGAATACTAAGTCCGTTTACAAATTGAAATCGATAGAGAAAGGGCAAATAGGGAAATTTATGGATCTCAAGTGACCCAAAGAGTCACCAAAGTCATGAAAAATGATTTTAGGATGGATTGGAGATGAAAACCAAACTGGTTCAAGAGAACCGAATCTGAACCGGATTGAACTAGTTTGGACCGGTTTGAACCACTATTGAATCTGATGCTAAATTTTTTTTTAGGTAACGTAGAAAATTTCAATTGGAGAATTGTGGCCACCATTTGATAGATAATGAATTTAGAAATTTTTAATTTTGAAAATTTTGGTCGAATCGGGCTTGAACTGGCCGATTTAAGCTTTGAACACGGTTTGGACCGGTCCAGTCTAGTTCGGAACAGTATCATCTTCTTCCTTCAGATGACAGCACTATTTACTCACCGGAAAATTGAGCAGCGCCAGCGAAGATGAAAAGTTTTTGGCCAGGGGGTTTCAGGCAATGAATGACCACCATTAAGGCACCAATCGAATGGCCAAGAAGTCCTTGAGCTTCCTATATAAAGAGCCCCTCCTTATTCATCCTCTCCATACCTGAAAACTCCAATTTCTGGCAAAGCTCGAACCAGAGCTGTGATATAGGGTCTTTTTTTAGCCAAAGAAGGCATGGTTGGATTCTTTAGAACTGGGGAGAAGTTAGCTACCCAACAGTAGTCTCCATTTGCTCTAAGGGTCGTCGGAGAGATGATGACATGATCAAACAATGAAGCAGCTTTGGCGGACCGAACCAGCCCTATTTTGGCCAAGCTGAAATCGGTAAATTTGAGCCCTTCTCAGGCCAAACCAAGCCCACCCACCACCTCCATAGTCCTTCTACAATTGAATTAGAGCTGAAAGGTAAGCCAATTTAGATCCACTCTATAATTTTTTACCAATGCTAAAGAGAGAACCGACAGAACTTTCATGATAAAATTCTCACTCAATTCGGCATCCATTAATGCAAGTCCTGATCCTATGAGAAATCTCAGGACAAGAGCTATCTGTCCAGATAAAAAGCTCGGATCGTCGCGTCCCCGACGG
The DNA here is from genome assembly GCA_030064435.1 of Trapa incisa. Taxonomy (NCBI): domain Eukaryota; kingdom Viridiplantae; phylum Streptophyta; class Magnoliopsida; order Myrtales; family Lythraceae; genus Trapa; species Trapa incisa. The sequence goes on along the minus strand of CM057779.1, from coordinate 16,526,532 downwards.
TAAGCTTTCAAAGCTTTCTCACTCTAACTCCAGTTTTTTGGCAAAGCTCCGTTTGAGCTCATTTCGGCATCAAATCGTGCAATTGAATTGTATGAAGTTATAGGAACTCCAATCTAACTTCAATTTCAACAATTAAACTCATTTGATTAGTCAATTTGATTAAATCAAATTCGGCTGTGTTAGAAGGTTGAAATTGGGGAAAAATTGTGTGAAATTTGAGATTTTCAAAAATTCAAGTAACTAAAGTGCAATTTCATAAAATTGAGGGCCAATAGGGCATGATAAAGATATTGGAGGACCAATTGGAAAAATTTTGGAATTTTTGGGGTAAAACATACCATTTTTGTAAAGTAGAGGCAAATGGTAATTTTGGAAAATATGGGGACCAAATTGGAAATTTAGGAAATTGAACACCTTTTTGTGGATTTGAATATATTTAGGTCCCAAAGTGAATTTTAAAAGTTTTGTGACTTAATTTGAGGAAAAACCAGCATTTAGGACTAAAAGTAAAGAAAAATAACTTTAGGGACCTAAGTGCAAATAAATGAAAAGTTTGATTTTCTCATTCATTTGTAATGAATGAAAGCTTTTAGGCCAAAGGATAATGAACAAGAATGTTCATATCGTGTAGCAACAGGAAGTACCGGGAAAGCTAGCTAGGACAAGTTCGCGTAAAGGCAACAAGCTGGCTAAGAGTAAATTCATTGCACTATCGGGTGAGTGGAAATTTAATATCATACCCGATTGGGATGATAAACATCTTAAAAATGAAAACCCACTGCTAAGTGGTATTTTAAACATCACACCTAAGAGGAGTGATGTGAAAATCACACGAAAAAACTACTTACCGGTTGTAAGTAGATCATACCTGGTTGGTATGATGAAACTTCCTAGAAAGAAGTAGAAAACCAGCTTTTCGGTTATAAGCGTAGACATCTTCATACCTAGTTGGTTTGATAGAGAAATGAAAAGGTTTATTTTGTCGGAAGTGTTCTCCCTTGACTATGTGCTGCTACTTAAAATTTTTGGGAGACCTTCTTGACGGAAGCTCTAATATCTCATATAGGTCGAAGGCCTCAGTTTTGGAACTTGGGGGCTAATATGCCCGATTTTGAAAATCTTGAACAGTGGGCCCTAAGCTAGTTGGCATGAGCAGGAGCTCATAAACAAATATGATTATTAAGCCATGAAAACTTAAGTAAATGAGTTGTTTAGACATGGTACCGAGATAGGACCGACATACTCAATGGACTAGTGGTAGTGCGACATGACAGGTCTTCGAACTAGTCAAGACAAACAGCTACAGGTCTAGTTGAGAGTCGAGGCCATTGGATCAGTGGCACCACAGATTATATGGCTTTTGTGAAAAATTGTTAATTTTTGCATGCACTATGTTACAGGACCTTCAAGATGCCCAAGATGGGTAGTAATGTGTCTTATGGCTCTGGACGACCTGGTGGAGATAAGGGCAGTTAGTTGTACCAAATGTCTTGCAAAGCTCGACGTAGCTTCATTGCGCATGAGACCATGGTGGGGACGGGATGAGGTCTCTATCCTCATATGGACACAGAGTATTTTGGTTTGAGGGTAGGACGTCAGAGACATTGACTCTGACTTTGGTATAAGTCAGAGACTTTTATCAAGATGGATGGTAAAGACGCTCTGATCCACAAGTGGGTATAGCCGGCATAACGGCATCTCACAAATGTGTGTGATCCCTTCATGATGAAGGGCTTGTTGTTTGTGAAACACACCGAATATGGAAATGGGAAAAGGTTATGATAACCTTGGAAATAATTTGAGAATCCTTGGAAAAGAATTGGTAAACCTTGGAAAAAGATTTAAAAACCAGAACTTGAGAAAAATGTTTTTAAAGAATATAAGGAGTCTGCCACACTCTAATTCAAACTATTTTATAAGAAACTGATGTTTCAAACACCCATTCACTCAGTTGTCGAACTCACCCCCTCCCTTTACCCCTTTTCAGGTAACCGAGAGAAAAACCTACCTAAAGACATTCCGCTAGCTAAACCTACAAGACAAGTATGTATGTTTAAATTATTTGGTTTTGATTAATGTTATTCTAGGAAAGGTGCAGGTATAAAGGACGCCTTAGTCCTCACAGTTTAAAGAAGGGGAAAACCCTTAATAAACTGGGAGAGTGGCAAGTTGCTTATGGGGATTCGACCAAACTAGGTCGGGGCATGATAACTTAAGTGGTATCAGAGCCTATTTCCTCAAATATATAATCAAGATTAGAAAATATAGTAACTAATAGGATTGATCTTAAAATTTTCAGAATAACTCCAAAGAAAAGAACCAAGAGAACTAGGGTTGTAGTCTCCAACACTGCCCAACCACCCCTACCTGTAGAAACTCCTAGAGAAGCCCAAACAACTCCTCCTAGACTCAGCACGAAGCACCAAAGATTGTACGAGCAATTCACCCGTGTATTTGGGCAACCTAACCACGTCTCTAAGGCAGGCACCAATTCTCGGGTTGAACCGGAGGAAGTGCAATCCCATCCTTCCCCTGTTAACCATCCCCTTCCAATAAACATTCCCAAAAACCCCCAAGACTCTCCGACAACTAGAGTGTAAACCCTTCCTCGGAGAAAAGGATGTTGGTGCCACCATGGATTGGCTAGCAAACATTAAGAAGCTAATGGGAATCGTCAGGATACCACCAGAGGATATGGTGATCCTAAAGAATTCTTCCTAGAGGGAAGCGCCAAGCGATGGAGGGATAATGTCGGAAACCTACATACCACCATCCCCACTTAGGAACAGCTCGAGGAGAGGTACTCAGAGGAGTACTTGGCGCCTCATTTGATAAATGAGAAGAAGTAGGAGTTCATTCGGCTTCAGCAAGGGCTTAACTCCATACCAGAGTACAAGATGAAATTCAATAAGTTAAGACCCTGTGCTCCTGACCTAGTTGGACCAGCAGACATATGTCAGAGGTTCATAGACGGTCTCAATATGGACATTCAAGACCATATGGGAGTATTAGGACAGCCTACGGACTTGATAGCAGTAATCAGTATGGCTCATGAGTGTGAGCGACTGGTGCAGACCCAACACCGTCGAATGGAGCAGACAACCTAAAAGGAGGATAAGGGTCCAAATCGTCAGGGAGGACAGAAGGAGCATAACGGCACAAAATGGAGAAATAGAATGGTATTTCAAAGGAGAAGGGACATACCACCACCTCCCCAAAGAGTGGTCCCCACCTTACCTCAAGGAAACCCTCGCTGTCCAAGGTGTCAAAAGAACCATGAGGGAGCATGCTTTACCTGCTTTGCATGCGGACAAGTGGGGCACTTTGCAAAGGACTATCTCACTCTTAGGGAGAACAAGCAGAGGAATACTCTTGGACCATGTCAAGGGAACCCCAGGAACCCTAGGCCAGATGCTACAACACGAGTACCAGCTAGGGTATACAACCTCATCCAGGAAGAGGCTAGAAGAGACCTTAGCATTGTAGCAGGTACATCCCAAAACCCTCCAAACTAGTTCAAGAGAATCATGTAAACAAAAAATTTTTAGTTAATAAAGAAAAGCTTTCTTCTAAAATATATGCTTTTTCAATCAGGGGTATATTCAACTAAGGAGACAACAAGTCTATGCCCTCTTTGACTCCGGAGCTGAGATATCCTTCATCAAGGAAGAATTGATTTCAAGTATACCCCTAGAACCCACTCCACTAGAACAAAGTCTCAATATCCTCACGCCTTTAAGAAAAGGGTTAAACAGGAATAAACAATTAAAAGGATGTGAGATAAAGATTGGAGGAATCAAACTTGAAGCTAACTTGATTCCATTACCCTTGAAGGAGGTTGAGGTAACCCTTGGAATGGATTGGTTAAGTAACCATCAGGCTAGGATGGATTGTGGAAAGAAGACGGTGACCTTCCACACTCCCGAGGCGAATGGATTAAAGTTCCAAGGTGATCGAAGGAAAAGCGAAGTACAGATGGTGTCCCACTTGAATCCCACTTGAAAGCCCAAAAGATGATATAGAAAGGTTGTACAGCTTTCTTGGTAATGGTTATCCATGAAGATTCTGAAGAGAAGAGGCTTGAAGACATTTTGGTAGTTAGGAACTACCCAGAAGTATTTCTAGAAGAACTATTCAAACTACCTCCAAGTCAGCAAGTAGAGTTCACCATAGAAATAATTACAGGAACAAACCACATATCCCAAGCCCCATATCATATGGCTCCGGCGGAATTGAAATAATTGAAAGAGAAATTGGACGAATTACTAGAGAAGGATTTCATACGTCCTATCTTATTCATAAAGAACAAGGACAAAAATATGAGACTGTGCATAGACTATAGGAAGCTAAACCAGGTCACCATCAAGAACCGATACCCACTTCAGCGAATAGACGACTTATTCGATCAATTAAAAGGAGTAGCTTACTTCTCCAAAATAGACCTTCGGTCATGCTATCATCAACTCAAGATTCAAGAGTAGGACATTCCCAAAATGGCATTCCAATCTAGATATGGACATTACGAGTTCAGAGTCATGCCATTCAGATTAATGAATGCCCCTGCAGCCTTCATGGACTTGATGAACTGTATGTTCCAACCATATTTGAACAGCTTCTATTCATAGATGACATCCTTATATACTCACAAACCAGGTTGGAACATGAAGAGCATTTGGAAATCACCTTGAAGATATTAAAGGAAAATCAATTATATGCAAAATTCTCCAAAAGTGAGTTCTGGTTGCAGGAGGTAAGATTCTTAGGACAGATAGTGTTCAAGGATGGAGTTAAAGTAGATCTAGCCAAGGTGGAATCCATATCGAATTGGAAGGCTCCAAGAATCCTCCAAAAATATGAAGTTTCTTAGGTCCGGTAGGATACTATAGACGGTTCGTGCAAGACTTTTCTAAGATAACAGCCCCTCTAACTTGACTCACCAAGAAAGGAGTTGAGTATAAGTGGGATGAAAGCTGAGATAAGTCTTTACTGGAGTTAAGGACTCGATTGACTACTGCATCGGTACTCTCCTTACCTGACCATAATGCGGGAGAGTATACTGTCTATAGTGATGCATCCGAACAAGGACTCAGATGTGTCTTGATGCAACAAGGGAAGTTTATCGCTTATGCCTCGCAATAACTTTAAGTACATGAAAGAAACTACCCAACTCATGATCTAGAATTAGCTGCAATAGTGTTTGCCCTAACAATTTGGTGACACTACCTTTACAGGGTAAAGTGTAAGATATACACATATCATAAGAGTCTTAAGTACTTCCTAACTTAGAAGGAGTTAAATCTCCGCCAGAGGAGATGGTTGGAATTGGTTAAGGACTATGACCTTGTGATAGAATATCACCCCAGAAAGGCAAATGTGGTAGCATATGCCTTAAGTCGCAAGTACCAAACTGAGGCGACACAAGTAAAGACGAGATACATACCCTTGTTGCAACAATTGGGAAGAATGGAGATGGACCTAAAAATGGACAAGCGGGAAAGGTGTATGGTGGCTAACGTGGTAGTGAGGCCCAGTCTAACAGAGCAGATCCAGGTTCAACAAAAGTGGATAAGGAGCTTCAACAATACATGGACTCGATTAATAGAGAAACTAAACCGGACTATGACCTGCGAAGTGATGGGGTGCTGACCTACAACGGTGTATGCAATGCATCCGGGCAGTACCAAGATGTACTGCACCCTCAAACAAGGATAATGGTGGAAAGGTATGAAGAGGGACATTGTGGAATATGTAGCACGATGCTTGTCCTGTCAATAGATAAAATCAGAGCATTAGAAATCGTCAGGACTGCTGCAACCCTTACCAATTCTGGAATGGAAATGGGAGCACATCACCATCGACTTTGTCACGGGACTACCGGTGACAAGAAAGGGTCGAGATGAGATTTGGGTCATCGTGGATAGATTGACCAAATCAGCTCATTTCCTTCTCATAAGAGTGACGAACACAGTGGAACAACTGGTCATCTTATACATGAGGGAGATAGTGAGACTTCATGACGTTCCGGTGAGTATAGTATCAGATAGAGATCTAAGATTTACTTCAAGGTTTTGGCCAAGTTTACAAAGCACTATGGGAACCAAGCTCCACTTGAGCACGGCGTTTCATCCTCAAACAGATGGGCAGTTTGAGGAAACCATTCAAACCTTGGAGGACATGCTAAGAGCGTGCGTACTCACCATGAACAAAGGCTGGGAAGAATACTTGTGTCGGATGGAATTTGCTTACAATAATAGCTATCAGGCCAGTATTCAGATGGCTTCATATGAAGCCCTTTATGGACGACCAAGTCGTACCCCTCTATTTTGGGAAGAAGTCGGGGAAAGAAGGCTAGAAAGGGTAGAACTAATCGAGGATGCCACGAAGAAGAGAAAACTAATCAGGAGTTGCCTTAAGACTGCACAAGATAGGCAAAATAGTTATGTGGATCATCGAAGGAAAGATCTAGAGTATGAGGTAGGAGATCAAGTATTTCTCAAAGTGTCCCTATAGAGGGGAATACTAAGGTTTCAGCAAAGAAAAAAGTTGAAACCAAGGTATATTAGTCCATATCCCATCATTTAAACGATAGGGTTAATGGCCTATAAATTGGAACTAACTCTAGACCTGCAGAGAATACACAATGTATTCCATATCTTTGTGCTTCGGAAGTATTAGCCTAATCTAGCCATGTATTGGACTGACCTCCATTGGAACTAGAAGAGAACCTAACCTATCAAATGGAACCAGTATGAATCATTGACCAGAGGGATAAGAATTTAAGGAATAAGAGGATTCTTATGGTCATGGTTCTGCGGTAGAACGGACCCATGCAGTAAGAGACATAGGAAACCAAAAGAATGATTAGGGATAGTTACCCTCAATTATTTGGCATGTAACTATTTTGGGGACAAAACCCCTAAAAGGAGGGGAGAGAGTTGTAAACTCCATCCTTTGATAATAAGGAAACTAGGGAAAGAACCGGTCATTTCCAATTCAAAAATCGAGTCGATTTACAAACTAGAACCGATAGAGAAAGGGCAAACAGGGAAATTTATGGATCTCGAGTGACCCAAAGAGTCACCAAAGTCATCAAAAATGACTTTAGATTGGATTGGAGATGAAAATCAAACTGGTTCAAGTGAACCGGATCCGAACCTGTTTGAACCTGTCATGCCCCAACCCAATTTGGTCGGATCCTCGTGAGCAACCCACCACTCTCCCTATTTATTAAAGGGTTTCCCCTTATTATAAACTGTAAAGAGTAAGGCGTCCTTTAAACCTGCACCTTTTCTTAGAATAACATAAATCAAAACTGCATAATAACTTAAATTTTATAATACCTGTCTCACAGGCGTCTTAGTTGATGGTATTTAAGGGTAGGCTTTCTGAAATTACCTGAAAGGGATATAAGGGAGGGGGTGAGTACAACTACTCAGTGAATGGGTTTTACAAAAACCTTTAACTTTAGGAAAAAGATTTGTTTTGGAGTGTGTCAGACTCCTTTCTTTCAAAAGTTCTTTGATTTCAAATCTCGATTTTTACCACCATTTCTTTATTTAATCATGGTGTGTCATCACTCAACACACATCCTTCATCATGAAGGTTAAACATGCATTTGCAGGTCAATACATCCACTAAACCCACTTGTGTCTTCGGAACGACTTTACCGGCCACTCAAATAAAAGTACGTCCACTTCTACCCTAAGAATGAGTAGATGTTCGTGACATTCGACCCTCAATCTTGAAATCAATTCTTTGTGTCCGTATTAGGACAGAGACCTCATCTCGTCCCCACTCCGTTCTCTTGCGCTTAGTACTACTCCAAATTTTGCACGGTCACCTGGTACGATGAACAACCCTTATACTTACCGGGTCGTCCAGGGCCTTTAGGATGCATCACTACCCCTCATGGGCATCTTGATGATCCTAAAATAATAGTGCATGCACAAACAGTATTTTCTTATCATGCCATATAATTTGTGGTGCCACTAGTCCAATGGCCCCGACCCTCAACTCAACCCGCAGTTGTTTGTCTTGGCTAATCCGTCGACCTGTAATGTCGCATTGCCGGTCCTATCTTGGTACCATGGCCAAACAATTCTCTTATTTAAAGTTTTATGGTATATAACTCATCTTTGTTTACGAGCTCCTCCTCGATCCAACTGGCCTTGGGCCAACTTTATGAGATTTTCAAAATCGGGCATATTAGCCCCCAAGTTCCAAAATTGAGGCCCCCAGCCTATAAGAGCTATTCGAGCTCCCGTCAAGAAGGTCTCCCAAATAGTTTAAGCATTGGCACACAGTCAGAGGAGAGCACTTCTTACAAAAATATATTTTCAACTGTCCATTATACCGACCGGATATATGGACATCTCCGCTCATAACCGATGAACGGGTTTTCAACTTCCTTCGAGTAAGTTTCAACATACCAACTAAGTATGATCTACTTACAATTGGTAAGTAGTTTTTTCGCATGATTTTCACATCACTCCTCTAAGTTGTGATGTTTAAAATACCACTTGATAGTGGGTTTTCATTTCGAAATACTTATCATCCCCAACCAGGTATGATATAAAATCTCACTCACAACTGGTAAGTGGTTTTTAACTTTAAGTTGTGCTCATCATCCCAATTGGGTATGACGTTAGTAAACCCACTCACCCGTTAATGTCATGAATTCCACTAGGCCGGTTCTTCATATTCACGTGAGCTTGTCCTTGCTGGCGTTCCCGGTACTTCGTGTTCCTACACGATATGAACATCTCGTTTCATTATCATTCGGCCTAATAGCCTTCATTCATTCCAAATGAATGAGAAAGCCAAACTTTCATTTATTTCCAATTAGGATCCTAAAGTTATTTCTCTTAAACTTTAAGTCCCTAATGTCGGTTTTTCCTCAAATTGAGTCCCAAAATTTTTTTTAAATTTATCAAAGGACCTCAATTTATTCTATTTCACAAAAAGAGGTTTAAATTTCCAAATTTCCAATTTGGTCCCTCATCTTTTCCAAAATTACCATTTTCCTTTCCTTTACAAAAAATGATAAATTTTACCCCAAAAATTCTAAAATTTCTCAATTGGCCCTCTAACATTTTTATCATGCCAAATTGACCCTCAATTTTAGGAAATTCCATTTCGGTCCTTCGAATTTTTGAAAATCCCCAATTTTCCTGCCAATTCCATCTTCTTAATACAGCCGAATTTGATTTAATTAAATTGGTCGATCAAACACTTCCCATTGTTGAAATTGAAGTTGAAATTGAGTTTCTACATGTTCATACGATTCTCTAGCAATTTGAATCGCAAGTTTTAACGTCGGGACGAGCTCAAACAGAGCTTTGTCGGAAAATGAACTGTAGAGAGAGAAAGCTTCAATTACTCACTAGTGAAGACACGACGGTCTGAGCTTTCGATCTAGGTAGATAGCTCTCATCCTGAGGTTCATCCTATAATCAAGAATCGCATCAATTGATGCTGAATTGAGTTAGAATTTCATCATTGAAATTCTGTCGGTTCTCTCTCTAGCACTAGCTGAAAATTGTAGAGGAGAGTCGAATTAGCTTACCTTTCAGTCCTAATTCGGCCATGGGAGGGCTGAGTAAGTGTTGGGAAGGCTTGGTTTGGCCTGAGGAGGGCTCGAAATGGCTGATTTCAGCTTGGCCGAAATAGGGCAGCTTCAGCCCGCCGTAGCTGCTTCACTGTTCCATCATGCCGACACCTCTCCAGTGATTCTTGGATTGACTGGAGTTTGCTATCAGATAGCTGACTTCTTCTCGGTTCTAAAGAGCCCAAGCTCTCCTTTCGAGGTTAAGAAAAATGTTCAAGTCAAAGCTCTAGTTCGAGCTCTCCTTTCGAGGTTAAGAAGGCAAGCACGCTTAACTTCAGAATTCTTATGGGATATCGTTCACCTAAACCAATTTAGTTTTTCTCTTCTAATTTGTCTTAAGTTTCTTTTCCAAGGTTTAATGAACCCTTTGGATCACTTGGAAGTTGTAAATTTCCAAATTGCTTGTTCCCAAATGATCGAGTTTGTAAACCATCTCGATTTTCTTACTCAGTTTAACCAGTTCTTTTCCCGATTTTCCTTAACTCAAAAGTGCAGGGTTTACAACTCTCCCCTCCTTTTAGGAGTTTTGTCCCCAAAACTTAATTAGCAATCTTGCATGAGGAACCATTTTCTTTGATGTCCATTTGTTGTTTGTTGAACATGCAAACTCTTCTTTTATTCTTTCAATTAGCCCTTTTTACCTCCTTCACTTAAGGGATTTCTTTTCCTTTATATTATTTTCTCCCTCCATGGATTTTATCATAACTAGACATACCATATTTCAGGGTATATCCGTAGATTCATATCTTCCTTTGCTTAGAGCAACATTTTTCCCTTTGAGATTCCATACTCAAGATTTGGGAATTCTAAGATAACTAATCGTTCTCGTGTCTAGTTATCCTTTTGGTAGTTGAAATCTTTAGCTCGTTGTTCTTCGAGCGTTACGTACTTGTTTCCACAGTTTTTCTTTATTATCACTTTTTTGTCCTATTTTGACCCTTCCTTCATTCGTTGTCTATTATAACTTTGGTCCAAATTTTTTTTATATTCGACCTTGTCATGCTTATTAGCCAACTCTTCCTTACTTTGAGTCATATTCTCCTCGACATTGTTAGGCTTACATGCCCCATACAACATGGTATTTTCTAGCACCTATCCTTGTCCATTAAATTCTTAGAACATCTCCTTGAAGGTCTCTCTTAGCTTTTCGACCTTTCAGGGATCGTATAACTTCATCCCTATTGTCTTTTGATAGCATTCCTCAACTATCCTTTTTACCATTATCCTCTCCTCCATCATGCCTTTGAAGTTATGTCTCACATAACCGCATGGATTCCTCTTACCAACTCATCCTACCCCAACTTCTTTATTGGATCTTTTCGGTTCCAATTGATTGGGTTTTCCAATACTATATCGACAAGTTGGGATTCATTCTTTCTTAGGTCCATCCTCGTTCCTAATGACATCCTTTACTCAAGGATTTTACTTTGGCCTTAATCCATTCTTACTTGTTTGCAATCATTTCACAATTTTATATACCGAGTTGATTCCTTTCGGTCTACATATCAAGTTGCTTGATTTGGGGAGTTTGCCTTTTTACGGTTTCATTCTCTACTATTTCCTTCAAAGTAGAGACTTTTACCTTAGGAGTTACATGTTCAACCTTCTTACCATTTCTTGAAGGTTGCCTTTCTTCATCTCCTTACACCCTTTGTATATTGGGGCATTTGCCCGCTTTCAGTCCTCCATTATCTTAAATTTTCCATTCCAACCCTTATTCCTTATTTGAGTAGCTTCCGATTATCGGTTTTATTTCGTGTACTCCACCCTATGGCCAGCCATCCACTCTTTAGGCTCTATTATGCGAGTGTGGACCACAATCCATCTTGATATTAGTGGTTGTTCCCCCTTAACCACTTCTTATTTAGGGAGCTTACTTTCCCAAGGTTTCTCGGACGTTCTTTCCTTTATTTTCTTATTATATGGGTAGTCTACCCATTCTTACTTGTTACGGCATCTATTGATGTTATCTTTCTACCTACTCGTTCCTTGGGTTTAACTTACTCCTTAGGTTCTCCTAGTATGCTTCCCTTGGTTCTTTCACCTCACCATGCACTTCATTTGCAAGTTCGTCTCCTCATCCCTCGTCACTTGGTCCCATTACTTCTTAGTTGGGACATGTATCCCTCCTCAGCGTTTCCTCCCTTGGTGAGATTCTTTCCCTTTCTCTCGGAATTCCTTCTTGATTTGTTTTCATACATATATATCCTTGAATGACATCCTTTGATGCCATCCACCTTCGTTTACCTTTTACTCTTGAAGTCTTGTAGGTACATCCTTTGTACCCCATCCTCATTCCAACTTGTACCCCTGTACACGTCTATTTCCTTTAAGTAGAGCTCAAATCCTCCTTATTTCCAAATCTCTTAATCATCATGTGAGAGGCTTACTTAATCTTCTCCTGGCTTTGTGTTTGGTAGTCAACCGTTCTTGGCCATTGATCTCTTTAAGGATTTCCTCCATCCTTCTTTTCCAAATATTTGGCTTTCCACCTCTCCCTTCTTTACTAGAGATTAAATTTATGACATTCACAAGGGTTAGTTCATTAACAGACTCGTCCCTACTATTCTCTTTGTCCAATTATCTTGAGACAGTTGTCTCTCGAGTCTTGTTGTCCTTAACGCCCATCCCATTACCCTTTTTAGGGTGTAGTCCTTACTACTTCCCATTCCTCCTTAGAGCGTCGTTTATTCTCCTTAACTATCTCGTTGGTATGATTTGCTTCCTTTGCTATGTTGGTCCGAAACTTGACTTCTCTGCTCTTTCCAAAGTAAGTCGTACTTATCTTCCCAAAATATCCCATTTTTCGTCTAATGCTCGACTTGTCTGCTCTTGTAGAGGTGCTTCCTTCCTTGCTCCCAAATGGCTAGAAATTTCTTCTTAAGGAAAAATTCTCTTCATATACCATTTATTTTATTTGTGGTTAATTGAGGTCCTACCTTTAGTCCTTTTCCTCCCTCATCTAGTTGAGGCACACCATTACACCATCATTGAGGGACAGAAAGTTTTAGGAACTCAAAATTTACTTTCATTAGGTCGGGAAGTACCAACCATTATGCTAGAAACTTGAAGAGCTTCCTCCTATGTGTGGTTGAAGTTTCGAGCAGGAGTCATATTTTATGTGGTGGAATACTTTCGGATTCATGTAGCTATAGAGGCGTTGTTCTTGAAAGGTATTGTTCTAAATCCTTGCGATGTGGGGCAATCCTTCACTTCATGCCCCATTTCTCTTACACCTATAACAGGTTATCTTGATACTTGTCCTTAGTAATGTTAAGCACTTTCTCGAGTAGTGTTCCTATTGTCCTCTCCTTGTAACAGGTCATTTCCTTGCCCATTAGTTACTACCAGAGTTCTCACTCCTTAGTCACCTTGTCGGTTTTCTTGTCGAGCCTTCTTTGTCTACTAGTTTTCCCCTAAGAGTTTCTCCTAGACTCTTTAGTCTTTTGGTTCATTTCCTTATTTGGGATGGGATTCTCCTCGGTCCCCACGGTTTGTTTGGTTACTTTTCTTGGGGCAATGTTCCTATAGTTGAGGCGTAGGCTTACATCCCTTTTTTTCTGAGAGACATGGTTTCAGGAACATGGAATTCTTCATTAATGCAAAAGGAATACAATATGTTAGGGTCTTAACCATATTACAAAGAGGTGGTTATCAAATAGATAGAAGGCTACGGGGTGTTTGATAAGCATCCTCTATGGTAAGGTTATAAGCCCTAGTAGGTGTTCTTGGTTTCAGGCTTGGCTCCCTTTGTACTCAGGGGTGTGACCTCAACAAGTCCAAGCATCATCCTCTTGGATACTTTAGATTTCTACCATGCCCCAGGCATTTAGGAAGCTTCTAGAGTTGTCTTCCTATGAGCACAGGGTGCTGAGCAGAGTCATTCCTAGTTTTCTTGGTTCCTCTCCTAAGAGCCTTCTAAAAATTTTAAGATAAATCCTATTAGTTACTATATTTTCTAGTCTTGATTATGTATTCGAGGAAACAGGCTCTGATACCACTCTAGTTGTCATGACCCGACCCTATTTGGTCGGATCCCCGTGATCAACCCGCCACACTCCCAGTTTATTAAAGGGTTTCCCCTTATTATAAAACATAAAGAGTAAGGCGTCCTCTAAACATGCACCTTTTCCTGGAATAGCATAATCAAAACTGCATAACATTTTAACTTCAACAAACCTATCTCACAGGTGTCTTAGTTGATGGTTTTTAAGGATAGGCTTTCCAAAATTTCCTGAAAGGGATATAAGGGAGGGGTGAGTACGACTACACAGTGAATGGGTTTTTAAAAAACCTTTAACTTTAGGAAAAAGATTTGTTTTGGAGTGTGCTAGACTCCTTTCTTTCAAAACTTCTTTCATTTCAAATCTCAATTTTTACCACCATTTCTTTATTTAATTACGGTGTGTCATCACCCAACACACATCCTTCATCAAGAAGGTTAAACATACATTCGTAGGTCAGTACGTCCACTGAACCCACCTGTGGCTTCGGAGCGACTTTACCGGCCACTCAGATAAAAGTATGTACACTTCTACCCTGAGAATGAGTGGATGTTCGGGACATCCGACCCTCAATCCCAAAATCAATTCTTCGTATCTATATGAGGACAGAGATCCCGTCCCCACCCTAGTCTCATGCGCTTAGTGCTACTCCAAATTCTGCATGGTCACCTGGTACGACGAACTGCCATTATACTCATCGGGTCGTCCAGGGCCCTTAGGATGCATCACTACCCCTCATGGGCATCTTGATGATCCTGAAATCATAGTGCATGCACAAACAGTATTTTCTTATCATGCCATATAATCTGTGGTGCCACTGGTCAAATGGCCCCGACCCTCAACTCAACCCGCAGTTGTTTGTCTTGACTGGTCTGTCGACCTATCATGTCGCACTGCCGAAAGTTGACTGAGTATGTCGGTCCTGTCTTTGTACCATGGACAAACAATTCTCTTATTTAAAGTTTTATGGCATATAACTCATGTTTGTTTACGAGCTCCTACTCGTGCCAACTAGCCTTGGGCCAACTTTACGAGATTTTCAAACTCGAGCATATTAGCCCCTAAGTTCCAAAACCAAGGGCCTCGGCCTATAAGAGCTATTCGAGCTCCAGTCAAGAAGATCACCCAAATTGTTTAAGCAATGGCACAAAGTCAAGGGTGAGCACTTCTGACAAAAATATATTTTTAACTGTCCATTATACTGACCGGGTATAAGGACATCTCCGCTCATAATCTATGAACGGGTTTTCAACTTCCTTGAAGTAAGTTTTATCATACCAACAAGATATGAACTACTTACAACCGGTAATTAGTTTTTCTGCATGATTTTTACATCACTCATCTAAGTTGTGATGTTTAAAATACCACTTGATAGTGGGTTTTCATTTCGAGATATTTATCATCCCCAATCGAGTAAGATATAAAATCCCACTCACAACCGGTAAGTGGTTTTTAACTTTAAGCTGTGCTCATCATCCCAACCAAGTATGATGTTAGTAAACTCACTCACCTATTAATGACATGAATTCCACTAGACTAGTTCTTTGTATTCACGCGAGCATGTTCTTGTTGGCGTTCCCAATTGACCCTCAATTTTAGGAAATTGCATTTCGGTCCTTCGAATTTTCGAAAATCCTCAATTTTCTCCCTATTCCAATTTCATAACACAGCTGAATTTTATTTCATCAAATTCACAGATCAAACACTTCCCATTGTTGAAATTGAGTTTTTACATGTTCATACGATTCTCTAGCAATTTGAATCTCAAGTTTTAACACAGGGACGAGTTCAAACGGAGCTTAGTAGGAAAATGAACTGTAGAGAGAGAAAGTTTCTATTACTCACCGGTGAAGGCACGACGGTCCAAGCTTTCGATCTAGGTAGATAGCACTCGTCTTGAGGTTCATCCTAGAATCAACAGACGCATCAATTGATGCTGAATTGAGTTAGAATTTCATCATTGAAATTTTGTCAGTTCTCTCTCTAGCACTGGCTGAAAATTACAGAGGAGAGCCGAATTAGCTTACCTTTCAGTCCTAATTCGTCTGTGGCAGGGCTGAGGAAGTATTGGGAGGGCTTGGTTTGGCCTAAGTAGGGCTTGAAATGGCCAATTTCAGCTTGGTCGAAATAGGGCAACTTCGGTCTGCTGGAGCTGCTTCACTATTCCATCATGCCAGCACTTCTCCAACGTTTCTCAGATTGACTAGAGTTTGCTATCAGATAGCTGAGTTCTTCTTGATTCTAAAGAGCTCGATCTCTCCTTCTGAGGTTAAGAAAAATGTTCAAGTTGAAGCTCTGGTTCGAGCTTCACCGGGAAATGGAGCAGTAGAGAGCGAGATAGATAAGTGTTCAGGAGTAAGGAGAATGAATGGGGCTTACCTCTTTATATATCTGTAAAATCATGTATTAAATGGGAGAGATTTATTACTAGTATTAATATTGCCATAAATTATTGGTATTAATTCCAATAATTTAATTTAGGTAACCCATCCTCGCACTACTCTCAAGCAAGCATGCTTAACTTTAGAATTCTTAAGGGATCTCATTCAACTAAACCAATTTGAATTTTCTCTTCTAACTTGTCTCAAGTTTCTTTGCCAAGGTTTAATGAACCCTTTGGATCACCTGTTAGTTGTAAATTTCCAAATTGCTTGTTCCCAAATGATCGGGTTTGTAAACCGGCTCAGTTTTCTTACTCGATTTGACCAATTCTTTTCTCGATTTTCCTTAACTCAAAAGTGTGGGGTTTATAGAATCACTATTGATCAGGATGTAAATTCATTTTTAGGTGGCTTAGAAAATTCCAATTTGAGAATTTTTGGTAGACCTTCTTGACAGGAGCTCAAATAGCTCATATAAGTCGGAGGCCTCGGTATAGAAACATGGGGCTAATATGCCCAATTTTGAAAATCTCAAACAGTAGGCCCTAGGATAGTTGGCACAAGTAGGAGCTCGTAAACAAACATGATTATTAAGCCATGAAAACTTAAGTAAATGACTTGTTTGGCCATGGTACCAAGATAGGACCGACATATTCAATGGACAAGCGGCAGTGCGACATGACAAGTCTTTGCACTAGTCAAGACAAACAACTGCAAGTCGAGTTAAGAGTTGGGGCCGTTGGACCAGTAGCACCACAGATTATATGGCTTATGTGAAAAACTGTTAATTTGTGCATGCACTATGTTATGGGACCTTCAAGATGCCCAAGAGGGGTAGTGATGTGTCCTAGGGCTCTGAACGACCTGGTGGAGATAAGGGCAGTTAGTCGTACCAGAAGTCTTGCAAAGCTCGACGTAGCTTCATTGCGCATGAGACCGGGGTGGGGACAGGATGAGGTTTTTGTCCTCATATGGGCACGGAGTATTTTGGTCTGAGGGTAGGATGTCAAAGACGTTCACTCATACTTCGGGTAGAAGTCAGAGACTTCTATCAGGATGGATGGTAAAGACGCTCTGATCCACAAGTGGGTGCAGTCGACATAACTACATCTCGCGAATGTGTGTGATCCCTTCATGATGAAGGGCGTGTTATTTGTGAAACACACCAAATATGGAAATGGGAAAAAGATTATGAAAACTAAAAGCCAACTCAGCATATCTACAGCTGCAACCACCACACCACCTCAAGGATAACAACACGTATAAGCCAACTCAGCATATCTACAGGGATTTGTTATCAGTAGTGATTGCATAATAAAATCCAAATCAACATATATGTAGAAATTTATTATTAGCAGTAATTACCTTTATTTATTGCATTTTTTTTATTTTTTATGTAAAAGTTGAATAAAAATTATCATACAAGTGAACAATGAACACACGTAGAAATTATCCACTTACTCTTCCTTTCTTTTATGGTATAGAGCATTTCGCTTAACAGCTTCCTTCTCCTGGGAATTTGGCTACTACATAGAATCATCTTTTCTTTTTCAATCATTTTCTCAAACACATAGCCTATGTAGCGCACTTCTTCCTCATTCAAGCATTTTTACCAAACACATAGCCTACGTAGCACACTTCTTCCTCGTTCAAGCATTTTCTCAAACACATATCCTGCGTAGCACACTTCTTCCTCATTCAAGCATTTTCTCAAACACATAACCATCTTGAACATTCAAAATGAGCTCATCAACCACCATCATTCTTCCCAATGCACTTCCCACCCTACCAATCAAACTTGACAACACCAATTACTACCTGTGGTGGAATAACATCAGTAATATGCTACAAGCCTATCAACTGTATGGCTATGTCGATGGTGGCATACCTCAGCCTAAACCTACCATACTGGTGAAAGAAGAAGATGAGGAACTTGAGATTTCCAACCCCGAATATGATGCATGGGTAGTCCGAGATAAGTTCACATTGACTGCACTAACTGCATCTCTGTCTATAGAAGTCAATTTGCAGATCAAAGGTGTTCTCACATCAGCTGAAGCATGGAACAAGTTGGAAACTCTATACAGCTCTTAAACTCATGCTCAAAAGGACATTCTTGACCAGCAATGGCGAGAGCTACAGAAGGGTGATCAAACCATGGCCACCTACCTCTCCATCATCTCAACCCTCGCCACCAGCTTCGCCCAAATGGGTCACCCCAAACATGATCACGAAATCAAAGACAAATTGTTTGATGGACTTGACAAGGAATGGGAGGCACTCACCCTTGCTATGTCACCCATTCTAGATGACATGACTCTGGACTCCTTGAAGGCATTACTACTCACCCAAGACGCCCATCATGTTCAAAAGTATGGAATCAATTCAGGGACTGCACCCCTATCTAGAATCACAGGAGCAACCAATATATATCAGCCTCTTGTAGCTGTTGTAGCTGTCCGAAGCTCCTGCGGTCTCCTCTTAATGCCACTAATGCCTCCTTTTCATTTTGTAGGTCGACAATCGCAACAGAGGTTCTGTAAACCCCGTTCTTTAGTAATGAGAAAAAAAATCGGGAAAGAACTGGTCAATGTGATCTTTAAACTGAATTGGTCTACAAGCTCGACTATTAGGGGACGAGAAAATTCAAAAATTTCTAACTCCCATGTGACTCAAAAATATTCATAAACTTGGGAAAAGAACCCTAGGATGATATGAGAAAGAAAGACCAAAGTAGTTCAAGAGAACCAGGTCCGAATTGGATAAAACCGGTTTATGAACCAAGTTGATTCATGAACCGGAATCGATAGAGAATGAGTTAACCAAGAAGTTTATAGATTCCTTGTGATTTATAATCCTTGGGAAGGAATCTTAGAACAATGTTGGAGAGAAAACCCAGATCGGTTCGGGTGAACCAGACCTGAACCGGATTAAACCGATTTAAGAACCGAGCGGGTTTATGAACCAAAATCGATTAAGAGGTGGTAAACCGAGAATTTTATGGACCCTAAGTGACCCAAGGAGTCATAAAAGACATGGAAATGGACCTGTGAAGGAATTGGGGATGAAAACCAAACCGGTTCAAGTGAACTGGATCCGAACCGGTTCGGACCGATTTGAATCACTATTGAACCGAATCCTAAATTCATTTTTCTAGGTGGCTTAAATAATTCAAATTGGAGAATTTAGGCCACCATTGGATAGAGAATGAATTGAGATGAATTTAGAAATTTTTAGATTTGAAAAACTCGATCAAATGAGGGGTGAATCGGTCAGTTTAAGCTTTGAATCTAGTTCGGACCGGTCCGGTCCAGTTCAGAACAATTTCATCTTCTTCCTTAGGATGACAGCACTGTTCACTTGCCGGAAAATTGAAGCAGCGCCGGTAAAAAGAGAAACGTTTTCGTTCAATACGTTTCAGGTCTTCAATGCCTATCATAAAGATGCCAAACGGATAACCAACGGGTCCCCGAGCTCCCTATATAAAGAGCCCATCTCCATTTGTCCTCTCCACACTTGAAAACTCACTCTCTCTTAGTTGCTTAGTTTTCCGGTGAAGCACAAACTAGAGCTCTGATATAGGGTCAATTCTAACCCAAAGAAGGTGAGGTTGGGTTCATTAGAACTGGGGACAAGTCAACTAGATGGTGGTAGCATCCGTTCATCCTCAGAGTCGCCGGAGAAGCGTCGGCGTGATCAAAAAGTGAAGCAACTCCGGCAGACCAAAGCTGCCCTATTTCGACCGAGTTAAAATCAGCCAATTCAAGCCCTCCTCAAGCCAAACCATACTCTCACAGCACCTCCTCAGCCCTTCCACGGCCGAATTAGGATCGAAAGGTAAGCCAATTCGGCTCCCCTTTACAATTTCAGATCGTTGTTAGAGAGAGAGTTGGTCAAATTTCAATGAAGAAATTCTCATCTAATTTGACATCAATTGATTTCATTCTTGATCCTAGGAAGAACCTCTAGAGGAGAGCTACCTGCCCAGATAGAAAGCTTCGACCATCGTGCACTCACCGGTGAGAAATCGAAGCTATCTCTCTCTACAGCCTATTTTCCGGCGAAGCTCCGTTTGAGCTCATTCCGGCATTAAAATCTACAATTTAAAGTTCCTTAGAATCGTATAAACATGTAGGAACTCAATTTCAACTCCAATTTCAAATCCAATTTCAACAATTAGAGGAGTTTGATCGGTCAATTTGATAAAATCAAATTCAGTAGTGTTGAAGAGTTGAAATTGGGGGAAATTTGGGAATTTTTGAAAATTCGAAGGACCAAAATGTAATTTTCTAAAATTGAGGGTCAATTGTGATGATAAGAATATTAGAGGGCCAATTGAGAAATTTTAGAATTTTGGGGGAAATTTTACCATTTTTTCTAAAGAATGGGCAAAATGGTAATTTTGGAAAAATTGAGGGACCAAATTGGAAATTTGGAAAATTAAACCCCTTTGTGTGAAATTAAATAATTTGAAGTCCTATGATAAATTTTAAAAGTTTTGGGACTCAAATTTAGAAAAAGAACTCTGCAATAGGGACTTAAAGTTAAAAAAAATACCTTTGGGCACCTAATTGCAAATATATGTAAAGTTGGATTTTATCATTCATTTGGAATGAATGAGGGCTATTAGGCCAAAGAATAATGAACAATTATGTTCATTTCGTGTAGGAGAACGAGACATTGGGAATGCTAGTCGAGGTCCAGCTTGCTAAGGACGGAACCCGACTAAGTGGAATTTCACTGCACTATCAGGTGAGTGGGATTATATATCATACCCGGTTGGGGATGATAAGTACCTCGGTATAAGAACCCACTGGTTAGTGGTATTTTAATCATCACCACTTAGAGAAAGTGATGTGAAAATTATGCAGAAAAACTACTTCCCGGTTGTAAGTAGATCATACCCAGTTGGTATGATGAGACTTGCTTGAAGGAAGTTGAAAACTGTTCATCGGTTATGAATGGAGATGTCCTTATACTGGTCTGTATAATGGATAGTGAAAACCTATTTTGTCAGAAGTGTTCTCCCTTGACAGTGTGCCAATGCTTAAACTATAGGAGAGACCTTCTTGATAGGAGCTCGAATAGCTCTTATAGGCCAGGGGCTTCAGTTTTGGAACTTGAGGGCTAGAATGCCCAGTTTTTTAAAAACTCGAACAGTGGGACATAGGCCAATGGACACGAGCAGGAGCTCGTAAACAAACATCATATATATGTGCCATTAAACCTTAATAAGTAAATTGTTTGGTCATGGTACCAAGGCAGGTCCGACATACTCAGACAACCAGTAGCAGTACGACATGACCGGTCTCCGAACCAGTCAAAATAAACAGCTACCGGTTGAGTTGAAAGTCAGGACCGTGGGGATTAATGGCACCACATATTACATGGCAATTTAAGAAAACTTTGTTTGTGCATGCACTATGAGTACGGGATCATCAAGACACCCATGAGGGGTAGTGATGTGTTCTAAGGGCCCTGGACGACCCGGTAAGTATAAGGGCAGATCGTCGTTCCAGGTGTTTGTGCGAAATTTAGAGTAGCACCAAACGCATGAGACCGGAGTGGGGACAGGATGAGGTCTCTATCCTCATATGGACATGAAGAAGTGATTTTGGGATTTAGGGTCGGATGTCAGGTACATCCACTCATTCCCAGGGTAGAAGTGGTCGTGGTTCAATCCGGGTGGCCAGTAAAGTCGCTCCGAAACCACTAGCGGGGTTCAGTAGTCGTACTGACCTGTGAATGTGTGTAACCTTCATGATGAAGGATGTGTGTGGGGTGATGACACACTAGTAACTAAGAAATAATGGGAAAAGCCAAATTTTTAAATGAAAGGATTTTTTAAAAGAAAGAAGTCTAGCACACTCCATATAAATGTTTTTCTTAAAAGTTAAAAGATTTGAATCCCATTCACTGAGTAGTGTACTCACCCCCTCCCTTATACCCCTTTCAGGAAGTCCCAAAAAGTTGAACCTTAAAAGACTTGCGCAATTAAACACCTGCAAGACAGGTACGATTAATTTAAATTACTATGCAGTTTTGATTTATGATATTCCTGGAAAAAGGTGCAAGTTTAAAGAACGCCTTACTCTTTATGGTTAATAATATAAGGGGAAACCCTTTAGTAAATCGGGAGAGTGGTGAGTTCATCGTGGGGATCCGACCAAACTGGGTCGGGGCATGACAGGTTCTTTCCAAGCTCTCATCGACATATTGCACCTCATGGAGGTCCTGCTCGATGGAATGATAGAACCCCTAATAGGAGATTCTCAACCAAAGGTTTCTCCCAACAACCGGGTCTGGATTATGATGCCACCTTTAGCCCAGTCATCAAGCTTGTCACCATTCAAGTCATCCTCTCCATTACGGTCTCTTCCAATTGGCCTATCTATCAATTCGATGTAAATAATGATTTCCTGCATGGTCACCTTATCGAGGAAGTCTTCATGTCTCAACCACCCGGGTTCTCTGACCCTATTTATCCTCATCATGTGTGTCAACTTCGGCGGTCACTCTATGGACTCAAACAGGCTCCCCGTGCCTGGTTCCTCCACCTCAGCTCCTTTCTTCAAACTCTGGGTTTTTGTGGCTCCATTGCTGATAGCTCTCTCTTCATTTAACGCACTGCTTATTTTGTTATATTTCTCCTTGTCTATGTTGATGATCTTCTCATCACGGATTCGCCCACTACTCCTATCGAGTCCATTATTTGTGCTCTTCAAGCTAAATTTCCTATCAAGGATTTAGGTTCGCTGCATTGCTTCCTCGGCATTGAGGTCAAGTAATCCTCTAGAGGTATTCACCTTACCCAAACCAAATATATTCATGATCTTCTCTCTAAAGCTGCCATGACTACCTGTCGGCCCGTCTCAACTCCCATTAACTCTGGCCCTCGTTTGTCTACTCTTACGGGCACTTTACTCTCTGAACTAACCCAATATCGTCAAATTGTGGGTTCTCTTCAATATCTCACTCTTACGCAGCCTGATATCACTTATAATGTTCACCAAGCATGTTAGTTTATGCACTAACCCACATATGCTCATTGGACTGCCGTTAAGCGTATCATTCGCTATCTCCAAGGTATTACCCACATTGGCTTAACTTTTTGGCATCACTCACCTCATGATCTACATTATTTTTCTGACACCGATTGGGCCGGCAACCTAATGATCATCGCTCTGTTAGTGGATTTTCCATTTTTCTAGGTCGTAATCTGATCTCATGGAGCTCCCGTAAGCAATGCACTGTTGCCCGCTCAAGCACTGAAGCTGAATATAAAAGAATTAGCAATGCTGCTATAGAGATTATTTGGCTGTGCTCCCTACTTCACGAACCTCTCTCTAGCCCTCCTATATTGTAGTGTGACAATCTCTCAGCAATTTATCTCACAGACAACCCTGTTTTTCACGCCTACACCAAACATATTGAAATTGATTATCACTTTGTTCATGAATAAGTTAGCAATGGGCATCTTCGTATTCATTTTATTGGTATCGATTCTCAATTGGCTGACATTCTTACCAAAGGTCTGTCTACTT
The DNA here is from genome assembly GCA_030064435.1 of Trapa incisa. Taxonomy (NCBI): domain Eukaryota; kingdom Viridiplantae; phylum Streptophyta; class Magnoliopsida; order Myrtales; family Lythraceae; genus Trapa; species Trapa incisa. The sequence goes on along the minus strand of CM057779.1, from coordinate 16,502,996 downwards.
CTCGCTTCTGCTTTTTACGGTCCAAGCTCTATGGGGGAGTAAAAGCCAACTTAGAATATCTACAGCTACAACCACTACACCACCTCAAGGATAACAACACGTACAAGCCAACTAAGCATATCTATAGGGATTTGTTATCAGCGTTAATTGCATAATAAAAGTCAAATCAGCATATATGTAGAAACTTATTATTAGAAGTAATTACCTTTATTTATTGCATATTCTTTTCTTATTTTGTATGTAAAAGTTGTATATAAATTATCATATAAGTGAACAATGAACACACGCAGAAATTATCCACTTACTATCCCTTTCTTTTACTAAATCCTTGGAAAGGATTTGAGAATCCTTGTAAACAAATTGGTAAACCTTGGAAAAAAGTTTTAAAACCATAACTTGAGGAAACAATATTTTTAAAGAAAATAAGGAGTCTAGCACACTTCAATTCAAACTATTTTATAATAAACTCATGTTTCATACACTCATTCACTAGGTTGTCAAACTCACCCACTCCCTTTACCCCTTTTCAGGTAACCAAGAAAAAAACCTACTTACAGACATTCCGCTACCTAAACCTGCAAGACAGGTATGTAAGTTTAAATTATTCAGTTTTTATTAATGTTATTCCAGGAAAGGTGCAGGTATAAAGGACGTCTTACTCCTCGATGTTTTAAAAAAGGGGAAAACCCTTAATAAACCGGGAGAGTCGCAAGTTGCTCACGGGGTTCCGACCAAACCAGGTTGGGGCATGACAATTATCGAGTTAATTCTGCCATTTTGGTCATGGGTCGCGCAAAGGGGGTGACATGCACACTCCCGATGTGGTACACCAATCAGACTGCACTGTAGCGAACCGATTTTTGATGAATTTCTCAATCGATTTAGTGGTTTTTGGCCTGGTTCACCCATTTTCTAGCCAGTTCTTGGAAAAGTAAAAAGACCTAAAAATTATAAATTCAATTTACTATTTAATGGACCTAAGAACCATCTCATTTGAATTTGTTTAGCACTCTCAAATTTTTTAGGGGTTTTACCATCGTAAGTCGGTTCGATCGGTCTTGACCATCTTGTGGCCAGTTCACCTTCGATATGACCAGTTCATGGCCCAATCAATTTTTCAAAAAATCATCCTTCTCAATCTCTGTTCATTTGCCTTAATATTCTTCATGTTATGAGTTGTTTTCGTCCCCTTAAAAAACGTAGGTATTTTCCCATAATTTGATTCGATCCCCAGCTTTTCCGTCCATCCATTCAAGGTCCTTCGTGGTCTTTTAAGAGTATTATCGTGGTTGTACCCAATTTCATTATTAGTTTATAAATCAAATTTTCAAGGTTTCATTCTACGTATTGGCTTCTAGTTCTAGTTTGTACTTTTATTCTCAGTTTAATATCTCATTCTATGATTAGAGTTTTATCTTTAGTTCGAAATTGTATTCTTGTTTCACACTTGCTTTTCTATTTCACTTGAGAAAAACTTGAGTTCTGAAAGTTCCAATACCATAGATAATGTTTGGAATTAATACGTGACACCAATTTTAGTAGTACAATCGAGGTATAAACCTCGAATGAAACTCCACAAAGGCTTACTCATCAGATGTTATTATAGTTAATGAATTTTTATGTGTCACATACTAATTGTAATTCTTTAAAAAAAATTTATTCTAAATATTTTATAATGTTGATAATATGATTGTGTGAGTTAGTATTATGAGTGATACGATAAATATATTGCATTTTCGACTGAAAATTTGTGTTAGGATGTGATGAGTTCAATCCATTTTAATTATTTTATTTTACATCAACTCATTTCCTTGAGTATAATATATAAATTTTATATTTTTGTTCTTAGGGTATCACTCAAAAAAATTATTTTATATTTAATATAGTTTGATTTCATCCAATTTTTTATCAAATATTTTTTCATACTTAATTCTCAATTAATAAAATCCTCAAAATTGGTACAACTGATAATATTTTAAATCGATTTATAATCTCAACTCTAATTTAAATTTACCGATTTAACTTTTATTTTCAGTGTAATTCCATTTAATTTACTTTAGAAAAGTGGGATATTACGTGACTGTTACCGCTCAAACCAAGCTTGTATCACCTAGACTTTAGGCTTGTGCATGATGAATCTGATTTTTTTAAGTTTAATTATTTTTAAAATAAATTTAGTTTAACTTATTTTTTTATTTATATTGAATTAGTAACATTAATGAATTAGTAAACAAGTATTATGCCACACTACATATACAAATTTAATTCTTATATAGTATAATTACTTTTTAATTATTTATTTTTAAGAGAAATTTATAAAAAATTAAAAGTAAATTCTAAAATAAAATATGTAAAAAATTTATCCAACCCGTTCGAATTATTGAGAAATGAACCACCCATATGATATTATATGAAATGGCCCCAATACATGATACGCTTAATCAGGCATGGGCTACAAGAGATTCTAAAAATTTATAAGATAAATTATTAAGAGAGTATTCCCGGCCCAGGTAATTTTTTATCATAATTACGACTTACTAAAGCTAAAATTATATTAAATAATAATTATACGTGATAGAAAATACTCACTAATTTTATGATTCTGATATTTGATCGGGAGAATATTTTTGGTATAGAATGTGCACTGCACGACTCTCGGGAAAATAAAGTTAATAGACCTAGGATAAACACTACTCTAATAGCAATTATTCATAAATTGGTTACTAATATAAATAAAATAAAATAAATATAACTAAAATTTATTTTAATAAATAACTTCCAAAATTTAGAACTAAAATTTATTTTAATAAATAACTTCAAAAATTTAGAACTAAAATTTAAATAAATTTATTTAACTTGAGAGTTAAAAACACTTATATTTCATTATATGTACTTCTATTTTATTTCATACACATATTTGAAAAATGATAATTTAAACACGATATATTTTGGGTATTAATTCGGTTGAAATAATATAAGATATTTAAATTAATTATGATATAATCTTAGTAATTAAAATTATATAATATATTTTATTTAAGGTAATTAATAAATATAATATATATAATTAAATTAGTGTTTGCAGAAAATATGTAATTTTCAATTTTTTCATACTTATTTTTTCTCCATTAATATATTCGTTTTTTATTTTTCTAATATAATTTTCTAACATAATCAATATAGAGCATATCTGAATTGTTGTAAAAATTGGAGAAAACGAATTCACCATTAACAAGAACTAAACCCATTTTATGGATTAAACCCAAGTTTAGAGTTTAATTTTTCTTTTTTATAGAAAGATATAACTCCAAAGAAAATCAAAATAAATTTGATGGCTCATTCTATCCTATTACAAAAGAAGCAGCTGCAATGAAAAAGGATAACTTGTTGCAGAGAATATAAACTAAATGCAACATGTTGCTTAAAGCAAAAGTATTAGTTATGATACCCCATATTTGTTCTAGTTAGTTTACTTCTTTAAAGGCTTAAGTTATATTCTCCCATTCTTTCACCAAAAATATATGAATTATAGAAACTGGCATTTTTTTTTGGAGTGAATTGAAAGATATCTTTTAATGTGACAAATACAAGGTTTTAATAGCATGTTGAATGGAGCAAGACTTGGCATATATGAATTGAAATAATAATAGTAAAGTGAAAAATTAAAATTCTAGTGAGAAGTCACGTGAAAGGGCGAGGAGTAACAAGATTTAAATAAAAAATGAAAATTACCAATGGGATGATGTGAAAATGGGCTCTTGTTTGTGTTGACCACAGTTCACACCATCTCCATTTCCCCCAATAAAAAGGGTGCTGCTATCTCACCAGTCATAGAAGGCAAAGCAAAAGCTGCGAGGAAGAAGACCGTCATTTCTCCAGCCATTTGGGCCACCAGGCAAGCTTATCTAGCACTACATTCTTTCTATTGTGTTTGTCCTACTTTCTTTACTAATAATAATAGCGGAAATCAGTTTCTAACTGATACAATGCAGCGAAGTAACCGCTTAAACTAGTTCGATCGATCGTCAGGCCTAGAATGAGTCCGATGGACTGAAGCTGAATTAGATGTTACTTTTTTTTCTTCTTGTGCCTGTACCTTGATTTGTAACCAGAACCAGCAGTAACATTTTGTTTAACCTGATCGGTAATTGATGTAAAATGAGAGGTTTATCCTCGCAGTTGTCTTACATTATTGTGCTTTTGAAGTGTTATTTGTTAAGATGATTAGAGATACGGAAATGCTTTCTTAGCCATCCTTAAGAGTAAATGAGATAGAGATGGAGGTAATTGGAAGTGAGATACATATAGAGCAGCACCTGTGTTTACTATGCACGATTCTATTGAATTCTGGCATTTTTTCCTCCTGTTCATGGTTGCTTTTTGCTTAACATAGATGGAATTTGGTAACAGGTACTACTGAGGTACGAGGCTTTTGATTTTGTACCATGGATCAGGTAAATATTTTCTTATTCATCCTCCTTTTTTCTCGTTTCTGCCTGCCTAATTCATTTATGTATTCTTATCATTTTCTAAACTCGCTTTTCATAGTATGAGAAAGTCGAGAAAATTGGTGAAGGGACATATGGTGTGGTTTACAAGGCCCGTGATCGCTTAACCAATGAGACCATTGCTCTGAAAAAGATCCGATTGGAGCAGGAAGATGAGGGAGTCCCAAGCACTGCCATTCGGGAAATCTCACTCCTGAAAGAAATGCAGCATGGAAACATAGTCAGGTGAATCTTTGAAAAATGATCATGTGAAACTTCATTGAACATTCTGTGAATATTTTTTCACCCATCTGAAACTATGAGAATGTGTGTCATGAACTTTCCCCTACATTGTTCAGTTCTCATACTTGCCCCAGCGTGTGCCTACACCATAATTCGAGAGCTTAACTATGTGGGAACTGTATCTACAGAACTATTTGTCTCTGTGTTCCTTGATTTATCGAGAAAACTATTGATGCTTGATCATGTAATAGAACTAACTAGAGATAACCTTATTAACTATATTTTGTTTTTTCCCTAGGCTCCTAGTTCACAACTACAACTTCTGCTCTATTAGGGTGGAAAAAGTTTCCTGGATTACTGTTATCTTTAATTTAGTTATTATTTTAGATTTCATGCTAGATTATGGATGTGTTTCATGGAATACATGCACAAGGCACAGTTAGACGATGCTCTGTGACATATTGCTTGTCGTGGATTGCAACCTTGGTTTGATAATGAGTGGCATTGGTTTCATTATTTGAACTTCTGATCAAACATTAGCTAATGTTAAATTCCTACGTAATGATTGCAGTGTTGATATAATATGGGAGACATTGTTTTCATTTATCGTGTTTATTTTTACGAGCACAGGATCCATCATAACATGCATTTTGATTTTGGTGACTGACACAAAAAAGGAATGATATTACTGACTCAAAAAGCACTCTTAAGGGGCACCTAACTCTTAAGAGTTGTCACTGCATCATTCTAGAAGTTATGGAGTGATCTTATATCTCAGTTCATCATACTATATGGTATTGCTTTTCGTAACTAATTTTCTTCCTCAAAGCAACACAGTAATATTTCGATATTGTTGCCCCCACAGGCTTCATGATGTTGTGCACAGTGAGAAACGCCTATATCTAGTTTTTGAGTATCTGGACTTGGATTTGAAGAGACACATGGATACAAGTCCAGAGTTTTCGAAGGATCCACGCATAGTAAAAGTGAGTGGAGGCTTTACCATTTTTCACTCTAGGCTTGACCAGTATACCCTCATCTTACATTGAATGTAGAAACATCTCTACTCATCCATTTGTTTATACTTTCCAAGAGGATCTCACAGATAGAATAAATTAAGTTCTTGTTTGAGATATCTACTTTCTCTAAAATCCCAGTGTAGCATGTTCCCTATTGTTAAGCAAAAAAAAAGCATGTTCCCTATATGGATATTAGTCTTAAGGACTTTCAATTAATCCTGTTAATCTGATCTTAAATGATTGCCCCTTGTTTCGGCTGCAGACTTTCCTACACCAAATATTACGGGGCATATCCTATTGTCATTCTCATAGAGTACTTCACAGAGATTTGAAACCTCAGAATTTGCTGATAGATCGCCGAACTAATGCATTGAAGCTTGCTGACTTTGGGCTTGCTAGAGCGTTTGGAATCCCTGTCAGGACATTTACACATGAGGTATAGATAGAAATACTTGTATATTCATATCCTCATTATTCTATTTAGCATCCATGATTAGCCACCATAGTGTCAGCACGTTCTCATTTTATCTTCAATATTGTACATGCTAGCATTAAAAATATGATTGAAACAATATTTATTTATATGTGAAGTCTATATGTACTCTTGACTAGCGATTATCAATGTAGGTGGTAACATTGTGGTACAGAGCACCCGAGATACTGCTAGGTTCTCGTCACTACTCTACTCCTGTAGATGTTTGGTCAGTGGGTTGCATATTTGCCGAGATGGTGAACAAGCATCCTTTGTTTCCTGGAGATTCTGAGGTCGACGAGATTTTCAAGATTTTCAGGTGCAAACCGTATTTGATTCCATAAAATTGGCTAGTAATTTTTCATTTTTGTTTTATGTAAATCCATCAAGATGCAATTAATTTGTCTGATCATAGGATTTGCTACTCAATTGATCAGTTTCCAAATGTGCACAACTAATATTATCTGTACTCCCTGGCCTTTTAAAACTTGCATTCCACTGGCTTTCTCCAAGGATTGAATATTTTGAGGGTGGAACCGGTATATTTCTATTTAACTGTTTTTCTTCTTACATGAAGAATCCTGGGCACTCCTAATGAAGATGTGTGGCCTGGAGTGACTTCCCTCCCTGATTTTAAATCAGCATTCCCCAAGTGGCCACCCAAGGTGATTTCATATCCTCTGCTAAATTCTTATATTGTTTAGTCACTGTGTCATATTAAATAAATGAACACGATTGACAAGCTGAATAAATGATTTCTGAAAATAAATTATATGACATGCCACTTGCAGAATCTACAAGAGGTGGTGCCAGGCCTTGATTCAGCTGGAATTGATCTTCTTTCTGTAAGTTTCTATCTTCTTAATTGAATTGTGCCAAGAAGGAAAGAGTGAAATTAATGGATATGTGGCCCTTATATCTGGCCTTGATTCAGTTTGTATCTGAAATAAAGACTTCAAGTTAGGTTCATGATTTTCTTTTCCCAGAAAATGCTGCGCTTAGATCCAAGCCAGAGAATTACAGCAAGGAAAGCTCTTGAGCACGACTACTTCAAGGATGTTGGATTTGTCCCGTAATTCATCGCTAAAACTGTTTTCTCCTAAGGAAGTGTTTATATTCTTATGAAACGTTAGTTGATTTCTGGATTTCGGTAATGTGTGAAATATGCTTGATGCTCTTTATTTTGGTTGGGCTTTTTTTAATGTCTTAGTTGAAATATACTTTCCCTTTGACTGAATCACGCTTGCTTCGTATCTTATGCTTGGTCTGTTTGTTCGTCCTTTCTTTTGACCTGGGACATTTATTGGATGATAGCATTGTATTCTTTCATCCTCTCTATTCGGCTTGTGTTTGAAGAATGTGATTTGATATTGGCATTATTTGACTTTCTAGTACCTTTTCTGCTGCCTGTAGGTAGGCTTTATCAATGAGAAATATGAGCGTGACATGTTCCTTCTCATAAGCCCTGTGTCTCCATTGGTTTAGTGTGAACTAACAGGCCATGAAAAGCCTATAGATTTTAACTCTAGCTGTGTACGCTTCAGCCTATCGGTAGGTTTGGACCTTGGACAGCGCCTGTTATTGATGCTTGTTGCGCATCAAATTCTCCTCTCAAACAGATCCAACATGGATCTAGTATAAGGGCATTTTATTTGATTATTAAATAGGCTGGAAAAACGGTGATTGATTGTAACTAAAATTTGAAGGATAGAAAGATTTATCCAGTATAACTAATATGACTTCATGGTGGAAAGGTACTAGAGCAATTATAACGTTTATAACTCATTCAAACTATAAACCATTGTTTTCCTGACCTTTATTTATATTTTTTATCAAGATTTTACTTTTTCTTTTAGTTGATCTCCCTTATATTACTAATAGGACATACAGGTGAAGTAAGCTAATTTATATAGCCATGCTGTGTAAACTGGAGCTTATTTCGCAGTGAAATTGATTTTTACAAGGTGAAATGTAAAATCTTATTTTAAAACATGTTGGATGTAATATATTTTATCAAGGTGTGTATAATTATTACAAAATTACATAACTTTTTAATTTATTTTTAAAATTCGAGCCATTTTTTCCTTATTGGCTTTCATGCTTTTTCTTCTTTAATGTTGTTTACTCTCTTTTCTTTTTCAGCCTCCTCCTCTTCCTTCTACAAGGATGGTTAAATTAGGAATGATGTCAATTTTATTTAATCAAATCTTGTTTTATTATAAGTAGATAAGACGCAAAATTTCTTATATAGACATTTTTTCACCCTACTTTTAAATTTTATTGATTTTTTTCGGTTTTCCACCCAACATTAAAAAGTTGCCTCTAAATTGTTTCATGAAATGCTATTCACGTGAAAGGTTTAAGGAAATGAATGGATAACAAATGTGAAAAAAATATGAGAGATAAGTTTTTTAGGATTTTATCATTTTTTTAAATAAACACGATAAATTTGGATAAAGTTGAGGTATAAACGTATTTTTTAACAAATTTTAATTTTAACAAGGTTCAGTAAGTTTTAGTCAAATAATACTTTAAGGAGTATATTTTAAAAATATTCTTCCGTACCCCTTAGAAATAATTTGTGTAGAACGGAGGCATAGATAAAAATTATTATGAAAATATCACTCTAAAAAGGTGAAATATATAAAAATAAAATTATAATAAAAGTATAAATATTTGTGTGATAACTTAATTTAGGTATAAGGTTCTTATATATAAATTTAGACACAAAACTCATATTAATGATTTAATTCAAAAACAAAAAAATATAGAAATTGAACTATCAAGGAATTTTATCTATGATTTAAATCTTTAGTAAAAAAATTATTTGTGATTTAATTAACCAATAAAACATTTCTTTGTAAATTAAGCTAATAGTGTCACACCTGAAAAATTAAAAACATAGAAAACATAAATTTTGGTACAATCCCAACTAGAAAATTAATTTATGAATGTATCTAATTAAATATATTTTAAATTTTTATAATTAATTACGTAAATAAATAAATTTTATAAAAAAAACTATGTTATAACCAAAATTGCGTAAATTTGATCGAATCAAATCAACTCAATAAATATTATTGTCTCATTCCACGTTAATAATATGTATCGTGTTTTTGTAGTTGTGGGCATACTATCGATTTGTTGAGGCATCAATAGTAATTAATTAGATTTAGCTATTCTTGATACGAACCTTATCAATATACTGACGATGCCTACACCAAATATGGTAAAAATCTCAACTTTCATGATCCAAGTATGAAAATATGGAATATGCATTGCTTATATGAGAAACAAGGTATATGATATCTAGATGCCATATTCAAATACTCTTAGAAAACCTTGGCTGATAAGTCTTGATTTCTTGAATGCTACAGATAAAAAACTGATAAGTTCAAAAGTTCTTATTAGAGAAAAAAGACAAAATTTCACAAAATTGAATTTCAAAAGTGTCCCTCCAATACTGTGAATTATGCCTTTTATAGACACAAATAACAACTGAATAGCCTAAAAATAAGGAAAAAAAATATATTATGGTTATATGCCAACCATATGACTTCTCATCTAATTTAAATATTTAGGATATTTTAATAACTAATTTAAATTTTTGAATTTGACTAATTAAAAATCTAATATTATTATTTAATATCCTAAAAAATTTATTATATTAGTAAATCTCTACTTATTAATTAAATATGAACATTCTTTTGGACTTTTCTTAGACTATTCTATTGGGCTTCTACTTGAATTTTCTACAATCTATTTAATCAATCCATATAAATCTTTTTTGAATTGGTGACAAACTGTTAAGCTCCATTGCACAGTCGGTTTATTAGACTTGTGAATTAGTAGTGTTTTTAGTCGGATTCACATCATTCTCCCCCTCTTAAAAATAATTTGTCATCAAATCTTCTTTTTCTTCATCACTAACATCAAAATACATTAAATTAGAAATATTTATACTATAGCTAATAGTATATTTATCAAATAACTTCTTGTTTTAATTATTACTAAGGAGTTTTAACACTTTAAATAATTCATCTAATCTAAGAAATTTTGAGAGTTTTTTATCTATAAACCGTTGATTCCACATATGTAGGCTAATCCAAATCCCTGAATAAAAAATAACCTTCTTGAAACTATTGTTGACTAGATTAATATTTTCTTAAGTTTCCTATTTTCTATCCAATGGATTAAAACTATAGATAATCTCCAATGGTGATAACTTAGTCACTAAATAAAAATAACAATTATATGCAAATACAACATGTGGTAAACATGCAGTTGAAAATAGAAGTTTTGTATCAAACAAAGTATTTCAAACAAAACTAAGTAATTTAGTATAAATGATTATAAGCAAAACGTACCTTACAGATAATGTATCAACAACTACATTTTTCATACATTACTTACACTTTATCACATAAGGAGATGTATCAATGAATTCTATCCACCTTGCATTACGTTTATTTAGCATGTGTTGCCCCTTGATGTACTGAAGATATTCATGTCTGTGTGAATCATAAACTCTTTCAGCCATAAATTATGCGAAATATGCATTAGCCAATCTCGAATTACCTTAATTTCCTTATCAATGCCAATACCTTCAAAACTTATAACATACTCAAGAAATATAAGTTTACCCGAACACAATATGCAATTCTTCAAATTGACAAACAATTGATATTTCCTAAAATCTTGCATGATAATTTTTAAATATCCTTTATTTTTATCTAAGTAATTCTTGTATATTATGATTTTATCAAAATATATGTCAATAAAGTTTTCATAATTTATTAACCTCATAAAAGTGTTAGATGCATTTGTCAAACCAAAAATCATAACCAACCATTCATATAAATTATATTTTACTTTTAATACAGTTTTCAATCCATAATTACCTTTCATTCGAATTTGAGAATATTCACTTTTGTAATTAAATTTTAGAAACAAGCAATTTTCATGCAACTCATCTACCATAATATTTAATCGAGGAATAGGGTGAAGATACATAACCTTCATACTATTGATGATTCGAAAATCAACACAGTTTCGCCAAAATTTGTCTTTCTTAGGTTTTTGCACAACACCTGAAATCATTTTATCCTGTTCATATCTCAGTTTCTTCAAATTTAGGATTTGGTGTTGAATTTTTTTCTTGATTTCTCAAACTTGTGGCAAACCAGGAGTTATCTTCTTGTGAATGACAAGCTTAAATTCTTGCAAAAAAGAGATAATATTGCTCGAAAATTATTCAACAATTTGGTTAGTAAAAAGTAAATCGTGGTACATAAGTACTGTAAGGATAGATTCTAAAGTTATATCTCTCTTGATCTCACTTTTTCTCCCCATAAAATGATTTTTATATTTTCTTTTTATTATGGCTTTTCTTTCTTCTTTTTTAACCTTGCCTTTTCTCTCATCATTTTTAATTCTAGCTTTTCTCTCTTTTTACTGGATTGAACCAGTTTATGAACCGAGTTGATTCATGAATTGGAACCGATGGAGAAAGGGCAAACTGGAAAATTTGTGGATCCTGAGTAACCCAAAGAGTCCCAAAAGTCAAGAAAATGGACTTGAAAATGAATTGAAGATGAAAACCAAACCGGTTCAGGTGAACTGGATCCGAACCGGTTTGGACCAGTTTGAACCACTATTTAACCGAATTCTAAATTTATTTTTCTAGGTGTCTCAAAAAATTCAAATTTGAGATTTGAGACCACCATTAGATAGAAAATGAATTTAGATGAATTTAGAAAATTTTAGATTTTAAAAACTCAATCGAATGAGAGGCGAACCGACTGGTTTAAGCTTTGAACCTGGTCCGGTCCGGTTCGGAATAGTGTCGTCTTCTTCCTTCAGATGATAGCACTGTTCACTCGCTAGAAAATCGAAGCAGCGCCAGTGAAGAAGAAACGTCTCCATTCAATACATTTTCAACCATAAATGTATGTCATAAAGGTGCCAAACGGACGGCCAATAAGTCTCCGAGCTCCCTATATAAAGAGCCACTCTCCATTCATCCTCTCCACACCTGAAAAGCTCACTCTCTCTCAACAGCTCCATTTTCTAACGAATCTCAAACTAGAGCTCCGATATAGTGTCATTTCTGAGCCAAACAAGGTGAGGTTGGGTTCTTTAGAATTAGAGAGAAGTCAGCTACACGTCTGTAGTCTCCATTTGCTCCGAGAGTTACAGGAGAAGCGTCGACGTGATGGAACAGTGAAGCAGCTCCAGCGGACATAAGCTGCCCTATTCAGGCCGAGCTGAAATTGGCCATTCCAAACCCTCCTCAGGCCAAACCAAGCCCTTCCAACACTTTTTTAGCCCTTCCACAGCTGAATTAGAATGGAAAGGTAAGCCAATTTGGCTCCCCTCTACAATTTCATACTAGTGCTAGAGAGAGAACCGGTAGAATTTCGATGATGAAATTCTAACTCAATTCGGCACCAATTGATATGATTCTTAATTCAAGGATAAACCTCAGGACGAGAGCTATCTGCTCAGATTGAAAGACCGGACTGTCTTGCCTCCATCGATAAGCTTTTGAAGCTTTCTCTCTCTACAGTCTATTTTCCGGTGAATCTTCGTTTAAGCTCGTTCCAGCATCAAAACTTGCGATTCAAAGTGCTATTGAATCGTATGAAGATGTAGGATCTCAATTTTAACTTCAATTTCAATAATTAGATGTGTTTGATAGGTCAATTTGATGAAATCAAATTCGGCTACGTTAAGGAACTGAAATTAGGGGAAATTTGAGAAAATTTGGCGATTTTCAAAAATTCGAAGGATCAAGATGTAATTTTATAAAATTGAGGGTCAATTGGGCATGATAAAAATGTTAGAGGGCCAATTAAAGAATTTTAGAATTGTTGGGGGTGAAACTTACCATTTTTGTAAAGGAAGGGCAAAATGGTAATTTTGGAAAAGTTGGGGGGACCAAATTGGAAATTTGGGAAATTAAACCCCTTTTTGTGAATTTGAATAAATTGAGGTCCTATAATAAATTTTAAAAGTTTCGGGACTCAATTTGAAGAAAAATTGGCATTATGGACTTAATGTTAAAGAAAAATAACTTCAGGGACCTAATTTCAAATAAATAAAAGTTTATTTTCTTATTCATTTGGAATGAATGAAGGCTATTAGGCTAAAGGATAATGAACTGAGATGTTCATATTGTATAGGAACACGAAGTACCGGGAACACCAATAATGACAAGCTCGCGTGAATACAAAGAACCGGTCCAGTGGGATTTACTACATTAACGGGTGAGTGGGATTTTATATCATGCCCGATTAGGGATGATAAGTACCTTGAAATGAAAACCCACTACTAAGTGGTATTTTAACATCACAACTTGGAGGAGTGATGTGAAAAATATGTGGAAAAACTACTTACCGGTTGTAAGTAGATCATACCCGATTAGTATGATGAAACTTTCTCGAAGGAAGTTGAAAACACGTTCATCGGTTATGAGCGGAGATGTCCTTATACCTAGTTGGTATGATGGATAGTTGAAAACATATTTTTATCGGAAGTGATCTCCCCTAATTATGTGCCAATGCTTAAATGATTTGGGAGACCTTCTTGATGGGAGCTTGAATAGCTCTTATAAATCAGGGGCCTCGATTTTGGAACTTGGGGGCTAGTATGCCCTATTTTGAAAATCTCATATAGTGGGCCCAAGGTTAGTTGGCACGAGCAAGAGCTAGTAAAAAAATATGAGTTATATGCCATAAAACTTTAAATAAAGGAATTGTTTGGCCATGGTATCAAGGACCGACATACTTAGTCAACTAGTGGCAGTGCGACATGACAGGTCGACAAACCAGTAAAGACAAATAACTACGGGTTGAGTTGAGGGTCGGGGCCGTTGGACTAGTGGCACCACATATTATATGGCATGATAAGAAAATGTTGATTGTGCATGCACTGTGATTACGAGACCATTAAGACGCCCAAGAGGGGTAGTGATGTGTCCTAAGGGCATTGGACGACCTGGTGGGTATAAAGGCAGTTCATCGTACCAAGTGACCGTACGAAATTTGGAGTAGCACCAAGCGCATGAGACCGGGGTGGGGATGAGATAAGGTCTCTATCCACTTATGAACACAGAGAATTGATTTTGGGATTGAGGGTCGGATGTCACGAACATCTACTCATTCTAAGGGTAGAAGTGGACGTGCTTCTATCTAGGTGGCTAGTAAAGTTGCTCCAATGCCACAAGTGGGTTCAATGAATGTACTGGCCTACAAATGTGTGTATGACCTTCATGATGAAGGATGTGTGTTAGGTGATAACACACCGTGATTAATAAGAAATAGTGGTAAAAACCGAGATTCAAAATGAAATGACTTTTGAAAGAAAGGAGTCTGGCACACTCTAATACAAATATTTTTCCTAAATGTTAAAAATTTTGAAAACCCATTCACTAAGTAGTCGTACTCACCCCCTTCCTTATACCCTTTCAGGAAATTCCAGAAAGCCTACCCTTAAAGACCATCAACTAAGACGCCTATGAGACATGTATGATAAATTTAAATTATTATGCAGTTTTTATTTATGTTATTCCAGGAAAAGGTGCAGGTTTAAATGATGCCTTACTATTTACGATTTATAATAAGGGGAAACCCTTTAATAAACTGAGAGAGTGGCAGGTTGCTCTTGGGGATTTGACCAAACCGGATCGGGGCATGACATATTTTTTTCCTTATTTTTAGGTTATTCAATTGTTATTTGTGCCTATAAAAGGCATACTACACAACATTGGAGTGACACTTTTAAAATTCAATTTTGTGAGATTTTGTCATCTTTCTCTCTTGAAAGAACTTTTAAACTTATCAGGTTTTTACTTGTGACATTCAAGCAAACAAGACTTATCACTCAAGGTTTTCTAAGAGGATTTGGGTATGGCATCTACATATTTCATACCTTGTTTCTTATATAAATAAGGTATATTCCATCTTTTTGTAGTTGCATCGTTAAAGTCTTGGATTTTTTGCCATATTTGGTGTAGGATGTTGTCAGCATATTGGCGAGGTTCACATCAATTGGTATCAGAGCACATGGTTGCACGACAAGTTTTATCCTATCTTTCATATCTTATTCATTTTCTTCTCTACCTATTTCTATTCTCTTAAAAAATAAAAAAAAACTCATCTTATTCTATCTATCTTCTTTTCAGCAAGTGCAAAAAAAAAAGCCAAAACAAATTCGCCCCAAAAAAGAGAAACAAAAGAGCAAAAAAAAATCGTGCAAAAAAATGGCAAAAAATAAAAAGAGAGACACACAATTCTATCTTAATTTTTATTTTTATTAGAGTATATCTCTATCTGAGTTTTCTCCTTATTTATTACCCTTTGAGTTTATTACTTCATTACATCTAAGTTTTTTATTTTCTTCTCTATCTAAATTTCATTGTTCTTTTCTATCTGACTGAGTCTATTTGTAACTCTCACTTAAATTCTTTTGGAATTGCTTTTTGAAAAATTTATTGATTTATCTTGATTGTTCCTCAAGTTTAAATAATTTGTAAAAATAATTTATTTTTAAGCTCAATTAAGATTGAAAGATGATAAATTAGTGGAAAAAGGTAATAGTGTTTTGAATCTATTAGAAAAAGTCATTTTAGTGTGAAACACGAGTGCGTGAGTGAAATATGTAAGGGATAGTTGCGAGATTCTTTTCTTTCTACCGATTGCGAGAATCATAAGGCCCAACAACGAGTAAACACTATGAAAGAAGAAGGTTTCAAAACCTACAGTGAAAAGCAATGAAGAGTCAAATGAAATAGATAGTGAAGTTTGAATTTGAGCCACTTCATATGCGAATGGATCGCTTGGAGGAAGGTGTGAGACGATGCTCACATCAACATACTTCCACTAAATGACCGTGGAGTAGTCGATCTTGATGCTTTGATCCACGGGAACTGGAGGAGTTCAATGATGTTCAAGTTAATCGCGACAACCTCAAGCTCAATTCCTTCAATCAACATACTACTTGGGACATACCATGGATTGATGATATATTAGGCAACCAACGTGAGAATTTATTTAATACTCGTTGTTCTATTAAATATAAGGTTTGTTCTATTATCATCGATGTGGAAAGTTGCATTTACTTTGCTAGTAAGTTCATCTAAACCGGTCTAGTTTTTCTCTTCCAATTTGTCCTTAGGTTCTTTTCTAAGGTTTTATGAACCCTTTGGATTAACTGGTACTTGTAAATTTCTAAATTGCCTATTTCTTGATAATTGGGTTTGTAAACTGATTCTATTTTTCAAACTTGGTTTGACCGGTTCTTTTCTCGGTTTTCCTTAGCTAAAAAGGGCCAGGTTTACAAAATATCTTATGGTTACATGTCAATCATATGACTTCTCATCTAATATAAATTTCTAGGATATTTTAATAATTGCTTTAAAATTTTGAATTTGACTAATTAAAATTTTAATAATATTATTTAATATTTTTAAAAAATTGTTATATTAGTAAATCTCTTCTTATTAATTAAATTTGGACCTTCTCTTGGGCTTTTCTTAGGCTCTTCTATTAGGCTTCCACTTGGATTTTCTACAATCTCTTTAATCAGCCCATATAAAGATTCTTTGAATCTTTTAGCCCTTAAACCTTATTATTGAAGCCTCTAGTAATCTCAAATGATCATTTATTACATTTGGTGACAAACTGTTAAGATTCATTGCATGTTCGATTGATTGGACTTATGAATTCGTAGTGTATTTAGTCGGATTCACATCAATCCTAAACATCAGACATTGCTCCCCACTACGTCCTCTCTAACTTATCGTTTCTTTATAACACCGAGTTTTCAAAAAAAAAAAATTTAAGCAGCTTGGATCGAAAACCAAAAAATAGGGAATGAAATCCTATAATGTATCGAGAGTTGAACCAGATTGAAAAACCAAGGTTAAACCAGAAATAAAATCTCGAAGCAAGTATACAAATCTAAACTGAGAATAGAACCACGAGCTCAGAAGGAAACTTAAGTCAAGATTTAAAAAACAAAAAAGGAAACCTGATATTAGAAATAGGGATCTAATCAAATTAGCGTTCAGATTCTCATGCACAAAAATAAAAAAATCTTGGAAAAACTAGTTTTCACTCGAATGGGGTCAAAATTTCAGATTAAATTATCAAGGGGACTGAAGAGGGCAATAATGTAATTTGGATTTTTGTAAAGTTTGGACATGAGGGGGAACCAATTCGGGTCGGATTCAACATGACTTTTTCCAACTCGACTCGTGGCCATACAACTCGAGTTCACCTCACCACCTACTCCAGACAATTTCTACAGATAACAAGTTATGGAAACACGAAAAATTTACTATTTTTTTCATCAAATTACATGCAATCAAACCTAATATTGCAGTCACAAATCTCTGAGCGGCCTACAAGTGAAGTTAATTGCATTTTCATTGCTCAATTAGATTGAATTTGATCTAAGAAGATCGAAAACCCATCCTTAGACTCTCTCGAGACACATAATTGTTCCTACTTAAAATTCTTTCTCACCCGACTACCAAATGGAGTGATCTTGATGTCAAAATGTTGCTAACAGACTGCTCTTGAGTTTTATGACTGGGTCCTAATCTCTTAGTGATTGGGAAATGCCGCATGAGGGCCATTTAGGCTAACTTTGACTTAGAATAGAAAATTGTCGTTGCACTACCGCCCTTCCGAGGCCAACTTCAGCCACCTCCAGCCACCACTCCCACTGAAATTGGTGCAAAAATGACTGTATGCCTCCCTTCTACCTCTCAATGGTAAGGGATGACCCTGCAACAAGGGGAAATAGGCCATCACGAGCCGATTTCCATCAGTGGGTCTGCATGTTCTATCCGATCACGTCCAGTTAATGTGTCACGCATCGACTCAATATTCCCTCGGTTGAGGGCTTGTGCAGCTCGCCAATCCCCTCGATGTTACTGAGGCGTTTACCTTCACCAAGGTAATGTTGGCAGGACCAAAGCTTAGAATAATGAAAACTAGTTAAAATGCAATGAAAATTTTGAACTTTTTTATTGTAAAGCCCATCATGGGAGCCCTTGAAATACTTAGCCAAAAATCACGGGAATAGAATCGACATGTCATGATAGGAAAGCAAACCATCATAAATGGGAGGTGAGGTTACCTCTAAGCAGGGAGTGCCTCATGTTTTAGACTTCCCTTTCTTGCCTTCCTACGCTTCTTTGTACCACTACATGGCTTATAACCCAAATCATTCTCATAAACCACCTATTAGGATATTCTATTTCTATACTTGTATTCGCCCTTACAAGTCCTGTGATTTTCTTTTGTCATCATGAGATATGAGTCTCAGGTCGTCCGACTTGTAGTCTAAGCTATGGTTGTGTTATCCCTAGTCTCCCCCTTTTTATTTTTCATACTTCTATCTCATTAAAGGCATACACTAGGACTTAGTCTCGTACACAAGCACAATCTTCACACGGGCTATACTCCCAGGTTATTCAATACCTGCTCCTTGACTCGGTAACTTAGGCATTAACAAAGGCATGGGCATCTCATGGCCCTAAAACACACAATCACATGTTTGGAATCGGGTTGCCACTCTTGTGATCCCTGACTAGGAGTTGGAGTGTGGGACACAAAGTATGGTTAGGGTTTAAGGGTCAGACGATTAATGTCCACTCAAACTCAGGGTAGAGGCCACAGGCCCCTATTAGGGTGGACGGTAAAGGTGCTCCGGTACACAAGTGGACCAGTTGGGGACTGGTCTGCGATGATGTGATCCCTTTTTATGATAAAAAAGGGTAGTTATTATGTGAATAATATGCGAACTTTGGATGATGAATTGAATAACTAAATCAAATAAATCGATCGTTGTAAAAATTTTCTCTCACTAAGTATATACTCATTCCCCCCTCTCACCCCTTTCAGGAATACTTAAGAGGAGTTGGGTTAGGAGAGATTAAAGCCCCAAGCAAAGGCTCGAACCCACAAGTTACGTACCACATCACAAAATTTCAATCATATTAAGGGAACGTATGCTAGTAAGCCTTTACCTTCTTCAGACCATCAAGATAGGATTGTTAGGATAGTTCGAGGAAGGGTAGTGGGTTGATCACTGAACTCCAACCAAACCAAGTTAGGTGTAACATGAACCGTCTCTACAAACAAGGTTTATTAGGGTATTCCACCCTTTGACCATGATTTCACAAAGCAGGCCATGTTCCTGAGCAGAGTCGTTGCCCTCTCGAGAACTAGTTTATTAACCATATAACTCAAATGCAATATAATTAATTGCAAGATAATTCAATTGCAATATAAACATAACACACAAACATTTCACTTTTCTTTTCCCGGTCTTGGAGTGGCACCCTAATGTCCCACCCCTCACAAACAACACACAATTCTCTCCCTAATAACCTCTCAATAAAAGACACACTCTCCCTTATTCCCCGATCGGGTATGCAAATGACTCCCCCTTATATCCACTCCCATGCAAATTATATGCACAAATGGAACATATCACAACTCAATTACGAATGACTCATTATCGGCCCAATCCATCTATCGGTAACCATTTCACAAGGTAACCTCTCATGCCCTACCACAATATTTTTGGCCTATCTGTCATATTCATTCTTGGGGCACGTTGTTCATTTAACCATCTCCATTTTATGTTCATTAAGGATTTTATCATTGTCGCACGCAATGATCTCCTCAGGAGCTCAATCCTTAGCAGACCGTCTCTCAAAGTCAATGTCATAAATATGGGCCACTTACGACCCACAATTAAATTTTACATAAATGGGCCTCTCTTGGCCCCAACAAATTTCATAAGTATGTGCCACTCTCAATACCCAAATCATTTTAATGAATATCGACCAAGCCCTTGGTTATTCATTGGGTCTGACCCTCTACTAGAGGTACCTATGCACAATTTTCTCCAATGATCACCTCTTGATTCCTCGTGGATTGTTATTGGGTCCAATTACTAGACCTTTTTAAAATTATCGGTCTTAGGTTTTTAATCTTTATGTTATCCGGGGTCTTCACTCGGTCCCCTGAGTTCATGATTTCTTAGACCTCGCAAGCATTACACTCCCTTGGTCGACTAGGGGACCTATAGTCCTTTCTCAAAACATGAGTCTGGGCTCATTCCCTTAATATGGGCCTTATCACTTCTCCTGAGACAAGTTCTGAGTCCATTTTCACCAAAGGGTTGCCTCCTATAGTTACGAAGGCTATGTATTCCCTTTTTTTACTTATGGCAACATAAAGGTCTAGATCTCATCCCTCTTTAACCCTTGATTTCTACCTAATCATAATCCACTAGTAGTTCTTGGTTAATTCTTTCCAGAACATATCAGGTTATGTCTTTGATTTTCTATGGACATCTATGTGTCGACTTTTCTAGGCTTTCCAAAAATACTTGTCTAGCATATTCATCTCAACATTTTATATAATGCGGGTTAGTCCAATCGAACGTGAAGCCAAAAATCTCACTCACCATTCTTGCCAGAACTTATTCATTTTGACAAACTTTCCTTATATCTTTAAGTTGGTGATCCTTGATCAAACGTTCTTGTAATTCAAAATAAGAGACAAAGTAAAATATTTGGGATCAGTTCATGTCACACCCCTGCCTAGTTTCCATGGTCAAACCTGCAGACAATTGCCACATCCTCCCGGTTTTACAACATTAGATGTCTCATCATTGTAAACTCGACAGGGTGGAAGACTCAAAACATAATAACTCAAATTATTTTCTAAAAATAATAAAATTTAACTTTTGGTAAATAAAATTTAGAAACTGCACTAAGGCCACGCAATTAATGTAAGGCATACTTTAGAGTGTATTAACATTTGTAATTCTTCATGTATTTGGAAATTAGTATTGGAGAGGAGTGAGTTCACAACTCAGTGAGAGTGCTTAGCTGACATCGTGATGTCAGTCTACGAATCAGCATATACTCCAAACAGGTTTACATAGAGGTTTGGTAAAAATAAAAGGTTTACCATAAATAAGCTTAGAGTTTAAAAGAAATAAACTTGTATATGACAAGTTTGTAATATGTTCATTCCATTGGAATGAACCTATCATCGAGTTCATTCATAACAAGTTTTTAAATTTTACTTGTATTTTAAATGAGGATGTCTCACATACTCAAGTATGCACAAGGATACATTTCCTTTAATCTCAATGTGTTGGGATTGACTTAACAAGATACTACTTGTTTATTATTGAAAATCTTTCACATGATTTTTAGCTAATTTCACTGCTTGTTTCTCACAAGCTAAAATTATGTTTCTTCCTACCCAGAATAATTTTCATAATTTTATTCAAGTTAAATTTTACATAAGTTTGTATCAGAAAAATAATCAAACACCATTTCTTATTAAATTGATTAAACATTCACAAAACAAACAATTTGAAGCTATAACCTTGATCTATACCACTTGTGGCCCGGAGGGTCTTTACCGTCCACCTTGATGAAAAACTAAATTTTCTACGACATTGGTGTGAGGCTACAACATCAATTATTTATCTATGTAAACACCATTGTCCAACTCCCAAACATTATCAAATGAAATTGTCCGCTATTGAGTGATAATACCTCTCCTACTTTCCACTAGTCTCAATGTGCATTATAACTCCCACAGCCCCATGGACCAACTATAGCTTCCCTTATTCCAATATTGTTGTCGAGTAGCCCTTATAATCAACACTACCTCGTATCGAGCATATTCTTGATTTTGAATGATTACAATTATAAACAAGTGCTTTTTTATTTAATAAGTTTCTATTTGCACTACTAGCCCCAATGAACACCAACACTATGTTTTACTCACTTTATACATCACACTCAAAATCCAATACTTGAAAATTTTAGATTTAGTTATTTAGACTCGGAATTTCCCTTATACTATAATTATATTTTTAGGGACATTTTCGTAATTTTAGTATATTAACTTTATTTTCTCTCCCAAATATAATATTGATGTCATTTTTATAATTTGTTAACTTTACAATCATATTTTGGTTATTCAAATCAGCAAATAACGTGCCCGAAATTTTATTAATTTTGGGATAGCAATTCGATCATTTGGACTAAAATAGCATGCATTGTAATTTTGCCCACATATTAAGGATATTCTCGCCCTTTCACCATTCACCATTATATTTTTTTTTTATTTTTCGTTGATATGCTTGGGGCAAATTGGTCATTCGACCCACCCCAAATCCCTCAGTTTAGGTCACCTGGTCATCTCATTCGACATCTGAAGCCCTCTTCAATTGAAGGTCATTATCTTCTCCCTTGTTCCTCCTCCGTTTAGGTTCTCATCCGATCTCATTATCGAGCTTCCATTTCTTCAAGTAAGCTTCAATGTTTGTTTGATCATTTACTCTGACTTCCCCTTTTCAATTGAAGGTAATCGGACAAAAGTCTTCATTCGTGCCTCCGACTTTTACTCGAGTTTCCAAGGCCTAAGTCTCCTTCTGTAAGTGGTTTTCTTTCCATTTCGCAGGTTTTCAAAGGGGCCATTCAAAATGCATCGAATTTTCTCAGCTCCACCATACATCTACTTCCGAACATATCACTGGTATTCTTGTCCAATGTGCGCTTGGGCGACAATATCTCTGATTTTTCCCGATGTTGTAGTGGCGCCTCCTTCGTCCATGTTCATTGCCATCTCTAATCCCAACCTAAGCTATTCGAGATGAATAAGATGTATTTTACTCTAAAATAAGATCAAAATTAAGTTTTATTAACAGAAAAACTTATACGGGAACATTACTTACTTTGCCCAAATTTGAATTAATGAGATTTAATGTATTTTTAATATTATATAAGTTTAAGAGTAAAAATTTATTGTAATATTCCTTCCTCATTGCTTATTATAACCTGATAGTGAATGAGACAT
Source organism: Trapa incisa (assembly GCA_030064435.1). Lineage (NCBI taxonomy): Eukaryota > Viridiplantae > Streptophyta > Magnoliopsida > Myrtales > Lythraceae > Trapa > Trapa incisa. The sequence continues at coordinate 16,479,868 of CM057779.1, read as the reverse complement.
TCATTCTTCAGATTCTGATCTACTTTCCAAACGGGGATCCGGAGATAGTTTGGCATAAGGTGTTATGCAGACATGTTGGACAAAACAGCATTGAACAAAGAGAAATCTATAGTGCACTTTGATCAGCATAACATACAACACCATATGCAACCCAAAAATCAATATGAATCAGAGAACACCTCCATCCGCTATACACACAGGCTAGGTGAGAAGTGCAGCTGCATTTCCTTGTTCGAAGCAACTCTCTCAACTGAGACTCAGTTGCCCGAAATTCATTTTGACATACCCTCTCCAGAACACTCCCTACAACACCAAGAACGATGACAGTACCAGGTTCTGGACGACAGCGAAGATGAAAGTCCCTGCTATGATATCGCAATACACACCATCACATGCATTCACGTCAGATTGGCTCCTGTCCTAGATTTAAATGACCCAGCTCCCAAACAAGGACATACTCGATGATGTTGCAGTACCCACCATCCGACTCAACCCGATTTGGATTTTAACGACTCGATTGGATTCGAGAAGTGGGACGATGACATTGGATCCTGAGACTCTCCTCCTGCGGCCGGATATGCGAGGCGGCCTAAGAGATTTCTCGAGAGAAGAAAGAAGCAACTTGTTTGAAAGAAGTTTGAGAAGAGAAGTAGAAAAGTAAAAACGAAAATTTTCGAAGATTGTCTAAGATTATGTAAATTTTGGGTTAGAAGATTATTTTATTCGGTAAAAAATTATTTTCAACAAGTTTTTCAAGTAAAAAAAAGAAGAATAATTCATGAGCTTTTTTCTTAAATAAATCATTTAGAACATTTTAAATCGTTTTTACTAATTTTTTTTAAACAGACCTACTATCATTTATTTCTTCATTAGTTAATATGAAACTAACAGTTACCATTTATTTTGCATCCAAAACTAATGGTTGTTTAATAATATAGAGGTACTAACATGTCATTTTACAAGTATTGGTACAATGGATTTTAGATTTTCCTACTTAAACAGAATTTTATTTCTGTACGCCATTTGGTACGCCTCTTTGTAATTTATAAAAAATAATGAAAATGCTATGATTGTCATTAAATCCACTCTGAATGTAACATTATTTTTTTTTTTCCATTTTTGTATTCATTCCATTGTGACGATGATGGGTGTTTTGATAAGTTAGTAAGTCATATATCGACTTTTAGCTTTTTTTCCGGGTAGTGATGAGAACTTACTATTTATCAGAAATGTGCATTTAGATTAGAAAATATTCTAATTCAAATATAGCATTCTTAACATGAATCAGTTCTGAAAATAAGGTGACAAATTTCACGGTAGAAGATAAACATAATGAAACAGGTACAGGAAAATATTAATTGAAGGGAAAATAAATGAACTCCGACTATAAGATATCAGGCAGCACCCTCTATGCCAGTGATTGATGAAAGAGAACAAAACTTTCATATATCTAAGCCTGCAATTAATTAAAGGGGAGGAATATCTTTAGATATTTATCTAAGCAATCTCATTAATGCACATAAACTTAGAAGAGACTTGTCAGGACTGACCTTGCTTGCAATGTTGTTTGAGAGCCAGTCGAGCCCCTCATACAGCCCCTCACCAGAAGTGGCACATGTGCTTTGAATGTACCTGAGAGAATGAAACATGGATCTGATTAATGAAGTCCAAGAAAGATTCCAGTCGATCATGAGGAAATACTTGAAGTCTTTTTCTTCTGAACATTCAATAGAGGGATGTCTCATGAGTAAAGATGAGCTTACCAATGGCGTTGCCTGAGCGAGTGAAGCCCTAACTTGTCAGTTATCTCTGCAGCATTCATTGCATTGGGAAGATCTTGCTTGTTGGCAAACACCAGCAGTACAGCATCCCGCAATTCATCCTATGAAAAGAACAATAAATACATCTAAAATTAGAAAACCCACATTCATCAATTTCCAAAGTAGCCATGCCTAATTGATAATATCCACACGTTTTTTAGAGAAAATACAGATACAAATCCACGCACCTATGAACTTTGTCAAATTGGAACAAGCAAGTTGTTGGTTGTGTAACATACCTCATTCAGCATCCTGTGTAGCTCGTCTCTGGCTTCAACAGTACGGTCCCTGTCATTGCTATCAACCACGAAGATCAGGCCTTGCGTGTTTTGGAAGTAATGCCTCCATAAAGGGCGGATCTGAAGTAAATCCATGAAGAATTATGGAGAGACCATCAAAATATTAAACATAATTTTGGAAGGGTATGAATTATTCTAAATGATAGGTATTGGAATCCGGATAATCCAGATAAGAAACATATTAAGGCCTTAGATGTACTAAAACTGCCTGTACACAATAAATTTAAGGTTCAGAGAACTATACAATTCACTGAGAATGTTATATATTAAGCATGTCATGATTTTCGTGATAACTTATTCATGTGATTGTTCATTACAAAAAGTAGACAGTGTGCACGAGATTGTCATCTCAATTCATCATTATAACCTCATTAAAGGATGAAATGATACAGAAAAGTCACCATGAGAGAAAAATTGTGATCACAAAGAAGTGCAGGGTATATACCTTGTCCTGGCCACCAACATCCCATACAGTGAAGCTTATGTTCTTATACTCAACAGTCTCCACATTGAATCCTGAGTATACAGAAAATATTAATGAAAAAAAGCAAAAACAACTGCTGAGGGATGCCTTGCACCTAATAAAAGAAGCAGAGAATTTCATGGAGTAGCAACATAAGGAAAGAGGGAACGAATATATAGATCAGGAGACCATAAGACAGACAGGAATGCTGGTATGGAGAGGACAAACTTACCGATGGTGGGAATTGTGGTAACAATCTCTCCAAGCTTGAGCTTGTAGAGGATGGTAGTCTTACCAGCAGCATCAAGACCCACCATAAGAATGCGCATCTCTTTCTTGGCAAAGAGCCGACTGAAAAGCTTAGTGAAAGACAGTCCCATTTTTTATCCTGCAAGATAAAATGGCCCAAATCATAGCATAATCCATTTCTCGGATCAACTCAAGGCAACGTAAGAGACTATAAAAAAATCAATTCTTGAATACAAAAAGCGAAAAAGTCACATGCATTAGAATACAAAGGGATCTTCTTCGCGATTCCAATTACATAAACAGTCAGATAGCCTTCGTTGACTGAATTACTACAGGAACATTCGCCATGATGACAAGATTCAAATCGTAGATAACGGATTTAACCACAGAAATCAAGGACCAACAATCAGGCATCAACTTCACAAAAAATATAACTGGCACCGACGATCTATTAATAAGCGGATATCGCTCAGGACGTTCAGATCGAACATTCAAAGGAGAGAACAAGAGGTTGAAGAAGTAATAGTGAGGTCAGGCAAGAGGATTCAGCATTCAGATGGGGAGATCACTCTCGATAGGAGAATGAGAACGCATACCTCTTGGAAACCTCCGATCTGGAATGTGATCAGAGGAAGATGCTATTGAAAGGAGAAAATGGGAGAAGAGAGATCTTTAAACGATCTCACAATTCAAGTTATCTGGTTTTTTTCTTTTTATTTTGTTTTGGCTAAAATTACATTAACGTACACAAAATTTTTTAAAAAAAAGCTTGTAGTATTTAAAGAATATTTTATTTAGGTATTTTAATAAATTATATTAGTTTTACTTATATAATATGTTGATGTAATAACTAAAATCATATAAATAAAAAAATGGAATTAAATGACACTAGAACTAGGTGGCAATGGAATAAGACCACTACGAGTCAAAAGGTTGGGGCCTAGGTATGTCTCTTTAGAAGGAACTCGAGATTTGCGCTGTGCCGCCTACCTGTAATTTGGGTGCGGTGGAAGGAAAATATCTTAAAAGAAAGATCTCCCAATGCAAGTTCTCTTTTTGTTTCTTTTTTATTTGTTCGGTAAAAATTACATCAACCATATTCATATGTACACAAAATTTTAAAAAAATTTACCTTGTAGTATTTAAAAAATATTTTATTTAAGTATTTTAATAAATTATATTATTTTTACTTATATAATATGTTGATATAATAACTAAATTAATATAAATAAAAATTTTGAAAATGGAATTGGAGTACACTAGAACTAGATGGCAATCCGAACCAAACCTCTGCATGTCCCAAAGCTAGGGGCAGAATTATTAGTTTAGATCCAAATTCGAGATCCCACTCGAGATTCGAGTACGTGCAGTATTGAGTCTCATGGTTTCAAATTCAGATCACATTTGGATTTGCAAGATCCAACCTCATGTTCGAGTCTAATTGAACTCGAACTTGTACTTGTGATTCCCTATTTATTTAATTTTGATTTTAGTTTGAATCTAACTATTGAATCCAATCGCATGTACCTAAGTAGGTACAACTCCACCACGTGAACCCAAATTTGGGTATGCATAGGCTAGGGTGTTACGTTACTACCCGATTATCGGTTATCGATTTTTTACAATTTATCAATCTACTTAGTATTATAATAGTGTTTACTTTCATCAAAGTAAAATCAAATAAACTAAAACTTATAATAAAAAAAGGCCAATAGGATTTTTATCAGAAATTTAAACTTTTTTAAAAATATAGGGTGATCAAAATAGTTTAACAAATAAATATGGGAATATAGCCGTTAGTAAGTAGTAATGAAAATTTTTGTACGTACGTTTCGAGAACTATCTCATTTCACGTCGTTTTGTATATTGTCCACAACTCTTGCATTGTAGAACTTTGACTTTTACATGTAATTTATTAGGGGAGGGATAAACTCACAATTCAGGGAATAAGTTAGGACCATTATATAATTTCTGATCTCATAATTCACATGAAAATTCTAACATTGATATACATTTTTAATACTTATAAAATTTCTTAACAATCATAGTTTTATCTGACCCTTGAGAGTATTGTCTCGGGCCGCCCAGGAACTGTAAGTCCACATTACATCAGGTCCAACACTCTTTTTCCCAAACTTCAATTGATACAATATTATAATATACAAACAATAAATAGTACATACTGGCAACTCATGGTCTAATCCATGCCTAAAAACCGTGCCATAACTTCAATAAGGTAAAATGAGAACGTGTGAGTCACGTATAATCTCCACAACCGATAGTCTCGGGTTCGTCTATCATTTGGATGACATACCATCCAAGATCATGCTAATATCCCATGGACTGGCCATGCCCCTTACACATGTGGCTCATCCCATCCCTTTTCATCGCATTTGTGTAACATTGGGACCATACACGTGCATCATCTGGGAGTCCCTGAAAATCTGGAAGTAAGTTTTTTATTTCCCCTTATCCACCCTTCTAATTTCCATAAGAGTCGACACTAACTCAGTAAGTGTCCTATCAACACCCCCACTTCATACTGGTGTACAATATACACACATGTATATTTAAAAATATGCACTCAGGCAATAATTAGCCTATCCAAATTTTCATTTAGGGTGGTTCTCATTTGGACTTTCTATGTTCAAGTACATATAGGAAAATATCAAGTAGTGTGCATGTGCCAATATATCACAATTAATTTGGTCAATATCTCGACCAAATACTCATTTAGAAGCATGTACTAATTCAATAGTCAAAACTCATATTCACTATCATATCACATGGAGTTTGGTTATCACATGACCCACACTTATAAAAAATGTTACCACAAGTACAAGGTCCCAACTCACATATGCCAGCATGCAATTATGGTTCATTTGTTCTAGTTTATATGACCCTTAACACATTTCTTAATTTTGAACATGATATTATTTAGTGAGTATGCATTCACGCCATCTTGCAGTTTCTTAAATAATTTTTCTGAATCATGTATCATATGTTTTCAAGTATTATAAAAACGTAAATCATATTTAATTGGTCAAATCGAACTCGTTGTCATTACACCCATTTACTATTATGATCAGAACTTGTTTGTTTTGATGAGTTTTCCTATTTGGCTCTCTTCGTGAGATCCTTACTTGATCTAGCACATATTCCCTCTACAATAGCCATAATAAGTACATAGATCAGTGTTAAGTACTTACACATAATTGTAAAAACTGAAATTTTCCTAAACAGTTATGGTTTTGCCCATCATGCTCAGTTCATTTGACTTACGTGTCAAATGATAAGAACCCACTTTGGGTCATAACCTCTTATAGTTATACTTGTCTATGACTTAAAAATCCTTAATCTACCACTTATATCTTACTTTTCCAAAATTACATTTTGTTCCCTAAGTTGGGAAAAATTATCATTTTTTCATTTATGACTTAAAATCATTCCCCATTGGATCTTAGACTTTTCCAAGTCTTTCATTAGGGTTCCCAATTTTTCTTGAGTCTCATTCTAGTCCCCAAAATACCTTATAATATTTTAGAAGTTTAATTTCACACTATTTGAAAATAATCCTTAAGTTGGAAAAGATTATCATTTTTCCCCTACTCTTTAAAACTCATCCTTTCAAGACCTTATATTCTCCAAATCTTTTATTTAGGTCCCCTAGACTTTCTTTAGTCTCAATTAGGTCCTTAAATTTCCCAAAAATCATTTTTTCATAACAAACTTCTTTATTTTCACAATTTAATGCCTAAAATATCTTTTTTGTTTCTTTTAGGTCCTTAAGCATTTCTAACATGTCATACTAGTTTCAAAACTTCACTAGTCTTTCCCAAATGATCTTAAGACTTCATTTAGACCCTTAGAAAGACCATAAAGAAAATTTATTCTCAAATGGGTCTTCCAACTTATCTATAATTATATTTTAGTCCTCGACCTTTGCTCCCTAACAAAATAATCACTAAAAATTTCCAAACTCACATATGGGGTCCCTTTGGTCATCCCCTAGACCGTCATAGTCTTTGTTAAACTGGGGTTAGCCGAAATAGTGACAATTGGGATTAATTCTAAACTAACAGTTAATCGAGCATGAGCCAGGTCAATGTAAGATTCTCACCGGCTATGGTGACTTGGTCAGTGACATTGGTGCGATTCGAAAGCTGGTTCTTAGATGTCTGTGACTACTTGAAGCACCTCAAATGGAGGTTTGAGCACCCTGCAATGTCCATTTTACTAACATTTGTTACAACTACGACTAACTCGCTCTTCTTGGAATTAATTCAAACTCACCACTTACCTAAATCTTATGAGGCCAGTGGCATTTGAAAGCTAAATCCAAGAGGATCTGCTGAAGATTTTTGTAGTTTTTTTTTGTCGTCGAGGCCATAAAAAATGGCCTCGTAGCCGATGCTATATTTCTAGTCAGAGTGGGTCTGTTACTATTTGATCTTGCTGATGTCGGTAGTGGCAACATCGAATGTCGAGAGAGGTGGCATTGAAAAGCTAACTCTTGTAGCTTTCTATGGACACCTAGAATCCAAGTTTGGTGCCTGGAGGAGGAAGTGGTGCCCTCTCCAAGTATGATCACTGAAAATAGAGATCTAAGTATTTTAGAGAGAATTCTGATATCAAATCGATAGGGGGACACCCAAACTTTATATGGTCGGATTCTAGACTTAGTTGGCTACCTGACCATCACTTACTTTCATCATTCTATAGCATGTGGCTCTATGAATCAATTAATTACCAAGTAGTGGGTTTTGGAATTCAATTGGGGAAATTCCAAGATGAAATCTGGGTTTGGGGCAAGTAGTCAAGCGAAGGGAATGAGTGTGCAACACACATGATCATCCTCTTCACCCAATTTAGTCAGTTTGAAACTCTTCCGAACTGGTTTTCAGCAAATATTTCAACATTTCTTAGCCGATTCACCCCTAATTTAGTCGATTCTTGGCACAATAAAAATTTCTAAAAATTCTTTGTTCAATTTTCTATTGAATGAACTAAAAAATTATTAAATTCTAACTTGTTTAGTCCACTCTAAAAATCGGGGGAGGAGGGGATTGTGACATGAGCTGGTTTAAACCAGATCCAAACCAGTTCTCCGTTGGGTTTCTTTCGGTCCTTGATTTTAAATTCAAGCATGTTCTCAGAGGGTATTTTCATGAATGTTTCCATTTTCCCATGTCCTAGTTTTTAACTGTATTCTAAACCTGATCCAATTTTAAATTCACGGGTCTGATTTTTCCTCCTCGACTTTGACTTATTTCCCATTTTAGTTTGACTTAGTTTCTGGTTCAGGATTCCCAGTCTTGATTCAATCTCTACTCAAAATGACTAATACGGAGTTTATAAATTTTCCATTTCCATGCTTAGTGATTTAGTCACCCAAGAGGGTATTTTCAAAACTTGTATTCCACACATTTTCTAAAAACAAGGGTCATTCTTTAAAATTTAGCATCATCGAGTTTCATCGTAAAATCAAGTAAAACATAATATACTGAAACAATACATAATATCATGACACAACCATATCCCCGAATGCCACTCAATCAATCATTTGGGAACTATGAGGGAAGTACGTGTCGCACATGTGTTATAAAACCAAGGAAAATCCCGACTTCATAACTGGGCCAAACTAAATGGGGAAGTGTGATTAAACTGGGACCTGATGGGTAACTAGGGCGTAGATCGAACCAAAAGGATGAAAGAGGTCAATTAGAGGCCACGAGGGATGAAAACGGGGCAGAAGAAACCCTTAGGAGGATTGTGGGACTCGAAATCAAGGATTGTGAGATAATAGGGAGGAAACCGGTTCGAACTAAATTTAAGCTAGATGGAGTCATAAAATCTCCTAAATTTTTAAGGGGTCAAAATAAATCCAAATTAAGTGGTTCTTGAGTCCATTCAATGGGAAATTGAATGTAGAGTTTTTAGATATTTTTATTTTCTCAAGAACCAACAAGGAAGAGGGTGAACCGGGCCAAAAATCGCTGAACCGATTGAGAAATTCACTGGAATCCAGTTCGCTAGAGTGTCAAACCAGTCAACTAGGAAGTTGGGCGCACGCACGCGTGACCACACGCTCGTATCATCTTCTTTGCTGGACACCCGACCTAGATTTGCCTATTTGACCCAATACCTCATCCATTGACCCACTGACTCCACCACTTGGGAAAATTAATTTATTTCCAGCACCACATTTTATGAATTAATGAAAGGAAATTATGGATAGATTATCACAAAATTCTATAACATAACCATATAAATTGAGGCTGCTTCCTCATCAACAATTGCTAAGAATTCTCTCCCAACCACCAACTGCTCCCAACTTTGGCGACCTTGCTACGATAAAACATAACTTCACTTTCCAACAACCTCCGATGACATTATTGTTATCCCTAGAAAGCTGAGGGCCCCAACTGTCCATCATCACCCCTCTTGATCTCAACTCTTCATCTATCGGCACCAACAAGATCGCATAGTAACCGATCTTCAGGAAACTGAAATAGAACACCTATTTTCAGGGTCAATTCCGACATCCTCGATGGTGCTCGTGAACTAAGAAATATTAGATGATCTCCTTGCACAACCAACATTCCATAACCAATGGATTTGCTCGAATTGATCCAGAAATGGGTCTGAATTAAATCTTGGAATTATCAAATCACAGGCAGAGTGACACATCTAACTAAAATGCCATAAAAACATCAAATTGAGAAATTGAAGCCACTATTATATAGAAAATGAATTTAGCCAATTTAGAAATCCGGTCGAATCAAGCCTGAACTGACCAATTTTTTATTTTGGTTCACCGAAACTTGTTTGATCAAACCAGTCAATGGTACAGTCGGTCAACGGACCGCATGCTTGGTCAGTGCTCAGTTAATGCGCATGACGCGTGGTGAAGCATGCCTAGTCAGTCGCTCGGTCAACGCCTGGAAGCTTTGACCAATCAGAGCATGATGCGTGTCATCGGTCAACGGTTAAAGAAAGAAAATCCATGTTACCGACAACCGACCAATAGGAGAGCAACATGTGTACTTAGTCAACGATCAACTCAGGAGATGGATCATCAACTGGGCTGGCCAATGAGGAGTTGACACATGGCAAAGATGACACGACAGTGACCGACTAGGATATTAGAGAAACTATCGAACCATCAGAGGTTGACACGTGGAAAAGCCACATCGGATGGTCCCAATCAATCTCAGACTAACATGTGGCAGTGGCACAATGCATCCAGAGGGAAACTTGACTTATTTAAATCAGCCAATCAGAGGACGCCACATCTCATGGTCAATGGCTGGTCGAATATGGTCAGCGGCCACATTGGAATGTGCTACCAATGGGATGTCGCCCCGTGGCCGGTCATCAAGTCAAAGGATGACTTGGACATTGAGTGGGAAGCCATGTCAGTAAAGCCAACCAATCCCAATGTACCATGTGGCAGCTCACACGTGCGAAGCTCGCATGCGCACGCACATTGTCATCTTAAACCTCTAAACTAGGTGGATAAGGATAACGGGCTGACTGCATCTACTCCGACGATTGAAAATGCCTCTCGATATGACCGTAAAAGGGAGAGATTGGGGCTGTGTGATGGACGAATGGATAGCCTTATTAGTTACCAAGCTACCTATATAAAGAGCTACTCTCCATTCATCCTCTATGTCCCTCAAATGACTAAAGAAGAAGAACAACTCCATTTCCCAACGAGGCACAAACCAGAGCTCCGACTTGGGTATTTTCCTCAACCTTCGAAAACCAATTTGGGTTCTCTGGAATCGTGAAGAAGTCCCTTACCTTGCTTTAACCTCCCTTCAGCTCGAGGATCAGCGGAGGAGTGCGAGTGAGCTCATACAATACCATCACTCCGACGGTTGCAAAGTATCAGAATCCTTTGAGCTTAATTTCGGACACCCCTAACCTCCTGCAACCAGACCGACCCTCCCTCAACTCTCTCCAACAGACCCTCGACCTCCTGGAACTTTTAAGGTAAGCCAACTCCGCCTCCTTTCGCCATAATAGTAGAATTGCAGAACATGGAACATGAAAACTTCTCTCATAAAATTCACATTTCTTAGACTACCAATTGACACACAACTTGATCCTAAGAAGAACCTCTCGACGAGCACTATCTGCCCATACTTAGAGTTTTGATAATCATCCCTTCCCCAATAAGTAAACAGAGCTTTCTCTCTCTAGAAAACCTTTATGACAAAACTCTATTTGAGCTCAATTTTGAGCCATTTAAAGTCATTCAAAGATTAGCATGCTTATAGTGAGATGGGGGAGATGATTAGTAGCATGCTAGAAGGGAATTAACATGATTTTAGCTCACAATTTGATGAATCATGAATTCGGGCCAAAATGCAAGTTTTGATAAAATTGGGCAAATTGAGGATTTTCGAAAATTTATGGATTTTTGTGAAATTGATATCAATTGAGGGCCAATTGATGATTTAAAAGAATTCGAGGACTAAATTGCAAGTAAATTTATTTTTGGAGAATTTATTTGTAATTAAAAGAAATTAAAATACTTTATTGTAATTTCTAGGTAATTTTATATTAAATAAATTATTTGAGTAGAAATTTCAAATGAAATAAAGTGAAGAAATTGTGGCAAATAATTGGAGCTTATTTGTCAAGAAAACATAGAGAACTAATGATGAATGTTGGATAACCGATTGATTGGTTATCCATGATTATTTAGGTGCGAAAGAAAGGTACACATCCATAGTGCGAATCGAACCTGAGTTTGAAATACTATCCAAGATGAACGAGTCACAAATACCATGTGAGTAAGATTTTTGACATTGGGATCATTTGGACCAATGATAAGATCATGCTTCATTTTGAAACCTAATTTTCTAAAAATATAATCTCCTCACTGTGTGAATATGCTTAAATGATTTGGGGTTATATTTTTTATGATAGCATGAAGCATGATATTAGGACAACCCTTGAATGGTGTATGGATATACCTCAAGGATTATGGTCTAGTCCAACCATCGATTCAGGATATGGATGATGCCCATGATTAACAATGTTGGGCCAGATCTAGTATTGTGTGAGTGAGTCCAAGGCCACAATTTTCTAAAAATAAATTGGCCCCAAGGCCAATGGAAATGGGTCCAAACCCATAAATAAGTTTGATTTTAAGAGCCTATCAATAATTATCACAATTGGATAATGCTTGTTGAAGCTACTATGCCCAATCCAGGTTGTAATCAGTTAAGCTAGTAGCACATTGATTAAGGTCTCAAACCAATATACCTTTGTATGTGATTGAAATTATACAGAACCAAAGAGACACCCAGTGTGGGGTTGTCATGCCCCAACCTGGTTTAGTCGGAGCCATATGATCAACTCGCCACTCTTCCAGACCCCAATAAGCGATTCCTCCCCGGGATCAAGAAGAGTTAGGCGCAGTACCTGTCATGTATTCCCAGAACAACATTACACAAAATTGGAAATTTTATTTGTACCTAGTTTAGGTCCTGGCAAAGAAAACTTCTCGCGTAGTTCTCTTCTTTCCTAGTTTAGAGGGAGAAATCTTAGGGATGTATTTGGTTAGGCAATTTTAGGATTATAGTATTACACGTTTAACCCCTTCTCGGGTTTGCACACAATCACACGTCCTTCTTATCATAGAAAGGGATCACACATTCGTAGAACAGTCCCTGACTGTCCCACTTGTGGACTGAAACGCCTTTACCGTCCACCCTGATAGAGGTTAACAGTCTCTACCCCAGGTTTGAGTGGACCTTGCTTGCCCGACACTCAAACCTCAATTACACTTCATGTTCACTTTGTGGGATGAGACCTCCTCTCCCCTGCTCTCTTGATTTTAGTGCAAAGGAAGCTCCCCGAGCTTCTAGACATATTGGACAATAGACTGCCCTTATACTCCCTAGGTCGTCCAGCAAACCTTGGGATCCACCACTACCTCATATAAGGTGTCCTAATGGTCCCGCATCATAGTGCATGCACAATCAAGAGTCTTTTTCATTTATAGCCATTATCTTTGGCCCTCCAACTCAAGGGACTATTGGTTTGGCTTTAGCCCACACGAACTAGCCCAACAAGTTCGACGTCCTGGCTTCGTCTTTGCAACTATTCAACCTAACAAGCACAACATTCCATGTATAAACCATGTTTTTAGCATGGAAGTTGTGAGATGCATGTTGTGTGCAAAGTGATGGCGAGGCAGGAATGTGTTACTCCATGCTCTCGGTAACATAGTGCATGTGGCACCGTTACGAGAAATGGCCATGAGCACCATGATTATGACTTGAGGTCATGCGTGTTACATTATTGTAGCGGTCTATATACCTGTGATTGTGAGAATGGGCATCATCAACACACCCGAAGGGGTAATAACAATGGCTAGGGTAAGATTGGAAGCGGAGTATGTAGGGTGTAAGTGATACTTCTAGATCGCCCCGACCTTGGGCCTCCCACACCCTAACTTCTCAGTCTGATATTGCGAAAGTGGAGATCCATTCCAGGCGTGAGATTGTGTGTTTAGGGCCATGGGTGCTCCTTTGTTTTGTGCTAATGTCTGAGTTGTTGGGTCGAGGCATGGGCTGTGAGTAGCCTAGTAGTGCCACCCGAGTGTATGCTATGCTTTTATTAGGACTAAGTTGCCGGGTGGAGGCGTGGGCTGTGAGTAGCCCAGTAGTGCTGCTTGAGCATAGACCATGTGTGTGTGTGGGACTAAGTCCCTGTGTTGTACTTAATGCACTAGAAGTGTAAGAGGAAAAATGGGAGACCAAGGATAACCTAACTATAGCTTAGATTGTGAGCTAGATGGCCCAAGACATGTGTCTCAAGGGCAAAAATAAACTACAAGACTCGTATAGGTAAATGCGAGTGAAGTAAATAGTATATCATACTAGGTGGTCTATGAGAAAGATTTAGGTCGTAAACCATGTCGTGGTGCGACATTAGTGTCTCAATCACTAAGTTGTTGAGCTCACCCCTCCCCCAACCTATTGTAGGTGGAAGGAAAGGAGATGAGGGGTGAAGGTAGGAAGACATTCCCAAGCCACTAACCATCTAATGTAGCCTCCTACCCTACTCACGAAGGTTTTAATTTACTACTTATCAACTGTTGTATTCTCGATTCTTGTTACACCATTTTCGGGCACCACACTCTAATGAAAAGTTTCAAATTTCTATTGAAAAGCAAATAGTATTTTCTCTTATGAGCCTTAGTTCCTTCGGTTTTACTTTGGTGATGGATCCCACTAGGGACTGCCGACCAATGAATCAAGATAGGGCGAGACATTTTCGACATCCCACTCATTGAACTGTGAGCTCACCCCTCCCCAAAGCATCATGCATATAGGCTGAGGAAACATGACAAGAGCAGAAGGGGAAAGTCAAAGCTGAGACCCCTTACCACGAAGTGAGTGCCCCTCTACTACAAAGGTTTGAATTCCCTGTTATATCATTACTCTACTATTCCCATGATTTTTAACTCTATGTCTATAAAGAGCCCTCACAAGGGACTTATTCCAAAAAGTTCAAAGTTTTCACTATAGTTTTCATGATTTCACAGTTCTGAGCCTTGATCCCACCAATATTACCTTGATAAAGGTACTCGCCTCTATAATGTTGGAGGGATTGGTGAGGGGTTCATGGGTCCTCAGTTGAGGGTTTTGAACCGTGTCATTTCAAAGAAATGCAAATGGGAATGGTCATGATAGGACCTTTGTTGATAATATTACAAAGGATAGAATGCTCCTATATTAATACAAAACTTTACCTTTCCCATAAATGGAGCACACCAACGAGTGAGTCGCTGGACCCAACCGAGGATACCTCGAGGAAGGATTAGCAGGAGTTCCATCTAGGAACTCAAACACGGAGGTACGAACTCCTAAGTACATACGAGCTTTTCAAGACTTTGCAAGTGAATATGATGTAGACGAGGCACTGGCAGCAGTCCCAGTTCCCATAGCAACTCCAACCGCGAAGGCACCAGAGTTAGCACTACCTTCGGAAGGAGTACCAGCTCCAGCTAGGGAACCTCAGAGGTTCGATGTATCCCACAACCTCGAAGCCTTAAGGCATGTGGGGTGTGCAACATTCATAGGAGAAGGGGATGTTGTCACAACCATGGATTGACTAAGGACAACCATGAAATATCTAGCCATGGTCGATGTCCCAAATGAGTCCAAGGTGACCATGATAGAGAAAGGGAAAATCATGAAATTAACAAATCCTGAGTGACCTAAAGAGTCACAAAAGTCATGGAAAAAGACTTTGGGATGAATTGAAAGAGAAAACCAAACCGGTTCAGGTGAACCAGATCTAAACCAGATTGAACCGATTTGAACCACTATTGAACTGGTTTCTAAATTCATTTTTCTAGGTGGCTTAAAATATTCAAATTGGAGAATTGAAGTCGCCATTGGATAGAGAATGAAATTAGATGAATTTTGAAAATTTTAATTTTAAAAACTCGGTCAAATCAAGCCTGAACTGACCGATTTAAGCATTGAACCCGGTTTGGACCGGTCCGGTCTGGTTTGGAACAATGTTGTCTTCTTCCTTCAGATCACAACATTATTCACTCGCTGGAAAAGCGAGCAGCACTGGTGAAGATGAAAAGTCTCTGTTGAAGGCATTTTAGGCCATGAATGATCACCATAAAGGTGCCAATCGGATGGCCAAGGAGTCCATGAGCTTCCTATATAAAGAGCTCCTACTCATTCATCCTCTTCACACCTGAAAATTCCTCTCTCTCCCTACTGCTCTAATTTCTAGTGAAGCTCAAACCAGAGCTCCGACATTGGGGTTTTTCTGAGCTAAAGAAGGCAAGGTTGGGTTCCTTAGACTCGGGGAGAAGTCAACTACCCGACGGTGGTCACCATTCGATCTGAGAATCGCTGAAGAAGCGCTGGCGTAATCAAACAGTGAAGTAGCTCTGGCGGACCGAAGCTGCTCTGTTTTGGCCGAGCTGAAAAATGATAAATTGAACCTTCCTTAGGCTAAACCAAGCTCTCCCAACACTTCCAAAACCCTCGTACAACCGAATTAGAGCGAAAAAGTAAGCCAATGCCAATTTGGCTATTCTATGTAATTTCCATCAGTGTTAGAGAGAGAATCGATGAAACTTCACTAACCAAATTCTCCCTCAATTTGACATGAATTGATGTAATTCTTGATCCTAGGATTAACCTCAGGATGAGAGCTATCTACCTCGATTAAAAGCTTGGACCACCGCACTCTCAATGGTAAGCTTTCAAAGTTTCTCTCTCTAAGTCCAGTTTTCTGACAAAGCTTCGTTTGAGCTTAATTCGGACCCAAATGACGCGATTCAAAGCTCCATTGAATTGTGTGGAAGTGTAGAAACTGATCCATACCTTCAATTGGATCAATAAACCCCAATTTAATGGTCAATTTGATGAAATCAAGTTTAGCTTGTTTGAAAGGGGGAAAAATTAGGGAAAACTTTGGGGGAAATTAGGGATTTCGTAAAATTGAGGGACCAAAGTGAAATTTCCAAAAATTGAGGGCCATTGGCCATGAAAAAGATGTTGGATGACCAATTGGTCAATTTTTGAAATTTATTAGGGGTCAAGTTGCCATTTTTGTAAAGTAGGGGCTAAATGGTAAATTTTGAAAAGTTGGGGACCAAATTGAAAATTTGGGAAACTTGAACCCCTTAAGTGATTTTGAATATATTGTGGACCTAAAGTGAATTTTAGAAGTTTCGGGACTCAACTTGGGGAAAAAGTTAGTATTAGGGACCCAAAGTTTAGGGAAAAAAACTTTAGGGACATAAATGCAAATAATTGAAAAGTTTGGGAATTTTGTTCATACGTGAGGAATTAGGGCTATTATGCCAAATGTTAATAAAAAAAGAATGTCCAAATCATGTAGGAGCACAAAGGACTGGAAACGCTAGTAAGGATAAACTCATGTGGATGCAAATAGCCGATCAAGAGGAATACACTACACTTATCGGGTGAGTGAGATTTTTCACATTATATCTAGTTGGGATGATGAGTACCTCAGAAATGAAAAACCACTACTATGTGGAATTTTAACATCACACCTAGTTGGGGTGATGTGAGAACTATGCGAAAGAACTACTTACCCATTGTAAGTAGATCATACCCGGTTGGTATGATGAACTTTGTAGAAGGAAGTAGAAAATCCGTTTAGCGATTGTAAGCGGAGATGTCATCACACCCAGTTGGTGTGATGGGCGAGTTGAAATTTATTTTGTCAGAAGTGTTCTCCCCTGACTGTATGCCAATGCTTAAAAATTTTGGGAGACCTTCTTGATGACAACTTGAATAGCTCATATAGGCCAGAGGCCTTGGTTTTGGAACTTGAGGGGCTAAAATGACCGGATTTTGAAAAACTCGTTTAGTGGGCCCAAGGCTAGTTGGCACAAGGAGAAGCTCGAAAACAAACATGTTGATAAGCCATGAAAATTTCTAAATGAATTATTATGTGATTTGGCCATGGTACCAAGACAGGACCAACATACTCGATGGACTGGCGGCAGTGCGATAGGACCAGGTTGACAGACCGATCTAGACAAACAGTTGTAGGTCGAGTTGAGGGTCAGGGCTATTGGACCAGTGGCACCACAGATTAATGGCTTAATGGAAAACTTTGTTTGTGCATGCACTGAGGTTTAGGACCATCAAAATGCCTAAGAGGGGTAGTGATACGTCCTAAGGGCTATTGGACAACATGGTGGAGATAAGGGTAGATTGTCGTGTCAACAGTCAGGGAAGCTCGATGAAGCTTCACGTGCATGAGACCGGGGTGGGGTTAGTATGAGGTCTCTATCCTCATAAGGATATGGAGTTGCTTTTTGGGTTTAAGGGTCGTATGTCGCGAACATCCACTCATTCCCAAGGTAGAAGTGGATGAGATTCTATCTAGGTGGCCGGTAAAGTTACTCCGACACCACAAGTGGGTGCAGTGGATGGGCTGCCCTACGAATGTGTGATCCCTACATGATGAAGAGCATGTGTTGATTGTTAAACACACCAATTGTGGATAATGAGGAAATTGGTTTTGAATAATCGTGAATTCAAGGAAGAAATAATTTTTAAAGAAAATAAGGAGTCTGGCACACTCCAATTCAAAACTATTTTATAGAAACTCATTTTTCAAACACCCATTCACTAAGTTGTCGAACTCACCCCTCCCTTTACCCCTTTTCAGGTAACCAAGGGAAAAACCTACCTAAAGACCTTCCGCTAGCTAAACTTGTAAGACATGTATGTAAGTTTAAATTTATTTAGTTTTGATTAATGTTATTCTAGGAAAGGTACATGTATAAAGGACGCCTTACTACTCACGGTTTAAAAGAAGGGCAAATACCTTAAATAAACTAGGAGAGTGGCGGGTTGCTCACGGGGATCTGACCAAACCGAGTTGAGGCGTGACAACCTTGCTGATGGGCCTTTCTAAATTAATTTTCTATCTGATAGTGGCTTCAATTTTCTAATTTGATATTTTTAAGCCACCTATAAAAATGAATCTTTCAATTGGTTCTTCATGGTTCAATCCAGTTCAAGTCTGGTTCACCCTAAACCGGTCCGATTTTCACATTCAATTCACTTCATAGTTCTTTTTCATGATTTTTGGGATTTATTGTCTACTTGGGATTTTCCAAATCCCAGTTTTGACCATTCTTTACCAATTCTGGTTCACTTAGATCCTCGATTTTCTCTCAAAATTTTATGTTTCCTCAGTCCGAGAGAATGGGGTTTACAACTCTCCCCATCTTTTAGTAGTTTTATTCCCAAAACTCATTATGCATCCCTTACATAGTGAATGGTTTTCCTTAATGTCAACTAGTGATTTGCTCTAATGTGATACCGTGGGGTATGTCCTCATCCTAGTTGAATCTCCTTTGGAAATCCTTCATGCTTGTCCACCCTTTGGGCATCCTTCATGCTTGTCCGCCATTTGAGCATCTTTTCTTTCCATGTCTTGGGGTGTCTATTGTTTTATCAATTATTTTTGCATCGCTCTTAATGGCACGATTTGGTATTCACACTTGAGGAGAAGATTTTGTAGCGATCCAACCTCCCACTTCCTTTTCTTTAAGCGTTTCCTTGCTCATACACTTTTTTTCCTAAGCAAAATACCACTATGGTTACTCTTTCACTTAGTCCTTTAGATAACGTACGTAAGGGATTTCTCTTCCCTTCAAATATCCACTTACTCCATGGAACTTATTATGATCAACTTATCTTAGCCACTTGCCCAAATGTATTTTCTTATGTCCAATTCTTATGTCGCTTAGGGGTAACACTCTTCCTCTTGAGAATTTTTGTCTAGATCACAAGATTGGGTGTTCCAAAATGTTTGACTATCCCCGTGTCTGGTTATTCCCCTTGGTCATTGAAAATCCTTAGCTCGTCATCATTTCGAGCTTTTTGTTCTTATTTTCACGGGTTTTGGCATTATCCCTTTTTATCTTATATTGGTCCTTCAATCCATTCTTTCTTTATTATAACTCCGGTCCAACCAAATCCTTTTGTTTGACCTCATCATGCTCAAATAACTAACTCTCCCTTGATTCATGCCTTTTTAGAACTTTTGGGCTTACCCGTCCTTTGTAGCATGACATGTTCCGAAACTGTCTCTGTACATTATACTTTTAGGGCCTCTCCTTGATATATGTTCCCAACTTACTAATCCTTTATAGATCATAGGATTCCATCCTTCCTTACCATTAGGTAGTGTTCCTTAACTACATTGAATGTTATCCTAACATCCAATGTTCATAACCACATCATTTGGTTATTTCACACTAACCTCATAATTCTCCTTACTTTGAATTTCAGACTTCCTAGTACCGAATTCTTACCACTTCCTTCATTAGATGGTGCTCCCATGCTTTTCTTTTTACATTGTTATAGTGTTTCACCACTCGTTTTTGGTTCTTGCTTATCTTCCATTCACAAAAATTTCCTTTACTTAGACGTCATCCCTTCCATGACTGTTTGGGTTTTCCTTATTTACTCGTCCTTCACTAACCTCCTTATTGGCATTCTCGGTTCCACTATCAGGTTTTTTGATCACTTCTTGACTTACCAGCCTGCTCATGATTTTTCCTCCATCATGCACTTCCTTATGTTTGATGACATCCCTACCTAAGGATTTCCATTCCCTAGTCCATCCTTACCCGCTCATGACCATTTCACGATTCTTCATTCTGAGTTAATTCCTTATACTCACCTGGAGGAGTTCCATTCATTAGTTTCATCCTTTACTCTCGTACTTCGGAGTAGAGATCTCTATCCATGAACCCACACATGAGATCACACACATGTAACAAGGTCAACTGAGGGACAGAGATCGAGGGGAGTTAGGAACCACTACCCCCTTACATTTGTCCTTATGGGTATCTGACCCTAGAGCGACTTTATGACATCCTTTGATGTCATCCTTCCTGTTTACCATTTCTTTAAAAATCTTGCGAGCACATCCTTTGTACCCTGTCCTTATTTCTACTTGTATCACGTTCCAAGTTTACTTCCTTAGGGAGGAGTTCGGATCATGCTTGTTCCGAGGTTTCTTGACCTCCTTATGAGAAGCTTACTTAATCCTTCCCGTGGCTTGAGTTTGGCTGCCCTTGGCATATCCTTTAATATTAATCCTTTAAGGGTTTCCTTCTTTTTTTTTTCCTAACGTTTGATCTTCCCACTCCTCTCTTCTTTACCAGGGTTAAATTTCGTGGCTCTCATGAGGATCAATTCATTAACTACCTCGTCCCTACTACCCTCCTTGTCCAGTGGCTTTGAGATTGTTGTCTCTTGAGTTCACTCATCCCTAATGCCCATCCAATCGTCATTCAATGTATGTGTAGTTGTTACTACTTCCCTGTCCACCTTAGGGCATTGTTTATCCTCCTTAGTCATCCCATGGTTACTAGTCGTTCCCCACAGCCAGGTTTGTTCGTAACCTTACCTTGTTTCTCCTCCACTTTTCTAGAGTGGGTCACCCTTCATCATCCCGAGACGTCCTGTTTGGCATCCAACATTTGGGGTTTGCCTTCTCTTGTGGAGGTGCTTCCCCCCTCCCCATTTTGTATTCATGTGGCACATACTTACCAGAGAGAAAATTTTATCGTTCTGCGTTCCATTCCATTTACGGCTTCTCATGGTCTTACCTTCGGCCCTTATTACCTTCCGTGACCCCTCCTTAATTTGTTCGCATCCTAGGCATATGATAAGTTGCCTTACTTTAAGTTGTTGTCCCCTACGTATGACGGATGATTCCTTCCTTTTGACTTTCCTTATCAAACTCTATCTCTATCTATTGTCCATGGTACCTTGGGGCCTTCCTTGGTGTCGGCTTACCACGCTTCCCATTCCTTTATCATGTTTGTCGCCCCTTTTTGGGGTACATCATTTTCCTTGCCTCTTTCTCTCCTGTCATTTCTAAACACTCTACCTGTCTTGGGTTTTGGTGATATCCCTAATTATTATCTTGAGTGTACCCTTGGTACTTGACTCATCATTTTGTTTGTCGCCTTGCCAAGTTTTGGGCCTTCTCCGATCGTCATGACTCCTTTTAGTGAGGGAGTTATCATTCCTATCATAGGCCAAACTTCTAGCCTTTACACTTGAAAATTCTTGATCCTTGACTTGTTAACCATTTAGAGGGAAGCCTGTCTATTTTCCTTAGATTTTACGGATTTGAGGCCCCTTCGTACTTGACTCATCATTTTGTTTGTCACCTTGCCAAGTTTTGGGCCTTCTCCGATAGTCATGACTCCTTTTAGTGAGGGAGTTATCATTCCTATCATAGGCCAAACTTCTAGCCTTTACACTTGAAAATTCTTGATCCTTGACTTGTTAACCATTTAGAGGGAAGCCTGTCTATTTTCCTTAGATTTTATGGATTTGAGGCCCCTTCATCCTGTTGCAGGAGGTTATTATTTAATTCTTTGGCCGTGCTTTAATTGAGCTTCATAATTTTGACATAAAGCACCCTTTTTATTTATTCAAGGAAAGTTTTTCCAAAATAGGCTTATTACATGTACTCGTTCCATTAACCCTACATGTTCACTGATCGGGAATCCACCTTTGGGTTGTCCCGGGACTCCTTGTGCGATGGTTCCGAGGATGACGAGCTCATGTCCAAGTAATGTCCTTTTGAGGAGGTGCATTTTCCGCTAGGGGTTACGTCTTTACTGGAGAGGGTTTGGCATATTGAACATTTTCCTTAGTTGTTTGTGGAGTGCCCTTCGATACACGGCCATTTCCTTAGGTCGAGTTCTTTTAATGTTAGAGGTTTCCTTGCTACTCCTCTTGCTCGGGGTAGCGATTCCTACTAGTCCTGAGGCTGGACATGTTCGTTTAGCTACATTTCTTGGGGCTATTGTTCCTACAAGGTGGATGGTTTTCATTTAGTTTATGATTGTATAGTCTTGATAATAAATTTGACTCTTTAAAGATTGTCTCTTTCCTGAAAACATTTTGGGAGGGGGGGTGAGTTCTACAACTTAATGAGCGGGTGTTAGGGTGCGTTTTCGTAAAGAAAAAAGAAAGTTTATAATAAACTTGTTGTTCACATGTTTTGTGGGTTTAACTCCTTCTTAGAAAAATGTTTCAATACTTCCCTTTGCTCGGGTTTGGTTTAACACATAACTCGCCCTTTATCAAAAAGGGTTCACACATTCGTAGAGTAGTCTCCGACCGCTCTACTTGTGGCCCAGAGCGACTTTACTGACCACCCTTGTAGAAGGGGATACCTTGTACCTCAATCCCCGTACTTGAATTCTTCGTCTATGCTAATGTGGGATGGGACCTCTCCCCCTCCGACCTCGATCTCAATGCGCATGAAGCTTCTTCGAGTTTTGAGACTTTCTGGGCGACAAAACTTCATGTATGCACCCTAGTCATTCAATAGCCCTTAGAACCAACACTACCCCATGTCGGGTGCCTGGATGGTTCCGTATCTTGGCATGCACAAACAAAAGTCTTTTATATTTATATTCATCATCTTTGGGGTTACTAGCACAATGGCCCGACACTCGACTTCGACTTCATAATTGTTGTTCCAATAGGTTCGACAACTTGACTTCGACTCAATAGCTACTAACCCATCGAGTTGATGGCCTGAATTCGGCACGGTGGTGGTTCACACAATTAACCATTTCTAAAAATGTTTCTTAGCTCAAAAGCTTACTTGTCAATGAGCTTTGGCCTATGCCTATTGACCTTTGGCCCACTTCACAAGTTTTTCCCAAATTGGTCCTTGGGCCCTTTTAGTTTCAAAACCAAGGCCTTAGGCTCACTAGAGCAATTCCAGTTCTCATCAGAAACGTCTCCCAAAATGTTTAAGTAGGTTCATGTAGTTAGGGGAGACAATTCATGGAAAACGATTTTCAAAATTGAAAAGGTGTTCATCAACCCAACTAGGTATGATGTTGGAAATCTCACACAAGTGCGTCCTAGTTGGATTCCAATAACTGATGTGCTCCTCTACACAAGTACTCACACAACTAGTTAATACATGGTTCGAGTATTCACATGAGAAAGGTTTAGCATAAAAGACCTCTTACTTCCATGTATTTACATATAGGTCATTTGTAAACCCCGCACTTTTAAGTTAAGGAAAACCGAGAAAAGAACCAGTCAAACCGAGTAAGAAAATCGAGCCTGTTTACAAACCTGATCATATAGGAACAAGCAATTTGGAAATTTACCACTTTCGGGTGATCCAAAGGGTTCATTAAACCTTGGAAAAGAAACTTAAGACAAAATACAAGAGAAAAACTAAATTGGTTCAGGTGAACAACATCCCATAAGAACTTTGAAGTTAAGTGTGCTTAGTCGAGAGTAGTGTGAAGATGGGTGACCTCCTGAGAAGTAGTATGATACGCCTTATCATAAATAACCATAAATTAATATATATTTAATTATTGGAACAACATCCCATAAGAGCTCGGAAGGAGAGGTTGAGCTCTTTAGAATCGAGGAATAGACAACTATCTAATAGCAAACTCCAGTCAATCCGAGAATCGTTGGAGAAGCGTCCGCATGATGGAACAGTGAAGCAGTTCCGGCGGACCGAAGCTGCCCTATTTTGGCGAAGCTAAAATTGGCCATTTCGAGCCCTCCTTAGACCAAACCAAGCCCTCCCAACACTTTCTCAGCCCTCCCACGGCCAAATTAGGACTGAAATGTAAGCCAATTCGGCTCCCCTCTGCAATTTTCGGCCGGTGCTTGAGAGAGAACCAGCAAAATTTCAATGATGATATTCTAACTTAATTCGCATCAATTGATGCAATTCTTGATTTTAGGATTATCCTCAAGATGAGAGCTATCTACCCAGATCGAAAGCTCGGACCGCCATGCCCTCACCGGTGAGAAATCGAAGCTTTCTCTCTCAACAATCTGTTTTCCGGCAAAGCTCCATTTGAGCTCGTTCCAACGTTAAAATCTGTGATTAAAAGTTCCTTAGAATTGTATGAACATGTAGGAACTCAATTTCAACTCCAATTTCAACAATTAGAGGTGTTTGATTGGTCAATTTGATTAAATCAAATTCGGCAGTGTTGAAGAGTTGAAATTGTGGGAAAAATTGGGGGAAATTTGAGGATTTTTGAAATTTGAAGGGCCAAAATGAAATTTTATGAAATTGAGGGCCAATTGGGCATAAAAATAATGTTGGAGGACCAATTGAGAAATTTTAGAATTTTTGGGGCAAAAGTTACCATTTTTGTAAAGGAAAGGCAAAATGGTAATTTTGGAAAAGTTGGAGGACCAAATTGGAAATTTGAGAAATTAATAGCTTTTTAGTGAAATAGAATAAATTGAGATCCTATGATAAACTTTAGAAATTTCGAGACTCAATTTGAGGAAAAACCGGCATTAGGGACTTAAAGTTGAAGAGAAATAACTTTAGGGACCTAATTACAAATAAATGAAAGTTTGACTTTCTCATTCATTTGGAATGAATGAAGGTGATTAGGCCAAAGGATAATGAACCGAGATGTTCATATCGTGTAGGAACACGAAGTACCTGGTACGCCAGCAAGGACAAGCTCGCGTGAATACAAAAAACCGGTCTAGTGGAATTTGCGGCATTAACAGGTGAGTGGGTTTACTCACTCGATTATGGATAGAGAAAACACACCCGGGTGGTATAATGGATAGAGAAAACATATGTTTTGTCGGAAGTGCTCTCCCCTGACTGTGTGCCAATGCTTAAATAATTTGGGAGACCTTCTCGACGGGAGCTCGAATAGCTCTGATAGGTCGGGGGCCTCAGTTTTGGAACTTGGGGGCTAAATGCCCAATTTTGAAAATCTTGTATAGTGGGCCCAAGGCCAATTGGCACGAGCAAGAGCTCATAAATGAACATGATATATGTGACATAAAACTTAATAAGTGAATTGTTTGGTCATGGTACCAAGATAGGACCAACATGCTCAGTCAACTAGCGGCAGTGTGACATGACAGGTCGATGGACCAGTCAAGACAAACAATTGCGGGTTGAGTTGAGAGTCGGGGCCGTTGGACCAGTGGCACCACAAATTAAATGGCAATATGAGAAAACATTATTTGTGCATGCACTATGAGTACGGGATCATCAAGACGCCCATGAGGGGTAGTGATGCGTCCTAAGGGCACTGGACGACCTGATGGCTATAAGGGCAGTTCATCGTTCCAGATGTCTGTGTGAAATCTGGAGTAGCACCAAGCACATGAGACCGAAGTGGGGGATAGGATGAGGTCTCTGTCCTCACACGGACACGAAGAAGTAATTTTGGGATTGTGGGTCGGATGTCACGTATATCCACTCATTCCCAGGGTAGAAGTGGTCATACTTCTATCCGGGTGGTAGGAAAAGTTGCTCCAAAGCCACTAGCGGGTTCAGTAGTGATACCGACTTGCGAATATGTGTAACCTTCATGATAAAGGATTTGTGTTGGGTGATAACACACCGGTAACTAAGAAATGGTGGAAAAACCCGAATTTTTAAACGAAGGGATTTTTGAAAAGAAAGGAGTCTGGCACACTCCAATAATAATTATTTTCTTATAAGTCAAAAGCTTTTAAAAACTCATTCACTGAGTAGTCGTACTCACCCCCTCCCTTATATCCCTTTCAGGAAATCCCAGAAAGTCTACCCTTAAAGACCATCAACTAAGATGCCTGTAACACAGGTATGTAAAATTTTAAATTTCATGCAGTTTTGATTATGCTATTGCAGGAAAAAGGTACAAGTTGAAGGACGCCTTACTCTTTACGGTTTACAATAAGGGGAAACCCTTTAATAAACCGGGAGAGTGGCAAGTTGATTACGGTGATCTGATCAAACCGGGTTGGGGCGTGACATCATTGATTTTACCAAAATTACCAATTGATCCTTAATTTCTTCAAAATTACCTATTAGTCCCCAATTTTCCAAAAATCACAAATTAGTCCCCAATTTTCCAAAAATCACAAATTAGCCCTCAATTTCATCCACATAGCCAATTGGCCCTCAATTGGGAGTTAATTTCATAAAAGTCTCCTAATTTTCCTTTAATTGCAATTCGACTCCAAATTTTCCAAGAATCCCCAAATCATCCAATTTTCCCAAAAATTGCATTTTTACCCTCGAATTCTCATTTCATTTAATTGACCACTTAAACTTGGATAATTATCCCCTATCATGATTTTAATTATCTTATCTATGTCCCTTGATTCATTCCAATTTTTAAAACACAAGGTTTGGCTTAGAAATGAGCTCAAATGGTGCTTCATCGAAAAATCATCCTAAAGAGAGAAAGCTTCGATTACTCACTAATGAGAATCTGGTGATTGAAGCTTTTGCTTCCACTGAATTGCTCACTTCCTGGGGATCCTCCCTAGATCAAACCACGCCTCAATTGGTGGCATGAGTAGTTCAAATTCCTCAACTTAGTTTTCATGAAAAATGCATCGTGAATAGTCATTTCCGGCAAAGGGTGGTGAAGGAGACTTACCAGCGCAACTCAGGGAAGGTCGGGGTTCCTCTAGTGGTGGTTTGGGGAGCTTGGTTTGGCCGAAATAAACCCGAGAGTGGCTCGAATTGAGCTCAACCAAGTCAGTTTATGAACTAGCAAGGTAGCGAAGGTATTGTGCGAGCTCACTAGTGCTTCTTCGATTGTGCAAAAAAAAACACTAGTGCTTCTTTGACGATCCTCGAGCTAAATGGAGTATGCAACCAACCTGTCGATCTTATCTGCCCAGATCAGAGGTTGAAGATGACATTATGCCACACATGTGAGCTTCACACGTATGGACTTGCCACATGGCGCTCTATGATTGGTCCACTTTCCTGACGCGGCTTCCTACTTAGCAGCCTAGTCAGCCTTTGACTTGCTGACCGGACACGTGGTGGCCTCCCATTGGCCGCTTGTTCTAACATGGCTACTAATCGTGTTTGGTCAGCCGTTTATCATGACATGTGGCATTCTTTGATTGGCCGATTTAAATGCATCAGATTTCCCTCCTGACGCATAGTGTTACAACCACGTGTCATCCTTTGATTGGTTGAGGTCATCCGACGTGGCTCTGCCACATGTCGACCACTAATTGGTCAATCGTTTCTCCGACATCCTTGTCGGATGCTGACGTGGTGTCCTTACCACGTGTTAGCTCCTCATTGGTTAGCCTTTCTAACGAGGCATTTCCAACATTGATCGTTGACGAGTGACATGTGTCACTTTCTTATTGGTTGGTCATCGCTGAGGTAGATTTTCCTCCTTTGATTGTTAATCAAGGAAACATATCACCTTTTGATTCGCTAGCATTTCCAGGCGCTGACTAGATGCGCTTTGCCACATGTCGTGCGCTGATTGTTTACGCTTGCTGTCTAGGTGCTGACCTAGCAGCGGTCCGTTGACTGGTCCAGTCCGATCGGGTTCGGTGACCTAAAATCGAAAATCAATCGGTTCAAGCCTGATTCAATTGATTTTCCAAAAAATAAAAGTTTTTAAATTATTCAAAATTCATTTTGTATCTAATGATGGTTTCAATTTTCCAATTTGATATATTTATGCCACCTAGAAAAATGAATCTTTGAACCGATTCAATCTATTTCAATTTGTTCAGTTCTGGTTCACCTTGAACCGGTTTGGTTTTCACATTCAATTAACTTCACTATTCTTTTCCATGATTTTTTAGATTTATTGGCTACTTGGGATTTTCCAAATCCCTGTTTTGACCCTTCTTTACCAATTTCGGTTCACTTAGATACTCGGTTTTCTCTCAAAATTTTATGATTCCCTTTTTCTAGTTCCTTAGTCTGAGAGAATGAGGTTTACATTAATGCTAACACTTGACTATGAGTCATCTATCCCGGTCTTTAAGACCCATACCCCGTTCATTAACATTTAAAGGATATTTTTTAGTGGAAATATAGTTATGTCATTTTATACATTTTAGAAGAGTTTCAAAATCAGCTTAGCATTTATTTTAGAGCAAAGCTCAAAAACTGTAAAATGGTTTGGTTGGTCCAATTGAACTCGCTGTCATTGCTCACACTCACCATGTTTTTCAGAACTTGTTCATTTTGATATGTTCTCCTTTCTCCTTCTCTTGGATTCCTAGCTTGAGCGATCTCGTGTTCCTTCTACAATATTTTTAGTAAAACAAGGAGATCAGTTCAAGCACATTAGTACCCCTAAACTAGTACATTGTAATTTTTCTAAGAGATCATAGTTCCGCCCCTAGGGCCCGGTTTTCTCGACTCACTAGTCGAGAAACCGTCCATTACTATCCTTCTTTAAGATTAGTCCATAGGGGATTAAGGTCATATCTCTCAAAATTTTGCTTGCCTAAGTGCTTAGAAGCCCCTAGTTTATCTAGTGGCCTTATATTTCCAAATTTACAATTCGGTTCCCAAGTTAGGCAAACTTACCATTTTGCCCTTTATGCCTTAAAGCCTTTCATTTTTGGACCTTAGACTTTTATAAATCTTTCATTTAGGTCCACATGTTTCCTTGAGTCTCATTATGGTCACTCAAAAGGCCTTATAATAATCTCTAAGCCTTATTTCTCATTATTTTCAAAATGATCCCTAAGTTTGGAAAAATTACCATTTTGTGTCTACTCTTTAAAACTTAACTTTCTATGACATTTTATTTTTCTATTCTTCCACTTAGGTCACTAGAATTTCCTTAATCTCATTTATGTCTTTAGACTTCCCAAAAATCACCTTTGGGCATATAAATTCCTTTATTTGCCCTTTATTCCTTAACTTTCCACTTTAATACATTTATGCCCTTAAGCATTCTAAACATGCCAACTTTAAGAAGACCCCATAGAAAATTTATTCCCAATTGGATCCTCTAACTTTTCATTATTTATGTTTTAGTCCTTAACCTTTACTCATTAGAAAAAAAAATACCTCAAAAAATTCTCAAACTTAAGTGCAAGGCCCATGGCCTTACCCTAGGTTATCGTAAACTCTATTCGATCAAGGTTTGCTAGAATAGTGACGATCAGACTTTAATATAAACTAAGAACTTAATGATGAGGAGTTGGTTCAAGGTCTGAACTTACCAGTGATAATGCTTCCGTTAATAGCACCAATGTAGTTCAAGTTAACTCGCCAAGGAGTTCGTCGCACCTTGAACCACCTCAATTGGAGGGCTGGCCCACCTGGAATGCTCGTTTTACTCAACTATGTTATTTATTAAGAAAGCTTGAACTTATTTGATTTAATTCTACCTCCATACTTACCCAAATCATATAAGGCTGTTGGAAATCGAAATCTAAGGTCATAGAGAGTCACCTGAATTTTTCTCAGTCATCGCAGGTCATTGAGGTTGTTGAAATTCGCTCTCGAAACATATTCTCTATTTTTAGCTGACGTGGTCTGGTACTATGCTATCTTGCCGACACAGGTAGAGTGAGAAATGAGGGTTGAGAGGCGATCAAAAGCTTACTCTCATAGATTTCTAAGGATATCAATAATGGTGAAAATGGTGGTCGGACATAGGCATAGTGCTCTCTACAACAATTCTCATTAGAAATCGGAGCTACTGAGGTTTCAAAGAGAATTCTAATAAAAACTGATAAGATTTATATGGATAAATTTTAAACTTGTGTGGTTATCCATCCATAGCTTGCTTGTGTTATTCCATTCCATTTAGCTCTGTGAATTAATTAATTAATACCCTAACTGATGAGTTTTGGATTATCAGATGGGGCTTTCCGGGTTGTTTTTGGATCGGATGCCTCATAATTGGTCGAAGAAAACAACACGCGTGCACATGACCGCACGTCTGTGTGCCCCAAAAAAATAACTTTAGAGACCTAATTGTAAATAAATAGAAAGTTTGGTAGGTCAAGGGATAATGAACAAGGATGTTCATACCGTGTAGGAATATGAAGGATCAGGAACGCCGGTAAGGACAAGCTCGCATGAATACAAAGAATCGGTCGAGTGGAATTCATTGCATTGACAGGTGAGTGGGATTTTTATATCATACCCGGTTGGGATGATAAGCACCTCAAAAATGAAAACCAACTAATAAGTGGTATTTTAAACATCACACTTGAGAAGAGTGATGTGAAAATTATGCGGAAAAACTACTTAGCGATTGTAAGTAGATCATATCCGGTTGGTATGATGAATTTTCTAAAAGGAAGGAGAAAACTCGCTTATCGGTTATAAGCAGAGATGACCTCACACCTAATTGATGTGATGGACAGATTAAAAGATTATTTTTTCGGAAGTGCTCTCCCCTGACTGTGTGCCACTACTTAAACTTTTTGGAAGATCTTCTTGATGGGAGCTCAGAACACTCCGATAGGCCGAAGGCCTCGATTTTGGAACTTGGAGGCTAATCTCATATAGTGAGCCCAAGGCCAATTGGCAAGAGCAGCAGGTCGTAAACAAACATGAGTTATATGCCATAAAACTTTAAATAAATGAATTACTTAACCATGGTACCAATACATGACCGACATATTTAGTCAACTAGCAGTAGTGCGATATGACAGATCGATGGAATAGTCAAGACAAACAGCTGCAGGTTGAGTTGAAGGTCAAGTCCGTTGGACTTGTGGAACCACAAATTATATGGCATGATGTGAAAATACTGATTATGCATGCACTGTGTGTATAGGACCTTCAAGATGCCCAAGATGGGTAGTGATGTGTCCTTGGCCCCTGGATGACCTGGTGGGTATAAGGGTAGTTCGTTGGACCAAGTGACCGTGTGAAGCTTGACGTAGCTTCAAGCGCACGAGACTGGTGAGGGGTTGGGATGAGGTAGAATTGATACAGAGAATTGATTTCGGGATTGAGGATCGGATGTCGCGTACATCCACTTATTTTCAAGGTAGAAGTGGACATGCTTCTATCTAGGTGGCCGGTAAAATTGCTCTGATGCCACAAGTGGGTTCAGTGGATGGGCTGGCTTGCGATTGTGTGATTGACCTTCATGATAAAGGATGTCTGTTGGGTGATGACACACTGTAATTAATAAGAAATGGTGATAAAAACAGAGATTTGAAATGAAATGATTTTTGAAAGAAAGTAAGTAGTTTAACACACTCCAATTCAATTCAAATCATTTTTGTATAGTGAATGATGCTAGATATTTTTGGTGTTTTGTTATGATTTTGTGTTACTTGTTATTTTTGTAAGTTTATGATATTTTAAATATTTTCACTATTTTTAATTTTTATTTAAATTTATTATATTTTTAAAAGTAATTTAGTTTGTGTTTTGTTTGTGAATTTTTATTGTGTCATATTATTTTAAATTATCTTCAATAAATCTTGCCATTTCTTATATCATGAATAATCAATTGTAACTATTTTTCTTGATTTATTGTATTTTTCAGCATTTCTTATTTTTCTTGAAATATAATATATTTTAAGTATTTATTATTTTTGAGATATTTATCGTATATACCTTATATAGTTTTATTGATCATATATATATTTATTATTATATTTTTTATTTACGTATATTTCTATTTTAACCTACCTTTTTCTTAATTACATCTGTGGTTTATTTTTGAATTTTTAAGTGTCTCATACTATCTTGAGTTTTTTTAGTATTTTTTAATATTTTATATATTAAATGATCCCACCAATTTTAGGCGTTTCTTTTTGTTTTGATGTATTTATTACTTTTTTTAAAAATTTATTGGTATTTTATATAATTTTTTCTTATTTGTGGTATTTATTTTAATGTATATTAGTATGTCTTGTTGATTATTTATTTATTTCTTAATTTGATTATGGAGTTTCTAACGTTTTTAGTGTTAGTGTTGCTTGATATTTTTAGTTATTTTTTTAATTTTTGTTTTGAAAATTTTATATTATATTTTTTTTGTCTCAGAATTTTTTGGGTTATTTTTTTATTAATTCTTACTTTTTAACTTGAACTTTCAAAGATATTTTTGGTATTTTATTATAATTTTATGTGTTGCTAGTTATTTTCAGAATTTGAATACATATTTAAGTGTTTTTTAATATATTTTTATTTTAGTTAAATTCATTGTGTTTTTTATAATAGTTCATTTTGCATTTATTTGTTATTTTTTATTGTATAGTTTATTATGTGATACTATTTTGGGTTATTTACATTGATTCTTACCGTTTTTTATATATTGTATAATTTAAACCATTTTTCTTGTTTAATTGTATTTTTAGTATTTATTATTTTTAGAAATTTATTTTATTTTAAGTATTTATTATTTGAGGTGTTTGTTAGGTATATTATAATATTTTATTATTCAATTATTTATTTCTTATTATTTTTGTTACTACCTTATAATTTTAGTTTAACTTACTTTTTTAATTAATTTTACTCTTTGTCTTTAAATATTTTTTTTTTACTTTTTGGTGTTTTTTTATATTTTAAGTCTTTTTGAGTGATTTTTTCTATTTTTATATAGTGAACGACATACTCCTATTTTTGGCGTATCTTTTTTTGTTTCTATTACATTTTTGAATTTTTTTTTGTTATTTTATGTAGTTTTTTTTTATTTATGGTGTGTTTTTATCATTTTATATATTTTGAATAATTGTTACTATTTTTTTCGTTTCCATGTGGTTTTTAGTGATTCTTATTTTTTATAATTTATTATATTTAAAGTATTTGTTCTTATTTGAGTCGTTTCTTTGTATGTATCCTATAATGTTTTATCATTCATTTATTTATTTTTTATTATTTTTATTATTTTCTTTCATTTTTAGTTTAACTTTCTATTTTTTTATAATTACTTTTACCATTTGTCTTTGAATATTTTTTTCTATTACATCATATGTCATGTATTTTCTAGTAATTCCTACCATTTTTATATATCGAAAGATACCACCTATTTTTTTTGTGTATCTTTTATATTTTTATATGTTTATTATTTTTTTAGACTTTATTTTTTATGTTATTTTTCCTATGTGGTGTTTATTTTAATTTATAATACTATGTCTTGTAGGTTAGTTGGGTGTTTCTTAATTTTGTTTTGGAGTTTCTAAAATGTTTTGTTTACATACTATTTTTAGTGATTTTTATTGTTTATTTTTAATTTATATATATTTTTATTGTCACATAATTTTTAAATTTATTTTAATTAATTTTTATCATATTTTGTCTTGAACAATCCCACATATTTTTGATGTTTTGTTGTGATTTTTGTGTTCTTTGTTATTTTTGAAAGTTTATGAAATTTTATGTTTTTTTACTATATTTGATTTTATTTAAATTATTTATGTTTTTATTGTAATTAGTTATGTATCATGTTTGTGAATTTTTATTTTTTATTTTTCATACTATTTCGAGTTATTTTCATTTATTGTTACCAATATTTATGTTTACAATGTTTAAAACTATTTTTGTCATATATTTGTATTTTTTAGTATTTCTTATTTTTTAAAAAATATATTGTATTTGAAGTATTTTTAACAATTTGAAGTGTTTTTTTTTTAATTTATCTTACAATATTATGTTTATCATTTATTTATTTCTTATTTACATATTTTTTTATTTTAACGGACTATTATTTGTAATTACTTGTGCTATTTATTTTTATTTATTTATTATTTTTTAGTATTTCATACTATTTTATGTATTTTTAAGTGATTTTTATCATTTTGTATATTGCATGATCCCACCTATTTTTGACAATTTTTATATATTTATTACTTTTTTGAAGTTTCTTGATATTTTATGTAATTTATTCGTGTTCTTTGAATATGTCCTACTATGTTTTGCTGGTTATTTAGGTTTTTATTAATTTTATTTTGAAGTTTCTAATATGGTTAGTTTTACTTACAATAATAAGTGATTTTACTAATGTTTATTATTTTAATTTTTATATTTTTTTATTTTGTCATACTTTTTTGTTTGTTTTTATTGATTATTTTGTCTTGAGCAAAACAACATATTTTTTGTGTTTCGTTGTAATATTATGTTACTTGTTATTTTTTGAAATTTATAACATTTTAAGTATTTTTCACTATTTTTGTTTTTAGTAATTTGTTTTGTAAATTTTTATTATGTCATATTATTTAAAATATTTTCATTGTATCTTCTCATTTCTTTTATCATGGATAATGGCAACTATTTTTCTCTTATTGTATTTTTTTACCATATCTTATATTTATGGAAATATATTGTAAGTATTTATTATTATTATTTGAGGTGTTTATTTATTTGTAAGTTATATTGTTTTGTTGATCATATATTTATTTCTTATTATATTAGTTATTTACTAATATTTTTAAGTTTAACTTTCTATTTTTTATAATTACTTTTGTTGTTTATCTTTGAATATTTTTTTAAGTATTTCTTATTATTTTGAGTCTTCTTTAGTGTTTCTTACCATTTTTTATATTGAATGTTTCCACCTATTTTAGGTATTTCTTTTTATTTTGTTGTATTTAATACTTTTTTAGAGTTTAATTGTATTTTATAAAATTTGTTTCCTACTTAAATATATCTTAGTATGTCTAGTTAGTTATTTAGATATTTCTTAATTTTGTTTTGATTTTTATAACATTTTTAGTTTTGCTTAATATTTTTAGTGATTTTTTATTTTTTTGTTATTGAATTTTTATATATTTTTTATTTTCTCATAATTTTTAGGTTTTTTTATTGATGCATTCTTTTTAAATTTGAATGTTTAAACATATTTTTGGTGTTTTATTGTAATTTTATATATTATTTGTTATTTTTGAAAGTTTATGATATTTTGAGTGTTTTTTACTATATTTGTTTGTTAATTAAATTCATTATATTTTTTTTATAATAATTTATTTTACAGTTTGGGTTTTTTTATTATTTTATTTATTATGTCATACTATTTTGGATTATTTTTATTGATTATTACTATTTTTTTATATCTTGTATAATTATAACTATTTTCTAGTTTAATTGTATATTTTAGTGTTTCATATTTTTGAAAAATTTATTTTATATTAAGTACTTATTATTGATTGAGTTGTTTCTATGTATATTATAAAATTTTTTTATTCAATTTTTTATTTCTTGTTATTTTTATTATTATCTTACTATTTTAGTTTAACTTACTATTTTGTAATTAATTTAACGGTTTCTTTTAGAATATATTTTTTTTAGTTTTTGATATTTTATCATATATTTTGAGTCTTTTTAAGTAATTCTTACAATTTTTGTATATTGAACTATCACTCCTATTTTTAGCGTTTCTTTTTTTTTCTATTACATTTTTTTTAGTTTCTTAGTATTATATATAGTTGTTTCCTATTTGTGGTGTTTCTTATTGTTTCATATATATTTAATAATCATAACTATTTTTCTCATTTATTCTCATTTATGAGTAAATTTCAGTATTTCTTATTTTTTAAAAATTTATTATATTTTAAGTATTTATTTTTATTTGAGACATTTATTTATATTTATCTTATAATTTCTTGTTGTTCATTTATTTATTTCTTATTATTTTTATTATTTCCTTACATTTTAGTTTAACTTCCTATTTTTTGTAATTAATTTTACTATTTGTCTTTAACTTTTTTAGTGATTCATCATTTATTAAGTCTTTTTTTATTGATTCCTATCATTTTTATATATCTAATTATCACATATATTTTGGAGTTTCTTTTTTATTTTTACGAGTTTATTACTTTTTTAGACTTTATTTTTATTATTTACCATTTTTTTTATTTGTTGTGTATACTTCAATGTATCATACAATGTATTATTGGTTATTTAGGTGTTTGTTAATTTTATTTTTTAGTTTCTAAAATGTTTTTTGTTACTTACTATTTTTAATGATTTATATTATTTTTATTGTCAAGTACTTTTTTTATTTTAATTATATTTTACCATTTTTTGCCTGGAAATATCTCATATATTTTAGGTATTTCATTGTTAGTTTTTGTGTTTTTTAAGTAATTAGTTTTACATCTTATTTGTGAATTTTTATTTTTAATATTTCATAATATTTTAAGTTATTTTCTTTTATTCTTACAATTTTTTATGTTTGCAATGTTTACAACTATTTTTGCAATGTATTTTTTAATTTTTCTTATTTTTTGAAAATTTATTTTTTAATTATGTTTTACTATTTGTAGTATTTTTTTTTAATTTATCATACAATGTTATGTTTATCATTAATTTATTTCTTAATTTTTTTATTATTTCCTTCGTTTTTAGTATAACTAACTATTTTATGTAATTATTTATCAAGCTTGTATTTTTTATTTTTTTTACTTTTTTAGTGCTTCATACTATTTTGAGTATTTTTAAGTAACAAATACCATTTTTATATATTTAATGATCTCTTCTATTTTTGGACTCATTAGATTTTTTAATTTCTTGGTATTTTATGTTATTTATTCCTATTTGTGGTATTTTTTTAAATGTATCTTACAATGTTTAGCTAGTTATTTACGCAATTTTATTTTGGAGTTTCTAACTTTTTTTTTTAGTTTTACTTACTATAATTAGTGATTTTATTACTATTTGTTTTCAAATTTTTATATTATTTTTTATTGTCAGATACTTTATTGTTGTTCTTATTTATTCTTATCATTTTTTTTCTTGAATTAAAACACATATCTTTGTTGTTTTGTTATGATTTTGTGTTACTTATTATTTTTTTTAATTTTATGATACTTTAAGTATTTTTTTACAATTTTTAATTTTTTTCAGTTTATCATATATTTTATAGTAACTTTTTTGTGTTTTGTTTGTAAATTTTTATTGTGTTATATTATTTTAAAATATCTTCATTAAATCGAACTATTTCTTATATCATGAATAATCGTAAATATTTTTCTCAAATTTTTGTATTTTTCCACATTTCTTATTTTTCTTAAAATATAATATATTTTAAGTATTTATTACTTTTTAGCTATTTTTTGTATATATTTTATATAGTTTTGTTAATCATATATTTATTTGTTATTATATTTTTATTTAAGTATATTTTTAGTTTAACTTACTTTTTTTAATTACTTTTGTTGTTTGTTTTTAATTTTTTTTTATTTTTAAGTGTCTCATACTATCTTAAGTTTTTTTAGTATTTTTTAATATTTTGTATATTAAATGATCCCACCAATTTTAGGCGTTTTTTTTTGTTTTGATTATTACTTTTTTTAAGTTTATTGATATTTTATATAATTTTTTCTTATTTGTGTTATTTATTTTAATGTATATTAGTATGTCTGGTTGATTATTTATTTGTTTCTTAATTTGATTTTGGAGTTTCTAATATTTTTAGTGTTAGTGTTGCTTAATATTTTTAGTGGTTTTTTATTTTTTGTTTTGGAATTTTTATATTATTTTTATTGTCACATAATTTTTGGGTTATTTTTTATTGATTCTTACTTTTTTTAGCATGAACTTTCAAATATATTTTTGGTGTTTTATTATAATTTTATGTGTTGCTAGTTAATTTTGAAATTTGAAGACATATTTAAGTGTTTTTTTAATATATTTTAGATTTATTTAAATTCATTGTATTTTTTATAATAGTTCATTTTGCATTTCATTTATTTTTTTTATTGTGTTGTTTATTATGTGATAATATTTTGAGTTATTTTCATTGATTGATACCATTTTTTATATATTTTATAATTAAAACTATTTTTTTAATTGTATTCTTAGTATTTCTTTTTTTAAAAATTTATTGTATTTTAAATATTTATTACTAATTCAAGTATTTTTTTTGTATGTATATTATAATATTTTGCTGTTAAATTATTTATTTTTTATTATTTTTGTTACTACCTTACAATTATTGTTTAACTTAATTTTTCAATTAATTTTGCTGTTTGTCTTTAAATATATTTTTACTTTTTGTGTTTAATCATATCTTGAGTGATTTTTTTTCAATTTTTGTGTAGTACTCCTATTTTTAGTGTTTCTTTTTTTTTGTTTCTATTAAGTTTTTAGAATTTTTTTAGTATTTTATGCATTTTTCCTATTTGTGATATTTTTTTATTATTTTATATATTTTGAATAATAGTAACTATATTTTCTTGTTTCTATGTAGTTTTTAGTGATTTTTATTTTTTTTATCATTTGTTATATTTTAAGTATTTGTTCTTATTTGAGGCATTTTTAGTATGTATGGTATAATGTTTTGTCATTCATTTATTTATTTTTTATTATTATTTTTGGGGTTTGTCTTTAATTGTTTTTTGTATTTCATCATGTGTTAAGCCTTTTCTAGTGATTCCTACTATTTTTATATATTGAACAATACTACCTATTTTTTGTGTTTCTTTTTTATTTTTATGTGTTTATTATTTTTTAGATTTTTTTTATTTTTTATGTTATTTTTCTTATTTGTGGTATTTATTATAATTTATAATACTATGTCTTTTCGGTTATTTAGTTATTTCTTAATATTGTTTCAAAATTTCTAAAATATTTTATTTACATATTATTTTTTTGTGATTTTTATTGTTTATTTTTTAATTTATATATTATTTTTTAATTGATATTTACCAATTTTATCTTAAAATATCCATCATATTTTTTGGTGTTTCCTTGTAATTTTTTGTATTATTTGTTATTTATGAAAGTTTATGGAATTTTATGTTTTTTTTACTATATCTGATTTTATTTAAATTATTTATATTTTTATTGTAATTAGTTAGGCAACATTAAAAATCTTAAAATATATTAAGCAACATTAAAAATACAAAAAAAATACTAAGATACAATATATAAATCCTAAAAACTCCAAAACAAAATTAAGAAATACCTAAATGACCAACAAGAAATACTAAGATACATTTAAATAAACACAACAAATAGGAAAAAATTGCATAAAATACTAATAAACTCCAAAAAAATGTAATAAACACATAAAAAAAAGAAATGTCTAAAATATGTAGGATCATTCAATATACAAAAATGGTAAAAAAAATTAAAAAATACTCAAGACATTATGAAACATTTCAAAAAATAAATTTAAAGACAAACAACAAAAGTAATTACAAAAAGATAGCAAGTAAATAACAAATATAATAAGAAATAAATATGTGATCAATAAAACAATATAACTTTCATATAAAGAAACGCCTTAAATAATAATAAATACTTAAAATATAATATGTTTATAAAATAAATAAGAAATGCTAAAAAATACAATGAAGCGACATAAATAGTTGCTATAATTCATGATGTGAGAAATGCTAAGATTCAATCAAAATAATTTAAAATAGTATTCACAACAAAACACAAAATAAATTACCATAAAAAAACAATAAACTTAAATAAAAAATATAAAATATAAAAATCTTTCAAAATATCAAGTAATGGACAAAATCACAAGAAAACACAAAAAGTATATGGCACCATTCAAGACAAAAAATGATAAGAATAAATAAAAAAACAAAAAGTATGAGACAATAAAAAATATGTGGCACCATTCTTATTTATTCTTACCATTTTTTGTCTTTGAATGGTGCCACATATTTTTTGTGTTTCGGTGTGATTTTGACTGTTACTTGATATTTTTGAAAGATTTTTATATTTTATATTTTTTACTAATTTTAGTTTTTATTTAAGTTTATTATTTTTTATGGTAATTTGTTTTGTGTTTTGTTAGTGAATTTTTATTGCGTACTATTTTAAATTATTTTCATTGAATCTTAGCATTTCTCACATCATGAATGATAGCAACTATTTTTCTCCGTTCATTGTATTTTTTAGCGTTTTTATTTATTTTGTAAATATATTATATTTTAAGTATTTATTATTATTTAAGGTGTTTCTTTATATGAAAGTTATATTCCTTTATTGATCATATATTTATTTCTTATTATATATGTTATTTACTTGCTATTTTAGTTTAACTTGCTATTTTTTTGTAATTACTTTTGTTGTTTGTCTTTGAATTTACTTTTTTAAGTGTTTCATAATGTCTTTGAGTATTTTTTAGTTTTTCTTACAATTTTTGTATATTGAATGATCCCACCTATTTTAGGTATTTTTTTATTTGTTTATTACATTTTTTGGAGTTTATTGTATTTTATGCTATTTTTTCCTATTTGTGGTGTTTATTTAGATGTATCTTAGTATTTCTTGTTGGTCATTTAGATGTTTCTTAATTTTGTTTTGGAGTTTTTAAGATTTTTAATGTTGCTTAATATATTTAGTGACTTTTTTTAAAAAATTTTAATGTCTCATAATTTTTAAGTTATTTTTAATTGATTCTAACTTTTTTTAATTTAAACTTTCCCACATATATTTGGTGTTTTATTATTATTTTATGTGTTGCTTGTTATTTTCGGAAGTTTTTATTTACATTCTTTGGGTTTTTTTATAGTAATTCATTTTTGTTTCATTTGTGATTTATTATGTAATACTATTTTAGTTTATTTTTATTGATTATTACCGTTTTTATATATTGTATAATCACAACTATTTTTCTAGTTTAATTGTATTTTTTGGAAATTTATTAATTTTAAATATTTATTACTATTTGAGTTGTTTCTTTGTATATATATTATATAGTTTTATTGTTCAATTATTTATTTATTATTATTTTTGTTATTACCTTACTATTTTATTTTAACTTACTATTTTTTAATCAATTTAAAATTTTTTCTTTGATTATTTTTATTTTATTTTATGATATTTTATCATATTTTGAGTC
Organism: Trapa incisa; assembly: GCA_030064435.1. NCBI lineage: Eukaryota > Viridiplantae > Streptophyta > Magnoliopsida > Myrtales > Lythraceae > Trapa > Trapa incisa. Next base: position 16,438,936 of record CM057779.1, on the reverse strand, counting down.
TTTTTCTCTTATTCTTATGATTTTTGTATTGTGAACAATTGCTCAAATTTTTAGCATTTTTTATTTCTATTATGTTTTTGGAGTTTCTTGGTATTTTGGAGTTTCCTATTTGTGTTGGTTATTATTATTTTATATATATTGAATGATCTTTTTTCATTTCATTTCTGTGTAGTTTTTAGCATTTCTAATTTTGTGTTTAAATTTATTATATTTTAAGTATTTATTCTTATATGTGGCATTTCTTTGTATCTATCTTATAATTTTTTGTTGTTCATTTATTTATTTCTTTTTATTTTTGTTACTTCCTTACCTTTTTAGTTTAATGTACTATTTTTTGTAATTATTTTTGCAATTTATATTTAATTTTTTTATTTTTTAGGTGTTTCATCATATGTTGAGCCTTTTTGTAGTGATTACTACTATTTTTAAATATTGAACAATCTCACCTATTTTTCGCATTTTTTTGGATTTTTATTTGTTTATGACTTTTTTAGACTTTATTGTTATTTTATGCTATTTTTCCTATTTATGGTGTTTATTTTAATGTATCATACAATGTCTTTTTAGTTATGTAGGTGTTTTTTAATTTTTTAGAGTTTTTAAAATTTTTTATTTTACTATTTTTAGTGATTTTTATTCTTTATATTTGAAATTTTATATTATTTTTATTATGACATACTTTTTTTTGGTTTGTTTTTGTTGATTTTTCCCATTTTGTTTCTTGAACAATCCCACGTATTTTTGGTGTTTGGTTGTGTTTTTATTATTTTTAAAATTTTATGGCATTTTATGTTTTTTTTTACTATATTTGGTTTTATTTAAATACTTTGTATTTTTTTTATTGTAATTAGTTTTACATCTTACTTGTGAAATTTTATTTTTAATTTTTCATACTATTTGAGTTATTTTCTTTGATTCTTCCCATTTTTTATGTTTTCAATGTTTACACCTATTAGTCGTATCTTTTTATTTTTTTAGTGTTTCATATTTTTTATTATGAAGTATTGTTTTTACTATTTGTGGTATTTTTTATTTATCATTTATTTATTTCTTAATTTTTTTGTTGTTTCCATGCGATTTAGTTAAACTAACTATTTTTTGTAATCAATTTGTCGTTTATTTTTTTTAATTTTTTGGTTTCAAACTATTTTAGATATTTTTAATAGATACTTACCCTTTTTGTACCTTGAACTATTTTGTTTACTTTTATTTATTTTTTACATTTTTAAAGTTTCTTGGTATTTATGCAATTTGGTGGTATTTTTTTTAATGTATCTTACTATATTTTGCTGGTTATTATGTATTTCTTAATTTTGTTTTAAAATTTCTGACATAGCTATACTTACTATAATTAGTAATTTTATTATTATTTATTTTCGAATGTTAATATTATTTTTTATTTTCTCATACTTTTTGGATTATTTTTACTAATTATTATCATTTTTGTCTTGAAAGATGTCACATATTTTTTGCATTTCATTGTTTGGTTGATCATATATTTATTTCTTATTATATCTATTATTTACTTATATTTTTAGTTTTACTTGCTATTTTTTTGTAAATACTTTTGTTATTTGTCTTTGAATTTTCTTTTGTTTTTATGTGTTTCATACTATCTTGAATCTTTTATAGTGTTTATTACTATTTTTGTATATTAAATGATCCCACCTATTTTATGTATTTCTTTTTATTTTGGTGTCTTTATTACTTTTTAAGAGTTTATTAGTATTTTATGCAATTGTTTTCCTATTTGTGATTTTTATTTTGAATATATCTTAGTATGTCTTGGTTATTTAGGTGATTCTTAATTTTATTTGGAAGTTTCTAACATTTTTAGTGTTTCATAATATTTTTAGTGATTTTTTTTATTTTTTATGAAATTTTTATATTATATTTTATTATCTCTTAATTTTTTTGGTTATTTTTTTAATGTTTCTTACTTTTGTAACTTGAGTGTTCCCATATATTTTTGGTGTTTTATTATAATTTTATCTATTGCTTGTTATTTTTGGAAGTTTATGACATTTTAAGTGTTTTACTATATTTTATTTTTATTTAAATTCATTGTGTTTTTTTAGAGTAAGTTATTTTGCTTTTCATTTGTGATTTTTTTATTGGATTTTTATTATTTCATACACTTTTGGGTTATTTTCATTAATTTTTACCGTTTTATATCTTGTATAATCACAACTTTTTATCTCCAATTGTATTTTTTTAGTATTTATTATTTAGTAGTATTTTAGTATTTATTACTACTTCAGGTGTTTCTTTGTATCTTTGTATGTTTATTATAATGTTTTGTTGTTTAATTATTTATTTCTTATTATTTATGTTATTACTTTACTATTTTAGTTTAACTTACTATTTTTTAATTAATTTTATGGTTTATCTTTAAATATTTATTTTTTATATTTTAACATATTTTGAGTGATTGTTATGATTTTTGTATATTGAATAATTGCTCCCATTTTTAGCATTTCACTTTTTATTTATATTACACTTTTGAAGTTTCTTATTATTTTATACATTTTTTCTTATATATGGTATTTATTATATATATATATTGAATAATCGCAATAATTTTTATCGTTTCAATATAGTTTTTAGTATTTTTTATATTTTAAAATTTATTGTATTTTAAGTATTTATTCTTAATTTGTATGTACATTATATAATGTTTTGTAGTTTTTTTATTTCTTTTTTATTATTTTTTATTTTCTTACATTTTTATTTTAACTTACTATTTTTTGTAATTAATTCTGCTGTTTGTATATAATTTTTTAATTTTTTTTAATATTTCATCATATGTTTAATATTTTTTAGTGATATCTTTCATTTTTGTATATTGAACAATCCAATAATTTTTTGTACTTCTTTTTAATTTTTATGTGTTTATTACTTTTCAAATTTTCTTGTTATTTTATTTGATTTTTCCTATTTGTGGTATTTATTTTGATGTATAATACAATGTCTTCTCAGTTATTTTTGTATTTCTTAATTTTATTTTGTGGTTTGGAAAATGTTTTGTCTTGTTTTAATGTTTTATTGTTTATTTTAAAATTTTTATATTTTTTTGTCACATACTTTTTTTAGTTTATTTTTATTAATTTTTATTATTTTTTTATCTTGAATGATCTCACGTATTTTTTGTGTTTCGTTATGATTTTTTTTTGTGTTTCGTTATAATTTTTTTTTGTGTTTCATCATATGTTGAATTTTTTTTAGTGATTTCTACCATTTTTTTTATTTTGAACAATCTAACCTACTTTTTACATTTCGTTTTTATCTTTACTTGTATATTACTTTTTTTAGGCTTTCTAGTTATTTTATGCGATTTTTTCCTATTTGTGGTGTTTATTTGAATTTAACAATCTTATCGGTTATTTAGGCATTTCTTAATTTTATTTTGGAGTTTTTAAAATATTTTGTGTTACTTACTATTTTTAATAATTTTTATTGTTTATTTTTTAATTTTTATATTATTTTAATTCTCACATACTTTTTTGGTTTGTTTTTATTGATATTTACCATTTTTTGACTTAAATGATTCCACATATTTTTTGTGTTTCGTTGTGATATTTGTGTTTTTTTCTTTTGCAAAGTTTATAGCATTTTATATTTTTTTAACTATGTTTGGTTTTATTTAAATTATTTGTATTTTTATTATAATTAGTTATGCATGTTGTTTGCAAATTTTAATTTTTTACTATTTGTGGTATTTATTTAAATATATCTTACAATTTTATATTTATCATTTCTTTATTTTTTATTTTTTTTATTATTTCCTTACATTTTTAATTTAACTAACTTTTGTATGTAATTACATATACAGTTTATTTTTTTAATTGTTTCATTCTATTTTGAGTATTTTAAGTGATACTTATCATTTTTGTATATTGAATGATCATTACTATTTTTAGCAACTTTTATGTTCTAATTACTTTTTTGAAGTTTCTTGGTATTTTAAGCATTTATTCCTATTTGTGGTATTGAATGAATTTTAATATATTTTCTTAATTGTATAGGTGTTTCTTAATTTTGTTTTGAAATTTCTAATATTTTTAATTTTACTTACTATAATTAGTGATTTTAATACTTTTTATTTTTTATTGGCTCAAACTTTTTGAATTGTTCTTATTTATTTTTCTCATTTTTTGGTATTTTCTTGTGATTATGTGTTAGTATTTTTGTTAGTTTATGACATTTTAAGTATTTTTTTACTATTTTTTTTATAGTAATTTGTATTGTGTTTTGTATGAGAATTTATATTGTGACATATTATTTTAAATTATTTTCATTAAATCTTATCATTTCTTATATCATGAATGATGGCAACTATTTTTCAAGATTTATTGTATTTTTTAGTATAGTTCTAGAAATATATTGTATTTTAATTATTTATTATTATTTAATATTTTTTTGTATGTATCTTTTATTGCTTTGTTGATTATATATATATTTCTTATTATATTTGTTATTTACTAATATTTTTAGTTTAACATACTATTTTTATAATTATTTTTGTTGTTTGCCTTTAAATTTTTTATTTTTTAAGTGTTTTATACTATATTGAGTATTTTTTAGTTTTTCTTACCATTTTTGTATATTGAATGATCCCACCTATTTTAGGTATTTTTTATTTTGAAGTGTTTATTAGGTTTTTTGGACTTTATTAGAATTTTATGCAATTCTTTCCTACTTATGGCATTTATTTGAATTTATCATACTATCTCTTGTTGGTTATTAAAGTGTTTCTTAATTTTTTTTTTTGAAGTTTGTAACATTTTTAGTTTTGCTTAATAATTTTAGTGATTTTTTTATATTTTCTTTTTGAATTTCTATATTATTTTTATTGTCTCATAATTTTTAGGGGTTTTTTTTTATTGATTTTTACTTTTTTTTAACTTGTACATTCCAACAAATGTTTTCTGTTATTTAAATTTATTATGTTTTTTTATAGTAATTCAATTTTTTTTATTTGCTTGTGTTTTTTTTATAATTTACTATTTTTAGTAATTTTTTTTTGCATTTTTTAATATAGTTTTGCATGTTTGATTCTATTTTTTTTGTAGTTCTTCCCATTTTTTGTGTTGAACGATCTCATCTATTTTTTATAATTCTTTATATTTTTTAGTATTTTTAAGATTTCTCAAAAACTACATTATTTTATGTATTTAATTATATCTTATAATATATTATTGTTTCATTTAATTTTCTAATTCATTTTGTATTTTTTTGGGTTTTAATTTTGTTTTTTAATTATTTTATACCATTTTGTATATTTAGAGTGATTCTTACCTATTATGTATATGGAATGATCCATACTATTTTAGCCATTTATTTGTGTTTGTCTAATTTTCTTAATAGTTTACACATATATTATTATTTATATTTTTTGTTTAAATAAATCTTGTTATTTTTTGTTGATAGTATATGAGTTTTTTATTTTTTATGGTTGCTTGTGTATTTAATGTCAATTTCCATGTTAGTGGTTCACTTGCTATTTATTTTTAAATTTTTATTATAATTTTTAGTGTTTCATACTAATTTCAGTTATTTGCGCTCATTCAAACAATTTTTATGTCTTTAATGATTCCAATTACTATTTGTGATATTTTTTATATACTTTATTATGTTTGTTATTTATTATTATTTTTTATATTTTCTTACCTTTTTATGTTCACTTACAATTTTTTGTAATTATATTTGTGATTTATTTTTGAATGCTTATTTATGTTTTTTTAAGTGTTTCCTTATATTTTGTGTCTTTTTAGGTGTTTCTTACCATTTTTATATAATGAACCATTCATAATATTTTTATGCATTTTGTGTTTTTGCATTCTTTTTATATATTTTTGGAGTTTATTGGTATTTTACAATTTTATTACTATTGTAATGCTTTATTTTAATGTATGTTACTTTATTTTTAATTAATTATGTGCTTCTTATTATTATTTTATTTTATCTACATTTATACTGTTACCTACTATTTTCAATAATTATTTTTACAAGTCGATTTTAATTTTTTATTGTATTTTTTAGTATTTCCTTCTTTTTTTGATTTATTTTGACTCATTTTTACATTTTTTGTTTTAAACAAAAAGTACAAATAATTTTGTTGTTTTCATTTATTGTTACCATTTTTTGTATTGAACAATCTAATCAATTTTTAGAATTTTATTATCTCTCGAGTATTTTGTTATAATTTTAGGAAAGTTAATATATTTTACTTATAAATTACTATTTTTGGTAATTGTTTAAATATGTTATACAATGTTTTATTATTCATTTATTTATTTTTTACTTTTTTTGTATTTTCTTACATGTTTTGTTTCACTTATAATTTTTTAATTCATTTTACAGTTTGTTTATTTTTAGATTTTTGTAATATTTTTTATTATTTTATGTATTTTGAGTGAATATTACCATTTTGTATATTAAAGGATCTATTAGCATTTTTTATTTTTCTCTATTTTTTTGGGTAATTTAGCCATTTTTACTATTTTTTATGTTTGCTCCTATATTGACTTACTATTTTTAGTAATTTATTATTTAATTATTTTTATTATTTTACACGTTAAATATATTTTTTTTATTATTTTCTTTTATTTTTAACATTTTGTATATTAAACTATCTCGTCAATTTTTATAATTTATTTATGTCTTAGTGTTTTTTTATGATTTTTTGGAATGTTAATATATTTTAAGTAAACATTACAATTTTTTATAATTGTTTAAATATGTCATACAATGTTTTGTTGTACATTCATTTATTTATTTTTTACTATTTTTCATATTTCCTTACATGTTTTATTTCACATAAAATTTTTTAATTCATTTTACAGTTTGTTTATTTTTAGATTTTTATGGTGTTTTTTATTGTTTTATATTATTTTATGTATTTTGAGTGATTATTACTATTTTTGTATATTGAACTATCTATTAGCATTTTTTTGTATTTTTTGAAGTTTTTTTTGGTAGTTTATACATATTTTAATATTTGTAGTGTATGTTAATTGTATCTTAATATTTTTTGTTGATCATTTATGTGATTCTTACTAATTTATGTGTTTTTTGTGTGATTAGTGTTAATTATTTTTTAATAATTCCCTTGAATTTTTATTTTTATTTTTTATTTTGTTTTTAATATTTTATACTATTTTGGATTATTTTCATTGATTTATACGATTTTAATGGTTATGGTTTGAATGATAGACAACTATTTTTTTTCCTTTATTTGTATTTTTAGTATTTTTATTATTTTTGGTAATTTATTGTATTTGAAGTATTATTATATATCATTGAATGTATTTTATATTGTTTTATTGTTCATTTATTAATTTATTATTATTTTTTATTTCCTTATATTGTTAATTTCATTTACAATTTTTAATAATTTTATTTGTTATTTATTTTTTTGTGTTTACCTAAGGTTTTAGTCTTATTTATTATTTTTTATAATTCTCTATGATTGATTCTCGTCACTTTTGCCAAATATTTTTAATATTTCATTGTGATATTAAGTATATCTTATTATTTTTGGAAGTTTATGTCATTTTAAGTTTTTATTTTTCTATTTGTGGTATTTCTTTAAATTCATTTTTCTATATTATTTTGGTCATTTATGAGCACATTACATACTATTTTTAGTAGTTTTTTTTGTATTTTTTATTATTATTTTACATGTTTCATACCATTTGTTGTTGATTCTTACCTTTTTTTTTTGTGCCTTGAGCGTCCTCAACTATTTTTTTTATATTTTTTTAATTTTTTTTAGTGTTTTATGATTCTTAAAAAATTACTTTATTTTAAGTATTTATTACTATTTTATATTTCTTTAAATATATCTTAAAATGTATTGTTGTTCATTTATTTGATTCTAACTATTTTACCTATTTTATTACATTTTTGTTTCACTCCCTAGTTGTTCTAATTCATTTTTCCATTTATTTTTTTGGTTTTAATTCTATTTTATATTTTTATACTATTTTAGGTATTTAGAGTGATTCTTAATAGTTGTGTATATCAAACTATCCGTATTATTTTTTCCATTTATTTGTGTTTGTCGATTATTTATTGTGTTTGTTTAAACGTGTCTGATTATTTTTTGTTGATCATTTATGTGTTTCTAATTATATTATTGTGTGTTTAGTGTCAATTACTATTTTAGTAATTCAGTTGTGAGATGTTTTTGAATTTTTATTATAGTTTTTAGTGTTTTGTATTAATTTTCATTATTTGCATTGATTTATACCATTTTTATATCTTTCATTATCCAAACTAATTTTGTCATTTATTTATATTTTTTTAGTATTTCTTATTATTTTTTATATTTTATTATTTTAAATATATTTATTACTATTTGTGGTGTTTTTAAATGTACTTTACTATTTTGGTTGGTTCTTTATTTATTTGTTATTATTTTTTTGTATTTTCTACCTTTTTAGGTTCACTTACTTTTTTTGTAATTTTATTTGTGATTAAATTTTTAATACTTTTTGTGTTTTTAAATGTTTTATTCTATTTGGTGTCTTTTTGGCAGTTTTTTACAATTCTAGTATAATAAATTATCAATAAAAGTTTTTGTGTCTTTTATATTTTTGTAATTTTCTTATGTATTGTTGGAGTTTATTGATATTTTAAGTATTTATTTCGATTTATGATGTTTTTTATTGTATTCTACTCTCTTTTTTCAGTTAATTATGTGTTTCTTAATATTTTTTTTATCTTCATCTACATTTATAGTGTTCTTAATATTTTTAATATTTTTTATAGTTTAATTTAAAATTTTATTGTGTTATTTAATGTATCGTGCTTTTTTGGTTTTTTTTTACTAATATTTACATTTTTTGTCTTGAATAATTCAAAATAGTTTTATGAGTTTAAGTGCATCTTATTGATCATTGAAATTATTTTTCACTATTTTATTGATCATTTAGTTTTTACCATGTGTAATATTTGCTCGTGTATTTATATTAACTTACTATTTTTAGAAATTTATATTACAGTTATTTTTATAATTATTTTTTTATTTTGCATGTTAAATACATTTTTAAGTTCTTTTCATTTATTTTTACCATTTTTCTGTATTGAACTATCTCATCAATTTTTACAATTTCGTGTACTTTTATAATTCATAGAAACTTAATATATTTGAAGTATACAATAATATTTTTACTATTTGTTTAAATATGTCTTTTGTTATTTATTTATTTTTTTTACTATTTTTCATATTTCCTTACACTTACAATTTTTTAATTCAATTTACAGTTTGTTTATTTTTGTATTTTATGGTATTTTTTATTATTTTTAATATTTTAAGTGATTATTGTCATTTTTTTTATATTTAACTATCCAAACTACTTTTAGCATTTTTATATTTTGTTTTGGACTTTTTTGACATCTTATACATATCTTATCATTGGTAGTATTTATTTAATTGTATCTTACTTTTTTATTGATCATTTACGTGTGTATTCTTATTTTTTGTATTTTTTAGGTGTTTAGTGTCAATTATATTTTTTTAATAATTCCCTTGCATTTTAATTTTAAATTTTTAATGTGTTTTATGATTTTTGAAAAACTACTTTATTTTAAATATTTATTACTACTTTTTATGTTTTTTTAAATATATTTTAGAGTGTATTGTTGTTCATATATTTGATTCAGATTATTTTATTTCATTAAATATATCTTATTAGTTCTTTAAAGTTTTGTTTCAATTACTAGTTTTTCTAATTTATTTTGTATTTTATTTATTTTATTTATTATTTTATACCATTTTAAATATTATAAGTGATTATTATTATTTTTGTATATCGAATTATCCATTCCATATTTGGCCTTTATTTATTTATTTTAAAGTTTCTTAATTATTTACCTATATCATATTATTTATAATGTTTGTTTAAATGTATTTTACTATTTTTTATTGATCATTTATGTGTTTATTATTATTTTTTTATGTTTAGTTTCAACTACTATTTTAGTAATTTACTTATTGTATATTATTTATTTTTTATTATAATTTTTAGTGTTTTATATTAATTTTAGTTATTTGCATTGAGATATACCATTTTTATTTCTTCAAAGATCCTAATTATTTTTTTCATTTATTTGTATTTTTTAGCATTTGTTATTATTTTTAAAAATTTATTATTTTGTAATTACTTATTACTATGGTATTTTTTTAATATAATTTACTATGTTTTGTTAGTTATTTATTTTATTCTTTCTATTTTTTTATATTTTCTTACCTTAGGTTAACTTAATATTTTTTGTAATTATATATTTTTATTTTTAAATACTTTTGTGTTTTTAAGTATTTTATTATATTTTGTGTCTTTTTGAATATTTCTTACTGTTGTTATACAATAAACGATCCATAATATTTTTGCACATTTTATGTATTTTACATTTTTTTATATATTTTTGAAATTTATTAGTATTTTATGTGTTTATTACTATTTAAAATATTTTTTTATATATGTTATTATATTTTTTTCTTGTTAATATGTACTTCTTAATATTTTTTTTATGTTTATCTAAATTTACATTGTTATTTATTATTTTCAATAAATTTTTTTATGGATTGATTTTAAATTTTTATTATATTTTAAGTGTTTCTCTCTCGCTTATATTTAGGTAATAAGTGTTACTACATGTTTTGGGTATTATTATAAAATAATTTAATAATTTTAAATTTAAAAATTATATATAAAACCTATTATTATACTTAACTACTAATTTTTAATCTCACTTGCTAATTGTAAAGGTTACCCAAATTTCATTATATATTATTAGAGAGAAGTTTATATACTATATGAATGAGTGGTGTATAACACATAAATGATAGGCTAGTTTCTCTTTTAAAAGAGAACGAAATTCTATTATATTAAAACGATAATAGTTTAATAATATGAATTAATTAAAATATTCAACTAAACAAATTCAATTATATTTATAATAGGATATATAATTAAAAAAATTTAACTTTTAAAAATATATTATATATAAATAAAATTTTATTTTAACACATTCAATTAAACTATTCTGGATAAAATATTATTTTATAAAATTTTAATTTATTTTTTTAAAAGTTAAATGATACATTAGAACATATATTTTATAAATTAAATATATTATATATTATATATTATTTTTTAATAAATATTATTAAATAATAAATAAATATAATATAATATAAATTTATTAAATTTAAGATAAAAATAAAATGATGTATTATATATATTAATGTATCATTAATAATTTTAGATTAAAAATAAAATTTTCTAATAAATCACAACTTATAATCACTAAAAAATAGAATTTTCACAATTTGTTCAAAATATTTTAATAGTAAATTGTATATTATTAAATATATGTGATGTATTTAATTTTAACAATAAATTTTAGTGTAATTATAATAATAAAATAAAATTGATAATAAATAATATTAAATATATAAAAATATTAATATAAAATATATAAATGTGTATAATTTTAAATATATATTCAATTAAATTTATGATATATTAATTACGAATGTTATTATATACGATCGGGTTTCGGTTAAATCGGGCACAACTCAAATTCGAATCTAAAAAATAAAAATCGTATTCGACGTAAATTAAATTTCGAGTAGTGATTTGGGATTCGGTAAATCGAATATTGAAAAAATATAAATAATTATTAAATTTTCAACGAAATTAATAATTTAATAATTTTAAATTTAAATATTATACATAAAATCTATTATTATAGATATTACTAGTTCTTATTCTTATTAATGTATACAAGTATTAATAATAATGTATTGATTATATATCACTATTTATTATATAAACTTAATTTAATATATAATTAAAATTATAAAAAAGTAAAAAAAAAATTATTTATATTTTCAAATATTAAATATTATACACTTTTAATTTTATTATATTCTAATTAACTCGATTAAATTTATTGTTAAAATTTTTTTTTGCTCTCTAATTTAATTTAAAAGATTTATTATTATACATTATTATGAATGTTCAACACGTGTATAATCATAAATGCTAATTTCATTAATTTATACGGTTGAAACTAAATATATAAATAGATCATTAAAATAATATACACTCTAATAAATTTTATTGATATTTTTACATAATTAATTATACAATGTATTAAATTATTTTAAATTCAATTGAATTTATTATTAAAATTGAATACACGACAAATATTTAATAATATATAGTTTGTAGAATAATAATTAAAAATAAATATTAAATTTTAAATAATTTTAGATTTATAGAAGATAATAAGTTGTAATTATTTACTAATTTTATTACTGTATATTTAGATCAAAATTTTATATAAATGAATTATAAGTTTTTAATAAATATTTTTAAATAATAAATAAATAAAATAAAAAATAAATTACTTAAATTTAAGATGAAAATAAAATGATGTATTATATATATTAATGTATTATTAATACTTTTTATATATTAAAAATATAATTTTCATATAAATCACAACTTATAATCACTAAAAAATACTTTTTTCAAATAATTTTAAAATTATATAAATTCATAAATTTGTTCAAATTTTGACATTTTAGTGAAAATTGTATATTATTAAATATACGTGATGGGTTCAATTTTAACTATAAATTTAACTAAGCTTATAATAATAAAATAAAGTTAGTAATGTATAATATCAAAAAAGTCAAAATATTAATAAAAAATATTAAAATGTGTATAATTTTAAATATATATTCAATTAAATTTATGATATATTAATTAGGAATGTTATTCCGTATAATCGGTTTTCGGACATATCGAGTACAACTTAAACTCAAATTTGTGAAATAAAACTTGTACTCGACGTTCGAGTTCATTAATCACGTAAATTAAATTTCGAAATGTAATTTGGGATTCGATAAATCAAAATTGAAAAATATAAATCATTATTAAATATTCAATGAAATTAATAATTTAATAATTTTAAATTTAAAAATTATACATAAAATCTATTATTATGAGTAATCACTAGTTCTTAATCTTATTTGCTAATTTTATTAATATATACAAATATTAATAATAATGTATTAGTGATATATCAATATTAATTATATAAACTCAATTCAATAAATAATTAAAATTATACAAAATATAATAAATTTTATTGATATTTTCATATATTTAATATTATACACTTTTAACTTTATTATATTATCATTAACTCAATTAAATTTACTGTTAAAATTTTTTTTTGCTCTCAAATTTATTTTTAAAATTGAAAATTAATAATATACACTTTACATCTTTGTAATTAAAAAAATATCAAAATTTGAAAGAAAAATATCAATTTAGATGGTTTTAAATTTAATTTGAAATATCTATTATTATATATGATAATGAGTGGTGATCACTTATATGTTATTTTCTAATTTTATTAATTTATACTATTAAAACTAAATAAATGAATACACCATTAGAATAATATATTCTCTAATAAATTTTATTGATATTTTTATATATTTAATATATACTATCAAATTTACTGAATTATTATAAATTAAATTAAATTTATTAATAAAATTTAATACAATACATATATTTAATAATATATACTTTGAAAAGTAATAATTAAAAATAAATATCAAATTATAAATAATTTTAAAGATTTTTATAATTTTAAATTTATAAAAAGAGTAATTCTATTATGAGATAATAAGTTGTAATTATTTACTAGTTTTATTATTGTATATTTTTTTATCAATTTTATTTTATTTAAAACTGGTAGATATATTTAATTTATAAGAACATGTTATATGAAGTTTATATATTTATTTTTTAATAAAAGAAATCAAAATTTAATAAATAAATATTTTACCTGAATGTGTTAAAAATAATTTTTTAATACCCAATATAGTTTAAAATTTATACTTTTTAATTAATGATTCAATTATCCTCGAAAATGAATTTCCCTAATGATTATTATATTTTTATTCTCTAATAAAAATATTAACTATAAATATTTTTCATATTTATTCATATAAATTTTATTGATAAATCGGTAAGCGTAGAGTAATATTGATAAAAAGTTTGTATTTGATTTAACCAAAAGTGTATACGATGAAGTAATGACTTGAGAGTAGATTAAATCTTTTAAAATTTAAACTTACCTAATCTTGAGCATTTTTTGCATGTGACATGCCATGAAATGGTTGTTCTGGAAAGTGGTTTGAATTGGATAGTAAAAAAAGAGAGTTTTTAACTTATATATTTTTTTCATTTAATAATATATATTTATTAATCAAATAATCAATTTTCTTGTCTCTCAACTCAATTTTTTGCCTATTCAAATAAGATAACTTTGTTTAATCAATCTTATATCCTATTTTAATGAAATGGGTATGAGTCATTTTTTTGTTATTATTATTTACTTTTTGTTAACATAGAATAAAAATTATCTCGCTAATAAAAAATAATATAATTTTTTATCAATATAAAACAAAAAAATAATCCAATTTATACATTGAACTCAAAACAAACTAGAAAAAAATCTAAATTTGTTAAACAATATGGGATATTCCGACATCACATCTAACTCCATATACTCCATACCTTTTAAGTGTTATATAACACAATTATAAATAATGGAGTACCAGTATGACACATTTTCAAAATTGTTAATCCTACAAATATGTCATATTTTGACAAAAAGAAAAATATTATATTAATATTTATTGTAAAAAAATTCACTCTTTTATTTCAAAAGTTGTCATCACTTATATAATTTGTTAGTTTATTTATTGTATAAAATTATTAATGCATAATACATAATTATTTATTGTATTATTATAAACTCAATTAATATATAATTAAAATTATACACTATAATAAATTATGGAAAAACTAGGTTTGTAGCATAGTTCGATATGAAATCGAATATGTGCCTTTTGATAATATTTCATTTATCTGTGTGCGAATGTTTTAAATATCATTTACCAGCCAACCAAATAATTTATATATGCAAATGATAATAGTAAGAACGGGGATAATGTTCTATTGTGAGATAGAATATTATCAAAATATGATCAACCAAATAATGACTATTACTGTTTGTGCATAGTCAATTTTCAAGTTCACCTTATCCCTTGCATTTTGGTCATAAGTTTCCTTATATGATTTATATATCATTATCAATAAAATTTATAATTTAATAATTTTAAATTTATAAATTATATATAAAAAATTTTATTCTACTTAATCATTATTTCTTAATCTCATTTGCTATTTATAAAGGTGCTCCAAAATTCATTTTCATTATACTTCATTATAGGGAAGTTTATATGCCATATGGATGAGTTATGACATAACACATAATTGGCACACTACTTTTTCTTTTAAAAGGGGAGCAAACCTATCATAATAATTTGATAAAATGAAATAATCAAAATGTTCAACTAAATAAATTCAATTGTAATTTTAATGGAATATATAATTAAAAAATAATATTTTAAAAATATATTATATATAACTAAATTTTATTTTAACATGATCAATTAAACTGTTATGGGCTAACTATTATTTTTAAAAGTAAGTTTTCGCCCCAGGCCTCACATTTTTTGTTTGGGTGAAAGCTGGTGTTAGGGCTTGCTTAACCAGATACATGGAATTAGGATCTCTATCGTATGCAAATATTTCTATGAGGATAAGTAAGCGGTGAACAATTTAGTGAGTACTATAAATACATAAATCAATAAAAATCAAGCAAGAGAAGCGAACTTTATACGAGTGTGCTCTACGTTTTCGAGCTGTGTCCTAGCAAGAAAAGAATTCGCACGCGTAGGGTTTCTATCTCAAGCCGAGAGCAAGCCTACGGTCGTTCCTTCCTAGCAAGTGTAGGTTTGAGTTCGAACGCCGGAGGAGCAAGCAGAGGCTAGATCAGAGCAGCCAACGAATGCTAGATTGGAGCAAACAAAAAAGCAAGCAAAGGTTCGAAAGGACCTTAAGCAAGAAAATTACGTGCACACTAGCGCACTCCGACTTTCGAGCCTACGCTTGCTGGCTCTCAAGCCGGAAAAGCAAGCAATGTTGACTTTAAACACGTACACTAGCACGCTCCGGCTTTTGAGCCTCCACTTTCTCTCTTACTCGCATAGGGTCGTTCTTCCCCCTTCGCTTGCTCTCTTGCTGTGTAGGGTCGTTCTTCCCCAACAAGATTCGGGTCCAAAAGACGAAGCACGCCAAAGAGCAAGCTCTGGGTCTGAAGGATGAAGCGTGCCAAAGAGCAAGCTACCGCTCGAAAGAGTGCGCTCCATTTTCTCACTTGCTCTCAAGCTTCCGCACGCTAGTGAACGCATATAGAGTCCGTTTCGTTTGCGTCTACTCTCTTGTAAATATCGCGTGCTCAAAAAAAAAATTTTGAACTTCTTAAGTGCACACATAGTACATTTTCTCGCAGTCTTTTAAGCCGAAGTGCTTTTTTTTGCATCTATGCTTTCTCCGTTTTTCACTGGTTCGCTCTCATTCGGACTTGGAGCTTGCTCTTTGGTGCGCTTTGGGTCCTTTCGGACCTCTCCTTATTGGGGAGACCGACCCGGAGAGAGTAAGAGAGCAAGCTCCAGGGAGCAAGCGAATGTATCGAACCTCCGCGTGCTAACAATTTTAAGCCTCTGATTGCTCTCTTGCTATAAGCTCGTTCTTCCAGCAAGCTAGAGCTCAAAAGCCAGAATGAGCAAACAAGCTACAATGCTGAAAGCATACGCGTGGGTCTTCTTATTTTCTACATTTGCTAGCACGCATAGGATCTACCGCTTACTTCTCACAGATGACGTGCACTTGCGCCCTTGTTTTGGGTAAAAAATGTCATGGATTCCAATTCTTTCATCCTTACCTAAACCTTCTCATCTGGGCAGTCCGAAGGGTTCCATTGAGATCTATTCAAATTGGATAATAAAAAATTTTCTTTAATTGTTTGATACTATATGTAAGCTAGATGTACAAAAAGAATCCTTTTTTTTACAATCTATCTACTGTGATAAGAAATTACTCTTATTTTAGTTCGGTAGAACATGGGTCTCCAAAACCCAATGTCGAGCATAATTCCAAATCAACAGACCCCAAACTCGAGATATAGCAATTCATTTATTAAATAATAGTAATAAAAACTGTGTCGTGTGACTTTATTAAAAAATGAAACTCAAGCAAATATGAGCGTAATTCCGAATCAACAAGATATGGCAACTATTTTATTAAATAATAGTAATAAAAACTATGTCTTGTAACTTTATTAAAAAATAAAACTCTGTAATGCAAAAATCTTAAAAAAGAAAGCAAGCAAGTGAAGGGGTATTAAATAATAGTAATAAAATCTAACTTCATTAAAAAATGAAACTCAAGCAAATACGAGCCCCTTGGCTTCCAACGTCCATGCTTAATTGCTCTCAAGTCATAATAGCAAGTGAACTATTCGAGCATACGCAGCTAGCAAGAAAAAAATCGGTTTGCTAAGCTTTCTCTCTCAAGTCTACGGTCCTTTCTCCCGGGAGTTTGCTATTTGGCGTGCTAAGTAATAAGCAATGCAGACTCTATACGCGTGTACTGGCGTGCTCTTCGAGCCTCTAGTTGCCTCTCTTGCTTGCAAAGTGTTATTTCGGACCTCCGCTATTGCTCGCATAGGCCATTTGGAAGCTCAGCTTGCTCTCTTGCTTGTATAGGGTCGTTCCTCCTCTCCGCTTGTTATCTTGCTCACTCAGGGTCGTTCCTCCCCAGCAAGTGGAGGTACAAAAGTACCCAAAGCGCACCAAATAGCAAGCAGAGGTCCTTGCTCTCTTGCTCGTGTAGAGTCGTTCCTCCTCTCCGCTTGCTATCTTGCTCACTCCGGATCGTTTCTCCCCAGCAAGTGGAGGTACAAAAATATCCAAAGGGCACCAAATAACAAGCAGAGGTCCTAAAGGACCTGAAGCACACCAAAGACCCAAAGCGTATCAAAGAGCAAGCTTCGAGGATGATTCAAAACGTGCTAATGTACACTCCGTTTTTTCCGTTTTCTCGCTGGCTAACGCGCGCTAGTGTACGCCTGTGTATAAAGTCTGATTCGTTTGCGTGCGCTATGAGTTTTTTTGTGTTGCTAGCGCGCTTCAGCATGAGAGCCAACCCTTGCTTCCCCATAGTCCATTAGAGTTGATCGGGAAAGAGTAGTTCAGACCCTCACTTTTCTTTATCTATTCCTATGTATGAGTCTTTGAAGAGATCTTAGATGGATTTAAAGGACAAAGATTGTTGTTAATGTAGGAGTTGAGTGAAGACTTCCCGAGTTAGGGCTGGATCGACAAAGATAGTTGTTAATGCAGGAGGGCACCTTAGGTTCGGTAAGCAAGCGGGAAGGAAAGAGAAGTCAAGTTAGTCTTTACCTCGATGAAGCCTTAGGTCTTACCAATAGTCAGTCAGAGTGGATAGGGCAGATTTGAAGGATGCTAGGAGCTCCGGAGCAGTTGAGTGAGGACTTCATGAGTTAGGGAGTCAAGTTAGTTCCGACCTTTAGGGCTGCCCTTATAGGATTTACCCCGCAACTAAGAGGGAAACCTTCCCTTGAGCGGGAGTGAGTGATCCAGGAGCACGAACGGGATTGCAGGAATTAACTGAGCGGAGGAGTGAAAGCAACAATTGAGTGAAGACTTGGAGTTCCTGAGCTAAAGGCAGTTCCTGAGCTAAACTTCCTTAGCTATAAGCTCGAGCAGCAGTTGAGTTAAGACTTAAGGTGGCCCGATTTATTATAGAAACTGTGCACTTCGTTTAAGAGAAAGCTCAGTTTGCAGACGCGCGCGTAGGGTCCTTCCTCCACGTAGCGTGCAGGAGAGCAAACGTACGACACCGAGCGGGATGGAAGGACTTTCCGTTCTTTCCTGAGCTAAAGAGTTAATGCAGCAGTTGAGTTAAGACCTCGAGTTGGAGTTCCCGAGTGAAGAGCCTTATCTCTCTTTTCTTATTCCTATGAATCTTTAAAGCATTGATCGTCTTGTTAATGCAGCTACGAGCATCAGTTAGAGCTGAGGAGCTAGGGCAGCAGTCAAGTTAGTCTTGACTCACAAGTAAGTTATTGAAGACTTGCGGTAGTTCTTAGTTCGGACTTCCGGTTCTGAGCTGCAGTTAAGTTCGAACTTGGTCTTGTTGATTTTCTGGATTTACCCTGCAACTCAAAGCGAAAAGGAAATCTTTCTCAGGTTTCGGACAGTAGGAAGGACACCGAGCTGTTAACTTGACTATGCTGAGAGAGGTGACTCGGGAGAGTAGGTCTTTCTTTCCTCTGTTTTTGCTGCTTTTAACCCTGACACTAACGGGATTGCAGGGCTGGCTTTATTTCCTAAGCAAGTAAAGGCTCGAAAGAGTGCGCTAGTTTGCGCTCCGTTTTCTCGCTAGCTCGCAAGTCTTCACACGCAAGTGCGCACGTATAGGGTCCGTTTCGTTCGCGTCTGCACTCTTATAAATGTTGTGCTCAGACTACTTTTTTTTTTTGTGCGCTCTTCTTCTACCTTTCGGACCATGGTAGGGCTTTGCACTTCGACTTAAATGTTGCGCTCAGACTACCTTTTTTTTTTTGTGCGCTCTTCTTCTACCTTTCGGACCATGGTAGGGCTTTGCACTTCGACTTAAATGTTGCGCTGAGAGACCCTCTTTACCCAAAACAAATGCGCTGACCAGACTGCGCTACACCTCGTCTCATTGATTAGAATTTGGTATAAGAATAAATTGAGTAGTTGAGGGAGATCTCCTATTAAGAAAAAATCACAAACAGCTAAAAAAATATTAGTCTCAATAATCCCTCCAGTAAGATTGAAAAAACCGTCCATTAAAACTATCTGGACCTGTTGCTTTATTCCCCCCTCCCCCAATTGGAAGGTTGCTCTTTTCACTTCCTCTATTGTGACTGGGCTGATCAGTATGTTATTGTCATTTTCAGAGATAGCTCCCTCCACAGTACTTAGGTTATGTTCAATTCTATGACATTGTACATGTGTAAACATATTCTTATAGTAGTCGTGGAAACCCTTTATAATTTGGTCTTGTTCTGTGAGTCAACTGTTGTCTATGCCCCTCACTGCAAGAATGACATTACAGTTTCGTCGGATCATGGTGCTTTGATGGAAGAACTTTGTGTTTTTGTCTCCCTCACATAGCCATTTAATCCTCGACCTTTGGCTCTAGTATAGTTACTCCTCCTTCCAAACTTGATTAAGCCTAAATATAAGCCTAGATCTTATGTCAATGCCCCCGAGTGATGTAGGATTCACTTTGGCTAGTTCCTCCTATAGTCGATTGATCTCCTTTCTTGCATTATTACAATTATCTCAACTCCATTTGCAGAGGTGTTTGGCAGTGTGACCAAGCTGAAAACATACCGAATTGAGGGTATTCAAAGGCATAAATCCCTAATCTGACTCAATAACAGTTCTACAGTCAAGGTTCATTAACCATTTATCTTCAAATCGGAAGCCTTTCAACTTGTTTTGTATGCTCCTTGTGCACTTCACTACTAAGGGAACATGGTCCAAACCAATCTAATCCCCATGTTGAACTCTCATAGTGGGGAACAAGTTTTGCCAGTTACTTGAGTATAGTGCTTGGTCTAAGCGTTCAATGACATTACGTGGGTTTTCCTGTTTTGATATTAATAAAATTATCAAATGAGATTAAGAACTAATGATTAAGGTTAATAATAGATTTTATGTATAATTTTTAAATTTAAAATTATTAAAATATTAATTTTGTTGAAATTTTAATTATTATTTATATTTTTCAATATTTGATTTACCAAATCCCAAATCACGTCTCAAAATTTAATTCACATGATTCATGAACTCGAACATCGAGTACGAGTTATATTTCATAGATCAGGGTTTGAGTTGTGCTCGATTTGGCTGAAACCCAATCGTACGAAATAACATATGTAATTAATATATCATAAATTCAATTGAATATATACTTAAAATTATACACATTTTAATATTTTTATTAATATTTTCACATATTTAATATTATACATTACCAACTTTATTTTTTATTATAAACTCAATAAAATTTATTGTTAAAATTGAATACATCACGTATATTTAATAATATACAATTTACCACTAAAATGTCAAAATTTGAACAAATTTATAAATTTATATGATTTTTAAATTATTTGAAAAATCTATTTTTTTAGTGATTATAAGTTATGATTTATTTGAAAATTTTATTTTTAATACATAAAATAATAATGATACATTAATATATATTAATACATCATTTCATTTTTATCTTAAATTTAAATAATTTATTTTATATTATATTTATTTATTATATAAAAATATTTATTAAAAACTTATAATACATTAATATATAATGTAAAATATTTAATTTATAAAAAAAATATGTCCTAATACATCATTTAATTTTAAGAAAAATATATCAAAATTTGACAAAATAATATTTTGCCCATAATAGTTTAATTGAAAGTGTTAAAATAAAATTTAATTATATAAAATATATTTTAAAAAGTTTAATTTTTAATTATACATCCCATTATAAATATGTGAATTTATTTAGTTTAAGATTTTAATTAATTCATATTATCAAACTATTATCATTTCGGTAAAATAGGTTTCCTAGTCTTTTAAAAGAGAAACTAGTGTGCCGTTTATGTGCCATGTCATAACTCATCCATATAGCCTATAAACTTTTCACTAATAAGGTATAATGAAACTGAATTTTGGAGCAATCTTTATAATTAGTAAATAAGATTAAGAACTAGTGATTAAGTATAATAATAAATTTTATGTATAATTTTTAAATTTAAAATTATTAAATTATTAATTTTGTTGATAATGATAATCAAACTGTCTAGGGACACTCATAACCGAAATGCAAGTAAGAGAGAGCTAGAGTGGATTTGGAAACTATTTAGGGATGAACATGTCACAGTCATCGGTTGAGTAAATTTTTAATAAACCGAATTTTTAGCATATATTCTTTAGTAGGGGATAATGTTCTACTTGAAATAGCTAGATATCGTTTAGCATCTCACTATTTGGTTGATTACCTTTGATAACTTTTCACTTGACACTAGAATATTATCAATTATTATCTTTTGCATACATAAACTATTTGATTGGCTTTTAAAGGATATTTAAAGCATTTGTACACAATTAGGTGGCAAATTATCAAAAGACGCATGTTCGATTTCATGTGGAACTAGACTAAAACCCTAATTTATTATTATGTATAATTTTAATTATATATTAATTGAGTTTCTGATAATACAATAAATAATTATGTATTATAAATTAATAATTTGATAAAATAAAGAAACTAACAAATGACACACAAGTGATGACAACTTTTCAAATAAAAGAGTAGATTTTTTCATAATAAATATTAATATAACATTTTTCTTTTTTTTTTTTATGTCCTAACTATGTAAAAAATATGACCTATTTGTATAATTAGTAATTTTGATATGTCATACTCGTACTCCATTCCTTGTGATTTAGTACTATAACACTTCCAATAGGATGGAGTATATAGGGTCGAATGGGATGTCGAACTATTCGATATTGTTTTGTAAATTTAGAATTTTTAGTTTGTTTTGATTTAAAAATATAAACAAGATTATTTTTTTTGTTTTATGTTGATAAATATTTATATTATTTTTATCAATTAAATATATATGATTGAAACATTCAAATTAATATTTTTTTGTGAGTGAGCTAATTTCTACTCTAAATTATAAAAAATAAATAATAATAATAATAAAATTAACTCAATCCCTTTTTAATAGAAGAGGATATAAGGCTGATTAAAGATTTTATCACTTGGACAAAATTATATTATTTGAGTAGAGATGCAAGAAAGTTGATTATTTGATCAATTAATATATATTATT
The DNA here is from genome assembly GCA_030064435.1 of Trapa incisa. Lineage (NCBI taxonomy): Eukaryota > Viridiplantae > Streptophyta > Magnoliopsida > Myrtales > Lythraceae > Trapa > Trapa incisa. The sequence continues at coordinate 16,416,016 of CM057779.1, read as the reverse complement.
AAATGGAAATAAGAGATATATAAGTTAAAAACTATCTTTCTTACTTGTGTAGATTTCATTTAATTTATATTATTAAACTATTATCAAGTTAGAGATAAAATACTACAACTTCATTCAAAATAGGAAATATTATATTGTTTATATGTGATGCCATAACTCTTTCAAGTTTTCCTTTGCCAATGGAAGGAACCTCTACCCTCAATATTCTTTCCTTATTATCCATTTCAAGTTTATAAATTATCCAATTCAAACTATTCTATAGAACAACCGCTTCATGGTGTGACACATGCAACAACCGTTCAAGTTGAGGCGAGTTTAAATTTTGAAAGATTTACACTACTCAAGTCATTACTCCATCGTACATGTTCTCGGTTAAATCGAATACTAACTTTTCATTAATGTTCATTTACTTGTACCGATTTATCAATAAAATTTATACAAATGAATATAAAAAATATTTATGGTTAATATTTTTTTCTCTAATAAAAATATAATAATCATATGAGAAATTCATTTGCGTGTACAATTGAATCCTTAATTAAAAATTAAAAATTTTAAAATATATTATCTATCACTAAAATTTATTTTTAACACATTCAATATTACTTTTTTAGGTAAAATAATACTTTATTAAATTTTGAATTATTTTATTAAAAAAATAAATAACTCCATATAACATGTTTTTTTTATAAATTAAATATATCTATAAGTTTTAAATAAAAAATTAATAAAAAATATACACTAATGAAATTAAAAAAATTACAATTCATTATCTCATAATAGAATTTCTCTTTCTATAAATTTAAAATTATTTAAAATTTGATATTTATTTTTAATTAAAAATTTGTAAAGTATATATTATTAAATATAAGTATTGTATTTAATTTTAATAATAATTTCAATTGAGTTTATGATAATACAATAAATTTGATAGTATATAATATTAAATATGTGAAAATATAGATAAAATTTATTAAAATGTACATTATTTTTATGATTTATTCATGTATTTACTTTTAACTATATAAATTAATGAAATTAGCAAATGACATACAAATGGTCACCATTTGATACGAACCCCACCAATATGTTGACGATACCCTACACCAAATATGGCAACGATTTCAAGACTTTCACGATGCAAGTACGAAAAGATGGAGTATACCTTGTTATGTGAGAAACAAGGTATGAGATATGTAGATGCCACACCCAAATCCTCTAAGAAGAACTCTTAGAAAACCTCAGGTGATAAGTCTTGATTGCTTGAACGCCACAGGTAAAAACTTGATAAGTTCAAAAGCTCTTCCAAGATAGAAAGAAGATAAAACCTTACAAGATTTAAATTCCAAAGTGTTTGTCTTCCAATATTATGGAGTATGCCTTTTATAAGCATATATAATAACTGAATAGCCTAAAAATAAGGAAAATATATCTTATGGTTAAATGTCAACCATATCTAATCTAAATATCTAGGATATTTTAATAACTACTTTAAAAATCTGAATTTATCTAATTAAATATCTAATATTATCATTTAATATCCTAGAAGATTTATTATATTAATAAATCTCTACTCATTAATTAAATCTGGACTTTCTCGTGGGCTTTTCTTGGGCTCTTTAATTGGGCTTCCTTCTCGTGGGCATTTCTTGGACTGTTTAATTGGGTTTCCACTTGGATTTTCTGTAATCTCTTTAATCTGTTCATATAAAGCTTATTTGAACTTTTTAGCCCTTAACCTTGTCATTGGGCCCTCTTGTAGTCTCAAATGATTATTTATCCTATTTGGTGACAAACTGTTTAGCTCCATTGCAGGTTCGATTGATTGAACTTGTGAATTTGTAGACTCTTTGTCAAATTCATATCATTCTCCCCCTCTTGAAAATGATTTGTCCTCAAATCTTCTTTTCCTTTGTCACCTACATCAAAATACATTAACTTATAAATATTTATGCTATTGATAATAATATATTTGCTAGATAACTTTCTATTGTAATTATTACTACTGAGTTTTAACACTTTAAATAATCCCTCTAATCTAAGAAATTTTGATAGTTTTCTAATCATAAATAGTTCATTCCTCAGATGTAGAATAATCCAAATCCCTAGATAAAAAACAGCCTTCTTGAAACTTTTGTTGGCTAGATTAATATTTTTTTGATTATGTCATTTTCTATCAAATAGATTAAAACCATAGATAATCTCCAATGGTGATAATTTTGTCACTTAATAAATATAACGATTATAAGCAAACACAACATGTGGTAAACATGTAGTTGAAAATAGAAATTTTATATCAAACAAATTATTCCAAGCAAAACTAAGCAATTTAGTATTAATGATTGTAAATAAGACGTACCTTCCAGATAATGTATCAGCAACTACATTTTTTATACCTTGCTTAACATAAGGAAATATTTTGATGAAATCCACCCACCTTGCATGACACTCGTTCAGCTTGGGGGCTACTCCGCTAAAATTTTCAGTATAATATGCAATTGATCTTCTTTCCTAACTTACCAAATAAGGTGTTTGCCAATCTTGAATTACATTAATTTCCTTGCCAATGCCAATACCTTCAAAACTTATAACATATCCAGGAAATACAAGTTTACCTAAACACAATATGCAATTCTTCAATTTGGCAAACAACTGATATTTCCTAAAAACTTGCAAGGTAATTTTTAAAATACTTCATATTTATCTAAGTAATTGTTGTATATTATGATTTTATCAAAATATATGGCAACAAAGTTTTTAATAAAAGCACGCATGATATAATTTATTAACCTCATAAAAGTGTTATATGCATTAGTCAAACTAAAAATCATAGCCAACCATTCATATAAATCATGTTTTACTTTTAATGCAGTTTTCAATCCATAATTAGCTTTCATTCAAATTTCAGAATATTCACTCTTGTGATTAAATTTTGAAAACAAATAGTTTTCATGCATCTCATCTACAATAATATTTACTTGAGGAATAGATTGAAGATACATTACCTTCATACGGTTGATGATTCGAAAGTCAACACACCTTCGCCAAATTTTGTTTTTCTTAAACATTTGCACAATACCTAAAATCATGTTATCCCGTGCATATCCTAGCTTCTTTAAATATAGGATTTGATGTTGAATTTGATACTTGATTTCTTGATTAGGTTGCAAACTAGAAGTTTTCTTCTTAGGAATGACATTCTTGAATTCCTGCATAAGAGAAATACTAATGCTCGTCAAATATCCGACAATATGGTTAGTAAAACATAAATCTTTGTACATAAGAACTGTAAGGATTTGATCTGAAATTATATCTCTCTTTATCTCACTTTTTCTCTCCATAAAATTTTTTTTACTCTCTTTTCTTTGTATTATGGCTTTTCTCTCTTCTTTTTCAACATTGCCTTTTCTCTCATCATTTTCAATTCTGACTTTTCTCTCTTCTTTTTCAATATTGCCTTTTATCTCTTCCTCTTCAATCATGGCTTTTCTCTCTTGTCTTTCTGCTATTTTCTTTTCATTTGCCTTTTTCTTTTTCAACTGATCCTGAAAAACTTGTTGTAAAGTAAGAGGTACAAGAGATATTGATCTATTATTTATCACGAATGAGTACCTATCTGTTAATCTATCATATGTAACGTGACGATCTAACTTCCAAGGTTCTTCCAATAAAATATGACATGCATGCATTGGTACTATATCACATAATATTTCATCATGATATTTCCCAATAGAGAAGGACTGTCACGCCCCGAACCGGTTTGGTCGGATCCCCGTGATCAACCCGCCACTCTCCCGATTTATTAAAGTGTTTCCCCTTATCGTAAATCGTAAAGAGTAAGGCGTCCTTTAACTTGCACTTTTTTCCGGGAATAGCATAATCAAAACTGTATGAAATTTAAAACTTTACATACCTGTCTTACATGCATCTTAGTTGATGGTCTTTAAGGGGAGGCTTTCCGGGATTTCCTGAAAGGGATATAAGGGAGGGGGTGAGTACGACTACTCAGTGAATGGGTTTTTAAAAGCTTTTAACTTTTAAGAAAAACATTTATATGGAGTGTGCCAGACTCCTTTGTTTTCAAAAATCCCTTCATTTAAAAATTCAGGTTTTTCCATTATTTCTTAGTTACCATAGTGTGTCATCACCCAACACACATCCTTCATCATGAAGGTTACACATATTCGCAAGTCAGTATCACTACTGAACTCGCTAGTGGCTTCGGAGTGACTTTTCCTACCACCCAGATAGAAGTACGACCACTTCTACCCTGGGAATGAGTGGATGTACGTGACATCCGACACACAATCCCGAAATCACTTCTTCGTGTCCGTATGAGGACAGAGACCTCATCCTGTCCCCACCCCGGTCTCATGCACTTGGTGCTACTCCAGATTTCGCACAGACACCTGGAATGACGAACTACCCTTATAGCCACCAGGTCGTCTAATGCCCTTAGGACGCATCACTACCCCTCATGGGCGTCTTGATGATCCCGTACTCACAGTGCATGCACAAACAATGTTTCTTATATTTCCATGTAATTTGTGGTGCCACTAGTCCAACGGCCCTGACTCTCAACTCAACCTGCAGCTGTTTGTCTTGACTAGTCCGTCGACTTGTCATGTCGTATTGCCGCTAGTTGATTGAGCATGTCGATCCTATCTTGGTACCATGGCCAAACAATTCACTTATTAAGTTTTATGGCACATATATCATGTTCATTTATAAGCTCCTGCTCGTGCCAACTGGCCTTGGGCCCACTGTACGAGATTTTCAAAATTGGGCATTTAGCCCCCAAGTTCCAAAATCGAGGCCCCCGACCTATTAGAGCTATTCGAGCTCCTGTCGAGAAGGTCTCCCAAATTATTTAAGCATTGGCACACAGTCAGGGGAGAGCACTTCTGACAAAAATAGGTTTTTACTGTCCATCATACTGACCGGTATAAGGACATCTCCGTTCATAACCGATAAACGGGTTTTCAACTTCCTTCGAGAAAGTCTCATCATACCAACCGGGTATGATCTACTTACAACCCGTAAGTAGTTTTTTCGCATAACTTTTACATCACTTTCTCTAAGTAGTGATGATTAAAATAGCACTAAACAATGGGTTTTTATATCGAGGCACTTATCATCCCCAATCGGGTATGATGTTAGTAAACCCACTCACCCGTTAATGCCGTGAATTCCACTAGACAGGTTCTTTGTATTCACGCGAGCTTGTCCTTGCTGGCGTTCCCGGTATTTAACGTTCCTACACGATATGAACAACCTTGTTCATTATTACTCGGCATAACAGCCTTCATTCATTAATGAATGAGAAAACCCAAACTTTTTGTTATTTGCAATTAGGTCCCTAAAGTAATTTCTCTTTAACTTTAAGTCCCTAATGTTGGTTTTTCCTCAAATTGAGTCTTGTAACTTTTAAAATTTATCATGGGACCTCAATTTATTCCATTTCACCAAAAAGGGGTTTAATTTTCCAAATTTCCAATTTGGTTCCCCAATTTTTCCAAAATTACCATTTTGCCCTTCTTTCACAAAAATGGCAAGTTTTTCCCCAAAATCTCCAAAATTCCTCAATTGGTCCTCCAACATTATTTTCATGCCCAATTGACCCTCAATTTCATAAAATTGTATTTTGGCCTCTTTAAATTTTGAAAATCCCCAAATTATCCCCCAATTTCAACTCTTCAACACTACCGAATTTGATTTCATCAAATTAACCGATCAAACACTTCTAATTATTGAAATTGGAGTTTAAATTGAGTTCCTGTATGTTCATATGATTCTAAGAAACTTTGAAGCGTAGATTTTAACGTCGGAACGAACTCAAACACAGCTTTGCCGGAAAATAGACTGTAGAGAGAGAAAGCTTCGATTACTCACTGGTGAAGGCATGACAGTCTGAGCTTTCGATCTGGGCAGATAGGTCTCATCCTGAGGTTCATCTTAAAATCAAGTATTGTATCAATTGATGCGGAATTGGATTAGAATTTCGTCATTGAAATTCGGTCAACTCTCTCTAGCACCGATCGAAAATTATAAAGGGGAGCCGAATTGGCTTACCTTTCGGTCCTAATTCGGCCGTGGAAAGGCTGAGGAAGTGTTGGGAGGGCTTGGTTTGGCCTAAGGAGGGCTTGAAACGACCGATTTCAGCTTGGCCGAAATAGGGCAGCTTCGGTCCGCCGGAGTTGATTCACTATTCCATCATGTCGGCGCTTCTCCAACGATTCCCGGATTGACTGTAGTTTGCTATCAGATAGCTGTCTTATCCTTGGTTCTAAAGAGCCCGACCTTTGTTCAAGTCGAAACTCTGGTTCGAGCTTTACCGGGAAATGGAGCAGGAGAGAGAGAGAGAGAGAGAGAAGTGTTCAGGTGTGAGGAGAATGAAATAGGGATGACCTCTTTGTAGAGTTGTAAAACCCGTGTATTAAATGGGCGAGATTTATTACTAGTATTAATATTTTCATAAATTATTGGTATTAATTCCAATAATTTAATTTCGGTATTAAAAATTTTTGACTAAAATTTTCAACTCTTCAACACTACCGAATTTGATTTCATCAAATTAACCGATCAAACACTTCTAATTATTGAAATTGGAGTTTAAATTGAGTTCCTGTATGTTCATATGATTCTAAGAAACTTTGAAGCGTAGATTTTAACGTCGGAACGAACTCAAACGGAGCTTTGCCGGAAAATAGACTGTAGAGAGAGAAAGCTTCGATTACTCACTGGTGAAGGCACGACAGTCTGAGCTTTCGATCTGGGCAGATAGGTCTCGTCCTGAGGTTCATCTTAAAATCAAGTATTGTATCAATTGATGCGGAATTGGATTAGAATTTCGTCATTGAAATTCGGTCGACTCTCTCTAGCACCGATCGAAAATTATAAAGGGGAGCCGAATTGGCTTACCTTTCGGTCCTAATTCGGCCGTGGAAAGGCTGAGGAAGTGTTGGGAGGGCTTGGTTTGGCCTAAGGAGGGCTTGAAACGACCGATTTCAGCTTGGCCGAAATAGGGCAGCTTCGGTCCGCCGGAGTTGCTTCACTATTCCATCATGTCGGCGCTTCTCCAACGATTCCCGGATTGACTGTAGTTTGCTATCAGATAGCTCTCTTATCCTTGGTTCTAAAGAGCCCGACCTTTGTTCAAGTCGAAACTCTGGTTCGAGCTTTACCGGGAAATGGAGCAGGAGAGAGAGAGAGAGAGAGAAGTGTTCAGGTGTGAGGAGAATGAAATAGGGATGACCTCTTTATAGAGTTGTAAAACCCGTGTATTAATAAAAAAATAGAACCTCCCGCAGTATACAAAATGAACTTTGTAGCTGAATAGAGACGTTTCTTTCCCCCCCACATCGATAGAAGTAGATAAACGGGAATTAATTCTAACTCCCACATGATGAAAAAAAGTAAAAGGTCTCGAGAAGAAAATAATCCTATTTGAGCACTGTACATTGCTAACATCAGAAAATGGAATAATCGGGAATCCCGAGTAATTGGCCAAGCCGCTAAAATAGCTAAAGTGGTAATAAAAATGGGCGAGATTTATTACTAGTATTAATATTTCCATAAATTATTGGTATTAATTCCAATAATTTAATTTCGGTATTAAAAATAATTATTAAAAATTTATTAAAAACTTATAATACTTTTATATAAAATATAAAATATTTAATTTTAAAAAATATATATTAACATTTATCATTTAATTTTTAGAAAAATATACTAGAATTTGATCAAATAGTATTTTGCCCAAAATAATTTAATTGAACATGTTATAATAAAATTTATTTATATGAAATATATTCTAAAAAGTTTATTTTTTTAAATTATATATCCTATTATAGATACAATTAAATTTATTTAGTTGAAGGTTTCAATTTATTCACACAATCAAACTATTATCATTTTAGTATGATTGCCTTTCATCCACTTTTAAAGGAGAAACTATTGTGCCGTTTATGTGCTTTGTCATAACTCATCCATATAGCCTATAAGCTTGCATCTAATAAATATAACAAAACTGAACTTTGGAGGAACCTTTATAATTAGCAAATGAGATTAAGAGCTAGTGATTAAGTATAATAATAGATTTTATGTATATTTTTTAATTTTAAATTATTAATTTTGTTGATAATGATATCCAAACTGTATAAGGATACTCAGTATTGAAACGCAAGCAAGAGAGAGCTAACGTAAACTTGAAAATTGACTAGGAACAAACACGTCACAGTCATCAGTTGAGTGCATTTTTAATAGACCGGATTTTTGTCAAATATCCTTTAGTAGGAAATAATGTTCCACTTGAAACAGCTAGATATTCTTTAGCACCTAATTATTTGGTTGATTACTTTTTCATAATATTCTACCTGACACGACAACATTATCCCGTCGGCTGATTATTATTATTTACACACATAAACTATTTGGTTGATTGCTAAAGGATATTTAAAGCATTTGCACACAGTCAGATGAAATATTATATTAATGCGCATGTTCAATTTCATGTGGAACTAGGCCGCTACCCTGATTTTTCCACAATTTATTATAGTGTATAATTTTAATTATATATTAATTAAGTTTATGATAATATAATAAATTATTATATATTATGCATTAATAATTTTATACAATAAAGAAACTTACAAATGACATACAAGTGATGACAACTTTTGAAATAAAAGAGTAGATTTTTTCATAATAAATATTAATATAACATTTTTTATGCCCTAACTAAATAAAAAAATATGACCTGTGTATGATTAGCAATTTTGATATGTCATACTCGTACTCCATTCCTTGTGATTAAGTTCTATATCACTTCCAATAGCATATCTAGCTCCCGTAAAAAAGGTCTCCCAAATAGTTTAAATATTGCCACACAGTCAGAGTAGAACACTTCTAATAAAATATAAATTTTCACTTCATCTCACCAACCATGTGTGATGATATCTCCACTTATAACCGACAAGCAAGTTTTCGCCTTCTTTCAAGGAAGTCCATCATACCAACCATGTATGATTTCCTCTACTTACAACCGATAGGTAGGCTTTTGCTTAAATCGCCCATTACCCCAATTGGGTATGATGTTAAAGTCCTACTTACAAGTGATTTTTCATTTCTAAAGTGCTCACCATCCCAACCGGGTATGATGTAAATATGCCCTCTCACCCAATGACCATGACGTGTTCGTCCCCAGTCGGTTTCCAAGTCCACGCTAGCTTTTCTTTGCTGGCATTCTAGTCTCTTGATTTGTGTTATAGAGAGAACCGAGGAAACTTTACTAACCGAATTCTCCCTCAATTTGACATGAATTGAGGTGATTCTTGATTCTTGGAAGAACCTCAAGACGAGAGCTATTTGTCCAGATCGAAAGTTAGGACCGCCGCACCCCGACGGTAAGCTTTCTCTTTCTAAGTCCAGTTTTCTGGTGAAGCTTTGTTTGAGCTCATTCTGGCATCAATTCATGCGATCCAAAGTGCAATTAACTCGTATGGATGTGCAGTAACTTAATTTTACCTTCCATTTCAACAATGAACCTTGATTGATCAATCAATTTGATGAAATCAAATTTGGCCAGGCTGAAAGGGAGAAATTGGGGGAAACATTTGGGGGAAATTGAGGATTTCAAAAATTCGAGGGACTGGTTGGCTAACATCAAGAAGCTCATGGGGATAGTTAAGATATCATCAGAGGACATGGTGATCCTAATAGAATTTTTCCTATAAGGTAGTGCCAAAAGATGGTGGGACAATGTGGATGCCAAAAGATCCTAAAAGAGGAATGCAGAGGAGTACCTAGCTCATCATCTGATTAACAAGAAGAAGCAGGATTTCTTCTAATTTCGGAAAGGGCTTAACTCGATATCGGAATATGAGATCAAATTCAATGAGTTAAGACCCTCTACTTCTAACTTGGCTGGACCAGCAGATATATGCTAGCAATTCATGCACGGTCTCAATATGGACATATGAGACCGTATGAGAGTGCTAGGATGCCCCACAAATCTAGCGGCGGTGATCAGTATGACTCACAAATGTGAGCGACTGGTGTAGACCCGGTGCCACCAAATGGAGGACAAGGGCAAAAGTCGTCATGGTTGACGGAGGGAACATAATGGTCTAAGATGGGGAATTAAAGTAGGATTTCAAAAGAGGAAGGATGTACCCCCACCTCCCACAGAGTAATCCCCACCTTACCATGAGGAAACCCTCACTATCCTAGGTGCCAAAGGTACTATGAGGGAGCATGCTTGTCCTGTTTTGTATGTGGACAAGTGGGACACTTTGCAAAGGAATGCCTCACTATGAGGGAGAACAAACAACAAAATACGCTTGGACCACCTTAAGGGAACCCCAAGAATCCTAGGCAGGACACCACAATCAGAGTATTAGCTAGGGTATACAACCTCACTCAAGAAGAGGCTAGGAAAGGCCTTAGTACCGTAGTGGGTACTTCCCCAAACCCTCCAAATTAGATTAACAAAAACCTATATTTCAAATTTTATTCAATAAAGAAAATCTTTTCTCTTAAAATATGTGTTTCTCCAATTAGGATACGAGCATTTATGCGGATAAAAGTTCTATGCCCTCTTCGACTCAAGAGTAAAGAGATATTTTATCAAAGAGGACCTAATTCCAAGTTTGTCCCTAGAACTCACCCCTCTAGGACAGAGTCTCAATATCCTCACACCCTTAGGAGAAGGGTTAAATAGGAACACACAACTGAAGGGATGTGAGATAAAGATTAGAGGAGTTAAACTCAAAGCAGATTTGATTTTGTTACCTCTTAGAGATATAGAAGTAATCCTTGGAATGGATTGGTTAAGTAACCATCAGGCTAGGATGGACTCTAGAAAGAAGATAGTAACCTTCCATACTCTAGAGACAAACAGACAGAAATTCCAATTAGACCGGAGGAAGAGTGAACTATAGATGGTATTCCATATAAATGCCCAAAAGATGATACAGAAAGTGTAAACCCCACCCTTTCGAATTAAGGAAGATCGGTGAAAGAACCGGTCAAACCGAGTGAGAAAACCGAACCGGTTCACAAACCCCAACCACTAGAGAACAGGTAAATTGGGAACTTTACAACTACTGGGTGACCCAAAGAGTAATAAAAACCCTGGAAAGTGACTTTAGGACAATTTGGGAAAGAAAACCAAGCTCGTTCATGTGAACTGGTTTGGACCAATTTGAACCACTATTGAACCAGATGCTAAATTCATTTTTCTAGGTGGCTTAGAAAATTCAAATTGGAGAATTGAGGCTACCATTGGATAGAGAATGAATTTAGATGAATTTATATTTTTTAATTTTAAAAAACTTGATCGAATAGGGCCTGAACCGGCTGGTTTAAGCATTGAACCCGGTTGATACCAGTCCAGTCCAGTTCAGAACAATGTTATCTTCTTCCTTCAGATAACATCACTTTTCACTTGCTGAAAAATCAAACAGCGCCGGTGAAAAGGAAACGTTTCCATTCAGGACGTTTCAAGCCATCAATGACTGTAATTAAGGTGCCAAACGGACGTCGGAGAGTCCCCGAGCTCCCAATATAAAGAACCCCTCTCCACACACCTAACAACTTCACTCTCCCTCAGCTATCCAATTTTCTGACGAAGCTCAAACCAGCTCCGACATAGGAGTTTTTCCAAGCCAAAGAAGGTGTGGCCAGGTTCCTTAAACTCGAAGAGAAGTGAGCTACCAGAGATAGTCTCCAATTGCTACGAGGATCGTCGGAGAAGCACCGACATAATCGAACAGTGAAGTATCTTCGACGGACTGAAGTTGCCCTATTTTTATTGAGCTGAAATTGGCCAATTTGAGCCCTCCTACAGCCAAACCAAGCTCTCCCAACACTCCTTCAACCCTCATACGAATTAGAGTGGAAAGGTAAGCCAATTTGGCCCCACTCTGTAAATTTCGATTGGTGTTAGAGAGAGAACTAGCAAAACTTTACTGACTGAATTCTCATTCTTGATTATAGGAGTAACCTCAGGACAAGAGCTATCTGCCCATATTGAAAGTTCGGACCACCGCACCCCCAACGGTAAGCTTTCAAAGACTTCTCTCTCTAAGTCCAATTTTCTGGCAAAGCTCTGTTTGAGCTCGTTCCAGCATCAATTCATGTGATTCAAAGTGCAATTAAATCGTATGGATGTTTATGAACTTAGTTTTACCTTCAATTTCAATAATGAACCTTGATTTTTTTTCAATCAATTTGATAAAATAAAATTCAATCAGGCTGAAAGGGGGCTTTTGGTGGAAATTGGGGATTTCAAAAATTTGAGGGACTAACGTGAAATTTCCCAAAATTAAGGGCCAATTGGCCATATAAAAGATTTTGGAGGACCAATTGGTCAATTTTAGAATTTTTGGGTGTCAAATTGCCATTTTTGTAAAGTGTGGGCAAAACGGTAATTTTTAAAAAGTTAGGGACCAAATTGGGAATTTGGTAAACTTGAACCCTTTTTTAGATTTTGGTTAAATTGAGGATCCACAATGAATTTTTGAAAGTTTCGGGAGTCAATTTGGGGAAATATTAGCATTTGGGACCTAAAGTTAAATGAAAAGAACTTTAGAGACCTAAAGGCAAATAATTAAAAAGTTTGGGTATTTTGTTCACACGTGAGGGTTGGGGTCGTTGGACCAGTGGCACCAAAGATTAATAGTTTATATGGAAAATTATTGTTTGTGCATGCACTGATGTTCAAGACCATCAAGATGCCCAAGAGGGGTAGTGATGCATCCTAGGGGCTACTACACGACATGGTGGAGATAAGGGCAGATTGTCGTTCTAGTAGTTAGGGAAGCTCAACGTAGCTTCATGCACATGAGACCGAGGTGGGGTCAGGATGAGGACTTTATCCTCATAAGAACACAAAGTTTCTTTTCGTGTTTGAGGGTTGGATGTCGCGTACATTCACTCATTCCCAAGGTAGAAGTGGATGGGCTTCTGAGGATAAAGTCCTTCATCATTAAGGATGGAGGTATTGAGGCAGAGGTATTAAGGTAGAGGTATTGAGACGAAGGTATTAAGGTAGAGGTATTGAGGCAGTGCGGACTGGAGGCCATACATGAAGTTCGTCCCATAAGAGAATACGGATGGACCCCAACGAGTTCCTCAGAGCCATCTAATCAAGAATACGGATAAAGTACCACCTCCCGACCTATGACCCCAAGGGATTACGGGGTAGAAAATTTTTGTAATAAGCCAAGTATGGCAATATAATATTTCTTGAAAGACTAATTTTCCTGATAAAATTTCTGAGTCTCTTTGATGAATTCAAACAATAAAAGAATACTAATAAAAGATCAAGGTAAAGGGTAGAAGTCACTTAAAATGGAAAAACGAGTCATTACTTGTGAACCTCAACCTTTAAAGTAAGATTTCCCTCAAGGGGACAATAAGACTTGGCAAAGAAGAGACTTCTAAAGTTCACTCAATGGAGACAAAATCCTAATTAAGGAAAGGAAAGAGAAGTTTTGAGCAGGGGAAGAAAGTATCAAAGAGCACGGGATTAGTGACAGTCTAAGGAGTTAAGGAAAGACTTAAAGAATAAAAATAAGGAAATAAGAGGGATTAGACAATCCCAAGGAAAACCAAAGGAATGAAAGTTGACCAAGAAGAAGTAAGAACGAAATGGGAACACTGAAGAGGTTAAGTCGAATGAGATAACACAAGGAGAAAGGAGAAAGGAAAGAAGTACGGTAGGAAGAGAATCCTAGTAATAATACCTACTTGGAAAGAGTTAGGATACAAGTTCTTAAGAACTCCTTGAAAATAAGAGGACTCACAGAAAGCAAGGATATGGAACCAGAAGGGAGAAATCTAGAGTGAATAACCATACAAAGGTACGTAAGTATAAGAAAAGAATAAAAGAAGAATTTTCAAGGAGTTGTAGGGAGATCGAACATAAAGATCTCAGAACAGAAGAAGGATGAGAATTGGAAGTGGGTTCATCGAAGGAGAAAGTTCCAAGCTAAGGTAATCAACAGAGGAAATATTGCAAAACTGGAGCTGAATTAAAGACCTCGTTAAAAGGTATAAGTTGCTAATTTAGTGCATGGAGAGGTTAAGTATGATCTACTTGCAAGAGAGTAGGGAAACCAAATAGGGATTTTAGATGGACCTAGTTGAAGAAAATAACCCATAACAACCAGATCATCCAAGAGAATAAACTATGCTCTAAGAAGGATTGGGGAGTACTATGGACTACACTCTAAATAGGGCAAAGGGATGGATAATAAGGATAAGAAGATTTGAGAGACAACCATCTCAAAATAATGAAACTAAGAGGATAATACGAGTGAGGCAGTTAACGAATGAACCCTTGTGAAGGTCACAATCCTAGTAAAGAAGGAAAGGATGGAAAGGCCAAAACCTTTGCGAATAAGGACAGAGGAAAGCCTTAAGGAGATCAATGGCTAAGATCGAAGTAACAACCAAAAAGCTATGAGAAGGTTAAATAAGATTTTTGCATGACAATCAAGAGATTGTGAAAAAAAAAGGAAGGGTGTGAACTCTACATCAAAGAAATAGATGAGTACTCGGAGCAAGTGAGAATGAAGATGAGGTATACAAGAAGAACTTGTAGGGTCTCAAGGGTAAATGTTAGCAGGAGAAGATGACATTAAACAATGTCATTTAAAGGTTAGATATTCGCAATGGTAAAACTAAAAGAGAATTTTGAGAGAAAAGGAGTATAAAACTTACCAAGGAAGCTCAAGGTTGCTTCATGCGCATGAGACCAGGGTGGGGTCAGGATGAGGTCTATGTTCTCATACGGACATAGAGTTTCTTTTTGGGTTTGAGGGTTGGATGCCACAAGTTGGTGTAGTGGATGGGCTGTCCTCTGAATGTGTGATCCCTTAATGATGAAGGGCATGTGTTTATTGTTAAACACACCGACTGTGGTTAATGGGGAATAATGGTTTTAAAGAAAATAAGGAGTCTGGCATACTCCGATTCAAACTATTTTTTTCTAAATTTCATGTTTCAAACACCCATTCACTGTGTCATGCCCCGACCCGGTTTGGTCGGATCCCCATGATCAACCCACCACTCTCCCGGTTTATTAAAGGGTTTCCCCTTATTATAGACCGTAAAGAGTAAGGTGTCCTTTAAACCTACACCTTTTCCTGGAATAACTTAAATCAAAACTGCACAATATTTTAATTTCATTATACCTGTTTCACAGGCATCTTAGTTGATGGTCTTTAAGGGTGGGATTTCCAAAATTTCCTGAAAGGGATATAAGGGAGGGGGTGAGTGCAACGACTCAGTGAATGAGTTTTCGAAATTTTAACTTTTAGGAAAAAGAATTGTATTGGAGTGTGCCAGACTCCTTTCTTTCAAAAATCCTTTCATTTCAAATCTCGGTTTTTACCATCATTTCTTATTAACCACAGTGTGTCATCACCCAATACACATCCTTCATCATGGAGGTCAAACACACATTCGTAGGCCAGCACGTCCATTGAACCCACTTGTGGCTTCGGAGCGACTTTACCGACCACCCAGATAGAAGTACGTCCACTTCTATCCTGAGAATGAGTGGATGTACATGAAATCTGACCCTCAATCATGAAATCAATTCTTTATGTCCGTATGAGGACAGAGACCTCATCCCGTCCCCACCTCGGTCTCATGCACTTGGTGCTACTCCAAATTTTGCATGGTCATCTGGTACAACGCACTACCCTTATACCCACTAGGTCGTCCAATGCCCTTAGGATGCATCACTACCTCTCTTGGGTGTTTTGAGGGTCCCGTACTCATAGTGCATGCACAATAAGTATTTTCTTATCATTCCATATAATATGTGGTGCCACTGGTCCAACGACCTCGACCCTCAACTCAACCCGCAGTTGTTTGTCTTGATTGGTCTGTCGACCTGTCATGTCGCACTGCCGCTAGTTGAGTGAGTATGTCAGTCCTGTCTTGGTACCATGGCCAAACAATTCCTTTATTTAAAGTTTTATGGCATATAACGCATATTTGTTTACGAGCTCCTACTCGTGCCAACTGGCCTTACTGTACGAGATTTTCATAATTTGGGCTTATTAGCCCCCAAGTTCCAAAATCGAGGCCGCTGACCTATAAGAGCTATTCGAGCTCCCGTCAAGAAGGTCTTCCAAATAGTTTAAGCATTGGCACACAGTTAGGGGAGAGCACTTCCAACAAAATATATTTTCAACTATCCATTACACCGACTGGGTATAAGGACATCTCCACTCATAATCGATGAACGAGTTTTCAACTTCCTTCGAAAAAGTTTCGTCATACCAACTATTTATGGTCTACTTACAACCGATAAGTAGTTTTTCTGCATGATTTTCACATCACTCCTCTAAGTTGTGACGTTTAAAATATCACTTGATAGTGGGTTTTCATTTCGAGGTACTTATCATCCCCAACCAGGTATGATATAAAATCCCACCCACAACCGGTGAGTGGTTTTTAACTTTAAGTTGTGCTTATCATCCCAACCGAGTATGACGTTAGTAAACCCACTCACCCGTTAATGCCGTGAATTCCACTTACACTGGTTATGTGTATTCACGCGAGCTTGTCCTCAATGGCATTCCTGGTACTTTGTGTTCCTACACGATATGAACATCTTGGTTCATTATCCTTTGGCCTAATAGCCTTCATTCATTCCAAATGAACGAGAAAGTCAAACGTTCATTTATTTGCAATTAGGTCCCTAAAGTAATTTCTCTTAAACTTTAAGTCCCTAATGCTGGTTTTTCCCCAAATTGAGTCCCAAAACTTTTAAAATTTATCAAGGGATCTCAATTTATTCCATTTCACAAGAAGGGGATTAATTTCCCAAATTTCCAATTTGGTCCCCCAACTTTTCCAAAATTACCATTTTGCCCTTCCTTTACAAAAATGGTAAATTTCACCCCAAAAATTCTAAAATTCCTCAATTGGCCCTCTAACATTTTTATCATGCCCAATTGACCCTCAATTTTAGGAAATTGTATTTCAGTCCTTTGAATCTTTGAATATACCCAATTTCCCCCCAATTCCAACTTCTTAACATAGCTGAATTTGATTTCATCAAATTGACCGATCAAATATTTCCAATTGTTGAAATTGAGTTTCTACATGTTCATATGATTCTTTAGTAAAGTGAATTGCAAGTTTTAACGCCGAGACGAGCTCAAAAGGAGCTTTGTAGGAAAATGAACTATAGAGAGAGAAAGCTTCGATTACTCACCGATGAAGGCATGACGGTCCGAGCTTTCGATCTGGGCTGATAGCTTTCATCCTAAGATTCATCCTAGAATCAAGAATCACATCAATTGATGCCAAATTGAGTTAGAATTTCATCATTGAAATTCTACCAGTTCTCTCTCTAGCACTAGCCGAAAATTGCAGAGAAGAGCCGAATTGGCTTGCCTTTCAATCCTAATTCGGTTGTGGGAGGGTTGAGGAAGTGTTGTAAGGGCTTGGTTTGGCCTAAAGAGGGCTCGAAATGGCTGATTTCAGCTTGGCCGAAATAGGACAGCTTCAGTCCGTTGGGGCTACTTCATTGTTCCTCCATGACGGCGCTTCTCCAGCGATTCTCGGATTGATTGGAGTTTTCTATCAGATAGCTAACTTCTCCTCAGTTCTAAAGAGCCCGACCTCTCCATCTGAGGTTAAGAAAAATGTTCAAGTCGAAGCTCTGGTTCGAGCTTCACCAAGAAATAGAGTAGTAGAGAGAGAGAGAGAGAGCGAAGTGTTTAGGTGTAAGGAGAATAAATGGGGATGACCTCTTTATATAGGTGTAAAATCGTGTATTAAATGGGAGAGATTTATTACTAGTTTTAATATTGGAATAAATTTTGGGTTACAAAAAAATCTTACTTTCCAGGAGGTCAACCATCCTCGTACTACTCTCATGCAAGCATGCTTAACTTTGGTATTTTGATAGGATCTAGTTCATCTGAACCGATCTGGTTTTTTTCTTCTAATTTGTCTTAAGTTTCTTTTCCAAGGTTTAATGAACCCTTTGGATCACCCGAAAGTTGTAAATTTCCAATTTTCTTGTTCCCAAATGATTGGGTTTGTAAAACGGCTCACTTTTCTTACTCGGTTTGATCGGTTCTTTTCCCGTTTTCCATAACTCAAAAGTGCAGGGTTTACAACTCTCCCCTCCTTTTAGGAGTTTTGTCCCCAATACTTAATTAGCAACCTTGCATGAGGAACCATTTTCTTTGATGTCCATTTGTTGTTTGCTTAACATGCAAACTCTGCTCTTGTTCTTTTAATTAGTCCTTTTTACCTCCTTCACTTAAGGGATTTCTTTTCCTTTATATTATTTACTCCCTCCATGGAGTTTATCATAACTAGACATGCCATATTCCAAGGTATATCCTTAGATTCATATCTTTATTTGCTTAGAGCAACATTCTTCCCTTTGAGATTCCATACTCAAGATTTGGGAATTCCAAGATAACTAATCATTCTTGTGTCTAGTTATCCTTTTGGTAGTTGAAACCTTTAGCTTGATATTCTTTCGAGCGTTACATACTTGTTTCCATTGTTTTTCTTTATTATCACTTTTTTTTGTCCTATTTTGATCCTTTATTCGTTGTCTATTATAACTTTGGTCCAAATTTTTTTATATTCGACCTTATCATGTTTATTAGCTGACTGTTCCTTACTTTGAGTCATATTCTCCTTAGGATTGTTGGGTTTACATGCCCCTTACAACATGGTATTTTCTAGGACCTATCTCTGTCCATTAAATTCTTAGAACATCTCTTTGAGGGTCTCTCTTAGCTTTTTGACCTTTTAGGGATCATATAACTTCATCCCACTTTTCTTTTGATAGCATTCCTCAACTATCATTTTTACCATTATCCTCTCCTCCATCGTGCATTTGAAGTTATGTCTCACATAACCGCATGGATTCCTCTTACCTACTCATCCTTCCCCAAGTTCTTTACTGGATCTTTTTGATTCTAATTGATTGGGTTTTCCAATACTATATCGATAAGCTAGGATTCATCCTTTCTTAGGTCCATCCTCATTTCCAATTACATCCTTTACTCAAGGATTTTACTTTGACCTTAACCCACTCCTACTTGTTCGTAATCATTTCACAATTCATTATACCGAGTTGATTCCTTTCGATCTACATGTCGACTTGCTTGGTTTGGGGAGTTTCCCTTTTTACGATTTCATTCTCTACTATTTCCATCAAAGTAGAGACTTTCACCTTAGGAGTTACATGTTCAACCTTCTTACCATTTCTTGAAGGTTTCCTTTCTTCATCTCCTTACACCCTTTCTATATTGGGACATTTGCCTGCTTTCAGTCCTCCATTGTCTTAAATTTTTTGTTCCATCCCTTATTCCTTATTTGAGTAGCTTCAGATTATCGGTCTTATTTCGTGTACTCTACACTATGCCAAGCCATCCACTCTTTAGGCTCTATAATGCAAGTGTGGACCACAATCCATCTTGATATTAGTGGTTGTTCTCCCTTAACCATTTCTTATTTAGGGAGCTTACTTTCCCAAGGTTTCTCGAATGTTCTTTCCTTTATTTTCTTATTATGGGTAGTCTACCCATTCTTACTTGTTACAACATCTATTGATGCTATCTTTCTACCTATTCGTTCCTTGGGTTTAACTTACTGCTTAGGTTCTCCTAGTATGTTTCCCTTGGTTCTTTCATCTCACCATGCACTTCATTTGCAAGTTTGTCTCCTCATCCCTTGTCACTTGGTCCCATTACCTCTTAGTTGGGATATGTATCCCTCCTCAGGGTTTCCTTCCTTAGTGAGATTCTTTCCCTTTCTCCCAAAATTCCTTCTTCATTCATTTTCGTATGTATATATCCTTGAATGATGTTCTTTGATGCCATCCCCTTCCGTTTACCATTACTCTTGAAATCTTGTGGGTACATCCTTTGTACCCCATCCTCATTCCAACTTGTACCCTTGTACACGTCTATTTCCTTTAAGTAGAGCTCAAATCCACCTTGTTTCCAGATCTCTTAATCATCCTGCGAGAGGCTTACTTAATCTTCTCCTGGCTTTGAGTTTGGTCGTCAATCCGTTCTTGGCCATTGATTTCTTTAAGGATTTCCTCCATCCTTATTTTCCAAATATTTGTCCTTTCCATTTCTCCCTTCTTTACTAGAGATTAAATTAATGACATTCACGAGGGTTAGTCCGTTAACTGACTCGTCCCTACTATACTCCTTGTCTAATTATCTTGAGACAGTTGTCTCTTGAGTCTTCTTGTCCTTAATGCCCATCCCATTGCCCTTTTTTAGGGTGTAGTCCATACTACTTTCCAGTCCTCCTTAGGGAGTCGTTTATTCTCCTTAACTATCTTGTTGTTACAATTTGCTTCTTTCCGCTATGTTAGTCCAAAACTTGACTTCTCTGCTTTTTCCAAAGCAAGTCGTACTTATCATCCCAAAACATCCCATTTGTCGTCAAATGCTCGGCTTGTCTTCTCTTGTAGAGGTGTTTCCTTTCTTACTCCCAGATGGCTGAAAATTTCTTTTTAAGGAAGAATTCTCTTTATCTACCCTTTTTTTTATTTGCGGTTGATCGAGGTCCAACCTTAAGTCCTTTTCCTCCCTCATCTAGTTGAGGCACACCATTACACCATCATTGAGGGACAAAAAGTTTTAGGAACTCAAAACTTACTTTCGAAATACGAGTATCAACTTGGGGCTTTAGCTTTTCTTAAAGGAGATTGGGTTGGGAAGTACCCGCCACTATGCTAGGATCTTGAAGAGCTTCCTCCTGGTATGGTTGAAGTTTCGAGTAGGAGTCATATTTCATGGGGTGGAATACTTTCGGATTCATGTAGCTGTAGAGGCGTTGTTCTTGGAAGGTATTGTTCTAAATCCTTGCGATATGGGGCAATCCTTCACTTCATGCCCTATTTCCCTTACACCTATAAAAGGTTATCTTGATGCTTGTCCTTAGTAGTGTTGAGCACTTTCTCGAGTAGTGTTCCTATTGTCCTCACCTTGTAACAGGTCATTTCCTTGCCCAGTAGTTACTACTAGAGTTCTCACTCCTTAGTCTCCTTGTTGGTTTTCTTGTTGAGCCTTCTCTGCCTACTAGATTCCCCTAAGATTTCTCCTAGAGTCTTTAGTTTTTTGGTTCATTTCCTTATTTGGGATGGGATTCTCCTCAGTCACCGCGATTTGTTTGGTTACTTTTCTTGAGGCAATCTTCCTACAGTTGAGGCGTAGGCTTACATCCTTTTCTAGAGAAATGATTTCAGGAACTTGGAATTCTTCATTTAATGGAGAAGGAGTACAATATGTTAGGGTTTTAACCATATTACAAAGAGGTGGTTATGAAATAGATAGAGGGCTACGAGGTGTTTGATAAGCATCCTCCATAGTAAGGTTATAAGCCCTAGCTTGTGTTTCTGGTTTCAGGCTTGGCTCCTTTTGTACTCAGGGGTATGACCTCAAAAGGTCCAAACATCATCCTCTTGGATACTTTGTCATTTGGTCCTTAGGGATTTCTATCATGCCCTAGGCATTTGGGAAGCTTCTAGAGTTGTCTTCCTACGATGACAGGGTGCTGAGCAGAGTCATTCCTAGTTTTCTCGGTTCCTCTCCCAAGAGCCATCTAAAAATTTTAAGATAAATCCTATCAGTTACTATATTTTCTAGTCTTGATTATTTATTTAAGGAAATAGGCTTTGATACCATTCTAGATGTCATGCCCTAACCCATTTTGGTTGGATCCCCGTGATCAACCCACCACTCTCCCAGTTTATTAAAGGGTTTCCCCTTATTATAGACTGTAAGAAGTAAGGCGTCCTTTAAATCTGCACCTTTTCCTGGAATAACATAAATAAAAATTACATAATATTTTAATTTTATGATACCTATCTCACAAGTGTCTTAGTTGATGGTCTTTAAGGGTGGAATTTCCAAAATTTCTTGAAAGTGATATAAGGGAGAGGGTGAGTACAACGACTCAGTGAATGGGTTTTCAAAATTTTAACTTTTAGGAAAAAGAATTGTATTGGAGTGTGCCAGACTCCTTTCTTTCAAAAATTCTTTCATTTCAAATCTCGATTTTTACCACCATTTCTTATTAACCACGGTGTGTTATCACCCAACACACAACCTTCATCATGAAGGTTAAACACACATTCGCAGGTCAACACATCCACTGAACCCACTTATGGTTTCAGAGTAACTTTATCGGCCACCTAGATAGAAGTACGTGCACTTCTACCCTAAGAATGAGTAGATGTACGCAACATCCGACCCTCAATCCCGAAATCAATTAAGTTTATATAATAAATAGTGGTATATCATCAATACATTATTATTAATACTTTTATATATTAATGAAATTAGCAAATGAGATTAAGAACCTGTGATTAAGAATAATAATAGATTTTATGTATAATTTTTAAATTTAAAATTATTAAATTATTAATTTTGTTGAAATTTTAATAATTATTTATTTTTTTCAATATTTGATTTAATGAATCCATAATCACGTCTCGTAATTTAATTTAGGTGATTCATGAACTCGAGTACGAGTTCTATTTCATAGATCCGAGTTCGAGTTGTGCTCAATTTGGGAGAAACCCGACCGTACAGAATAACATCCCTAATTGATATATCATAAATTCAATTAAATATATATTTAAAATTATAAACATTTCAATATTTTTATCAATATTTTCACATATTTAATATTATACATTACCAAATTTATTTTATTATTATAAACATAGCTAAATTTATAGTTAAAATTAAATACATCACATATATTTAATAATATACAATTTACCAATAAAATATTAAAAATTGAAAAATTTATGAATTTATATGATTTTAAAATTATTTGAAAAATCTATTTTTTAGTGATTATAGGGTGTGATTTATTTGAAAATTTTATTTTAAATTCATAAAAGTATTATTGATACCTTATTATATATAATACATCATTTAATTTTTATCTCAAATTTAAGTAATTTATTTTATATTTTATTTATTTATTTATTTTTTATAAATATTTATTAAATTTTTATTAAAAACTTATAATACAATTAATATAAAATATAAAATATTTCATTTATAAAAATATATGTTCTAATCTATCATTTAATTTTCAAAATATATCAATATTTGGTAAAATAGTGTTTTGACAATAATAGTTTAATTGAACGTGTTAAAATAAAATTTAGTTATATATAATATATTTTAAAAAGTTTATTTTTTAATTATATATCCCATTATAAATAAAATTGAATTTGTTTAATAGAAGATTTTAATTAATTCACATCATCAAACTAGTATCATTTTAGTATGATAGGATTTTGTCCTCTTTTAAGGTAGAAACTAGTGTGCCATTTATGTGCTATGTCATAACTCATCCATATAAACTATAAGCTTCCCTGTAATAAAGTATAACGAAGCTGGACTTTGGAGTAACCTTTATAATTAACAGATGAGATCAAGAAATAGTGATTAAGTATAATAATAGATTTTATATATAATTTTTAAATTTAAAATTATTAAATTATTAATTTTGTTGATAATGATACCCAAACCATGTAGGGACACTTAGGATTGAAATGCAAGCAAGAGAGAGCTAGCATGGACTTGAAAATTGATTGGGGACAAATAGTCATAGTCATCGATTGAATGAATTTTTAATAGATCAAATTTTTAAGAGATCAGATTTTTAGTAGATATCGTTTAGTAGGGGATAATGTTCCACTTAGAACAACTAGATATCCTTTACCCCTGATTATTTGGTTGATTACCTTTTGATAAAATATTATTTTGCCCATAATAGTTTATTTGAACGTGTTAAAATAAAATTTAAATATACGTAATGTATTTTAAAAGTATATTTTTTAATTATATATCCCATTATAAATAAAATTGAATTTGTTTAGTTAAAAATTTTAATTAATTCACATCATCAAACTATTATCATTTTAGTATGATAGGGTTTCATCCTCTTTTAAAAGAGAAACTCATGTACCCTTTATGTGTTATGTCATAACACATCCATATAGCCAATAAGCTTCCATCTAATAAAGTATACCTAGTGATTAGGTATAATAATAGATTTGATGTATAATTTCTAAATTTAAAATTATTAAATAATTAATTTTATTGATAATGATATCCAAACCGTGTAGTTACACTCGGGATCGAATAGCAAGCGAGATAGAGCTAGTATGAACTTGGAAACTAACTAGAGATGAACACGTCACAATCATCGATTGAGTGAACTTTAATACACTGAATTTGTAACTGATATTTTTTTGTAGGGAATAATGTTTCACCTAGAACAAATATATATTATTTAGCACTGTACTATTTTATTGATTACATTTTGATAATATTCCACCTGAAACTAGAACATTATCCCCTGGTCTAATTATAATCATTTGCATATATAAACTATTTGGTTGGCTACTAAACAATATTTAAAGTATTTGCACACAATTAGGTGGAATATTATCAAAAGGCGCATATTATATTTCTTGTGGACCAAGGCTACCACAATTTATTATAGTTTATAATTTTAATTATATATTAATTGGGTTTATGATAATATAATAAATAATTATGCACTACACATTAATAATTTTATACAATAAAGAAACTAACAAATGACAAACAAGTGATGACAACTTTTGAAAGAAAAGAATAGATTTTTCATAATAAATATTAATATAACATTTTTCTTTTTTTATCCCGTAGCTATGTCAAAAATATGTACTTCATTCTTTTTTATTGAGTTCTATAACATTTCCAATGGGATGAAGTATATGGGGTTGGATGTGATGTGGAACTATTCGATATTATTTCACAAATTAAAATTTTTTTTGATTACTTTTGAGTTCAAAATATAAACATGATTATTTTTTTTATTTTATGTTGATAAAAAAATTATATTATTTTATATCAATAAAATATATTTGATGGAAATAGTCAAATTAATATTTTTTTTTGTATGCGAGCTAGTTTCTACTCTAAGTTATCAAAAATTAAATAATAATAATAAAAAAAATGTCTCAATCCCTTTTCAATAAAATATGATATTAGGTTGATTAAAAATTCCATCACTTGGACAAAATTATCTTATTTGCATAGAGATGCAAGAAATTGGGTAGAGATGTAAAAAAAAAGTAGTTTATTTGATCAATGAATACATATTATTAAAAATAAAAATATATATATATAAGTTAAAAGCTCTATTTCCTTGTGTAAATTTCATTTAATTTACAATATCAAACTATTATTAAGTTAAAGATAAAAAGACTACAACTTCATTCAAAAGAGAAATTATTATGTGATGCCATAACTCTTTCAAGTTTTCATTTAATAAAGGCCAATGGAAGGAACCTATACAATACTGCCTCAACCTTTTTTCCTCGTTATCTCTCTCAAGTTCAGAAACTATCCAATTCAAATCATTCTATAGTACAATGGCTTCATGGCGTGGCACATGCAACAACTGCTCAAGTTGTGGTAATTTTAAATTTTAAAATATTTACTCGTCTCAAGTCATTACACCATCATACACGCTCTAGGTTAAATTGAATACTAACTTTTTAACAAACTTTGTCTACGCGTACCAATTTATCAATAAAATTTATACGAATGACTATGAAAAATATTTATATTTAATATTTTTATTCTCTGATAAAATTATAAATTAAATATATCTATAAGTTTTAAATAAAAATTAATAAAAAAATCTACACTAATTAAATTAGAAAATAATTGCTAGTCATTATCTTATAATAGAATTGATTTTTCTATAAATTTAAAATTATATAAATGTTTAAAAATATTTAAAATTTAATATTTATTTTTAGTTATAAATTTGTAAAGTATATATTATTCAATATAAGTATTGTATTCACTTTTAATAATAAATTCGATTCAGTTTTTATAATATAGTAAATTTGATGGTATATAATATTAAATATGTGAAAATATAAATAAAATTTATATATATATATATATTATTTTAATGATATATTAATTTATTTTGTTTTAATCGTATAAATTAATGAAATTAGAAAATCACATACAAGTGGTCAACATTCATAATCATTTATAATAATATATTTTACAAATTAAATTCAAAATAATCTAAATTGATATTATTTTTCAAATTTTGATATTTATTTATAATTATCTTAGATTTTTTAGTTCATTTTGTCTTCAAAATATAAATAATATTTTTTTTGTTTTATGTTGATAAAAAATTATATTATTTTTTATCAATTAAAAATATATTATGGAAACAATCAAATTAATATATTTTTGTGAGGGAGCTAATTTCTACTCTAAGTTATCAAAAATTAAATAATAATAAAAAAATTGACTCATTCCCTTTTTAATAGATGAAGATATAAGACTGATTAAAGATTTAATCACTTGTGATGCCATAAGTCTTTCAAGTTTTCCTCCAATAAAGACTAATGGAATGAACCTCTACAAAACTGCTTCAATCTCCTCTACTCATTATCCATGTCAAGTTTATAAACTATCCAATCCAAACTATTTTATAGAACAACCCCTACATGGCATGGCATGTTCAACAACTACTTAAGTTGAGACAAATTTAAATTTTGAAAAATTTACGCTACTCAAGTCATTACTCCAACTTACATGCTCTTAGATAAATCGAATATTATCTTTTAATCCATGTTACTCTAGGTGTACCGATTTATTAATAAAATATATATGAATGAATGTGAAAAATATTCATAGTTAATATTTTTATTCTCTAATAAAAATAAAATAATCACTATGAAAATTCATTTACGTGTATAATTAAATCCTTAAATATAAAGTAAAAATTTTAAAATAATTATGTATCACTAAAATTTATTTTTAACAAATTTAATATTACTTTTTTAGACAAAATAATAATTTATTAAATTTTGAATTCTATTATTAATTAAAAAAACTTCATATAACATATTTTTATAAATTTAATATATCTATAAGTTTTAAATAAAAAAAAATTGATAAAAAAAACGTACACTAATGAAATTAGTAAATAATCCCAATTTATTATCTAATAATAGAATTGCTCTTTCTATAAATTTAAAATTATATATAATTTTAAAATTATTTAAATTTTGATATTTATTTTTAATTATAATTTTACAAAGTATATATTTTTAAATAATATATTCTATTCAATTTTAATAATAAATTCAATTGAGTATATTATAATACAATAAATATAATAGTAAATAGTATTAAATATATGAAAATATAAATAAAATTTATTAGAGTTATATTATGTTAATGATGTATTCATATATTTAGCTTTAACCGTATAAATTAATAAAATTAGAAAATGACATATAAGTGGTCACCATTCATGATCATGTAAAATAATAGATCTTTCAAATTAAATTTAAAATTATCTAAATTGTTATTTATTTTTCAAAATTTGATATTTATATATAATTATGAATATGCAAAGTGTATATTATTAATTTTTAATTTTAGTGAGAAAAAAATTTAGCAATAAATTCAATTGAGTTAATAATAATATAATAAAATTAAAAGTGTATAATATTAAATATATGAAAATATCAATAAAATTTATTATATTTTATTTAATTTTAATTATTTATTAAATTAAGTTTATATAATAAATAGTGATATATCATTAATACGTTATTATTAATACATGTATAAATTAATAAAATTACCAATTAAGATTAAAAACTAGTGGTTAAGTATAATAATAGATTTATGTATAATTTTTAAATTTACATTATTAAATTATTAATTTTACTAAAAATTTAATAATTTTTTATATTTTTAAATAGTTGATTTATCAAATCTCAAATCACATCTCGAAATTTAATTCATGTGATTCATGAATTCGAACATCGAGTATGGGTTATATTTCATAGATAGTAGTTCGAGTTATGCTCGATTTGGCCAAAACCATACCGTATGGAATAGCATTCCTAATTAACATATCATAAATTCAATTGAATATATATTTCAAATTATACACATTTTAATATTTTTTATTAATACTTTTACATATTTAATATTATATATTACCAAATTTATTTTATTATTATAAACTCAATTAAATTTATTGTTCAAATTGAATACATCACATATATATAAAAATATACCATTTACCAATAAAATGTCAAAATTTGAACAAATTTAGTAATTTATATGATTTTAAAATTATTTAAATTTTTTTAGTTATTATAAGTTATGATTTATTTGAAAATTTTATTTTTAATACATAAAAGTATTAATGATACATTAATATATATAATACATTATATCATTTTTATCTTAAATTTAAGCAATTTATTTTATATTTTAATTATTTATTATTTAAAAATATTTATTAAAAACTTATAATATATTAATATAAAATATAAAATATTTAATTTATAAAAAATATGTACTAATGTATCATTTAATTGTTAGAAAAATTTGTCAAAATTTGATAAATTAGTATTTTGTCCATAATAGTTTAATTGAACTAGTTAAAATAAAATTTATTAATATATAAAATATTTTAAAATTTTTAATTTTTAATTATATTTACCATTATTAATACAATTGAATTTGTTTAGTTAAAAATTTTAATTAATTCACATCATCAAACTATTATCTTTTTTGTATGATATGTTTTCGTCCTCTTAACTAGTCTGCCATTTATGTGATATGTTATAACTCATCTATATAGCTTTTAAGCTTTTATCTAATAAAGTATAACGAAATTGTAATTTGGAGCAACTTTTATAATTAGCAAATAAGATTACGAACTAGTGATTAAGTATAATAATAGATTTTATGTATAATTTTTAAATTATTAATTTTATTGATAATGTTAATCAAACTGTGTACGAACACTCAGGACTGAAAGGCAAGTAAAAGATAGACTTGAAAACTGACTGGGGACGATCACTTCACATTAATTGGTTGAGTGGATTTTTGATAATATATAACATTATCTCCTGTGCTGATTATTATCATTTGCACACCTAAACTCTGATTGGCTGCTGAAGATATGTAAAGTATAGTATCAAAAGGTGCATGTTCCATTTTATGTGAAACTAGGCTACCACCCCATTTTTTCTACAATTTATTGTAGTGTATAATTTTAATTATATATTAATTGATATTATGATAATACAATAAATAATTATGTACTACCTATTAATAATTTTATACAATAAAGTAACTAACAAATAACATAGTGAGGACAACTTTTGAAATAAAAGAGTATATTTTTTCATAGTAAATATTAATATAACATTTTTCTTTTTAATACCCTAGCTATGTCAAAAATATAATATATTTGTATTATTAGCAATTTTGATATGTTATACTCGTACACCATTCGTTGTGATTGAATTTTTTAACAATTGGTTCGATGTTATGTTAGACTATCTGATATTTTTTAACAAATTTCGATATTTTAGTTCGTTTTGAGTTAAAAATATAAATATGATTATTTTTTTATTTTATGTTGATAAAAAATTCGTTGGGAGAACTAATTTTTACTCTAAGTTATCAAAAATTAAATAATAATAATAACAAAAAAAATTGAAGTATTCCTTTTCTATGATATAAGACTTATTAAAAATTACTGTCACTTATAGTTACAAGAAAGTGGAGTATTTGATAAATTAATATATATTATTAAATAAAAAAAGATATATAAGTTAAAAACTCTATTTGTTTACTTGTGTAGATTTTATTTAATTTACATTATCAAATTATTATCAAGTTAGAGATAAAAGAGTACAACTTCAAAATAGAAATTATTATATCGTTTATATGTGATGCTAGAAGTAACCTTTATAAAATTACCTCAATCTCCTTTTCTCATTATATTTGTCAAGTTAATAAACTATCCAATTTAAACCATTCTATAAAATAACTGCTTCATGGCGTGTCACATGCAACAACGGTTTAAGTTGAACCGAATTTAAAATTTAAAACATTTACTCTACTCAACTCATTACTCCATTAATAAAATTTATACGAACTAATTTGAAAAATATTTATAGTTAATATTTTTATTCCCTAATAAAAATATAATAATCTCCAAGTAAATCCATTTACATTTATAATTGAATCCTTAATTAAAAAGTAAAAATTCTAAATTATATTATGTATCACTAAAATTTATTTTTAACACATTCCATATTACATTTTTAGGGAAAATATAACTTTATTAAATTTTGAATTCATTTATTAAAAAATAAAAAAAACTTCATATAACATATTTTTATAAATTAAATATATCTATAAGTTTTAAATAAAAAATTATTAAAAATATACACTAATGAAATTAGTAAATAATTACAATTCATTATCTATTAATAGAATTTCTCTTTCTATAAATGTAAAATTATATAAATCTTTAAAATTATTTAAAATTTGATATTTATTTTTAATTCTAATTTTTTAAAATATATATTATTAAATATATAAATGTATTCAATTTTAATAATAAATTCAATTGATTTTATAATAATATAATAAATTTGATAGTATATAATATTAAATATGTGAAAATATCAATAAAATTTATTAGAATTTATAATATTTTAATGATTTATTTATGTATTTAGTTTTAAACGTATAAATTAATGAAATTACCAAATAATATAAAAGTGGTAATCAATTATGATCATGTATATTAATAAATCTTTCAAAATTTGATATTTATTTATGATTATGAATATACAATGTATGTATTATTAATTTTCAATTTTGAAAATAAAATTTGAGAGAAAAATAATATTTTAACAGTAAAATTAATTGAGTTAATGATAATATAATAAATTTAAAAGTGTATTATATTAAATATATAAAAATAAATAAATAATTGAACAACAAAACATTATAATAGGTATACAAAGAAACATTTCAAATAATAATAAATACTTAAAATAAAATAAATTTCTAAAAAATAAGAAATAATAAAAAATACATTTAAACAACAAAAACAGTTGTAATTATACAAGATAAAATATAAAAATTAAAGAAAATAATTCAAAATAATATAAAATAATAAATAATAAAAAAATATCACAAATGAAATGTAAAATAAATTACTATATAAAACACAATAAATTTAAATAAAAATTAAATTCAGAAAAAAATACAAAAAATATATCTGGATGTTCAAGTTAAAAAGTAAGAATTAATAAAATAATAACCTAAAATACTTTTAGATAATAAAAAATAATATAAATTTTCCAAAAAATAAAAAAATCACTAAAAAATATTAAGCAACACTAAAAATGTTAGAAAATCCAAAACAAAATTAAGAAAAACATTAATAATCAACCAAACATACTAAAAAACATTAAAATAAATACCATAAATAGGAAAAATTGGATAAAATACTAATAAACTCCAAAAAAGTAATAAATATATCAAAACAAAATTATACACTTAAAATTGGTGTGATTATTCAATATACAAAATGGTAAAAAAACACTAAAAAAGACTCAAAATAATATGAAACACTTAAAAAATAAAAAAATTAAAATACAAACAATAAAAGTAATTATAAAAAATAGCAAGTTAAACTAAAAATATAAGTAAATAACAAATATAAAATAAAATAAATATATGATACACAAAATAATATAAGTTACATATAAAGAAACACCTCAAATTTTAATAAATACTTAAAATATAATATATTTTTATAAAAATAAGAAACGTTAATAAATACAATAAATCAAGAAAAATATTTGTCATTATCCATCATATAAGAAATGGTAAGCTTCACTTAAAATATTTTAAAATAATATGACATAATAACAATTTACAAACAAAAGACAAAACAAAGTGCAATAAAAAAACCCAATAAATTTAAATAAAAACTAAAAATATTAAAAAATACTTAAAATGTCATGAACTTTTATTGATATAATAAAACATTAAATAAACAACAAAACAACAAAACATTATACGATATATACAAAAAAATGCCTCGAATAAGAATAAATATATTAGATACAATAAATTTTAAAAAATAAAAATAACTAAAAACTACATATAATCGAGAAAAAAAATAGCGATAATTCAATATATATAAAATAATAAAAAAATACTACAAATAAGAAAAAACAGTATAAATACCAAGAAACTCCAAATAGTTATTAGAAACAAAAAAGAACGCTAAAAAATGGAGCGATTGTTAAATATACAAAATATTAAGAATCACTAAAAAAAGACTCAAAATATGATAAAACACTAAAAAATTAAAAAAAATATTCAAAGAAAAACTATAAAATTAATTAAAAAAGTAAGTTAAATTGAAATTGTTCGCTAATAACAAAGATTATAAGAAATAAATAATTGAATAACAAAACATTATAATTTACCTACAAAGAAACACTTAAAAAATAATAATAAATACTTAAAATAAAATAAATTTCTAAAAAAATAAGAAACACTAAAAAATATATTTAAACAAGAAAATTATAATTATACAAGATAAAAAGGTAAAAATCAATGAAAATAACCTAAAATAGTATAAAATAATAAATAACAAAATAAAATATCACAAATAAAACACAAAATGAATTACTATATAAAATAAATGAATTTAAATAAAAATTAAATTCAGAAAAAAAAACACAAAAAATATGTCTGAATGTTCAAGTTAAAAAAAGTAAGAATTAATAAAATAATAAGCTAAAATATTTTTAGATAATAAAAATAATATAAAATTTTCAAAAAATAAAAAAAATCACTAAAAAATATTAAACAACACTAAAAATATTCAAAAATAAAATTAAGAAAAACATTAATAATCATCCAGACATACTAAGAAACATTAAAATAAATACCACAAATATGAAAAATTACATAAAATACTAATAAACTCTAAAAAAATAATAAACACATCAAAACAAAATTAAACGCTTAAAATTGGTATGTTTATTCAATATAAAAAATGGTAAAAACACTAAAAAAGACTCAAAATAGTATGAAATACCTAAAAAATAAATATAAATAAATATAAATAACAAAAGTAATTATAAAAAATAGTAAGTTAAACTAAAAATGTAAGTAAATAAAAAATATATAAAAAAAATAAATATATGGTCCACAAAATAATGTAAATTACATAAAAAAAAACACCCCAAATATTAATAAATACTTAAAATACAATATATTATCATAAAAATAAGAAACACTAATAAATACAATAAATTATGAAAAATATTTAGAATTATCTATTATATAAGAAATGTTAAGATTCACTGAAAATATTTTAAAATAACATGACACAATAAAAATTTACAAACAAAAGACAACAAAGTACAATAAATAACCTAATAAATTTAAATAAAACCTAAAAATAATAAAAAATACTTTAAATGTTATGAACTTCCAAAAATAATAAGTAATACAAAAAATCACAAAGAAATATAAAAATATGTGGTATCATTCAAGATAAAAAAATGATAAAAATCAATAAAATCATCCCAAAAAGTATGATAAATAAAAAAATAATATAAAAACTGAAAACGAACAATAATAAAAACACTAATTATAGTAAGTAAAATAAAAAATGTTATAAACTCTAAAAATAATTAAAAAATACCTAACTAGCAAAACATAATATGATACATTAAAAAATACCATAAATATGAATAAATAGTATAAAATACTAAGAAACATTAAAAGTTACAAAAAATATGAGTGATCATTCAATATACAAAAATGAAATATATCACTTAAAATACTCAAAATAGTATGAAATACTAAAAAAATATTAAAAAATAAACTGTATAAGTAATTATAAAAAAAGTTAGTTAAACTAAAAAAAGTAAGGAAATAAAAAATTAAGAAATAAACAAATGATAAATAAAATATTGTAAGATAAATTCAAATAAATATCACAAATAGTAAAAAATACTTAAAATATAATAAATTTTAAAAAAAATAAGAAACACTAAAATTATAAAGTTTTGACAAAATAATTCTAAGCATTGCAAACATAAGAAAATTTTGACAAAAATATTAAATATTTTTTACTATTAGTCGAGTTTCATTAAAATTATATTTTTCTATTTTGTTTGTCATTTAGGGTTTTTTTAATATTTTTGGTGTTTGTTGACATGTTTATATTTACTTACTATTTTTAGTAATTTGTTTTACAATTATTTTTAAAATTTTTATTATTTTGCATTTTAAATACATTTTTTAAATTATTTTTACTATTTTAGAAACCCTTAAATGACTAATATAATATAGAAAAATGAATTAAAAAAACAACACATATAGCAAAATAAATACTTAAAATGCCATAAAATTCAAATTATAATAAGATATACTAAAAATTACAATGAAACACAAAATATTTCAGACCATTTAAGACAAAAGTGATAAGAATAAATTAAAAAAATAAATTAAACAGTTTTGAGACATTGAAAACATAAAAAAGTCAAAATCAAATCCTAGAAATAATTATAAAAATAGTAAGTAAGACTAAAAATATAGGTAATCACAAAAAAATAAATCACAAATAAAATTATAAAAATTTGTAAATTAAACTAATAACGTAAGAAAATAGCACAAATAATAAGAAATTATTAAGTGAACAAAAAAATAATATAAAATACATTCAATGGTACATCATAAATAATATTAAATACTTCAAATACAGTAAATTTCTAAAAGTAATAAAAAATACTAAAAATACAAAAAAAATGACAAAAATAGTTGGATCATTGATGCCATAAAAATGGTATAAATCAATAAAAATACTCCAAAATAGTATAAAATATTAAAAACACGTTAAAAATTAAAACACAAGTGAATTATTAAAAAAAATCAATACTAAACACTCAAGAAAACACAAAAATTATTAAAAAACACAAATAGTCAACAAGAAATAGTAAGATGCAGTTAAACATATACTACAAATAATAAGATATACAAAAATGCCAAAACTCCAAAAAAAATACAAAAAATGCTAATAGATAGTTGACAATAATCACTTAAAATACATAAAATAATAAAAAAAACCATAAAATACAAATATAAACAAAGAGTAAAATGAATTAAAAAATTATAAGTGAAACAAAACTTATAAGGATATACACAAAATAGTATGAAACAAATAAATAAACATAATTAAACAATTACCAAAATATTAAAATAAAGAAGTTTTTAATAAATCATCAAACATACAAAAAAACATAAAAAAATAGATAAAATCGTTTAATACACAAAAAAATGGTAAGAACCATCAAAAAAATAATGTGAAACATGCAAAATAATTTACTAAAAATAGTATGTCAAAAGAAACATACATGCAAATAAAAAATTGAAATAAACTCAAAAATAGCCAACATAATATAAAAAAATGAATTCAAAAAAAAATAACACAAGTAGCAAAATAAATACTTAAAATGCCATAAATTTTCAAAAATAATAGGATAAACTTAAAATAACAATGAAACACCAAAAATATTTTGAACCATTTAATGCAAAAGTGACAGAATCAATCAAAACAAACTAAATAATTGTGAGACATTCAAAAATAATAAAAATTAAAAAATAAACAGTAAGTAAATTGCTAAAATAGTAGTTAATACTAAACACACAAGCAATTATAAAAAATTATAAGAAACACATAAAAGATCAATAAAAAATAGCAATATGCATTTAAAAAGATGCTATAAATAAATAAAATATGTGTAATCTATTAAAAAATTACCACAAACATAAATAAATGATAATCATAGTAAAGATGGTTAGATGTACAAAATTGGTAAGAATCACTAAAAATAACTTAAATGGTATAAAATAATAAAAAACACAAAGAAAACCAACAAACAAACTGCAAAATGTATTAGAAAAACTAGTAAGTGAAATAAAAATGCAATAAAATACGTAAAATAGCTAGAATCAAATAAATAAACAACAACACATTGAAATATATATTTAAAGAAATAAAAAAAAGTAATAAATACTTAAAATAAAGAAGTTTTTTAATAAATCATCAAAACACAAAAAAAAATATAAAACATACTTATGATCATTCAACATACAAAAAATGGTAAGAATTAGTAAAAAAATAATATAAAATTTGTAAAACAATAATAAAAAATGTAAAACAAATTACTAAAAATAATAAGTTAAAAGAAACATAAATGCAAATAAAAAATTGAAAGAAACTCATAAATAGCAACATAATATAGAAAAATGAATTAAAAAAATACCATAAGTAGCAAAATACATAATTAAAATGTCATAAATTTCTAAAAATAATAAGATAAACTCAAAATCACAATGAAACACTAAAAATATTTTTGACTATTTAAGGCAAAAGTGACTAGAATTAAAATATAAAAATATGTCAAAATCAAATCATAGAAAGAATTATAAAAAAAAAGGTAAGACTAAAAATGTAAGTAAACACAAAAAATAAATCACAAATAAAATTATATAAAATATAAATGAAACTAACGTAAGGAAATACCAAAAATAATAAGAAATTATTAAATGAACAACAAAAAAATATAAAATACACCCAAATAGTAATAAATACTTCAAATACTATAAATTTTTCAAAAATAATAAATAAACACAAAAAATACAAATAAACGAAAAAAATAGTTTTAAATATGTTAATGACAAAAAATGTGAGAATTAGTCAAAAGTAACCAAAAAAGTACAAAACGCTAAAAACATAATAAAAAATTTAAATCAAACCGTAAGAAGAATTATTATAAATAGTATGTAACACTATAAATGTAGATAAATACAAAAAAAATTTAAGAAGCACATAATTAACTAAAAAATAGTGTAACATATAATAAAAGAAATGTCACAAATAGTAATAAACATGTAAAATACCAGTAAACTACAAAAAATATATAAGAAAACTAAAAAAAACACAAATTCTGCAAAAAAATATGATGAATTGTTCATTATACAAGAATGGGAACAAGCACCCAAAAATACACAAATTATAATGAAACACTCAAATACACAAAAGTATTCAAAAATAAATCACAAATATAATTATAAAAAATAGTAAGTGAACCAAAAAAATATAATAAAATAAAATAACAAATAATATATAAATAACTAACAAAACAATGTAAAATAAATTTAAAACACCACAAATATTAATAAGTACTTACAAAATAATAAATTTTTAATAATAATAATAAGAAAAATAAAAAAATACAAAGAAATGACAAAAATAGCTTAGACCTTTCAAAACATAAAAATGGTATGAATCAATGCAAATAACGAAAATTAGTATGAAATACTAAAAATTATAATAAAAATTCAAAAACAAATAACAAGTGAATTACTTAATTAACACTAAACACACAAGCAACTATAAAAAATAATAAAAAAATACATAAACGATCAACAAAAAAATAGCAAGTTACATTTAAAAACACTATAAATAATATGTGTAAACTATTAATAAATTTTGATAATCACAAAACATGAAAAAATAGTTAGATATACATAACTAGTAATAATTACTCTAAAAATCCAAAATGGTATAAAATAAAAAAACATAATTAAGATCTAAAACAAACTACAAAATAAATTAGAAAAACTTGGAAATGAAACAAAAATGTAATGAAATAAGTAAAATTGTAAGAATCAAATAAATGAACAATAATATATTTTAAAATATATTTAAAGAAACACAAAAAAATAGTAATAAATACTTAAAATAAAGTAAGTTTTCAAAAATCATAAAAACATTCCAAAACATAAAGAAACTTAAAAAATAGATGATATCGTTCATCACACAAAAAATGGTAAGAATTAGCAAAAAAAATAGTATGGAGTATGCAAAATAATAATAAAATATGTAAAAAGAAATACTAAAAATAGTATGTTATGAGAAACACGCAAGTAAATAAAAAATAGTAAGACACTCCTAAATAACCTACATATTATAGAAAAATGAATTCAAAAAAATTCCAAAAATAGAAAAACAAATATTTAAAAAGCCATAAATTTCTAAAAATAATAATATATGCTTAGAATCATAACGAAACATCAAAAATATTTTGTACAGTTTAAGGCAAAAGTGATGAGAATTAATAAAAATAAATTAAACAATTTTGAGATACTAAAAACATAATGAAAAGTCAAAATAAAATAGTAGCAAAATAATACAAAATTGTAAGTAAGACTAAAAACTTAGGAAAATACAAAAAATAAATCACAAATAATATTATAAAAATTGTTAATGAAACTAACAAATTAAGAAAATAAAAAAATAAATTAGAAAAACTAGTAAGTGAAACAAAAATGTAATGAAATACGAAAATTTTTTAGAATCAAATCATATAAATAATAATACCTCGAAAGATATATTTAAAGAAACAAAAAATTAATAAATACTTAAAATAAATAAGTTTTTATTAAATCATCAAAACATAGAAAAAATATAAAATAATAGATAAGTTTGTAATATAAAAAATGGTAAGAATCAACAAAAAAATAATATAAAATATGTAAAACAATAATAAAAATGCAAAATAAATCACTAAAAATAGTAAGTCAAAAGAAACATACATGCAAATAAAAAATTGCAAGAAACTCCTAAAGAGCCAACATAATATAGAAAAATGAATTAAAAAAAACACCACAAGTAGTAAAATAAATACTTAAAATGCCATAAATTTCCAAAAATAATAAGATAAACTTAAAATAACAATGTAACACAAAAAATATTTCAGACCCTTTAATGCAAAAATGACGAGAATCAATAGAAATAAATTAAACAATTGTGAGACTTACAAAAATATAAAAATTTTAAAATAAAATCATAGAAAGAATTATAAAAAAATAGTAAGTAATACTAAAAATGTAAGCAAACACAAACAAATAAATCACAAATAAAATTATAAAAAAATGTAAATGAAACTAACATTGTAAGGAAATACAAATATTTTTGGTGTTATACTTTTTGGATTGTTTTTATTGATTATTATCATTTCTTTCTTGAGTGATACCACATGTTTTGTGTTTGGTTGTAATATTGCGTGTTACATGTTATTTTTTGAAATTTATAACATTTTAAGTATTTTTTACTATTTTGTTTTTATTTAAATTTAATATATTTTATATAGTAATTTGTTTTGTGAATTTTTATTGTGTCATATTATTTTAAATATTTTTATTGAATCTTTCCACTTCTTATATTATGGATAATGGCAACTATTTATCTCGATTCATTGTATGTTTTTTAGCATTTCTTATATTTATGGAAATATATTTTAAGTATTTATTTTTATTTGAGGTGTTTATTTGTTTGTAACTTATATTATTTGTTGATCATATATTTATTTCTTATAATATTTGTTATTTACTAAAGTTTTTAGTTTAATTTACTATTTTTTTGTAATTACTTTTATTGTTTGTATTTGAATATTTTTAAGTATTTCATACTATTTTAATTCTTTTTTAGTGTTTCTTACCATTTTTGTATAGTGAATAATCCCACCTATTCTAGGTGGTTCTTTTTATTTTGGTGTATTTATTACTATTCATTGTATGTTTTTTAGCATTTCTTATATTTATGGAAATATATTTTAAGTATTTATTTTTATTTGAGGTGTTTATTTGTTTGTAACTTATATTATTTGTTGATCATATATTTATTTCTTATAATATTTGTTATTTACTAAAGTTTTTAGTTTAATTTACTATTTTTTTGTAATTACTTTTATTGTTTGTATTTGAATATTTTTAAGTATTTCATACTATTTTAATTCTTTTTTAGTGTTTCTTACCATTTTTGTATAGTGAATAATCCCACCTATTCTAGGTGGTTCTTTTTATTTTGGTGTATTTATTACTTTTTAGAGTTTAATTGTATTTTATAAAATTTGTTTCCTACTTATGGTGTTTATTTGAATATATCTTAGTATGTCTTGTTGGTTATTTAGGTGTTTCTTAATTTGATTTTGATATTTATAAATTTTTTTATTGCTTAATACTTTTAGTGATTTTTTTGTTATTAACTTTTTATATTATTTTTTATGTTCTCATAATTTTTAGGTTATTTTTTTTTATTGATTCTTACTTTTTAACGTTTAAACATATTTTTGATGTTTTATTGTAATTTTATATGTTGCTTGTTATTTTGAGAAGTTTATGTCATTTTGAGTGTTTTTTTTACTATATTTGGTTTTTATATAAATTCATTGTAATTTTTTTATAATAATTGTTGTTTTCTATTATGTTATTTATTATTTTATACTGGTTATTTTCATTGATTATTACCGTTTTTTATATATTGTATAAACATAGCTATTTTTCTCGTTTAATTATATTTTTTTAAGTTTTTATCTTATGATTTTAGTTTAGCGTACTATTTTTTTAATTAATTTTGTTGTTTGTCTTAGAATATGTTTTTATTTTTATTTTTTGGTGCTTTATAATATTTTCAGTTTTTTTAGTGATTCTTACAATTTTTGTATATTAAACAATCACTCCTATTTTTAGTGTCTTTATTACATTTTATAGTTTAATTATATTTTATAAAATGTTTCTCTAGTTATAGTGTTTATTTGAATATATCTTAGTATGTTTTAATTTTTATAACATTTTTAGTTTTGCTTAATATTTTTAGTGATTTTTTTGTTATTGATTTATTATATTATTTTTTATTTTCTCATAATTTTTAGGTTATTTTTTTTAATTCTTACTTTTTAAACTTGAAAGTTTAAACATATGTTTAATTGTAATTTTATATGTTTCTTGTTATTTTCATAAGTTTATGACATTTTGAGTGTTTTTTTTACTATATTTAGTTTTTATTTAAAGTCATTGTGATTTTTTTTATAATAATTCATTTTGCATTTTGTTTGTGGTTTTTTATTGTGTTATTTATTATATCATACTATTTTGAGTTGTTTTCATTGATTATTACCATTTTTTTATATCTTGTATAATCATAACTATTTTTTTCGTTTAATTATATTTTTAGTGTTTCTTATTTTTAAAAATTTATTTTATATTAAGTCCTTATTACTATTTGAGGTGTTTCTTTATATGTATATTATAAAATTTTATTGTTCAATTTTTTATTTCTTGTTATTTTTGTTATTATTTACGATGTTAGTATAACTTACTATTTTTTAATTAATTTTACGGTTTGTCTTGGAATATATATTTTTTATTTTTTGATATTTTATCATATTTTGAGTATTTTTGAGTGATTATTATAATTTTTATATATTGAACAATCACTCCTATTTTTAGCATTTCCTTTTCTTTTCTATTACGTTTTTTGAGTTTTTTTGGTATTTTATACACTTTCAACCCTTCAATC
The DNA here is from genome assembly GCA_030064435.1 of Trapa incisa. Classification (NCBI taxonomy): domain Eukaryota; kingdom Viridiplantae; phylum Streptophyta; class Magnoliopsida; order Myrtales; family Lythraceae; genus Trapa; species Trapa incisa. The sequence goes on along the minus strand of CM057779.1, from coordinate 16,374,664 downwards.
TCATTCCTCCAAAGTGGATGTCTTAGCATTTTCATTTTTCTAAAGTTATTTTCTTTTTTCTATCATTCAATCACCCTACTTGAGTGGATATCTTAATTTTCCCCTTTATCTTTTTCACTCTTCATCTAGGTTGCACTTCACTCATTTAAACAAACACTACTCATTCTTTATAATAGTCTCATTCCATATTTTTATTAATCATAAAGTATTTTTGCCACATTTGTCAAATAACTAGCAATATGCTTACTTTTTTTTTTTTTTACATATTAAACTTTTTTCAAGGCTTTATAATGGTTTTTATTACAGATATAGCCCATAAATCATGTAGACACATTAGTCTATCATTTTATTAATTAGTCTAATTTCAGGTTTTTTCTTTACTTGTGTTTTCTTGTGCAGTTCAACACACATGAAATTACCATTATGTCAATATCTTGACAATTCTTCATTTTTTGTATACCCACGCAAAAAGAATGAATAAATCCAATCAGTTTCAAATAATTTTCTAACTTTAGATTCAATTTCAATATCACTATCTATCTTGAGATTGTGGGGGAATAATAGAGATAATATTGAAGACATAAATAGCAAATTAAGAGATAGCACTTACAATGAAGAAAATGAAGCGACAATGATTACAATATCATTAACGTGTGGTATTTAATTTTTCTATATATGTATTATACACTATCTTTAATGTATTAGATAAATTATGATTCTATATTTTTGTCTCTATTAATTATTTCAAAATTTAAAATTAAATCGTAAAAAATTATTGAAACTAGTACCGTATACTAAAAATGTAGATAAACAAAAAATATTAATAAGTATATAATTAACTAAAAAATAGAGTAACATACATTAAAAGAAATATCACAAATAGTAATAAATATGTAAATATTTATAAACTCCAAAAATACATAAAAAAAATACAAAAATACAAAAGACACAAAAATATTATGGGTCCTTTATTATATAAGAATAACCAAAAAGACAAAATAAAATACAACACTAAAAAATATAAAAAGCATTCAAATATAAATAAAAAAATATAATTACACAAAATATTAAATGAACCTAAAATGGTAAGAAAATATAAAAAATAATAAATAAATAAATAACCAACAAAACATTATAAACTACATTAAAAACACTAAAAATAGTAATAAATACTTACAAAATAAAATGTTTTAAAAAATAATAAGAAATACTAAAAAATATAAATAAATAACAAAAATAGTTGAAATTATTGAATACATAACCAAAATTAGTATGAAAAATTAAAAACTATAATAAAAATTAAAAACAAACAACAAGTGAATTACTAAAATGGTAATTCACACTAAACACACAAGCAACCATAAAAATAATAAGAAATACATAAATAATTAATAAAAAAATGTAAGATGCATTTAAAAAAATAATATAAATAATAAGATATGTGTAAACTATTAAGAATTTTCGAAAAATACAAAAAATGATAAAAAAATGGTATAAATCGTTTGATATACAAAAATGGTATAAAATAATAAAAAATACAATTAAAATCGAAAAAGCAAACCGTAAAATAAATAAGAAAAACTAGTAAGTAAAACAAAAATGTATTAACATATGTAAAATAGTAAGAATCAAATAAATAAACAACAATACATTCTAAGATATATTTAAATAAACACAAAAATTAGTAATAAAAACTTAAAATAAAGTAGTTTTTCAAAAATCATAAAAACACTAAAACATAAAGAAACATAAACAAATATATTAGATATTCAACACACAAAAATGTAAAGAATTAACAAAATATAGTTTGAAATATGCAAAATAATAATAAAAAATACAAAAAGAATTACTCAAAATAGTAAGTCATATGAAACACACACGCAAATAAACAAATAGTAACAAACTCCAAAATGGCCAACATAATATAGAAAAATGAATATAAAGAAAGGCCACAAATAATAAAATAAATACTTAAAAAGTCATAAATTTTGAAAAATAATAACAAAATACTTAATATAATAAAAATATTTTGAATCATTTAAGGTAAAAGTGATGAGAATCAATCAAAATAAACTAAAAAATTTTGAGACACTAAAAAAAATAATAAAAAGTTAAAATCAAATTATAGAAAAAATTTTAAAATTAGTAAGACTAAAAATGTAGGTAAACACAAAAATAATAAATCACAAATAAAACTATAAAAAATTATAAATGAAACTAACAATGTAAGGTAATACAAAAAAATAATATGAAATTAATAAATGAATAACAAAACAATATAAAATATATTCAATGATACACCAAAAATAGTAATAAATACTCTAAATATAGTTTTTTTTAAAATAATAAAAAAATATTAAAAGTACAAAGAAACGAAAAAAATAGTTTGGATTATTGAAGCAATAAAAATAGTACGAATCAAAGAAAATAACCTAAAATAGTATTAAACATTAAAAACACAGTAAAAATTAAAAATCAAAATGCAAGAGAATTATTAAAAAATAATTGAAACTAAACACACAACAACAACACAAAAAATACTAAGAAACACAAATGATCAACAAAAGATAGTAAGATGCAATTAAAGAAACACTACAAATAATAAGATATATTTAAACTACCCAAAAAATACAAAATAAATGCTAAAATTAGTATGGATTGTTCAATATATATACAAAATAGCAATAACCCTTAAAACATGCAAAACAATATAAAACAATAAAAAACACCATAAAAATCTAAAAATAAACAAACCGTACAATAAATTATAAAATTGTAAGTTAAATAAAACAGGTAAGAAAATACGAAAAATAGAGAGAAACAAATAAATAAATAACAAAACATTGTATGGCATATTTAAAAATACTAAAAATAGTAATGTGTACTTAAAATATATTAACTTTCCAAAAATCATAAAAAGCACTTAAGACAAAAATTTCTAAAAATTGATTAGATCATTCAAGACACAAAAATGGTAAGAATAAATAAAAACAACAAAAAATGTATTTAACATGTAAAATAATAAAAATAATTAAAAAAGTATGACATAAAATAGTATGTCAATGTAAACATGCCGTCAAACACCAAAAATTGTAAAAAACACATAAAGGACCAACAAAATTAAGAAATATTATTACATTGAAACTCAATAAATAGTAAAAAATATGAAATTCTAAAATAATAAGAGACACTCATAATTACAACAAAACTCAAAAAAATATTTTAGTTCGTTCAAAATAAAAAATATAAGAATCAGTCAAAAGAAACCAAAAAACCATGAAATGCTAAAAACACAATAAAAATTTAAAATCAAATCGTAAAAAATTATTGAAAGTAGTAGGTAACACTATAAATGTAGATAAACATAAAAAATATTAAGCGCATAATTAACTAGAAAAAATAGATCAAGATACATTAAAAGAAACATCGCAAATAGTAATAAATAAGTACAATACCAACAAACTTCAACTTTAAGTAAAAACATGTAGAAGCACAAAATGCGTAAAAAATAATATGGATCGTTCATTATACAAAAATGGTAAGAAACACCTAAAATGACACAAAATAGAATAAAATACTAAAAAACATAAAAAACTGTAAACCCCACCCTTTTGAGTTAAGGAAAATCGGGAAAATAATAGGTCAAATCGAGTGAGAAAAATCGAACCGGTTCACAAACTCGATCATTAGAGAATGTGCAATTTGGGAAATTTACAACTCCCGAGTGACCCAAAGGGTACATAAAGTCTTGGAAAAGAACCTTAGGACAAATTCGAAGAGAAAAACCAGACTGGTTTAGATGGACCGGATCCAACTAGATTGAACTGATTTATAAACCGAGTTAGTTCATGAACCAGAACCGATAGAGAAAAGGCAAATTGGAAAATTTATGGATCCGAGTGGCCTAAAGAGTCACAAAAGTCAAGAAAAAGGACTTAAGGAGGAATTGGAGATGAAAACCAAACCGGTTCAAGTGAACCGGATTGAACCGGTTTGGACCAGTTTGAACAACTATTGAACTAGATGCTAAATTCATTTTTCTAGATGGTTTAGAAAATTCAAATTTGAGATTTGAGACCACCATTGGATATAAAATGAATTTAGAAATTTTTAGATTTGAAAATTTTGATCAAATTGGGGGTGAACCGACTAGTTTAATATTTGAACCCAGTTCGGACCGGTCCGGTCCGGCTTGAAACAATGTTGTCTTCTTCCTTTAGATGACAACATTGTTCATTCGCTGGAAAATCGCACATCGCTAGTGAAGCTAAAAAGTCTTCGGCCAGGGAGTTTCAGGCAATGAATGACCACCATTAAGGAGCTAATCGGACGACCAAGAAGTCCCCAAGCTTCCTATATGGAGTGCCCCTCTCCATTCATCCTCTCCATACGTGAAAACTCCATTCTCTCTCAACTGCTCCAATTTCTGGTGAAGCTCAAACCGGAGCTCCGATATAGAGTCTTTTATAAGTCAAAGAAGGTGTAGTCGAGTTCTTTAGAACCAGGGAGAAGTAAGCTACACGCATGTAGTCTCCATTTGCTTCGAGGATCGCCAGAGAAGCGCCGGCGTGATCGAACAGTGAAGCAGCTCCCACAGACCGAAGCTACCCTATTTTGGCCGAGCTGAAATTGACCAATTCGAGCCCTTATTAAACTAAATTAAGCCCTCCTAACACCTCTACAGTCCTCCAACAGCTGAATTAGAGTTGAAAGCTAAGCCAATTTGGCTCCCCTCTGTAATTTCCGACCGGTACTAGAGAGAGAACAGATAGAATTTTGATGATAAAATTCTCACTTAATTTGGCATCAATTGATGCCATTCTTAATCCTAGGAGAAACCATAGGACAAGAGCTACCTGTCCAGATTGAAAGCTTGGACCGCTGCGCCCCGATGGTAAGCTTTCGAAGTTTTCTCTTTCTAAGTCCAGTTTTTCGGTGAAGCTCTGTTTGAGCTCATTCTGACACCAAATTGTGCAATTCAAAGTGAAATTGAATCGTATGAAGATGTAGGAACTCCAATCTAACTTCAATTTCAACAATTAAACTCATTTGATTGGTCAATTTTAAGAAATCAAATTCGGCAGAGTTAGAAGGTTGAAATTGGGGGAAAATTGGAAATTTCAAAACTTCAAGGGACTAAAGTGTAATTTCATAAAATTGAGAACCAATTGGGCAATTTTGGAAAATTTGGGGCAAAACTTACCATTTTTGTAAAGTAGGGGCAAAATGGTAATTTTGGAAAAGTTGGGGGACCAAATTGGAAATTTGGGAAACTAAACCCCTTTTTGTGAAATTGAATAAATTGAGATCACAGGGTGAATTTTAAAAGTTTCGGGACTCAATTTAAGGAAAAAACAACATTAGGGACTTAAAGTTAAAGAAAAATAACTTTAGATACCTAATTGCAAAAAAATAAAAAGTCTGGTTTTATCATTCATTTGGAATGAATGAAGGCTATTAGGCCAATGGATAATGAACAAGAATGTTCATATCGTGTAGGAACATGAAGTACCGAGAACGTTAGTAAGGACAAGCTCGCGTGAATACAAAGAACCGGTCGAGAGGAATTCACTGCATTAACAGGTGAGTGGGAGTTTTATATCATACCCGATTGAGATAATAAGCACCTCGAAAATGAAAACCCACTGCTAAGTGGCATTTTAAACATCACACCTGAGAGAAGTGAAGTGAAAATCATGCAAAAAAACTACTTACTGGTGTAAATAGATCATACTTGGTTGGTATGATGAAACTTTCTCGAAGGAAGTGGAAAACCTGTTCATCGGTTATGAGTGGAGATGTCCACATACTCGACTGGTATGATGGACAGTTGAAAAGTATTTTGTCAGAAGTGCTCTCCCTTGACTATGTGCCACTACTTAAAATTTTTGGGAGACCTTCTTTATGGGAGCTCAAATATCTCTATTAGGCCGGAGGCCTCCATTTTGGAACTTGGGGGCTAATATGCCTGATTTTGAAAATCTCGAACAGTGGGCCCTAGACCAGTTGGCACGAGTAGGAACTCGTAAACAAACATGATTAATATGCCATGAAAACTTAAGTAAATGAATTGTTTGGCCATGGTACCAAGACAGGACCGACATACTCAGTAAACTAGCAGTAGTGCGATATGACAAGTCTCTAGACTAGTCAAGACAAACAGCTGCAGGTCGAGTTGAGGGTTGGGGTCGTTGGATCAGTGGCACCATAGATTATATGGAATTATGTGAAAAATGTTGATTGTGCATTCATTGTATTTACGGGATGTTCAAGATACCTAAGAGGGGTAGTGATGCGTCATAGGGCCCTGGACGACCTGGTGGATATAAGGGTAGTTTGTTGTACAAGAAGTCTTGTGAAGCTCAGTGTAGCTTCAAGTGCATGAGACTGGGGTAGGGGACAGGATGAGGTCTTTGTAAACCCCACTCTTGGAAGTTAAGGAAAACCAAGAAAGAACTAGTCAAAACGAGTGAGGAAACCAAACCGGTTCACAAACCCAATTATTGAGGAACGGAAAATTGGAAAAACTACAACTCCCAAGTGACCCAAAAAGGTTCATGAACCTTGGAAAAGAACTTTAGAACCAATTGGAAGAGAAAAACCAAACCGGTTTGAGTGAACCAGTTTATGAACCGAAACCGATACAGAGAGGACAAACCAGGGAAATTATGGATCCCAAGTGACCTAAATAGTCACATAAGTCATGAAAAAGGAATTCAGGATGAATGGGGGATGAAAACAAAACCGATTCAAGTGAATCAGATCTGAACCGAATTGAACCGATTTGGTTCGATTTGAACTACTATTGAACCAAATGCTAAATTTATTTTTCTAGGTGGCTTAAAATATTCAAATTTGAGATTTGAGACCACCATTGGATAGAAAATGAATTTAGAAATTTTTTGATTTGAAAAATTTGATCGAATTGGGGGTGAACCGAACGGTTTAAGCTTTGAACCCAGTTTGAACCGGTCCAGTCCAGTTCAAAACAGTGTCATCTTCTTCCTTCAGATGATAGCACTGTTCACTTGCCGAAAAATCGAAGCAGCACCGATGAAGAGGAAATGTTTCCATTCATTACATTTTAGGCCATCAATGATTGTCATAAAGGTGCCAAACGAACGATCGACGAGTCCCTAAGCTCATTATGTAAAGAGCTTCTCTCCATTCATCCTCTTTACACCTAAAAACCTCACTCTCTCTCAATTGTTTAGTTTTTTTGGCAAAGCTTGAACCAGAGCTTCGATATAAGGTCTTTTCAGAGCCAAAGAAGGCCTAGTTTGGTTCCTTAGAACTGGAGAGAAGTTGGCTACATGGTGGTAGCATCCATTCGCTCTAAGGGTCGCTGAAGAAGCACTGGTGTGATCAAACAGTGAAGCAGCATCTATAGACTGAAGCTGCCCTATTTTGGTCGAGCTGAAATCGGCTAATTTGAGCCCTTCTTAGGCCAAACCAAGCTCTCCCAATACCTCCTCGGCCCTTCTACGACCGAATTAGAACTGAAAGGTAAGCTAATTCGGCTCCCCTCTATAATTTCTTACCGGTGCTAGAGAGAGAACCGACAGAATTTTGATGATAGAATTCTCACCCAATTCGGCACCAATTGATGCAATTCTTGATCCTTGGAGAAACCTCTGTCCATACTGAAAGTTCAGACCGTCGCGACCTCGACGGTGAGCATTTGAAGCTTTCTCTCTCTAAGTTCTATTTTCTGGCAAAGCTCCGTTTGAGCTCGTTCCAACATCAAAACTTGCGATTCAAAGTGTAATTGAATCGTACGAAGATGTAGAAACTCAAATTTAACTTCAATTTCAACAATTAGAAGTGTTTGATTGGTCAACTTGATGAAATCAAATTTGGCTATGTTAGAAAGTTAAAATTGAGGATTTTCAAAAATTCGAGGGACCAAAATGCAATTTTATAAAATTGAGGGTCAATTGGGCATGATAAGAGTGTTAGGGGACCAATTGAGCAAATTTTAGAATTTTTGGGGTAAAACTTACCATTTTTGTAAAGTTAGGGGCAAAATCAAGAATTTGGGAAAGTTGAACTTCTTTTATGAAATTGAATAAATTGAGGTCCTAAGGGAAATTTTAAAAAGTTTGGGGAAAAACCAGTAATTGGGGCCTAAAGTAAAGGAAAATAACTCTAGGGAGCAAATTGTAAATATTTGAAAAAGTTGAATATTTAGTCATTCATAATGAATGAAGGTGATCAAGCCAAATGATAATGAACAACAATGTTCATTTCATGTAAGAACACGAGACATCGGGAACACCAGGTAAGATTAAGCTCGCAAGGTAGGAAATCGACTAAGAGGAATTTCACAAAACAATCGGGTAAGTGAGATTTTTATATCATACCCGGTTGGGATGACAATGATGTGAATCCAACTAAAAAGACAATGAATTCACAAGTCTGATCAACCGCACCTACAAAGGAGGTGAATACTTTATTAGAAAATGAGTCAAAAGGTCATTTGAGACTAGAAGATGACCCAATGACAAGGTTAATGGTTAAAAGATTCAAAAAATTTTTATATGGGCTGATTAAAAAGATTGTAGAAAATCCATGTGGAAGCCCAATTGAAGAGCCCAAGAAAAGCCCATGAAAAGGTCTAGATTTGATTAATGAGTAGAGATTTATTAATATAATAAATCTTCTATGATATTAAATGATAATATTTGATATTTAAATAGTTAAATTCAGATTTTTAAAGTAGTTAATAAAATATCCTAGATATTTTGTAAACCCCGCCCTTTTGGGCTAAGGAAAATCAAGAAAAGAACCTTAGGATGAATTGGAAGAGAAAAACCAGACCGATTTAGATGAACCAGATCCAATTGGATTGAATCGGTTTATGAGCCGAGTCGGTTCATGAACCGAAACCGATAGAGAATGGGCAAATCAAAGAAATTCAACTTCCTTGTGCCCCAAAGAAATTTATAAACCATGGGAAGGAACCTTAGAACAAAGTGGGAGAGAAAAACTAGATTGGTTCGGGTGAACTGGACCCAAACCGGATTAAACAGATTTAAGAACTGAGTCGATTTATGAATAAGAATAAAAAAAGAGATGGTAAATCGGGAATTTTATGACCCTAAGTGACCAAGGACTCACAAAAGACATGGAACTGGATTTGTGAAGGAATTGGGGATGAAAACCAAACTGGTTCAGGTGAATCGGATTTGAACCGGTTTGAACAACTATTTAACCGAATCCTAAATTCATTTTTCTAGGAGGCATAAATAATTCAAATTGGAGATTTGAGGCCACCATTAGATAGAAAATGAATTTAGATGAATACAAGCTCGCGTGAATACAAATAACCGGTCTAGTGGAATTCAAGGCATTAATGGGTGAGTGGGTTTACTAACGTCATGCCCGGTTGGAATGATGAGCACAACTTAAAGTTAAAAACCACTAAACGGTTGTGAGTAGGATTTTATATCATACCCGGTTGGGGATGATAAGCATATCGAAATAAAAACCCACTAATATGTGGTATTTTAAACATCACGACTTAGAGTAGTGATGTGAAAACCATGCGAAAAAACTACTTACCGGTGGTAAGTAGATCATACTCGGTTGGTACGATGAAACTTCCTCGAAGGAAGTTGAAAACCCGTTCATCGGTTATGAACAAAGATGTCCTTATATCTGATCGGTATAATAGAAAGTGAAAACATATTTTTGACAGAGGTGTTCTCTCCTGACTGTGTGCCAATGCTTAAACAATTTGAGAGATCTTCTCGACGGGAGCTCGAATAGCTCTTATAGGTCGGGGGCGTCGGTTTTGAAACTTGGGGGCTTAGATGCCCAATTTTTTTTGAAAATCTCAAACAGTGGGCCATAGGCCAAGGCCAATGGGCATGAGCAGAAGCTAGTAAATGAACATAATATATGTGCCATAAAACTTTAATAAGTAAATTGTATGGTGATGGTAGCAAGGCTGGTCCGACATTCTCAGTCAACTAGTAGCAGTGCGACATGACCAGTCAAGACAAACAACTGCAGGTTGAATTGAAAGTTGGGACTATTGGACTAATGACACCACACGTTACATGGCATAATAAGAAAACATTGTTTGTGCATGCACTATGAGTATGGGATCATCAAGACGCCCATGAGGGGTAGTGATGCGTCCTAAGGGCCCTGAACGACCCGATGAGTGTAAGGACAGTTCGTCGTTCCAAGTGACCGTGCAAAATTTGGAGTAGCACCAAGCGCATGAGACTGAGGTGGGGACAGGATGAGGTCTCTGTCCTCATATGGACACGAAGAATTTATTCTGGAATGAGGGTCGAATGTCATGAACATCCACTCATTCTCAGGGTAGAAGTGGACGTACTTCTATCCAGGTGGCAGGTAAAGTCTCTCTGAAGCCACAAGTGAGTTCAGTGGTCGTGTTGACCTGCGAATGTGTGTGACCTTTATGATGAAGGATGTGTGATGGGTGATGACACACCGTGATAAAAAGAAATGGTGATAAACCCGAATTTTTAAATAAAGAGATTTTTGAAAGAAAGGAGTCTGGCACACTCCAATAATAAATGTTTTCTTAAAAGTCTAAACTTTTGAAAACCCATTTACTGAGTAGTTGTACTCATCCCATCCCTTATATCCCTTTCATGAGATTTTGGAAAGCCTACCCTTAAAGACCATCAAATAAGACGATTGTGAGATAGGTATGATAAATCTAAATTATTACACAGTTTTAATTTATGTTATTCTAGGAAAAGGTGCAGGTTAAAGGACGCCTTACTCTTTATGATTTATAATAAGGGGAAACCCTTTAATAAACCGGGAGAGTGGTGGGTTGATCACGGGGATCCGACCAAACGAGTTAGGGTATGACAACTAGAGTGGTATGAGAGCCTATTTACTCGAATAAATAATCAAGACTAGAAAATATAGTAACTAATAGGATTTATCTAAAAAATTTTAGATGGCTCCCAAGAGAGCAACCAAGAAAACTTGGAATGACTCTACTCAACACCATATCTTCATAGAAAGACAACCTTAGAAGCTTCCTAAATGCTTGAGACATGGCAGGAATATTGAAAGACCAAATGGGGAAGTATCCTGGAGAATGGTGCTAGGACCTATCGATAGCACAACTCTAAGTATGAAGGAGGATGTTTATCAAGAATTCCATAGCTTCTTAGTTATTTTGTGACCATTTCCTGTAAAAGGGCTGAAAGCCTAATCTTTTGTATCCCCCTGTTAATAAAATACTCAAATTCTCAAAACTCTATCTCATGATGATGTGAATATGGCCTAAGGAAAATAAAACAAACCCACACTATCCTGGAAACTAAGGAAAAGTCACATCTTGGTTGTGGAAGATGAATTAGGGAATTAAGAAACCTAGGACTCTTACCATGACCCTTTAGCAAAGGAGATTCAGCAAGAAAATTGTCAAAATGATCAGACTCAAGAACGGTAAAGCACCAAACCACTAGTAACCCTGGAAAAGCCCCACTCGAAGGAAAGAAGGAACCACAACAATCCATGTAAGGGAATAACGATGGGACATTACCTGAAGAGATGCCTAACCCTACTAAAGGACAAGTACCAAGATGAACTATTATAGGTGTAAGGAAAGAAGGGGTGTTCCACACCTCATAGATTTAGGGCAATACCTCCTCAAAGGTCATGAAGGACATGGAGGATTAGGGACCGATACCATGGAGCAGGTTACGTAAACGGTTCACAAAGAGGTCAAGAAATGACGAGGTGAATGCCAAATTTAAACTTCTTCTTAAGAAGGTCAAACCGAGAAGGATACCACAAGAATAGAGATAAGGTACATGAGAAGTATAACTAGAACCCTCTTATAAGTGAGCAAACACAGAAAAATGTCCTCCAGAAACTCTAGGGAATGGCACAATGAGAGTGAAGAAGAGAAGGAATACACTAGGAAAGGAAACTCTGGAGGGATGCATACAACTCAGTACCTTGAAGGAATTATTGGATTGGCAGATGGACAGAGCGTGGAGTGCAAGGCACCAACCCACCGTTAGAAACTTCTTGAAGGAAGGATGTATCGGAGGCCAATTATAACCTGCCTTGGAAGAGTAATAGAGCGAAATAACAAGATGAATTGGAATTTCATGAATGAATCAACTTGGAAAAAGTAATGAAGCCAAATAGGGTCAAAGAGAATAAATGACACCCTAAGAAAGACTGGGGGGTAGAAAGGACTTCACCCTAAAAAGGTCAGTGAGATGGATGTTAAGGACATGAGGACTCGAGAAACAGCCGCCCTAAGAAACTTAAACCAAACGAATGGTGGAGGTGAAGCAGTTAACGAACTAATACTCAGGAAAGCCATAATTTGAGTTCCAACAGAGGAGAGGGAGGCGGAAAAGCCAATTACTCGGGAAAAGAAGGATGAAAGAAATCCTTAAAAGGGCCAAATGCTAATTAACGACTAAACTCAAGCCAAGAAAGGAATAGGCAAGCCTCTCACACAATGGTCAAGAAATCTTGAAATAAGGAAGATTTGTACATGCCCTAAAGAAATAGACAAGTACTAGGTGCGAATGAGGATGCGAATAGAGTATAAAAGATGTGCCTGCAAGATTTGAGGAGTAAAGGTAAATAGGAGAAGATGACATCAAGGGATGTCATTTAAGGGTAGAAATCCCCTAGAGCAAATGTAAGAAAAGAATGTCAAGAGAAAGGCAAAGAATCCTACCAAGGAAGGAAGCTCCAGAAAGACATGCATATCCTAATTAAGAGGAAATGAAAAGAACGATAAGCTCATAAATGAAATGCTGGTTGAGATGGAAAGATCGAGTAGCAAGGAAAAATACTCGAGATCTTAAGAAGTAAGTTAAACCAAAGGAATGGATAAATGGCATGGTAGCATCAAGGAATGCTGTAATGAATAGGAGTTGGTCGACTACAATAATAAGAGAGTAAAAGAAAGAATATATGAGGAATCTTGGAGAAGTAAGCCCTCAATTAAGAAATCAATTAGGAAAAATGGTCATAGACATCAGGATGGGTTGTGGTCCATGCTCACTTAATGTAGCCTAAAGAATGGACGAATGAGCATATTGTAGAGTATCTGAAATAAGACCAACAATTAGAAATTCCTTAAAAAAGGAATGAAAGGAAATTTTAAGATGAATAAGGATTCTTAAATAAGACCGATAATTGGAAGCTACTCAAATAAGGAATAAGGGATGGAATGGAAAATTTAAGAACATGGAGGACTGAAAGCGGGCAAATGCCCCAATATAGAAAGGGTGTAAGGAGATGAAGAAACGAAACCTTCAAAAAATGGTAAGAAGGTTGAACATGTAACTCCTAAGGTGAAAGTCTCTACTTTGAAGGAAATAGTAGAGAATGAAACCGTAAAAAGGGAAACTCTCCAAACCAAGCAAATCGACATGTAGACCAAAAGGAATCAACTTAGTATAATGAATTGTGAAATGATTATGAACAAGTAAGAGTGGATTAAGGCCAAAGTAAAATCCTTGAGTAAAGGATATCATTGGGAATGAGGATGGACCTAAGAAAGGATTAATCCCAGCTTGTCGATATTATTGGAAAACCCAATCAATTGGAACCGAAAAGATCCAATAAAGAAGTTGGGGAAGGATGAGTAGGTAAGAGGAATCCATGTGGTTATATGAGACATAACTTCAAAGGCATGAGGGAGGAGAGGATAATGGTAAAACTAATAATTGAGGAATACTATCAAAAGAAAAGAGGGATGAAGTTATACGATTCTTGAAAGGTCGAAAAACTAAGTGAGATTCTCAAGGAGATGTTCTAGAAATTAATGGACAGAGATAGGTCCTAGAAAATGCCATGTTGTAAGGGGCATGTAATCCCAATAATCTTGAAGAGAATATGACTCAAAGTAAGGAAGAGTCGGCTAATAAGCATGACAAGGTCGAATATAGAAAAAATTTGGACCGAAGTTACAATAGACAACGAATGAAGAAAGGGTCAAAATAGGACGAAAAAGTGATAATAAAGAAAAACCGTGGAAACAAGTACGTGGCGCTCGAAAGAACATCGAGCAAAAGGTTTCAACTACCAAAATGATAACTAGACATAGGAATGATTAGTTATCTTGGACTTTCCAATCTTGAGTAAAGAATCTCAAAGGGAAGAATGTTGCTCTAAACAAAGAAAGAGATAAAATCTAAGAATATACCCTAACATAAGGTATGTATAGTTATGATAAACTTGGAGGGAGTAAATAATATAAAGGAAAATGAATTCCTTAAGTGAAGGTTGTAAAAAGGGATAATTGGAAAGATGATAGAAGAGTTTGCACATTAAGCAAACACCAAAGGGGCATCAAAGGAAATGATTCCTCATACAAGGCTGATAATTAAGTTTTGGGGACAAAAATCCTAAACGGAGGGAAGAGTTGTAAACCCCGCCCTTTTGAGCTAAGGAAAATTGGGAAAAAAACCGGTCAAACCGAGTGAGAACATCGAACCGGTTCACAAACTTGATTATTTATGAACGGGCAATTTGGGAATTTACAACTCCCGGGTGATCCAAAGGTTTCATGATACCATGGAAAAGAACCTTAGGATGCATTGGAAGAGAAAAACTAGACCGGTTTAGATGAACCAGATCTAACTAGATTGAATCGGTTTATGAACCGAGTCGGTTCATGAACCGAAACTGATAGAGAATGGAAAAATAAGAGAAATTCAACTTCCTTGTGCCCCAATGAAATTTATAAACCTTGGGAAGGAACCCTAGAACAAAGTGGGAGAGAAAAACTAGACCAGTTCGGGTGAACTGGACCCGAACAAGATTAAACCGGTTTAAGAATCGAGCTGATTTATGAACCAAAATAAAAAAAAGAGATGGTAAACCAGGAATTTTATGGACCCTAAGTGACACAAGGAGTCACAAAAGACATGGAATTGGACTTATGAAGGAATTGGGGATGAAAACCAAACCGGTTCAGGTGAATTAGATTCCAACCAGTTTGGACCGTTTTGAACCACTATTGAACCGAATCCTAAATTCATTTTTTCTAGGTGGCTTAAATAATTAAAATTGGAGATTTGAGGCCAACATTGGATAGAAAATGAATTTAGAAATTTTTAGATTTGAAAAACTCGGTCGAATCAGGGATAAATCGGCCGATTTAAGCTTTGAACCCGGTTCGGAGCGTTTCGATCTGGTTTAGGATAGTGTGATCTTCTTCCTCAGGATGACAACATTGTTCATTCACCGGAAAATCAAAGTAGCACCGGTGAAGAATAAACATTTCTATTTGGTAAGTTTCGGGCCATCAATGGCTGTCATAAAGGTGCCAAACAGATGGCCAGTAGGTCCCCGAGCTCCCTATATAAAGAGCCCCTCCCCATTCATCCTCTCCACACCTGAAAACTCCATTCTCTCTCAACTGCTCCATTTTCTAGTGAAGCTTGAACCAGAGCTCTGATATGGGTCTTTTCTGAGCCAATGTAGTCTCCGTTTGCTCCAAGGGTCGTCGAGAAGTGTCGGCATGATGGAACAGTGAAGCAGCTCCAGCGGACCGAAGCTGCCCTATTTCAGCTGAGTTGAAATCAGCCATTTTGAGCCCTCCTCAGGCCAAACCAAGCCTTCCCAACACTTCCTCAGCTCTTCCACGGCCGAATTAGGACTGAAAGGTAAGCCAATTCAGCTCCCCTCTGCAATTTCTAGCCGGTGCTAGATAGAGAACCGACAGAATTTCAATGATGAAATTCTAACTCAATTTGATATCAGTTGATGTGATTCTTGATTCTAGGAAGAACCTCAGGATGAGAGCTATCTGCCCAGATTGAAAGCTCGGACCACCGTGCCCTCCCCGATGAGTAATCGAAGCTTTCTCTCTCTACAGTCTATTTTCCGGCGAAGCTTTGTTTGAGTTCGTTCCGACGTTAAAACTCATGATTGAAAGTTCTATGGAATTGTATGAACATGGAGAAATTCAATTTCAACTTCAATTTCAACAATTAGAGTGTTTGATCGGTCAATTTGATGAAATCAAATTTGGCTTTGTTAAAAAGTTGGAATTGGGGAAAAATTGGGGAAATTGGGGTTTTTTGAAAATTCGAAGGACTGGAATGCAATTTCTTAAAATTTAGGGTCAATTGGGCTTGATAAAAATGTTAGAGGGCCAATTGAGAAATTTTAGAATTTTTGGGGTAAAATTTACCATTTTTGTAAAGGAGGGGCAAAATGGTAATTTTGGAAAAGTTAGGGGACCAAATTGGAAATTTTGAAATTTAGACCCCTTTTTGTTAAATGGAATAAATTGAGGTCTTTTGATAAATTTAAAAGTTTCGGGACTCAATTTAATGAAAAACTGGCATTAGGGACTTAAAGTTTAAGAGAAATTAATTTAGGGACCTAATTGCAAATAAATGAAAGTTTGACTTTCTCATTCATTTGGAATGAATGAAACTATTAGGCCGAAGGATAATGAACCGAGATGTTCATATCGTGTACGAACACGAAGTACCGGGAACACCAGCAAGGACAAGCTCGCGTAAATACAAAGAACCGGTCTAGTGGAATTCACGATATTAATGGGTGAGTGGGTTTACTAACGTCATGCTCAGTTAGGATGATGTGCACAACATAAAGTTAAAAACCACTAAACAATTGTGAGTAGAATTTTATATCATACCCGGTTGGAGATGATAAGCACATCGAAATAAAAAGCCACTACTATGTGGTAGTTTAAACATCACGACTTAGAGTAGTGATGTGAAAACCATGCGGAAAAACTACTTACCGGTGGTAAGTAGATCATACCCGGTTGGTACAATGAAACTTCCTTGAAGGAAGTTGAAAACCCGTTTATCGGTTATGAATGAAGATGTCCTTATATTGGATCGATATAATGGATAGTGAAAACATATTTTTGGCAGAAGTGTTCTCTCCTGACTGTGTGCCAATGCTTAAACAATTTGGGAGATCTTCTCGACAGGAACTCGGATAGCTCTTATAGGCTGGGGCCTCGGTTTTGAAACTTGGGAGCTAATATGCCCGGGCTTTATTTGAAAATCTCGAACAGTGGGCCATAGGCCAATGAGCACGAGCAGGAGCTTGTAAACGAACAAAATATATGTGCCATAAAACTTTAATAAGTAAATTGTATGGTCATGGTACCAAGGCTAGTCCGACATTTTTAGTCAACTAGCAGCAGTGCGACATGACCGGGCTCCAGACCAGTTAAGACAAACAGCTGCAGGTTGAGTTGAAATTAGGGTCCATTGGACTAATGACACCATAGATTACATGGCATTATAAGAAAACATTGTTTGTGCATACACTATGAGTATGGGATCATCAAGATGCCCATGAGAGGTAGTGATGCGTCCTAAGGGCCGTGGACGACCCAGTGAGTATAAAGGTAGTTTGTCATTCCAGGTGACCGTGCGAAATTTGGAGTAGCACCAAGCGCATGAGACCAGGGTGGGGATGGGATGAGGTCTCTGTCCTCATACGGACACAAAGAATTTATTCTGGAATGAGGGTCGGATGTCTTGAACATCCACTCATTCTCAGGGTAGAAGTGGACGTACTTCTATCTGGGTGGCCAGTAAAGTCGCTTTGAAGTCACAAGTGGCTTCAGTGGTCGTGCTGACATGCGAATGTGTGTAACCTTCATGATGAAGCATGTGTGTTGGGTGATGACACACCGTGATAAAAAGAAATGGTGATAAACCCAAATTTTTAAATAAAGGGATTTTTGAAAGATAGGATTCTGGCACACTCCAATAATAAATATTTTCTTAAAAGTCTAAACTTTTGAAAACCCATTCACTGAGTAGTCGTACTCACCCCCTCCCTTATATCCCTTTCAGAATATTTCAGAAAGCCTATCCTTAAAGACCATCAAATAAGATGATTGTGAGACATGTATGATAAATCTAAATTATTACACAATTTTAATTTATGTTTTTCCAGGAAAAGGTGCAGGTTAAAGGACACCTTACTCTTTACAGTATATAATAAGGGGAAGCCCTTTAATAAACCGGGATGGTGGTGGGTTGATTATGGGGATCCGACCAAACCGGGTCGGGGCATGACATATTTAGATTATATATTGGTGGCACATAACCATAAGATATATTTTTCCTTATTTTTAGGTTATTCAATTGTTATCTATGCCTATAAAAGGCATACTCCACAACATTGGAGGAGACACTTTTGGAATTTAATTTTGTGAGGTTTTGTCTTCTTTCTCTCTTGAAAGAACTTTTAAACTTATCAGGTTTTTACCTATGGTGTTCAAGCAATCAAGACTTATAATCAGGGTTTTCTAAGAGTTTTTTTAGAGAATTTGGGTGTGGCATCTACATTTCCCATACCTTGTTTCTCACATAAACAAGGTATATTCCATCTTTTCGTACTTATGTCGTGAAAGTCTTGGGGTTGTTGCCATATTTGGTGTAGGGTATCGTCAACATATTGGCGAAGTTCGCATCAGTTGGAATTAGAGCAAATGATTGCATGACAAGTTTCATCCTATCTTTCATATCTGGTTCTTTTTTTTCTTCTCTACCTATTTCTATTCTCTAAAAAATAAAAAAAAAGGTCTCATCTTCTTTTATCTATATTCTTTTTAGTAAGTGCAAAAAAAACAAAGGGAAAAAATCCAAAACAATTTCGTGCCAAAAAAGAAAAAAAAGAAAAGAAAAACAAATTTGTGCAAAAAAGGGCAAAACAATTTGTACAAAAAGAAGCAAAAAAAGAGAGCAAAAAAAGAAGTAAAAAAAAGAACAAAAAAGGGCAAAAAAAGAGAGGCACACAATTCTATCTTAATTTTCATTCTTATTTATTGTGCTCTATCTAATTTTACTTCATATTAACCTTTGAGTTTATTACTTCATTCCATCTAAATTTCTTATTATCTTATCTATCTAAATTTCATTTTTCTTTCTTATCTAACTGAGTCTATTCGTACCTCTCACTTGAATTTTGGAATTACTTTTTAAAAACCTTATTGATTTGTCTTGATTGTTCCTCAAGTTGAATTGCTTCGTAAAAACAATTTATTTTTAAGTTCAATTAAGATTGAAAGAAGACAAATAAGTGGAAAAAGGCAAGAGTGTTTTGAATCTATTAGAAAAAGCCATTTTAGTGTGAAACACGAGTACGTGAGTGAAACATGTGAGAGAGAGTTGTGAGGTTCATTTCTTTCTACCAATTGGCAGAATCATAAGGCCCATATCGCCCATTGAAACAAGAAAGGTTCCATATCGCCCATTGAAAACTTACAGTGGAAAGCAATGAAGAATCAAATGAAACAAATAGTGAAGTCTAAATTTGAGCCACTTCATACACAAATGGATTGCTTGGAGGAAGGTGTGAGACGATGCTCACATCAACATACTTCTATCGAACGACCATGGAGCATTCGATTTCGATGCTTCAATCCACAGGAACTAGGGGAGTTCAATGATCTCCAAGTTAATTGTGACAACCTCAAGCTCAATTCCTTAAATCAACCTACTACTTAGGATAGACCATGGATTGATGATATCTTGTACAACCAATGTGAGAAGTTATTTCATACTCGTTGTTCTATGAAAAATAAGGTTTGTTCTGTTATAATAGATGGGGAAAGCTGCATTAACTTTTCTAGCACCGAGCTTGTGGAGAAGTTGGCATTATATACAATGAAGCATCCAAATCCATATCAAATTCAAAGGTTGAATGATCAACCTAAACTCGAGGTAACCCAACAGGTGATAGTGTCCTTCTCTATTGAGAAATATCATGATGGAATATTATGTGATGTAGTAACAATGCATGATGTCATATTCTATTGGGGGAACCTTGGAAGTTAGATCATCAAATTACATATGATAGATTAACAGATAGGTACTCATTCATGATAAATAATAGACTAATATCTCTTGTACCTCTAACTTTACAACAAGTTTTTCAAGATTAGTTGAAAAAGAAAAAGGCAAATGAAAAGAAAATAGCAAAAAGAAAAGAGAGAAAAGCTAAGATTGAAGAGGAAGAGATAAAAGGCAATATTGAAAAAGAAGAGAGAAAAGTCAGAATTGAAAATGATGAGAGAAAAGGCAAGGTTGAAAAAGAAGAGAGAAAAGCCATAATACAAAGAAAAGAGAGTAAAAATAATTTTATGGAGAGAAAAAGTGAGATAAAGAGAGATATAATTTCAAATACTATCCTTATAGTACTTATTTACAAGTATTTATATTTTACTAACCATGTTGTCAGATAATTGCCGAGCATTAGCATTTCTCTTTTGTAGAAATTTGAGAATGTCATTCCTAAGAAGATAACTCTTGGTTTGCCACCTATTCGAGAAATCAAGTATCAAATTCAACACCAAATCCTAAATTTGAAGAAGCTGGGATATGCATGAGATAACATAATTTCAGGTGTTGTGCAAATGCCTAATAAAGACAAAATTTGGCAAAAGTGTATTGATTTTCGAATCATCAGTTGTATGAAGGTAATGTATCTTCATCCTATTCCTTGATTAAATATTATGTTAGATGAGATGCATGGAAATTGTTTGTTTTCAATATTTGATCACAAGAGTGATTATTCTCAAAATCAGATGAAAGGTAATTATGGATTGAAAACTTCATTAAAAGAAAAACATGGTTTATATGAATGGTTGGTTATGATTTTTGGTTTGACTAATACATTTAAAACTTTCATGAGGTTAATAAATTATTTCTTGCGTGCTTTTAACTTTGTTAATATATATTTTGATAAAATCATAATATGAAACAATTATTTAGATAAACATAAAGTATATTTAAAATTGCCTTGCAAGTTTTTAGGAAAGATTAGTTATTTTCCAATTTAAAGAATTGCATATTATGTTAGGATAAACTTTTATTTCTTGGATATTTTATAAGTTTTGAAGGGATTGGCATTGACAAGGAAATTAAGGTAATTCGAGATTGGCCAATGCATATTTTGCGTAATATATGGCTGAAAGAGTTTGTGATTCACATAGATCATGAGTCTTTTAAGCTCATAAATGGGTAACACATGCTGAATAAACGTCATGCAAGTTGGGTGGAATTCATTGATACATCATCTTATGTGATGAAGTGTAAGCAAGGTATAAAAAATATAGTTGCTGATACATTATCTGGAAGGTACATTTTGCTTACAATTATTAATACTAAATTGCTTAGTTTTGCTTGGAATACTTTGTTGGATACAAAACTTCTATTTTCAACTGCATGTTTACCACATGTTGTATTTGCACATAATTGTTATATTTATTCAGTGACTAAGTTATCACCATTGGAGATTATCTTTGGTTTTAATCCATTGGATAGAAAATGACAAACTCAAGAAAATATTAATCTTGCCAACAAGAGTTTCATGAAAGTTGTTTTTGATAAAGGGATTTGGGTTAGTTTACATTTGAGGAATGAACGGATTGTGGAGAGAAAACAATCAAAATTCCTTAGATTAGATGGATCATTTAAAGTGTTAAAACTCATGAGTAATAATTACAAAAGAAAGTTATCTGACAAATATATTGTTAGCTATAATTTAAATATTTCTAACTTAATGATTTTTGATGTAGGTGATGAAAAAATTAAAGATTTGAGGACAAATCATTTTCAAGAGGGGGAGAATGATGTGAATCCAACTAAAAAGACAAAGAATTCACAAGTCTGATCAACCGCACCTGCAAATGAGGTGAATACTTTGTCAGAAAATGAGTCAAAATGTCATTTGAGACTAGAAGATGGCCCAATGACAAGGTTAATGGTTAAAAGATTCAAAGAAGATTTATATAGGCTGATTAAAAAGATTGCCGAAAATCCAAGTGGAAGCCCAATTAGAGAGACCAAGAAAAGCCCACGAGAAGTCAAGATTTGATTAATGAGTAGAGATTTATTAATATATTAAATCTTCTAGTATATTAAATGATAATATTAGATATTTGATTAGCTAAATTCAGATTTTTAAAGTAGTTATTACAATATCCTAGATATTTAGATTAGATATGGTTGACATGTAACCATAATATATATTTTTCTTTATTTTTAGGCTATTAAGTTGTTATTTGTGCCTATAAAAGACATACTCCACAACATTGGAGGAGACACTTTTGGAATTCAATTTTGTGAGGTTTTGTCTTCTTTCTCTCTTGAAAGAACTTCTGAACTTATCAATTTTTTACCTGTGGCATTTAAGCAATCAAGACTTATCACTAGGGTTTTCTAAGAGTTCTTCTTAGAGAATTTAGGTGTGGCATCTACATATCCCATACCTTGTTTCTTATAAAAACAAGGTATATTCCATCTTTTCATACTTGCATCGTGAAAGTCATGGGGTCATTGCCATATTTGGTGTAGGGTGTTGTCAACATATTGGTGGGATTTGCATTAGATAAGCACCTCGAAAATGAAAACCTATTGCTGAATGGTATTTTAAACATCACATCTAAGAGGAGTGATGTGAAAATCACATGGAAAAACTACTTACTGGTGTAAGTAGATCATACCCAGTTGGTATGATAAAACTTATTGGAAGGAAGTGGTAAACCCGTTCATCGGTCATGAGCGGAGATGTCCTCATATTCGGTAGGTATGATGGACAATTGAAAGGTATTTTGTCAGAAGTGCTCTCCCCTAACTGTGTGCCACTACATAAACATTTTGGGAGACCTTCTTTAACGAGAGCTCGAATAGCTTTGTTAGGCCGGAGGCCTCAGTTTTTAAACTTGGGGGCTAATAGGCCCAATTTTGAAAATCTCGAATAGTGGGCCCTAGGCAAATTGCACGAGCAGGAGCTCATAAACAAACATAAATTATATGCCATGAAAATTTAAGTAAATGAAATGTTTGGTCATGGTTCCAAGACAGAATCAACATTGTAAACCCCCCTCCCCCTTTTGAGCTAAGAAAAACTGGGAAGAGAACTGGTCAAACCAAGTGAGAAAACCGAATCGGTTAACAAATCTGATAATTGTGAATGGGTAATTTAGGAATTTACAACACCCAGGTGATCCAAAGGGTTCGAAATACTATAGAAAAGAACCTTAGGATGAATTGGAAGAGGAACCAAGTCCAATAGGATTGAACCTGTTTATGAACCGAGTCGGTTCATGAACCGGAACCGATAGAGATTGGGCAAAACAAAGGAATTCAACTCCAAATAAATTCATAAACCTTGGGAAGAAACCTTAGAACAAAGTGGGAGAGAAAAACCAGACCGGTTTGGGTGAACCGGACCTGAACCGGTTTAAGGACCGAGTCGATTTATCAACAAGAATTGATAAAAAGATGGTAAACTAGGAATTTTATGGACCCAAAGTGACCCAAGGAGTCACAAAAGACATGGAAATGGACTTGTGAAGGAATTGGGGATGAAAACCCAACCAGTTCAGGTGAACCGGATCTAAACTAGAACATAAATTCATTTTTCTAGGTGGTTTAAATAATTCAAATTTGAGATTTGAGGCCACCATTAAATAGAAAATAAATTTAGATGAATTTAGAAATTTTTAGATTTGAAAAACTCGGTCAAATGAGGGGTGAACCCGGTTTGGACCAGTCCAGTCTGGTTCGGAACAGTGTCATCTTCTTCGTCAGGATAATAACACTGTTCACTCGCCGGGAAACTGAAGAAATGCCGGTGAAGAAGAAACCCTTTTGTTTGGGGCATTTTAGTCTTCAATATCAGCAATAACGGTGCCAAACGGACGGCCAACGGGTCTCCAAGCTCCTTATATAAAGAGCCCCTCCCCATTCATCCTCTCCACACCTGAAAACTACATTCTCTCTCAACTGCTCCATTTTCAAGCGAAGCTCGAACCAGAGCTTCGACATGGGGTCTTTTCTGAACCAAACAAGGTGAGGTTGGGTTCTTTAGAACCAGGGAGAAATCACCTACACGTC
The DNA here is from genome assembly GCA_030064435.1 of Trapa incisa. Taxonomy (NCBI): domain Eukaryota; kingdom Viridiplantae; phylum Streptophyta; class Magnoliopsida; order Myrtales; family Lythraceae; genus Trapa; species Trapa incisa. The sequence continues at coordinate 16,350,779 of CM057779.1, read as the reverse complement.
TGTAATCTCTATTTGCTCCGAGGGTCGCCGAAGAAACGCCAGCGGGATGAAACAATGAAGCAGCTCCAGTGGACCGAAGCTGCCCTATTTTGGCCGAGTTGAGCTCATCCATTTTGAGCCCTCCTCAGGCCAAACCAAGCCTTCCCAACACTTCATCAGTCCTTCCACGATTGAATTAGGACTAAAATGTAAGCCAATTCGGCTCTCTCTACAATTTTCGGCCGGTGCTAGAGAGAGAACTGACAGAATTTCAATGATGAAATTCTAACTCAATTCGGCATCAATTAATGAGATTCTTGATTCTAGGATAAACCTCAAGATGAGAACTATCTACCCAGATCGAAGCTTAGACTGCTGTGTCCTCACTGGTGAGAAATCGAAGCTTTCTCTCTCTACAATCTATTTTCCAACGAAGCTCCGTTTGAGCTCGTTTTGGCGTTAAAATCTGCGATTCAAAGATCTTTAGAATCGTATGAACATGTAGGAACTCAATTTCAACTCCAATTTGAACAATTAGTTGTAGTCAATTTGATGAAATCAAATTCGGTATTGTTGAAGAGTTGAAATTGAGGGAAAATTTGGGGGAAAATTGGGGATTTACAAAATTCGAAGGACCAAAATGAAATTTTATGGAATTGAGTGCCAATTGGGCATGCAAATAATTTTGGAGGACCAATTCAGAAATTTTGTGGCAAAACTTACCATTTTTGTAAAGGAAGGGCAAAATGGTGGTAATTTTGGAAAAGTTGGAGGACCAAATTGGAAAATTGGGAAATTAATCTGCTTTTTGTGAAATGGAATAAATTGAGGTCCTATGATAAATTTTAAAAGTTTTGGGACTCAATTTGAGGAAAAAACTAGCATTAGGGACTTAAAGTTAAAGAGAAATAACTTTAGGGACCTAATTGCAAATAAATGGAAGTTTGACTTTCTCATTCATTTGAAATGAATGAAGGCGATTAGGCCGAATGATAATGAACTGAGATGTTCATATCGTGTAGGAACACGAAGTACTGGGAATGCCAACAAGGACAAGCTCGCGTGAATACAAAGAACCGGTATAGTAGAATTCGCGACATTAACGGGTGAGTGGGTTTAATAACATCATACCCGGTTGGGATGATGAGCGCAACTTAAAGTTAAAAACCACATACCGGTTGTGAGTGGGTTTACTAACATCATACTCAGTTGGGATGATGAGCACAAAGATAAAACCACTTAGCGGTTGTGAGTGGGAATTTTATATCATACCCAGTTGGTGATGATAAGTACCTCAGTATAAAAACCCATTGTTTAGTGGAATTTTTATCATCACAACTTAGAGAAAGTGATGTGAAAACCATGTGAAAACCCAAATTTTTAAACGAAGGGATTTTTGAAAAGAAAGGAGTCTGGCACACTCCAATAATAATTATTTTTTTATAAGTCAAAAGCTTTTAAAAACCCATTCACTGAGTAGTCATACTCACCCCCTCCCTTATATCCGTTTCAGGAAATCCCGGAAAACCTACCCTTAAAGACCACCAACTATGATGCTTGTAAGGTATGTAAAACTTAAAATTTCATGCAGTTTTGATTATGCTATTCCAGGAAAAGATACAAGTTAAAGAACGCCTTACTCTTTATGGATTACAATAAGGGGAAACCTTTTAATAAATCGGGAGAGTGGCTGGTTGATCACGGGGATCCAACCAAACCGGGTCGGGGCATGACAACTAGAGTGGTATCAGAGCCTATTTCCTCGAATACATATTCAAGACTAGAAAATATAGTAACTAATATGATTTCTTCTAAAATTTACAGATGGCTCCAAGGAGAGGAACCAAGAAAACTAGGGATGACTCTGCTCAGCACGTTGTCTTCATAGGAAGACAACTCTAGAAGCTTCCCAAATGCCTGGGGCATGGTAGAAATCCCCAAGTACCAAATGACAAAGTATCCAAGAGGATGATGCTTGGACTTGTTAAGGTCACACCTCGAGTACAAAGGAAGCCAAGCCTGAGACTAGGAACACCAGTTAGGGCTTATAACCTTACCATGGAGGATGCTTAGTACACATCTCGTAGTCCTCTACCTATTTCATGACCACCTCTTGTAATATGGTTAAGATCCTAACATATTGTACTCCTTCTCCATTAATGAAGAATTCCAAGTTCCTGAAACCATGTCTCTAAACAAGGATGTAAGCCTACGTGTCAATTGTAGGAAGATTGCTTAAAGAAAATTAACTAAACAAACCCCAAGGACCGAGGAGAATCCCATCTCAAATAAGGAAAATGAACCAAAAGACTAAAGACTCTAGGGGAACTGTTAAGAGAAAATTAATTGGCAGAGAAGGCTCGCCAAGAAAATCGACAAGGAGACGAAAGAGTGAGAACTCTGATAGTGACTACTGGGCAAGAAAATGACATGTTACAAGGTGAGGACAATAGGAATGCCACTCGAGAAAGTGCTCAACACTATTAAGGACAAGTACTAAAATAGACTAGTATAAGTATAAGGAAAGACGGGGTGTTCCACACCTCATAGATTCAAGGCAATACCTACTCAAGGGTTACGAAGGACATGAAGGATTGGAGACTGATACCATGGAGCAGGTTACATAAACGGTTCACCAAGAGATCAAGAAATGACGAGGTGAATGAAAAAACTTCTTAAGAAGGTCAAATCGAGAAGGATACCTCATGAATAGGGATAAGGTACATGAGAAGCATACTTAGAGCCTCCCATAAGTGGCAAACACTGAAAAACATCACCCGAAACTCTAGGGAATGACACAGTTAGAGTGAAGAAGAGAAGGAATATGCTATGAAATGGAACTCTGGAGGGATGCATACAACCAATTGCCTTGAAGGAATCATTGGTTGGCAGATGGACATAACGTGGAGTGCAAGGAGCCAACCTCTCAATAGAAACTACTTGAAGGAAGGATGTACCGGAGGCCGAGACTAACCTACTTTGGAAACGTGATAGAATGTTAGGTACAACTTTGGAAAATATAGAGAAGTCAAGGTTGAGATTTGGAACAACATAATAGAAGTAAGCAAACCATGACAACGAGATGGTCAAAGAAAATGAATGAGACCCTAAGGAGGACCGGGAAGTAGTAAGGAATACACCTTAAAAAGGGGCACTAGAAGGATCATTAAGGACAAGAAGACTAGAGAGACAATTGCCTCAAGAAAACTAAAGAAAGTGAAAAGTAGGGGCGAGACAGGTAACAAACTACTCTCGTGAGGGTCATAGAGTAAACTCCAACAAAGAAGGATGAGGTGGAAAGGCCAAATATTGGAGAAAATAAGGATAAAAGAAATCCTTAAAAGGACCAAGGGCCAATTAACAACTAAAACTCAAGCAAAGAAAGGAATAGACAAGCCTCTCATATAACGGTCAAGAAAACTTGAAACAAGAAAGATTTGTATGCTCCCTAAAGAAGTAGATAGGTACTGGGTATGAATGAAGATGCGGATGGAGTATACAAGATGTGCCTGCAAAAAAAAATTATGGAGTAAAGGTAAATAGGAGAAGACGACATCAAGGGATGTCATTTAACGGTAAAAATCCCTTGGGCAAATGTAAAAAAAAAAAGGAAAGAATCCTACCAAGAAAGTATCGTGATGTCCCAGTATGATCTGTTTGGAGAAAGAGCAGGAGTATCAAGAAATAATTCTAGAAGAACCGAGTAGAAAGAAGAAACTAGTAACGGTGGACAGCCAAAGAGAATGAACAAAACCCTAAGAAATGATGAGATGTAGTAAAGACTACACTCTTTGAAGGACAATGGGATGGGCATGAAAAATGAGTGATACAGCTACCCAGTCAATTGGACCATAAAAATAAAGAAAAACAGACAGTTAAAGAACTGGTTTCCAAAAGAACCATGGATTTAAACCACAACAAGGAAGGGAGAAGTGAAAAGGCTAAAATGTAGGAAGAGAAGAACGAAGGGAAATCCTTAAAGAAATCGATGGTCAAAACTAGATTTATAGTTTAAAGTCTTGGAACGGTTAAGTAAAACTCAAGAAGGGTGAACAAGAGATTTTGAAATAAGGAGGATGTGAACCCTCCTTAACAGAAATTATTTAACGAGTTAACATCAAAAGATGTTGTGATAAGTATGAATGATTGGACAACCATACTCGGGTAATAGAGGAAAAATGTTCGAGAAGATGTTGGGAAAGTAAGTCCCCTAATAAGGTGTAGCTAAGAAGGAATAACCACAATTGGTAAGACGGGTCATAGCCCACACACGCATATGAAGCTTAAAGAGTCGACAACCAAGCATAGTGTGGAATCCATAGAATAAAACCAATAATCGAAAATGTCCTATGTAAGAAACAAGGGATAAAACAAATGTTGTGGATAGAGAAGGATCCAAAGAAAAATAGATACCCCAACACAGATAAGGGTATGAAGAAAGGGAGAAAAGGGAACCTTTAAGCAATGGTAAGAAGATTGAACATGTAGCTCCTAGAATGAAAGTCTCAACCTTATGGGACACATTAGTGAATGAAAATGTAAAAGGGGAACTCCCCAAAACAAAACAATAGACTGAAAAGGGTTAAATGGGAATAACGAACTATGAAGTGGTTACAAACAAGTAAGAGTGGATTAAGGCCAAAGGAAATCCTTGAGTAAATGATGTTATTGGGAGTGATGATGTACCTAAGAATGGACAAGTCCCAGCATGTCAATAAAACATCTGGAGATCAAATAATTGGAACCGGAAAAACTCAATAAGGAAGTTGAAAAAGGATGAGTGGGTAAGGAGAACCAACACAATAGAGTAAGTTGAGTTAATAATGGTAAAAAGGATAGTTGAGGAATGCTATCAAAAGAAAAGAGGGATGAAGTTATACGATCCCTAAAAGGTCTAAAAGCTAAGAGAGGCACTTCAAGAGATGTTCTAGAAATCAAATGGACAGAGACATGTCCTAGAAAATGCCATGCTGCAAGGGCATGTAAGCCCAACAACCGGAGGAGAATATGACTCAAAGTAAGGAAGAGTCGGCTAATAAGCATGAAGAGGTCAAATATAACAATTTGGACCGAAGTTATAATAGACAACAAATGGAGGAAGGGTCAAAATAGGATGAAAAGGTAATGATAAAGAAATCCATGGGAAATAAGTATGAAATGCTCTATAAGACGACGAGCTAAGGGTTTCAATGACTAAGCGGTTAACTAGGCACGAAAATGGTTAGTTATCTTGGAATTTCCAATCTTGAGTACAGAACCTCAAGGAGAAGAATATTGCTCTAAGCAAAGAGAAAGATAAAATCTAAGAACATACCTTGAGGTAAGGTATGTCTAGTTATGACAAACTTAATGGAGGGAGTAAATAATATAAAGGAAAAAAATTATTTAAGTGAAGGTTGTAAAAGGGGCTAATTGAAAGGACGAGAGAAATGTTTGCATCTTAAGCAAACGCCAAAGGGGCATCAAAGGAAATGATTGCTCATGCAAGGTTGCTAACTAAGTTTTGGGGACAAAACTCCTAAAAGGAGGGGAGAGTTGTAAACCCCACACTTTTGAGCTAAGGAAAATTGGGAAGAGAATCGGTCAAACCAAGTGAGAAAATTGAATCGGTTCAAAAACCAAATAATTGTGAATGGGCAATTTAGGAATTTACAACTCCCAGGTGATCCAAAGGGTTCAAAATACTATGGAAAAGAACCTTAGGACGAATTGGAAGAGGAAAATTAGACCGGTTTGGATGAACCAGGTCCAATAGGATTGAACCGATTTATGAACCGAGTCGGTTCATGAGCCGGAACCGATAGAGATCGGGCAAAACAAAGGAATTCAACTGTATTGTACTCCAAAGAAATTCATAAACCTTGGGAAGAAACCTTAGAACAAAGTGGGAGAAAAAAAACCACACTGGTTCGGGTGAATTGAACCCGATCTAGATTGAACTGGTTTAAGGACCGAGTTGGCTTACGAACCAGAACTGAAAAAGAGATGGTAAACCTAGAATTTTATGGACCTTAAGTGACCCAAGGAATCACAAAAGATATGGAAATGGACTTGTGAAGGAATTGGGAATAAAAACCAAACTAGTTTAGGTGAATCAGATCCAAACCGGTTTGGACCGGTTTGAACCACTATTGAACCGAATCCTAAATTAATCTTTCTAGGTGGCTTAAATAATTCAAATTAGAGATTTGAGACCACCATTGGATAGAGAATGAATTTAGAAATTCTTATATTCGAAAAACTCAATTGAATGGGGTGGGGAGGGGGGGGGTGAATCGGTCGGTTTAAGCTTTGAACCCGGTTCGGACTGGTCTGATTCGATTCGGAACAGTGTCATCTTCTTCCTCAGGATGACAACACTGTTCACTCGCTGGGAAATTGAAGAAACGCTGGTGAAGAAGAAATGCTTATGTTCGGGGCGTTTCAGGTCTTCAATGTCAGCAATAAAGGGGCCAAACGGATGGCCAACGGGTCTCCAAGCTCCCTATATAAAGAGCCCCTCCCCATTCATCCTCTCCACACCTGAAAACTCCATTCTCTCTCAACTGCTCCATTTTCCGGTGAAGCTTGAACTGGAGCTCTGACATGGGGTCTTTTCTGAGCAAAACAAGGTGAGGTCGGGTTCTTTAAGATTGGGGAGAAGTTAGCTACACATCTGTAGTCTCCGTTTGCTCTGAGGGTCGCCGGAGAAATGCCGGCAAGATGAAACACTGAAGCAGCTTCGGCAGACCGAAGCTGCCCTGTTTTGACCAAGTTGAAATCAGCCATTTTGAGTCCTCCTTAGGCCAAACCAAGCCTTCCCAACACTTCTTCAGCCCTCCCATGACCGAATTAGTATTGAAAGGTAACGCAATTTGGCACCCCTCTAAAATTTCCGGCCGGTGCTAAAGAGAGAACTGGTAGAATTTCAATGATGAAATTCTAACTTAATTCGGCATCAATTGATGCGATTCTAGATTTTAGGATGAACCTCAAGATAAGAGCTATCTGCCCAGATTGAAAGCTTGGACTGTCGTGCCTTCACCATTGAGAAATCGAAGCTTTCTCTCTCTACAGTCTATTTTCTGGTGAAGCTCCGTTTAAGCTCATTTCGGCGTTAAAATCTGTGATTCAGAGTTTCTTAGAATCGTATGAACATGTAGGAACTCAATTTCAACTCCAATTTCAACAATTAGAGGTGTTTGGTTGGTCAATTTGATGAAATCAAATTCGTCAGTCTTGAAGAGTTGAAATTGGGGATTTTCAAAATTCGAATGACCAAAATGAAATTTTATGAAATTGAGGGCCAATTGGGCATGAAAATAATGTTAGAGGACCAATTGAGAATTTTTGGGGCAAAACTTACCATTTTTGTAAAGGAAGGGCAAAATGGTAATTTTGGAAAAGTTGGAGGATCAAATTGGAAATTTGGGAAATTAATCCGCTTTTTGTGAAATGGAATAAATTGAGGTCCTATGATAAATTTTAGAAGTTTCGGGACTCAATTTGAGGAAAAAATCGGCATTAGGGACTTAAAGTTAAAGAGAAATAACTTTAGGGACCTAATTGCAAATAAATGGAAGTTTGACTTTCTCATTAATTTGGAATGAATGAAGGCGATTAGGCTGAAGAATAATGAACCGAGATGTTCATATCGTGTAGGAACATGAAGTACCAAGAACGCCAACAAGGACAAGCTCACGAGAATACAAAGAACCGGTCTAGTGGAATTCACGACATTAACTGTTGAGTGGGTTTAATATGATCATATCCGGTTAGGATGATGAGCACAACTTAAAGTTAAAAACCACATACCGGTTGTGAGTGGGTTTACTAACATTATAACCGATTGGGATGATGAGCACAAAGATAAAACCACTTACTGGTTGTGAGTGGGAATTTTATTTTATACCCGGTTGGGGATGATAAGTACCTCGGTATAAAAACCCACTCTTTGGTGGAACTTTATTTATCACAACTTAGAGAAAGTGATGTGAAAATCATGCGAAAAAACTACTTACTGGTTGTTAGTAGATCATACCTAGTTGGTATGATGAGACTTCCTTGAAAGAAGTTGAAAACCCGGTCATCGGTTATGAACAGAGATGTGCTTATATCGGTCGGTATAATGGACAGTGAAAACCTATTTTGTCATAAGTGTTCTCCACTGAATATGTTCCAATGCTTAAACTATTTGGGAGACCTTCCTGACGGGAGCTCAAATAGCTCTTATAGGCCGGGGGCCTTAGTTTTGGAACTTGGGGGCTAAATGCCCGATTTTGAAAATCTCATACAGTGAGCCCAAGGCCAGTTGGCACGAGCAGGAGCTCATAAACGAACATGATATATGTGCCATAAAACTTAATAAGTGAATTGTTTGGCCATTGTACCAAGATAGGACCGACATGCTCAGTCAACTAGCGGAAGTGCGACATGACAGGTCGATAGACTAGTCAAGACAAACAAATGCGGGTTGAGTTGAGAGTCGGGGCCGTTGGACTAGTGGCACCGCATATTACATGGCTTGATAATAAAACATTGTTTGTGCATGCACTATGAGTATGGGATCATCAAGATGCCCATGAGGGGTAGTGATGCATCCTAATGGCACTGGACGACCTAGTGGCTATAAGGGCAGTTCATCGTTCCGGCTGTCTGTGCAAAATTTGGAGTAGCACCAAGTGCATGAGACTGGGGTGTGGATAGGACGAGGTCTCTGTCCTCATACAGACATGAAGAAGTGATTTCAGGATGGTGGGTCAGATGTCGAGTACATCCACTCATTCTTAGGGTAGAAGTGGTCGTACTTCTATCCGGGTAATAGGAAAAGTCGCTCCGAAGCTACTAGCGGGTTCAGTAGTGATACTGGCTTGCGAATATGTGTAACCTTCATTATAAAGGATGTGTGTTGGGTGATGACACACCGGTAACTAAGAAATGGTGGAAAAACTCGAATTTTTAAACAAAGGAATTTTTTAAAATAAAGGAGTCTGGCACACTCCAATAATAATTATTTTCTTAAAACTCAAAAGCTTTTAAAAACCCATTCATTAAGTAGTCATACTCACCCCCTTCCTTATATCCCTTTCAGGAAATCCCGGAAAGTCTATCCTTAAAGACCGCCAACTAAGATGCCTGTAAGATATATATGTAAAGTTTTAAATTTCGTGCAGTTTTCATTATGCTATTCCAGGAAAAGGTGCATGTTAAAGGATGCCTTACTCTTTACAGTTTACAATAGGGGGAAACCCTTTAATAAACCGAGAGAGTGGTGGGTTGATTATGTGGATCCGATCAATCTGGGTCGGGGCGTGACAGGCATACGCAGTCAACTAGCATCAGTGCGACATGATAGGTCTCCAGACTAGTTAAGACAAACAGTTGTAGGTCGAGTTGAGGGTCGGGGCTGTTGGACTAGTGGCACCACATATTATATGGCATCATGTGAAAAATGTTGATTGTGCATGCACTGTGTTTAGGGGACCTTCAAGACTCCCAAGAGGGGTAGTGATGCATCCTAGGGCTTTGGACGACCTGGTGGATATAAGGGCAGTTAGTCGTACCAGAAGTCTTGTGATGCTCGACGTAGCTTCAAGCACATGAGACCAGTGTGGGGTTAGGATGGGGTCTCTGTCCTCATACGAACACAGAGATTTGTACGAGATTGAGGGTCGGATGTCGTGAACATCCACTCATTCTCAGGGTATTATGGACGTTCTTCTATCTAGGTGGCCGATAAAGTTGCTCCGACACTACAAGTGGGTTCAGTGGACGGGCTAGCCTACGATTGTGTGTTTTACCTTCATGATGAAGGATGTGTGTTGGGTGATGACACACCGTGGTGATAAGAAATGATTTTGAAAATCGAAATTTGAAGAAGAGAAAACTTAAAAGAATTAAGGAGTCTAGCACACTCTAACTTGAAAACTATTTTTATCAAAACTTCATTATGTTTTTTTTCTAAATACCCATTTATTGAGTTGTAGAAACTGACCACTCTTTTTATCACTTTCCAGGAAATAGAGAAAATGACTAGGAACCTCCTAGGATAAAGAAATGAATCAATTCATGTCAAATTAATGAAGATTTTGGTCAATGAAATTTCGCAGGTTCTCTCTTTAACACTGATCGGAATTTACAGAGGGGGTCACTCGGGTCACTTGGAATTTACACTAATCGATCTTTAGGTGCTTGGGATCCATAAATTTCACGTTTACCCTTTCTCTATTGGTTACGGTTTATAAACCAACTCGATTTTCATTTTGGGAATGGCCAGTTCTTTTCCCGGTTTTATAATTATCAAAGGAAGGGGTTTACAAGGAAGGTTGGGGTTATGGTAAATGGAGTAGGTGTAGGGGGTTGTGGGTAAGTGTAGGGATTGAGTAAGGGTACGATGTACTGTGGTAGGCGAGGTATGTTGTAGGCATCGTAGTTGGTAGGTTATTAGGCGATAGGGGGTAGGGTGGCTAGGAGGTTGGGGGTAGGGGTTAGGGGAGTAGGGTGGTTGGGGATAGGGGATTAATGGGGTCGGGGCGTGTGGGCGATAGGGGGTTGACTAGGATTAAGAAATGAATCAATTCATATCAAATTAATGGAGATTTTGGTCAATGAAATTTCGCAGGTTCTTTCTTTTACACTGATCAGAATTTATAGAGAGGGTCACTCGGAATTTACACTAATCGATCTTTAGGTCACTCGGGATCCATAAATTTCACGTTTACCCTTTCTCTATTGGTTACGGTTTATAAAACAACTCGATTTTCATTTTGGGAATGGCCAGTTCTTTTCCCGATTTTCTAATTATCAAAGGAAGGGGTTTACAAGGAAGTTTGGGGTTATGGTAAATGGAGTAGGTGTAGGGGGTTATGGGTAAGTGTAGGGATTGGGTAGGGGTACGATGTACCATGGTAGGTGAGGTATGTGGTAGGCATCGTAGTTGGTAGGTTATTAGGCGATAGGGGGTAGGGTGGCTTGGCGGTTGGGGGTAGGGGTTAGTGGAGTAAGGTGATTGGGGGTAGGGGATTAATGGGGTCGGGGCATGTGGGCGATGGGGGGTTGGGGACTAGGGAGTGAGGGGGCTAGGGTGTAGGTGGTAAGCGGAGTAGGGGGTAGGTGTAAGAGGTTGGAGGTAGGGGATAGGTGGGGTAGGCAGTAGGGGTAGGGGTAAGGGGATAGGGGATAGGGGGCAGGGGTTTGGGTAAGGTGGTAGAGGGTAGGGTTGTACGGGGTATGGGGTAAAAGTGTGTAGGGGAAGGGGTTAGGGGCTAGGGGTAGTAGGTATGGGGTTGGGGTAGGGGTAAGTAGGGGATTGGGGTAGAGTTGGGGGTATGTTGTGTGGGGTAGGGGTATGTTGTGTGGGGTAGGGGTATGGCTAAGGTAATGTGTGGGTGTAAGGGGTAGGGGTAAGGTGTAGCGGGTAGATGTATGGTTGTAGGGGGTAGGGTAGGGGTAGGGTGGTAGGTGGGTAGGAGGTAGGGGTTGGGTGGTATGGGTTAGGGTGGCACGTGTGTAGGGAGTACTGGTAGAGGGTAGGCGGGGTAGGGATTGTGGGTTTGCTGGTAGGGGTAGGGAAGAAGTGGGTAGAGAATGGGGGGCTAGGGTCGAGGGGTTGGGGTATGGGGTATGGGATAAGGGGTAGTGGTAGAGGCTAAGGGGTGGGCGATAGGTGGGTAGGGGAAAATCAAATTAGGGGGTAGGGTGTAGGGTTAAGGGAGTAGGGGTTTAAGGGGGCTAAGTGGGTAGGGTTGTATGGGGTATGACATGGTGGTAGGTGGGTTGTGTTAAAAGGGGATAGGGGCTAGAGGGTGGGTGTAGGGGAGTAGGGGTAGGGGAGTAAGGGGTTTAGGGGGGAGGGGAGTAGGTGTAAGGGTAGGGTGTAGGTCATAGGGTGGTAGGAGGGGTAGGTCTGTAGGTGGTTGTCCTGGTAGGGTTAGGGGTAGAATCGTTAGTGGAGTAGGGGTGGGGGTAGGGGGTAGTAGGATAGTCAGGTATGGGATAGGGTAAAGTGGTAGAGGGTAGGTTGGTAGTTGGGTAGGGGGTATGGTGGGTAGGTTGTAGGGGAGTAGGTGGGTAGGGTGGTAGGTGGGGTATGTGGTAAGCATGGTAAGGGGTAGAGTATAGGTGGCTAGGCGGTGGGGGGTTGGGGAGTAAAGGGGTAGGGTGTAGGGTGTATGGGGGTTAGGGGTTAGTGGGTAGGGGGAAGGGCTACTAGGGTGTAGGCCGTGTAGGGGTAAGGAGTAGGTGGTGTAAAGGGTTAGGGGTAGGCGGGGTAGGGGTATGGTGCAGAGGGTAGGCAAGGTAGGTAGGGAAGGGGGTAGTGGGGTAGGCGGTGTAGGGAGTAGGGAGGTAGGGGGTTGTGCGGGTAGGGTGTTGGGTGTAGGGGATAGGGGGTTTGGTAATAGAGGGTAGGGGTTGGGGGTATTTGTTAGGAGTTAGGGGTATGGGGTAGTGGTCAAGGAGGTAGAGGTTGGTTGGTAGGGATTGGCGAGGTATGGGGTTGATGGGGTATGGGGTAAAGAGGTAGGAGGTTGGTAGTGTAACGGTACGAAGTAGGGGGTAGGGAGGTAGGGGTAAAGAGGTAGGGTTGGCAGTGTAAGGGTAAGTGTAGGGGGTAGGAGGTAGGCGGTAGGGGATAGGGGTATCAAGTTAGAGATAGGGGTAGGGTTAGGAGTGTAAAGGGTTAGGGGGTAGGTGGTAGGGGTGTAGTGGGTAGAGGTAGTGTTGTTGGTGTAGGGGGTAGGGGAGTAGTGTGGTAGGCGTAGGACGAGCTAGGGGAGTAGGGTGGTAGGCATATGGGGTTGGGGATATAAATGAGGGTGGGTAGAGTCGGTAAATGCTGTAGTGGGTTTTGGCAGTAAGGGGTCTCGGGGTGGGGGTACTATCCCGTCCTCTCTCTCCCCTTTTTATCTCTCTCTAATACCTCTATGTCCCCTTTCTCTCTCAATATCTATCTCTCACTCTCTCCTTCTCAATTTATCTCTATCTCTCTCTCCCTCTCTCTACATTACTCCCTTTGTTTCACCCCACAAAGTGGTATGGGGGTATGATGCTAGGGAGTAGGGATAGGGGTATAGGGTAGGGTGGTAGGGGTAGTGGGTAGGGTGTTGGGGGTGTAGGGGGGATAGGGGCAATGGATAGAGGTAGGGGTAGGGGTTAGGTTAGTGTGGTAGGTACGTAGAGTGCTAGAGGAGTTAGGGGTAAGGGGAAGGGGTAGAGTGGTAGGCGGAGTATGGGGTAGAGTTTAGGATCTAGGGGCGAGAGGGTAGGAGAGTTTGGGATTAAGGGGTAAGCATAGGTAAGGGATATTGTAAAGGGGGTAGTTGTATGGGCTTGAGGTAGAGGGTATGGAGGAAGGTGTTGAGCTGTAAGGGGTAGGGGTAGGGTGGTAAGTGGGTAGGGGTAGGGTGGTAGGTGGGTAGGTAGTAGGTAAGTAGGGATGAGGGGTCAGGAGTAAGGGTAGGGGCAAGGGTGAGGATTAGGTGTGAGGAGTAGGGATAGGTGTAGGGGTTGGGGTAGGGGTTAGGGTAGGGTAGGTGTTAGGCAAGGTAGGGTGTACGGAGTTGGAAGTATGGGTAGAGGGTACGAGGTAGGGGTTAGGTAGTAGGGGAATTGAGGGTAGGGTAGGGTGTAGATATGTGATAGGGTAAAGGGGTAGGGGTAGCTGGCTGGGGTTAGTGGGTAGGGTAGAGGTGAGAGGGGTATTATAAAGGGTAGGGTAAATAGTAGGGTGTAGGGTGTTAGGGTAGGGGTTGTGTGGTAGGTGGTTAGGGTCGTAGGGGTAGGGTGTTAGGTATGTAGGGGCTAGGTGTTGAAGGTAGGGTGTAAGGTTTAGGGGTTAGGGGGTAGGCAGGGTAGGGGTAGGGTGTATGCGGGGTAAGGGTTAGTGGTGTAGATGGGTTGGGGGTTAGGTTTGAAAGGGTGTAGATCGTAGAGAGTGTAGGGTGTAGGGGAGTAGGTGTTAGAGTAGGGGGTAGGCGTTAATGAGTAGTGGGTTTAGGGGGGTAGGGGGTGTTTGGGGTATTAGGTAGCAGTAAGGATAGGAAGTTATGGTTGATAGGGTGTAAATGGTAGGGTAGTTGGTGGATAGGGTGCAAATGGTAGGGTGTTAGGGGAGTATTGTGGTAGGTGTAGATAGGGCAGTAGGGGATAGTGGGTAGGTGTTGGGGTAGAGGGGTAAGGGGGTGAAGGGCGTAGTTGGTAGGTGTAGTAGCGCTAAGGAACCATCGTAGCTAATCTTTATAGCAATTGAATTTAAAATACAAAACATAGGTTGATTTCTTTTTATAACATAATACATATAATTATATGATATGAAAACGATTGAAGAGAATGAATCATCTGTTTTATTAGATTATTCGCTTTTCAATAATAGTGAATGAGATGGATACTCTTGTAAAATTCCAACATCGTATATATTAATTCCACCCTACCCCTACCCCCCTACCGCCGACGACCCACCCTGTACACCCTGCCCCCTACCCCCTACCCGTCCCCCCTCTATAGCATAGCTACCTACTCCCTGCCACTAGCACTTATGATGCCTGCCACCTATCTCGCCTACCACCTTACCCCCATACCATGACTCTATCCTATCTTTACCCCTACCCCAACCCTATCCTACACTTACCCCTAACTGTCTACGAATGCGACTCACATTTCTTACCAGTAACAATGTAAAGCACATATTTGATTAAATTTAAGATAATCAACAAAAAAAATATGAAAATGAACAAATGGAATGGCTCATCTTTTTGAGAAGATTATCAACAATTCGTTAATAGTGATGGAGAAGAATACTATTGTAAAGTTACAACATCTTATCTACCCCACCCCCTAGTGCCCATCCCCGAGCCCCAATCACCTATCTCTTACCCCGCCAACCCACAACCCCATTAAACCCTACCTCCCTATCCCTTACCCCTTACCTCGCCAACCCCTACCTCCAAACCCCAACCCTTACCTCCCTACCCTGCCAACCCCTACATCCCTACCCCCTACACCACCTACACGACTACACCTACCCCTTACCCCACTACCCCTCCCCCTACTGCCCTACCACTGACTCACCTACCCCTTATCCCCCTAAACCCTCTACCCCCTTGCCCACCTACCACCATACTCTCTACAACCATACACCAATCCCTACCCCTATCCTCCTACCCCTTACTCCCTACCCTTACTCTCTACCACCCTACCCCCTACACCCTACATTGACAACCCCCCCTCCCCCCACCCCCACTGATGCCCTCTACCACCTCCCCCCATACTCTCCCCTATGCCTCCTACCTCTTACCCCCTACCGCCAAACCACCTACCCCCTTCCCATAACCATGTCCACCACATACCTCGCCTACCACCTGACCCAAAAACCACCTTACCCCCTACTCCCCTACCACATACACACCTAACCATTACCCCCTACCCTCTACAACCCTACCCCGTACCCCACCTACATCTACCACCTACCCCACCTACCCCCATACGTCGTCCCCCTACCCCTACTGCCTAGCCACCTACCCCCTGCCACCTACCCTACCTACTACCCTACCCCAACCCCTCCCATACCACCTACCACTACCACTACCCTTACCCTCTTTACCCTATCCCCTACCTACCTCTTATTCCCTACCCCTACCCAATACCCCATACACCTCTACTCCCTACCCCCTACCGTCGACCCCTAATAAATCCCTACCCCTACGTCCCAACCCCCGTACACTCTACCTCCCTACCCCTACCTAGTACCCACTGAAAATACTACACCTACCCCCTACCCCTCATCCTTTACCCCACCCCGACCCCATACTGCTTACCCTCAACACCTACCTATCCCATACCCCTACTCCCTACCTCCCACTGTTTATCCTACCACTGCCCCCTTTACCCTATCCCTACCCCATACCCAATACCACCAACCAACTGCCCCTACCCCCTACCCTCCTTCCCCTACCACCTTACCCTAACCCCTATCTCTATCCCACTAAACCTACCTCCTACCTCACCTAGCCCCCTTGCCCCTACCATCTAATGTGCCCCTCTCTACTACCCCTATAACCAACAATGCCAACCACCTTACACCCTACCCCCTACCCCCTTTACCCTAACCCATACCTACCCCTACCCCTACCAGACACACACCCTCACCTACACCCGTACTCGCTACTCCCAACCCCTACCCACTACCCCCCCTAAACCCCTTACTCCTCAACCCTACCCACTACCCCCCTAAACACCTTCCTCCCTAACCCTTACCCCTACCCATACCCCCTATTCCCCTACCCCTACCCTCTATTCCCCTACCTGTTACCCCCTACACACTACCCACCTACCCCTTACCCACCTAACCCCTACCCCTTAACCCCGACCCCCTACCCCTACCTATAACCACTTACACCCTACCCCACCTACCTCCTACTCCCTACCCTCACCCTTACCCCTAACCTCACCCTCTACCAACCAACCCCCTACCCCTACCACCCTACCCATACCCACCTACCCAACTATCCACCTATCACCCTACCCTACCCCTACCCCCTACGCCTCCCCTACCCCTACCCCCTCCACTACCCCATACCCCCTCCCTACCCCTACCTCAAACACCCTACCCCTTCTCACTTTACCATACCCCTACTTCGTACACCCAACCCCCTACAACTACCCCTTATACCCCATCCTTTACCTACCACCTACACCCTACCCCTTCCGCCTACCCATTCCATATATTCCCCAACCTCCTACCCCTAGCCCCTACCCCCATAACTCTTAACCCCCATACCCCTTACACCCTTGCCCCCTACCCCTAACCCCTACCATATACCCTACCTTCCCCTTACCACCTACACCACCTATCACTCTACCCCTTACCCCTTACCCCCCCCCCCCCCCCCCAACCCCGCCTATCCCTCAACCCTACACCCACACCCCATCCCCTGCCTCGCCTACCCTCAACCCCAACCACTACCCCACCCCATACCCCTACCCCACCCCATACCCCTACCCCATTTAACTTACCATCTACCGCCATACTCATACCCATACCACCCTACCCTCTACCACCCTACCCCTACCCCTTACCCACCTAAAATTCTACACCTACCCCTACTCCCACTCTGTACCGCCTACCTCCAACCCCTACCTATCCCCAAGCCCTACTCCTTACCTCCCACGCTTTATCCAACCACTACCCCCCACTACCATACCCCTACCCCATACCACCAGTCGACTACCCCTACCCTTACCCCCTACCCCTCCTACCCCCTACCTAGCCTACACCATATCCCATACCCTACCCCTACCCACCAATGCCCCCTCCCCCTCCCCCTACCACCTACAATGCCTACCACCCTACACCCTACCCCTACTCTACCCCTACCCTTACTCCCTACCCCCTTTATGCTAACCTATACCTACCCCTACCCCTATCAAATAAGCACTCCGCCCTACACTCCCTACTCGCTACCCGTAACCCCCTACCCACTACACCCCCCCTAAATCCCCTACTCCTTACCCCCTACCCACTGCCCATTTAAACACCCCACTTCCTAACCCCTCTCCTTACCCCTTATTCCGCTATGCCCTACCCCTACTCCTTACCAACCCACCCCCTGCCCACCTAACCCCTAACCCCAACCTCTACCCCTACCTACAACCCCTTACATCTTACCCTGCATACCTCATACCCCCTATCCCTTACCTCATACCCCTACCCCTATGCCTATCCCTCACCCTCTACCCAAGTAGTACCTACGACCTTCCACCCTACCCCTACCCACCTACCACCCTATCCCTATCCATACAACCCTACACCTCCCCCTACACCCTACCCCTACCTCATACACCATACCCCTTCCCACTTTACACAAACCCCTACCCCCAACACCCTACAACTACCCCCTTTACCCTATCCCTTACTTACCCCCTACCCTTACACCCTAACATATTCCCACTAGCCCCCAACCTCCTTGCCCCATACCTCTTAACCCCATACTTACTACCCCCTCGCTCCCTACCCCATACTCGTACCTACAGCCACTTACACCCTACCTCACCTACCTCCTACCCACTAACCTTAACAATACCGCTACCCCTACCCCTCACCCTCTACCCACCTACCCCCTACCCCCTACCAACCTACCCCAACCCAACTATACAACTACCCACCTACCATTCTACCCCTACCCACTACAACCCTACACCTTCCTCCTACACCCTATCCCTACCTCATACATCCTATCCCTTCTCACTTTACCTTACCCCTTACCCCCAACCCCAAACAACAACCCCATTTAACCGATCCTTTAACTACCCCCTACACCATTCCACCTAGACCCCAACCTCCCCTAGCACCCTACCCCCATAGCTCTTAACTCCATACCCCTTACCACCCTTGCCCCCTAACCCCTACCCCATACCCCGCCAACTAGTTACCAGCTACCTCGCCTACCTCTCTACCCCTACCCCCACCCCAAGGCCGCCTATCCCCAAACCCTACATGTACACCCCACCCCTACCCCTACCCCATTTAACCTACCCTCTACCACCATACTCCTACACCCTACCCTCTACCACCCTACCCCTACCACTTGCCAACCTAAAATTCTACACCTACCCCAACCTCCACAATTTACCCTACCTCCATCCCATATCGCCTAAACCTAACCCCTACCTATCCCCTATCCCTACTCCCTACCTCTAACGCTTTACCCTACTATCCTTCCCCTAGCCCCTATCAATCTACACCTTACCCTGCCTTGGTGGTAGATGTTAGGGCGATATGGGGGTAGGGCAGAAAGGGGTGTAGGGAAGTATGGTGGGGTTAGACGTTTCGGGCGGTAGGGGGTGGGGGTAGCGACTGTAAGGGGATCAGGGGGTTGGGTGGTAGAGGGTAGGGGTATTGTTGTAGGGGGTAAGGGAAGTAGGGTGCTTATTGGGTTGGGGGTAGAGGGTAGGATTTAGGGATGTATTGGTAGGCGCAAGTGGATTGGGGGTAGGTGGGGTAGAGGGTAGGGTGGGGGGGAGGGGGTAGGTGCAGTACGAGGGGTAGGGGCTATATGGGGTAGAGGAGCTAGGTGGTAGGGTTATAGGGGGTAATGCCATTAAATAATCGATGAAGCTGACATTTATAGCAATCAAATTTAAAATGATAAACACAAGTTAATTTCTTTTTATTAGTTAGTATATATAATTAGAAAATATGAAAATGAATAAACGGAATGAATCATCTTTTTGATGACATTATCAGCAGCTTGAAAGTAGTGATAGAGAAGGATACTATTATAAACCTCCAACATCTTATCTAAAGAGTTCACTTTGATATTTATATTTGTGCGAATGTATTTCCTACTGAATACCATACCTCTACCATATACGCTCTACCTCGCACCTCCAACCCCATACCACTACCCCCTACCACTAGCCCAATCCCTTACCCTTACCTTGCCAACCCCTACCTCATTACCCCCTACCTCCCTAATCCCTACACCATACCCTTCCCCCGCCAACCCCTACCTCTTTACCCCATACCCCGTCAAACCCCAACCTCCCTACCCCTACCCCATATATCCCTACCGGCCAACCCCTACTTCCCAACCCCTACCCCATACCTCTTAATGCCTACCTAATACCTTCAACCCCTCCCCCTATCACCAATAGCCCAACCCTGAACTCCTACCCCTTGCACCCTTAACCACCCCCACCCTACCCCACCGACCCCTACCTCCCTACCCCGTAGACCGCCTACCCCACTACCCCTACCCCTTACACCCTTAACCACCCCCACCCTACCCCACCGACCCCTACCTCCCTACCCCGTAGACCACCTACCCCACTACCCCTACCCATTACTCCTTACCTAACTACCCCTTACCCCACAACCCTCTATCCCCTTAAACCACCTACCCCCTACCCAATACTCGTGCCCTCTACACTCCCTACCCCTACCTCGTACACCCTAAGCCCCCTACTCACTAACCCTACCCCCTACCACGCCTACCACCAACCCCGCCTATCACCCTACCCCTGATCCCCACCCTAATCCTACCCTTACCCCCTACCCCATAAACCATACCAACCCCTTACCCTCTACACCTACTCAATACCCCTTACCCCTCTACACTCCTACTCCCTAGACCCTACCCCCTACTCCCTACCCACTTACCCTAACCCCTAGCCTCTACACCCTACCCCTACCCCACTAGCCCCTCCCCCTAACTACAACCTTTACCACTTACCACTACCCCAACACCTAACCCCTAAACCCTACCCTGCATACCCCCTACCCCCTACCCTGCCTTCTCGAAGCCCTTACCCCACCTACCACCTACCACCCTAATCCCTACCACCCTACCCAAACCCCCTATGTAAACCTCATCCTTTAAAGATAAGAAAACTCAGAAAAGTACTAGTCAATTTAAAAGTGAAAACTAAGCTGGTTAACGAACCCAAACTGGTAAACAAAGGGTACAATGGTAAATTGGAAAATCCCAAGTGACTCAAAGATTCATAAAAATCATGGAAAAGAACCTCGAAACAAATGGAAAGAGAAAATCATATCAGTTTAGGGTGAACCGGACCTAAATTGGATTGAACCAGTTTGAACCATAAATGAATTAGATTCTCAATTCATTTTTTGTGGTGGCTTAAAATGATCAAATTGGGAGATTGAAGCCACCATTGGATAGAAAATGAATTTAGATGAATTTAAAAAAATTTAGATTTGACAAAACTATCAAGTCTGAACCAGTCGATGTTCATTATTGAACCTGATTGGACTGGATCGGTTCATTTCGGGATAGTGTCATCTTCTTCCTTAGGATGATAGCACTATTCATTGATGTAGAAAACTTCCTTCTCTGGCGAAGGTGTAACCGCTCCGATGAGGCGATTTTCATGCGAGGATAAGCTTGACCAAAATGGAAAGTGGTCGGATAGAGGGTCCCGAGCTCCCAATATAAAGAGCTTCTCTCCATTCATCCTCCACACAACTCAAATCACAATTCTCTCTCAACTGCTCCACTTTTCGATGAAGCTTGAACTAGATCTCTGACTTGGGAATTTTTCTTAGCCTCAGAAGGCAAGGTCAGATTCTATATACTCCGAGGGAAGTCAGCTACCTGATAGCAATCTCCCTTCGACTCGAGGACCGCTCGAGAAGCAATGGTGGAATCCAACAATGAAGCAGCTCTAACAGATCAAAGCTGCCATGTTTTGGTCGAGCTAAATTATGCCAAATTTAGCCCTTCTACGACAAAACCAAGCCTCCCTGACACCCCTATGACCCTTACATGGCCTCAACCGAGCTGAAAGATAATCTAATTCAACCTTCCTCCATCGTTGTCATTGTCGATCAGTGTTAGAGAGAGAAAGTATCGAATTTCACTAATTAAATTCACTCTCATTTAGACTTCAATTGTAGCAATTCTTGATCGTAGAAGGAACCTCAGGATGAGAGCTACCTCTAAAGATAGAAAGCTTGGACCGCCGCACCTCCGACGATAAGCTTTCGAAGTTTTCTCTTTCTACGAACATTTTTTCAGTGAAGCTCCGTTTGAGCTCAATTCAAACCCAAATGATGCGGTTCAAAGCTCAATTGAATCAAGTGGAGGTGTTGGAACTGATCCATTCCATCAATATGATTAATTAACCCCAATTGAATGGCCAATTTTAAGAAATCAAATTTGGTCATTTTGAAGTGGATAAATTAGAGGAAAAGTTTTGGGAAAATTGGGGATTTCAAAAATTTGAGGGACCTCCATGCAATTTCTCAAAATAGAGGATCAATTGGCTATGAGAAAGATGTTAGGGGACTAATTGGTTAATTTTTGAAACATTTGGGGCAAAAGTACTATTTTTGGAAAGTAGGGGCAAAGCCGTAAATTTTGAAAAGTTGCGTACCAATGTAGAAATTTGGGAAAACTTGAGCCCCTTACACAACTTTGAGTAAATTAAGGATCCTATGAAAATTTCTTTGGGACTCAATTTGGGGAAAAGTTAGCATTAGGGACCTAAAGTTAAGGAAAATGAACTTTAGGGACCTAAGTACAATTAACCAATAATTTTGAGACTAGTCGCTCATAGATGAGAAAACGAAGGCTGTCATGCCAAATCATAATTGATAAGGGTGCCCAAATCTTGTAGGGATATGAGATACAAGAAATCCATCAAGGAAAAGCTAGCGTGGACTCAGAAACTGACTAGGGAGGAACGCGTCGGGTGAGTGGGCTTAATTATACATCATACCTACTTGGGATGGTGAGCACCTTAGAAATGAAAAACCACTTGTGAGTGGGATTATTAACATCATACCTAGATGGGATGATGAGCATTATCTTTAACGGATAAAACCTACTTACTGGTTGTAGGTAGAGATAATCATGCCCGATTGGTATGATGAGTTCCTTGAGGAAAGGAGAAACCCGCTTGCTAGTTGTAAGTGGAGATATCATCACACCCGATTGGTGTGATGAGCTAAAAATGGATTTTTGTTAGAATTATTCTCTCATGATTGTGTGCTAATGCTTAAAACATTTGTGAGACCTTCTTGATAGGAGCTAGAACTACTTAGATAGGCTAGGGGCCTATGTTTTTTAACTCAAGGGGCTAAATGCCCAGTTTTTGAAAAACACGGACAGTGAGCCCAAGGCTAGTGGGATGAGCAGGAGCTCGTAAATAAACTTGATTAAGAAGAGCCATGAAAATTTCTAATGAAATTGATTATGTGATTTCACCATGGTACCGAGTTAGGATCAATTGTACTCGATGGATTGGTAGTAGTGCATCAGAGCCAGGTCGACGGACCGACCTAGACAAACAATTGTAGGTTAGGTTGAGCATCAAGGCCGTTGGACCGTTGGCACCAAAGATGATGGATATGATATGAAAAACTCTTGTTTGTGCAGGCACCTATTGTACAAAACCATCAAGACACCCTAAGGGGTAGTGATGTGTCCCAAAGGCTGTTGGACAACATAAGAGTCGATTAGGGCAGTTTGTTGTGCCAATCAATCATGAAGCTCTGGGAGCTTCTAGTGCATGAGACCGGGGTAGGGTCAAGATGAGGTCCCTATCCTCATATGGACACGAAGTGGCATTTAGGTCTGATGGTTGGACGTTTGGGACTGTCACGCCCCGACCCTATTTGGTCGGATCCCCATGAACAACATGTCACTCCCTTGGTTTAAGAGGGGTTTCCCGCTTCCTTAATTCAAGAGGAGCCAGGCGTAATCTCAACCTTGTTCCCTAGAATAACATATATCATTAAAAATGCAAGCTCAAGATAATTAAGCATACCTGATAGAGGGTAAGGCATGGTGTTATCTCTAGACATTTCTCTATTCATGACAAGGGATAAAAGGGGTGGGTGAATTTCTATAACTCAGTGAATGGGTATTTTAAAAAAAATAATTTCAATAAAATAGTTTTTGAATTGGAGTGTGCAAGACTCCTTATTTCCATTAAAATTCTATATTTCTCAATTTCTCAGTTTTCAAACCCATTACTCATCATTTACCACAGCAGTGTGTTTAGCAACCAACACACGCCCATCATCATAAAGGGATCACACATTCATAGCGTAGCCCATCCATTGCACCCACTTGTGGCGTCGGAGCGACATTACCATCCACCTAGATAGAAGCTCATCCAGTTCTACCTAAGTAATGAGTGAATGTACATGACATCTGACCCTCAAACCCCAAAAGAAACTCCATGTCCGTATGTGAATAGAGACTTCATCCCGATCCCACCCCGGTCTCATTCGCATGAAGCTACGTCGAGCTTCCTTGAATGCTGGCATGACAAATTGCCCTTATCTTCACCATGTCGTGCAGTAGCCCCTAGGATGCATCACTACCTCTCATGGGCGTTTTGAAGATCCCAAAGCTCAGTACATGCACAAAACTATAGTTTTCCTCATAAGCCATTTCATCTTTGGTGCCATTGATCCAATGGCCTCGACCCTTAACTCAACGTGCAGCTGTTTGTCTCGACTGGTCCTTTGACCTCTCTTGTCGCATTGCCACCAGTCCATCGAGTATGTCGGTGATGTATTTGTACCGTGGCCAAACACGTCATTCATTAATATTTTTATGGCTTAATCACATATTTGTTTCTAAGCTCCTACTCATGCCAACTGGCCTTAGGCCCACTGTACAAGATTTTCAAAATCGGGCATTTTAGCACCCAAGTTTTAAAACCCAGGCCTTCGGCCTATATGTGCTATTCGAGCTCCCGTCAAGAAGGTTTCCCAAAATGTTTAAGCAATGGTACACAGCCAGGGGAAAGCATTTCTAACAAAAATAACTTTTTAGCTACCCATCACATCAACTGGGTGTGAGGACACTTTCGCTCATAACCGATAAGCGGGTTTTCTACTTCCTTCCAGGAAGTTCATCATACCAACCTGGTATGATCTACTTACAACCTGTAAGTAGTTTTTCCGTGTGTTTTCTCACATCACCCCATCCAGGTGTGATGTTAAAATGCCACTTAATAGTGGTTTTTAAATTTCGAGGTACTCATCATCCGGTATGATGTGAAAATTCCCACTCACCCGATAGTGCAGGGAATTCCTCTTAAAGCAGTTTATGCCTTCACGCGAGCTTAGCCTTACTGGCATTCCCGGTAGTTTGTGTTCCTACAAGATATGAACATTCTTGTTCATTATCCTTTGGCCGAATAGCCTTCATTCATCATGAATGAATAAAATGCCCAAACTTTTTGTTATTTGCATTTATTTCCCTAAAGTTCTTTTTCTTTAACTTTAGGTCCCTAATGCCAAATTTCCCCCAAATTAAGTCCCGAAACTTCTAAAATTTACTTTGGCACCTTAATTTATTCAAAATCACAAAAAAGGATTCAAGTTTCTTACATTCCTAATTTAGTCTCCAACTTTTCCAAAATTACCATTTTGCCCCTACTTTACAAAAATGGTAAATTTCACCCTAAAAATTGCAAAAATTGACCAATTGGTCCTCCAACACCTTTTCCATGGCCAATTGGCCCTCAATTTTTTGAAATTGCACTTTAGTCCCTCGAATTTTTTAAATCCCCAAATTCCACCAAAATTTTCCCCCAATTTGATATCATCAAATTAATTGATCAATTCAAGTTAATTGTTGAAACTGAAGTTAGATTTGAGTTCCTACACATCCATATGATTCAATTGCACTTTAAATCACATGAATTGATGCTGAAATGAGGTCAAATGGAGCTTCACCGAAAAACTAGATGTAGAGAGAGAAAGATTCAAAAGCTTACCGTCAGGGGTGCGGTAGTCGAGCTTTCAATCTGCGCAGATAGCTCTAGTCCTGAGGTTTCTCCTAGAATCAAGAACCACCTCAATCCATGTTGAATTGAGAGAGAATTCGGTCAAAAAAGATTCGTCGGTTCTCTCTCTAACACCGATCGAAATTCATAGAGGGGAGCTAAATTGGCTTACCTTTTTGGTCTAATTCAGTCGTATGAGGGCTGCGGGAGTGTTGGGAGAGCTTGATTTGGCATGAGGAGGTCTCAAATTGGTTGATTTTAGCTTGACAAAAACAAGGTAGTTCAGTTTACCGGAGCTACTTCACTATTCAATCACGCGACATTTCTCTAGCAATCCTTAGAGCAATTGAAGACAACCGTCGAGTAGGTAACTTCACCCGAGTCTAAAGAACCTGACCATGCTATCTTTGGCTTAGAAAAGACCCTATGTTAGTGCTTCGGTTCGAGCTTCATCGAAAAACTGAGTAGTTGAGAGAGAGTGAGGTTTTCAGCTATGTGGATGATGAATGGAGAGTGGCTCTTTATATAAGGAGCTCAGGGACTCTCCGTCCGTCCGTTTAGCACCTTAATGACAGTCATTGATGGCATGAAATGTACTGAACATAAATGCTTCTTCTTCATTAGCGCTGTTCAATTTTTTGGTGAGTGAACAATGAATCAAGAAAAATGAATTTAGCATCCGGTTCAATAGTGGTTCAAATCGGTCCAAACTAGGTCAATCCGGTTTGGATCGGGTTCACGTGAATTGACGGTCGGTATAATGGACAGTTGAAAAAATATTTTTTGTTGGGAGTGCTCTCCCTTGACTGTGTGCCAATGCTTAAACGATTTGGGAGACCTTCTTGATGGGAGCTCGAATAGCTCTTATAGGCTGGGGGCCTCAGTTTTGGAACTTGGGGGCTAATATGCCCGATTTTGAAAATCTTGTATAGTGGGCCCAAGGCCAGTTGGCATGAGTAGGAACTCATAAACAAACATGAGTTATATGCCATAAAACTTTAAATAAAGGAATTATTTGGCCATGGTACCAAGACAGGACCAACACACTCAGTCAACTAGCGGTAGTGCGACATGACAGGTTGACGGACTAGTCAAGACAAACAACTGCTGGTTGAGTTGAGGGTTAGGGTTGTTGGACTAGTGGCACCATAGATTATATGGCATGATAAGAAAATACTATTTGTGCATGCACTATGAGTACGAGATCATCAAGATGTCCATGAGGGTAGTGATGCATCCAAAGGGCCCTGTACGACCTGGTGAGTATAAGGGCCAGTTCATCGTACCAGGTGAGCGTGCAAAATTTGGAGTAGCACTAAGCGCATGAGACCAGGGTGGGGATAGGATGAGATCTTTGTCCTCATATGGACAAGAAGAATTGATTTCGGGATTTAGGGTCGGATGTCATGTACATCCACTTATTCTCAGAGTAGAAGTGAATGTACTTCTATCTAGGTGGCCGGTAAAGTTGCTCCGAAGCCACAAGTGGGTTCAGTGGACATGCTGGCCTGCGAATGTGTGTTTAACCTTCATGATGAAGGTTGTGTGTTGGGTGATAACACACCGTCATTAAATGCGGAAATGGTGGTAAAACCCAAGATTTTAAATGAAATGATTTTTGAAAGAAAGGAGTCTGGCACACTCCAATATAATCGTTTTTTAAGAACACTAAGTACTGGGAACGCCAGTAAGGACAAGCTCGCGTGAATACCAAGAACTGGTCTAGTGGAATTCAATGCATTAACGGGTGAGTGGGTTTAATAACGCCATACCCGGTTGGGATGATAACCACAACTTAAAGTTAAAAACTACTTAGCAGTTGTGAGTGGGATTTTATATCATACCCGGTTGGGGATGATAAGTACCTCGAAATGAAAATCCACTACTAAGTGGTATTTTAAACATCACAACGTAGAGAAGTGATGTGAAAATCATGCAAAAAAAACTACTTACCGGTTGTAAGTAGATCATACCCGGTTGGTGTGATGAAACTTCCTTGCAGGAAGTTGAAAAATCTTTCATCGGTTATGCGCGAAGATATCCTTATACTAGGTTGGTATGATGGACAGTTGAAAACATATTTTTTTTGGAAGTGCTTTGCCCTAACTGTATGTCAATGCTTAAATGATTTGGGAGACCTTCTTGACAGGAGCTTGAATAGCTCTTATAGGTAGAGGACCTCGATTTTGGAACTTGGGGGCTAATATGCCCGATTTTGAAAATCTCATATAGTGGGCCCAAGGCCAGTTGGCACAAGTAGGAGCTTGTAAACAAACATGAGTTATATGCCATAAAACTTTAATAAATAAATTGTTTGGCCATGGTGCCAAGATAGGATTAACATTCTCAATCAACTAGCGGCAGTGCGACATGACAAGTCGACGGACCAGTCAGGACAAACAATTGTGGGTTGAGTTAAGGGTCGGGGCCGTTCGACTAGTGGCACCATTGATTATATGGCATGATAAGAAAATATAGATTGTGCAGGCACTGTGATTACGAGACCATCAAGATGCACTAAAGGGGTAGTGATGCGTCCTAAGGGCATTGGGCGACCTGGTGGGTATAAGGGCAGTTCGTCGTACCAGGTGACCGTGCAAAATTTGGAGTAGCACCAAGCGCATGAGACCGGGGTGGGAACGGGATAAGGTCTCTATCCTCATATGGAGGCGAAGAATTGATTTTGGGATTGAGGGTTGGATGTCGTGAACATCCACTCATTCTCAGGGTAGAAGTGGACGTACTTCTATCTAGGTGGCCAGTAAAGTCACTCCAAAGCCACAAGTGGGTTCAGTGGATGTGCTAGCCTACGAATGTGTTTTTGACCTTCATGGTGAAGGATGTGTATTGGGTGATGACACACCATGATTAATATGGAAATGGTGGTAAAATCTAAGAATTGAATTGAAAGGATTTTTGAAAGAAAAGAGTCTGGCACACTCTGATACAAATCTTTTTCATAATAGTAAAAGTTTTGAAAAAAAAAACTTATTCACTGAGTAGTTGTACTCACCCCATCCCTTATATCCCTTTCAATAAACTTCGGAAATCCTACCATTAAATTTCATCAACTAAGATGCCTGTGAGACAAGTATGGCCAATTTAAAATATTGTGCAGTTTTGATTTATGTTATTCTAGGAAAAGGTGCAGGTTTAAAGAATGCTTTACTCTTTACGGTTTATAATAAGGGGAAACCCTTTAATAAATAAGGAGAGTGGCGGGTTGATCACGGGGATCCAACCAAATTGGGTTGGAGTGTGACAACTAAAGTGGTATTAAAGCCTGTTTCCTCGAATACATAATCATGCCTTAAAAATATTGTAACTAATAGGATTGATCTTAAAATATTTTTTTTCAGATGGCTTTCAGGCGAGGAACAAAGAAAACTAGGAAGGACTCTACTCAACACCTTTTCCTCGTAGGAAGAAAACTCTAGGAGCTTCCCAATGCCCGAGATATAGTAGAATCCCCAAAGGACCAAATGGGGAAAGATCCGATACAACAAAGGAGTATGGTGCCAGGAGACTCACAGTCCTGTGTACAAAGAGAACCAGGCTCAAAGCCAAGGATACTAGTATAGAATTATAATCTTACCGAGGAGTATACTTGTCAAGAAAATCGTAGCTCCCTATCTATTATGTAAATATTTTATTATAATAGAGCTAAAACCCCAACCTTTTGTAACTCCTTGTTAATGAAGTACTTAAATTCTTAAATCTCTATCTCCCAATAATGTGATCTTGCTAGGAAGATGGCCTAAGGAAAATAACCAAATAAACCCACACTATCATAGAGACCAAGGAAAAGTTACATTTCAGTTATGGAAGATGAATCAGGGGATTAAGGAACCTAGGATGACCCTTACCATGACCCTTTAGCAAAGGAGATTCAACAAGAAAATTGTCAAAGTGATCAGACTCAAGAACTATAAAGCACCAAACCACTAGTAACCCTGGAAAAGCCCCACTCGAAGGAAAGAAGGAACCACAACAATCCATGTAAGGGAATAACCTATTACAAGTATGAACGATTGGGACATTACCTGAAGAAGTGCCCAACCCTACTAAGGACAAGTACCAAGATAAACTATTATAGGTGTAAGGAAAGAAGGGATGTTCCACACCTCATGGATTTAGGGCAATACCTCCTCAAAGGTCACAAAAGACATGAAGGACTGGAGATTGAAACCATGGAGCAGGTTAAGTAAGAGGTTCACAAAGAGGTCAAGAAATGATGAGGTGAATGCAAAATTTAAACTTTTTCTTAAGAAGGTCAAACCAGGAAGGATACCTTAAGAATAGGGATAAGGTACATGGGAAATATACCTAGAACCCTCTCATAAGGGGTAAACACAGAAAAACGTCCTCCGAAACTCTAGGAAATGACACAGTGAGAGTGAAGAAGAGAAGGAATACGCTGTGAAAGGGAACTCTAGAGGGATGCATACAACTAAGTGCCTTGAAGGAATAATTGGTTGGTGGATGGATATAACGTGGAGTGCAAGGAACCAACCCATCATTAGAAACTGCTTGAAGGAAGGATGTATCGGAGGCCAAGACTGACCTGCTTTGGAAGAGTGATAGAATTTTTAGTACAACTTCTTTTGGAAAAAGTAGAGAAGTAAAAAATTGGAGTCTCTAACCAGCATAGTAGAAGTAAGCAAACCGTAAAAATAAGATAGTCAAAGAGAATGAATGATGCCCTAAGGAGGACTGGGAAGTAGTAAGGAATACACCCTAGAAAGGACACTCGAAGAGTTATTAAGGACAAGAAGATTCGAGAGACAACTGCCTCAAGAGAATTAGACAAGGTGAATAGTAGGGGCGAGGCAGGTAATGGACTACCCTCGTGAGGGTCATAGAGTAAACTCCAACAAAGAAGGAAGAGGTGGAAAGGCCAAATATTGGAGAAAGGAAGTATAAAAGAAATCCTTAAAAGAACTAATGACCAAATTAATGACGAAATTCAAGCCAAGAAAGGAGTAAGTAAGCCTTTCACATAATGGTCAGGAAATCTTGAAACAAGGAAAAATTTAAACTCTCCCCAAAAGAAATAGACGTGTACTGTGGTATGAGTAGGGATGAGGATAGAGAACCAAAGATATTACTGCAAAATTTCAAGAGAAAGGATAAATAGAAGAGGACGACATCAAAGAATGCCATTTAAAGGTAGATAGTGCCTAGAACCAAAGAAAAAAAAGGAGAGTCCTACTGAGGAAGAAAATCTTGGAAAGACATATGCATCCCAACTAAGGGATAATGGAACCAAGTAAAAGGAACAAAGAGATAAACTTACAAATGAAGAACAAGCTGAGGTGAAAGAACCAAGAAAGCATACTTGAGTGACCCAAGGAAATAGCTTAAAAGGAAATGGCGAAATCGGAATTGAGCATCAAAAGATGCAGTGACAAGTAAGAATGAGTGGACTACCTATACTAAGCTAATAAATGAAAGAATGTCCGATAAATGTTGGGAAATGCAAATCTTCCAAATAAGATGTGGCTAAGGAGAAATAATCGTGATTAGTGAGACAGGTCGTAGTCTCACGCGCATAATGAAGCCTTAAGAGTGGACAGTTGATTATAGTATGAAATACACGAAATAAGACTAATAAGATCCTCAAATAAAGAATAAGGGAAAAAATGGAATTTTAAGAAGGGGAAGGATTCTAAGTGGGCAAATGCCATAGTATAGAAGGAAAAGTAAGGAAATGGAGGATGACACCATCAATGAATGGTGAGAAGGTTGAGCATGTAGCTCCTCAGATAAAAGTCTCTACCTTGAGGGACATAGTGGAGAATGAAACCGTAAAAAGGGAACTCCTTGAACAAAACAATAGACAAATAGACCAAAAGGGGTCAAATGGGAATAATGAGCTAAGAAATGATTACGAACAAGTAAGAGTGGATTAATGCCAAAAAAAAATCTTTGAGTAAAGGTTGTGAGGATGAACCTAAGAAATGATGAATCCCAGCATGTCAGTAAAATATTTGGAAATCAAATGATAGGAAACGGAAAGACTCAATATGGAAGTTAAAAAAAAGGACGAGTGGTTAAGGAGAAACGACATAGTTTTGTAAGTTGATGTGGACAAAGGTAAAGGTAGTTGAAGAATACTACCAAAAGAAAAGAGGGATGAATTTATACAATCCCTAAGAGGTTGGAAAGTTAGAAATAATCCTAAATGAGGTGTTCTAGAAATTTAATGTACATAGAGTCAAGATCTAGAAAACGTCATGCTATAAAGGGCAGGTAAACCCAACAGTCCCAAGGAAAAACATGACTTAAAATAAGTAAGGGTTTGTTAGTAAAAATGACAATGTCAAACCAAAAATTTGGACTCAATTGTAATGAGCAACAAATAAAGGAGGACGAAAAGGTGATGACAAGGAAATCCATAAAAATAGGTATGTAATGCTCTAAGGATGTCGAGCTAAAGGTTGCAATGACCAAGAGGTTAACTAGACACAGGAATGGTTTGGTACTGTGGAACTCCCAATTTTGAGTACGAGACCTCAAAGGAAAAAATGTTGCTATAAGCAAAGAGAGATGTGAATCTAATGATATACCCTAAGTAAGGTATATATAGTTATGATAAACTCCATGAAGGGAGTAAATGATATAAAGGGAAATAAATTCCTTAGGTGAAAGATGTAAAAAAGGGCTAGTTGGAAGAACAATGGAAGAGTTTGCATGTTAAGCAAACACCAAATAGATATCAAAGGAAATGATTCCTCATGAAAGGTTGCTAATTAAGTTTTGGGGACAAACTCCTAAAAGGAGGGGAGAGTTGTAAACCCCGCCCTTTTGAGTTAAGGAAAATCGAGAAAAGAACCGGTCAAACCGAGTAAGAAAACCGAACCGGTTCACATACCCGATCAATTGTGAACAGGCACTTTGGAAATTTACAACTCCTGGGTGATCCAAAGGGTTCATAAAACCTTGGAAAAGAACCTTAGGACAAATTGGAAGAGAAAAACCAGACCGACTTAGATGAACCAAATCCAATTGGATTGAACCAGTTTATGAACCATATTGGTTCATGAACTGGAACCGATAGAGAAAGGGAAAACAGGAAAATTTATGGATCCCTTGTGACCCGAAGAGATTTATAAATCTTGGGAAGTAACTTTAGAACAAAGTGGGAGAGAAAAACCAAACTGGTTCGGGTGAACTTAACCCGAACCGAATTAAACCAGTTTAAGAACTGAGCCAATTTATGAACCGAAACTCATAGATAGATGGTAAACTGGGAAATTTATGGACCTTAAGTGACCTAAGTAGTCACAAAAGTCATGGAAATGGACTTGTGAAGGAATTTGAGATGAAAACCAAACCGGTTCAAGTGAACTAGATCCGAACCGGTTTGGACTATTTTGAACCACTATTGAACCGAATCCTAAATTTACTTTTCTAGGTGGCTTAAATAATTCAAATTTGAGATTTGAGGCCACCATTGGATAAAAAATGGATTTATAAATTTTTAGATTTGAAAAATTTGGTCGAATGAGGGGTGAACTAGCCAGATTAAGCTTCGAACCCGGTTCAAAATAGTATCTTCTTCTTCCTCCAAATGACAGCATTGTTCACTCACCGAAAAATCGAAGCAGCACCGGCGAAGAAAAAATGTCTCCGTTCAATACGTTTCCAGCCATCAATGCCTATAAAAAATGCACCAATCAGATGGCCAAGGAGTCCCCGAGCTTCCTATATAAAAACCCCTCCATTTCTGGGCCAAAGAAGGTGAGGTCAGGTTCTTTAGAACCGGGGAGAAGTCAGCTACACACCTGTAGTCTCTATTTGCTCTGAGGGTCGTCGGAGAAGTGCCGGCATGATGGAACAGTGAAGCAGCTCCAGCAGACCGAAGCTGCCCTATTTCGGCCAAGTTGAAATTGGCCATTTCGAGCCCTCTTCAGGCAAACCAAGCCCTCCCAACACTTCCTTAGCCCTCTCATAGCCGAATTAGGACTGAAAGGTAAGCAAATTCGGCTCCCCTTTGTAATTTTCGGCCGGTGCTAGAGAGAGAACTGATAGAATTTCGATGATGAAATAACTTTAGGGAGCTAATTACAATTAAATGAAAGTTTGATTTTCTCATTCATTTGGAATGAATGAAGGCTTTTAGGCCAAAGGATAATGAACTGATATGTTCATATCCTATAGGAACATGAAGTACCAGGAATTCCAACAAGGATAAACTCGCGTGAATACAAAGAACCTGTCTAGTGGAATTCACTACATTATCTGGTGAGTGGGTTTAATAACGTCATACCCGATTGGGATGATGAGCACAACTTAAAGTTAAAAACCACTTACTATTTATGAGTGGGATTTTATATCGTACTCGGTTGGGGATGATAAGTACCTCGAAATGAAACCCACTACTAAGTGGTATTTTAAACATCACAACGTAGAGAAGTGATGTGAAAATCATGCAAAAAAATTACTTACCAGTTGTAAGTAGATCATACTCGATTGGTATGATGAAACTTCCTCGAAGGAAGTTGAAAATCCGTTCAATGGTTATGAGCGGAGATGTCCTTATACCTGGTTGGTATAATGGATAGTTGAAAACAAATTTATGTCAAAAGTGCTCTCCCCTAACTGTGTGCAAATGCTTAAACTATTTGGGAGACCTTCTTAATGGGAGCTTGAATAGCTCTTATAGGCCGGGGGCATCGGTTTTGGAACTTGGGGGCTAATATGCCTGATTTTGAAAATCTCGTAGAGTGGGCCCAAGGACAGTTGGCACAAGAAGGAGCTCGTAAACAAACATGAGTTATATGCCATAAAACTTTAATAAATAAATTGTTTTGCCATGGTACCAAGATAGTATTGACATACTCAGTCAACTAGCGGTAGTGCGATATGATAGGTCGACGGACAAGTCAACACAAACAACTGTGGGTTGAGTTGAGGGTCGGGGCCGTTGGACCAGTGGCACGACTGATTATATGGCATGATAAGAAAATATTGATTGTGCATGAATTGTGATTACATGACCATCAAGACGCCCGAGAGGGGTAGTGTTGCGTCCTAAGGGCACTAGACAACCTGGTGGGTATAACGGCAGTTTATCGTACTAGGTGACCGTGCAAAATTTGGAGTAGCACCAAGCACTTGAGACCAGGGTGAGGACGTGATGAGGTCTCTGTCCTCATACAGACACGAAGAATTGACTTCGGGATTAAAGGTCAGATGACATGAACAACCACTTATTCTCAGGTTAGAAGTGGACGTACTTCTATCTGGGTGGCCGGTAAAGTCGCTTCAAAGCCACAAGTGGGTTCAGTGGACATGCTGGCCTGTGAATGTGTGTTTGACCTTCGTGATGAAAGATGTGTGTTGGGTGATGACACACCGTGATTAATATGGAAATGGTGGTAAAAACTGAGATTTAAATTGAAATGATTTTTGAAAGAAAGGAGTTTGGCACACTCCGGTACAAATCTTTTTCATAAAAGTAAAAGTTTTGAAAAAAAACCCATTCACTGATTTGTAGTACTCACCCACTCCCTTATATCCCTTTTAGGAAACTTCGGAAAGCTAACCCTTAAAGACCATCAACTAAGATGCCTGTGAGACTGGTATGACAAATTTAAAATATTGTGCAGTTTTGATTTATGTTAATCCAGGAAAAGGTGCAAGTTTAAAGAATGCCTTACTCTTTACGGTTTATAATAAGGGGAAACCCTTTAATAAACTGGGAGAGTGGCCAGTTGATCACTGGGATCCGACCAAACTAGGTCGAGGCATGAAATTTACACTCTTCCTATCATACTTCCTTTCCTCTTCTCTCTCTCTCTCTCTCTCGTTGTTTTATCCTAAAGTGGCTTAGCAGTTTCCATGCTGCTATTTCTTCCTTACTTTCTTCTTGGTCAGCTTCCATTCCACTAGTTTCCCTTGTAGCAATTCAATTCCTCTAGGTTTCCTAACTTTTATAGAGCTCTTCCTTAACTTCATATGACCTTTATGCTTCCACTACTTTTGTACCTTTTAATGCTTTTACTTCCTTTACACTGGACTTCATACTCTTCTTCTTCCTTCCCTTAGTTAGGGTATGTCCTTCTTGGTGAACTTTTAGGCAGACTCCCCTAGAATTTCTCTCCCAAACTTGTTGCCTTGTTTCTCCATATTCCTGGTTTCTATAAGGGAAACTTATTTGGTTATCCTTAAGTTTTAGGTTAACTAGAGGTGACCCGTAGGTTTCTTCCTTAGGTGATCTACTACCTTGATCCTTATTGGTATACTTTCATTTCTATTAGTCTTAGTTTTCGTCAAAAAGTAATAAAAATTTAACCAAGAAAACTAATTTTTTATTCATTCCAAGAGATGGTTTCTTGCCGTACTCGGCTTATTACAGAAATTTTCTACTTCCTAGTCCCTTGGGGTCATAGGCCGGGAGTTAGTCTCATAATAGTTGTGGGATTCATGGTTAGATGGCTCTGAGGAATTGGTTGAAGTCCATCCATATTCCCTTATGGGACGAACTTCATGTATGGCCTCAAGTTCGTACCGCCTTAACAACTCTGCCTCACATTCATATGCCCACTTCATCCATTGAGAAGGATTGAAGCAGGACTGAGCATGTGGGGGGTACTTGTGGACTTTCATGAAGGTGACATAGGCATCTCAATAGTTGTCCCAAGCCTCTTTCTTAGTGG
This sequence comes from Trapa incisa, assembly GCA_030064435.1. Classification (NCBI taxonomy): domain Eukaryota; kingdom Viridiplantae; phylum Streptophyta; class Magnoliopsida; order Myrtales; family Lythraceae; genus Trapa; species Trapa incisa. Next base: position 16,314,894 of record CM057779.1, on the reverse strand, counting down.
GATTCCTCTTTGGTTGTTGTGGTGCTAGAGGAGGTGTTAGGCTCCTTAGGGGAGGGATAGATTATTCCTGTCTTGGAGGAGGATAGGTTATCCCTTTTGGCTCTAGTAAGGCTCTGACAAGTTTCCTATAATCCTCAACCATATCCTTGGGTACTCTCTTCTCGCCCTTCAAGAATTGTTGAACAACCTCCTCCCTAGGGTAAGCGCCTTTTTCAAGGTCAAGTGTGGAGGATTGGATTTCATGGCAAACTTTCTAGGGACTCTCCTTCCTACACTGTAATTAAGTTTTCATTAATGTTTGGGTATATTATTGATAATGCTTCAAGGGAACTAGGCTCTAATACCACTCAAGTTGTCACGCCCCAAATCGGTATGGTCAGATCCTCGTGATCAACCCGCCGCTCCCTTGGTTTAAGAGGGGTTTCCCCCTTTCTTTAATTAAGAGGAGCTAGGAGTAATTTGACCTTATTCCTTGGAATAACATAAATCGATAAAAATGCAAGCTTAAAATTAACCTTTAAGCATACCTAACAAAAGATAGGTCATGGTGTTTTCCTTAGTCATTTTTCCTACTCCTGAAAAGGGATACAAAAGAGGGGTGTGTTTCTACAACTTAGTGAATAGGTGTTGGGAATGAGTTTTCATAAAAAGAGCCTTTCATTGGAGTGTGATAGACTCCTTATTTCTTTTAAGAATATCTTTTTTATAAATTTCAGTTTCTCAAACCATTTTCCTCATTTCCATATCAGGTGTGTTTAAGAATTAACACACGTCCTTTATCAAGAAGGGAATCATACATTCGCGGGGTAGCCCATTCACTACATCCACTTGTGGCGTCGGAGCAACTTTACAAGCAACCTAGATAGAAACTCGTCCACTTCTACCCTGAGTAGAAGTGGATGTTCGCGACATCCAACCCTCAAACCGAAAATCAACTCTGTGTCCGTATGAGGATAGAGACCTCATCCCAACCCCACCCCGGACATATGTGCATGAAGCTATATCGAGCTTCCCTGACTACTGGCATGACAAACTACCCTTATCTCCACCATGTCGTCGAGTAGCCACTAGGACACATCACTACCCCTCTTAGGCGTCTTGATGGTCCCAAACCTCAAGTGCATGCACAAACAATAGTTTTCCACAAAGCCATTTATCTTTTGTGCCACTGGTCCAATGACCTTGACCCTCAACTCGACCTGCAGTAGTTTATTTAGGGCGGTCTGTCCACCTAGCCCTAATACACTACCGTCAGTCCATTGAGTATGTTGGTCTTGTCTTGGTACCATGGCGAAATCATATAATTCATTCATTAAAAATTTTCATGTCTTTAACATATCATGTTTTTTTACAAAATCCTACTCGTGCCAACTGGGATTGGGCCCACTATATGTGATTTTCCAAAACTAGGCATCCAGTCCCACAAGTTCCAAAACTGAGGTCTTTGGCCTATATGAGTTGTTCTAGCTTTCGTGAAGAAGGTATCCCCAAAATTTTAAGCATTAACACACAATCAGGAGATAACACTTCTGATAAAAGGACGTTTCAACTCATCACACCAACCGAGTGTGATGTCCCCTTATAACAAGCAAGCGGGTTTTCTCCTTCCTTCCAGGAAGTCTACATTCCATCTAAGTATGATCTCTCTACTTACAACCAGTAAGTAGTTTTTCCACTTAGTCTTACATCACTCCAACCGACTGAGATGTTAAAATCCTACATATAAGTGGTTTTTCATTTACGAAGTAATTATCATCCCAACCGGGTATGATGTCAATAAATCCACTCACCTGATAATTACAGTGTATTCCTTCTTAGTCAGTTTCCACCTTCACGCTAGCTTATCCTTGCTGGCATTCTGGTCCTTTGTGTTTCTACACGATTTGGACATCCTTATCTATTAATATTTGGCATGACAACCTTCATTCCTCATGTATGAACGACTAAGCCCAAAATTTTTAGTTAATTGCACTTAGGCCCCTAAAGTTCATTTTTCCTTGGCTTTAGGTCCCTAATGCTAATTTTCCCCAACTGAGTCCCAAAAATTCCCTTTGGGTCCTCAATTTAGTCAAAATTATTTTAAGGGGCTCAAGTTTTCCAAATTTTCAATTTGGTCCTCAACTTTTCAAAAATTACCATTTTGCCCCTACTTTACAATATTGGCAATTTGACCCAATTATTTTAAAAAATCGACCAATTGGTATCCAACATCCTTTTCATCAATTTTGTGAAATTGCAATTTGGTCCCTCAATTTTACGAAATACCCAAAATTTCCCAAAAGTTTTCCCCAATTTCCCCCTTTCAAACTGGCCAAATTTGATTTCATCAAATTGACCATTCAATCGAGGTTAATTGTTGAAATTGGAGGTATAATTCAGTTCCTACACATCCATATGATTCAATTGAGAATTGAATCACATGAATTCAAGTTGAAACGAGCTCAAATGCAGCTTCACCAGAAAACTATGCGTAGAGAGAGAAAGCTTCGAAAGCTTACCGTCGGAGGTGCGGCGGTCTGAGCTTTCTATCCGGGCAGGTAGCTCTCCTCCTGGGGTTCTTACTAAGATCAAGAATTGTAATAATTCATATCGAATTGAGGGAGAATTTGGTCAGTGATATTTTCACAGTCTCTCTCTAACGCCAATAAAAAATGATAGGGGGACCAAATTAGCTTACCTTTCAGCTATAATTCGGTCCTGTGCGGGCTGTGAGAGTGTTGGAAGAGCTTGGTTTGGCCTAAGGAGGGCTAAATTCAACCAATTTTAGCTTAACCGAAATAGGGCAGCATCGATTCGTCGGAGCTACTTCATTGTTTGATCACGCTGGCGCTTCTCAGGCGGTCCTCGGATCAAATGAAGACTGTCGTTAGGTAGCTGACTTCTCTCGAAATCTAAGGAACATGACAGCGCCTTCTAAACCTTAGAAAAACCTCAATGTCGGAGCTCTAGTTTGAGCTTCATGGAAAACTGAGTAGTTGAGAGAGAATAAAATTTTCAGGTGTAAGGAGGATGAATGGAGAGGAGCTCTATCTATAGGGAGCTCGAGGACTCTCTAACCGACCGTTCTTTCGAAAACATTTCACCTTCACTGGTGCTGTCCGTTCTTTCGGTGAATGAATAGTGTTGTCATCTGGAGGAAGAAGACGACACTATTTCGAACAGGACTAGATCGGTCAGAACTGGATTCAATCCTTAAACCAGTCGTTTTAGGCTCGATTTGACATTTTTTTCAAAATTAAAAATTTCTACATTCATCTAAATTCATTCTCTATTCGATGGTAGCTTCATTTTCCCAATTTGAATATTTTAATCCATATAGAAAAATGAATTTAGCAACCGGTTCAATCTAGTTCAATTCCCCAATCTGGTTTTCTATTCCAATTTGTCCCAAAGTCCGGTTCCATGGTTTTTAAGACTCTTTGGGTCATTCAAAATTTGTAAATTTCTCAATTTGTCTCTTCTCTAACGGTTGAGTTTTGTGAACCAATTCGGTTTTCTCACTTGGGTTGACAATTCTTTCCCCAGTTTTCCTTATCTTTAATAGACGGGGTTTACACTTGAGCAGTGTGAATTTCTTAGTTTTAGTTCTTATAAAAATGCATCGTGAACAGTATTTTCTAGTGAAGGGGCAATAGAGGGTCTTACCATGCTAACTCAGGGGAAGGTCGGGCACCTCTAGGTGGTGTTTGAGGGGCTTGGTTTGGTTAGAATTGACCTAGGAACGGCTTGAGTTGAGCTTGAACAACTTGGGCTGTTGATAATAGAGGAGCAACATTACTATTTTAGCTCCCTCATTCTTCTATAGTGGCCCTCGAACTAAAGGGAGGGTGCAACTAGGCAGAGGACTTCCTCCCTGTTCTAATGGTACCAAATATAGCTTCAGAGGTGGAGAAAAGCCCCGATGTCGGAGCTCTGGTTTGCTGCTCACTCAAAAACTGAGCAATTCATCTTCTTTGGTCAATTGTGGGATGTTGAGATCGAATGGAGGGGTGCTCTTTATATAGGAAGCTCAACAACTGAATAGGTTTCTGACTCTTGTAAGACTCGACCGTTGGCGACCTGATCGGAGAGTTTTCGAGTCACCGAAGACACCAAATTTTTCGGTCTCTCTCTCTCTCATCTATCTTCACTCTGTCAGCGACTGGAGGTTGAAGACAATGACATGGTGGGTGTGCCACATGTTGCGCTGTGATTGGCGAGTTTTTCTAACGTGGAGGTCTAACTCAGCCACCACATCCATCGTTGACCCATCGACCAGACACGTGGCAGCCTTCCACTAGCTGCTCGTGTCTGCCTGGCATGCTGACTAGTCATTCGTTGACCTTGACTGAACACGTGGCACCATCCCATTAGTTGTACGTGCTTGCATGGCTGCTAACTGAGCACCGTTGATCGTTGACCGTTGATCATTGACCATTGACTAGTTCATTGACCGGTCCAGTCCGACCGAGTTCGATGGCCTGAATTCGACTGATTTTCTAAAATTTAAAATTTTCTAAATTCATCTAAATTTATTTTCTATCTAATGGTGGTCTCAATTTCCCAAATTGACATTTTTAAGCCACCCAGAAAAATGAATCATTGAACCGGTTCACTATGGTTCATCCCAATTTGGTTTGGTTTGGGCTAGGTTTACCCCGAACCGGTTCGGTTCTCTCATCAATTCCACTTCCCGATTCTTCCTCATATTTTTTATTTATTTTTTGGTCACTAGGGATTTTCCAAATTCTCATTTTAACCATTTTTTATCATTTTTTGTTCCTTTTTCAGCTGATTTTTCTCAAAACCACTGGTTCTTTCCCCAGTCTACATGGTTTGGGGGATGAGTTTCACAAATGTGGTTAAGACCAATGGCTTACAAGTGACCTAATCGCCATCTATTAAAAAGGGCCTAGGGCTCAAAATTGTACACCTAGGTCTCATTTAAAAATTTCTAAATTTATCTAAATTCATTTTCTATCTAATGCTGGCCTTAATTTCCCAAATCGACATTTTTAAGTCACCTAGAAAAATGAATCATTGAATTGGTTCACTATGGTTCATCTTGATTTTTTTCGGTTCGAGTTTGGCTTACCCCAAACCGATCTGGTTCTCTCATCAATTCAACTTTCTAGTTCTTCCTCATGATTTTTATTAATTTTTGGTCATTTGGGATATTTCAATTTCCCATTTTAACACTTATTTATCATTTTTTGTTACTTTTTCGGCTCGGTTTACTTGGTTCCAGGGAAAGGTTTCACAAATGTGGTTAATATCGATGCCTTACAAGTGACCTACTTTGCCATCTATTAAAAAGGGCCTAGGGCTCAAAATTGTATACCTACTAGGATCTGATAAAATGGAAAATAAATTAGGACCACGATTTTAGGTGGTCGGACGTAGAACCACAATGACTTATGTGGAATAAGTTAAAACCTAAGATGATCGATAAAGATGTGAATTAAAGGCAAGGATGGACGAATGGTCCATGAAATCCTTAAACTATGAGGATTAGTCCCGATGGAACCTAAAGAGGAAATGCAAGTAGATATATCATGTGAAATAAGAACTTCTATGCTTGTCTATTAGACATGATGGACTAAAGATTAAAGTCCTATTATATGTTGTGAATTACTAATAGATAGATTGGACAAATAGCATGCCAATCTAAATCTGGTTTAGATATGTTTTATACATGTATTGAATCCACATTGAAGAGTAAATACAAGGGGGAGTAATTTGCATACCCAAGTCGGAAATAAGGGAGAGGATACCTGTCACACTTTAACCCAGTTTGGACGGAACCTTGTGAACAACCTGCCACTTCTCCCAATATAAAAAAAATAACCACTACTATGGTACCAATATGAGTTAGGCGTAAACTAAAAATATTTTAAAAAACAATTTAAGTAAATATTTTTTCATAAAATATATCAGAATATAATTAATGCATAAAACATACTAGGAAGCTAAATCTTCACACGAGTTCCTCTTCATGATTTTCTTGAAAGGATTTAAGGGAGGGGTGAGTTCTACAACTCAGTGAGTAGGTAATAAGGAAATTAATCAAGAATGTTTAAAATATGTTTATTTATCAACACCATTCTCCATCATGAATTGTTATTTAACAAAAAATCACACATCATTTATCATCAAAGGGATCATTCCTTCGTACAACAGTCCCCGACTATTCCACTTGTGGCCTAGAAAGACTTTCCCATCCACCCTATTAAGAGGCTGCAACCTCTATCACAAGTCTATGTGAGTGACATTTCCCAACCCCCAAACTTTTTTCAAAGCTTCATGTCTGCTATTGTGGGACGAGACCTCTCCCCCTTCTTCCTTAGTCTCAATGCGCACAGAGCTCCCAGAGCTTCTCGACATATTAGAATAGCAAAGCCTTCCTTATGCTCCCTCAGTCATCTTGCAGCCCGTAGAACCAACACTACCCTTGTATCGAGCGCCTCGATGGTTCCATATCTCATCAAACACAAACAATAATCTTTTGTTAAGACCTTTATCTTTGTGCCACGAGCCTAACAAGATCGAAGACATAGCTTCGGTTTGGTAGCTAAATCACACAAATTAACCATTTATGAAAGTTTTCACAAGGCTTACAAATCATAATTTGTCTATGGGTCTTGATATGAATCAAATTGGGCACTCTGTGATTCACAAGTTAAGGGCCAAAAGATTTGATAAAGGACTAATTGGAGCAATTGAAGAAATCCAAGTGGAAGCCTAAAGGATGAGTCCAATAAGATTTCAAGCCCAAAAGGAAGAGCCCAATAAGATCTCAAGCCCAAAAGGAAGAGCCCAATAAGATCTCAAGCCCAAAAGAAGATCTCAAGAAGATAATTCAAATTTGAATTTAAAATGGGAGATTTATCATAAATCTTCTAGAAAATTAAATTAGGAAACAATATATTTTCTAGATGTGATCAAATTAGCAATATTTTTTATATGGTTGGCATGTCAACCCCAATATTTTATTTCCTTATTTAGATAATTGCTAATATTCTCAAGTGCCTATAAAAGGCTAACTTTAGACCATTGTAGACAGATCTTTGATTTCAATTTTAATGTGAGGCTTATGTCTTCTTTTTCTTTTGAGAGAACTTTGAACTTATCAGGTTTTTACTTGTGGCGTTCAAGCAATCAGACTTATCACCAGGGTTTTCTAAGAGCTCTTCTTAGAGGTATTTGGTGTAGCGTCTACTTCTATCCATACCTTGTTTTCTCAACCAAACAAGGTATATTTGATTCTTTTTACTTGCGTCGTGAAAGTCTTGGGGTCTATTCTATATTTGGTGTAGGGTGTCGTTAGTATATTGGCGGGGTTCGCATCAGTTTGTATTAGAGCACACGGTTGCACGGCAAGTTCCATACTATCATTTCAATTTTCATTTTATTTTCTTATTCCTCTACCTATTTCTTTCCAGTATAAAAAAATCACAAAAAAATCTCTTTTTTCCTCCTATCAAGTTATATTTTCATTATTTTCTATATATTTCTAGTCAGTATAAAAAAATCACAAAAAAAATCTCTTTTTCTCCTATCTAGTTATACTTTCATTCTACTTCAATTCTCTATAAAAAAATCTCATCTTTTTATCTACTTTCTTTGAAAAAAAAGGCCAAGAAAAAAAAAGACAATAAGAAAAAGCCAAAATAAAAAAATTTCTTTGAAAAAAATATTTTTTTTAAAAAGGCATAAAAAAGGAAAAAAATAAAGGCACAAAAGTATATATATTCAGTATCTTATTCATTCTACTCTGTTTGATTTTATTCTTCTTCCCATATATATTTTTTTAAATATTCTCATACGGAAACTTAAATCCTTTTCAGAATTACTTTTTGAAACTTTGTTGATTTGTCTTGATTTTTCCTCAAGTTGAACGTCTTTATGAAAATGACTTGTTCTTTAGTTCAATTAAAATTGAAAGAAGACATATGAGTGGAAAAAGGCAAGAGTGTTTTAAATCTTTAAAAAAAAAGCCATTTGAGTGTTAAATAGGAGTGTTTAAGAGAAACATGTGAGGGAGAGTTGCGAGGTTCTTTTGTTTCTAACAATTGGTAGGATTACAATTTCCAACAAAGAGAAAACACATGGAAAGAAGACAGTTTCCCTCGGCCAGTTCAAAATCTAGATTGGAAAGCCATGATGAAACAAGTTGTAAAGTCTGGATTTGAGCCACTTCACACGCGAATGGATCGCTTGGAGGAAGGTGTGAGACGTCGTTCACATCAACATACTTCCGTTGAACAACAACCTTTGGTCTTTCAATCTAGGCGTTTCAATACTCAAGAACTCGAGGAATTTGAAGATTTTCAAGTTAATTGTGATAGTGTCGAGCTCGATTCCATCAATCAATGTACTCCAAGTGAAAGACCATGGATTGATGACGTCATGGACAACCAACGTGAGAATCTATTTCATACTCATTGTTCTATGAAAAATAGAGTTTGTTCTGTTATCATAGATGGAGGAAGCTGCACTAATATGGCTAGCACCGAGCTTGTCGAGAAGTTGGCATTACCTACACTGAAGCATCCGAAGCCTTATCAAATTCAAAGATTGAACGATCAACACAAACTCGAGGTAACCAAGCAAGTGTTGGTTTCATTTTTTATTGGAAGATATAAGGATGAGGTATTATGTGATGTGGTGCTAATGCAAGCATGCCATATTCTATTGGGACAACCTTGGAAATTTGATCGTCAAGTTACACATGATAGATTAACAAATAGGTACTCATTTGTGATGCATAATAGACCAATATCTCTTGTAGCTTTGACTCTATAGCAAATACGTGAGGATTAATTGAAAAGGAAAAAGGCAAATGAAAAGAAAATAGCATAAAAGCAAGAAGAGATAAAAGCCATAATTGAAAAGAAAGATACAAAAGGCAATGTTGAAAAGGAAGAAAGAGAAATAGAAGAGAGAAAAGCCAAAATTGAAAAAGAAAAGGAAAAAGTCATAATTGAAAAGAAAGAGAGTAAAAATAATTTTATAAGTTTACATGTCCTTACAGTACCTATGTACAAGGATATATTTTTAAATACTAACCCCATTGTCGGATATTTGCCGAGCAATATTATATCTTTTTTGCAGGAATTCAAGCATGTTCCAATGAAGATATCTTGTGGTTTCGCACTAACTCAAGGAATCAAGCATCAAACTCAACACCAAGTCATAAAGCTGATGGAACAAAGAATTATACCAAAGAGAATTAATCCACTAGTTGTGCAACTATCCAAACGGGGTAAGACTTGTCAAGAATACATTGATTGTCGAGTTATTGACAATACCCAGGTATATTTTTGATACTCTATTCCTTATTTAGATCATATGTTAGATGATTTGTATGGATCTTATTTGATTGCAAAAATAAATTTTAAAAGTGAATATAATAAATTTCGAATTAAAGATAAATATAAATTGAAAAATGCATTAAAAACAAAACTTGGTTTATATGATTGGTTGATTATGATATTTTGTTTGAATAATACAACTTCTACTTCTATTAGGTTATTAATATGTCTGTTGATTGGTTGATTGGTTTATCAATGCACTATCACGAAGGTATGTCTTTCTTAATCTACTTGATACTAAATTGCTTGATTATATTAAGGAATTCTATGTAAATGATTATAATTCTTCTGAAGAAGTTGAATGTTATATAATTTGCTTGTTTGAGAAGTTTCACTTGTAAAATTGGTTTATGTAAAATTGGTTTCACTTGTAAAATGATATTTTATTTATGTAAGTTACTTATTAAGAAATTATATGTTTTAGAACTTATTGGACAATATATGTTAGTTAAGATTACTGCAATATTGAATGAATATAATTTTGTTCCATATATGAAAAGAAATATGAGTAAATTTTGTTTTAAAAGCATTACATATGAAAAAGATAAATTTAGCAAATAATTTCATATTTTTTGTATTCATATTTCAGTTCCTAAAATACCTGCTTGGAATGATTTATTTATGGAATTGATTTATAAATTACTTAGGATTAAAAGGGGGGGATATTTTATGTTTTTGATAGTTAAACAATTTTTTAAAATCAAGGGTGCATCAAATGTTGCTTATTTATTATTTAGAGAAGTTATATCACATTATATGCCTAGAATTATTAAAGTTAATTATGATTATAAATTCTTAAGTTACTTTTAGAATATTTTGTGGAGTAAATTGGAAAGAAAACTTTTATTTTCAACTGAATATTTACATGATATTTGCTTTACATATAATGGTTATATTCGTTATACGATTAGGATTTCATTATTAAAAGTTGTTTATTGTTTTAATTCATTGCCTCATTTAGATTTAATATTATTTAATAATGTCGAGTTAGTAAGTTTAGTTTCGAAGAGGAATGATAAGTTTCTAAAACTAATTCAGAAGAGAGTGTATGAAAATCAAGTTAATAAGGGATTTAAGAAAATTTTTTTTGATCCAGGAATTTGGGTTAAACTCCGTCCTAGAGTTGGTTTATCTATTGAAGTGTTAAAGCTAATCAATTACATTTTTAATATTCCTAATTTAATATATTTTTTTATGTAGGTGACAAGGAGATCTAAGATTTGAGGACAAATCATTTTCAAGAGGGGGAGAATGATATGAATCAAATTGGGCACTCTGTGATTTACAAGTTAAGGGCCAAAAGATTTGATAAAGGACTAATTAGAGCAATTGAAGAAACCCAAGTGGAAGCCCAAAGGATGAGTCCAATAAGATCTCAAGCCCAAAAGGAAGAGCACAATAAGATCTCAAGCCCAAAAGAAGAGCCCAATAAGATCTCAAGCCCAAAAAAAAATCTCAAGAAGATAATTCAAATTTGAATTTAAAATAGGAGATTTATCATAAATTTTCTAGAAGATTAAATTAGGAAATAATATATTTTCTAGATGTGATCAAATTAGCAATGTTTTTTATATGGTTGACATGTCAACCCCAATATTTTATTTCCTTATTTAGATAATTGTTAATATTCTCAAGTGCCTATAAAAGGCTAACTTTAGACCATTGTAGATAGATCTTTGATTTCAATTTTATTGTGAGGCTTATGTCTTCTTTTTCTTTTGAGAGAACTTTGAACTTATCAGGTTTTTACTTTTAGCGTTCAAGCAATTAGACTTATCACCAGGATTTTCTAGGAGCTCTTCTTTGAGGTGTTTGGTGTGGCGTCTACTTCTATCCATACCTTGTTTTCTCAACCAAACAAGGAATATTCCATTCTTTTTACTTGCATCATGAAAGTCTTGGGGTCTATTCCATATTTAATGTAGGGTGCCGTTAGTATATTGACGGGGTTCGCATCAGGTCTAGACCCATTTCCATTGTCCTTAAGCCCATTTTATTTCAAAAATTGATGCTTTAGGCCCATTGGATCAATTCTAGCTTTATAAGATACGTGTTTCATGCTCTTAGTAGAAATATCTACTAAAAGTTGTTTAAGTAGTTTCACACAGTCAAGGGACACTATTTCTAGAAAATATTTTTAGCTTTTGGAAATACGAAAGTAATTTCATCATCCCATATGGGTATGATGCCGAAAATCCCACTCACCCGAAATTCCTAACTTGTTTGTCCTAAATGGATTTCCGCTTGTCATTGAACGATCTTGCGTTTGTAGGTAGAGTTCTCCTTTTCGCACCTACATTATCACGTATAATGAATTACTCACATATGCAAAATTTTCCACTTATATCACTATGTTTTCTCCTAATTACATAGAAGTTCCTAAGTTTATTTTAGTGACAATTAATTCCTAATAAATTACCATAATTCCCTAAGTTCGCTTTCTTAGCAATTTCACCCCTTAATAATTTTACCAAAATACAAATTATTTAAAATTGCAATTAAATCCTTATAATTATCTTTAAATGCAATTAAATTTCCAAATTTTATTTTTAATTACAATTAATTCATTAAACTCATTTATTTATAAATTGACCTTCAATTCTCTAATTTCACAAAAATTCTCAAACTTTCAAAATGGCCCAAATTGCCCAATTTTCCAAAAATTGTACTTTAGCCCCCAAATCCTTGATTCATCTAATTGAATACTTAAATATTGTAAATTTCCTCTAACATGTAACTAATCATTTTCTCCATCTTACTATGAGCACTCCAAGCTTTAAATCACTTAATTTGACCCAAAATTGAGCTCATACGGAGCTTCACCTTAAAATCTTTCTAGAGAAAGAAAGCTTTAATTTCTTATCGGCGAAGGGATGGTTGTTAGAGCTCTTAGTATGGGTGGCTAGTGCTCAGCAAGGGGATCTTCCAATGATAAAATTTTGCATCAATTGATTGCCTAAGTAAGGAGAATTGCATTATCAAAGTTTGTTATGTTTTCACTCTGTAATTTTACTGTAACGGCGAGAGTATGCAGAATTGGCTTACCACAAAGGTTCAAGGAGGTCGAGGTTTAGTCGTGAGGAGCCGTGGGAGGGTCGATCCAGTCTTATGGGGTCGGTGGTGGTCAGAATTTAGCTCAAAAGATTTTGCCCGAATTCTATCACTAAAATGGGTGTATAGTGTAGCCTCGTCAGAGCTTCTCCGATAATCTTTGAGTAGAATGAAATATGCACGATAGTGAAGGAATTCTTCAGGATTCCAGAGAACTAAATTGCACAGTCAGAGGTTGAGAAAAAAATCGATGTTGGAGCTCTGGTTTGAGGATGGTTGGAATGTGGAGCAGTTCAGGTTCTCTGATCAATGGAGGGGGTGTAGATGACAAACAGAGAGGAGATATTTTTATAAGGAGCTTGGGAACTAACTGTTCCACCCATTGGTTAGCCATTAACTCACCAATTTAAGGCCTTGTTAGAACCATTAAGGACTTGTCAGAGTTAAGTCGTTGGTCCTTCTCCATTCCTGTTCAGAAAATTGAAGGAAGAAGACGACATTATGTGCGCGCATGCAGGTTGCATGTGTCACACTTTGATTGGTTGGCATCGCTGACATGGCATCTCACTCACCATCCGAGTCACCCATTGAATCATTAAACGTGTGAACCCCACCCTTTGGAGTTAAGAAAAAATGGGAAAGAACCAGTTAACCCAGGTGAGAAAATTTAACCGGTTCACGAAACCCATCCACAAGAGAACGAGCAAATTTGGAAATTTACAACTCCTGAATGACCCAAAGAGTCATAAAAAACCTTGGAAAGGAACCTTAGTACAATTTGGGAGTCTAGTCCACTCCAATTAAAAACAATTTTATAGATACTGTTTTTCAAACACCCATTCACTGAGTTGTAGAAACTCACCCCTCCCTTTCTATCCCTTTTCAATAGTAGAGAAAATGACTAGGGATAACACCAGGATCTACCCTTTGTCAGGTGTGCTTAAAAGTATTTTCTTTTAAAGCTTGCATTTTTATTGATACATGTTATTACAGGGAACAAGGTTGAGATTTCGCATGGCTCCTCTTGATATAAGAAAGGGGGAACCACTCTTGAACTAAGGGAGCGACAGGTTGCTCACGGAGATCCGACCAGACCGGGTTAGGGCATGACAACTTGAGTGATATCAAATCCAAGTTCCCTTGAAACATTATCAATATTATGCCCTTACACTAATAAAACTTTAACTATCGTGTAGGAAGGAGAATCCTTAGGAAGTTTGCCGTGAAATCCAATCCTCCACACATAACCTTGAAAGAGACACCTACCCCAAGGGAGGCAGTTGTTCAATGATTCTTAAAGGGCAAGAAGAGAGTACCCAAAGATATGGTGGAAGATTATCGGAAACTCGTGGGAGCCTTATTGGAACCAGAAGGCATTACATACCATCCTCCAAGGCTGAGGAACATGTTCCTTCTCCTAGGAGCCCAACCCCTCCTCCAGCCCCACAACAACCGGAGAGGAATCCCACTAAGAAGGAGGCTTGGGACAACTATTGGGATGCGTATGTCACCTTTATGAAAGTCTACCAAGTACCCCCACCTACTCAGTCCAGCTTCAATCCCTCTCAATGGATGAAGCGGACATACGAGTGTGAGGCTAGGTATTAAGGCAGTACGGACTGGAGGCCATACATGAAGTTCGTCCTATAAGGGAATATGGATAGACTCCAACTAGTTCTTTAGAGCCATGTGATCATGAATCCCATAATCATTCTAAGGCCAACTCCTGCCTATGAACCCAAGGGACTAGGGGGTAGAAAATCTTTGTAATAAGCCAAGTATGGCAAGAAACTATTTCTTGAATGAATGAAAGCCTAAATTTCCTGATAAAATATTTTGGGTCTCTTTGATGAATTCAAACAATAAGGGTATGTTAATAAGGATTAGAATAAAAGGTAGAAATCACCTAAGGAAAGAAAAACAAATGAGTCATTACTAGTTAACCTAAAACCTTTAAAGTAAGTTTACCCTCTATAGAAGGGACAATAAGACTTGGCAAAGAAGAGACTACTAGAGTTCACCCAAGCAGGGCAAATCCTAACTAAGGAAAGGAAGGAAAAGTCTGGAGTAGGAGAAGTCATCGTCAAAGAGCATAGGACTGGTGAGAGTCTAAGGTGTTTAGGAGAGACTCTATGGATAAAAGAAAGGAAACAAGAAGGATTAGGGTATCCCAAGGAAAACTAAAGGAATGGAAGCCGAACCAGAAGAAAGTAAATGGGAGCACTGAAATCTAAGGATAATTGAAATAAAACAAAAGAGAAAGGATAGAAGTACGATAGGAAGAAAACCCCAAGAATAATACTAGTACTTGGAAATAGTAGGATACAAGTTCTTAGGAACTCAATATTACTTTTTTGAAGCAAAGATATGGAATAAAAAGGAATACAAGATAGTGAAGAAATCTTGAGTGAATAATCATACAAAGGTCGAGAAGTATAAGAAAAGAATAAAGGAAGGACATTTAAGGAGAAGTAGGGAGATTGAATGTAAAAATCTAAGAATAGAAGTTCCTAGAAGAAGGATATGGATAAGAAGTGGAACCATGGAAGGAGGAAGTTCCAAGAGCAGGTAACTAAAAAGAGAACCATCATAAAACTAAAACCATGATAAGGACATTATTAAAGGATACCGATGGCTAAGAAGATACGTGGATGGCCAAGTGTGATCTAATTTCAAAAGAGCAGAGAAACCAAATAAGGATCTCAAATATACCAGTTGAAGGAAGTAACTCATAATAACAAGATAATCTGGGAGAATGAATGACGCCCTAAAAATAGACCGAGAAGTGGTAAGGGCTACATACTAAAGAGGAAAATGAGAGGGATATTAAAAACAAGAAGACTTAAGGGACGATGACCTTAGGATTGCTTGACAGAGAGAATGCTTGGATCAGTATAGTCAATGAATGGACTCTTGTGAAAGCCAATACTCTGATTAAGAAAGGAGAGACGGAAATGCTAAAGATACATGGAGGAAAAGAGAATGAAGAAAAGCCTTAAAGGGATTAATGGTTGAGATAGGTGTAACGGTCAAAAGCCAGGAGAATGTTAAGCAAAGCCTCATGTAGGAAGATCAAGAGATCGTAAAACTAAGAAAAAGAGAAATCCACCTAAAAGAAATGGATGGGTACTAGGAATGAGTGAGAAGGAAGAAGAGGTATACAAGGAGTGCACATAAAATTTCAAGAATAATGGGAAATAGTAACAAATGACATCAAAGAAGGTCATTTAAGGATTGATTTTTCAATAGAAAAATATAAGAGAAATCAGAGTGAAGGAGTATAAATTCTATCAAGGAAGGAAGCCTTGAAAGGGACATATATGCCCCAACCAATAAGTAAGGAAATCAACTGAAGTGGAAAAGAAGATAAGGAATGATCTGTCGATGGAGGTAGAAAGGTCAAATACCAAGGAAAGGTATTCAAGAGGACTCTAGGAGTAAGTAAAGTTCAGGTAAAGTATAAGTAGGAAGATAGTATTAAAAGCTACCGTGTGAGTAAGAAAGGGGTGGATTGCCCATAAAAGAGGGAACAATGGAAAACACATCCAAGAACCCTTGGAAAATTTAACCCCTCAGTTAGGAAGGGATTTAAGTAAAGCATCACTAACGTCAAGACTAGTAGCGGTCAACGCTAATGTTGATAAAGCCTAAGGAGAGAACGACTAGACATAGTGTGAAGTACCTGGAATGGGATCGAGAATTGAAAATATAATAGGTAAAGAATAAAGAAAGAGACTAAAATTTTAGATAGAGAAGATTTTAAAAGGACGGATGCCCAAATATAGGAAGGGGTGTGAAGAAAGGAAGGAATGATAATTCCAAAGAAATGAAGATGAGGTTAAACGTGTAGTTCCCAAGGTAAATGTCTCTGATGTAAGGGATAGAGTAAAGAGCAAAAAACTGAAATAAGGGAGTGATCACAGGTAAGCAATCGATACATAAAAACAAAGGAGATTAACTCTTATAAGAATTTTGAAGTGATCACGAAAGAATAAGGGTTGACTAAAAGAAGAGAAAGTTCTTGACAAAGGATGCCACTAAAACTAGGGAATGGTCCAAACTAGATAAAAGGAGTTAACACCGAAATCTATGAAGTGAGTATAGGGTGCTCAAGAGGACCTCGAACTAAGGATTTTAATGACAAAGAAAATGACTACACACTGGAATGAGTGAGTATTTTGGAACTCTCAATCCTAGAACCCTAAGTAAAGAACCTTAAGATGAAGAATTATGCTTTAAAGAATGAAGGATGTGAATTTAAGGAATTAACCTTAAACTTTCAAGTAAGGTATGCTTAGCTACAGCTAGCTCCATGGAATGGATAATGGGAAGGAAAATAAATTTATAAGTGTGTGTTATACCGGAGCTAAATGGAAATAAATGAGAAGATTGTATGTCAATAAACAACCAGTTGATATCAAGGGAAGTTCTTTTTAGTGCGAAGGATGTTGAAAAATTTTTGGGGAAAAAACTCCTAAAAGAAGGAGATAGTTGTAAACCCCGTCCTTTGGATTTAAGGAAAACCAAGAAAGAACCGATCAACCTAAGTGAGAAATTCGAACTGGTTCACCAAACCCAACCACTAGAGAACGTGCAAATTGGGAAATTTACAACTCTCGAGTGACCTAAAGAGTCATAAAATCCTTGGAAAGGGATCTTAGGACAATTTGGGAGAGAAAACCAAATTGGATTGAACCAGATTGGACCGATTTGAACCATCATTGAACTAGATGCTAAATTCATCTTTCTCGTTGGCTTAAAAAATTCAAATGGGAGAATTGAGGCCACCATTGGATAGAGAATGCATTTAGAATTTTTTAATTTTGAAACACTCGGTCGAATCAGGTTCGGTCTAAGCTAACTGGTTTAAGCATTGAACCCAGTTCGAACAGGTTCGATCTCGTTCGGAATAGTGTCGTCTTCTTCCTTCAAATGATAGCACTGTTCACTTGCCAAAAAATCAAACAGCGCCAGCAGAAAGGAAACTTTTCTATTTAGGATGTTTTAGGCCATAAATGAGGATCATAATGGTATCATACAGATGACGGGAGAGTCCTCGAGCTCCCTATATTAAGAGCTCCTCTCCATTCAACCTCCACACACCTAAAAACTTCACTGTCCCTCAGCTACTTAGTTTTTCGATGAAGCTCGAACCAAAGCTCTGACATAGGGGTTTTTTTTTTAGCCAAAGAAGGCATGGTTGGTTTCCTTAGACTCAAGGAGAAGTCAGCTACCCGACAGTGATCATCATTCGATCCGAGGATTGTTAGAGAAACATCGACATAATCAAATAGAGAAGTAGCTCCGATAGACCATAGCTGCCCTATTTCTATCGAGTTGAAAATGGCCACTTCGAGCCCTCTTCAAACCAAACCATGCTCTCCCAACACTCTCTTAGTCCTCATACCACCAAATTAGAGCAGAAAGGTAAGCCAATTTGGCTCCCCTCTATAATTTCTTATCAGTGTTAGAGAGAGAATCGATGAAATTTTACTAACCGAATTATCCCTCAATTTGACATAAATTGAGGTGATTCTTGATCCTAGAAGGAACCTCAAATGAGAGCTACCTGCCCCGATCGAAAGCTTGGACTGCCGCGCCACCAACAATAAGCGTTCAAAGCTTTCTATGTCTAAGTCCATTTTTTTGATGAAGCACCATTTGACCTTGTTCTAGCGTCAATTCATGATATTCAAAGCATAATTGAATTGTATGGATGTGTAGGAACTCAATTTAACCTTCAATTCAACAATTAACCTCGATTGAACGGTCAATTTGATGAAATCAAATTCGGCTAGTTTGGAAGGGGGAAATTGGAGGAATATTTTTAGGGAAATTTGGGATTTTGGAATATTGATGGACCAAAGTACAATTTTCCAAAATTGAGGGCCAATTGGCCATGACAAAGATGTTGGAGGATCAATTGGTAAATTTTTGAATTTTTGTGGGTCAAATTGCCATTTTTGTAAAGTAGGGGCAAAATGGTAAATTTTGAAAAGTTGGGGACCAAAATGGAAATTTGGGAACATGAACCCTTTTTGGGATTTTGGATAAATTGAGGACCCAAAGTGAATTTTTGAAAGTTTTAGTACTCAATTTTTTGATAAATTGGCATTAGGGACCTAAAGTTAAAGGAAAAGAAATTTAGGGACCTAAATCCAAATAATCAAAAGTTTGAGCATTTTGTTCATTCATGAGGAATGAAGGCTATTAGGCCAAATGTTAATGAACAAGGATGTTCATATCATGTAGGAACACAAAGGACCAGGAACACTAAGAAGGATAAGCTTGAGTGGAGGCAGAAAGCCGCTTTAAGGAAAAATACCCTGCACTTATCGAGTGAGTGGGATTTTTCACACCATACCCGATTAGGATGATGAGTACCTCGGAATGAAAACCCACTATTATGTGGTATTTTAACAACACACCTAGTTGGGGTGATGTGAGAAAACACGCAGAAAAACTACTTTCCGGTTGTAAATAGATCATACCTGGTTGGTATGATGAACTTCTTCAAATGAAATAGAAAACCCTCTTATTGGTTATAAGCGGAGATGTCCTCACACCCGGTTGGTGTAATGGATAGGTGAAAAGTTATTTTTGTTAGAAGTGCTCTCCCCTGACTGTGTGCCAATGCTTAAAAAGTTTGGGAGACCTTATTGACAGGAGCTCAAATAGCTCAATTAGGCCAAAGGCCTCGGTTTTGGAACTTGGGGCTAGAATGCCTGATTTTGAAAATCTTCTACGGTGGACCCAAGGCTAGTTGGCATGAGCTGGAGCTTGTAAACAAGCATGATGTAAAGCCATGAAACTTTTAATGGATGATGTGATTTGGCCATGGTACCAAAATAAGACCGACATACTCGATGGACTAGTGGCAGTGCGACAAGTCTAGGTTAATGGATCAGTTTTGTAAACCCTATGCTTTGATAATAAGAAAATCGGTGAAAGAACCGATCATTTCCAAAGAGAAAGTGGAGTTAGTTTACAAATCGGGACCGATAGAGAAAGGGCAAACCAGGAAATTTATTGATCTCAAGTGAACTAAAGAGTCACAAAAGTCATGAAAAAGGACTTTAGGATGAGTTGGAGATGAAAACCAAACCGGTTCATGTGAATTGAATCCAAACCGAATTGAACTAATTTGGACCTGTTTGAACCATATGTTAAATTCATTTTTTTAGGTGGCTTACAAAATTTAAATTGGAGAATTGAGGCCACCATTGGATAGAGAATGAATTTAGAAAATTTTAATTTTGAAAAAGTCGGTCGAATGGGGCCTTAACCGGCCAGTTTAAGCTTTGAACCCAGTTAGTACCAGTCCGGTCTGGTTCAGAAGAGTGTCGTCTCCTTCCTTTAGATGACAACACTGTTCACAAGTAGGAAAATCGAGCAGTGCTAGCAAAGATGAAAAGTCTCTAGTCAGGGAATTTTAGGCAATGAATGACTATCATTAAGGCCCCCATCGGACGACCAAGAAGTCCCCAAGCTTCCCATATAAAGAGCCCCTCCTCATTCATCCTTCTCACACCTGAAAACTCCATTCTCTGTCAACTGCTCCATTTTCTGCTGAAGCTCGAACCAGACTCCGACTTGGGCATTTTTCTAAGCCAAATAAGGTGTGGTTAGGTTCTTTGGATTCGAGGAGAAGTCAACTACACACTTGTAGTCTCCATTTGCCGAGCTGAAATCAGCCAATTTGAGCCCTTCTCAGGCAATTCGAAGCCCTCCCAACACATTCACAACCTTCCTAAAGCTAAATAAGAGCGGAAACGTAAGCCAATTTGTCTCTCCTCTATAATTTTCGATCGGTGCTAGAGAGAGAACTGACATAATTTTGATGCAAAATTCTCCCTCAATTTTGCATCAATTGATGCAATTCTTGATCCTATGAGTAAACTCAAGACAAGAGCTATTTGCCTAGATTGAAAGCTCGGACTGCCCTGCCCTTGGTGTTGATTAATTGAAGCTTTCTCTCTCTACAATCTATTTACCGATGATGCTCCATTCGAGCTCGTTCCAGCGTTAAAACTTACGATTCAAAGTGTTATTGAATCGTATGAAGATGTAGGATCTTCAAATTCAACAATTAGAAGTTTTGATCGGTCAATTTGATGAAATCAAATTCAGTTGTGTTAAGGCGTTTAAATTCGGAGAAAATTGAGGATTTTCGAAATTCAAAGCACCAAAATGCAATTTTATAAAATTGACAGCCAATTGGGCATAATTAGAATGCCAGAGGGCCAATAAAGGAATTTTGGAATTTTTGGAGTAGAACTAACCATTTTTGTAAAGGAAGGGCAAAATGGTAATTTTGGAAAAGTTGGGGGACCAAATTGGAAATTTGGGAAATTAAACTCCTTTTTGTGAAATTGATAGATTGAGGTCCCAAGGTGAATTTTAAAAGTTTTGGGACTCAATTTGAGGAAAAACCGGCATAAGGGACGTAAAGTTAATGAAAAATAACTTTAGGGACCTAATTGCAAATAAATAAAAAGTTTGGTTTTCTCATTCATTTGGAATGAATGAATGCTATTAGGCCAAGGGATAATGAACAAGGATGTTCATATCGTGTAGGAATATGAAGTACTTGGAACGCCAGCAAGGACAAGCTCGTGTGAATACAAAGAACCGGTTGAGTGGAATTCACTTTATTAACAAATGAGTGGGATTTTATATCATACCCGACTGGGGATGATAAGTGCCTCGAAATGAAAATCCACTACTTAGTGGTATTTTAAACATCACAACTTATAGGAGTGATGTAAAAATTAGACAGAAAAACTATTTACTGGTTGTAAGTAGATGATGCCCAGTTGGTATGATGAAACTTCCTCGAAGGAAGTGGAAAATCCATTAATCGGTTATGAGCAGAGATGCCCTTATACTCAGTTAGTATGATGGATAGTAGAAAACATATTTTGTCAGAAGTACTCTCTCCTAACTGTGTGCCAATGCTTAAACAATTTGGGAGCCCTTCTTAATGGGAGCTCGAATAGCTCTTATAGGTCAGGGGCCTCGGTTTTGGAACTTGGGGGGCAATATGCTCAACTTTGAAAATCTCAAATTGTGGCTCATAGGCCAGTTGGCACGAGCAGAAGCTCGTAAACAAACATGAGATATGTGCCATAAACTTTAAATAAATGAATTATTTGGCCATGGTACCAAAACAAGACCGACATACTCAGTCAACTAGCGTTAGTGCGACATGACCGGTCTCTAGAATAGTCAAGCCAAAGAACTACAGGTTGAGTTAAGGGCCGGGGCCATCGAACCAATGACACCATAGATTATATGGCATGGCGTGAAAATACAGTTTGTGCATGCACTATGTTTACGAGACCTTCAAGACGCCCAAGATGGGTAGTGATGTGTCCTAGGGCCCTAGACGACCTGGTGGGTATAAAGGAAGTTTGTCACACTAGGTGACCTTGTGAAGCTCAGAGTAGCTTCAAGAGCATGAGACCGGGGTGGGGACGAGATGAGGTCTCAATCTTCATATGGACATGGAGAATTATTATGGGATTGAGGGTCAGATGTCACAAACATCTACTCATTCTTAGGGTAGAAGTTGATGTACTTCTATCTAGGTAGCTGGTAAAGTCGCTCCGACGCCACAAGTGGGTTCAGTGGATGGGCTCACCTGAGATTGTGTGATTGAACTTCATGATGAAGGATGTGTGTTGGGTGATGTCACACCGTGATTAATAAATAAATGGTGATAAAAATAGAGATTTGAAATAAAAGGATTTTTAAAAGAAAATAAGGAGTCTGGCACATTGCAATACAAGTCTCTTTCCTAAAAGTTAAAATTTGAAAACCCATTCATGAGTAGTTGTACTCACGCCCTCCATTATATCCCTTTTAGGAAATCTAGGAAAACCTACCCAAGTCTTCCTTTTAGTTACATCTGCATGACAGGTATGTAAAGTTAAAATTTTATGCAAGTTTTAATTTATGTTATTCTAGGAAAGGTACAGGTTTAAAGGACGCCTTACTCATATCGGGTTAAAGAAGCGAAAACCCTTAGTAAACCGAGAGAGTGGCGAGTTCCTCACGGGGATCCAACAAAACCGGGTTGGGGCATGACAATGCCCCAGCAACCTTCATGAATTTGATGAACCATATTTCCAACCACATTTGGATAGGTTCGTGATAGTATTCATAGATGACATTCTTCTATACTCATGAACCGGGTTGGAACATGAAGAGCATTTGGCAATCACCTTGGAGATATTAAAGGAAAATAAATTATATGCATAATTCTCCAAGTGTGAGTTTTGGTTGAAAGAGGTAGGATTCTTGGGACATATAGTGTCCAAGGATGGAGTTAAAGTAGATCCAGTCAAGGTGGAAGCCATATCAGATTGGAAGGCTCTAAGGAATCCTATAGAAATACGGACTTTCTTAGGTCTGACAAGATAGTATAGACGGTTCGTGCAAGACTTTTCTAGGGTAGCAACTCCTCTAACTCGACTCACCAGGAAAGGAGTTGAGTATAAGTAGGATGAAGTTTGTGAGAAGTCTTTCTTAGAGTTAAAGAATCGATTGAAAACCGCACCAGTACTCTACCCATCTAACCCTAATGTGGGAGAGTACACCGTTTATAGTGTTGCATTTGGACAAGGACTTGAATGTGTATTGATGAAACAAGGGAAGGTTATCGCTTATGCCTCACGATGACTTAAGGTACATGAAAGAAACTACCCAACTCATGATCTAGAATTAGTTGCGATAGTGTTTGCCCTAAAGATTTGGCGACACTACCTTTATGGGGTTAAGTGTAGAATATACACTGATCACAAGAGTCTTAAGTATTTCCTAACTTAGAAGGAGTTAAATCTCTACTAGAGGAGATGGCTAGAATTGGTTAAGGACACTGACCTTGTGATAGAATATCACCCCGGAAAGGCAAATGTGGTAGTAGATGCCTTAAGTTGTAAGTACCAAACTGAGGTGACACAAGTAAAAATGAGTTACATACCCATGTTGCAACAATTGGGAAGGATGGAGGCGGACTTAAAGATGGATAAGCGGGAAGGATGTCTGGTGGCTAACATGGTAGTGAGGCCTAGTCTGATTGAACATATCCAGGCTGAACAAAAAGCGGATAAGGAGCTCCAATCCTATATGAATCTAGTCAATAGGGAACTGAAACAAGATTTTGACTTGCGTAGTGATGGAGTGCTAACCTATAAGGGTAGGGTATGTGTGCCTCAAGATAAGGAACTGAAGCGATTAATCCTGAAAGAGGCAAACGATTTGGTGTAAGCAATGTATACGGGCTGTCACACTCCGATCTAGTTTAGTCGGATCCCCATGATCAACCCGCCAATCTCCCAGTTTATTAATGGGTTTCCCCTTATTATAGACCATAAAGAGTAAAGCGTCCTTTAAACCTGCACTTTTTCATGGAATAACATAAAACAAAACTGCATAATATTTTAAATTTATCATACCTATCTCACAGGCGTCTTAATTGACGATCTTTAAGGGTAGTCTTTCTAAAATTTCCTAAAAGGGATGTAAAGGAGGGGGTGAGTATGACTACTTAGTGAATGGGTTTTAAAAACTTTTAACTTTTAGGAAAAAGATTTGTATTAGAGTGTGCCAGAGTACTTTCTTTCCAAAAATCCTTTCATTTCAAATCTTGGTTATTACCACAATTTCTTATTAATAATGGTGTGTCATCACCCAACACACGTCCTTCATCATGAAGGTCAAACACACATTTGCAGGCCAGTATGTCCGTTTAACCCACTTGTGGCTTCGGAGTGACTTTATCGGCCACCTAGATAGAAGCATGTCCACTTCTACCTTGATAATCAGTGGATGTACGCGACATCCGACCCTAGATTCCGAAATCAATTCTCTATGTCCGTATGAGGATAGACACCTCATCCCATGTCATGCCCCGACCCAGTTTGGTCAGATCCCCTTGATCAACCTGCCACTCTCCCGATTTATTAAGGGGTTTCCCCTTATTATGAACTATAAAGAGTAAAGCATTCTTTAAACCTGCACCTTTTCTTGGAATAACATAAATAAAAAATGCACAATATTTTAAATTCGCCATACCTGTCTCACATACATCTTAGTTTATGGTATTTAAGGGTAGGCTTTCTGAAGTTTCCTGAAAGGGATATAAGGGAGGGGGTGAGTACGACTACTTAGTGAATGGGCTTTTCAAAACTTTTACTTCTATGAAAAAGATTTGTATCGGAGTGTGCCAAACACCTTTCTTTCAAAAATTCTTTCAATTCAAATCTCAGTTTTTACAACCATTTCCATATTAATCAGGGTGTCATCATCCAACACACATCCTTCATCATGAAGTTCAAACCCACATTCGTAGTCCAGCCCAACCACTGATACCACTTGTGGCTTCGGAGTAACTTTATCAGCCACCCAAATAGAAGTACGACCACTTCTACCTTGAGAATGAGTGGATGTACGCGACATCCGACCCTCAATCCCGAAATCAATTCTTCGTATCCATATGAGGATAGAGACCTCATGTCATCCCCACCCTAGTCTCATGCGCCTAGCTACACCAAATTTCGCACGGTCACTTGGTATGATGAACTGCCCTTATATACACTAGGTCATCCAGTGCCTTTAGTACGCATCAGTACCCCTCTTGGGCGTCTTAATTGACCCATAATCACAGTGCATGTACAATTAGTATTTTCTTATCATGCCATAAAATCTGTGGTGTCACTGGTCCAACGGCCCCAACCATCAACTCAACCCGCAGTTGTTTGTCTTAACTAGTCCATCGACCTATCATGTTGCACTGCCGCTAGTTGATTGAGTATATGGGTCCTATCTTCGTACGATGGCCAAACAATTCCTTTATTTAAAGTTTTATGGCATATAACTCATGTTTGTTTACAAGCTCCTACTCATTCCAATTGGCCTTGGGCCCACTGTACGATATTTTCAAAAAATCGGGCATATTAGCCCCCAAGTTACAAAATTGAGGCCCTCGGCCTATAAGAGCTATTCGAGCTCCCATCATGAAGGTCTCCCAAATCTTTTAAGCATTGGCACATAATCAGGGGGGAGCACTTCCGACAAAAATATATTTTCAACTATCCATTATATCGACTGGTGCAAGGACATCTCCACTCATAACCGATGAACGGGTTTTCAATTTCCCTCGAGGAAGTATCATCATACCAACTGGGTATGATCTACTTACAACCGGTAAGTAGTTTTCCTGCATGTTTTTCACATCACTCCTTCAAGTTGTGATGTTTAAAATACCACTTAGTAGTGGGTTTCATTTTGAGGTAATTATCATCCCCAATCGGGTATGATATAAAATCCCACTCACAACCGGTAAGAAGTTTTTAACTTTAAGTTGTGCTCATCATCCCAACCGGGTATGACGTTAGTAAACCCACTCACCTGTTAATGCTGTGAATTCCACTAGACCAGTTCTTTGTATTCACGCGAGCTTATCCTTGTTGGCGTTCCCGGTACTTCATTTTCCTATACGATATGAATATCTCGATTCATTATCCTTCGGCCTAATAGCCTTCATTCATTCCAAATGAATGAGAAAGTCAAACTATCATTTATTTGCAATTAGGTCACTAATGTTATTTCTCTTAGACTTTAAGTCCCTAAAACTGGTTTTTCCTCAAATTATTCCCGAAACTTTTAAAATTTATCAAAGGACCTCAATTTATTCCATTTCACAAAAAGGGGATTAATTTCCCAATTTTCCCATTTGGTCCCCCAACTTTTCCAAAATTACCATTTTATCCTTCCTTTACAAAAATTCTAAAATTTCTTTAATTGGCCCTCTAACATCTTTATCATGCCCAATTGACCCTCAATTTTTGGAAATTGCATTTTGGTCCTTTAAATTTTTTTTGAAAATCCCCAATTTTCACCCAATTCCAACTTCTGAACACAGTCGAATATGATTTCATCAAATTGACCGATCAAATGTTTCCTATTATTGAAATTGAAGTTAAGATCAAGTTTCTATATGTTCACACGATTCTTTAGCAATTTGAATTGCAAGTTTTAACGTCGGAACGAGCTTAAATGAAGCATTGTAAAAAAATGAACTATAGAGGAAGAAAGCTTCGATTACTCACCGATGAGGGCATGGCGGTTCGAGCTTTCAATCTGAGCATATAGCTCTTGTCCTGAGGTTCATCCTAGAATCAAGAATCGCATCAATTGATGCCGAATTGAGTTAGAATTTCATCATCAAAATTTTGTCGATTCTCTTTCTAGCACCGGCCGGAAATTACAGAGGGGAGCAGAATTGGCTTACCTTTCAGTCCTAATTTGGTGTTGGGAGGGCTTTGTTTGGCCTGAGAAGGGCTTGAAATGGATGATTTCAACTTGGCCAAAAAAGGGCAGCTTTGGTCTACCGGAGCTGCTTCACTGCTTCATCACGCTAGCATTTCTCCGGCGACCTTGAGTAAACTGAGACTACAGACATGTAGCTGACTTCTCCCTAGTTCTGAAAAACCCGACCTCGCCTTCTTTGGCTCAGAAAGGACTCTATATCAGAGCTCTGGTTCAAGCATCACCGGAAAAGTAAGCAACTGAGAGAGAGTGAGCTTTTCAGGTGTGTAGAGGATGGATGGAGAGAAGATCTTTATATAGGGAGCTCGGGAACTCGTTGGCCATCCGTTTGGCACCTTTGTGACATACATTGATGGCCTGAAACGTATCAAATGGAAACATTTCTTCTTCGCTAGCACTGTTTTGATTTTTCGGTGAGTGAATAGTGTTGTAATTTGGAGGAAGAAGGTGACAGTGTTCCAGTCCGAACCAGGTTTGAAGCTTAAACCAGCTGGTTCACCCCTCATTCGACCAAGTTTTTCAAATCTAAAAATTTCTAAATTCCTTTTCTATTCAATGGTGGCCTTAAATCTCAAATTTAGGATCCGTTTCAATAGTGGTTTAAACCGGTCCAAACTTGTTCGGATCTGGTTCACCTGAACCGGTTTGGTTTTCATCTCCAATTCCTTCACAAGTCCATTTCCCTGACTTTCGTGACTCCTTATGTCACTTAGGGTCCATAAATTTCATGGTTTACCATCACTCTATCAGTTCCAGTTCATAAACTAGCTCGGTTCTTAAACTGGTTTATTCTGGTTTGGGTACAGTTCACTCGAACCAGTCTAGTTTTTCTCTCCTACTTTGTTCCAAGGTTCTTTCCCAAGGTTTATAAATCTCTTTAGATCACAAGGGATCCATAAATTTCCCTATTTTCCCTTTCTCTATCGATTCTAGTTCATGAACCTACTCGGTTCATAAACCGGTTCAATCCAATTGGATCCGGTTCATCTAAACCTGTTTGGTTTTTCTCTTCCAATTTGTCTTAAGGTTCTTTTCCAAGGTTTTATGAACCCTTTGATTCACCTGAGAGTTGTAAATTTCCAAATTGCCCATTTCTTGATAATCGTGTTTGTGAACCAGTTCGGTTTTCTCACTCGGTTTGACCGGTTCTTTTCTCGATTTTCCTTAGCTCAAAAGGGCAGGGTTTACAACTCTCCCCTCCTTTTATGAGTTTTGTACCCAAAACTTAATTATCAACCTTGCATGAAGAATCATTTCCTTTGATGTCCCTTTGGTGTTTGCTTAACATGTAAACTCTTGTCTTCTTCTTTTAGTTAGCCCTTTTTACATCCTTCACTTAAGGAATTTCTTTTCCTTTATATTATTTACTCCCTGCGTGGAGTTTATTATAACTTGACATACCTTACTTCATGGAATATTCTTAGATCCATATCTTTCTTTGCTTAGAGCACATTCTTCCCTTTGAGGTTATGTACTCAAGGTCCTATTTGGACCCTTCCTCCATTCGTTGTCTATTATAACTTCCATCCAAATTTTTTTTATATTTGACCTCATCATGCTTATTAGCCAACTCTTCTTTACTTTGAGTCATATTCTCTCGGGATGGTTGAGCTTACATGCCGCTCATAGCATGGCATTTTATAGGACTTGTCTTTGTCCATTAGATTTCTAGAACATCTCCTTGGGGGGCCTCTCATAGCTTTTCAAACTTTTAGTGATCGTATAACTTCATCCCTCTTTTCTTTTGATTTCCTCAACTATTTTTTTTACCGTTATCCTCTCATCCATCATGCCATTGAAGTTAGGTCTCACATAACTGCATGGATTTCTCTTACTTACTCCTCCTTTCGCAACTTCTTTATTGGGTCCTTTCATTTCCAAACATTGGGTTTCCTTATGATTATTGACATACGAGGATTTTTCACTTATGTCATTTCTCTTCTTTAGAAGCATCCTTTATTCAAGGATATCTTTTCTTTCTTAATCCACTCTTACTTGCTCATGACCATTTCACGATTCATTATTTCGAGTTGATCTATTTTTGGTTGATGTATTGATTGTTTTGTTTGAGGAATTCCCTTCTTACGATTTCTTATTTGATGCTACCATGCTATTTATCCTTTCCTTTAGTTTAATTTAATTCTTAGGACCTCATGAGTACTTTTCCTTGGTACTCGATCTTTCCATCTCAACCAACATTTCATTTGTGAGCTTATCGTTCTTTCCATTTTGGTTGGTTTCATTTCCTCTTAATTGGGATACACATGTCTTTTTGGGGCTTCCTTCCTTGGTAGGATTCTTTCCCTTTCTCCTGACATTCTTTTTTTTTTTTTTTTTACATTTGCTCTAGGGGATTTCTACCCTTAAATGACATCCCTTAATGTCGTCTTCTCCTATTTACCTTTACTCCTCAAATCTCGCAGGCACATCTTTTATACTCTATCTGCATCCTCATTCGTACCTAGTACCTGTCTATTTCTTTAGGGAGCGTACAAATCTTCCTTGTTTCAATATTTCTTGACCATTGTGTGAGAGGCTTGCCTATTCCTTTCTTGGCTTGAGTTTAGTCATTAATTGGCCTTTAGCCCTTTTAAGGATTTCTTTCATCCTTCTTTTTCTAAGTATTTGGCCTTTCCGCCTCCCTCTTCTTTGTTGGAACTCAAATTATGGCTTTCCCGAGTATTAGGTCGTTAACTGCTTTGTCGACACCATTCATTTGTTATGAGTTTCTTAGGGCAGCTATTTCTCGAGTCCTCCTGTCCTTAACGTCCATCTCACTAACCTTTTTATTGTGTCATTTATTCTCTTTGACCCAATTTGGCTTTATTACTTTTTCCAAGGTGATTCATTCCTTAAATTCCAACATATCCCGTTATTTGGCTCTATTACTCTTCCAAGGCATGTCATAATTGGCCTCTGATACATCCTTCCTTCAAGAAGTTTCTAACGGTGGGTCGGTGCCTTGCACTCCACGTTATGTCCATCTGCCAATCTAATGATTCCTTCAAGGTACTTAGTTGTATGCATCCCTCCAGAGTTCCCTTTTCTAGCATATTCCTTCTCTTCTTCACTCTCATTGTGCCATTCCCTAGAGTTTTCAGAGGATGTTTTTATGTGTTTACTCCCTTATAAGAGGGTTCTAGGTATTCTTCCCATGTACCTTATTTCTATTCTTGTGGTATCCTTCGTGGTTTGACCTTCTTAAGAAGAAGTTTAAATTTGGCATTCACCTCGTCATTTATTGACCTCTTTGTGAATAGCTTACTTAACCTGTTCCATAGTTTCAGTATCTAGTCCTTCATGTCTTTAGTGAACTTTGAGGAGGTATTGCCCTAAATCTATGAGGCGTGGGACACTCCTTCTTTCCTTACACCTATACCAGTTTATCTTGGTACTTGTCCTTAGTAGGGTTGGGCACTTCTTCATGTAATGTGCCCATCGTTCATACTTGTAATACGTTATTCACTTGCATGGATTGTGGTGGTTCCTTCTCTCCTTCGAGTGGCGCTTTTCCAGGGTTACTGGTGGTTTGGTGCTTCACTGTCTTTGAGTTTTCTTGCTGAATCTTCTTTGCTAAAGGGTCATGGTAAGAGTCCTCCTATGTTTCTTAATTCCATGATTCATCTTCCATGACTGAAATGTAACTTTTCGGTAGTTTCTAGGATAGTGTAAGTTTGTTTGGTTTATTTGCCTTAGGCCATCTTCCTAGCAAGATTGCATCATTGGGAGCTAGAGATTTAAGAAATTTGAGTATTTCATTAACAAGGGGATACAAAAGGTTGGGATTTTAGCCCTATCACATAAAGATAGATAGGAAGCTATGGTCTTCTTTGCAAGTATCCTCCTTGGTAAGATTATATGTCTGTACTAGCATTCCTGGCTTTAGGCTTGGCTTCCTTTGTACACAGGACTATGACCCTAACATGCCCTGGCACCGTACTGGATGTTTTCCCCATTTGGTCCTTTGAGGCTTCTATTATATCTCGGGCATTGGGAAGCTTCTAGCGTTATCTTCCAACGAGAACATGGTGTTGAGTAGAGTTATTCCTAGTTTTCTTGGTTACTCTCCTGGGAGCAATCTGTAAATTTTAAGATAAATCCTATTAGTTACTATATTTTCTATTCATGATAATGTATTCGAGGAAACAAGCTCTAATACCACTCAAGTTATCACGCCTTGACCCGATTTGGTCGGATCCCCGTGATCAACCTGCCACTCTCCCGGTTTATTAAAGGGTTTCCCCTTATTATAAACCGTAAAGAGTAAGGTGTTCTTTAAACCTGCACATTTTCCTAGAATAACATAAATAAAAACTATACAATATTTTAAATTTTTCATACCTATCTCACAGGCATCTTAGTTGATGGTCTTTAAGGGTAGGCTTTTCGAAGTTTCCTGAAAGGGATATAAGAGAGGGGGTTATTATGACTAATCAGTAAATGGGTTTTTCAAAACTTTTACTTTTATGAGAAAGATTTGTATCAGAGTGTGCCAGACTCATTTCTTTCAAAAATCCTTTTCAATTCAAATCTCGGTTTTTACCACTATTTCCATATTAATCACGGTGTGTCATCACCAAACACAAATCCTTCATCATGAAGGTTAAACACACATTCGTAGGCTAGCATGATCACTAAACCCACTTGTGGCTTCGGAGTGACTTTACCGGTTACCTAGATAGAAGTACATCCACTTCTACCCTGAGAGTGAGTGAATGTACGTGACATCCGACCCACAATCCCGAAATCAATTCTTCATGTCTGTATGAGGACAGAGACCTCATCCCATCCACACCTCAGTCTCATGCACTTAGTGCTACTCCAAATTTTGCACGATCACCTGGTACGACGAACTGCCCTTATACCCACCATGTCGCCCAGTGCCCTTAGGATGCATCACTACCCCTCTTGGGTGTCTTGATGGTCCTGTAATCACAGTGCATGCACAATCAGTATTTTCTTATCATGCCATATAATATGTGGTGCCACTGGTCCTACGGGCCCAACCCTCAACTCAACCCACAGTAGTTTGTCTTGACTGGTCCGTTGACCTTTCATGTCGCACTAGCGCTAGTTGAATGAGTATGTCAGTCCTATCTTAGTACCATGGCTAAACAATTCCTTTTTTTAAAGTTTTATGGCATATAACTCATGTTTGTTTACAAGCTCCTGTTTGTGCCAACTAGCCTTAGGCTCACTGTACGAGATTTTCAAAAAATCGGGCATATTAGCCCCCAAGTTCCAAAACTGAGGCCCTAGGCCTATAAGAGCTATTCGAGCTCCCGCCAAGAAGGTCTCCCAAATCTTTTAAACATTGGAACACAGTTAGTGGATAACACTTCCGACAAAAATATATTTTCAACTGTCCATTATACCGACCAAGTATAAGGACATCTCTGCTCATAACCGATTAATGGGTTTTCAACTTCCCTCGATGAAGTATCATCATACCAATCGGGTATGATCTACTTACAACCGGTAAGTAGTTTTTCTGCATGTTTTTCACATCACTCCTCCAAGTTGTGATGTTTAAAATACCACTGAGTAGTGGGTTTTCATTTCAAGGTACTTATCATCCCCAACCAGGTATGATATAAAATCTCACTCACAACTGATAAGTGGATTTTAACTTTAAGTTGTGTTCATCATCCCAACCGGGTATGACGTTAGTAAACCCCCTCACCCGTGAATGCCGTGAATTCCACTGGACCGGTTCTTTATATTCACACTGGCTTGTCCTTGCTAGCGTTCCTGGTACTTCGTGTTCCTACACGATATGAACACCTCGGTTCATTATCCTTCGGCCTAATAGCCTTCATTCATTCCAAATGAATGAGAAAGTCAAACTTTCATTTATTTGCAATTACGTCCCTAAAGTTATTTCTCTTAAACTTTAAGTCCCTAATGCCAGTTTTTCCTCAAATTGAGTCCCAAATCTTTTAAAATTTATCAAAGGACCTCAATTTATTCCATTTCACAAAAAGGAGATTAATTTCCCAAATTTCCAATTTGGTCCCCCAAATTTTCCAAAATTACCATTTTTCCCTTCCTTTACAAAAATGGTAAATTTCACCCCAAAAATTATAAAATTCCTCATTTGGCCTTCTAACATCTTTAGCATGCCCAATTGACCCTTAGTTTTAGGAAATTGCATTTCGGTGCTTCGAATTTTTAAAAATCCCCAATTTTCTCCCAATTCCAACTTCTTAACACATCTGAATTTGATTTTATCAAATTGACCTATCAAACATTTCCAATTGTTGAAATTGAAGTTGAAATTGAGTTTCTACATGTTCATACGATTCTTTAGCAATTTGAATCGCAAGTTTTAATGCCGGAACGAGCTCAAACGGAGGTTCGCCAAAAAATGAACTATAGAGAGAGAATGTTTCGATTACTCACTGGTGAGGGCACGACGGTCTGACCTTTTGATCTGGGCAGATAACTCTCATCCTGAGGTTCATCCTAGAATGCAGAATCACATCAATTGATTCCTAATTGAGTTAGAATTTTATCATCGAAATTCAACCGGTTCTCTCTCTAGCACCAGCCAAAAATTGCAAAGGGGAGCCGGATTGGCTTACCTTTTAGTCCTATTTTGGCCATGGGAGGGCTAAGGAAGTGTTGTGAGGGCTTGGTTTGGACTGAGAAGGGCTTGAAATGGCCAATTTCAATCGACCGAAATAGGGCAGCTTCGGTCTGCTCGAGCTGCTTAACTGTTTCGTCAGTCTGACATTTCTACAATGAACCTCGGAGCAAACGGAGACTACAGGCATGTAGCTTACTTCTCTAGGTTCTAAAGAACCCGGCCTCACCTTCTTTGGCTCAGGAAAGACCCTATATCGAAGCTCTGGTTTGAGCTATACCGTAAAACTAAGCAATTGAGATAGAGTGAGCTTTTTAGGTGTGGAGAGGATGTATGGAGAGGGGCTCTTTATATAGGGAGCTTGGGGATTTGTTGGTCGTCTGTTTGGCACCTTTATGACAGACATTTATGGCCTAAAACGTTTAAAACAGAAACATTTCTTCTCCATCGGTGCTGCTTCGATTTTTCGGCAAGTGAACAGTGCTGTCATCTAGAGAAAGAAGATGACAATGTTTCGAACTAGACCGGAACGGTCCAAACCGGGTTTGAAGCTTAAACCGGTTGGTTCACCCCTCATTCGATCGAGTTTTCCAAATCTAAAAATTTCTAAATTCATTTTATATTGAATGGTGTCCTCATATCTCAAATTTGAATTAATTAAGCCACCTAAAAAATGAATTTAGGATCTGATTCAATAGTGGTTTAAACCAGTCCAAACCGGTTCGGATCCGGTTCACCTGAACTGGTTTGATTTTCATCTTTAATTCCTTCACAAGACCATTTCCATGACTTTTGTGACTCCTTAGTTCACATAGGGTCCATTAATTTCCTGATTTACCATCTCTCTATTGGTTCTAGTTCATAAACCAGCTCGGTTATTAAACCAGTTTAATTTGGTTCGGGTCTGGTTCACCCGAACTAGTCTAGTTTTTCTCTCTTACTTTGTTCGAAGGTTCCTTCCCAAGGTTTATAAATCTTTTTGGCTCACAAGGGATCCATAAATTTCCTTATTTGCCCTTTTTCTATCATGATCCGACTCGGTTCATAAATCGGTTCAATCCAATTGGATACGGTTCATCTAAACTGGTTTGGTTTTTCTCTTCCAATTTGTCTTAAGGTTCTTTTCCAAGGTTTTATGAACCCTTTGAATCACCCGAGAGTTGTAAATTTCCAAATTGCCTATTTCCTAATAATCGGTTTTGTGAACTGGTTCAATTTTCTCACTCGGTTAGACCGGTTCCTTTCCCGATTTTTGTTAGTTCAAAAGGGTGAGGTTTACATCCCGTCCCCACTCCAGTATCATGCGCTTGGTGCTACTACAAATTTTACACGGTCACCTAGTGCGACGAACTGCTGTTATACTCACCAGGTCATCCAGGGCCCTTAGGACGCATGACTACCCCTCTTGGGTGTCTTGATGGTCTCGTAATCACGGTGCATATACAATCAGTATATTCTTATCATGCCATATAATCTATGGTGCCACTAGTCTAACGGTCCCAACCTTCAACTCAACCTGCAACTATTTGTCTTGACTGGTCTGAAGACTTGTCATGTCGCACTGCCACTAGTTGACTGAATATGTTGGTCCTGTCTTGGTACCATGGCCAAAGAATTCATTTATTAAAGTTTTATGGCGCATATCTCATGTTTGTTTACGAGCTCCTGCTCGTGCCCATTGGCATATGGCTCACTTGTTCGAGATTTTCAAAATTGGGTATAATATTCCCCAAGTTCCAAAACCGAGGCTCCCAGCCTATAAGAACTATTCAAACTCCCGTCAAGAAGGTCTCCCAAATCATTTAAGCATTGG
This sequence comes from Trapa incisa, assembly GCA_030064435.1. Lineage (NCBI taxonomy): Eukaryota > Viridiplantae > Streptophyta > Magnoliopsida > Myrtales > Lythraceae > Trapa > Trapa incisa. Next base: position 16,279,757 of record CM057779.1, on the reverse strand, counting down.
CACACAGTGAGTGGAGAGCATTTTTGACAAAATATGATTTTAACTACCAATCATACCAACCGAGTATGAGGACATCTCTGCTCATAACCAATGAATTGGTTTTTCACTTCCTTTAAGAAAGTTTCAGCATACCAACCGGGTATGATCTACTTACAACTGATAAGTAGTTTTTCTGCGTGTTTTTCACCTCACTTATCTAAATTGTGATTTTTAAAATAGCACTAAATTGTGGGTTTTTCATTTCGAGGTACTTATTATCCTCAACCGGGTATGATATAAAATCCCACTCATAACTGGTAAGTGATTTATAACTTTAAGTTGTGCTCATCATACCAACCAAGTATGATGTTAGTAAGCTCACTCACCCGTTAATGCAATGAATTCCACTAGACCAGTTCTTTGTATTCACGCGAGTTTGTCCTTGCTAGCGTTCCTAGTACTTCATGTTCCTACACAATATGAACATCCATGTATAATATCCCTCAACCTAATACCCTTCATTCATTCTAAATGAATGAGAAAACCAAACTTTTATTTATTTGCAATTAGGTCACTAAAGTTATTTTTCTTTAACATTAAGTCCCAAATGTCGGTTTTTCATCAAATTGAGTCCCAATTTTTTTTAATTGTAAGTTTTATCCCAACTTTTCCAAAATTACCATTTTAACCTTACTTTACAAAAATGGTAAGTTTTACCCCAAAAATACTAAAATTCCTCAATTGGCCCTCTAACATTCTTATCATGCCCAATTGACCCTCAACTTTATAAAAATTCATCTTGGTCCTTCGAATTTTTGAAAATCCCCAAGTTTTCCCCCAATTTCAACTCTTTAACATAGCCAAATTTGATTTCATCAAATTGATCGATCAAACACATCTAATTTTTGAAAGTGAAGTTGAAATTGAGTTTCTACATCTTCATACGATTCTATAGCACTTTGTATCGTAAGTTTTAATGTTAGGACTATCTCAAATGAAGTTTCGTCGAAAAATAAACTATAGAGAGAGAAAGCTTCGATTGCTCACCGGTGAGGGCATGACGGTCTGAGCTTTCTATATGGGCAAGTAGCTCTCATCCTAAGGTTTATCCTAGAATCAAGAAATGCATCAATTGATGCTTAATTGAGTTAGAAATTCATCATCAAATTTATGTCGGTTCTCTCTCTAGCACCTGCCAGAAATTACGGAGGGGAGCTGAATTGGCTTACCTTTCAGTTCTAATTCGGTCATGGGAGGGCTGAGGAAGTGTTGGGAGGGCTTGATTTGGCCTGAGGAGGGCTCAAATTAGCTGATTTCATCTCGGTCGAAATAGGGTCAGAGCTGCTTCACTGTTCCATCATGCCGGCACTTCTCCGGTGACCGTCGGAGCAAACGGAGACTACAAATGTGTAGCTGACTTATCCCTGGTTCTAAAGAATTTGACCTTGCCTTCTTTCGCTCAGAAATGACCCTATATCAAAGCTCTGGTTCGAGCTTTTCCAGAAAACTAAGTAGCTAAGAGAGAGTGAGCTTTTCATGTGTGGAAAGGATGAATGGAGAGCGGGTCTTTATATAGAAGCTCGGGGACTTCTTGGTCATCCGATTGGTGAATTAAGGGCGGCCATTCATTGTCTGAAACTCCCTTTGTAGAGACTTTTCAATTTCGACAGCGCTGCACAATTTTCCGACAAGTGAACAGTGCTGTCATCTAAAGGAAGAACATGATACTATTCCTAACCGGACTAGACCGGTCCAAACCGAGTTCAAAGTTAAACTGGCTAGTTCACCCCCATTCTACTGAAGTTTTCAAATTTAAAATTTCTAAATTTATTTTCTATCCAATGGTGGCCTCAAATCTCAAATTTGAATTTTTTAATCCACCTAAAGAAATGAATTTAGAATCCAGTTCAATAGTGGTCCAAACCTGTCCAAATTGGTTCAATCCAGTTTGGATCCAGTTGACCTGAACTAGTTTGGTTTTCATCGCCAATTCATTCTTAAATCCATTTCCATGACTTTTGGGACTCTTTGCGTTACTCGGGATCCATAAATTTCCCGGTTTACCCTTTCTTTATTAGTTTCGGTTCATGAACCTACTCAGTTCATAAACTGGTTCAATCTAGTTAGATTCAATTCATCTAAACTGGTCTGGTTTTTCTCTTCCAATTTATCATAAGGTTTTTTTCTAAGATTTTATGAACCCCTTTGGATCACCTGGTAGTTGTAAATTTTCAAAATTGCCTGTTCCCAAATGATAGGGGTTTTGAACCGGTTCCGTTTTCTTACTCGGTTTGACAGGTTGTTTTCCCGGTTGTCCTTAACTAAAAAGGGCAGGGTTTACAACTCTCCCCTCCTTTTAGGAGTTTTATCCCCAAAACATAACCAATATATTACACGTCATGAATAATTTCCCTTAATATCAACTTGGGTGTTTTTTACATGCTAATACATTGATTGCTCTTTCGCTTAGTCCTCGTAATCATTCATCTAAGGAATTTCTTTTCATTTATCATGTTTACTCCTTTCATGGAGTTATAATGATGAGGCATATTTGGCTCATTAATCCAATTGTATATTCTTAGATTCGCATCTCCCTTTATTTAGGGTAAGGTTCTTCCTTTCGGGGTTCTTACTCAAGATTTCAGGATTGGGAGTTCCAAGGTGCCCAATTGTTCCTTTGTCTAGTTATTCTCTTCATCGATGAAACCCCCAGCTCGACGTTTTTTTGAGCATTACGTACATGTTTTCACAGGTTTCTGTGTTATTATTCTTTCATCCTTCATCCGTCATTGATTACAACTTCGGTCAAACTTATGTTTGACCTCGTTATGTTTACTAACTGAATCCTTCTTACTCGAGTTACATGTTTACTTGGGACTGTTGGTGCTTATGTGTCCCTTACAACATGACTAGTTCTGAACCTGTCTCTGTCCATTAAATTTCTACAACACCTCTTTTAGGGTTGTTTCCAACTTTCCAGCCTTCCAAGGACTGTATAATCTCATCCCTCCTTTCATCGGGTAGTATTCCTCAACTACTTTTACTATTATCAAATTATCCTTCGTATCTTGACCATATGTCTTACATAACCGTGTTGATTTTCCATACCCACTCATCCTTTCCCAACTTCTTTATTGGGTCTTTCTGGTGCCAATTATTTGGTTTCCTGATAATTTACCAACAAATTGGGATTCTTTCCATCTTAAGTCCTTGGCATTCTTTATTAAAGGATTTTTCCTTTTTCCTTAATCCACTTTTACTTACTAATAATCACTTCATGATTCTTCATTCTATAATAATCACTTTTGATCTATGTGTCGATTACTTTGCTTGGGAAGGTCCCTCCTTCCGGTTTTCGTTCACTACCATGTTCGTCATAATATTGATTTCTATCTTAGGAGTTACATGCTCAACCTCCTTATCATTCATTGTAGGGTTCTTTCTCCTTTTCTTTGTACCCCTATTTATGTTAGGGAATTTGCCCATATTGGATCCTTTTTTATCCACAACTTCTGTTTCATCCCTTATTCCTTACTGGAGATACTTTTGATTTTCGTTCTTATTCCGTACACTTCACACTATGCTCAACCGTCCACTCTTTAAGCTTCGTATGCGTGTGTGGACTATGATATGTCTTACCAATTGTGGTTATTCCTCCTTAACCACATCTTATTTGGAGGGTTCACTGGAAATCCCCATGATCAACCCACCACTCTCCCGATTTATTTAAGGGTTTCCCCTTATTATAGATTGTAAAGAGTAAGGCTGTCACAACCCAACCCAATTTGGTTGGATATCCGTGAACAACCCGCCGCTCTTTCTCGGCTCAAGAGGATTTTCCCCCTTCTTTTAACTCGAGAGGAGCTAGGTGAAATTTCAACCTTGTTCCCTGGAAGATATATATCAAATAAAATGCAAGCTTAAGGAAAAATTAAGCATACCTGATAAAGGGTAAGGCTCGGTATTACTTCTAGTCATATTCCCTTTTTCCTGAAAAGGGGTAGAAAAGAGCGGTGAGTTTCTACAACTTAGTGAATGGGTTTTTCAAATGTCTACTTTTAACTCTTAATAAAAATATTTATATTGGAGTGTGCCAAACTCCTCACTTTTCAAAAAAAATCATTTCATTTAAAATCTTGGGTTTTTCCACATTTCTTCTTATCACAGTGTGTCATCACCCAACACACATGCTTCATCATGTAGATTACACACATTCGGAGGCCAACACGACTGTCGGACCCACTTGTGGTTTCGTAGCGACTCTACCAGCCACTCGGATAGAAGTACGTTCACTTCTACCCTAAGAATGAGTCGATGTTCGCGATCCGACTCTCATTCCCGGAATAGATTCTTCATGTCCATATGAAGACTGAGACCTCATCATGTCCCCACCCCAATCTGATGCACTTGGTGCTACTCCAAATTTTGCACGGTCATCTGGAACAACGAACTGCTCTTATACTCACCGGGTCGTCCAGGGCCCTTAGGATGCATCAATACCCCTCATGGGCATCTTGATGATCCTGTACTCATAGTGCATGCACAAATAATGTTTTCTTAATATACCATGTAATCTATGGTGTCATTAGTCCAACGGTCCTAACTTTAAACTCAACCTACATTTGTTTGTCTTGACTGGTCAGGAGACCGGTCATGCCGCATTGTTGCTAGTTGACTAAGGATGTCGGACCAGCCTTGGTACCATGACCATACAATTCTCTTATTAAAGATTTATGGCATCTATATTATGTTCATTTATGAGCTCCTGCTCGTGCCCATTGGCCTAGACCCCACTGTTCAAGATTTTCAAAAAAATCGGGCATATTAGCTGCCAAGTTCCAAAAACCGAGGCCCCTAGGCCTATAAGAGCTATTCGAGCTCCCGTCAAGAAGGTTTCCCAAATTGTTTAAGCATTGGCACACAATTAGGGGAGAACACTTTCGACAAAAATATATTTTCTCTGTCCATTATACCGATCTGATATAAGGACATCTCTGTTCATAATAGATGAACGGGTTTTCAACTTCCTACGAGGAAGTTTCATCATACCAACTGGGTATGATCTACTTACAACCGGTAAGTAGTTTTTCCGCATAATTTTCACAGTACAACTATAAGTTGTGATGTTTAAAATACCTTATAGTAATGGGTTTTTATTTTGATGTGCTAATCATCCCCAACCGCATATGATATAAAATCCTACTCACCCGATCATGCAGTGAAATTCCACTTAGTCGAGTTTCATCCCTTACACGCTGGACCTCAATTGGCGTTCTCGATGTCTCATTCTCCTACACGAAATTAACATGGTTGTTCATTATTCATTGGCCTAATTGCTCTCATTCGTTCCAATGAATAAGAAAGCCCAACTTTATATATATTTGTAATTAGGTCGCTAAAGTTAATTTTCTTTAACTTTAAGTCCCTATTGCCGGGTTTTTCCTTAAATTGAGTTCTGAAACTTTTAAAGTTTATCTTAGAACCTTAATTAATTAAATTAGGCAAAAAGGGTTTTAAATTCCCAAATTTTCAATTTGGTCCCACAATTTTGCCAAAATTACCATTTCGCCCTTCCTTTACAAAAATGGTGAATTTTGAGCCAAAAATTCTAAAATTTCCCAATTGGCCCTTAATATTCTTATCATGACCAATTTACCCTCAATTTTAGAAAATTACATTTTGGTCCTTCGAATTTTCGAAAATCCCCAAATTTCCCCAATTTTTCCCTCAATTTCAACTTTTTAACACATCCAAATTTGATTTCATCAAATTGACCGATCAAACACGTCTACTCATCTAAATTGAAGTTGAATTTGAGTTTCTACATGTTCATATGATACTAATGAACTTTGAATCGACGGTTTTCACGTTGAAACGACCTCAAACAGAGCTTCATCGGAAAACAGAATGTAGAGAGAGAGAGCTTCGATTTCTCATCGGCAGGGACACGACGGTTCGAGCTTTCTATCTAGGCAGGTCTTCCTAGGATCAAGAATGACATCAATTGATGTCAAATTGTATTAGAATTTCATCATTGAAATTCAATTGACTATCTCTCTAACATTGATAAAAAATTGTAAGGAGGAGCTGAATTTGCTTACCTTTCGGTCCTAATTCGGCCGTGGAGGGGCTGAGGAGGTGTTAGGAAAGCTTGGTTTGGCTTGAGGAGGGCTCAAATTGGCCGATTTCAACTCGATCAAACTTGGGCAGCTTCGGTCCGCCATAGCTACTTCACTGTTCAATCACGCCGACGCTTCTCTAGCGACTCTCGGAACAAACGGATACTACCACCGTGTAGCTGACGTCTCCCCAGTTCTAATGAACCTGACTTCACCTTCTTTGGCTCAGAATTAACCTTCTATCAGAGCTCTGGTTTGTGGTTCATCAGAAAACTAAGCAACTATGAGAGAGTGAGCTTTTCAGGTGCGGAGAGTACGAACGGAGAGGTGCTCTTTTTATAGGGAGCTCGGCACCCGTTGGCCGTCCTTTTGGCATCTCTATGATAGGCATTGAAGACCTGAAATCGAATGGAAACATTTATTTTTCATCGGCACTGCTATGATTTTTCGGCGAGTGAACAGTGTTGTCATCCTGAGGAAGAAGATGACACTATTCTGAACCGGACCGGACTGGTCCGAATCGGGTTCAAAGTTTAAACCGACCGGTTCACCCCCTCATTTGATCGAGTTTTTCAAATCTAAAAATTTTTAAATTCATCTAAATTCATTCTCTATCCAATGGTGGTCTTAAATCTCCAATTTAATTTATTTAAGCAACCTAGAAAAATGAATTTAGGATTCGGTTCAATAGTGATTCAAACTGGTCCGAACTGGTTCGTATCCAGTTCACTTGAACCGATTTAGTTTTCATCCCCAATTCCTTCACAAGTCCATTTACACATCCTTTGTGATTCCTTGGGTCACTTAGGGTCCATAAAATTCCCGGTTTACCACCTCTTAATCGATTTCGGTTCATAAATTGGCTCGGTTCTTAAACCAGTTTAATCCGGTTCGGATCTGGTTCACCTGAACCGATCTGGTTTTTCTCTCCCACATTGTTCTAAGGTTCCAGCCCAAGGATTATAAATCACAAGGAATCCATAAGCTTCTTGGTTAACTCATTCTCCATCGGTTCAGGTTCATGAATCAACTTGGTTCATAAACTAGTTCTATCCAGTTCGGACCCGGTTCTCTTGAACCTTTATTTTGTCCTAGGGTCCTTTTCCTAAGTTTATGAGCCTTTTTGAGTCACATGGGAGTTGGAATTTTTCAAATTTTCTTATCCCCTAATGATCGGGCTTGTAGACCAATTCGGTTTAATGATTCAAATTTACCGGTTCTTTCCCCGATTTTCTCATTACTAAAGGACGGGGTTTACAACTTTCCCCTCCTTTTAAGAGTTTTGTCCCCAAAACAATTACACATTAAATAACTGAGGATAACTATCCTTCATCATCGACTCGATTTCCCATGTCTATTCTTGCACGGGTCCGTTCTACCACAACACCTTAACCATAGGAATTTTCTTGTTCCTCAAATTCTTGTCGCTCTAGTCGATAATTTGTACCGGCTCTGTCTGGTAAGTCAGATTCTCTTCCAGTTCCATTGGAGGTTGGTCTAGTACATGACTAGGATCAGGCTGATATTTCTAAAGTACTAAAATGTGGAATACGTCTTGTATTCTCTGTAGATTAGGAGGCAGTTCTAATTTATAAGCTATTAGTTCTATCTTTGAATAATGGGATATGGACTGATATATTTGGGTTTCAACTTTCCTCTTTGCTGAAACCTAAGTATTCCTCTTCATGGAGATACATTGAGGAATACCTGATCACTCACTTCGAACTCCAGATCTTTCCTTCGATTATCTGCATAACTCTTTTGCCTGTCCTGTGCAATTTTAAGACGACTCCGTATTAATTTTATCTTCTCTATGGCATCCTCTTTTATCTGCATAACTCTTTTGTCTTTTCTAACTTTCTTTCCCCCACTTTCTCCCAAAATAAAGGGATACGACAAGGTTGTCCATAAAGGGCTTCATAGGGAGCCATCTTGATATTGGCTTGATAACTATTATTATATGCAAATTCCATCAGGCATAAGTATTCCTCCCACCTTTTGTTCATGGTGAGCACACATGCTCTTAGCATGTCTTCCAAGGTTTGGATGGTTCCTTCAGACTGTCCCTTTGTCTGAGGGTGGAATTCCATACTCATATGGAGCTTGGTTCCCATGGCTTTTTGCAGACTCAACCAAAACCTAGATGTAAATCTCATATCTCTATCCGATACCATACTCACTGGGACACCATGGAATCTGATCATTTCCTTCATGTATAGGACGACCAGCTGTTCTACTGTGTCCATCACTTTTATAGGGAGGAAATGGGCTGATTTGGTTAACCTATCCACTATTACCCAAATTTTATCTCAACCCTTTTTGGTCACCAGTAGGCCTGTAACGAAGTCCATGGTGATATGCTCCCATTTCCACTCTAGAATTGGTAAGGCTTATAGTAGTTCTGATGGTTTCTAATGCTCTGCTTTTATCTATTGGTAGGACAAGCATCGGGCTACTTATTATGCAATGTTCCTCTTCGTACCCTTCCACCAGCATCCTTGTTTGAGGGTGCGGTACATCTTAGTACACTCTCATCTGACCATTCTTTAGGCTCCATTAAGTGAGCATGGACCACAACCCATCCTGATGTCAGTGGTTGTTTTCCTGAATAGATTTCTTAATTGAGGGCTTACTTCTCCCAGATTCCTCCTATATTCTTTCTTTTACTCTCTTATTCTTGTAGTCCACCCACTCTTATTCGTTACGGCATTCTTTGATGCTACCATGCTATTTATCCATCCCTTTGGTTTAATTTACCTTAGGACCTCATGAGTACTTTTCCATGGTATTCGATCTTTCCATCTCAACCAGCATTTCATTTGTGAGCTTATCATTCTTTCCATTTCGGTTGGGTCCATTCCCTCTAAATTGGGATACGCATGTCTTTCTAGGGCTTCCTTCCTTGGTAGGATTCTTTCCCTTCCTCCTGACATTCTCATTTGCTCTAGGGGATTTCTACCCTTAAATGACATCCCTTGATGTCATCTTCTCCTATTTACCTTGACTCCTCAAATCTTGCAAGCACATCTTTTATACTCTATTTGCATCCTCATTCATACCCAGTACCTGTCTTTTTCTTTAGGGAGCGTACAAATCTTCCTTGTTTCAAGATTTCTTGACCATATTATGAGAGGCTTGCCTATCCCTTTCTTGGCTTGAGTTTAGTCGTTAATTGATCTTTGGTCCTTTTAAGAGTTTTCTTTCATCCTTCCTTTTTCCCGAGTAATTGGCCTTTCCGCCACTCTCTTCTCAATTGTTGTAATAGGATATGTAATTTGTCTTTACTTATGTCGTCTTAGTTCGATACTCATAATTTTAAGCCTCTGCTACCACATTAGCCTTTTCGGGTGGTATTTTATTGCAAGATCATAATCCTTCACCATTTTCAGTCGTCTACCCTTACGGGGTTAAATTCATATTTTGTTAGGAAGTACTTATAGCTCTTATGATCTTTGTGTATCTTTAGGGGCACCATATCATTAGGGCCAACATTATCACAACTAATTCTAAGTCATGAGTCAGGTAATTTCTTTCTTCGATGAGCTTTCCATTCTCCTTCCCTCTATATTTCCTTCTAATTCTACCATTGAGCTCCTTAAATTTTGAGCTTATTCTTGATCTTTGCATCTAGAATTATCTTCAGTTGACCTTGCATTATTTCCACTCGCTTCCATATTCACCTACTCCCTTGAGGTGGGTCTCTTATCCTTATCGTTTTCAAAGCTTTGTACCTTTATATCCCTAGTGTTTCCCTCTTTATGTTGGTTGGGCTGTATTCTCTCACTATTCCCCATCTCCGGTTAGACTTCGCTTACTCCTCCAAATCGTTTGATCCAATTAAGTTATTTCTTTACATAATATTCCTTTGACATTCCTAATTCGAGTTTTCCAGGCCTTCTTGTAGTGGATCATGCTCAACCTCCTAATACTCTTACCTGACAGCTCGAACTTTCCGGTGTTTGATCACCTTATTCTTTGGAAAATTCTCTCCTATCTGGTAGACTTGGTACGCTTCATCTACTCTTATTTTTCTTCGACTCACACTTTACCTTACATATGTTTCTTATCTTCTTAAATTTCTAAGGAATTTGTTAAACTTGGGGCTTCCTGTTGTTGCACTTTCTCTTCATCTTTGCCAAGTGAATTCTTAATATCTTTTTTCTATCAATCAGCTTCTATTCTTGTGGTCATACTTCTTCTTACGTCTCTCAAAAGTTATGTGTTCTTGAACGGTTGCTCCTCCAACTCCATTTTCCTTTCCTTAGGATCTCCACCAGATGAATTTCTCTTTTTTTTTGTAAGTCCTAAAGTTTGAGTTTAACTATCCATAAGCCATTCTTCCTTAGGAGGATTTTCTTCTCTTAAACTTTTATCTACTTAGATTTTTCTCAAGGAACTCAGGAGTTTTAATAAACTTCTAATTCACTCGGGAAATATTCTCTTGCCAAAATTTGGCTTATTACATGACATATCTACCCCTAATCCCTTGGGGTCATAGGACTAGAGTTAACCCTAAAACTATTATGAGACTCTTGGTTGGAAGGCTCTAAGTAAATGATTGGGCTCAATTCGTGCTCCTCAATAGGACGAATTTCATGTGTGGCCTCCAACTCGTACCTCCTTCGTACTTCCACCTTGCACTCATATGTTCATTTCATCCATCGAGATGGATTGAACTCAGGTTAAGTGGGTGGAGGTACTTGGTGGACCTTCATGAAGGTGGCATAAGCATCCCAATGATTATCCCCGACCTCCTTCTTGGTGGGGTTCCTCTTCTGTGGTTGTGGTATTGGAGGGGTTGGACTTCCAGGAGGTGGTGATGATTCCTCTTGTCTGGGAGGAGGGTATATGATGCCTTCTGGTTCTAGTAAGGCTCCAACTAGTCTCCAGTAGTCCTCCACCATGTCTTTGGGTTCTCATTTTTCACCCCTTAGGAACCTCTGAACGGCTTCTCCCTTGGGTTGGATGTCTTTTTCATGCTTATAGGGGAAGGACTAGATTTTCTTGTGAATTTCCTAGGGATTCTCATTCCTACAAGATAGTTTAGAGTTGGATTAATATTAGGGCATATTATTGATAATGTTTCAAGGGAACTAGGCTTTGATACCACTCTAGTTGTTATGCCCCAACCCGGTTTGGTTGGATCCCCATGAGCAACCTGCTGCACTTTCTCAATACAAGAGGAGTTTTCCCCTTCTTTTAACTCGAGAGGAGCCAGGCAAAATTTCAACCTTGTTCCCTGTAATACATATATCAAATAAAATGCAAGTTTAAGGAAAAAAATAAGCATACTTGATAAAGGATGAGGCTCAATGTTACTTCTAGTAATATTCTCTTTTTCCTGAAAAAGGGTAGAAAAGAGGGCTGAGATTCTACAACTCAGTGAATGGGTTTTTCAAAAGTCTACTTTTAACTATTAAGAAAAACAAAACTCCTCACTTTTCAAAAAAATCATTTCATTTAAAATCTCAGGTTTTTCCACATTTCTTCTTATCATGGTATGTCATCACCCAACACACATCCTTCATTATGAAGGTTATACACATGCGTAGGCCAGCACGACTGCTGGACCCACTTGTGGCTTCGGAGCGACTTTACCGACCACCCGGATAGAAGTACGTCCACTTCTACCCCTGAGAATGAGTGGATGTTCGCGACATCCAATTAATGAGAAAACCCAACTTTATATATATTTACAATTAGGTCCCTAAAGTTATTTTTCTTTAACTTTAAGTCCCTATTGTCGGGTTTTTCCTCAAATTGAGTTCTGAAACTTTTAAATTTTATCTTAGTACCTCAATTTATTAAATTCCACAAAGAGGGGTTTAAATTTCCAAATTTTCAATTTGGTCCCTCAATTTTCCCAAAATTACCATTTTGCCCTTCCTTTACAAAAATGGTGAATTTTGAGCCAAAAATTCTAAAATTTCTCAATTAGCCCTTTAATATTATTATCATGACCAATTTACCCACAATTTTAGAAAATTACATTTTAGTCCTGCAAATTTTCGAAAATCCCCAAATTTCCCCAATTTCAACTATTTAACACAGTCGAATATGATTTCATCAAATTGACCGATCAAACACCTCTATTCATTGAAATTGAGTTTCTACATGTTCATACGTTTCTAAGGAACTTTGAATCATAGGTTTTCATGCAGGAACGAACTCAATTGTAGCTTCGTCGGAAAACAGACTATAGAGAGAGAAAGCTTCGATTTCTCACCGGTGGGGGCGCGGCAGTCCGAGCTTTCTATTTGGGCAGGTAGCTCTCCTCCAGAGTTTCTTCCTAGGATCATGAATGACATTAATTGATGTTGAATTGGATTAGAATTTCGTCATGAAATTTGGCTGACTCTCTCTCTAACATTGATCGGAAATTTTAAAGGGGAGCCGAATTGGCTTACCTTTCGGTCCTAATTCGGCCATGGAAGTGCTGTGGAGGTGTTTGGAGAGCTTGGTTTGGCCTAAGGAGGGCTCGAATTGGCCGATTTCAACCCGGCCAAAATAGGGTAGCTTCAGTCCGTCAAAGCTACTTCACTATTCGATCACGCCGGCGGTTCTCCGGCAACTCTTGGAACAAACGGATGCCACCACCGTATAGCTGACGTCTCCCCAATTCTAATGAACCCAAATTCACCTTCTTTGGCTTAGAATTAACCCTATATCAGAGCTATGGTTTGTGCTTCACCGAAAAACTAAGCTACTTTGAGAGAGTGAGCTTTTCAGCTGTGGAGAGGATGAATGGAGAGGGGCTCTTTATATAGGGAGCTCGAGACCCGTTGGCCGTCCATTTGGCATCTTTATGATAGGCATTACAGACCTGAAATGTACCAAAAAGAAATGTTTCTTTTTTGCCAACGCTGCTTCAATTTTTCAGCGAGTGAACAGTGTTATCATCCTGAGGAAGAAGATGACACTATTTTGAACCGGACCAGACCGGTCCGAACTAGGTTCAAAGCTTAAACCGGCCAATTCACCCCTCATTCAACCAAGTTTTTCAAATCTCAAAATTTCTAAATTCATTCTCTATCCAATGGTGGCCTTAAATCTCCAATTGGAATTGTTTAAGCCACCTAGAAAATTGAATTTATGATTCGGTTCTATAGTGATTTAAACCGGTATGAACCGGTTCGTATCCGGTTCACCTGGACTAGTTTAGTTTTCATCCCCAATTCCTTCACAAGTCCATTTTCATGTCCTTTGAGACTCCTTGGGTCACTTAGGGTCCATAAAATTCCCAGTTTACCACCTCTTAATCGATTTCGGTTCATAAATCGACTCGGTTCTTAAACCGGTTTAATCCAGTTCGGGTCTGATTCACCCGAACCGATCTGGTTTTTCTCTCCCACATTATTCTAAGGTTCCAGCCCAAAGATTATAAATCACAAGGATTCCATAAGCTTCTTGGTTAATGCATTCTCTATCGGCTCCGATTCATGAATCAACTTGGGTTATAAACCGGTTCTATCCAGTTCGGACCCGGTTCTCTTGAACTGCTTCAATCTTTCCTCTTTATTTTGTCCTAGGGTCCTCCTAAGTTTATGAACCTTTTTTTAGTGAAATGGGAGTTAGAATTTTTTCAATTTTGCTCATACCCTAATGATCAACTCGATTTAAAGATTCAAATTTACTAGTTCTTTCCCCCGTTTTCTCATTACTAAATGACAGGGTTTACAAAGGCGTGTTTTAAATCTGCACTTTTTCCTAGAATAACAGAAATCAAAACTGAATAATATTTTAAATTTATCATAACTATTTCACAGGCATCTTAATTGATTATCTTTAAGAGTAGGCTTTCTAGAATTTCCTGAAAGGGATGTAAGGGAGGGGGTGAGTACAACTACTCCCTGAATGAGTTTTCAAAGCTTTTAACTTTTAGGAAAAAGATTTGTATTGGAGTGTGCCAAACTCCTTTCTTTCCAAAAATCCTTTCATTTCAATTCTCGGTTTTTACCACCATTTCTTATTAATCACGATGTTTCATCATCCAACACACGTGCTTCAACATGAAGGTCAAACACACATTCGCAGGCCAGTACGTCCACTGAACCCACTTGTGGCGTCGGAGCGACTTTACCGGCCACTTAGATTGAATCACGTCCACTTCTACCTTGAGAATGAGTGGATGTACGCAACATTCGACCCTTAATCCTGAAATCAATTCTCCATGTACGTATGAGGATAGAGACCTCATCCCGTCCACACCCCAGTCTTGGGATACCTTCTTCCCGGGAGTGGATGTACGCAACAGCCGACCCTCAATCCCGAAATCAATTCTCCATGTACGTATGAGGATAGAGAACTCATCCCAAATCATTTAAACCAAACTTTTATTTATTTGCAATTAGGTCCCTAAAGTTATTTTTCTTTAACTCTAAGTCCCAAATGCCGGTTTTTCATTAAATTGAGTCCCAATTTTTTTTTAATTTCCCTTGGGACCTCGATTTATTCAATTTCACAAAAAGGGGTTTAATTTTCCAAATTTCCAATTTGGTCCCCTAACATTTCCAAAATTACCATTTTACCCTTCCTTTACAAAAAGGGTAAGTTTTACCCCAAAAATTCTAAAATTCCTCAATATGCCCTCTAACATTCTTATTATGCCCAATTGACCCTCAATTATATAAAATTGCATCTTGGTCCTTTGAATTTTCAATAATCCCCAATTTTTCCCGCAATTTCAACACTTTAACACAGTTGAATTTGATTTAATCAAATTGACCGACCAAACATATCTAATTGTTGAAATTGAAGTTGAAATTCAGTTTCTATATCCCCATACGATTCTATAGCACTTTGAATCATAAGTTTTAATGTTGGAACAAGCTCAAACGAAACTTCGCTGGAAAGTAGACTATAGAGAGAGAAAGCTTTGGTTGCTTACCGGTGAGGGCACGACTGTAAAACCTGCATTTTTTTTAGTTAAGGAAAACCGGGAAAAGAACCGGTCAAACCGAATAAGAAAAACCAAGCCGGTTTACATTTGGGAATAAGCAATATGGAAATTTACAACTTTCGGGTGATCCAAAGGGTTCATTAAACCTTGGAAAAGAAACTTAAGATAAATTAGAAAATAAAAACCAAAGTGGTTTAGGTGAACTACATTTCATAAGAACTTTAAAGTTAAGTGTGCTTGCCTCAAAGTAGTGTGAGGATGGGTGACCTCCTAGGAAGTATGATTTTTTTATAACCGGTCGAAAATTTTATGCGAAAGTACAGCTTATCATAAATAGCCATAAATTAATATATATTTAATTATTATAATTAATACCAATAATTTAATACCTAAATTAAATTATTGGAATTAATACAAATAACTTAATACCAAAATTAAATTATTGAAATTAATACAAAATTTAATTATTAGAATTAATACCAATAATTTATGGCAATATTAATACTAGTAATAAATCTCGCCCATTTAATACACGGGTTTTACGCCTATATAAAGAGGTCATCCCCATTTCATTCTCCTCACACCTTAACACTTCTCTCTCTCTCCCTACTACTCCATTTCCCGGTGAAGCTCGAACTAGAGTTTTGACTTGAACAAAGGTCGGGCTCTTTAGAAACAGGGAGAAAACAGCTATCTGGTAGCAAACTCCAGTCAATCCGAGAATCGTTGGAAAAGCGCCGGCGTGATGGAATAGTGAAGTAGCTCCAGCGGACTGAAGCTACCCTATTTTGGTCAAGCTGAAATCAGCCATTTCAAGCCCTCCTTAGGCCGAACCAAGCCTTTCCAACACTTCCCCAGTCCTTCCTCGACCGAATTAGGACCAAAAGGTAAGCCAATTCGGTTTCCCTTTACAATTTTAGATCGTTGTTAGGGAGAGAGTCGACTGAATCTCAATGAAGAAATTCTAATCCAATTCGACATCAATTGATGTCATCCTTGATCCTAGGAAGAACCTCTGGAGAAGAGCTATCTGCCTAGATTTGAAAGCTCCACCACCACGCCCTCACCGGAGAACGAAACATCGGGAAAGCCAGTCGAGGTCTAGCTTGCTAAGGACAGAACCCGACTAAGTGGAATTTCACTGCACTATCGGGTGAGTGGGTTTACTAACATCATACCCGGTTGGGATGATGAGCACAACTTAAAATTTAAAACCACTTACCGGTTGTGAGTGGGTTATTCAGATCATACCCGGTTAGTATGATGAGACTTCCTCGAAGGAAGTTGAAAACCCGTTCATCGGTTATGAACGGAGATGTCCTTATACCAATTGGTATAATGGACAGTGAAAAACTATTTTGTCGAAAGTGTTCTCCCCTGACTGTGTGCCAATGCTTAAACTATTTGGGAGACCTTCTCGACGGGAGCTCAAATAGCTCTGATAGGCCAAGGGCCTCGGTTTTGGAACTTGGGGGCTAAATGCCCGATTTTGAAAATCTCGTACAGTGGGCCCAAGGCCAGTTGGCACGAGTAGGAGCTCGTAAACGAATATGATATATGTGCCATAAAACTTAATAAGTGAATTGTTTGGCCATGGTACCAAGATGGGACCGACATGCTCAGTCAACTAGCGGCAGTGCGACATGACAGGTCTACGGACTAGTCAAGACAAACAGCTGCGGGTTGAGTTGAGAGTCGGGGCCGTTGGACTAGTGGCACCACAGATTACATGGCAATATAAGAAAATTTTGTTTGTGCATGCACTGTGAGTACGACATCATCAAGACGCCCATGAGGGGTAGTGATGCGTCCTAAGGGCACTAGACGACCTGGTGGCTATAAGGGCAGTTCGTCGTTCCAGGTGTCTGTGCGAAATTTGGAGTAGCACCATGCGCATGAGACCGGGGCGGGGACAGGATGAGGTCTCTGTCCTCATACAGACACGAAGAAGTGATTTCGGGATTGTGGGTCGGATGTTTCGTACATCCACTCATTCCCAGGGTAGAAGTGGTCGTACTTCTATCCGAGTGGCAGGAAAAGTCGCTCCGAAGCCACTAGCGGGTTCAGTAGTGATACTGACTTGCCAATGTGTGTAACCTTCATTATGAAGGATGTGTGTTGGGTGATGACACATCGATAACTAAGAAATAATGGAAAAAGATGAATTTTTAAATGAAATGATTTTTTTTTTTGAAAACAAAGGAGTCTGGCACACTCCATATAAATGTTTTTCTTGAAAGTTAAAAGATTTGAATCCCATTCACTGAGTAGTTGTACTCACCCCCTCCCTTATACCTCTTTCAAGAAGTCCCGGAAAGCCGAACCTTAAAGGACTTGCGCAATTAAACGCTTGCAAGATTGGTACAACTAATTTAAATTACTATGCAGTTTTGATTTATGATATTCCTGGAAAAAGGTGCAGGTTAACGCCTTACTCTTTACGATTTATAATATAAGGGAAAACCCTTTAGTAAATCGGGAGAGTGGCGGGTTGATCACGGGGATCCGACCAAACCGGGTCGGGGCGTGACAACGACGGTCTGAGCTTTCTATATGGGCAGGTAGCTCTCGTCATGAGGTTCATCCTAGAATCAACAATTGCATCAATTGATGCTGAATTGAGTTAGAATTTCATCATCAAAATTATGTCAGTTTTCTCTCTGACGAAAATTGCACAGGGGAGTCAAATTGGCTTACCTTTCAGTCCTAATTCAGCCATGGAAGGGCTGAAGAAGTGTTGGGAGGGCTTGGTTTGTCTGAGGAGGGCTTGAATTGGCCGATTTCAGCTCGGTCGAAATAAGGCAGCTTCGGTCCGTAGGAGCTGCTTCACTGTTCCATCATGTCGGTGCTTCTCTGGTGACCCTCAGAGCAAACGGAGACTACAGGAGTGTAGCTGGCTTCTCCCCAGTTCTAAAGAACCTGACCTCACTTTCATTGGCTAAAAAATGGGCCTATATTTGAGCTCTGGTTTGAGCTTTGCCAGAAAACTAAGCAACTTAGAGAGAGTGAGCTTTTCAAGTGTGGAGAGGATGAATGGAGAGAGGGCTTTTATAAAGGAAGCTCGTGGACTTCTTGGTTGTTCGATTGGTACCTTAATGGTGGTGATTCATTGTCTGACACTCCCTGGCTGGAGACTTTTCCGCTTCACCGGTGCTGCACATTTTTTTTACAAGTGAATAATGTTGTCATCTGAAGGAAGAAGATGACACTGTTCCAAACCGAACCGGACCAGTCCTAACCGGGTTCAAAGCTTAAACAGTCCGGTTCACCCTCCCCCCCCCCCCTCCCATTCGACCGAATTTTTCAAATCTAAAAATTTCAATATTTATCTAAATTCATTTTCTATCCAATGGTGGCCTCAAATCTCAAATTTTTTTAAGCCACCTAGAAAAATGAATTTAGAATCTAGTTCAATAGTGGTTCAAACTGGTCCAAACTGGTTTCGTTTTCATCGCCAATTCATTCTCATGTCCATTTCAATGACTTTTTGGACTCTTTGGGTCACTCGGGATCCATAAATTTCCCAGTTTACCCTTTATCGGTTCCGGTTCATGAACCTACTCGATTCATAAATTAATTCAATCTAGTTGGATCTGGTTCATCTAAACCGGTCTGGTTTTTCTCTTCCAATTTGTCCTAAGGTTCTTTTCAAAGGTTTTTTGAAACCCTTTGGATCACCTAAGAGTTGTAAATTTCCAAAATTGCCCTTTTCCAAATGATTAGGTTTGTGAACCAGTTCGGTTTTCTTACTCAATTTGACCGGTTCTTTTCCTGGTTGTCCTTAACTAAAAAGGGCGGGGTTTACACTGGCAGTACTAAGATGTACCACACCCTCAAACAAGGCTATTGGTGGAAAGGTATGAAGAGAGACATTGCAAAATATGTAGCCTGATGCTTGTCTTGTCAACAAATAAAGGCGGAGCACCAAAAACCGTCAGGGCTGTTGCAGCCCCTACCAATTCTGGAATGGAAATGGGAGCACATCACCATGGACTTTTTCACAAGACGACTTATGACAAGAAAGGGTCGAGATGCAATCTAGGTCATCATGGATAGATTGACCAAATCAGCTCATTTTCTTCCTATAAGAGTGATGGATACAGTGGAACAACTAGCCATCTTATACATAAGGGAGATAGTGAGACTCCATGGTGTTCTGGTGAGTATAGTATTAGATAGAGATCCAAGATTTACTTCAAGGTTCTAGCCAAGCTTACAAAGTGCTATGGGAACCAAGCTGCACATGAGCACATCATTTCATCCTTAGAGAGATGGGCAGTCTGAGTGAACCATTCAAACCTTGGAGGACATGCTGAGAGCATGTGTACTCACAATGAACAAAGGCTGGGAAGAATAATTGTGACTAATGGAATTTGCTTACAATAATAGCTATCAGGCTAGTATTCAGATGGCTTCCTATGAAGCCCTTTATGGATGACCATGTTGTACCCGAGAAGTGGAGGAAAGAAGGTAGGAAAGGGCAGAACTAATCGATGATGTCACCAAGAAGATAAAACTAGTCAAGAGTTGCCTTAAGACCGCACAGGACATGCAAGAGTTATCTGGATAATCGAAGGAAATATCAAGAGTTTGAGGTGGGAGATCAAGTATTTCGCAAAGTGTCTCTATGGAGGGGAATACTTAGGTTTTAGCAAAGAAGAAAGTTGAAATCAAGGTATATTGTTCAATATCCCATCATTCAAAAGATAGGATTGGTGGGCTATAAATTGGAACTACATCCAGACCAACAAAGAATACACGATGTATTCCATATCTTTGTGCTTTAGAAGTATCAGCCTGATCCTAGCCATGTATTAGACCGACCTCCACTAGAACTGGAAGAGAACATGACCTATCAAATAGAACTGATACAAATCATCGATTGGAGGCATAAGAACTTATGGAACAACAAGATTCCTATAGTCAAGGTTCTGTGGTAGAACGAACCCATGCATGAAGAGACATGAAAAATGGAAAGTGTGATGAGGGATAATTACATTCAATTATTTAACATGTAACTGTTTTAGGGACATAACCCCTAAAAGGAGGGGAGAGTTGTAAATCCTGTCCATTGATAATAAGAAAATCGGGGAAAGAACCGGTTATTTCCAAAGAGAAAATCGAGTCGGTTTACAAACCAGAACCAATAGAGAAAGGGCAAACCGGAAAATTTATGGATCCCGAGTGACCCAAAGAGTCACAAAAGTCATGAAAAATAACTTTAGGATGAGTTGGAGATGAAAACAAAACCGGCTCAGGTGAACCAGATCGATACTAGATTGAACTAGTTTGTACCAGTTTGAACCACTATTGAACTGGATGCTAAATTCATTTTTCTAGGTGCCTTAGAAAATTAAAATTGGAGAATTGAGGCCACCATTGGATAGAGAATGAATTTAGAAATTTTTAATTTTGAAAAACTCGGTCTAATCACACCTGAACCGGCCGGTTTAAACTTTGAACCCGGTTCAGACCGGACCGGTCCGGTTCGGAACAGTGTCATCTCCTTCCTTCAGATGACAACACTATTCACTTACCAGAAAATCGAGCAGTGCTGGGAAGATGAAAAGTCTCCTGTCAGGGAGTTTTAGGCAATGAATGAATGACATTAAGGCACCAATCGGATGGCTAAGAAGTCCTTAAGCTTTCTATATAAAGAGACCCTTCTCATTCATCCTCCTCACACCTGAAAACTCCATTCTCTCTCAATTGCTCCATTTTCTAGTGAAGCTCAAACTAGAGCGCCTCTAATCTCCATTGGCTCTGAGGGTTGCTGGTAAGCCAATTTAGCTCCCCTCTATAATTTTTGACTAGTGCTAGAGAGAGAACCGGTAGAATTTCAATGATAAAATTCTCACTCAATTTGGCATCAATTGAGGCAATTTTTTTTATCCTAGGAGTAATCTCAAGATAAGAGCTATCTGCCTAGATTAAAAGCTCCGACTGCCCCGCCCCCAACGGTAAGCTTTCGAAGCTTTCTTTATCTAAATCCAATTTTTTGGCGAAGCTCCGTTTGAGCTCATTCCGGCTTCAAATTGTGCGATTCAAAGTTCAATTGAATCATATGAAGGTGTTGGAACTCCAATCTAACTTCAATTTCAATAATTAAACTTCTTTCATTGATCAATTTAATGCAATCAAATTTGGCTGAGTTAGAAGGTTGAAATTGAGGGAAACTTTGGTGGAAATATGGGAATTTTAAATTTTTGAGGGACTAAAGTGGAATTTCATAAAATTGAGGGCCAATTGGGCATGATAAAGATGTAGGAATGAATTGGACAAATTTTGGAATTTTTTGGACAAAACATACCATTTTATGCAAAGTAGGGGCAAGATGGTAATTTTGGAAAAATTAGGGACCAAATTAGAAATTTGGGAAATTTGAACCCTTTTTTGTGATTTTGAATAAATTGGGGTCCTAAGGTGAATTTTAGAGTGTTGGGACTCAATTTGGGGGAAAACTGGCATTAGGGACTTTAAGTTAAAGAAAATACCTTTAGGGACCTAATTTCAAATAAATGAAAAGTTTGGTTTCTCTTTCATTTGTGATGAGTGAAGCCAATTAGGCCAAAGGATAATGAACAAGGATGTTCATATCATGTAGGAACATGAAGTACCGAGAATGCCAGATAAGACAAGTTCCCGCGAAGGCAACAAGCCGGCTAGAGAAAATTCACTGCACAATTGGGTGAGTGGGATATTTAATATTATATCCAGTTGGGATGATAAGCACATCGGAAATGAAAACACTACTACTAAGTGGCATTTTAACCATCACACTTGAGAGGAGTGATATGAAAATTACGCAAAAAAACTACTTACCGATTTTAAGTAGATCATACCCGGTTAGTATGATGAAACTTCTTGTAAGGAAGTGGAAAACCCACTTGTCGATTATAAGCGGAGATGTCCTCGTACCTAGTTGGTGTAATGGACCATTGAAAAGTTTATTTTTTTGGAAGTGCTCTCCCCTGACTGTGTGCCACTCCTTAGATGTTTTGGGAGACCTTCTTGACGGGAGCTTGAATAGCTCAATTAGGCCGGAGACCTCGATTTTGGAACTTGAGGGCTAATATGTCCGATTTTGAAAATCTCGAACATTGCGCGCTAGGCCAGTTGGCACGAGCAGAAGCTCATAAACAAACATGATTATTAAGCCATGAAAACTTAAGTAAATGAGTTGTTTGCCCATGGTACCGAGACAAGACCGACATACTCGATGGACTAGTGGCAATGTGACATTACAGGTCTACAGATCAATCAAGACAAATAGTTGTAGGTCAAGTTGAGAGTCAGGGCCGTTGTACTAGCGACACTACAGTTTATATGGCTTATGTGAAAAACTATTGATTTGTGAATACATTGTGTTACAGGACCTTCAAGATGCCCAAGAGGGGTAGTGATGCATCCCAGGGCTCTGGACGACCTGGTGGAAATAAGGGTAGTTAGTCGTACCAGAAGTCTTGAGAAGCTTGACATAGCTTCATGTGCATGAGATAGGGGTGGGACGGGATGAGGTCTCTATCCTCATACAGACATGGAGTTTTGTTACGGGATTGAGGGTAGGATGTCGTGTATATCCACTCATTCTTAGGGTAGAAGTGGACGTGCTTCTATCTAGGTGGTCGGTAAAGTCGCTCTGATGCCACAAATGGGTACAGTGGATGGGCTGGCCTGTGAATGTGTGTTTCCTTCATGATGAAGGGCATGTGTTGGTTGATAAACACACCATTAAATGAGAAATGGTTATGAAAATCGAGACTTGATAATGAAATATTTTTAAAAGAAAAATAAGGAGTCTGGCATGCTCTAATTCAAACTTTTTTTTTTGAAAGCCTAAAATACCCATTCACTGAGTTATTGAACTCACCCCCTCCCTTATATCCCTTTCAGGTAAACCCAAAAAGCTTACCCAAAGACCATAAGCTAACACACCTATAACGTAGGTATGATAAGTTTCAAATTTTATTTAGTTTTTATTTATGTTATTCTAGGAAATGTGTAGGTTTAAAGGACGCCTTTCTCCTCACGGTTTATAGAGAAGGGTAACCCTTAATAATCCAGGAGAGTGGCGGGTTGATCACGGGGATCTGACCAAACCATGTCAGGACGTGATAGGTCTAGATAAACATCTGCAGGTTGAGTTGAGAGTCGAGGCCGTTGGACTAGTAGCACCAAAGATTAATGGCCTATATCAAAAACTTTATTTCTGCATGCACTTGAGTTTTGGGAACATTAAGATGCCTAAGAGGGTAGTGATGCGTCCTAAGGGTTATTGGACAATATGGTGGAGATAATGGCAGTTTGTCATGCCAGGAGTTATGGAAGCTTGACATAGCTTCATGCGTACATCTACTTATTCCCAGGGTAGAATTGGATAGGCTTCTATCTAGGTGGCCGGTAAAGTCGCTCTAATGCCACAAGTGGGTGCAATGGATGGACTGCCCTGCGAACGTGTGATCCCTTCATGATGAAGGGTGTGTGTTGATTGTTAAACACACCAATTGTGGATATTGTGAAAATTGTTTTGAAAACCGAGGAATTTGAGGAAGAAATAATCATAAAGGAATTAAGGAGTCTAGCACACTACAAATTATTTTATTGAAACTATTTTCAAAACACTCATTCACTGAGTTATAGAAACCCACCCACCTTTTTATCCATTTTCAGTAATAGAGAAATAACTAGGGGTAACACCAGAATTTACCCTCTATCAGATATGCTTAATTTCCTCTTAAGCTTGCATTATTATTGATATATGTTATTTTATGGAATAAGGTTGAGATTTCGCCTAGCTCCTCTTGAATTAAAGAAGGGGGAAATCCCTCTTGAACCAGGGGAGTGGCGGGTTGCTCATAGGGATCCGACCAAATCGGGTCAGGGCGTGATAGACCGAACATGTGGCGACTTCTCATTTTTCGCCTAAACCGACGTGGCCACTGACCAAATCTAGCCCTCCATTGACCTTGACACATGGCATCCTCTAATTTGTTGATTTAAATTTGTCAATTTTCTCACCCTGCGCACCAATGCCACGTGGTAGCCTCTAATTGGTTGTGGCCATCCGACGTGGCTTTGCCACATGTTAACCTCTAATTGTTTGACCATTCTCCGACATCCTAATCGACCGCTGACGTGGCACCTTTGCCTTGTGTCAACACCTCATTGGCCAGCCCTGTTGACAAGGCTTCTCCTAAGCTGACCATTCACTGAGGGCACATGAAGCTTCCTAATTGGTTAGTTTTCGTTGATGTGGATTCTCTTCATCTGGTCGTTGACCGAGGTCATGTGTCATGTTCTGATTGGTTAGTGATTTTATGCGCTGACCGAGCGACTGAGTAGGCGCACTTCACCACGTGTCGCATGCTGATTGGTCACATGCGCTGATTGGGAGCTAACATGCCCAATTTAGAACAATGTCGTCTTCTTCCTTTAGATGATAACACTGTTCACTTGTCAGAAAAATGAATAACACTAGCAGAAAGGAAACGTTTCCATTTAGGACATTTCAGGCCATCAATGAGTGTCATTAAGGTGTAAAGTGGACGAACAAAGAGTCCTCGAGCTCCCTATATAAAGAGCTCCTCTCCATTTATCCTCTACACTTGAAAACATCACTCTCCCTCAGTTACTCAATTTTTTGACGAAGCTCGAACCAAAGCTCCAACATAGGGGTTTTTCAGAGCCAAAGAAGGTGAGGTCGGGTTCCTTAGACTTGGGGAGAAGTCTTCTACCCGATGGTGGTCACCATTCGATATGAGGATCACCGGAGAAGCGCCGGCGTAATCAAATAGTGAAGTAGCTCTGGTGAACCGAAGCTGGCTTATTTTGGGTTAGTTAAGAATGGCAAAATTGAGCTCTACTCATGCCAAACCAAGCTCTTCCAACCCTTCCTCATCCCTCATACAACCAAATTAGAGCGGAAAGGTAAGTCAATTTGGTTACCCTCTATAATTTCCGATCAGTGTTAGAAAGAGAACCGACAAAACTGCACTAACCAAATTCTCCCTCAACTCGACATGAATTATTGTAATTCTTGATCCTAGGAGTAACCTCAGGATGAGAGCTACTTGCCCTGATCGAAAGCTCGAACTGCCGCACCTCCGACAGTAAGCTTTCGAAGCTTTCTCTCTCTAAGTTCATTTTGGATAAATTAAGACCCAATGTGAATTTTGGAAGTTTCGAGACTCAATTTGAGGAAAAATTAGTTTTAGGGACCTCAATTTAAAGAAAAAGAACTTTAGGAACATAAATGCAAATAATTAAAAGTTTGGGTATTTTGTTCATACATGAAGAATGAAGGCTATTATGCCAAATGTTAATAAGCAAGGATGTCCAAAATTGTGTTGGAACACGACGGATCGGAATGCCAGCAAGTATAAGTTCGCTTGGAGGCAAAAAGCTGATTAAGAGGAATAAACTACGCTTATCAGGTGAGTGGGATTATTCACATCATACCCAGTTAGGATAATGAGCAGCTCGAAAATGAAAAATCACTAATAAGTAGGATTTTAACATCACACTTGGTTAGAGTGATGTGAGAACTACGTAGAAAAACTACTTACCAGTTGTAAGTAGATCATACCTGGTTGGTACGATGGACTTCTTGGAAGGAAGTAGAAAACCCGCTTATCGGTTGTAAGCAAAGACATCATCACACCCAGTTGGTGTGATGGATGGAAGGTTATTTTGTTAGAAGTGTTCTCCCCTGACTGTGTGTCAATGCTTAAAATTTTTGGGAGACCTTCTTGACGAGAGCTAAGTAGCTCAAATAGGCCAGAGGCCTCAAATTTGAAACTTGAGGGCTAAAATGCCCGATTTTTTAATATCATGTATAGTAGGCCCAAGGGCAGTGGGCACAAGCAGAAGCTTGTAAACAAACATGAATAGGAAGAGCCATGAAAACTCTCATTAAAAGTGAAATTTACTATGTGATTCGCCACAGTACCAAGTTAGGACCGACAAGGCTCGATGGGCTAGTGGTAGTGCATCAGGGGTAGATCGATGGACCAGTCAGATAAACTACTATAGGTTGGGTTGAGTGTCACGGCCATTGGACCATAGGCACCAAATATAAATTGATTGTTGGAAAAATATTGTTTGTGCATGCACTTGAGTAACAGCACCATCAAGATGCCAAAGAAGGGTAGTGATGTGTCATAAGGGCTGTTGGATGACATGGTGGCAATAAGGGAAAGAGAAGCTATTGTGTTTGAGTTTATCGTCGTACTAGTTAGTCATGGAGTTACTGTGTTTGGACTCCACAAAGTTACTATGTTTGGACCCCACAAGGCTACTGTGTTTGTGACTTCCTGAAGCTACTATGTTTAAGCTTCATGCGCACAAGACCGGAATAAGGTCTCTATCCTCATACGGACAAGGATATGATTTTGGGTTTGAAGGTCAGATGTTGCGAACATCCACTCATTCCCAGGGTAGAAGTGGACGGGCTTCTATCTAGGTGGCCGGTAAAGTCACTCTAACGCCACAAGTGGGTGTAGTGGACGTACTACCCTGCAAATATGTGATCCCTTCATGATAAAGGGAGTGTGTTGATTGTTAAACACACTAATTGTAGATAATGAGGAAAAGTGTTTAAAAATTAAAATTTGAGGAAGAAATGATCTTAAAGGAAATAGGAAGTCTGACACACTCAAATTAAAAACTATTTTATAGAAACTCTTTTTCAATCACTCATTTATTGAGTCGTAGAAACTCACCCCTCCATTTCTGTCCATTTTCAAGAGTAGAGAAAATAATTAGGAATAACACTAGGATCTACCATTTGTTAGGTATGCTTAAAAGTATTTTTTTTAAGCTTGCATTTTTATTGATATATGTTATTACAGGGAACAAGGTTAAGATTTCGTCTGGATCTTCTTGATATAAGAAAGGGGGAACCCCTCCTGAACCATGGGAGCGACTGGTTGCTCACTGGGATCCGACCAAACCGGGTCAGGGCATGACAACTTGAGTGGTATCAAAGTCAAGATCCCTTGAAATATTATCAATAGTATGCCCTGACACTAATAAAACCTTAACTACCATGTAGGAAGGAGAATCCCTATAAAGTTCGCCGTGAAATTTAATCCTCCACACCTGACCTGGAAAAAGACACCTACCCTCAGGGAGGCAGTTGTTCAATGATTCTCGAAGGGCAAGAAGAGAATTCCCAAAGATATGGTGGAGGATTATCAAAAATTCGTGGGAGCCTTACTAGAACAACAGGGCATTACGTACCCTCCTCCAAGGCAACAAGAATATGTTCCTTCCTCCAGGAGCCCAATACCTCCTCCATGCCCACAACAATCGGAGAGGAATCCCACTAAGGAGGCTTCGGATAACTACTAGGATGTGTATGCCACCTTCATGAAAGTCCTCTAGGTACCCCCACCTACTCAGTCTAGCTTCAATCCATCTTAATGGATGAGGTGGACATATAATTGTGAGGCTGAGGTATTAAGGTGGTACAAACTGGAGGCCATACATGAAGTTCGTCCCATAAGGAAATATGGATAGACTTCAACTAGTTCCTCAGAGCCATCAGATTATGAATCCCATAATTGTTCCAAGGCTAACTCTTGGCCTATGACCCCAAGGGACTATGGGTTAGAAAATCCCTATAATAAGCCAAGTATGGTGAGAAACTATTTCCAGAATGAATAAAACTCCGATTTTTCCTTGAATAAAATTTTAGTCTTCTTGATAAATACAACTAACAAAAATAGGAGTATGTCAATAAATATCGAAGTAATGGGTATAGAAGAGATCACCTATGGAAATAAAACTACGGGTTAACCCAACCTTTAAAGTAGCCAAGTGAGTTTTTCCCATCCATAGAAAGGAAAAATAAGACAATAAGACTTGAAAGAAAAATTTTAAAAGTGTCTACTAGGATTCACCAAGGAAGACAAATCCCAACTAAGGGAAGGAAGAAGAGTTTAGTGCAAAGGAAATAAACATCGGAGGGTACTGGACTAGTGGAAGTCTAAAGTAATGAAACAAGAGGGATTGGACTATTCCAAGGGAAACCAATGGAAGGGAAGCTGATTAGGAAGAAAGTAAGAAAGACATGAAAGCACTAAAAATGTTAAGTCAATTTGAGATAAGACAAGGAGAAAGGAAGTACGGTAGAAAGAAAACCACAGAAATAATACAAGTACCCTTAAAAGAATTTTTAATAGGTAAGACACAAATTATGAGAAAATCAACAACAATCAGAAATTTCTCAAAGGAAGGATTTTTCGGAGGCAAGGAGGCATCAAGAGCTAATAACCACACCAATGATAGATGGTTGTAAGAATCAAAGATGGGTAAAACTTTCAAGATATGGTTAAGAGGGTGGAACGTGAAACTCCAAGAATGAAAGTCCCTAGAAGATAGATAAGGATAGGAAATGGGATCGTGGAAGGGGAATGTTCTAAGCTAAGGTAATCAACAGATAAACCCTCATAAATTTGAGCTGAAATAAGGACCTCATTAATAGACATAGGTGGCTAAGTAAATACCTAGATGGACAGGTGTGATCAACTTTCAAGAGAACAGAGAAACCAAATAAAGATTTTAGACAGACCCAATTGAAGGAAATAACTCATAACAACAAGAAATTCTGGAAGAATAAACGAAGCCCTAAGATGGACCAGGAAGTAGTGAGGAATATGCCATAAAAAGGGAATGAGATGGGTATTAAGAACAAGTACGACTCAAGGGATGACAACCTCAAGATCATATGACAAGGAGAATGATAAGATCGAGGTAATTAATTAACTGACCCTCAGGAGGATTATAAATTTAAACCCCAGTAAAGAAGGGAGAGATGGAAAGGCCAAACAATTGGTAATTAAAGATGAAGGAAATATCATTAAAGAGATCAAGAACCAAGACTAGATTAATGACCAAAATCAAGACATGAGAAGATTTAGTAAGCCTCTTACAGGATGATCATGAGATCTTAAAATAAGGAAGATGTGAATCCCATCTAAAAGTAACAGATGGATACATGAAAGAAAGGAGAATGAAGTTGAGGTACATGTAGGTTCCCAAGAGTAATGTAAGTAGGAAAGGATGGCATCAGAGAATACCTTTTAAGGTTAGATATTCTAAATAGCAAAACAGGAAGAGAACCTAAGAGAAAAGAGTATAAACTGTAGGAAGGAAACCTTGGAAGGACAAAAGTGTCTTAATTAAAAGGTAAGGGGATCAACAGAAGTGGAGATGAGATAAATTTGTTAAAGATATGCTAGTCGAGATGGAAAGATTAAGTACAAAGGAAAGGTGCTCTAGAGGACCCAAGGAGTAAGTTAAGTCCATGTAATGTATAAGTAGGAAAACACATTAAAGGATGGCGTGCGAGTAAGAAGGGGGTGGATTGCCCATAAAAGAGGGAACAAAGGAAAGCACTCCTAACACACCGTGGAAAAGTAAACCCTCCAGTTAAGAAGTGATTAAAGTAAATGATCACTGACATCAGGATTTGGTGGTGGTCAATGCTAAATTGATGGAGCTTAAAGAGAGGGCGACTAGACATAGTGTGGAATACGCAAAATAATACCGAGAATTGGAAGTGTCCCCAAGAAACGAATAAGGGATGAAACCGAAATTTTAGTTAAACAAGCAAATATCCCAATATAGAAAGGAACATGAAGAAAGGAAGGAAGGAAACCTTGAAGGAATGATAAGAAGGATGAGAATGTAGTACCTAAGTGAAAGTCTCTACTGTGAGGGACATAATAGAAAACAAAATCAAAATAATGGAGTTTTCCCAAACAAGTAATCGACACTTAAGACAAAAAAGAGATTAACTCGAAAAAAGAATCGTGAAGTGATCACGAGAGAGAAAGAGTGGACTACGGGAAAGGAAAGTTCTTGGGAAAAAGACGCCAATGGAAATGAGGAACGATATAAGAAGGGTCCAAAACTGGACAAAATGAGCTAACCCAGAAAATTATGAATGCAAGTACATAGCACTCAAAGGGACACCGTGTTAAGGGTTTCAACAAGAAAGGAAGCGACTAAACACAAGAATGATTGGGTATTTTCAAACTCTCAATTCTGAAATCCTATCTACAAAACCTCAAGGGGAGAATCTTGCTCTAAGAAAAAGGAGATGTGAATCTAAGGATATACCCTAAAACTCTCAAGTAAGATATGCTTATCGGGGATGAGCTCCATGAAATGAGTAAGCAATGGAAAGGAAAAGAAAATATTTAAAGTGCATGTTATAAAGGAGCTAAGTGAAAATAACTGAAATGGGTGGATGTCAATAAACTTCAAGTCAACAGCAATGAAAGTTATTCCCAGTACAAAGGATGTTGAATAAGTTTTGGGGGGAAAACTCCTAAAAGGAGGGGAGAGTGTTGGGGCCATTGGACCGTAGGCACCAAAGATAAAGTGGCTTTGTGGAAAAATATTGTTTGTGCATGCACTTGAATAACATGACCATCAAGACGCCCAAGAGGGGTAGTGATGCATCCTAAGGGATGTTGGACGACATGGTGGCGATAAGGGAAATAGAAGCTATTGTGTTTGAGTTTCTTGTCGTACAAGTTAGTCATGGAGTTACTATGTTTGGACTCCACGAGACTACTGTGTTTGGGGCTTCCAAAAGCTACTGTGTTTGAGCTTCATGTGCATGAGACCGGGTGTCACGCCCTCACCCAATTTGGTTTGATCCCTGTGAATAACTCGTCGCTCTCCTAGTTTAAAAGGAGTTTCCTCCTTTTTTAACTCAAGAGGAGCCAGGCGTACTTTCAACCTTGTTCCATATATAAAATAAAATGCAAGCTTAACAGAAATTAAGTATACCTAATAGATGGTAAGGCTTGGTGTTATCTCGAGTCATTTTCTCTATTTCCTGAAAATGGATAAAAAGAGGGGTGAGTTTCTAAAACTCAGTGAATGGGTATTTTTAAAAAATAAAGTTTTGGTAACCAAATAATTTTCAAATTGGAGTGTGCCAAACCCTTTAATTTTCTCATTTTCAAATCTTGGTTTTCATAATCATTTCTCATCACAACAGTGTGTTTATCAATGAAGACAGGCCATTCATCATAAAGGAACACACATTCGCAGTCCAGCCCGTCCACTGTACCCACTTATGGCATTGGAGCAACTTTACCAACAACCTAGATCGAAGTATATCCACTTCTACCCTTAGAATGAGTGGATGTACGTGACATCTGACCCTCAATCATGTAAAAAACTTCGTGTCCGTATGCGGATAAAGACCTCATCCCGTCCCCACCCCAGTCTCATGCGCATGAAGCTACGTTGAGCTTTGCAAGACTTTTGGTATGACTAACTGCCCTTATTTCCATAGGTCGTCTAGAGCTCTAGGACATATCACTACCGTTCTTGGGCGTCTAAAAGGTCTCGTAACATAATGTATGGACAAATCACAATCTTTCATATAAGCCATATAATTTGTGGTGCCACTGGTCCAACAGCCCCGACTCTCATCTCGATCTTCAGTTGTTTGTCTTGACTAATCCGTAGTCCTATCATGTCGCACTGCCACTAGTCCATCGAGTATCTTTGTCCTATCTTGGTTCCATGGCCAAACAGCTCATTTACTTAAGTTTTCATGACTTAATAATCATGTTTGTTTACGAGCTCCTACTCGTGCCAATTGGCCTAGGGCCCACTGTTTGAGGTTTTCAAAATCGGGCATATTAGCCCCCAAGTTCCAAAATCGAGGCCTCCGACCTATATGAGCTATTCGAGCTCCCATTAAGAAGGTCTCCCAAAATTTTAAGTAGTGGCACATAGTCAGGGGAGAGCACTTCTGACAAAATAAACTTTTCTAGTCATCCATCACACCAACCGAGTATGAGGACATCTCCGCTTATAACCAACAAGTGGGTTTTCCACTTCCTTGTAGGAAGTTTCATCATACCAACCGGGTATAATCTACTTACAACTGATAAGTAGTTTTTTCGTATGATTTTCACATCACTCTTCTCAGGTATGATTAAAATATCACTTAGTAGTGGATTTTCATTTCTGAGATGCTTATCATCCTAACCAGGTATGATATTAAATCTCCACTCACACGATCGTGCAGTGTATTTCCTCTAAATCGTCTTTCATCCCTTGCAAGCTTTACCTTAGATGGCATTCCCGATATCTTGTGTTCCTACACGATATGAACATCCTTGTTCGTTATTATTTGGCTTGATAGCCTTCATTCATTATGAATGACTAAAAATGTCTAACTTTTCAAATATTTGTAATTTGGTCCCTAAAGTTCTTTTTCTTTTACTTTAGGCCCCAAATGTTGGTTTTTCCCTAAATTGTGTTCCAGAACTTTAAGAATTCACCTTGAGACCTCAATTTATTCAATTTCACAAAAAGGGGTTCAAGTTTCCCAAATTCCCAATTTGGTCAATTTTTCCAAAATTACCATTTTGCCCCTCCTTTCCAAAAATGGTATGGTTTACCCCAAAAATTGCTCAATTGGTCCTCCAACACTCTTATCATATCTAATTGGCCCTCAATTTTAAAAAATTGAATTTTAGTACTTTGAACTTTTGAAATCCACAATTTTCCCCCAATTTAAACTTTCTAACACAACCGAATTTGATTTCATCAAATTGACTGATCAAACAAGTTTAATCATTGAAATTGTAGTTAAATTGGAGTTCCTACATCTTCATATAATTTAATTGCACTTTGAATTGCACAATTTGATGTCAGAACGTGCTCAAACGGAGATTCACTGGAAAATACAATGTAGAGAGAGAAAGTTTCAAATGCTCACTGTTAAGGGCGCAGCAGTCCAAGCTTTCAATCTGGCAAATAGCTCTCCTCCTAAGGTTACTTCTAGGATCAAGAATTGCATCAATTGATGCCGAAATGAGTGAGAATTTGATCATCAAATTTCTATCAATTCTCTCCCTAGCACCAGTCGAAAATTACAAAAGGAAGCCAAATTGGCTTACCTTTTAATTCTAATTCGGTTGTAGGAGGGTTGAGGATGTGTTGGAAGAGATTGATTTGGCCTGAGGAGGGCTCGAATTGGTCGATTTTAGCTCGATAGAAATATGGCAACTTTGGTCCACCAGAGCTACTTCACTGTTCGATCAGGTCGCCGCTTCCCAACAACTCTCGAAGTAAATGGAGACTTCCACCGTGTAGCTGACTTCTCCCTGGTTCTAAGGAACCCGACCGTGCCTTCTTTGGCTCATAAAAGACCCTATATTGCAGCTCTTGTTTGAGCTTCATCGGAAAATTAAGTGGTTGAGAAAGAGTGAGGTTTTTAGGTGTGGAGAGGATGAATGGAGAGGGGCTCTTTATATAGGGAGCTCAGGGACTCGTCAACCATCTGTTTGGCACCTTTATGGTAGTTATTGATGGTTTGAAATGTACTGAATAGAAACATTTCCTCTTCGTCGGCACTGCTTCAATTTTTCGGCGAGTGAATAGTGTTGTCATTTGAAGGAAAAAGATGACACTGTTTCGAACCGAACTGGACTGGTTCGAACTAGGTTCAAAGCTTAAACCGACCAGTTTAGGCCCGATTTAACCAATTTTTTCAAAATTAAAAATTCATCTAAATTCATTCTCTATCAAATGGTGGCCTCAATTCTCAAATTGGAATTTTTTAAGCCACCTAGAAAAATTAATTTATCTTCCGGATCAATAGTGGTTCAAACCGGTCCAAACCGGTTCAATTCGGTTCACCATAACCAGTTTGGTTTTCATCCCCCATTCATCCTAAAGTCCTTTTTCATGATTTTTGCGACTCTTTAGGTCATTTGGGATCTATAAATTTTCTAGTTTGCCCTCTCTCTATCGGTTCTGGTTCATAAATTGGCTCTGTTCATAAACCGGTTCACCCAAACCAATTTGGTTTTTCTCTCTCAATTTGTCCTGAGGTTTTTTGCCAATGTTTATAAATCCTTTTGGGTCTCTCAAAAGTTATAAATTCCCCAATTTGCCCATTCCTCGATGATCAGGTTTGTGAACCGGTTCGATTTTCTCACTCGGTGTGACCAATTATTTTTCAGGTTTTCCTTAACACCAAAGAGCGGGATTTACAAATCTCCCCTCTTTTTAGGAGTTTTGTCCTCAAAAATTATTTCATGCTTTTTGTGTACTGGAATAAACTTTCATTGATATATAAGTTTTCTAGTTTATTCTTTGACCACCTTCTCGGTTGTCTCTATTCATCCCTTACATCACATACCTAAGATTCTTGTCTCATTCATATCCTTTCCTCATTCCATGGAACTTACTTTACCTAAGCATATCTCCTTGGAAGACTTAGACTCATTACCGTTAGTTACATTCTTCCTTTCCCAATGCACCATTTCTTCATTCCAAACTCATTTACTCTAAGTAAGATTTCAGAACTTACTTAGAGTCATTTTCGTGAGTTCTGGTCATTTTCATCCATAGGTTTTGACATTTATCAATTTTTTATCCTTCATGGATCCTTTCTTCATTCTTTGGTTATCACCTTTACTGTAAACCCCACTCTTTTGAGTTAAAGAAAATCAGGAAAAGAACCGGTGAAACCGAGTGAGAAATATCGGATCGGTTCACAAACCCGACCAATTGAGGGTTCATAAAACCTTGGAAAAGAAACTTAAGACAAATTAGAAGAGAAAAACCAGACTGGTTCAAATGAACTGGATCCCATCAGAACATCGAAGTTAAGTGTGCTACATTGAAATGGTAATAAATCTCACACATTTAATACACAATTTTGCACCTATATAAAGAGCTCACCCCCATTCATCCTCCTCACATTTGAACACTTCTCTCTCTCTCTCTCTCTACTGCTTCATTTCTTGGTGAAGCTCGAACCTAAGCTTCGACATGGGCATTTTTCTTAACCTCAAAAGGAGGGGTCAGGCTCTTTAAACTCTGGGTGAATTCTGCTACCGATAGAAAACTCCAGTCAATCTAAGCTGGTTGATAGAAAACTCCGTCAAAGAAGCGCCGACATAATTAAACAATGAAGCAGCTTAGGCAGACCGAAGCTGCCCGATTTCGGTCGAGCTGAAATCGGCCAATTCATGCCCTTCTCAAGCCAAACCAGCCCTCCTCAGGCCAAACCAGCCCTCCTCAGGCCAAACCAAGCCCTCCTCAGGCCAAACCAAGCTCTCCCAACACTTCCTCAACCCTCACACAACTGAATTAGGACAAAATGGTAAGCTTATTCAGCTCCCCTTGGCAATTTCCAACCGGTGCTAAAGAGAGACCCGACAGAATTTCGATAATGAAATTCTAACACAATTCGGCATCAATTGATGCAATTCTTTATTCTAGGATGAACCTCAGGATAAGAACTATCTGTGCAAATAAAAAGCTCAGATCGTCGTGCCCCCGATGGTGAATAATTTAAGTTTTCTCTCTGTACAGTCTGTTTTCCAATGAAGCTCTATTTGAGCTCGTTCTGACGTCAAAATTTGTTATTCAAAGTGCTATTGAATTGTATGAAGATGTAGGAACTCAATTTTAACTTCAATTACAATAATTAGAAGTGTTTAATCAGTCAATTTGATGAAATCAAATTCAGTTGTGTTAGAAAGATGAAATTGGTGGAAATTGGGGAAAATTGGGGATTTTCAAAAATTCAAAGGACCAAGATGCAATTTTATAAAATTGAGGGTCAATTGGGCATGATAAGAATGTTAGAGGGCCAATTAACGAATTTTAGAATTTTTGGGGTGAAACTTAACATTTTTGTAAAGGAAGGGCATAATGGTAATTTTGGAAAAGTTGGGGGACCAAATTGAAAATTTGGGAAATTAAACCCCTTTTTGTGAATTTGAATAAATTGAAGTCCTTAGATAAATTTTAAAAGTTTCAGGACTCAATTTGAGTAAAAATCAGCATGAGGGACATGAAGTTAAAGAAAAAATAACTTTAGGGATCTAATTGCAAATAAAAAGAAAGTTTGGTTTTCTCATTCATTTGGAATGAATGAAGGCTATTAGGCCAAGGGAAGCCAACAAGGACAAGCTCACATAAATACAAAGAATCGGTCGAGTGGAATTCACTGCATTAACGAGTGAGTGGGATTTTATATCATACCCGTTTGGGGATGGTAAGTACCTCGAAATGAAAATCCACTACTTAGTGATATTTTAAACATCACAACTTAGAGGAGTGATGTGAAAATTATGCGGAAAAACTATTTATCGGTTGTAAGTAGATCATACCTGGTTGGTATGATGAAACTTCCTTGAAGGAAGTGGAAAACCCGTTCATCGGTTATGAGCGGAGATGTGCGTATACCCGGTCGGTATGATGGACAGTTGAAAACATATTTTGTTGGAAGTGCTCTCCCCTGACTGTGTGCCACTGCTTAAACAATTTGGAAGACCTTCTTGATGGGAGTTTGAATAGCTCTTATAGGCCAGGGGCCTTGATTTTGGAACTTGCCGGCTAATATGCCCGAATTTGAAAAATCTCGAACAGTGGGCCATAGGCTAGTTGGCACAAGCAGGAGCTTGTAAACAAACGTGAGATATATGCCATAAAACTTTCAGTAAATGAATTGGTTGACCTTGGTACCAAGACATGACTGACATATTCAATCAACTAGTGGCAGTGCGACATGACAGGTCTATGAACTAGTAAAGACAAACAATTGTTGGTTAAGTTGATGGTCGGGCCGTTGGACAAGTGGCACCACAGATTATAAGGCATGATGTGAAAATACTGATTGTGCATGAACTTTGTGTACGAGACCTTCAAGACGCCAAGAGTGGTAGGTATGTGTCCTAGGGTCCTAGACGACCTGGTGGGTATAAGGGTAGTTCATCAGACCAGGTGACCTTGGGAAGCTCGACCAGTTTCAAGCGCACGAGACCGAGGTGGGGTCGGGATGAAGTCTCTGTCCTCATATGGACACAGAGAATTTATTTCGGGATTGAGGGTCAGATGTTATGTATGTCCACTTATTCTTAGGGTAGAAGTGAGTGTGCTTCTATCTAGGTGGCCAGTAAAGTCGCTCCGACGCCACAAGTGGGTTCAATGGACGGGCTGGCCTACAATTGTGTGATTGACCTTTATGATGAAGGATGTGTGTTGGGTGATGACACACTGTGATTAATAAGAAATGGTGATGAAAACAAAGATTTGAAATGAAAGGATTTTTGAAAGAAAATAAGGAGTCTGGCACACTCCAATACAAATCTTTTTCCTAAAAGTTAAATTTTGAAAACTCATTCGCTAAGTAGTTGTACTCACCCCTCTCTTATATCCCTTTCAGGTAGACCAAGGAAAACCTACGCAAGACCTCCTATTAGTTACACCTGTAAGACAAGTATTATTAATTTAAAATTTTATGCAGTTTTGATTTATGCTATTCCAAGAAAGGTGCAGGTTTAAAGGATGCCTTACTCTTTATGTTTTATAAACAAGGGGAACCCTTAATAAACCGGGAGAGTAGCAGGTTGATCATGGGGATCCAACCAAACCGGATCAGGGCATGACATTTACACTTGGCTTTGTCATGCCTTAATTATAGATGCTTCTTTGCTTAAGTCATATTTCCCCAAGATAGTTGGCTTTACATGCCCCTTATTTCATGACATTCTTTAGAACTTGTCTTTAACTTCAAATCACTATAGCTGTATCAATTTCCTTACTTACTCATCTTTTCTAACTTCTATATTTGGTCATTCAATCTTCAAGTCCTTGAACTTCCAATATCTTATTTCATTCCTCATTTCCACTGGCGCCCTTCCTTTTTAAAGTCTCTTCTTCTTTTAAATCCATTTTTAATCACATCATGATCATTTCACGATCCATTATTTTGGTCAGTCCCTTTCTTACTTGTATGACGTGTTTTTATGTTTTCTTCCAACTTACACGTTACTTGGGTTTGACTTAACCCTTAGATCTTCACGATCTCTTTCCTTTTTTACTTGATCCTTTCATTTCTAGCAGCTTGTCTTTGAGGAGCTTATCTTCTTCCCAATTTTGTTGGTTCCATTTCCTCTTAACTGGTACTCATGTGTCCTTCCATGGTTTCCTTTCTTGGTAAGTTTTACACTTCTTTTCTCCCAAAATTTCCCTCTAACTTTTACCATTGCAAATATTCACTCTTAAATGTCCTTCCCAACTGCTATCTTCACCTACTTACCTTTACTCTTGAGATCATATGAGTACTTTTCGTTTATCTTACCTCATCCACATTTGCTCTCAGAACTTATTTATTCCTTTGAGGTGAACCTTTCATCCCTCTTATATCTAATCTTTCATGTCTTTGCATCCTTGGTGTTCCTCACCTATCTCTATTAGGGTGTATTCCTTTCTACTCCCTAGTTCTTATTAGAGCTTCGTTTACTCTTCCAAATAATGTGGTCAATAGGAGTTTATTTCTTTCAATTGGATTTGTCTAAAATTTCCATTTGGGTTTCCATGTATTCCTACAAGTAGGTCGTACTTAACCTTCCCAAACACTCACTTAGTTATTTGTACATCATACTAAAGTCCTTATTCGACTCGATCTTTTGTGACACTTCCTCAATTGTTTTTCTTAACCTGGAGCTTTCTCCTTCCTCAATCCAACTTCCTACTCTCATCCTTCTTCTAGTGTCTTCCATTCTGGGATTCTTTTGTTT
Organism: Trapa incisa; assembly: GCA_030064435.1. NCBI lineage: Eukaryota > Viridiplantae > Streptophyta > Magnoliopsida > Myrtales > Lythraceae > Trapa > Trapa incisa. The sequence goes on along the minus strand of CM057779.1, from coordinate 16,241,178 downwards.
GACTACCCTACCGTTCTTTAGAAGTTCTCTCTTTTTAATCTTCACTTAAACTTAAGGATCTTGTATGGTTCATCTACTCTAGCTTTTCTTCCTCTTTTTGGTCCATACTTCTGCTTTCCACAAGTCTCCCTATCTTGTGGAATTCCTAAGGAATTGTATCTTAGTTCTTTACAAGTAGTTGTTACACCTAAGGCATTCTTATTATTCTACTTTCTTCCCATCTTTCCTTGGTGGTCTTAACATCCTTGGTGTTTCCCCATACTTATTTCTTTTTCTTCTTGATCAACTTCTATTCTTTTGGTTCCCTTTGAAATATTCTACTCCTTGTTTTTCCTTACTCTTATTCTTTAAGCCTATCTTTAACTCCTTGGACTCTCCATGAATTTGTACTCTTTGATGATTGCTTCCCTTTGTTCCAACTTCTTTTTCCTTTTCTTAAGATCCCCCTTGGATGGATTCATCCTTATCGTACTTCTGAGGGTAAGTCTTAAGGGTTGAGGTTAACTATAAATAACTCGTCTTTTCTTCCTTAGGAGATTTAATACCTTTTACTTTAATCTTTATTATCATACTCTTTTTGTTTGTATTTATCAAGGAACTTAGGAGTTTTAATAGAAATTTCACTTTCATTCAAAAAAAATATTTTCTAGCCATACTTGGCTTATTACATGAATTTTATACCCCCTAATCTCTTGGAGTCATAGGACTAGAATTAACCCTAGTACAGTTGTAGGACTCTTGATCAGAAGGCTATGAGGAATTGGTTGGGGTCCATTCGTATAACCTAATAGGACGAATTTCATGTATGGCCTCCCATCCGTACCACCTTAGTACCTCAACCTCACACTCATAGGTCCACTTCACCCATTGGGAGGAATTGAAGCCAGGTTGAGTAGGTGGAGGTACTTGGTAGACCTTCATAAAGGTGGCATACGCATCCTAGTAATTATCCCAGGCCTCCATCTTGGTTGGATTCCCCTCCGGTTGTTCTAGAGCTGGAGGAGGAGGGGTGGGGCTTCTAGGAGGTGATACTGGTTCCTCTTGTCTGGGAGGGGAGTATATGATGCCTTCCGGTTCGAATAAAGCTCCTAGCAGTTTTCGATAGTCTTCCACCATGTCCTTGGGTACTCATTTCTCTCCCTTTAGGAACCTTTGTACGGCTTCCTCCCTCGAGTTCTGTGTCTTTTTCAAGGTTATGGGTGTAGGTCTGGATTTCATCACAAATTTCCTAGTGACTCTCCTTCTACATGTTAGTTTAACGCTGGATTAATGTTAGGGCATAATATTGATAATGTTTTAAGGGAACTAGGCTATGATACCACTCAAGTTGTCACGCCCCGACCTAGTTTGGTCGGATCCCCGTGAACAACCCGCCGCTCTCCTGGTTCAAGAGGAGTTTTCTCCTTTTTTAACTCAACATGAGTCAGGCATACTTTTAACCTTGTTCCATAGAAAGACATATATAAAATAAAATGTAAGCTTAAGAGAAATTAAGCATACCTGACAATGGGTAAGGCTTGGTGTTATCCCTAATCATTTTCTCTATTTCCAAAAAAGGGATAAAAAGAGGGGTGAGTTTCTACAACTCAGTGAATGGATTTTTTTCAAAAATGAAATTATAGTAAACAAATAGTTTTCAAATTGGAGTGTGCCAGAATCCTTAATTTTCTCATTTTCAAATCCTGGCTTTCATAATCATTTCTCATCACAACAGTGTGTTTATCAACCAACACACACCCTTCAACAAGAAGGAACACACATTCACAAGACAGCTCGTCCACTGTACCCACTTATGGCATCGGAGCGACTTTATCGGCCAACTAGATAGAAGTATATCCACTTCTACCATGAGAATGAGTGGATGTATGTGACATCTGACCCTCAATTCAGTAAAAAAAAATGTGTGTCCATATGAGGACAGAGTCCTCATCGCGTAAAAAAGCTCTGTGTCCATTTGAGGACAAAAACCTCATCACATCTCCACTCCAGTCTCATGCGCATGAAGCTGCATCAAGCTTCACAAGACTTCTGGTACCACTAACTGCCCTTATTTCCACCAAGTCGTCGAGAGTTCTAGGACGCATCACTACCCCTCCTGGGCATCTTGAAGGTGTCGTAACATAGTGCATGCATAAATCATAGTTTTTCATATAAGCCATATAATTTGTGGTGCCACTCGTCTAACGGCCCCGACTCTCAACTCGACATGCAGTTGTTTGTCTTGACTGATCCATAGACCTGTCATGTTGGGCTGCCACTAGTCCATCGAGTATGTCGGTCCTATCTCGGTACCATGACTAAACAACTCATTTACTTAAGTTTTCATGGCTTAATAATCATATTCTTTTACGAGCTCCTACTCATGCCAATTGGCCTAGGGCCCTTTGTTCGAGATTTTCAAAATCGAGCACATTAGCCCCCAAGTTCAAAAACTGAGGCCTCCGACCTATATGAGCTTTTCAAGCTCCCGTCAAGAAGGTCTCCCAAAATTTTAAGCAATGGCATACGATCAGGGGAGAGCACTTCTGACAAAATAAACTTTTTCAGTCGTCCATCACAGCAAACGAGTATGAGGACATCTCCGCTTATAACTGATAAGCGAGTTTTCCATTTCCTTCCAAGAAGTTTCATCATACCAACCGAGTATGATCTACTTACAATCGGTAAATAGTTTTTTCATATGATTCCCACATCAATCTTCTCAAATGTGATGATTAAAATACCACTTAGCAATGGGTTTTCATTTCTGAGGTGCTTATCATCCCAACCGGTTATGATATTAAATCCCCACTCACCTGATCGTGCCGTGTATTTTCTCTAAATTGTCTTTCGTCCCTTGTAAGCTTTGTCATAGCTGGCATTCCCGATATCTCGTGTTCCTACATAGTATGAACATTCTTTTTCATTATTATTTGGCTTGATAGCCTTCATTCATTATAAATTACTAAAAATATCTACCTTATCAAATATTTGCAATTTGGTCCCTAAAGTTCTTTTTCTTTTGCAATAGGTCCCAAATGCCAATTTTTCCCAAAATTGTGTCCCGAAACTTTAAAAATTCGCCTTGGGACCTCAATTTATTCAATTTCATAAAAAGGGATTCAAGTTTCCCAAATTCCCAATATGGTCCTTAATTTTTCCAAAATTACCATTTTGCCCCTCCTTTTACAAAAATGGTAAGTTTTACCCAAAATTTTAAAAAATTGCTCAATTGGTCCTCCAACACTCTTATCATGCCCAATTGGCCCTCAATTTTATAAAATTGCATTTTTGTCCTTCGAATTTTTGAAATCCCCAAATTTTCCCCCAATTTCAACTTTCCAACATAACTAAAGATTAAACAAGTTTAATTATTGAAATTAAAATTAAATTGGAGTTCCTACATCTTCATACATTTCAATTGCACTTTGCTTCGCATGATTTGACGCCAGAACGAGCTCAAATGGAGCTTCGTTGGAAAATAGGATGTAGAGAGAGAAAGCCTTAAATGCTCACCGTCGGGGGAGCAAGGTCTAAGCTTTCAATCTGGGTAGACACTCTCCTTCTAATATTTCTCCTAGGATCAAGAATTGCATCAATTGAGTAAGAATTTTATCATCAAAATTCTCTCGATTCTCTCTCTAGCACTGGTCGGAAATTAGAGAAGGGAGCCAAATTGGCTTACCTTTCAGTTCTAATTCGGTCGTAAGAGGGCTGAGGAGGTGTTGGGAGAGCTTGGTTTGGCTTGAAAAGGGCTTGAATTCGGTGATTTTAGCTCAATAGAAACAGGACAGATTCAGTTCATCGTAGCTACTTCACTGTTCGATCACGCTGGTGCTTCTTCGGTGACTCTCGGAGTGAATGGAGACTACCAACATGTAGTTGACTTCTCCTCAATTCTAAGAAACCTAACCACACCTTCTTTGGCTCAAAATAGATCCTATATCGGAGCTCTAGTTCGAGCTTCACCAAAAAATTGAGTAGCTGAGAGAGAGTGAGGTTTTCATGTATGGAGAGGATGAATGGAGAGGGGCTCTTTATATAGGGAGCTCGGGGACTCATCAGTCCTATGTTTGGCACCTTTATGACAGTAATTGATTTCTTGAAGCGTACTGAACAAAAATGTTTTCTCTTCACCGGTGTTGCTTCAATTTTCCAACAAGTGAACAGTGTTGTCATCTAAAGGAAGAAGACAACCCTGTTCAGAACCGGACCGGACCGGTCCGAATCTGGTTCAATGCTTAAACCGGTCGGTTCAATCCTGATGTGACCGAGTATTTCAAAATTAAAAATTCATCTAAATTCATTCTCTATCAAATGGTGGCCTCAATTCTCAAATTGGAATTTTCTAAGCCACCTAGAAAAATAAATTTGGCATCCAATTCAATAGTCGTTCAAACCAATAGAAATCGGTTAAATCCGGTTCAGATCTGGTTCACCTGAACTGGTTTGGTTTCATCCCATATTCATCCTAAATTCCTTTTTCATGATTTATGTGACTCTGTAGTTCACTTGGGATCCATAAATCTCTCAGTTTTCCCTCTCTCTATTAGTTCTGGTTCATAAACTGGTTCAATTCAGTTCGGATTCGATTCACCCGAACCGGTATGGTTTCTCTCTCAATTTGTCCTAAGGTACTTTTCCAATGATTATAAATCCTTTTGGGTCACTCAGGGGTTGTAAATTCCCCAATTTGTCCATTTTTCGATGATTGGGTTTGTGAACTGGTTCGATTTTCTCACTTAGTTTGACCAGTTCTTTTCCCGGTTTTCCTTAACTCCAAAGAACGGGGTTTACACCAGGATAAGGTCTCTATCCTCATACAAACACGAAGATGATTTCGGGTTTGAGGGTCAAATGTCGCGAACATCCACTCATTCCTAGGGTAGAAGTGGATGGGCTTCTTTTTAGGTGGCCAAAAAAGTCGCTTTGATGCCATAAGTGGGTGCAGTGGACAGGTTGCTCTGTGAATGTGTGATCTCTTCATGACGAAGGGTGTGTGTTAATTGTTAAACACTCCGATTGTGGATAATGAGGAAAAGTGTTTAAAAACCAAAATTTGATGAAGTAATAATCTTAAAGGAAATAGGTAGTTTGACACACTCCAATTAAAAACTATTTTATAGAAACTCTTTTTCAAACACCCATTCATTGAGTTGTAGAAACTCACCCCTCCCTTTCTATCCCTTTTCAGTAGTAGAGAAAATGACTAGGGATAACACCAGGAGCTACCCTCTGTTATGTATGCTTCAACGTATTTTCTTTTTAAGCTTGCATTTTTATTGATATATGTTATTCTAGGGAACAAGGTTGAGATTTTGCCTGGCTCCTCTTGATTTAAGAAAGAGGGAAACCCCTCCTGAACCAAGGAGCGGTGGGTTGCTCACGGGGATCCGACCAAACCAGGTCGGGGCATGACATGTTCAATGGGGCATTCATTTAACATCTTATGTATTTTCCCTTTTTGTTCCACTTATGCCACCTCGAAAATTCCTTCATGTCTACTCTTCATTCTTCCATAACACTTCCTCCTTGTCACAGTGTTACAAAGCATTGTGTCCTAAGTAACTGGCAAGGGTTATTATTTAACAATTATGTGTGGTAAGGCCATATCCTTTGTATCACTTAGTGGCTTCTTGCTACTGTACCTTGGATCCCGTTAACTTGTCACATAGCATGACCTTCTATGTCTTCCCATTCGAGTCTTGACACCTTCAGCTTTCCAATTATGTCTTCCTATGTTATCTCTTTTACCCATCTCACCCTAGGGAGGTTTATGCATCCTAACTATATGTTCTTTTTAGTTAGAATCCTCTAACTTGTATTGCACTCAAGTTGCAAGATTTTGTGGTTCTCTTTTGGGTCCATATGGTAGTAGTTTCTCCTTGTGTTTACATACAAAAATCCTCCTAATGCAATGTTGGCCATTCTACAACCAACTTTTAAGTTTCTTGCTTTTCCCCATTTCATTCAAAAAAAACTTGGCTCTATGTACTTCCAACCAATGGGGTTTTTTCCTCACTAAGTGTAGATTCTTTTACTTTTCCTATCCTTATTAATTCTTAATGCCTTCATGGTTAGATGGGTTTCTTCTCCTAGGCTCGTCTTTAGTTAGTTTGTGCACTAGATCCATGCCTAATATCTTTCATTGTTCCCCATTAGCTAGGATGTTAGGGTCTTCATGACAGTTAGTGGTTTCGAGGTTTTTCTTGGTCATGGAGAATTTTAATCTCACAGCCTTCTAGTATCTTCCAATGGTTTTGCGACAACCCCTTTTGTTAGTAATTTCATCTAGTACTCTCTTAGCCAATGAGGGTCTTTGGATACTTGTTATGGATTTCCTTTATGTTATGCTCGACCTGGTTTGGTTGGATCCCCGTGAACAACTTTCCACTCTCCCGGTTTATTCAGGGTTTTCCCCTCTTCTAAACCGCGGGGAGTAAGACGCCCTTCTTACATGTACCTTTCCTGGAATAACATTAATTAAAACTGAATATAAATTTTACATACTTGCCTTAAGCTTCGGCTACCAATGAATCTTTAAGGTTGGTTTTACCTTGGTTTCCTTAAAAGAGGTAAATGGAGAGGGTGAGTTCGACAACTTAGTCAATGGGAGTTGGGTGAGAGTTTTCACAAAAATTAATTCCTTTAATTTGAATGTGTCAGACACATTATTTTATAAAAAATGCTTTTCTTCAAATTTCAGTTTATCAAAACCTTTTTTTTTCAAGATTTCCCAATTCATTCCCAAAGATTCTCAAATTCTTTGCAGGGTTTTCATAATCTCTTTCCCATTTCCATATTCGATGTCACGCCCCGACCTGATTTGGTCAGATCCCCGTGATCAACCCGCCACTCTCCTGGTTTACTAAGGGTTGCCCCTTCTTTAATAACCGTGAAGAGTAAGGTGTCCTTTAAACCTGTACATTTCCTAGAATACATAAATTAAAACTGCATAAAAATTTTAACATAAATACTTGCCTTCAGGTGTGACTAATAGGGGGTCTTTGGGTAGGTTTCCTTGGTTACCTGAAAAGGTATATAAGGGAGGGGTGAGTACAATGACTCATTGAATGGGTTTTCAAAATTTATCTTTTAGAAAAAATGCTTGATTTGGAGTGTGTCAGACTACCTATTTTCTTGTAAAATATTCTTTTCTCAAATTCTGGTTTTCAACACCTTTTCCCATGGTTTGCCAATTATTTTTCCAAGGATTCCCAAATCCTTTCCAAGCTTTCCATAACCTTTTTCCCATTTCCATATTCAGTGTGTTTCACAAATCATACACCCTTCATCATGAAGGGATCACACACACATTCGTGAGATGCAGTTATGCCGACTGCACCCACTTGTAGATTAGAGTGTCTTTACCATCCATCATGATAGATGTCTCTGACTTCTACCGAAGTCTAAGTGAACATCCCTAATGTCCTACCCTCAGACAAAAAATACTCTGTGTCTGTATGGGGACAAAGACCTCATCCTGACCTCACCCCGGTCTCGTGCGCAATGAAGCTACGTCGAGCTTCACAAGGTCACCTCGTCCGACGAACTGCCCTTATACCCACCAGGTCGTCCAAGGCCCTAAGACACATCACTACCCTCATGGGCATCTTGAAGGTCATGTAAACACAGTGCATGCACAATCAATATCTTTCACATCATGCCATATAATATGTGGTACCACTAGTCTAACGACCTTGACCTTCAACTCAACCTGCAGCTGTTTGTCTTGACTAGTCTAGAGACTAGACAAGTCGCACTATCATTAGTTGACTAAATATATCAGTCCTGTCTTGGTACCATGGCCAAACAAATCATTTATTTAAAGTTTTATGGCATAAATCTCATGTTTGTTGAGATTTTCAAAACTGGGCATAACAACCCCCAAGTTCCAAAATCGAGGCCTCCAGCCTAATAGAGCTATTCGAGCTCATGTTAGTAAGGTCTTCCAAATCGTTTAAGCAATTGCACACAATCACGGGAGAGCACATCCGATAAAAATAAATTTTCAACTACCCATCATACCAACCGAGTATGAGGATATCTCTGCTCATAACCGATGAACGAGTTTTTCACTTTCTCCAAGGAAGTTTCATCATACACACTGGGTATGATCTACTTACAATCATTAAATAGTTTTTTCATATCATTTCACATCAGGCCTCTAAGTTGTGATGCTTCAAATATCACTAAATAGTGGGTTTTCAATTCGAGGTACTTATCATCCCTAACCAGGTATGATATAAAATCTCACTCACCCATTAATGTAGTGAATTCCACTCGACCGGTTCTTCGTATTCACGCAATCTTATCCCTGCTGGAGTTCCCGGTACTTCATGTTCCTACACAATATGAACATCCTTGTTCATTATCCCTTGCCCTATTAGACATCATTCATTAAAATTAATGAGAAAATTAAACTTTTTATTTATTTGCAATTAGGTAGCTAAAGATATTTTTCTTTAACTTTAAGTCCCAAATATCGGTTTTTCCTCAAATTGAGTCCCTCCACTTTTAAAATTCACCTTGGGACCTCAATTTATTCAATTTCACAAAAAGAGGTTTAATTTCCCAAATTTCCAATTTGGTCCCCCAACTTTTCCAAAATTACCATTTTGCCCTTCCTTTACAAAAATGGTAAGTTTTACATCAAAAATTCTAAAATTCCTCAATTGGCCCTCTAACATTCTTATCATGCCCAATTGACCCTCAATTTTATAAAATTGCATACTGGTCCTTCGAATTTTCAAAAATTCCCAATTTTCCCCAATTTCAAACTTACTAACATAGCCGAATTTGATTTCATCAAATTGACCGATTAAACACTTCTAATTGTTGAAATTGAAGTTAAAATTGAGTTCCTATTTCTTCCTATAATTCAATAGCATGTTGAATCATAAGTTTTGACGCTGAAATGAGCTCACATGGAGCTTCACTGGAAAACATACTGTAGAGAGAGAAAGCTTCAATTACTCATCGCCGAGAGCACGGCAGTCCGAGCTTTCGATCTAGGCAGATAGCTCTCGTTCTACCTAGAATCTAGAATTGCATCAATTGATTCAGAATTGAGTTAGAATTTCATCATCATAATTCTATCGGTTCTATCTCTAGCACCGATCAAAAATTGTAGAGGGGGGCCAAATTTGCTTACCTTTCACTCCTAATTCGGCCATGGGAGGGCTGAGAAAGTGTTGGAAGGGCTTGGTTTGGCCTAAAGAAGGCTTGAATTGGCAGATTTTAGCTCGGTCAAAACAGGGTAGCTTCGATTCGCCGAAGCTGCTTCACTGTTCCATCACGCCAGTAGTTCCCCGACAACCCTCAAAGCAAACGGAGACTACAGGCATGTAGCTGACTTTTCCCTTGTTCTTAAGAACCCGACCTTGCCTTGTTTGGATTAGAAAAGTGCCCATGTCGAAGCTCTGGTTTGAGCTTCATCGGAAAATGGAGCAGTTGAGAGAAAATGGAGTTGTCATCTGTAGAGAGGATGATTGGGAAGGGGGTCTTTATATAGGAAGCTCAGGGACTTCTTGGTTGTCCAATTGGCACCTTAATAGCAGTCATTTATTGTTTGAAACACCCTGGCCGGAGACTTTTCAGCTTCGTTGGCACTGCGCGATTTTTCGGCGAGTGAACAATGCTATCATCTAAAGGAGGAAGATGACATTGTTCTGAAATGGACAATTCCGGTCTGAACAGGGTTCAAAGCTTAAACCGGCTAGTTCACCCCCCAATCGACTGAATTTTTCAAATCTCAAAATTTCTAAATTTATTTTCTATTTAATGGTGGCCTCAAATCCTAAATTTGAATTTTTTTATGCCACATAGAAAAATAAATTTAGAATCCTGTTCAATAGTGGTTCAAACTTGTCACGCCCCGACCCGGTTTGGTCGGATCCCCGTGATCAACCCGCCACTCTCCCAATTTACTAAAGGGTTTTCCCTTATATTATAAATCGTAAAGAGTAAGGCGTTAACCTGCACCTTTTTCCAGGAATATCATAAATCAAAACTGCATAGTAATTTAAATTAGTTGTACCAATCTTGCAGGCGTTTAATTGCGCAAGTCCTTTAAGGTTCGGCTTTCCGGGACTTCCTGAAAGAGGTATAAGGGAGGGGGTGAGTACAACTACTCAGTGAGTGGGATTCAAATCTTTTAACTTTCAAGAAAAACATTTATATGGAGTGTGCCAGACTCCTTTGTTTTCAAAAAAATCATTTCATTTAAAAATTCATCTTTTTCCATTATTTCTTAGTTATCGATGTGTCATCACCCAACACACATCCTTCATAATGAAGGTTACACACATTCGCAAGTCAGTATCATTACTGAACTCGCTAGTGGCTTCGGAGCGACTTTTCCTGCCACCCGGATAGAAGTACGACCACTTCTACCCTGGGAATGAGTGGATGTACGAAACATCCGACCCACAATCCCGAAATCACTTCTTCGTGTCCGTATGAGGACAGAGACCTCATCCTGTCCCCACCCCGGTCTCATGCGCTTAGTGCTACTCCAGATTTCGCACAGACACCTGGAACGACGAACTGCCCTTATAGCCACCAGGTCGTCCAGTGCCCTTAGGATGCATCACTACCCCTCATGGGCGTCTTGATGATCCCGTACTCATAGTGCATGCACAAACAATGTTTTCTAATATTGCCATGTAATATGTGGTGCCATTAGTCCAACAGCCCCGACTCTCAACTCAACCCGCAGCTGTTTGTCTTGACTAGTCCGTCGACCTGTCATGTCGCACTGCCGCTAGTTGACTGAGCATGTCGGTCCTATCTTGGTACCATGGCCAAACAATTCACTTATTAAGTTTTATGGCACATATATCATGTTCGTTTACGAGCTCCTGCTCGTGCCAACTGGCCTTGGGCCCACTGTACGAGATTTTCAAAATCGGGCATTTCGCCCCCAAGTTCCAAAACCTAGGCCCTTGGCCTATCAGAGCTATTCGAGCTCCCGTCGAGAAGGTCTCCCAAATAGTTTAAGCATTGGCACACAGTCAGGGGAGAACACTTTCGACAAAATAGGTTTTCACTGTCCATTATACCAATCGGTATAAGGACATCTCCGTTCATAACCGATGAACGGGTTTTCAACTTCCTTCGAGGAAGTCTCATCATACTAACCAGGTATGATCTGAATAACCCACTCACAACCGGTAAGTGGTTTTAAATTTTAAGTTGTGCTCATCATCCCAACCGGGTATGATGTTAGTAAACCCACTCACCCGTTAATGCTGTGAATTCCACTAGACCGGTTCTTGGTATTCACGCGAGCTTGTCCTTGCTGGCGTTCCCGGTACTTCGTGTTCCGGTGAAGGCACGGCGGTCTGAGCTTTCGATCTGGGCAGATAGGTCTCGTTCATCCTTTCGGTCCTAATTTAGTCGTGGAAAGGCTGAGAAAGTGTTGGGAGGGCTTGAAATGGCCGATTTCAGCTTGGCCGAAATAGGGCAACTTCGGTCTGCCGGAGTTGCTTCACTATTCTATCATGTCGGCGTTTCTCCAACGATACTCGGATTGATTGGAGTTTGCTATCAGATAGCTGTCTTCCCCCCGGTTCTAAAGAGCCCGACCTTTGTTCAAGTCGAAGCTCTCGTTCGAGCTTTACCGGGAAATGGAGCAGTAGAGAGAGAGAGAGAGAAGTGTTCAGGTGTGAGGAGAATGAAATGGGGATGAACTCTTTATATAGTTGTAAAACCCGTGTATTAAATGGGCGAGATTTATTACTGATATTAATATTGCCATAAATTATTGGTATTAATTCTAATAAATTAAATTTCAGTATTAATTCTAATAATTTAATTTCGGTATTAAATTATTACTATTAATTATATATTAATTTATGATAAGGCGTACATACAAATTTTTGACCGAAATTTCGGGTTACAAAAAGAAATTCATACTTCCCAAGAGGTCACCCATCCTCACATTACTCTCAAGTAAGCACGCTTAACTTTAAAGTTCCTATGAAATCTAGTTCACTTGAACCACTTTGGTTTTTATTTTCTAATTTGTCTTAAGTTTCTTTTCCAAGGTTTAATGAACCCTTTGGATCACCCGAGAGTTGTAAATTCCCAACTTGCCCGTTCAGAAATAATCGGGTTTGTGAACCGGTTCTAAATCCTCACTTGGTTTGACCAGTTCTTTTCCTGGTTTTCCTTAGCTCAAAAGGGCGGGTTTTACAAAACTAGTACAAACCAGTTCAATCTGGTTCTAATTTGGATCTCCTAAATCGGTTTGGTTTTCATCTCCAATTCATTCTCAAGTCCATTTCCATGACTTTTGGGACTGCTTGGGTCACTCAGGATCCATAAATTTCCTAGTTTGCCCTTTCTCTATTGGTTTCGGTTCATAAACCAGTTCAATCCTGTTGGATCTGGTTCATCTAAACCGGTCTGGTTTTTTTCTCTTCCAATTTGTCCTAAGGTTCTTTTCCAAGGTTTTATGAACCCTTTGGATCACCTAAGAGTTGTAAATTTCCAAATTGCCCATTCCCAAATGATCGGATTTGTGAACTGGTTCTATTTTCTTACTCAATTTGACCGGTTCTTTTCCCAATTTTCCTTAACTTAAAAGGGCGGGGTTTACAACTCTCCCCTCCTTTTATGAGTTTTGTCCCCAAAACTTAATTAGCAACCTTGCATGAGGAACCAATTCATTTGATGTCCATTTGGTATTTGCTTAATATTCAAACTTTTATCTTGTTCTTTCAATTTACCCTTTTTACATCATTCATTGAAGGAATTTCTCTTCCTTTATATTATTTGCTCCCTCCATGGAGTTTATCACACTTAGACATATCTTACTTAAGGGTATATCCTTAGATTAGCATCTTTCTTTTCTTATAACAACATTTTTTTACCTTTGAGGTCCCGTACTCAAGATTGGAAATTCCAAGATACCTAACCATTCCTGCGTCTAATTAACCTCTTGGTCATTAAAACCCTTAGCTCGATGTCCTTTAGAACATTACATATATGTTTTCACGGGTTTCCTTATTATCACCTTTTCATCCAATTTCGACTCTTCCTTCGTCTGTTGTTCATTACAATTTTAGTCCAAATTTTATGTTTGACCTAGTCATACTTGCTAACTTACTCTTCCTTATTTTGAGTCATGTTTTCCTTGGGACTATTAAGTTTACATGCCTCCTTACTGCATAACATTTTCTAGACCTTATCTCTATGTCCATTATATGTCCAGAACACCTCCGTTAAGTTTATTCCCAATTTTCCAACCTCTCAGGGATTGTATAACTTCATCCCTCTTTTCTTCTGGTAGTATTCCTCGACTACCTTCACCGTTATCAAATCAACTTACACAATTGTTTCAGTTTTCCTTACCCATTCATCCTTTCTCAACTTCCTAATTGAGTCTTTCTGGTTCCAATGATTGGGTTTTCCAATAATTTACCAACAAGCTGGGATTCCTTCCTTCTTAAGTCCTTGGCATTCTTTATTCAAGGATTTTTCCTTTTTCCTTAATCCACTTTTACTTACTTGTGATCATTTCATGATTCTTCATTCTTACAATAATCATTTTCGATCTATGTGTCGATTCCTTTGCTTGGGAAGGTTCCCATATTCCGATTTCATTCTCTACTATGTCCCTCACAATAAAGATTTCCATCTTACGAGTTACATGCTCAATCTTCTCATCATTCCTTGTAGGGTTCTTTGCACCCCTATCTATCTTATGACATTTGTCTGCTTTGGATCCTTCTCTATTCACAACTTTTGTTTAATCCCTTATTCTTTACTTGGGATACTTCCGATTATTGGTTTTATTCCATGCATTCCACACTATGCTCAATCGTCCACTCTTTAGGCTTTATATGCGCGGGTGGACTATGATTTGTCTTACCAATTGTGGTTTTTTCTCCTTAACCACATCTTATTTGGAGGGCTTATTTTTCCAACGTTTTTCCATATGTTCTTCTTTATTTCCTTATTATGAGTATTCCACTCATTCTTACTTGTCACAGCATCTTTTGATGCTAAATTCCTATTTCCCAATTCCTTTTAACCTATTTCCTTGGGTCATCCCAGTATGCTTTATTGATTCTTTCACCTCAACTTGTGCTTCCTTCGTAAGTTTATCTCTTTGTCCCTTTCACTTGGTTCCATTATCTCTTAGTTGGGATACATATGCATTTCCAAGGTTTCCTTCCTCGATAGGACTCTCCCCTTTTTCCTTGGTTCTAGGGAATATCTTCCTTTAAATGGCATCTTTTGATGTCGTCCTCTTTTGTTTATCCTTACTCTTGAAATTTTACGGCTATATCTTTGGTACTCTATCCTCAACCTCACAAGTACTTCAGTGCGTGTCTATTTCTTTTAGGGAGAGCTCATATCTTCCTTATTTCAAGATCTCTTAATCATGTGAAGAGCTTCCCTACTCCTCTCTTGGCTTATGTTTGGTTGTTAATTTGGCCATTGGTATTTTTACAGATTTTCCTTCATCCTTCTCTTTCCAATTATTTTGCCTCTCCACCTCTCCCTCTTTTGTTGGAGCTTAAATTATGGCTTTTTCGAGCATCAATTCATTAACTGCCTCATCTCTACCATTCCTTTAGTCTAATTTTCTTAGGGCATTTGTTTCTCGTGTTTTTTTGTCCTTAATGTCTATCCTTTTTAGAGTGTAGCCCTTTCTACTTCTCAGTCTTCCTCGGGGTGTTGTTTATTCTCCTTGATTATATTGTTGTAACGACTTGCTTCCTTTCATGATAGTTGTCTGAATCCTCTATTTGACTTCACTGTTTTTTCTAAAGTGAGTCTTATTTGCCATCTCGAGGCATTTCATTTATCATCAATGCTCAGGTGGTCTTTTCTTATGGAGGCGCCCCCTTCCTTGCTCCTAAATGGCTGAAAACTTCTTCTTAAGGAAAAATCTTCTGCAGTTACACATTGTTCTTATTTGCAGTTTATCGAAGTCCTACCTTTAGTCCTTTTTCCTACCATTATGTTAGGATCTTGTAGAGATTACTCATGGATGTAATTGAAGTTTCGAGTAGGAGATGTATTTCTAAGGATGGTATCCCTTCGAATTTCCTATAGTTGTCGGGACATTATTCTTGGAAAATACTGTCATAAATCCTTGCGATGTATGATAGTCTTTTACTTCATTTCCTATTCCCCTATAGGTTAACTTGATTCCTGTCCTTAGTAGGGTTGGGCACTTCTCAAAGCAGTGTCCGTATTGTTCATACTTGTAATTACGTGGATATAAGTGGTTCCTCCTAACATTTTTCTAAGGAATTATTACTTTTGGTGCTTCTTCGTCCTTGAGTCTAGATACCTTGAGAGTTTTCTTATGGAGTCTTCTTTATCAATTGATCATTCTAAGAGTGCTCCTAGATTTCTCGATTCTCTAATTCAGTTTTCTTAACTTGGATGGGATTCTCCTTAGTTTCTATGGTAGTATAGGCTTGTTTGGTCACTTTCTTTGGAGCCATCTTCCTTGAAGATCACATCCTTTGAGAGACAGGGTTTTTAGGAATTTGGAATACTTCATTAATAGAGGAGTACAATATGTTGGGGTTTTTGGCCCTATTACAAAAAAAAAATGGTCACAAAATAAATAGGAAGCTAAGTGATTCTTGATAAGCATCCTCCTAGGTAAGGTTATACGCCCTTTGTTGGCATTTATGGCTTCATGCTTGGCTTCTTTAGTACTTAGACTTGTGACCTCAATAGGTCCTAGCACCCTCCTCCTGGATACTTCCCCATTTGGTCTTTTGGGACTTCTACCATGCCTCAGGCATTGGGAAGCTTCTAAAGTTGCCTTCCTACGAGGACAGGGTCTTGGATAGAGTCATTCCTAGTTTTCTTGGTTACTCTTCTAGGAGCCATTTGAAAATTTTAAGATCAATCCTATTAGTTAAAAATTTTTTTAGTCTTGATTATGTATTAGAGAAAACAAGCTCTGATACCACTCAAGTTGTCACGCCCTGACTCGATTTGATCGGATCCGTGTGATCAACCTGCCACTCTCCCGGTTTACTAAGGGTTGCCCCTTGTTTAATAACCGTGAAGAGTAAGGTATCCTTTAAACCTATAAATTTCCTGGAATACATATAACAAAACTGCATAAAAATTTTAACTTATATACGTGTCTTGCAGGTGTGACTAATAGGGGGTCTTTGGGTAGGTTTCCCTTAGTTACATGAGAAGGGATATAAGGGAGGGGGTGAGTACAACGATTCAGTGAATGGGTTTTCAAATTTTATCTTTTAGGAAAAATGCTTGATTCGGAGTGTGCCAGACTCCTTATTTTCTTTTAAAATATTCTTTTCTCAAATTCTAATTTTTCACACCTTTTCCCAAGGTTTGCCAATTATTTTTCCAAGGATTCTCAAATCCTTTCCAAGGTTTCCATAACCTTTTTCCCATTTCCATATTCAGTGTGTTTCACAAATCACACACCCTTTATCATGAAGGAATCACACACACGCAAGATGTAGTTATGCCGACTACACCCACTTGTGGATCGGAGCGTCTTTACCATCCACCCTGATAGAAGTCTTTGACTTCTACCTGAAGTCTAAGTGAACATCCTTGACGTACTACTCTCAGACCAAAAATACTCTATGTTCGTATGAGTACAGATACCTCATCCTGACCCCACCCCGATCTCGTGGGCAATGAAGCTACGTTGAGCTTCGCAAGGTCACCTAGTCCGACGAACTGCCCTTATACCCACCAAGTCGTCTAGGGTCCTGGAACACATCACTACCCCTCTTGGGCTTCTTGAAGGTCCCGTAAACATAGCGCATGCACAATCAATATTTTTCACATCATGCCATAAAATCGGTGGTGCCACTGGTCTAACGACCCCGACCATCAACTCAACCTGAAGCTGTTTGTCTTGACTAGTCCGGAGACCGGTCATGTCGCACTACCGCTAGTTGATCTAATATGTCAGTCCTGTCTTGATACCATGGCCAAAAAATTCATTTATTTAAAGTTTTATGGAATATATCTCCTGTTTGTTTACGAGATTCTGCTCTTGCCCACTAGCTTATGGCCCACTGGTCGAGATTTTCAAAACTAGGCATAATAGTCCCCAAGATCCTAAATCAAGGCCTCCGGCCTAACAGAGCTATTCGAGCTCCCATCAAGAAAATCTCCCAAATCGTTTAAGCAGTGGCACACAATTAGGGAAGAGCACTTTCGACAAAAATAAATTTTCAAGTAAACATCATAATAACCGAGTATGAGGATATCTCCGCCTATAACTGATGAACGAGTTTTTCACTTCCTCCAAGAAAATTTCATCATACCAACTAGTTATGATCTACCTACAATCAGTAAATGGCTTTTCTGTGTCATTTTTACATCACGCCTCTAAGTTTGATGTTTAAAATTTCACTAAGTAGTGAGTTTTCATTTCGAGGTACTTATCATCCCCAACATGGTATGATATAAAATCCCCATCACCCGTTAATGTAGTAAATTCCACTCAACCAGTTCTTCGTATTCACAGGAGCTTGTCCTAGCTGGCGTTCCCGGTACTTCGTGTTCCTACATGATATGAACATTCTTCTTCAGTATCTCTTGGCCTAATAGCCTTCATTCATTCCAAATGAATGAGAAAATCAAACTTTTTATTTATTTACAATTAGGTCCCTAAAGTTATTTTTCTTTAAGTCCCAAATGTCAGTTTTTCCTCAAATTGAGTCCTAAAACTTTTAAAATTCACCTTGGGACATCAATTTATTCAATTTCACAAAATGGGGTTTAATTTCCTAAATTTCCAATTTGGTCCCCCAACTTTTCCAAAATTACCATTTTGCCCATCCGTTACAAAAATGGTAAGTTTTCCACCAAAAATTCTAAAATTCCTCAATTGGCTCTCTAACATTCTTATCATGCCCAATTGAACCTCAATTTTAAAAAATTGCATCTTGGTCCTTCAACTTTTTGAAAATACCCAATTTTTTCACACAATTTCAACATCCTAACACAGCTGAATTTGATTTTATCAAATTGACCGATTAAACACTTCTAATTGTTAAAATTGAAGTTAAAATTGAGTTCCTACTTCTTCATGCGATTCAATAGCACTTTGAGTCGTAAGTTTTAATGCAGAAATGAGCTCAAATGGAGCTTCGCTAGAAAATAAACAGTAGAAAGAGAAAGCTTCAGTTACTCACCATCGGGGACACGGTGGTCCGAGCTTTTGATCTGGGCAAATAGCTCTCATCCTGAGGTTCATCCTAGAATTAAGAATTGCATCAATTGATGCCGAATTGAGTTAGAATTTCATCATTGAAATTTTGCTAGTTCTCCCTCTAACACCGGTCAGAAATTGTAGAGTGGAGCCAAATTGGCTTACCTTTCAGTCCTAATTCGGCCATGAGGGGGCTAAGGAAGTGTTGGGAGGGCTTGGTTTAGCCTGAGGAGGGATCAAATTGGTCGATTTCAGCTTAGCCGAAACAGGGCAGCTTCGGTCTGCTAGAGCTACTTCATTGTTCCATCATGTTGGCACTTCCCTGGCGACCCTCAGAGCAAACGGAGACTATAGGCGTGTAGCTGACTTCTCTCTTGTTCTAAGTAACCCGAACTGACCTTTTTGGCTCAGAAAAGTGCCCAAGTCGAAGCTTTTGTTCGAGCTTCACTGAAAAATGGAGCAGTTGAGAGAAAATGGAGTTTTCAGGTGTGGAGAGGATGAATGGGGAGGGGGTCTTTATATAGGAAGCTTGGGGACTTCTTAGTCTTCTAATTGGTGCCTTAATGGTTGTCATTCATTGTCTAAAACTCCCTGGCCAGAGACTTATCAGCTTTGTAGGTGATGCGCGATTTTTCAGCGAGTGAGCAGTGCTGTCATCTGAAGGAGGATGATGACACTAATTCGAATCAGGTTCAAAGCTTAAACCGGTCGGTTCACACCCAATTTGACCAAAATTTTCAAATATAAAAATTTCTAAATTCAATTTCTATCCAATGGTGGCCTCAAATCCCAAATTTGAAGTTTTTTATGCCACAAAGAAAAATGAATTTAGAATCATGTTCAATAGTGCTCCAAACCAGTTCAATCCAGTTCAGATCTGGTTCACCTGAACCGGTTTGGTTTTCATCTCCAATTCATTCTTAAGTCAATTTCCATGACTTTTGGGACTCTTTGGGTCACTCGGGATCCATAAATTTCCCAGTTTGTCGTTTCTCTATCTGTTCTGGCTCATGAACCGACTCGGTTCATAAACTGATTCAATCTAGTTGGATCTGGTTCATCTAAACCGGTTTGATTTTTTTCTCTTCCAATTTGTCCAAAGGTTATTTTCCAAGATTTTATGAACCCTTTGGATCACCCATGAGTTGTAAATTTCCAAATTGCCCATTCCCAAATGATCGAGTTTGTGAACCGATTCGGTTTTCTTACTCGGTTTGACCAGTTCTTTTCCTAGTTTTCCTTAACTCAAAAGGGTGGGGTTTACATTTGATGTGTTTAACATACAACACACACCCTTCATCATGAAGGGATCACACACATTTCGTGAGATGCAGTTATGCCGACTGCACCCACTTGTGGAACGGAGTATCTTTACCATTCACCCTAATAGAAGTCCTTGACTTCTGCCAGAAGTCTGAGTGAACGTCTCTGACATCGTACCCTCAGACTAAAAACACTACATGTCCATATGAGGATAAAGACCTCATCCCATCCCCACCCCCGTCTCATTTGCAATGAAGCTACATCGAGCTTCTCAAGACTTCTGGTATGACTAACTGCCCTTATCTGCACCAGTTCGTCTATAGCCTAAGGATGCATCACTACCTCTCATGGGCATCTTGATGGTCCCATAACACAGTGCATGCATAATCACAATTTTTTACATAAGCCATGTAATATGTGGTGCCACTGGTCCAACGGCCCCGACTCTCAACTCGACTAGCAGCTGTTTGTTTTGACTAGTCCGAAGACCTATCATGTCGCACTACCGCTAGTCCATTGAGTATGTTGGTCCTATCTTGGTACCATGGCCAAACAACTCCTTTACATAAGTTTTCATGGCTTAATATTCATGTTTGTTTATGAGCTCCTGCTCGTGCCAACTGGCCTAGGGCCCACTGTTCGATACTTAAAATATCAGACATATTAGCCCTCACATTCCAAAACCGAGGCCTCCAGCCTATATGAGCTATTCGAGCTCTCGTCAAGAAGGACTCCAAAAATTTTAAGCAGTGGCGCATAGTTAGGGGAGAGTACTTCCGACAAAATAAACCTTTCATTTGTCTATCATACCAACCTGATATGAAGACGCCTCCGCTTATAATCGAAAAGTGGGTTTCCCACTTCCTTTCGGGAAGTCTCATCAAACCAATCGGGTATGATCTACTTACAATCGGTACGTAGTTTTTCCGCGTGATTTTTACATCACTTCTCTAAGGTGTGATGTTTAAAATACTACTTAGCAATGAGTTTTCATTTCCGAGGAGCTTATCATCCCAACCGGGTATTCTATAAAAATCCCACTCACCTGATCGTGTAGTGAATTTCTTCTAGCTGGCTTGTTGTCTTTACGCGAACTTGTCTTAGCTGTCATTTCCGATACTTCATGTTCCTACACGATATGAACATCCTTGTTCATTATCCTTTTCTCCTAATAGCCTTCATTCATCCCAAATGAATGAGAAAATCAAACTTTTCATTTATTTGAAATTAAGTCCCTAAAGTTATTTTTCTTTAAGTACCTAATGTCGGTTTTTCCTCAAATTGAGTCCTGAAACTTTTAAAATTCACCTTGGGACCTCCATTTATTCAAATTCACAAAAAGGGGTTCAATTTCCCAAATTTCTAATTTGGTCCCCAACTATTCCAAAATTACCATTTTGCCCCTACTTTACAAAAATTGTAAGTTTTGTCCCAAAAATTCCAAAATTTGCCCAATTGGTCCTCCAACATCTTTATCATGCTCAATTGGCCCTCAATTTTATGAAATTGCACTTTAGTCCTTTGAATTTTCAAAATTCCCAAATTTCCCCCAATTTCAACCTTCTAACTCATCCGAATTTGATTTCATCAAATTGACCGATCAAATGAGTTTAATTGTTGAAATTGAAGTTAGACTGGAGTCCTACACCATCATACAATTCAATTGCACTTTGAATCACATAATTTGATGTCAGAATGAGCTCAAATGGAGATTCGTCGGAAAACTGGACTTAGAGAGAGAGCTTTGGAAGCTTACTGTCGGGCGCGCAACGATCTGAGCTTTCAATCTAGGTCGATAGCTCATGTCCTAAGGTTCCTCCTAGGATCAAGAATTGTATTAATTGATGCAGAATTAAGTGAGAATTTATCGGTTCTCTCTCTAGCATCGATCAAAATTTATAGAGAGGTGCCAAATTGACTTAGCTTTCAACTCTAATTCAGTTGTAGAAGGACTGTGGAGGTGTTGGGTGGGCTCGGTTTGGCTTGAGAAAGGCTCAAATTGGCCATTTTTAGCTCAGCCAAAATAGGGAAGCTTCGGTCCTCTGGTGCTGCTTCACTGTTCTCTCACGTCGGCGTCTGTCCGGCGACCCATGGAGCAAATGGAGACTACCGACAGGTAGTTGACTTCTCCCTTGGTTCTAAAGAACCCAACCACACCTTCTTTGGCTTAGAAAAGGCCCTATATCGGAGCTCTGGTTCAAGCTTCACCAGAAATTGGAGCAGTTAACAGAGAATAGAGTTTTTAGGTGTGTGGAGGATGAATCAGGATGGGCTCTTTATATAGGAAGCTCGGGGACTTCTTGATAGCGGTCATTCATTGCCAGAAACTCCCTAGCCGGAGAATTTTCAGGTTTGCCAGCGTTGCAAAATTTTTCGGTGAGTGAATAGTGTTGCCATCTAAAGAAAGAAGACGACACTCTTCCGAACCAGACCGGACCAGTCTGAACCGGGTTCAAAGCTTAAACTGGTCAGTTTCATTCCTAATTGACCGAGTTTTTCATAATTAAAATTTTCTAAATTCATTGTCTATCCAATGGTGACCTCAAATCTCAAATTTAAATTTTTGAAGCCACCTAGAAAAATGAATTTAGCATCTGGCTCAATAACAATTAAAACCGGTTCAATCCGGTTCGGATACGGTTCACCTGAACAGGTTTGGTTTCATCTCCAATTCATCTGAAAGTCCTTTTTCTTGACTTTTATAACTCTTTAGGTCACTCAAGATTCATAAATTTCCTAGGTTTCCCTTTCTCTATCAGTTCATAAACCGGTTCAATCCAATTGGATCCTGTTCATCTGAACCGGACCGATTTTTCTCTTCCAATTTGTCCTAAGGTTCCAAGGTTTTATGAACCCTTCAGGTCACTCAGGAGTTGTAAATTCTCCAAAAATCTCGTTCTCTGATGATTGGATTTGTGAACCGGTTCAATTTTTCTCACTCATGTTGACCAATTCTTTCCACAGTTTCCTTGTTTTAAAGGGACGGGGTTTACAACTCTCCCCTCCTATTAGAAGTTTTGTCCCTAAAACAAAATCAACAATACTTTGCATCAAAAATAATTTCCCTTAATGTTAACTCGGGATTTGCTCGACATGGCAACTTTGGTTGTTCTTTCACTTTGCCCTTTTGAATCACGCACTTAAGGAATTTCTTTTCCTTTATATTATTTACTCCTTCCATGGAGTTTTATCATAACTAGTATGTCTTGCCTGTGAGTCCAATAGTATATCCTTAGGTTTGCATCTCTTTTTACTTAGGGCAAGATTCTTTCTTTTGGGGTTTCTTACTCAAGATTCCAAGATTGAGAGTTCCGAGGTGCCCAATCATTCCTTCGTCCTAATTTGACCCATCCTTCATCCGTCATTAATTACAACTTTGGTCAAAATTATGTCTAACCATGTTATGCTTACTGACTAACTTTCTCTTACTCGAGTCACATTTTAGTCGGGATTGTTTGTGCTTACATGTCCCTTACGACATGACATTTTCTAAATCTTGTCTCTATGTCCATTTGATTTCAAGAACATCTCCTTTAGGGTTGTTCCCAACTTTTCAACCTCTTAGGGATTATATAACTTCATCCCTCTATTCGTTTGGTAGTATTCCTTGACTACCTTTACCGTCATCCAATCAACTTACATAATAGTGTCAATTCTCCTTACCCACTCGTCATTTCTCAACTTTCTTATTGAGTCTTTCCAATTTCAATGATTTGGTTTCCCAATGGTTTACCGACAAACTAGGATTCTTTCCTTCTTAAGTCCTTGGCATTCTTTATTCAAGGATTTTTCCTTTTTCCTTAATCCCTTTTACTTACTTGTGATCATTTCATGATTCTTCATTCTAAATTAATCACTTTCGGTCTATGTGTCAATTCCTTTACTTGGGAAGGTTCCCTTCTTCTGGTTTCGTTTTCTACTATGTCCCTCACAATAGAGACTTCCATCTTAGGAGCTACATGCTCAACCTTCTTATCATTCCTTGTAGAGTTCTTTCTTCCTTTCTTTGCACCCCTATCTATGTTAGGGCATTTGTCCACTTTGGATCCTTCTCTATCCATAACTTCTGTTTCATCCCTTATTCCTTACTTGAAGTACTTCCCATAATTGATTTTATTCCATGCATTCCACACTATGCTCAACCATCCACTCTTTAGGCTTCATATGCTTGTGTGGACTATGACCCGTCTTACCAATTGTGGTTATTCCTCCTTTACCACATCTTATTTGGAAGGCTTACTTTCCAAACATTTCTCGGATGTTCTTTCCTTTATTACTTTATTATGGGTAGTCCACTCATTCTTAGTTGTTGCAACATCTTTGGATGCTAACTTCCTAATTACCCACTAACTTTTGTGTTTCATATAGTTGTGGGGCGTTATTCTTGGAAAATATTGTGCTAAATACTTGTGGTGCAGTACCATACTTCACTTCATGTCTTATTTCCTTGTACTTGTAATAGGTCATTTCCGTGCTCAGCTACTCCAAGAGTTCTCCTAGACTCCTTAATTACCTTGACAATTTTTTTTTTCTTGTTATGTCTTCTTTGCCCAACAATTCCCTTGATTCATTCCTTATTTGGGATAAGAATCTCCTTGGTCTCCATAGTGTCTCAGGTAATGCGGGTTTGTTTGGTTACCTTCCGTGGGAAATCTTCTTAGAGTTGAGGTGCAAGGTCACATCATTTGAGAGATATGGTTTTAGGAACTTGGAATTCTTTATTATTAGAGAGGTAATACAATAGGTTGGGGTCTTAACCCTCATTACAAAAATTGTTTCCGAAACAGATGGGAAGCTACTAGGTTCTTTGGCAAGTGTCTTTCTTACTAAGGTTATAAGCCCTTGATGGTGTTCCTGGCCTTAAGCTTGGCTTCCTTCGTACTCAAGATTGTTACCTCAACAAATCCTGGCACCATATTCTTGGATACTTCCCACTAACGTCTCTTGGTTCTTTGGGACTTCTCGAGTATGGAAAAGCTTTTTAGGGTGATCTTCCTATGGGAATGGAGTGTTGAGTAGAGTCGGTCCTAGTTTTCTTGGTTCATGTCCTGGAAGCCATATGAAAATTTTGAAAATTTCTCTTAGTTACTATGTTATATAGTCTTGATAATGTATTCGAGGAAACATGCTCTGATACTACTCAAGTTGTCATGCCCCAACCCAATTTGGTCGGATCCCCATGAATAACCCATCACTCTCCCGGTTTATTCATGGTTTTCACCTCTTCTAAATCGTGGAAAGTAAGGCATCCTTCTTACCTATACATTTCCTAGAATAACATTAATAAAAACTGAATATATATTTTACATACATACCTTAAGGTTCGGCTACCGATAAGTCTTTAATGTTAGTTTTCCCTTGGTTTCCTAAAAAGGGGTAAAGGAAGGGGGTGAGTTCAACAACTCAGTGAATGGGTGTTGCGTGAGAGTTTTCACAAAAATTAATTCATTTAATTGGAGTATGTCAGACTCTTTATTTTATAAAAAAATACTTTTCTTAAAATTTCAGTTTATCAAAACCCTTTTTTTCAAGGTTTCCCAATTCATTTCCAAGGATTCTCAAATTCTTTCCACATTTTCATAACCTCTTTCCCATTTCCACATTCGGTGTTATTAACATATAACACACGTCTTTGATCATGAAGGGATCACACACATTTCGCGAGATATAGTTACGTCGAATGCACCCACTTGAGGATCAGAGCATCTTTACTATCCACCCTGATAGAAGTCTTTGACTTCTATCTAAAGTCTGATTTAACGTCTCTGACGTCTAACCCTCAGACTAAATATACTCCATGTGCATATGAGGATAGAGACCTCATCATGTCCCCACCCCAGTCAAATGCGCAATGAAGCTACCTCGAGCTTTTCAAGACTTCTGGTACGACTAACAGCCCTTATCTCCATCAGGTTATCTAGAGCCCTAGGATGCATCACTACCCCTCTTGGGCGTCTTGAAGGTCCCGTAACATAGTGCATGCACAATCACAATTTTTCACATAAGCCATGTAATTTATGGTACCACTAGTCCAATGGCCCTAATTCTCAACTTGACATGCAGCTATTTGTCTTGACTAATCTGAAGACTTGTCATGTCGCACTACCGCTAGTCCATCGAGTATGTCGGTCTTGTCTGGGTACCATGGCCAAAAAACTCATTTACTTAAGTTTTCATGGCTTAAAATCATGTTTTTTTACAACCTTCTGCTCAGGCCAACTAGCTTAGGGCCCACTGTTCAAGATTTTTAAAATCGGGCATATTAGCCCCTAAGTTCCAAAATCGAGGCCTTTGGCCTATATGAGCTATTTGAACTCCCGTCAAGAAGGTCTCCCAAATATTTTAAGTAGTGGCACATAGTCAAGGGAGAGCACTTCCGACAAAATAAACATTTCATTTGTCTATCATACCAACCGGGTATGAAGACGTCTCCGCTTATAACCGATAAACGGGTTTTCCACTTCTTTCTAGGAAGTCTCATCATACCAATCAAGTATGATCTACTTACAACTGGTATGTAATTTTTCTGCATGGTTTTCACATGACCGGTGTGATGTTTAAAATACCACTTGGCAGTGGGTTTTCATTTCCGAGGTGCTTATCATCCCAACCGGGTATGATATAGAGATCCCACTCACCCGATTGTGTCGGCTTGTTGCCTTTATGGAAACTTGTCTTAGCTGGTGTTTCTAGTACTTTGTGTTCCTAAACGATATGAACATCCTTGTTCATTATCCTTTGGCCTAATAGCCTTCATTCATCCCAAATGAATGAGAAAACTAAACTTTTCATTTATTTACAATTAGCTACCTAAAGTTATTTTTCTTTAACTTTAAGTCCCTAATGTCGATTTTTCTTTAAATTGAGTCTCGAAACTTTTAAAATTCACCTTGGGACTTCAATTTATTCGAATTCCCAAAAAAAGGGTTCAATTTTCCAAATTTCTAATTTGGTCCCAACTTTTCCAAAATTACCATTTTACCCCTACTTTACAAAAATGGTAAGTTTTGCCCCAAATTTACCCAATTGGACCTCCAACATCTTTATCATGCTTAATTGGCCCTCAATTTTATGAAATTGCACTTTAGTCCCTCAAATTTTCAAAATTCCCAATTTTCCCCAATTTTTCCCCCAATTTCAACATTCTAACTCAGCCAAATTTGATTTCATCAAATTGACCGATCAAATGAGTTTAATTGTTGAAATTGAAGTTAGATTGGAGTTCCTACACCTTCATATGATTTAATTGCACTTTTAATCGCACGATTTGATGTGAGAATGTGCTCAAACGTAGCTTCGCCGTAAAATTGGACTTAGAGAGAGAAAGATTCAAAAGCTTACCATCGGGGGTGCGACAGTCAGAGCTTTCAATCTGGGAACATAGCTCTTGTCCTGAGGATTCTCCTGGGATCAAGAATTGCATCAATTGATTTCGATTTGAGTGAGAATTTAGTCATGGAAGTTATACCTGTTCTCTATCTAGCACCAATCAAAATTTACAGAGAAGACCAAATTGGCTAAACTTTCAGCTCTAAATTAGTTGTAGGAGATTGTGGAGGTGTTGGGAGGGCTTGGTTTTGCCTGAGAAGGGCTTGAATTGGCCATTTTTAGCTCAGCCAAAATAGGGCAGCTTCGATCCACTGGAGTTACTTCACTATTCTATCACGTCGGCATCTCTCCGGCAACCCTCGGAGCAAATGGAGACTATCGTCGGGTACTTGACTTCTCCCTAGTTCTAAAGAACCTGACCATGCCTTCTTTGGCTCAGAAAATTGGTTCAAGTTGGATCCATTTTATCTAAACTGGACTAGTTTAGAGAGAATGGAGTTTTCAGGTGTGTGGAGGATGAATGAGAATGGGCTATTTATATAGGAAGCTCGGGGACTCCATGGTCATCCGATTAGCGCCTTAATGGCGGTCATTCATTGCCTGAAACTCCCTGGCCAGAGACATTTCCGCTTCACTGATGCTGTACAATTTTTCGACGAGTTAACAATGTTGTCGTCTGAAGGAAGAAGACGACACTGTTTCGAACCGGACTGAACTAGTCCGAACTGGGTTCAAAGCTTAAACTGGTCGGTTTAGGCCTGATTTGATTGAGTTTTTCAAAATTAAAAATTTCTAAATTCATCTAAATTCATTCTCTATCCAATGGTAGCCTCAAATCTCAAATTTGAATTTTCTAAGCCACCAAGAAAAATGAATTTAGCATCCATTTTAATAGTGATTCAAACCGGTTCAATCTAGTATGGATTCAGTTCACCTGAACCGGTTTGTTTTTCTTCTCCAATTCATCCCAAAGTCTTTTTTATTGACTTTTATGACTCTTTAGGTTACTCAAAATTCATAAATTTACCAGTTTAGCCTTTCTCTATTTGTTCTGTTCATGAACCGACTCGGTACATAAATCGGTTCAATCTAGTTGGATCCAGTTTATCTAAATTGGACTAGTTTTTCTCTTCCAATTTGTCCTAAGGTTCTTTTCCAAGGTTTTATTAATCCTTCGGGTCACTCGGGAGTTGTAAATTTTCCAATTGCTTGTTCTCTGATGATCGGGTTTGTGAACTGGTTTAGTTTTTCTCACTCGGGTTAACAGGTTCTTTCCCCGATTTCCTTGTTTTAAAGGGATGGGGTTTACACTTTAAGTGATTATTTCATTCTGATTTACCCCTCTTTTGTTGATTTCCTTATTGGTCCCCTTTTTTCTCCAACGATCTGGTTTCCCAAGTACTTCTCAACTTGTCTTAATGGCATATGCATGACTATACCCCTTCTAATTAGCATATCACAACTCCATTTACTTGAGTATACCCTTCCTTAGGACTTCCATTTTTCTCAACCTACTTGCACCTTTTCATGATCTTTCCACATTTATCTCACCTTTATTTGCAAGTTGCCATTTTTCAAGTAACATCCTACATTCTTGGTTTTTCCTTAGGCACATTCCCTGCTTGCCTCATTCTCTACTTTCGTCTTTCGAAGTAATGACTTTTCTCCTTGGAGATTTAAGTCTCTTTTCCTCATTACCCCTTAAGGATTCCATGTATACTCGCTTTTATCATTGTCTTCATTTATCATTCATTTATTTGGTTTAATGAGTTCTTTTGTTGTTGATGTTTGAGTCCCTTCCAAATTTCCTTAGTGTGTGGCATTCCTCATCTTTAGAGGTCTCTCCCTTCCTTCTATCCTTCCTTTAATTTCTAAGAACAATTTCTTTATCTCTCCTAGATAATATCATTTTCTCTCGCCTTCTTGAATTGTTGACTATCCTTCCCAGTCCTTGTGTCTTCCTTTAGTTGTCTTCCTTTTGAGACAAAAATCCTTCATATGACACTTAACCTATAGGATAAGACTATCCTTTCATATGAAGTCTTCCTCCTTTCCTAAGGTATAAAGTGAACTGCCTTTGAGAGTTTTCTTAACCGCATATATGGTTTCATTAAACTTATTATATCATCATTATGCACGATGACATCCCACTTCTAGTGGTCTGGAATTCAGTGTTGGATCCTTGAAAAACCCTTAATAAAATTTTAAAATACTTTTAGGTTTATCATACTTTCATGAGAAAATTTTTTGTCGGTAATATTTGTTTCCAACAATTTCTTAATAATTGTATTTTATTACTTTTTAGTTGAAAACTCATCTTATTACAAGGAAGTGGTTTACACAAAGGTTCAATCTACACTCCCTTGTTGACTGGCTCGAAGTTCTTCTTAACTAGAGTTTGAGACAATACTTATGGGGTTCCTAGTTGAGAGGTTTTACTTTTGGTGGTGGGCATGGTCCTTCATAGTACTTCCCACACCTAGTACATTAATTTATACTTGGCTCTTCATACTCCAATGAAGACGTCTCACTCCATGAACTCTTGAATTTTTCCTTTGGAGTAATAGAGAGCCTGTATTTTTCCAGCACTAATGCTTCATACTTGTATGCATGTCAGATAAGATTTACAAATTCTAGATTCGTATGGATAAGTGGTAGTTTATTGAAGACTCGCACATAGTTAGCATAGGATTCCCAAAAGTTCTTTTCATCTTCTTTCTACGCTTGGGTTAGCTTTAGCTTTTAGGGTTTTGGTGGAGGTGTCTCATCTTCCACCGAGATTTGATTGGTTCTTTTTCCCTTGTGAATTTTCCTACAAATGGAATATTTTTATAAGCTTACAAAATATTTTTTTGAAAGATAAGTTTCATGTAGTGATTCCTTCCAGTATTATTTCAAAAAAAAAATTTTCCAAACAACTTGATTTTCGATAGTATTTTATTTCCTTTAAACTCAAGTTCAAAAAGTATTTGCTCTGACACTACTTAAATTGTCACACCACAACCTGGTTTGGTTGGAACTCTTTGAACAACCCTCCACTCCTCCTGGTAGAAAAAAATAACCACGAATGTGGTATCGGTAGAAGTCAGACGTAACCTGAAAATATTTCAAAAAATAGTTTCAAGGAAATATCTTTTCACAAAATATACCAAAATATTTTTAATGCATAAAATATACCACCAAGCTAAATCTTAACATGAGTTCACCTCTTCATAATTTTTCAAAAATGGTTTAAGGGAGGGGGTGAGTTCTACCACTTTGTGAGTGGGTAACAATGAAATTACTCAAGAATGATTAAAGAATTGTTTATTTACCAACACCATTCCCCTTCATGAGTTTTGATTTAATAAACAATCACATGCCTTTTATCATCAAAGGGTTCATTTCCTCGTAGAACGGTCACCGACTCTTCCATTTGTGTCCCGGAGCGACTTTACCATCCACCCTAGTAATAGGATGCAACCTCTACTACAAGTATATGTGAGCACCATTGCCCAACCCCCAGACTATATTTGAAACTTCATGTCCGCTATTGGGGGGCAAGACCTCCCCGCCCCCCCTCTCCCCCCCTATATCGGGGGCACGAAGCTCCTAAAACTTCTCAACATACTAAAATAGTAAAGCTTCCCTTATGCTACCTAAGCCATCCAACAGCCCTTAGAACTAACACAACCCCTATATCGGGGGCTCGATGGTTATGTATCTCATCAAACACAAACAATAGTCTTTTGTTAATACCTTTATCTTTGTGACATTAGCCCAACGAGTTCAACGATCCGACTTCGACTCAGTTGCTAAATCACATAAATTAACCATTTATGAAAGTTTTCATAAGGCTCACAAATCAAATTGACATTCAATTCATGCTAATTTCACAAAAATCACCAAACTTTCAAAATTTCCCAAATTGCCAAATTTTCTAAAAATTGCACTTTAGCCCCCAAAATCTTTGATTTATCAAATTGCTTGCCTAGACATTGTAAATTTCCTATTAACATGCTACTAATTATCTTCTCCACCTTCCTATGAGCATTTTAAGCATTGAATCACTTGATTTGACCCAAAATCACACTCAAACGAAGCTTCGCCAAAAAATCTTTCCAGAGAGAGAAAGCTTCAGTTTCTTACCGACGAAGGGACGATTGTGAGAGCTCTGGATATGGTTGGCTAATGCTCGTCATGGGGATCCTCCTTGGATCAATTTTCACATCAATTGACTGTCTGATCAAGGAGAATTTCATTAGCAATTTGTTACAATTTCGCTCTATAATTTTACTATTCTAACGAAGGAAGGCAAAATTGGCATACCACGATTGTTCACGAAGGTCAAGGTTCAGTCATGAGGAGCTGTGGGAGGGTCATTCGGGTCTTAGGGGGTCGCTAGTGGTTGGAATTTAGCTGAAAACTTTTGCTCAAATTTTGTTGCCGAAGTGAGTGTATTGTGCAGCCTCACTGGAGTTTCTCCAGTAATCTTCGAGCTGAATAGAGTATGTAGGAAGGTGGAGGACTTCTTCAGGATTCCAAAGAACTAAATTGCACGGTTAGAGGTGGAGAAAAAGGTCGATGTCGGAGCACTGGTTCGAGGATGGTCGGAATGTGGAGTTGTTTAGGTTCTCTTATCAATGGAGGGCTGTAGAGGATGAATGGAGAGTAGCTCTTTATATAGGGAGCTTGGAGACTGACTGTTCCAGTCATCCACCCATCGGTCAACTATTAACTCACATATTTAAGGCCTTGTCAATGCCATTAAAGACTTGTCGGAGTTAAGGTGTTGGGCCTTCTCCTTTCTTGTTCAATCACCCATTGACCCATTGATTGGACACATGGTGACTTCTCATTTGTCACCTAAATTGATGTGGCCATTAACTGAATCTATCCCTTCGTTGACCAAGACATGTGACATCATCTGATTAGTTTATTTAAATTTTCCAGTTTTCCCACCGACGCACTGTGTTAATGCCACATGCCAGCCTCTAATTAGTTGTGACCATCTAACATAGCTTTGCCAAGTGTCAATCTCTAATTGGTTGACCATTCTCCGACATCCTAGTCAATCACTGATATGGCACCTTTGCCATGTGTCAACACCTCATTAATTAGCCCTGAGTTGACCGTTGACTAAGGACACGTGTCGTTCCCTCATTGGTTAGTTTTCAGTAAAGTGGATTCTCTTCATCTTACCATTGACCAATGTCGTGTGTCACGCTCTGATTAGTTAGCTCTTCCATGTGCTAATTGAGTGGGTGACTGGACACGCTTCACCATGTGTCGCATGCTGACTGGGTGCTAACCTGGTAGGCGGTCCATTAATCAGCTAGACTTTGACCGGTTTGGTGACCCAAAATCGAAAATTGGCCGATTCTGGTCCATTTCAACTGTTTTTCTATAAATTAAAATTTTCTAAATTTATATTCATTTTCTACACATTGGTGACTTCAATTTTCCAAATTGATATTTTTAAGTCACTTAGAAAATTGATTCTTCCTAGTTCAACCTTGTTTAGGTCTGGTCCACCATGAACTGGTCCAATTTTCAAATTCAATTTCATTCATGGTTCTTTTCCATGATTTTTGGGTCTTCATTAACCACTTGGGATTTTCCAAATTCCCATTTTGTTTCTCTTTATAAATTTCTAGTTTACTTTGATCCATGATTTTTTTTTTTTAATTTCTGGTTCTCCTCTCGGGCTTATTTGTCATTGGAAAATAGGGTTTACAATACCTTTTACTGAGGCGCAATAAGGGAGAGAATTGTATATAGTTTGTGAGGGACGAGACATAAGGGTGGCACTTGAAGACCACGAAAGATATATATGTGTGTATATATATATATAATGTGCATTATTTTGTGGTATTTTAAATACGTGTATTCATGAGTTAGTTCTCGTGAGAGTCGTGACTCTCCTTGAATACTATACTTGATTTAAAGATTGGGGCCAATGTGATGAAATCCCGTATGAGCCTAGACTCTTAAAGAGTATTCACTCGCATTTGAATTGATAAAAGTGGATAGTGAAAACCTGCATGAATGAGCATGAGAGAGGCACGACATCTGTCCAACCTAAAATGTTGTGATGAGGGGGGTGGGGGTCTATGGATTAAATATTTGGATTGGGAAAGAAGTTTTCATCCACAAACTCTAAAAATAAAAAATGAGGGTTAAGTAAACATTGACAGTGGGTTCTGAAAGGAACCACCATAGAGAATATATTTGAAAAAGGGTACCCCATAGCGGGGTACAAACATATAAATAGTTTTTGGAAAAGAATATTAGAACTAGGAGAAATACTATGAAAACTATATGTTAGCATTTTGAGTAAAGACGATATTGATCCATGAATGACTCAATGAGCGATCCGTGCACTCACTAAGCATTGCTCACCCATCTTTCCTACACTCTTTCAAGTATCAGAGAAGAATAGAGGTGGAGAGGAAGATCTCGTACATCAAGAAGCAGCTTAAAATGATAGTTTTATCAAGGTAGAGATCCTTGAAGAAAATAGCACGAGGACTTTCCATTAGGTATAATGTGCTTTCCTAGGGCTTGTAAATGGTTATGAGATTATGAAGGCCCTCATTTATTTGGAATCAAGGATCAGAATATATTCGATTTAGAATCGGCTGGAATTAGATTAAACTGGCTCAGACCGAAGATTTGAATGAATTTTTCAATGAGCTCCAAATATGATAAAATGGTTATTCTTAGCCCTAAACACAATGAAATAAGCTGAACAGTTTTTTAAAATCAAATTGGTTAAAAAAACTTATTGAATTGAAGGTGAACTGGCCATGAAAATGCCAAAATTGGTTGAATCAATTTAAAATTTTCTTGGAAACCAGTTTAGAACAATAACCAATTTAGGGATGGCTGAAGGGGTGCATGCACGCATGCCACACGTCTCCTTCTCTCAACACTGACCCAAATCTGCTAAACAAAACTAATTCTCCCTTTGTTGAAAGTTGCAACCCTAGTATGAGATAAATTAATTCATGATGGGTTGTAGCAATCTTATTTGAATAGGTCACGCCATGAACCGATAGTCCTTCAAGTCATGGAGTCGATCGTTTAAGGCCAACCAATACTCTCATCGGCATTTGGCCGAAATTCTTTTTGGAATCAAGGCAGATATGTTTCCTAGTCAGCCAAATTGCATATGCCATAATTTTTTATTTTGACCACCAAATTGAGTAATTTAAGTGTTATTGGAATCTCATTTTAGTTAGCTCTCCAATGACACATCTACCTGAAGAAGACAAATTGTTTTGGTGTAGACACTATGTCCATGATAGCCAGACACTCCCTTCCTAAGCCATTTTTTATGCCCATGATGGCCAAATACGACCAAGAAATATTACACGCACTCCTCCTTTTCCCAACTAACAAACGCCAATGGCCACTCGAGCTAAGGGTATTGTGGTTAAATTAGTTCATGAAAGACTTGACTAGTTTCTAGTTAAAACCAAACTTAGTAAATATTCATTTTCAGGAAACTCAAACTATGCTTGAGGTGCTTCAAAATCCACTAACTCCTATGGAATGAACTTACCAACCCCACCAGTGGCACTATCTGATTTTCACCTCCATGAGTTCCCAAATTTTTACTGACTTCAGTCAGTTTTTTGCGAGGCATAGAAATCGACCCTAAAGTGTAATGTTCCAACTTACCCTAGCCAGAAAAAGATCATGATGACCTAGTGGAAGTGTTTAGGGATATGATATTAGTCATTTAAAATTTTTAGAGTATGTTTTTATGGGATATGAAACTTGGGGACCAAAACATTATTTTGACAAAGTTAAGAGATTCATTCGGGAATAAGGATTATTGGAGTACACAATATGAGGAAGGTTTAGGTACCAAAGGGAAATATTGGAAAAATTTAGAGGCTTGAATTATGAGATTTTAATTTAAATGGACTAAAATAGGACTTTTTAAAAGTTCAAGTGTGCATTACAGTAAATAATGATAAGTTAGGGACTTAAATAAAAAATTGGACAATTTAGGGATCAAAATAAAGAACTTGAAAATTTGAGAGCAAATTTATAATTATGAAGATTTACGAGTTGGTATAAAAAATACCAATGTAGACCAACTATTAAAAGTCATGAAAAATATAATGATATATGTATATTATTTATAGAAAATACGTATACATATTGAACAAGCATGAGGAGGGGGCAAAAAAATATAAAGTACGTTCTGGATGAATAAGTACTAAATAAACCGTGGATAGGATTTCTAACATCGATTTCGATTGAAATAATTAATTTATTTTTAATATTTTAAAAAATAGATAGGGATGATTTATAGAGCATAGGGATAATTTATAAAAAGTTTATGAAATTATCAATGAACACTATGCATATATCTTTCTTTTAGAACCCCATTAATTTTTAGAAATTGAGCAAAGCTTGATATATATATATATATATATATATATATATATATATATAGTTTTGAAAAATATAGAAAAATAAAAGGGATAAAACAGTAAAATTTGAAACTACGATACTAGGGTCATAACAATGTAGATAAATGTGCATAGCCCAACAATTTAAAAAAAAAATTATGGTACTAATGCTTATGAGCTAATGGGTGGTGTTCATAAAATATTTTAAAAATGAGAACTATGGTTCTATTGTTGCAAGAAAGATGGGCAACACCCCATGTTTTTGTGTGTTGAGAGTCAATGACCAAGAAGTTGTACATATCATATGGGTAGAGCATGTATTCATATTGCATGACATCCATTAATGGAAAAGATTTTCACTCATCCATGATAATGAACGGGAACGGTCATCGAGTGCCATGTCAAAAGCACGTATAGTTAGTAGATAGAGGATATGGTTCTAAAGAACCAACCAATTCTTGCGCGTCACTTTATATTTAATAAGGAAATAATACGAATCAATGAGATGTTAGAGTATGTAACTAATCCTAAAGTATTGTACGGTAAACAGGTGAGAAAGTGAGAAAATTTGATAAATTAAATAAGTTAATTGTTGGCATTATATGGTAAAACTATAATGGTCGAATAAAACAAAGTTCAGTTAGCAACCATATCAAATAAATATGACTAATGGTTGGGCGAGATGTGGCCAATTTTACAGTCAAACTCAATTTGAAAAAGTTTTAAGATCTCCCTAAGTCATGCTCAAATTTTTCTCATATAATCTTGGTAAGTTCACATGTTGTTGTTGGTTGGAAAAGTTATAATTTTTGTTATTTTTACTTAATATCTTTCAAACGTAACTAGATGTACATTTAACTATTAATTGGAATGTCACTTGATTTTAAAAGATTTTTGTACAACTAAGTTTTTTTGTAACTTAATCCTCATAAACTCTCGTAAAGTTAAGCTTCCAATCCAATCGATTGTTCTTACCGGTAAAAAAGATTTAAATATTTCTCTCTATAAAAATATTTTTTAGTTAAGATTTATTTTCGAATATTTATAAGACAAATCATTTAATTCAAAGGTTAGAATTATATGGTTGACATGGGAAATATGATTATAAGTATAGTAATACCGAAATTTGATAGCTTAAATGTGGTTATAAGAGAAAATAAAGTTAAGAGATTTAATTGTAAATAAAGAGAAGTTAGGGGATTCAAATAAAAATAGAATAAAATTTAAGAACATCAAGTAAAGATTCAAAATATTTGAGTACTCAATTAGAAAGTAAATGAAACTTAAGTAATTATTTGTAAATAAAGGAAATTTTAGGAAAATAAGTGTAAATATTTGAGAATTTCAAATCTAAGTTTAAATATGTCATATTTTTTGTAAAATTTGAGAATAATAAAAAGTTATTACTCCCATAGATAAAAAAAAATGGGTTTGATAATCAATTTATATGATAAAATTAAATATAGAGATAAAACTGTAATTATAAAAAAATTTGCAAGAAATTCAAATAAATAAAATAGTCTTATTTAGTATTGTGAAAATACGAAATAATTAGAATTATATAAGAGTTGTAACTATTTTTACCCTCGGCTTTCCTTATCTCATGGAGTATGGATCATACTCAATTGTTATTGTAATCATATATTGAGTATTTACATTTTCTATTCATTGAGTTTGATTGCTGTTGCAACAACGTGAACAAATTACAATAATTGGGCGAGGGAATGGTCTACACAAATATTTTTTAATCTTATATTAACATTTATTATTAAATTAAGAATTTAAATAATAATTTTTACACAATACTTCTTTATGGCTACAATATATTCTTACTTTTAAAAATAGAGATCAATCCTCCAAATCCTTTTTTAAAATTTTACCCAATATTGGCAAAAATCAACTCTTACACTTATATTTACTAAAATATAATAGAACTGTTAGTATACATTATTACATTTCAACGAAGTATCTTTCTAGCATAAAATAATCATTATCTGATTATTTATAAATAATGACTATTTCATTAAACTAAGAAGAGAGTTTATTGAAGTAGAATTACATAAACTAACTATTCTAATATAGTTTATCGAAGTCTTTTAATTTATCCATTTATTTCTAAGCTGATGTCAGTATTTGTCATTACTTTGTAACTAGCTTGCACTTGGTGTATACTACTGAAATCTGTCCACATTATCCGACTGTAATTGGCTGGTTTTTAGTTTTGTTTGGCATAAACAAGTTTGATAGTTGAATGTGGCAAGGAGTGAACCAGCACAGTGGTAACTTTGTACTGAATTCCAAAACCCATAAACAAATCTGTTAGTGGCGCCGCTCGAGAGGTGAGTGGACAATTGACGTGGCCATGGAATCTCCCTTTCCAAATTGCGAGCCAACCTCCCACCAGCCAAACTTGGGGCTTCATTTCCCGGCATTCCACATGGGTCCCTCTATAGTTCTCCAATACTTACACTGCAGCATCTTAGAATGCAATATATATCAAACTCAATCAGTGCCATGATTCTCCATATGGAACATCCTTGTCTAATTTCTGATTACAATTTTTTCATATTTATGGATGGATTTAAGAAATTGGTTGATGGCCAAATTCAATAAGAAACTATGTGAAAAATATTTCTTACCCAAGAAAATATATGAAATTATATATAATTCACTTAACTATAATTATATTTTGTAAAATTATGTTATTATTACATCTCAATTTAATTATTTGCACTTATAAGGATACTTTTTGGAAGATAATAACAGTGAGAATTTTTTTATTTCGTAATGCCATGCTTATAAATTTATGTCAAATGATGAGTATATCGTACAAAATAAATAATTTCATGATTTGAACTTATAATATCATGCTTACTAAACTGAAATTGAAGAGTTTCTAACCACTCTTCCACTATTTCATGACTGCTAAAGTAGTAATGCTTCCAGTCGGCCTAATCCTCCTATATCAGAAGAAAGCTGTCTACTTTAACTTTTCTGTCCTATATAAATCGTGCATTGGACTTCCTTTTCAAATTACCCACTTTTTTCTTACAAGTACTCATGGTGACTCTCTGCAGGCCTGCATCCAGCTCCCTACTATTACCATCTCGGACATTGATTGTAACCCTCGGTCTTCTGTTGGTGAGTTCAGCGATCCATGGCGTGATTGGCACCTTCAGCGACCTCTTCCAGCCCTACTGGGCTCCTCAGAACATCGTCCTTGATAAAGAGGAGCAGGCTGAGCTCTCCCTCGATACATCTTCCGGTGAGGTTCTTATATACATACATCAGCTATATCTTTTCATTAATAATGGCTTATATTGTTGGAGGCTGTCAGGTTGTGGGTTCGAGTCAAAGAAGAAGTACCTGTTTGGACTGACTAGCATGCAGATCAAGCTGGTGCAAGGCGACTCTGCTGGAACAGTGACGGCATTCTATGTATGTATATATGGCCCTCTTCTTCATAATAAATAAACTTAATATCACATAAAATAAGATTAATTTCTCACTAATAGCTTAATCAGACGGGTTGTGGATGTAGATGTCGTCAGATGGGCCTACTCACGATGAGCTGGACTTCGAGTTTCTCGGGAACGTGTCCGGAGAACCTTACCTCGTACAGACCAACGTCTACGCCAATGGGACCGGTAACAGAGAGCAGAGGCATTCTCTGTGGTTCGATCCGACCAAGGATTTCCACACTTACTCCCTCTTCTGGAACCGCCGATATATCTTGTAAATTCGTAATTCCTCCGTTACTTTTTTTTTCTGCATTTTCAAAATATGAACTTCAAAAAGTTTATTCCGATGAATAATTTGATCTATAAAAAGAGGTGTTTTTTTAACCCCATTTAGACTCATATTTTTAGTATTGAGTCACCGTATTGGTCCATTTTAGACTGAATTATTAAAAATAATATTATGGGTGAATTTATAAATAAATAAAATACTAGGAAACTAAATTGATAATCTACTCCCAAACATATTATTTATCCATAATTTAATAAGATTAGCAAATTCGGTTTACCCAAAACTTATTTAACACGCACTTGTGGTGGATCAACAAGGTTTCTAGTGGACGGTGTCCCAATTCGAGCGTTCACGAACAAAGAGGTTAAAGGGATACCGTACCCGAAATCTCAGCCAATGGGGGTTCGGGTGTCGGTATGGAATGCGGACGATTGGGCCACTCAAGGCGGGAGGGTCAAGACAAACTGGAGCCACGCACCCTTCGTTTCCACGTTCAGGTAACGTAGTAACATCTTGGTCTAATTTAGCATTTACCGGAATATAATAAAAATTAAAATTTATGAGCATTTTGTCTTGTTAAAAAACATTTGAATCTTTCTGCCCTAGTCTAGTCTACATGAATAAATATTAGAGAATGTTATAAAGAAAAAGGAGTAATAATTTATGGAAAATATGGTGATCATAAGGTCCTTTTCGATCGATGCCTGTGAGCTGCTGGAGGACAGCAGCGCTGGAGCTGATAGCACGGCTCGGTGCGGGGAGTCCGGGCAGTTTTGGTGGGATAGGCCGGCTTTCCAAGAGCTGGACGGGCACAGGAGCAGGCAACTCAGGTGGGTGCAGAAGAAGCATCTTGTGTACGACTACTGCCAGGACAACCTCAGGTTCTCCGTTCAGTTGCCCGGAGAGTGCATTTCCTGATTAATTTACTGTGGAGTCGAGACAAATAATTTACGGTGGCAGAAACGGGATTATGTGCAGAACTGTAATATGGTGATGAAGATGGTGGTTAATACTGGGCTTTTGAACAAATCCCTGAACTGGATCATTGCGTTTGCTTTGTACCTATGCCAAAATCTTGCTTCTTTATATCTTGGATGATCGGATATAAATAAATGGACTTCTCGAGTCAAATAGATGTAAACCTACCAATTATGATACCGTAAAAAATATCCTGCTTATTCTAAATGTGGTATTGAATTCGTAGTGTACTATTCACGAATTATAATGAACAAGGTAATTTTATATAATACTAGATTATTATTTTTTTTGCACGTAATTACTCTTCCATATATTTCGTCATGGAAGAATTGAAAGATGAGTTAATGGGGCATGTGCAATAGACATTACCCTCTATAAATCCAATTGAAATAAATGAAATAAGGGAACAATTACACTAGTAAATTTATTAATTGGGTCCATTCTTCCTTATAAAGGCACCCCGTATCCTCAAATAGTTTGTAATTTCTTGGATTGTATGCACTTCAAAGAATGATTTAAATATATTAAAGCAATCATTATGTATAGGCACATAAATTGGAATGAGCGTTCCTTAAATAATTTAATCATAACCCCCATTAATTTCTATTATAATTGTAACCACCGATTCGATTTTTTCCGTATACACTAATTTAGTATCGATAAACCGTAATGTATAAATAAAATAATTTTTTTTATTTTTAATAAAAAGTAAACTAATTTCTACAAAAATATAATATACAGATTTATCGTTACATAAATTCTCAAACTCAAAAATCTTTTATTACTGACAAACTAATGGAGTTTTAATTGAAAAAATTTACCTAAAATTAGTTTTCTTCACTATCTACTTCATCCTGAATGTATCTAAAATAATGTTAGAAATCGGTAAGTTGGGAAGTTAAATTAGTGGGGGACTGACATTATTATTACGTAATATTCACAAGTAAAACTACTATTAAAATGGTAAAATAAATTATAATTCTTTTAAAAAAAATTTAAATATTATTATAACATGATTTTATTCAAAAAATAAATATAAATCAAATAAAGTTTTATATCACAACAATATACATATACAACAATAATAAGGTATTATTATTATTATTATTATTATTATTATTATTATTATTATTATTATTATTATTATTATGAATATTTTTATAATATTTATGTATAAGGGTAACAACCTATTAGTGAATTTACGTATCTACATTTTGGTGATTAGTGGTGGATCTCACCCCTCTTCACTCTACTCATTTGAAACATATTAGGAAGATTGTATTATGGACTCTTTAAAGTTCGTACTTAGTCTTCTAAAGAATAATGTGATCATATTACACTATCGCCATTCAATACTATAACTGACTTATAACTCCATTATTTTGTGTATACTAGGAAAAAAATAAACTCACCCTTATTATTTTGACGTACCAATAATTCCTTAGTACACAATACTATCTCTACACATAAGTTATATTTTGACGGAACAATAATTACTTAGTACACAATACTATCTCTACACATAAGTTATATTTTGACGGACCAATAATTACTTAGTACACAGTACTATCTCTACACATAAATGTCTACCGTTATCATTTTACATCCACCCCAACACTTATATAGATGTATAGGCATTCGCTTAAGTACCATCAATATCTAAATTTGTCAAGGAGGGCATCACTTATTTCACTTTAAATACTTGCATATTTATGCATTTATAAATATGGGTTGAATCCCCTTTCACAAATTGTAGACATAAGTCATCATTTTATAAAAAATACGGGTTGTATACCTCTTTCAAAATATGGGTTAAAAGTCCATATTTCCAAAATATGAGTTATAGTCCCACTTTCCAAACTATGGGTTATATTCCACCTTTCCAAAACATTGGTCGAAGTTACACTTTTCAAAATATAGGCTATCACACCACAATTTAATTTTCTGCTCAGACATGCAAACAACCCACCAAATCTTCTCGATACTACAAAAGTGGGCGCCTTCACAACTATATGATTACAATAACTTAATGCTCATAATAAAACTTGTCATTTTAACATTTTTTAAATAAATATTTTGAATAATATGAAAAATAATTTCAATAAAGAATACTAAGAGAATATAAGTATTGAATCATCATTAAGGGTATACCTTCATTTAACCCATCTTGACTTCCCTTAACATCATCATATTTATTATACACTTTGTTTTCGTGAAGGCATATTGGGGGAGGAGGGGTGAGTTATGAAGCGTAATGAGTAATGTCACACTTTGATCCGGTTTGGTCGGAACCTCATGAGTAACCCACCACATTTTCTTGTACTATCCAGGTATTCTTACTGTAGTAGAACAAGAAAAGTAAATGTGTACAACAAGCTAATTTTCCAAAATTAAGTAATCAGAACAACGACAGGGAAAAGTTTTGTACCTTGCGAGCACAGGCTTTTTTCTTTGGCCTCTCACTCTCATAGAAGTAAGGACTTCCCTAAAAGGGGGAAAGGGAGGGGGTGAGTTTTCATAACTCAATGATGGGTTAAACTATCAACGTACTTAACAATCAGAATGTTTATTTAGTTTGTCAGTTTGATTAGCACACAATCAACCACCCTTTTATTATCAAAAGGGATCAAACATTTACAGAACAATCCCCGACTATTTCTGTCACGCCCGACTCGGTTTGGTTGAATCCCCATGAACAACTCGCCGCTCCCTTTGGTCTAAGAAGGATCACTCACTCTCAAGGCTGCGATGAGTCAAGCATAACTTCTAACCTTGTTTCTTGGAATAGCATTATGCAAAACTCAATAGCCTAAAACTTTACGTACTTGTCTTTAGGCTTATTCTTGAAATAACTTTATGGGTCTTATCTTTTCCAGAAAAAGGGTTAAATTAAGGGGTGAGTTTCTACAACTCAGTGAGCGAGTGTTGAGAGTGAGTTTTTAAAATAGACCATTTATCAAATTATTCTTCAAAACATTTCATCCTTTAAAATCTTTCATTATTATGTGTGTTTAACTCTTTTTAGCACTTCTCCTTACGAATGTTTGTACCCTTTCAAATGCACTCATCATACCAGATTATAGAAATATGCCAACTAACAACTGGTAAGTAGGTTTTTTATTTCTAAAATCGTGCTAATCACCCCAACCGGGTATGAAGTTATAATCTCGCTCACCCGATAAATGTGACTAGTCTTAGTCGGACTTCCAGTCCTTGTCATGCTCCCTTGCACACGTTCTTGTCCAATGTGTCCCTACATGGTTCAAACATGTTCATGAGGAAAGGTTTGGCATGAAAGGCTTTCTATTTCCATGTATTTACAAATAGGCCTTTATTTTTACCTTATTGTACTTAGGTCCCTATAGTTCATAATCTTTGACTTTAGGCCCATAATGCTCAATTATCTTCAATCAAGTCCCTAGGATTTAAATATCCCTTTAGGGTCCTTAATTTTCAAAAATCACTAAATGAGACTCAACTTTTCCAAAATTTTCAATTAGTCCCTTAACTTCCCAAAATTATCGATTTGCCCCAATTTTTTTCAAAAATGATCAATTGTTATCAATTTTTCTAAAAATGACCAATTGGTCTTCTAGTTCCTCTACTTTGCCAATTGACCTTCAATTTTAGAAATATTGCACAAAGGCCCCTCTATTTTTGAAATCCCTAATTTTTCCCCAATTCCACTCTTCCTTTTTGCTCAAATCTGATCATGTCCAATTGACCCTTCAATTCATGTCAATTCTTCTCTATTATGGTGCCAATCGATTTCCCCACTTCCCTACGATCATACCAAACTTTGAATTGTAGTTTTTGGATATGAATTGAGCTCAAACGAAGCTTTACCGGAAAACTGAATGTAGAGAGAGAAAACTCTAAGAACTTAATGTCAGTTGTGCGGTAGTCTGAGCTCTTGATTTGATGAGAAAGCTCTCATTCACAGGGTCATTTTTTAGGATCAAGAACTACTACAATTCACGTTGGGATCACTGGGAATTTGGTTAGTGAAATTCAACACTTTCTCTTTCTAGAACTGAACTACTTCGATGAGGGAGGGCTAAATTGACTTACCCTTTACCTTGGGGAGGTCGAGTGGAGTGATGGAGGTTAAGAGAAGGCTCGTTTTGGCCACTGGAGGTCCAAATTGGCCGAATTCGAGCTGAACATAATAGGGCAGCCTCGGGTCGTAAGGAGCTGCTTCATTGTTTGGTCCAGCGCTTCTCCAGTGGTCCTTAGGAGGAATGGAGGTTGCCGTTAGGTAGCTGACTTCCTCCAAAATTTATAGGACCTAAATTTGCCCTCTAAAGTTGAGATAAGTGCCCAAGTCGGAGCTCTGGTTTGAGCTTCGTCGAAAATTGGGTGCTTCTACTTCTTTAGAGGTTTGAGGTATGTGGAGGGTGAATGGAGGGGAGCTATTTATATAGGGAGCTCAGGGACCCTTTGCTCTACTAGTGTCCATATTGGTCGAGCTTATCCTCATAGAAAAATGCCCGAATTGGAGGGAATATTCCCCTGCCAGAAAAGGAAAGTATTTTCTGCCTCGATAAATAGTGTTATCATTATAAGGAAGATGATGACACTATTCATTGACTGATCGGACCAGGTTCATTGACCAAAAATCGGCCGGTTCAGGCGTGATTCGACCAATTTTCTAAAAATTAAAATTTTCTAAATTAATATAAATTCATTTTCTATCTAGTGTGGCCTTGATTTTCCAAATTGGAATTTTTAAGACACTTAGAAAAATGAATTATCAAACTGGTTCACCATAGTTCAACCTAGTTCAATTCGGTTCAGGTCTCGTTCACCTTGAACTAGTCCGATTTTCTCATCCAATTCACTTCATGGTTCTTCCCCATGATTTTTATGATTTCTTTATTACTATGGATTTTCCAATTTCTCATTTTAACCCTTCTTTAGCATTTTTGGCTTATTTAATGGCTTGGTTTTTCCGTGAAAATTGCTGATTCTTTTCCCGGTTCCCTTGGTCCGAGAGGACGGGTTTCACAATTCCACTAGTTGACCGGAGCGTCTTTACAGTCCACCCTGATAGAAG
This sequence comes from Trapa incisa, assembly GCA_030064435.1. Taxonomy (NCBI): domain Eukaryota; kingdom Viridiplantae; phylum Streptophyta; class Magnoliopsida; order Myrtales; family Lythraceae; genus Trapa; species Trapa incisa. The sequence goes on along the minus strand of CM057779.1, from coordinate 16,196,228 downwards.
TTCACAACTTTTACCACAAGTTTGTGTGGGCATCACTTGCCTAATCCCCAAACTCGAGTTCGTACTTTGTGTCCGCAAATGTGGGACGAGACATCTCCCCCTTTAACCTGGGTCTCAATGCACATGAAGCTCCTCGAGCTTCCCGACATACTGGATGACAAAGCTTCCCTTATGCTCCCTAGGTCGTCCAATAACCCTTAGAACCACCACTACCCCATACCAGGCGCCTCGATGGTTTCGTATCTTATGCATGCACAATCAACAGTCTTATATTTATTGACCATTATCTTTGGTGTTAACAACCCAATGAGTTTGATGACTCAGCTTCGGCTCAGTAGCTAATTCACACAATCATTTGATTATGAACGTCTTTTAAACACATAAACATTAACTTGTTTACGGGCCTAAGCTCGTGCCCATTGGCCTTGGGCCCACTCGAGCAACACTAGGTCTAATATTTCGCAGTTCAAGCTCTTATCAGAAAAGTTTCACAAAAAGTTTAAGTTGGTTCAAATAGTTAGGGGAGATCAATTCTGGAAAACCATTTTCAATTTGGTAAAGTGCATTCATCAGCCCAATCGGACATGATGCCAAAACTCACTCACCAGGTACGTCGTGACTTGTTCCCGGCTAAATCTCAGTCGGCTACGTGCTCCTTCTCACAAGTCCTTGAATTGCTCGTCCTACATGGCCCGAGCATTCACATTAGTAAAATTGGCATGAAGGGCCTCATACTTGCACGTATTGGCACCTAGGTACTTAATTATGCCTTAATCACAATTAGGTCCCTAAAGTTTATAATCTTGCCTTTAAGTCTCTAATGCCCAATTTATCTTCAATTAGGTCTCTAAGGTTTCCATTTTCCCTCTTAGGCCCCTAATCTCCTCCTATTTTCACCTAAGTCCTCATGTTTCCCTTAATTACAATTAAAACCCCAAGTTAATATTTAATTGCAATTAAATTCCTAATTTCTCCAAAATCACCCATTGGCCCTTACTTTCTTCAAAATTACCAATTGGTCTCCAATTTTCCTCAAAATTACCAATTGGCCCTCAATTTAATCAAAATTGCCAATGGGTGCTCAATTGAAAATTAATTTCACAAAATTCTCCCAATTTTTGCCCAAACTTCCCCAAATTGTTCATTTTGGTTTTGAAATCATATTTTATCCAATTGATCACGTAAACTCGATTAATTGATCTCTAACATTCTACTAATCATCTTCCCCACCGTCCTATGATTTATTCATACTTTGAATCATCTTAATTGACCAAAAATAAGCTCAAACTAAGCTTCAAAATCTTACCAACTGAGGTGCGGTTGCCAGAGTTTTGGATTTTGGAAACTAGCCCTCGGTAGGAGGTTTCTTCGAGGATAAAGAATCGTCCCAATTAACATCCTAGGTAGGGTGAATTCAATTAGTATAGTTTTGTTAGTTTATCTCTCTAGAATTTTACTATTCTAACGAGTGGAGGCAGAATGAACGTACGTGAAAGCTTTAGGGAGGTCGACAATCGACCAAGAGGAGTCATGGGAGGGTTGATTTAGTTGTAGGAGGTCGGGGGTGGCCAGAATTTAGCTCGACAAAGCTTCGTCATTTTGTGTTCGTTGGAGCAGCGGTACTGTGCAGGCTTGATGGTGCTCTTCCCATGGTTCTTGGGTCGAATGGAGGGTGGGGCTAGGTAGAGAACTTCCTCCTAGTTCTAGGGACTCCAAATGCAACAATAGAGACTAAAGAAAGGGTCGATGTCAAAGCTCTAGTTTACGCCTCACCGGAAAGCTGATCACTCTCTCTTCTTCAATCGATTGCAGGATGAGCAAAATGAGTGGGGAGGAGCTCTTTATATAGGGAGCCCAACAACTGATAGGGCTATCGGTCGGTGTCATACTTTGCCCTAGCTTTGCCCACCCGTAGTCAAATCGGAGGAGATTTCGGGTCATCAGAGACTGAAGAGTTCGCCCACCCCTCTTTCTGCCAAAAAGGCCAAGGTTGAAGATGATACTATGTGCGCGTGTGCAAGCTTCACACGGGCACGCTGCCTGATGGCGTACTATGATTGGCTATCTTTGTTGAAGCTGCTTCCTACTCAGCATCCTAGTCAGCCTTTGACTCGTTGATGGGACACGTGGCGACCTCCCATTGGTCACTCATTCCAGCGTGTGTGCTGACCATATTCGGTCACCCATTTGACCATGACACATGACATCCTATGATTGGCTAATTTAAATATGTTAGATTCCCCTCTTGATGCACAATGCCACTGTGACCTGTCAACATCTGATTGGTTGAGGCCATCTGATGTGGCTCTACCACGTGTTAACCTCTGATTGGTCAACCATTTCTCCAACATCCTTCTCGGACGCTGACGTGGCATCCTTGCCACGTGTCAGATCTTGATTGGTCAGACTTGCTTACGAGGCTTCTCCTTAGTTGTCCATTGACTAGGGACACATGTCGTGTTTTGATTGGCCAGAGCTTCCAAGTAATGACCGAGTGCTAACTAGGCGCGCTTCGCCATGCATTGTGCGCTGATTGCACGCGCCTGCTAACTAGGCGTTGACCTAACAGGTGGTCCATTGACGGCTAAACTGTTGACTGGTCTGGCCAAACCGGGTTCGGTGACCTGAATTAAAAAATCGGCTAGTTCAGGCTTGATTTAACCGATTTTCTAAAATTTAAAAATTTCTAAATTCGTGTAAATTTATTTTCTATCCAATGGTGGCTTCAATTTCCCAAATTGATGTTATTAAGCCACTTAGAACAATGAATCTTTAAACCAGATCCATACGGTTTATCTCGTTCAATCTAGTTTAGGTCTGGTTCACCCTGAACAGGTCCGGTTCTCACACCCAATTTCATTCATGGTTCTATCCCATGTTTTTTTTTGGTATTTATTGGCCACTTGGGATTTTCTAATTCCACGTTTTAACTCTTATTTACAATTTCCTATTTGTTTCAACCTTAGTTTTACTCGAAAATTTGGGGTTCCTGAATTCGACTTTCTTATTATGTGAAAATGGTGTTTACCAGTAAGATTAGCTGACATTTGGATGTCATGTCCATGATTTAATGTATACTCAAAATATTCATAAGGGATGTATGCATAAATGTTGTTAGAAATCTTTTAACATTTGTGTAAATCTAGAATATATGTTATAATGTTAATATTTTACAGAAAGAAGGTTGTATGACCCAAGTTAACCATAATAAACATATCCATTCAATTATGGAAGGATGACACGATCACATAATGAAGGTACGTTACCATTCTACTTGTAGTTCACAATAGCTTTACTAACCATCATGGTTCGAGAACGTATCCCCAACCCAATTTGGTCGGATCCCCATGATCAACCCGTCACTCTCCCGATTTACTAAGGGTTGCCCCTTGTTTATAAACCGTGAAGAGTAAGGTGTCCTTTAAACCTACAACTTTCATGTAATAACATAAATCAAAACTACACAAAATTTTAAACTGATCATACTTGTCTTACAACCGTATTAGCTAGTGGTCTGTGGGGTAGGCTTTCCGGGGTTACCTGAAAGGGATATAAGAGAGGGGGTGAGTACAACAACTTAGTGAATGGGTTTTCAAAATTTATCTTTTAGGAAAAATGTTTGATTTGGAGTGTGTCAGACTCCTTATTCTCTTTTAAAAACTTTTCATTTCAAATTCCGATTTTTATCACCATTTCTTATTAACCATAGTGTGTCATCACCCAACACACATCCTTCATCATGAAGGTAAAACACACAATCGTAGGCCAGCCCGTCCACTGAACCTACTTGTGGCGTTGAAGTGACTTTACCGACCAGCTACATAGAAGTACGTCCATTTCTACCATGAGAATGAGTGGATGTTCGCGACATCCGACCCTCAATCTCGTAACAAATCTCTGTGTCCATATGAGGACAGAGACCTCATCCTGACCCCACCCCGGTCTCATGTGCTTGAAGCTACTCTAAGCTTCGCAAGACATCTGGTACGACAATCTGCCCTTATATCCACCAAGTCATCCAGAGCCCTGGGATGCATCACTACCCCTCTTGGGCATCTTGAAGGTCCGGTAAACACAGTGCATGCAAAATCAACGTTTTTCACATGATGCCATATAATCTATGGGGCCACTAGTCCAACGACCCTAACCCTCAACTCGATCTGCATTTATTTGTCTTGACTAGTCTAGAGACCTATCATGTCGCACTGCCGCTAGTTGACCGAGCATGTCGGTCCTGTCTTGGTCCCATGGCCAAACAATTCATTTACTTAAGTTTTCATGGCATATAAATCATGTTTGTTTACGAGCTGCTGCTCGTGCCAACCGGCCTAGGGTCCATTGCTCGAGATTTTCAAAATTGGGCATATTAGCCCCAAAGTTCTAAAACTGAGGCCTCCAGCCTAACAGAGCTATTCGAGCTCCCGTCAAGAAGGTCTCCCAAATTGTTTAAGTAGTGGCACACAATCAGAGGAGAGCACTTCCAACAAAATATATTTTTCAACTGTCCATCATACCAACTAAGTATGAGGACATCTCCACTCATAACCGATGAACGAGTTTTTTACTTCCTCCGAGGAAGTATCATCATACCAATCGGGTATGATCTACTTCGAATCGATAAGTAGTTTTTCTGCATAATTTTCATATCACTGCTCTCAGGTGTGATGTTTAAAAATACCACTTAGCATTGGATTTTCATTTTTGAGGTGCTTATCATCCCAACCGGGTATGATATAAAAATCTCACTCACCCGTTAATGTAGTGAAATTCCTCTTAGCCGGCATATTGTCCTTACTCGAACTCGTCTTAGTTGATGTCCTCGGTACTTTGTATTCCTACACGATATGAACATTCTTGTCCATTATTCTTTGGCCTAATTGCCTTCATTCATCCCAAATGAATGAGAAACCTAACTTTTCCTTTATTTGCAATTTAGTCCCTAAAGTTATTTTTCTTGAACTTTAAGTCTCCAAATGCTAGTTTTTCCTCAAATTGAGTCCTGGAACTTTTAAAATTCAACTTAAGACCTCAATTTATTCAAATTTACAAAAATAGCTTTAATTTCCCAAATTTCCAATTTGGTCCACCGAGAAAACCAGATTGGTTCATGAGAACTTGATTGATCTGGTTTGGATTGGTTTGAACCACTATTGAATCGAATGCTAAATTCATTTTTCTAGGTGGGTTAGAAAATTCAAATTGGAGAATTGAGGCCACCATTGGATAGAGAATGAATTTAGAAAATTTTAATTTTGAAGAATTTGGTCGAATCAGGCCTGAACTGGCCGGTTTAAGCTTTAAACCTAGTTCGGATCGGTTCGGAACAATGTCGTCTTCATCCTTCAGATGACAACACTATTCACTCACCGAAAAAATGAGCAGCGCTGATGAAGATGAAAAGTCTCTGGCTAGGGAGTTACATGCAATGAATGACAGCCATTAAGGTGCCAATCGAACGACAAGAAGTCCCTGAGCTTCCTATATAACGAGCCCCTCCTCATTCATCCTCCTCACACTTGAAAACTCAATTCTCTCTCAACTGCTCCATTTTTTGGTGAAGCTCAAACCAGAGCTCTGACTTGTGCCTTTTTTTGAGCCAAAGAAGGCATGGTTGGATTCTTTAGATTCGGGAAGAAGTCAGCTACATGCTTGTGATCTCCATTTGCTTCGAAGGTTAGCAGAGAAGCGCCAACATGATTGAATAGTGAAGAAGCTCTGATGGACCAACGCTGCCCTGTTTCGGCCGAGCTGAAATTGGCCAATTCGAGCCCTTCTCAGGCCAAACCAAGCCCTCCCAACACCTCTACAGTCCTCCTACAATTGAAAGGTAAGCCAATTTGGCTCCCCTCTGTAAGTTCTGATCGGTGCTAGAGAGAGAACCGACAGAACATCGATGATAAAATTCTCACTCAATTCGGCATCAATAGATGTAACCTTAGGACAAGGGTTATCTACCCAGATTGAAAGCTTGGACTGCTGCACCCCATCGGTAAGCTTTCAAAACTTTCTCTTTCTAAGTCCAGATTTTTGGCAAAGCTCTGTTTGAGCTCATTCTAGCATCAAATCGTGTGATTCAAAGTTCAATTGAATCATATGAAGGTGTAGGAACTCCAATCTAACTTCAATTTCAACAATTAAACTCATTTGATCGGTCAATTTTGATGAAATCAAATTCGGCTAAGTTAAAAGGTTGAAATTGGGGGAAATTTGGGGATTTCAAAATTTTGAGGGACTAAAGTGCAATTTCATAAAATTAAGGGAGAAATTAGGCATGATAAAGATGTTGGAGGACTAATTGGGGAAATTTTGCAGGAAAAACTTACCATTTTTGTAAATTATGGGCAAAATGATAATTTTGGGGGACCAAATTGGAAATTTGGGAAACTTGAACCCTTTTTGTGGTTTTGAATAAATTGAAGTCCTAAGGTGAATTTAGAGTTTCAGGATTCAATTTGGGGGAAACCGGCATTAGGGACTTAAAGTGAAAGAAAAAATAACTTTAGGAACATAATTGCAACTAAATGAAATGTTTGGTTTTCTCATTCATTGGGATGAATGAAGGCTATTAGGCCAAAAGATAATGAACAATAATGTTCATATCATGTAGGAACACAAAGTACTAAGAACGCTAGATAAGAGAAGTTCGCGTGAAGGCAACAAGCCAACTAAGAGGAAATTCACTGCACTATCGAGTGAGTGAGATTTTATGTCATACCTGGTTGGGATGATAAGAACCTCGAAAATGAAAAACCACTGCAAGAGGTATTTTAATCATCACATCTAAGAAGAGTGATGTGAAAATCATGCGGAAAAAAATTACTGGTTGTAAGTAGATCATACCAGTTGGTATGATGAAACTTACTTGAAGGAAGTGGACCAGTGGCACCACAAATTATATGGCTTATATGAAAAACTGTTGATTTGTACATGCACTATGTTACGAGACCTTCAAGACGCCCAAGAGGGGTAGTGATGCGTCCTAGGGCTTTGGACGACCTAGTGGAAATAAGGGTAGTTGGTCATACTAGAAGTCTTGAAAAGCTCGATGTAGCTTCATTGCGCATGAGACTGGGGTGGGGATAAGATGAGGTCTCTGTCCTCATACGGACACGGAGTTTTGTTACGGGATTGAGGTTCGGATGTCATGTACATCTACTCATTCTTTGGGTAGAAGTGGACGTGCTTCTATCTAGGTGGCCGGTAAAGTCTCTCTGACGCCACAAGTGGGTACAGTGGACGGGCTGGCCTATGAATATGTGTTTTCTTCATGATGAAGGTCGTGTGTTGGTTGATAAACACATCGTTATGATGATAAATGGTCATGAAAATTGAATTTGAGAATGAAACATTGTAAAAAGAAAAATAAGGAGTTTGGCACATTCTAATTCAATCTATTTTTCTAAAAGTCATACCCTAAAATACCCATTCACTGAGTTTTCGAACTCACCCCTCCCTTATATCCCTTTCAAGTAACACTGGAAAGCTTACCCCAAAGACCACCAACTAACATACCTGTAAGGCAGGTATGATAAGTTTCAAATTTTTTGTAATTTTGATTTATGTTATTACAGGAAAAGTGCAGGTTGAAAAAATATCTTACTCCTCATAATTTATAAAGAAAGGGGCAACCCTTAATAAGTCGGGAGAGTGACGGGTTAATCACAGGGATTTGACCAAACTAGGTTGGGGTGTGATAACTTGAGTGGTATTAGAGCATGTTTCCTCGAATACATTATTAAGACTGTATAACATAGTATCTAAGAGAAAATTTCAAAATTTTTAGATGGCTCCAAGGAGAGTAACCAAGAAAACTAGGATTAGCATTACCAACACCACCCAACACTTTGTTCCCATTGGAAGATCACCCTAAAATACTCGAGAAGTCTCAAAGAACTTAGAGACATTAGTGGGAAGTATCCGGGAGGATGGTGCCAGGACACAATCCTTAGTACGAAGGCAGCCAAGCCTAAGGCAAGGAACACCATCAAGGGCGTATAATCTTATCAAGGAGGATACTTGGACACCTATAGCTCCCTATCTATTATGTGACCACTTTTTGTAATAGGGCTAAAACCCTAACATCTTGTACTACTCTATTAATAAAGTACTCACAATTCCTAAAACTCTGTCTATCAAATGATGAGATATTACTAAGAAGATTGCCCCAAGAATAGTAAACAAACAAATCCCAACTACCATAGAAATTAGGAAGAATCCCATCCCAGTTAAGGAAATTGAATCAAGGAATTAAGAAAAATAAGAGGACTCCTAGAATGACCATTTGGCAAAGAAGAATCAACAAGAAAACATCCAAGTTGTTCAGACTCAAGGACGGTGAAGCACTAAATGACCAGTAACCCTGGAAAGGCCTTGCAATACTCGAAGGAAAGGAGGAACCACAACAATCCACACAAGGGAATAACCTATTATAAGTGTGAATGATGGGGACACCACGTGAAGAAGTGCCCAACACTAAGAAGGACAAGTATCAAGATAACTTGTATAGGTGTAGGGGAATATGATAGGTAAAGAAGGACTATTCCACACCTCATAGATTGAGGGCAATACCTCCTCAAAAGTCACGAAAGACAAGGAGTGGTGACCAAAACCATAGAGCAAGTTAAGTAGGCGGTTCATAAAGATGTCAAGAAATGGCGAGGTAAAGTGAAATTCAAACTTCTTCTTAAGAAGGTCAAACATAGATGGATACCACAAGGATATATGTAAGGTACATGGAGAGTACACCTAGAACCCTCTCATAAGGGACAACACGAAAAACATCCTCCAAGAACTCTAGGGTAGGACACAATAAGAGTGAAGAAGAGAAGAAATATGCTATGAAAGGGGACTCTGGAGGGATACATATGACTAAGTACCCCTCGAAGGGATCATTGATGGGTGGATGGACATAACGTGGTGTGCAAGGAACCAACCCTTAATTAGGAGCTTCTCGAAGGAAGGATGTATCATGATGGCCCAGTGTGATCTTCTTTGAAAGAACGAAAGAGCCAAATAACGATTCTAGGAGAACCTAGTAGAAAGAAGCAACTAGTAGCAATGGGACGGTCAAGGAGAATAAACAATGCCCTAAGAATGGCTGGGAAGTAGTAAAGACTACACTCTATGAAGGACAATAGGATGGGCATGAAGGATGAGTGATACAACTGCCTAGATAGTTGGACAAGAAAAATAGTAGGAAGGAGGTAGTTAAAGAACTGACCTTCAGGAGAACCTTGGATTTAAACCACGACAAAGAAGGGAGAAGTGAAAAGGCCAAGACATTAGAAAAAATGGATGAAGGAAATCCTTAAATAGATCAATGGACAAGACCCGAGTTACAATCAAAAGCCATGAGATGGTTAAATGAGCCTCTCGAAGGATGATCAAGAGATTTTGAAACCAAAAGGATGTGAGCTATCCCTAAAAAGAAATAGACATGTATTGGGGTATGAGTGAGAACGAGGATGGAGTGCGAAGGACATACTCGTAAGATTTCAAGAGTAAAGGTAAGCATGAAGGAATGGCATCAAAGGATGTCACTTAAAGTTAGGTGCCTTCAAAGATGAATGAAAAAGTAATTTCGAGAGAAAAGGGTAAGAGTCCTACCAAGGAAGGAAACCCTATAAAGGCATATGTATCCCAACTAAGAAGTAATGGAACCAAGTGAAAGGGATAAAGAGATAAACATGCAAATGAAGTGCAAGCTGAGGTGAAAGAACCGAGGAAGCATACTAGGAGGACCTAGGGAATAAGTTAGACCCAAGGAACAGGTAAATAGGAAATTAGTATCAAAAGATGTTGTGATAGGTAAGAATGAGTGAACCACCCATAGTAAGTTAATAAAGGAAAGAACGTTCAAGAAACATTGGGAAAGTAAGCACTTCAAATAAGATGTGGCTAAGGAGGAATAACCACAAATAGTAAGATGGATCGTAGTCCATACACGCATAATGGAGCATAAAGAGTGGATTAAGGAAAAAGAAAGTCCTTGAATAAAGGATGCCACTAAAGAAGAGAAAGGACATAAGAAAAGAAGAATCCTCGCATATCGGTAAGTCATCGGGAAACCCAAATGATTGGAATTGGAAAGACCTAATAATGAAGTTGGGAAAGGACGAGTAGGTAAGAGAAATTTACACAGTTATATGAGACAAGATGTCAAAGGCAAGATGGATAAGGAAATAACAGTGAAGGTAGTCGAGGAATACTACCAAACGAAAAGAGGGATGAAGTTATATGATACTTGAAAGGTTGGAAGGATTAGAATGACCCTCAAGGATTAGAATAGCCCGAGGAAAAAAGGTGACTCAAGTAAGGAAGAGTCAGTTGGTAAACAGGACAGGGTCAGATATAATTTTGACCGAAGTTGTTATAAATGATGGATGAAGGAAAGGTCAAAATAAGACGAAGGGGTAATAACACCGAAACTTGTGAAAACAAGTACAAAATGCTCGGAAGGACACTGAGCTAAGGGTTTCAATGATAAAGAAAATAACTAGACACAGGAACGATTGAGCATCTTGGAACTTCTGATCTTGAAATATTGAGTAAGAACCTCAAGAAGAAGAATCTTGCCCTAAGCAAAGGAAGAAGTGAACTTAAAGATGTACCTTGGAGTAGTGGGCATGACATACTTGTTATGATAAACTCTATGGAAGGAGTAAATAATGTAAAGGAAAAGAAATTCCTCAAGTGCGTGATTTAAAGTGAGCTAAGTGAAAGAACGACCAAACTATTAACATGTTCAAGTTAACATTAAGGGAAGTTTATCATATAGTGAAAAATGCTGATTTAGTTTTGGGGACAAAACCCCTAAAAAGAGGGGAGAGTTGTAAACCCCGTCCTTCACTAATCATCATACAGAGTGATGGACAAGAACCTTAGGACAATTTGGGAGAGAAAACTAGACCGATTCATGAGAACTGGATTCGAACTGGAATGAACTGGTTTGGACCGGTTTGAACCACTCTTGAACTAGATGCTAAATTCATTTTTCAAGGTGGCTTCAAAAATTCAAATTTGATAATTGAGGCCTCCATTCGATAAAGAGTAAATTTAGATGAATTTAAATAATTTTAATTTTGATAAATTTGGTCGAATCAGGGTTGAGCCGACCAGTTTAAGCTTCAAACCTGGTTCGGACTGATCCTGTCCGGTTCAAACAATGTCATCTGCTTCCTTCTGATGACAATACTATTCACTCACCGAAAAATTGAGTAGCGCCGGCGAGGATGAAAATTTTTTGGCTAGGGAGTTTCAAGCAATGAATGATCACTATTTAGATGAATTTAAATAATTTTAATTTTGATAAATTTGGTCGAATCAGGGTTGAGCCGACCAGTTTAAGCTTCAAACCCGGTTCGGACTGATCCTGTCCGGTTCAAACAATGTCATCTGCTTCCTTCTGATAACAATACTATTCACTCACCGAAAAATTGAGTAGCGCCGGCGAGGATGAAAAGTTTTTGGCTAGGGAGTTTCAAGCAATGAATGATCACTATTAAGGTGCCAATCGGATGGCTAAGAAGTCCCCGAGCTTCCTATATAAAGAACCCCTCCTCTTCATCTTCCTCACACTTGAAAACTCCATTTTCTCTCCAATGCTCCATTTTCCGGTGAAGCTCAAACCAGAGCTCCAACTTGGACATTTTTCTGAGCCAAAAAAGGCATGGTCGGGTTCTTTGAATTCAGGGAGAAGTCAGCTACACGCTCGTAGTCTCCATATGTTTCGAGGGTCACCGGAGAAGCACCGACGTGATCGAACAGTGAAGTATATCCAGTAGACCGAAGCTACCCTGTTTCAGCTAAGCTAAAATGGGCCAATTTGTGCCCTTCTCAAGCCAAACCAAGCCCTCCCAACACATCCACAGTCCTCCTACAACTGAATTAGAGCTGAAAGGTAAGCCAATTTGGCTCCCCTCTATAAATTTTGATTAGTGCTAGAGAGAGAACTGACAGAACTTGGATGACTAAATTCTCACTCAATTAGGCATCATTTTTTTTGCAATTCTTGATAATAGGAGAAACCTCAAGACAACAACTATTTGTTCAGATTGAAATCTCGGACCGCCGCACCCCCGATGGTAAGCTTTCAAATCTTTCTCTCTTTAAGTCTAGTTTTCTGGCGAAGCTCCATTTGAGCTCATTCCTGCATCAAATTATGTGATTCAAGGTGCAATTGAATCATATGAAGGTGTAGGAACTCCAATCTAACTTCAATTTTAACAATTAAACTCATTCGATTGATCAATTTGATGAAATCAATTCAATTGGTCATACCTGGTTGGTATGATGAAACTTCCTGCAAGGAAGTGGAAAACCCACTTATTGGTTATAAGAAGAGATGTCCTCATACTCGGTTGGTGTGATGGACAACTGAAAAGTTTATTTTGTTGGAAGTGCTCTCCACTGACTGTGTACCCCTGCTTAAAATTTTTGAGAGACCATCTTGGCAGGAGCTCAAATAGCTCAGTTAGGTTGGAGGCCTCGATTTTGGAACTTGGGGGCTAATATGCCCAATTTTGAAAATTTCGAAAAGTGGGCCCTAGGCTAGTTGACACGAGCAGGAGCATGCATTCAAACATGATTATTAGGCCATGAAAACTTAAGTAAATGAGTTGTTTGACCATGGTACTGAGACAGGACTGACATACTCAATGGACTAGCGACAGTGCAACATGACAAGTCTACGGACCAGTCGAGACAAACAGCTGCAGGTCGAGTGACCAGTGGCACCATAGATTATATGGCTTATGTGAAAAACTTTTGATTTGTACATGCACTATGTTACGAGACCTTCACGACGCCCAAGAGGGGTAGTGATGCATCTTAGGGCTTTGGACGATCTAGTGGAAATAAGGGTAGTTGGTTATACTAGAAGTCTTGAGAAGCTCGACGTAGCTTCATTGTGCATGAGACTGGGGTGGGGACGAGATGAGGTTTCTGTCCTCATATGGACACGGAGTTTTGTTACGGGATTGAGGTTCAGATGTCGTGTACATCTACTCATTCTCTGGGTAGAAGTGGATGTGCTTCTATCTAGGTGGTCGGTAAAGTCACTCCGACACCACAAGTGGGTACATTGGACGAGCAGGATTGCGAATGTGTGTTTTCCTTCATGATGAAGGGCATGTGTTGGTTGATAAATACACTGTTATGATGAGAAATGCTAGGATGAGGGTTGTCATAAGACTTCATTTTAGTTCCTCAAATGCTTCATTGCACTTCCCCATCCATTCGTACTTGATCCCCTTCCGAGTTAACTTGGTCATTGCAAAAGCTAGTATAAAGAAGTCCTTTACATATTTTCGGTAATATCCATCTATCCTTAGGAAACTCTAAACTTCTGTGGGATTCTTGGGAGCTTCCCATTTTGATACCGCTTCAATCTTTGAGGGATCAACCTGAATCCCCACCCTTGAGATCACATGTCCTAAAAATTCCACTTTCCTAATAAAAAATTCACACTTTATGAACTTGGTGTACAATTGATTTTACCGTAGATTTTACACTATTGTCCTAATATGCATCCTATGTGCTCTTCTAACTTGGAGTAGATGAGGATGCCATCAATAAACATGATGACAAACTAGTCTAGGAAATGTGAGAAAACCCGATTAATTAGGTCCATGAATGTAGTTGGTGCGTTCGTTAGTTCATAGAGTATTACCCGAAACTCATAATGTTCGTAACGAGTTCGAAATGGTGTCTTCTGGATATCTTCCTCCTTTATCCTTAATTGGTGGTACCCTAAATGTAAATCAATCTTGGAGAAATATGAAGCCCCCAATAGTTGTTCAAACAAGTCATCTATCCTTGGGTGATGGTACTTATTATTTACTGTGGCTTGGTTCAACCGTCGGTTGTCCACACAGCCACATGCTTCCATACTTCTTCTTTATGAGCAATATGAGGGAACCTCAAGGAGATTGGCTTGGGCATATGAATTCCTTTTCTAGCAAATCATCCAATTGTTCCTTTATCTCTTTGAGCTCTATAGGTGCTATCTTGTACGAAGCTTGGGAGATTAGGTACCTTCCCGGGATGATATCTATTATAAAATCAAATTGCCATTCTGAAGAAAGTATGTGCAGCTCCTCCGGGAACACGTAAGGATATTCACCTTGTAAACCCTGTTCCTTTAGAGTAAAGAAGCAAACTGGGGAAAAACCAAAGACACTTCCGAAAGGAAACGAGGGGATTATTGAAACCAAAAAGGGGTAAAATGAGGGTTTTAGATGAGACATTCTAAATCCCAAGTAGCCAATAAATCACAAAAATCATGGAAAAGATGTCACGCCCACAACTCGGTTAGGTTGAGGTCCTGTGTACAACCCACCACTCTCTCGGACCTCGAAGATGAACTCCTCTAGGGGATCAATAGAGTGAGACATAGTACCTATCATATTTTACTTGGACAAAATTAAACAAAACTGAAACTTCAAATTTGTGTACCTGGGTTGGGGTATGGGGAGTAAAAAGCAGGTGTAGTCACATTCCTTCCTGAAAATGGTTAAAGGGAGGGGGTGAGTTCAACAACTCTATGAGTGGGGAAAGATTTATTAGAAAATGTTCAATTTAGCATTTTCAAATGTTTGATATTTCAGTAGTTTCTTCTCAGATTTCTTAGTTCACATCAACAACCGCCCTTCTATCATAGGAGGGATCATACGTTCACAAAATGGTTCTCGACTGTGCCACTTGTGGACCAGAGTGCCTTTACCGTCCACCCTAATAGAGGTGCACTACTCTACCTAGAGTTTGAGTGTACATCAATAGTCTAACCCTCAAACCCTGATCACTTCAACATGTCTGCATAGTTGGATGAGATCTCATTTCCCCTACTACCTCGGTCTCAGTGCACAGGAAGCTTCCTCGAGCTTCACAGCCTACTGAACGACGTACCACCCTTATGCACCCTGAGTTGTCTAGTAGTCCTTGGGCTCCATCACTACCTCATGACAGGTGTCATGATGGCCCGAACATCATAGTGCATGCACAATCAACAATCTTTTTAATTATAGCCTTTATCTTTGTCCCTTCAGTGCAACGGTCTATCGGCTTGGCTTTGGCCCACATTTACTAGCCCAAAAGGTTCAATGACCTAGCTTCAAAAGAGTAGTGGTTCGACCCAACAAGCTTGATAACTCAGACTTGGCTCGATGGGTATCACACAAAGTTCCCATTATTTAGATCTTTTAGCATCATTCATCACATATTCATTCTAGACGAGTCCATGCTCGTATCCATCAGCCTTGGGCCCACTAGCATCTTGAGCCTAAGACCGGAATTAGCTCCCAAATATTTTAAGCGTAGTCACCCAATTAGGGAAGACTAATTCCAAGAAATAATTTTCAAAGTTGAACTGTCATTCCAACCGGAATTGACGTCACAACAGTTCCCACATGTTGCTCTCGTCGTGGGGATCCTCCCTAGATCAAATCACATGTCAATTGATGACCTAAGCAGTGTGAATTTCAGTGTTAAAGTTTTTGTAGAAATCGGTCATGAATAGTATTTTCCAATAAAGGATGGCAGAGGGAGCTTACCTTCTTAGCTTGGGGTCGGGATGAGGTGTCTGTCCTCATATGGACATGGAGTTTCTTTTCAGGTTTGAGGGTCGATGTCATGTACATCCACTCATTCCTAGGGTAGAAGTGGACGGGCTTCAATCTAGGGGGCTAGGAAAGTCACTCTGATGCCACAGGTGGGTGTAGTGGACGGGCTGCCCTGCGAATGTGTGATCCCTTCATGATGAAAGGTGTGTGTTGAGTGTTAAACACACCGACTATGGTTAATGATGAGTAATGGTTTTGAAAACCGAGAAATTGAGGAAGAAATGGATTTTTAAGAAAATAAGGAGTCTACCACACTCCAATTCAACTATATTTTTGAAACTTTTGTTTCAAACACCCATTCACTGAGTTGTCGAACACACCCCCTCCCTTTACCCCTTTTCATGTAACCGAGGAAAAAACCCACCTACAGACATCCCACTAGCTTAACCTACAAGACATGTATGTAAATTTAATTTATTTCAGTTATGATTAATGTTATTCCAGGAAAGGTATAGTACAAAGGACGCCTTACTCCTCACGGTTTAGAAGGGGGAAACCCTTAATAAATCAGAAGAGTGGCGGGTTGTTCTTGGGGATCCGACCAAACCGGGTTAGGGCGTGACAACTTGAGTGGTATCAGAGCCTGTTTCCTCAAATACATTATCATGACTAGAAAACATAGTAAATAATAGGGATGATTTTAAAATTTATAGAATGGCTCCCTAGAAAGGAACCAAGAGAACCAGAGCAGTAGTCTCCGACACTGCCCAACCACCCCTACCTGTGGAAACTCCCTGAGGAGCATAGACAACCCCACCTAGACTTAGCTCGGAACACCAAAGGTTGTACGAGGTGTTCACCCGTGTATTTGGGCAACCTAACCTTCTCCCTGAGGTAGGCACCAACTCTCGGGTGGAACCGGAGGAAGTACAATCCCATCCTCCTCCTGTTAACCATCCCTATCCAGTTGACATTCCCAAAAATCTTAAGACTCTCTATCAACTAGGGTGTAAGATTTTTCTAGGAGAGAGAGACGTTGGTGCCGCCTTGGATTGGCTAGAAAATGTCAAGAAGAATGGATTGGCTGGAAAATGTCAAGAACCTATATGAGAGTTAAAGTTGGATTAATGTCAGGGCATAATATTGATAATGTTTCAAGGGAACTTAGCTTTGATACCACTTAAGTTGTCATGCCCCGACCCGGTTTGGTAGGATCCCCGTGATCAACCCACCGCTCTCTTGGTTCAAGAGGGGTTTCCCCCTTCTTTAATTCAAGAGGAGCCATGTCAAACCTCAACCTTTTTCCCTGGGATAACATATATAAATAAAAATGTAAGCCCAAGATAATTAAGCATACTTGACAAAGGGTAAGGCCTGGTGCTATCCAAAATCATTTCTCTATTTTTTGAAAAGGGATAAAAAGGGTGGGTGAGTTTCTACAACTCAGTGAATGAGAAATTAAAAAAAATAAAGTTTTAATAAAATATTTTTTAACTTAGAGTGTGCTAGACTCCTTATTTCCTTTAAGATATTTTGTCACGCCTCGACCCTGCTTGGTCGGATCCCCTTGAGTAACCCGTCACTCTTCTCGGTTTATTGAGGGTTTTCCCTCCTTTAAACCCAGGAGGAGTAAGGCGTCCTTTAAACCTATACCTTTCCTAGAATACACAAATCAAAACTGCATAAAAATTTTAACTTACATACCTGTCTTGCAGGTGTGACTAATAGGAGGTCATTGGGTAGGTTTCCCTTGGTTACCTGAAAAGGCATATAAGGGAGGGGGTGAGTTCAACGACTCAGTGAATAGGTATTTAAAATTTGACTTTTAGGAAAAATATTTGAATTATAGTGTGTCAGACTCCTTATTTTCATTTTAGAGTAATTCATCTTTAAAATATCGGTTTCATAGCCAGTACTCACTCCTCAACCATATCTAGTGTGCTTATCAACAAACACATGCCCTTCATCATGAAGGGAACACACATGAATAAAACTACATGTCTGTATGAGAACAGAGACCATATCTCGGTCTCGTGCGCATGAAACTCAAACACAGAAGCTTTAGGAAATCCCAAAAATAGTAGTTTCGTAGAGTCAAAACACAAAAACTCTTTGGAGTACAAACACAGAACTTCGTGGGAGTACAAAGACAAAACTCCATGACTAATTGGTATGACGAGAAACACAAACCCAGTAGCTTCTCTTTTCTCTTATCGCCACCATGTCATCCAGTAGCCCTTAGGACACATCACTATCCCTCTTCAGCATCTTAATGGTCCCAAACCTCTAGTGCATGCATAAACAAAGTTTTCCTCAAAAGCCATTTAATCTTTGGTGCCACTGGTCCAATGGCCCCGACCTTCAACTTGACCTGCAGCTATTTGTCTCGACTGGTCCGTCAACCTATCATATCGCACTGCTGCCAATTTATTGAGTATGTCGATCCTGTCTTGGTACCATGGCCAAACAATTCATTTACTTTAAGTTTTCATGCATTAGAATAATGTTTCTTTACAAGCTCCTGCTCGTGCCAACTGGCCTAGGGTCCATTGTTTAAGATTTTCAAAAGCGAGCATATTAACCCCCTAAGTTCCAAAACTAAAGCCTACGACCGATCTAGGCTATTTGAGCTCTCATCTAGAAGGTCTCCCAAAATGTTTAAGCAGTGGCACAAAGTCAAGGAAGAGTACTTCTAATAAAATATCCTTTTCAGGTATCTATCATACCAACCGAGTACGAGGACATCTCCGCTCATAACCGATGAACGGGTTTCCATTTCCTTCGAGTAGGTTTCATCATACCAACCGGGTATGATCTACTTACACCAGTAAATAGTTTTTTCGCTTAATTTTCACATCACTCCTCTCAGGTGTTATGTTAAAAATATCACTTAGTAGTGGGTTTTTATTTTTGAGGTGCTTATCATCCTAATCGGGTATAATATAAAAATAACACTCACCTGTTAATGTAGCGAAATTCCTCTTAGCCGACTTGTTGTCCTTAGTCGAACTCGTCTTAGCTTGCATTCTTGGTACTTCGTGTTAATACACGATATGAACGTTCTTGTTCATTATTTTTTGGCCTAATAGCCCTCATTCGTTCCAAATGAATGAGAAAACCAAATTTTCATTTATTTGCAATTAGGTCCCTAAAATTATTTTTCTTTAACTTTAAGTCCCTAATGTCGGTTTTTCCTCAAATTGAGTCTCGAAACTTTTAAAATTCACCATTAGACCTCAATTTATTTAATTTCACAAAAGGGGTTTAATTTCCCAAATTTCCAATGTGGTCCCCAACTTTTCCAAAATTACCATTTGGCCCCTACTTTACAAAAATGGTAAGTTTTGCCCCGAAAATTCCAAAAATTGCCCAATTGGTCCTCCAACATCTTTATCATGCTCAATTGGTCCTCAATTTTATGAAATTGCACTTTAGTCCTTGGAATTTTTGAAATTCCCAATTTCCCCCAAATTTTCCCCCAATTTCAACCTTCTAACTCAGCCGAATTTGATTTCATTAAATTGACCGATCAATTGAGTTTAATTGTTGAAGTTGAAGTTAGATTGGAGTTCCTACACCTTCATACGATTCAATTGCACTTTGAATCGCATGATTTGATGCCTGAATGAGCTCAAATGAAGCTTCGCCAGAAAACTTGTCTTAGAGAGAGAGCTTCGAAGGCATACTATCGGGGGTGCAACGGTCTGAGCTTTCAATCTAGGCAGATAGCTCTTATTGTGAGGTTTCTCCTAGGATTAAGAATTGCATCAATTGATGTCGAACTGAGTGAGAATTTTATCATCAAAGTTCAGTCGGTTCTCTCTCTAGCACCGATCAAAAATTGCAAAGGGGGGCCAAATTGGCTTACCTTTAAGCTCTAATTCAGTTGTAGGAGGACTATGGAAGTGTTGGGAGGGCTTGGTTTGGCTTAAAAATGGCTCAAATTAACCGATTTCAACTCAGCCAAAATAGGGCAGCTTCGGTCCGCCGGAGCTGCTTCACTGTTCGATCACACTGGCGCTTCTCCGGTCACCCTCGTAGCAAATGGAGACTACAGGCATGTAGCTGACTTCTCCCTAGCTGTAAAGAACCCAACCACACCTTCTTTTGCTTAGAAAAGACCCTATATCAGAGCTTTGGTTTGAGCTTCACTAGAAATTGGAGCAGTTGAGATAGAATGGAGGTTTCACGTGTGGAGAGGATGAATGAGGAGGGGCTCTTTATATAGGAAGCTTAGGGATTTCTTGGTCGTCCGATTGACACCTTAATGGCGGTCATTCATTGCCTAAAACTCCATGATCGGAGACTTTTCAGCTTTGTCGGTGCTGTGTGATTTTTCGGTGAGTGAACAGTGTTGTCATCTAAAGGAAGAAGATGACACTATTCTGAACCAGACCGGACAGGTCCTAGGTTCAAAGCTTAAACCGGTCGATTAACCCCAAATTTGACTAAATTTTACAAATCTAAAAATTTTTAAATTCATTTTCTATCAAATGGTGGTCTCAAATCTCAAATTTGAATTTTTTTAAGCCTCCTAGAAAAATAAATTTAGCATTTGGTTCAATAGTGGTTCAAACTAGTCCAAATTGGTTCAATTCGGTTCGAATCCAGTTCACTTGAACCGGTTTAATTTTCATCTCCAATTCATCCTGAAGTCCTTTTTTATGACCTTTGGGTTATAAATTTACCGGTTTGCCCTTTCTCTATCAGTTCCAATTCATGAACCAACTCGGTTCATAAACCAGTTCAATCTAGTTCAGATTCGGTTCTCCTGAATCGTGTGGTTTTCTCTCCCATATCATCCTAAGATCCTTTTCCAAGGTTTTATAAAACCTTTGGGTCACTCAGTAGTTGTAAATTCCCCAAATTTCTCGTTCCCTATTGAACGGGTTTGTGAACCGGATCAGTTTTTCTCACTCGGGTTGACTAGTTCTTTTCCCGGTTTCCTTGTTTTAAAGGGATGGGGTTTACATATTCCATCCTCAAAATCATGGTTTTCATAGCCATTAACCACAAATGGGGTGTTTATCAATCAACACACGCCCTTCATCATGAAGGGAACACACATTCATAAGGCAACACGTCCACTACACCCACTTGTGGCGTCAGAGCGACTTTACCGGCCACCAAGATAGAAGCCCATCCACTTCTACCCTAGGAATGAGTGGATGTACGTGACATCTGACCCTCAATCCCATAAAGAAGCTCCATGTCTGTATGAGGATAGAGACCTCATCCCGACCCCACCCTGGTCTCATGTGCATGAAGCTACATCGAGCTTCTGTGACTGGTGGCACGACAATTTGCCCTTATCTCCACCATATCGTCCAGTAGCCCCTAGGATGCATCACTAGCACTCTTAGGCATCTTGATGGTCCTAAACCTTAGTGCATGCACAAAATAATGGTTTTCCTCATAAGTTATTTAATCTTTGGTGCCACTTATCCAACGGCCCTGACCCTCAACTCGACCTGTAACTGTTTGTCTCAACTGATCCGTCGACCTGTCTTGTCACACTGCTGCTAGTCCATCAAATATGTCGGTCATGTCTTGGTACCATGGCCAAACACATCATTCATTAAAGTTTTCATGGCTTCATCTCATGTTTGTTTACAAGCTTCTGCTTGTACCAACTAGCCTTGGGCCTACTGTACGAGGTTTTCAAAATCGAGCATATTAGCCCCTAAGTTACAAAACTGGAGCTATTTGAGCTCCCATCAAGAAGTTCTCCCAAAAAGTTTAAGTAGTGGCACAAATTCAGGGGAGAACACTTTCGACAAAAAACAATCTTTTAACTGTCCATCACACCAACCGAGTTTGAGAACATCTCCGCTCATAATCGATGAACGGATTTTCTACTTCCTTCTAGTAAGTTCATCATACCAACTGGGTATGATCTACTTACAACCGATAATTAGCTTTTTCATGTGTTTTCTCACATCACCCCATCCAAGTGTGATGTTAAAACTCCACTTAATAGTGGGCTTTCATTACCGAGGTGCGCATCATCCCAACCGGGTTTGATGTAAAAATCCCACTCATCCATTAATGCAATGAATCCACCTTAATCGACTTTTTGTCTCCCCGCGAGCCTGTCTTATCTAGCATTCCCAATACTTCATATTCCTACACGATATAAACATCCTTGTTCATTATCCTTTTGGCTTGATAGCCTTCATTCATCACGAATGAATAAAATACCCAATTTTCAATTAATTGCAATTAGGTCCCTGAAGATCTTTTTCTTTAACTTTAGGTCCCTAATGCCTATTTTTCCCCAAATTGAGTCCCGAAACTTCAAAAATTCACTTTGGGACATCAATTGATTCAAAATTACAAAAAGTAGTTCAAGTTTCCCATAATCCCAATTTGGTCCCCAATTTTTCCAAATTTACCATTTTGCCCCTACTTTATAAAAATGGTAAATTTCACCCCAAATTCCAAAAATTGACCAATTGGTCCTCCAATATCTTTTCCATACCCAATTGGACCATAATTTTAGGAAATTGCACTTTAGTCCCTCGAATTTTTTAAATTCCCAAAATTTCCCCAATTTTTACCTCAATTTCATCATTTCAACTTGTTCGAATTTGATTTCATCAAATTGACTGATCAAACGAGGTTAATTAGTGAAATTGAAGTTAGATTTAATTTATGCTCTAACTCAACTGTAGGAGGATTGTGAAGGTGTTGGGAGGGCTTGGTTTGGCATGAGAAAGGCTCGAATTGGCCGTTTTCAGCTTGGCCAAAACAGGGCAACATCGATCTGTTGGAGCTGCTTCACTATTCTATCAAGCCAGCATTTCTCTAACGATCCTTGGAGCAAATGGAGACTATAGTCATGTAGTTGAGTTCTCCCGAATCTAAAGAATTCGACCACGCCTTCTTTGGCTCAGAAAAATGCCCAAGTCAGATCTCTAGTTTGAGCTTCATCGGAAAATGGAGCAATAAGGAGAGAGTAGAGTTTTTAGGTGTGAGGAGGATGAATGAGAGAGGCTCTTTATATAGGAAGCTCGAGGACTTCTTGGCCGTCCAATTGGCACCTTAATGGCAGTCATTCATTGCTTGGAACTCCAAGGTTGGAGACTTTTCCTCTTCATCGGTGCTGCTCGATTTTATGGCGAGTGAATAGTGCTGTCATCTGAAGGAAGAAGACGACATTGTTCCGAACTGAAATGGACTGGTTCGAATCGGGTTCAAAGATTAAACCGGATGGTTCAGGCTCGGTTCGACAGAATTTTTCAAAATTAAAAATTTCTAAATTTATCTAAATTCATTCTTTATCTAATGGTGGACTCAATTCTCCAATTTGAATTTTCTAAGCCACCTAGAAAAATGAATTTAGCATATGGTTCAATAGTGGTTCAAACCAGTCCAAATTGGTTCTATCCGGTTTGGATCCAGTTCACCTAAACCGGTCTAGTTTTCTCTCCCAAATTGTCCTAAGGTCCCTTTCCAAGTTTTTATGACTCTTTGGGTCACTCGGAAGTTGTAAATTCCCTAATTTGCCCATTCTCTAATGATCGGGGTTTGTGAACTAGTTCGAATTTCTCACTTTATTTACTGGTTCTTTCCCCAGTTTTTCCTTAACTCCAAAGGGCAGGGTTTACAACTCTCCCCTCCTTTTAGTAGTCTTGTCCCCAAAAGTTATTCCACATTTTTTGCACTGTAAGCAACTTTCCTTGATGTCAATTTGGTGTTCATAGACTTTCTACCTTCTCTATTATTCTCATTCCTCCCTCATATAACATACACTTGAGATTTTCTTTTCTTTCCCATTACTTTCTCATTCCATGAAGTTTACTTTAGTTGAACTTATCTCATTAGAAGGTTTAAAGTTATATCCTTAATTTCACATCCTTCATTCCTTAAAGCACTATTGCTCCATTATGAGATTCTCTACTTAAGATTTTAGGATTGGGAGTTCCAAAATATCCAATCATTTATGTATCCAATTATTCTCTTTGTTTGTTGACCTCCTTAAGTCAGTGTCCGTTCAAGCACCATGTACATGCTTCCATGGGTATTGGTGTGATCACCTTTTCATTCTACATTGATTTTTTCCTCATTCGTTGGTTACTACCACTTTGTCCCAAATTTAATGCATGACCTTGTCATGCTCAATTGATAGACTCTTCCTTACATGAGTCATATTTCTATAGGACAACTGGGCTTACCTGTCCCTCACAACACGTCTCTAGAACTTGTCTTTAACCATTTAACATTTTTAAATCACTTTCATAATGGTTATTATAAATCTTTCTATCTTTCAGGGATGGTATAGCGTCGTCCCTCTTTCGTCTGGTGATATTTCTTGATTATCATCATTTTTATCCAATCGTCCATTTTGCCTTTGACGTCATATTCCTTATAATCGTATTGGTTTCCTTACTTACTCATATTTTCCCAACTTCTTTATTGGGTCTTTCAGATTTCAAGTCTTTGGATTTCCTGATATTTACTGACATGCTGAAATTCTTCCTTTCTTATTTCATTCCTCATTCTCAATGGTGTTCCTTCCCTCAAGGAATTTTCTTTTTCTTAATCCATTCTTACACACTTGTTATCACTTCATGATTCTCTATTCCGAGTTAGTTCCTTTCTTTCTCGTACAACATCCTTTTGACTTTGTCTTCCTACTTACCCGTTACTTGGGTTTAACTTACACCTTTGGACCCTTACAATTTCTCTTCTTTTACACTTGATCTTTTCATCTATAATAGCTCGTCTTTGAGGAGCTTATCTTCTTTCCAATTTTGTTAGTCCCATTTCCTCCAAATTGGGGCACATATGTTTTCTCCAAGTTTCCCTTCCTTGGTAAGTTTCATACTCCTTTTCTCCCGAAACTTTCTTCTAGTTTTATCGTTGTGAATGTCCAACCTTAAATGACATTCCTTGATGCCATTCTCTCATACACACCTTTACCCTTGCAACCTTACAGGTACTTATTGTATACTTCATCTTCATTCTTACTCGTTTCCAGAACTTAATTTATTTCTCTGAGGTGGAGTTCACATTCCCTTAGTTTCCCAATTTCTTGATCATCCTACGTAACACTTATTTAGCCTTTTCATAGTTCATAGGAAGTTACTCCTATCTTATCCATTAATCCCTTTAAGGCTTTCATCTAACCTTATTTCTTCACTGGGATTAAGACCCTCACGAGGGTACTTATTTCAGCTCCAGTTTTGCGGTATTTCCTCTATTGATTTTCTTAACTTGGAAATTTCCCTTTCCACTATTCCACTTCTTATTCTCACCCTTCTCCTTGGGTCTTTCATTCTGGGATTCTTACGTTCGATCTCCCTACTGCTCCTTAAAAGTTCTTCCTTCATTATTTCCTAATACTTATGGATCTTTGCATGGCTTATTCACATTGGATTCCTCCCCTTTTTGTTCCATATCTCTGCTTCCCACAGGTCTCCCTATTTTATGGAGTTCTTAAGGAATTGTATCCTAACTCTTTCCAAATAAGCATTACTCCTAGGACTTCCTTGTTATCATATTTTCTCCTTGTCTTATCTTAATTATTTTAACATCTTCAGTGCTCCCCCTAACCTTCTTTCTTTCTTCTGGATCAACTTCCATTCTTTTGGTTTTCCTTGGAATAATCTATTCTTATGCGAACATGTGAGGATGGGTGACCTCCTGGGAAGTATGATCTTTTTGAAACCTGAAATTTAATTTTTATGCGTACGGTTTATCATAAATAGCCATAAATTAATATATATTTAATTATTATAATTAATACCAATAATTTAATACCCAAATTAAATTATTGGAATTAATACAAATAATTTAATACTAAAATTAAATTATTGAAATTAATACCAATAATATATGGTAATATTAATACTAGTAATAAATCTCTCTCATTTAATACACGGTTTTACACCTATATAAAGAGGTCATCCCCATTCATTTTCCTCACACCCGAACACTTCTCTCTCTCTCTCTCTCTCTCTCTCTACTACTCCATTTCCCGGTGAAGCTTAAACTAGAGCTTCGACTTGAATGTTTTTCTTAACCTCGGAAGGAGGGGTCAGGCTCTTTAGAACCAGGGAGAAGTCAGCTATCGGATAGCAAACTCCAGTCAATCTGAGAATCACTAGAGAAGCGCCGACATGATGGAACAGTGAAGCAGCTCTAGCAGATCGCAGCTGCCCTATTTCGGAGAAGCTGAAATCGACCATTTTGAGCCCTCCTCAGACCAAACCAAGCCCTCCCAACACTTCCAAAACCCTCCCACAGCCAAATTAGGACTGAAAGGTAAGCCAATTAGACTCCCCTCTGCAATTTCCAGTCGGTGCTAGAGAGAAAACTGACAGAATTTCAATGATAAAATTCTAACTCAATTTAGCATCAATTGATGCGATTCTTGATTCTAGGATGATCCTTAAGATGAGAGCTATCCGCCTAGATCGAAATCTCGGACCACCATGCCCTCACCGGTGACAAATCGAAGCTTTCTCTCTCTAAAGTCTATTTTCCGGCGAAGCTCCATTTGAGCTCGTTCCAGCGTTAAAATCCATGATTCAAAGTTTCTTAGAATCGTATGAACATGCAGTAACTCAATTTCAACTCCAATTTCAATAATTAGAAGTGTTTGATCGGTCAATTTGATGAAATCAAATTCGGTAGTGTTGAAGAGTTGAAATTGGGGGAAAATTTGGGGATTTTCGAAATTCAAAGGGCCAAAATGTAATTTTATGAAATTGAGGGTCAATTGGGCATGAAATTAATGTTGGAAGGGCAAATGGTAATTTTGGAAAAAATATGGGGACCCAATAGGAAATTTGGGAAATTAAAACCCTTTTTGGTGAAATTGAATAAATTGAGGTCCTAGGATAAATTTTAAAAGTTACGGGACTCAATTTGAGGAAAAACTGACATTAGGGACTTAAAGTTAAAGAGAAATAACTTTAGGGACCTAATTGCAAATAACTAAAAGTTTGGGTTTTCTTATTCATTGGAAATGAATGAAGGCTGTTATGTCGAGTAGTAATGAACAGGGTTGTTCATATCGTGTAGGAACGCGAAATACCGGGAACGCCAGCAAGGACAAGCTCGTGTGAATACAAAGAACCGATCTAGTGGAATTCACGACATTAACGGGTGAGTGGGTTTACTAACATCATACCTGGTTGGGATGATGAGAACAACTTAAAATTAAAAACCACTTACCGGTTGTGAGTGGAAATTTTATATCATACCCAGTTGGGAATGATAAGTACCTCGGTATGAAAACTCACTATTAAGTGGTATTTTAAACATCGCTACTTAGAGGAAGTGATGTGAAAATCATGCAAAAAAACTACTTACCAATTGTAAGTAGATCATACCCGGTTGGTATGATGAGACTTCTTCAAAGGAAGTTGAAAACCCGTTCATCGGTTATGAACGGAGGTGTCCTTATACCCGAGCAGTATAATCGATAGAGAAAACATATGTTTTGTCGGAAGTGCTCTCCCCTGACTGTGTGCCAATGCATAAACAATTTGGGAGACCTTCTTGACAGGAGCTCGAATAGCTCTAATAGGCCGGGGGCCTCGATTTTGGAACTTGGGGGCTAAATGCCCAATTTTGAAAATCTCGTACAGTGGTCCCAAGGCCAGTTGGCACGAGCAGGAGCTCGTAAATGAACATGATATATGTGCCATAAAACTTAATAAGTGAATTATTTGGCCATGGTACCAAGATAGGACCGACATGTTCAGTCAACTAGCGGTAGTGCGACATGACAAGTCGACGGACCAGTCAAGACAAACAATTGTGGGTTGAGTTGAGAGTCGGGGTCGTTGGGCCAGTGGCACCACAAATTACATGGCAATATAAGAAAACATTGTTTGTGCATGCACTGTGAGTACGGGATCATCAAGACGCCCATGAGGGGTAGTGATGAGTCCTAAGGGCACTGGACGACCTGGTGACTATAAGGGCAGTTTGTCGTTCCAGGTGTCTGTGCGAAATCTGGAGTAGCACCAAGCGCATGAGACCGGGGTGGGGATAGGATGAGGTCTTTGTCCATATACGGATACGAAGAAATGATTTCAAGATTGTGGGTCGGATGTCGCGTACATCCACTCATTTCCAGGGTAGAAGTGGTCGTATTTCTATCTGGGTGGCAGGAAAAGTCTCTTCGAAGCTACTAGCAGGTTCAGTAGTGATACTGACTTGTGAATGTGTGTAACCTTCATGATAAAGGATGTGTGTTGGGTGATGACACACTATTGTAAATAAGAAATGGTGGGAAAACCTGAATTTTTAAATGAATGAATTTTTGAAAACAAAGGAGTCTTATAAATGTTTTTCTTAAAAGTCAAAAGCTTTTAAAAACCCATTCACTGAGTAGTCGTACTCACCCCCTTCCTTATATCCCTTTCAGGAAAAATCAGAAAGCCTCCCCTTAAAGACTGTCAACTAAGATGTCTGTAAGATAGGTATGTAAAGTTTTAAATTTCATGCAGTTTTGATTATGCTATTCCAGGAAAATGTGCAGGTTAAAGGATGCCTTACTCCTTACGGTTTACAATAAGGGGAAATACTTTAATAAATCGGGAGAGTGGCGGGTTGATCATGGGGATCCGACCAAACTAGGTCGGGGCGTGACACCCGATTTGGTCAGATCCCTGTGATCAACCCATTGCTCCCTTTGTTCAAGAGGGGTTTCCCCCTTCTTTAATTCAGGAGGAGCCAGGCGAAATCCCAACCTTGTTCCCTGGGATAACATATATTAATAAAAATGCAAGCTCAAGATAATTAAGCATACCTGACAAAGGGTAAGGACTAGTGCTATCCCTTGTCATTTCTCTATTTCCTGAAAAGGCCTAAAAATGGTGGGTGAGTTTCTACAACTTAGTGAATGGGAAATTTTAAAAAATAATAATAAAGTTTTAATAGAATAGTTTTTAACTTGGAGTGTGTCAGAGTCCTTATTTCCTTTAAGATCTTTCATCCTCAAAATCACAATTTTCATAGCCATTAACCACAAACGGTGTGTTTATCAATCAACACACACCCTTCATTATGAAGGGAACACGCATTCGCAGGGCAGCATGTCCACTGCCCCCACATGTGGCGTCGGAGCGACTTTACCGGCCACCTAGATAGAAGCCCATCCACTTCTACCCTGAGAATGAGTGGATGTATGCGACATCCAACCCTCAATCCCATCAAGAAACTCTATGTCCATATGAGGACAGAAACCTCATCCCGACCCCACCCCAGTCTCGTGCGCATGAAGC
Organism: Trapa incisa; assembly: GCA_030064435.1. Taxonomy (NCBI): domain Eukaryota; kingdom Viridiplantae; phylum Streptophyta; class Magnoliopsida; order Myrtales; family Lythraceae; genus Trapa; species Trapa incisa. The sequence continues at coordinate 16,167,427 of CM057779.1, read as the reverse complement.
TACGTCAAGCTTCCCTAACTGCTAGCATGACAATCTGCCCTTATCTCCACCATGTCATCTAGTAGCCTCTAGGATGCATCACTACCCCTCTTGGGCATCTTAAAGGTCTCGTACCTCAGTGCATGCACAAAACAATAGTTTTCCTCAAAAGCCATTTAATCTTTGGTGACACTAGTCCAATGGCCCCAACCTTCAACTTGACCTGCAGCTGTTTGTCTCAACTGGTCCGTCGACTTGTCTTGTCGCACTGCCGCTAGTACATCAAGCATGTCGGTCCTATCTTGGTACCATGGCCAAACACATCATTCATTAAAGTTTTCATGGCTTTATCTCATGTTTGTTTAAGAGCTCCTAATCGTGCCAACTGGCCTTGGGCCCATTGTACAAGGTTTTCAAAATCAGGCATATTAGCCCCCAAGATCCAAAACTGAGGCCTCTGGCCTATCTGAGCTATTTGAGCTCCCGTCAAGAATGTCTTCCAAAAAGTTTAAGAAGTGGAACACAGTCAGGGGAGAGCACTTCTGACAAAAACAATCTTTCAGCTGTCCATCACACCAACTAGGTTTGAGGACATATCTGCTCATAATGGATGAATGGGTTTTCTACTTCCTTACAGGAAATTCATCATACCAACTGGGTATGATCTACTTACAACCGATAAGTAGTTTTTTTGTGTATTTCTCATATCACCCCATCCAGGTGTGATGTTAAAATTTTACTTATTAGTGGGTTTTCATTACCGAGGTGCTCATCATCGCAACTGGGTATGATGTAAAAATCCCACTCACCCGTTAATATAGTGAATCATCCTTAATCAGTTTTGTCTCCTCGCGAGCTTGTAATAGCTGGTGTTCCCGGTACTTCGCGTTCCTACACGATTTGAACATCCTTGTTCATTATCCTTTGGCTTGATAGCCTTCATTAATCACAAATGAATAAAATACCCAACTTTTCAATTAGTTGCAATTAGGTCCCTAAAGTTCTTTTTATTTAACTTAAGTTCGCTAATGCCGATTTTTCCGCAAATTGAGTATCGAAACTTCAAAAATTCACTTTGGAACCTAAATTATTCAAAATTACAAAAGGGGTTCAAGTTTCCCAAAGTCCCAATTTGGTCCCCAATTTTTCCAAAGTTACCATTTTGCCCCTACTTTACAAAAATGGTAAATTTCTCCCCAAAATTCCAAAAATTGACCAATTGGCCCTCAATTATAGGAAATTGCACTTTAGTCCCTTGAATTTTTTTAAATTCCCAAAATTTCCCCAATTTTCCCCCAATTTCAACCTTTCAACTTGGTCGAATATTATTTCATCAAATTGACTGGTCAAGTGAGGTTAATTGTTGAAATTGAAGGTAGATTTAAGTTCCTACACATCAATAAGATTCACTTGCACTTTGAATCGCATGAATTGACCCCGGAACAAGCTCAAACTAAGCTTTGTCGAAAAATTGAACGTAGAGAGAGAAAGCTTCGAAAGCTCACCATCGGGGGCGTGTTGGTCCAAGCTTTCAATCTAGGTAGATTGCTCTTATCCTGAGGTTTGTCCTAGGATCAAGTATCACTTCAATTCATGTCAAATTTGGTCGGTAAAGATCTATCGGTTCTCTCTCTAGCACCGATCGAAATTTACAGTGGAGAGCCAAATTGGCTTACCTTTTAGCTCTAATTCAGCTGTAGTAGGGCTGTGGAAGTATTGGGAGGGCTTGGTTTGGCCTAAGAAGGGCTCGAATTGGCCATTTTTAGCTCGGCCAAAATAGGACAGCTTCGGTCTCCCGGAGCTGCTTCACTGTTCTATCACACTAGCGTTTTTTCAGTAATCTTCAAAGAAAATGGAGACTACAGTCGTGTAACTGACTTCTCTCTGAATCTAAAGAATCTAACCATGCCTTCTTTGGCTCAAAAAAATGCCCAAGTCGGAGCTCTAGTTCAAGCTTCACTAGAAAATGGAGCAATAGAGAGAGAGTGGAGTTTCCAGGTGTGAGGAAGATGAATGAGGAGGGGCTCTTTATATAGGAAGCTCGGGGACTTCTTGGCTGTCTCATTGGTGCCTTAATGGCAGTAATTCACTGCCTGAAACTTCCTGGCTGGAGACTTTTCCTCTTCGTCGGCGCTGCTCGATTTTTCGGCGAGTGAACACTGTTGTCATTTGAAGGAAGAAGACGACACTATTCCAAATCGAATTTAATGCTTAAATTGGCCAGTTTAGGGAAGATTCGACTGAGTTTTTCAAAATTAAAATTTCTAAATTCATTCTCTATCCAATGGTGGCCTCAATTCTTCAATTTTAATTTTCTAAGCCACCAAGAGAAGTGAATTTAGCATCCGGTTCAATAGTGGTTTAAACTGGTCCAAAACGGTTCAATCTGGTTTACCTAAACCGGTCTGGTTTTCGCTCCCAAATTGTCCTAAGGTCCCTTTCCAAGATTTTTATGACTCTTTGGGTCAGTCGGGTGTTGTATATTCCATAATTTGCTCATTCTCTAGTGATCAAGGTTTGTAAATCGGTTTGATTTTCTCACTCAATTTGACCGGTTCCTTCCCAGTTTTTCCTTAACTCCAAAGAGCGGGTTTTACACTGCCTGAGGTTGTGTGGCTGCTAATGGGGCATCGTTGACCATTGACCATTGACAGGTTCATTGACCAGTCCAGTCAGACCGGGTTCGGTAACCCGAATTCAAAATTTGGCATGTTTGTACCCGATTCGACTGGTTTTCTAAAATTTAAAAATTTCTAAATTCATATAAATTTATTTTCTATCTAATGGTGGCCTCAATTAACCAATTTAACATTTTTAAGCCACCTAGAAAAATGAATTTATGAACTGGTTCACTATGCTTCATCTTGATTCAGTTCGGTTTGGGTCCGACTCAGCTCGAACCGGTCCGGTTATATCCTCAATTCCTCTATACTAGTTATTTTCCTGGTTTTCTTTGGTCCCGAAGGATAGATTTTACAGAAGGACTATGAAGAGGATAGGGTGTGAAAACTGGACCCAAACCAGATGGAACCGAAGTAAATTGGGTTGAATCATGAAGAACTGATTCAAAGATTAATTTTTCTAGGTGGCATAAAAATACCAAATTAGAAAATTGAAACCGCCATTAGATAAAAAAATAAAATTTTAAATTTTAGAAAACTAGTCGAATCAGGCCTGAACCGAACATTATACGATTTCGTGTCATCAAATCTAGTTGGACCAGACCAATCAATGGTCCAATCAGTCAACGAACCACTGTCAGGTTAGTGCCCAATCAGCAGGCACAACCAATCAGTGCGCATCACGTGGCGAAGCACACCTAGTCTACCACTCGGCAAGCGCCTAAAAGTGCTAAATAATCACAGTGTGATGTGTGTACTTAGTCAACATTTAATCCACCTCAGTGATGACCGACCAATGAGGATCCGACAAGAGGCAGAGGTGCCATGTGGGCATCCGACTAGGATGATTGGGAATGACCAACCAATCAGCATCATTAGGGGCCGACACATGACAATGTCACGTCGAATGACTTTGGCCAATCAGAAGCAGACACATGGCGCTGACACTATGCATTAGGAGGGAAATCTGACGCATTTAAACAAACCAATCAGAAAGCACCACGTGTTATGGTCAAGGGTCAATAGGGACTGGTCAGCAACTACGTAGAAAGGAACAACCAATGGGAGGTTGCCACGTGTACAGTCAACTAGTCAAATGCTGACTAGGCTGCTGACGGGATGCTACGTTAGTAAAACCGTGCATGCATGTCACAGTGTCGTCTTCCTTAGTTGGCTGACAAGGAGAATGGGATAAGGAGGAGGGAGAAAGTCTCCGACAACTTAGTAAAAGCTCTAATCCAGTCACCGTCGAGCGAGGCGGGGGCTGAGTCTTATGTCGATCCCTAGCTCGGACAATTGTCGAGCTCCCTATATAAAGTGTACCCCTCCCCTCGCATTCCCCATCCCACCAGTGATTGAAGAAGAAGTAGAGGTTCATTTTCTGATGAAGCTTAAACCAAAGCTCCGATGATGAGCTTTTTCTCAACTTTTGAAGCCCCACCTAGTGCCATCGAAACCGAGAAAAAGTCCTTTATGTGACTGCAACTCCAGTTCAGTCTAAGGACTACTACCCGAGCTCCGGCAAGCTCAAACATGACTAATTCTCCTTCGGCCAAGAAGGAGCCAAATACCTCGAGCTGCACTGTAAACCCCATCCTTTGATAATAAGAAAAATGGGGAAAGAACCGATCATTCTCAAATTTAAAACTGAGTCGGTCTATAAACCAAAACAAATAGAGAAAGGGAAAATCTAGAAATTTATGGATCCTGAGTGACTCAAAGAGTCCCAAAAGTAATGGGAATGGACTTAAGAATGAATTGGAGATGAAAATCAATCTGGTTCAAGTGAACCAGATCCAAACCAGATTCTAAATTAATTTTTCTAGGTGCCTTAAAAATATTCAAATTTGAGATTTGAGACCACCATTTGATAGAAAATGAATTTAGATTAATTTAGAAATTTTTAGATTTGAAAAATTCGGTCGAACTGGAGGTGAACCGACCGGTTTAAGCATTGAACCTGGTTCGGTACGGAATAGTGTCGTCTTCTTCCTTCAGATGACAACACTGTTCACTCATCAAAAAATCGCACAGCACTGATGAAGTTGAAAAGCCTCTGGCAAGGGAGTTTCAGGCAATGAATGACCACCATTAAGGCACCAATATGATGGCCAGGAAGTCCCCGAGCTTCGTATATAGAGAGCCCCTCCTCATTCATCCTCTCTAGACCTGAAAACTCCATTCTCTTTCAACTGCTCCAATTTCAAACCAGAGCTCCGACTTGGGCATTTTTTGAGACAAATAAGGCGAGGTCGAGTTCTTTAAAACCGGGGAGAAGTCAGCTACACGCCTGTAGTCTCCATTTGCTTCGAGAGTCGTCGGATAAACGCCAGCGTGATAGAATAGTGAAGCAACTCCGATGGACCGTAGCTGCCCTATTTTGGCTTAGATGAAATCGGCTAATTTGAGCCCTCCCAACACCTCCACAGCCCTCCTACAGTTGAATTAGAGTTGAAAGGTAAGCCAATTCGGCTCTCCTCTATAATTTCTATCCGGTGCTAGAGAGAACTAGCAAAACTTCAATGATGAAATTCTCACTCAATTCGGCATCAATTGATGCAATTCATGATCCTAGGAGTAACCACAGGACACAAGCTAACTGCCCAGATTGAAAGCTCGGACCGTTGCGTCCCCAGCAATAAGCTTTCGAAGCTTTCTCTCTCTAAGTTCAATTTTCCAACGAAGCTCCGTTTGAGCTCGTTCCAATGTCAAAACTTACGATTAAAAATGCAATTGAATCATATGAAGATGTAGAAACTCAAATTTAACTTCAATTTCAACAATTAGAAGTGTTTGATTGGTCAATTTGATCAAATCAAATTCGGCAGACTTAGAAGGTTGAAATTGGGGAAAATTTGGGAATTTCACAAATTAGAGAGACTAAAGTGCAATTTCATAAAATTGAGGACCAATTGGGCATGATAAAGATGTTGGAGGACCAATTGGGTAATTTTTGTATTTTTTGGGGAAAAACTTACAATTTTTGTAAAGTAGGGGTAAAATGGTAATTTTGGAAAAGTTGGGGGACCAAATTAGAAATTTGGGAAATTAAACACCTTTTTTTGAATTTGAATAAATTGAGGTCCTAAGATAAATTTTAAAAGTTACGGGACTCAATTTGAGGAAAAACTGGTATTAGGGACAAAAATTTAAAGAAAAATAACTTTAGGGACCTAATTGCAAATAAAGGAAAAGTTGGTTTTCTCATTCATTTGGGATGAATGAGGGCTATTAGGGCAAAGAATAATGAACAAGAATGTTCATATCATGTAGGAACATGAAGTACCGAGAATGCCAACTAAGACGAGTTCGAGTAAGAACAACAAATCGGATAAAAGGAATTTCACTACACGATTGTGTTAGTGGGATTTTTATATCATACCCGATTAGGATGATAAGCACCTCGAAAATGAAAAACCACTACTAAGTGGTATTTTAAACTTCACACCTGAAAGAAGTGATGTGAAAATCAAACGAAAAAATACTTAGCAGTTGTAAGTAGATCATACTCTGCTGGTATGATAAAACATCCTCAAAGGAAGTGGAAAATCCATTTATCGATTATGAGTGAATATGTCCTCATACTCGGTTACTATGATGGAAAATTGAAAATATATTTTGTCAAAAGTGCTCTACTCTAACCGTGTGCCACTACTTAAACAATTTGGGAGACCTTATTGACGGGTGCTCGAATAGCTCTCTTAGGCTAGAGGCCTCGGTTTTGGAACGTGGGGGCTATTATGCCCAATTTTAAAAATTTCGAATAGTGGGCCCTAGGCTGGTTAGCATGAGCAAGATCTCATAAACAAACATGAATTATATGCCATGAAAACTTAAGTAATTGAATTGTTTGGCCATGGTACCAAGACAGGACCGATATACTCAGTCAACTATCGACAGCGCGACATGACAGGTCTCCGGACTAGTTAAGACAAACAACTGCAGGTTGAGTTGAGGGTCAGGGCCGTTGGACCAGTGGCACCACAGATTATATGGCATCATGTGAAAAATGTTGATTGTGCATGGACTATGTTTACGGGACCTTCAAGATGCCTAAGAGGGGTAGTGATGTGTCCTACAACCCTGGACGACCTGGTGGATATAAGGGCAGTTAGTCGTACCAAAAGCCTTACGAAGCTCGACGTAGCTTCAAGCGTATGAGACTGGGGTGGGGTCAAGATGATGTCTCTGTCCTCATATAGACATGGAGAATTGTTACGGTATTGAGGGTCAGATGTCGTGAACATCCACTTATTCTCAAGGTAGAAGTGGACGTGCTTCTATCTAGGTGGCCGTTAAAGTCGCTCTAACACCACAAGTGGGTTCAATGGACGGGCTAGCCTGCGATTGTATGTTTGACCTTCATGATGAAGGATGTGTGTTGGGTGATGACACACCATGGCTAATAATAAATGGTAATAAAAATTGAAATTAAAAATGAAAGGTTTTGAAAAATCATTCACTGAGTCGTTATACTCACCCCCTCCCTTATATCCCTTTCAAGTAACCCTAGAAAGCCTACCCCAAGACCGACCGCTAATTCGCCTATAAAGATAGGTATGATCGGTTTAAAATTGTATGCATTTTTTATTTATATTATTCTAGGAAAGGTGCGGGTTTAAAGGACGCCTTACTCTTCACGGTTTATAAATAAGGGGTAACCCTTAGTAAACTAGGAGAGTGACAGGTTGTTCATGTAGATCTGACCAAATCAGGTCAGGGTGTGACAACTTGAGTGGTATCAGAGCCTGTTTTCTCAAATACATAATCAAGACTAGAAAATATAGTAACTAATAGGATTGATTTTAAAATTTACAGAATGGCTCCAAAGAAAGGAACCAAGAGAACTAGGGTGGCAGTCTCCAACACTGCCTAACCACCCCTAGCTATAGAAACTCCCAGAGAAGCCCAAACAACTCCTCCTAGACTCAGTAGGGAGCACCAAAGATTGTACGAGGAGTTCACTCGTGTATTTGGGCAACCTAACCTCATCCCTGAGGCAAACACCAACTCTCAGGTTGAACCGAAGGAAGTGCAATCTCATCCTCCCCCTGTTAACCATCCCACTCCAATGGACATTCCCAGAAACCTTAAGACTCTCCGACAACTAGGATGTAAACCTTTACCATCGATTGGCTGGCCAACATCAAGAAGCTAATGGGAATCATCAGGATACCACTAGAGGATATGGTGATCCTAACAGAATTCTTCCTAGAGGGAAGCGCTAAACAGTGGTGGGATAATGTTCGAAACCTGCATACCTCCACCCCCACTTGGGAACAATTCGAGTAGAGTTACTCAATGAGTATTTGGTGCCCCATCTGATAAACGAGAAGAAGCAAAAGTTCATCCAGCTTCGGCAAGGGCTTAGCTCCATATTACAACAGTATGAGACAAAATTCAACGTGTTAAGACCCTTTGCTCCTGACCTAGCTGGGCCCGTAGACATATGATAAAGGTTTATGGATGGTCTTAATATGGATATTTGAGAACGTACAGGAGTACTGGGACACCTCGCGGACTTGGCAGCCATCATTAGTATGGCTCACAAATGTGAGCGACTGGTGCAGACCCGATGTCGTCGAATGGAGAAGACAACCAGAAAGGAGGATAAGGGTCCAGACCATCAGGGAGGACGGAAGGAGCAAAACGGTACAAGATGGGGAAATATAATGGCATTCCAAAGGAAAAAGGACATGTCACCACCTCCTCCCAGAATAGTCCCCACCTTACCTCAAGGAAACCCTCATTGTCCAAAGTGTTAAAGGAACCATGAGGGAGCGTACCTTACCGGCTTTGCATGTGGGCAAGTGGGACACTTTGCAAAGGATTGTCCCACCCTCAGGGAGAACAGATAGAGGAATACTCTTAGACCGCCTCTTGGAAATCCCAGAAATCCTAGGCCAGATGCTACAGCAAGAATACCAGCTAGGGTATACAACCTCACCTAGGGGTAGGCTAGAAGAGACCTTAGCACTGTAGCGGGTACCTCCCAAAACCCTCCAAATTAGTTCAAGTGAGTCATGTAAACTAAAGATCTTTTTTTATATAAAAAAGGAAATTTTCTTCTAAACAATAAGTTTTTTTAATCATGGTATATATAACTATGGGGACAACAAGTCTATGCCCTCTTTGATTCTTGAGCTGAGAGATCCTTCATCAAGGAAGAATTGGTTTCAAAAGTACCCTTAGAGCTCACTCCTCTAGAACAAAGCCATATCCTTACACCTTTAGGAGAAGGTTTAAATAGGAATAAACAATTAAAGGGATGTGAGATAAAGATTGTAGGAATCCAACTTGAAGCTGACTTGATCCCATTACCATTAAAGGAGGTTGAAGTAATCCTAGGGATGGATTGGTTGAGGATGGACTGTGGAAAGAAGACGGTAACCTTCCACACTCCCAAGACAAAAGGATTAAAGTTCCAGGGAGATAGAAGAAAAAGTGAGGTACAAATGGTGTCTCATATGAAAGCTCAAATGATGATACAGAAAGGCTGTACAGCTTTCCTGGCCATGGTCATAGATGAAAAGTCTTAAGAGAAGAGGCTAGAAGGCATTTCGATAGTTAGACACTACCTAGAGGTATTTCCAGAAGAACTATCCAGACTACCTCCAAGTCGGTAAGTGGAGTTCACTATAGAAATAATCCAAGGAACAAACCCCATATCCCAAGCCCCATATCACATGGCTCTAGCAGAGTTGAAGGAATTAAAGGAACAACTGGACGAATTACTGATGAAGGATTTCATATGTCCAAGTCAATCTTCGTGGGGTGCTCCTGTTCTATTTGTAAAGAAAAAGGATGGAAGCATGATACTATGCATCGACTACAAAAAGCTGAACCAGGTCACCATCAAGAATCGATAACCCCTTCCGAGGATAGATGATTTATTCGATCAATTAAAAGGAGCAGCTTACTTCTCCAAAATATATCTTCGGTCGGGCTATCATCAACTCAGGATTTAAGACGAGGACATCCTTAAGACGGCATTTCGATCTAGATGTGGACATTATGAGTTTAGAGTGATGTCGTTCGGATTGACAAATGCCCCTGCAGCCTTCATTGACTTGATGAACTATATGTTCCAACCCCATCTGGACAGGTTCATGATAGCATTCATAAATGACATCCTTATATACTCACGAACTAGGTCGGAACATAAAGAGCATTTGGCAACCACCTTGGAGATATTAAAAGAAAATTAATTATATGCAAAATTTTCCAAGTGTGATTTCTAGCTGCAGGAGGTTGGATTCTTAGGGCATATCGTATTCAAGGATGGAGTCAAAGTAGATCCAGCTAAGGTGGAAGCCATATCAGATTGGAAGGCTCCAAGAAATCCTACAAAGATAAGAAGTTTCTTAGGATTGGCAGGATACTATAGATGGTTTGTGCAAGACTTTTCTAAGATAGCAACTCCTCTAACTCGACTCATCAGGAAGGGAGTTGAGTATAAATGGGATGAGAGCTATGAGAAGTCTTTTTAGGAGTTAAAGACTCGACTGATAACCGCACTGGTACTCTCCTTACCTAATCCTAATGCAGGAGAGTACACAGTCTATAATGATGCATCTGGACAAGGACTTGGATGTGTCTTGATGCAATAAGGGAAGGTTATCACTTACGTCTCGTGACAACTGAAGGTACATGAAAGAAATTACCCGACTCATGATCTGGAATTAGCTACAATAGTGTTTGCCCTAAAGATATGGCAACACTACTTTTACGGGGTTAAGTGTAGGATATACACAGATCACAAGAGTCTTTAGTACTTTCTAACTCAGAAAGAATTTAATCTCCGCCAAAGAAGATGGCTGGAATTGGTTAAAGATTATGACCTTATGATAGAATATCACCCTAGAAAGGCAAATGTGGTAGTAGATGCTTTAAGTCGCAAGTACCAAACTAAGGTGACACAAGTAAAGACAAATTACATACCCCTATTGCAACAATTGGGAAGAATGGAGGTGGACCTAGAAATGGACAAGCGGGAAGGGTGCCTAGTGGCAAATGTGGTAGTAAGACTCAATCTCACCGAGCAGATCCAGACTCAACAAAAAGCAGATAATGAGCTTCAACCCTATCCAGATTCGGTTAATAGAGAAACTAAACCGGACTACAACCTGCATAGTGACGGGTTGTTGACCTACAAGAGTAGGGTATGTGTGCCTCAAAGTAAAGAACTTAAGAGATTAATTCTGGAGGAGGCACACGATTTGGTGTATGCTATGCATCCAGGCAATACCAAAATGTATCGCACCCTCAAACAAGCATATTGGTGGAAAGGCATGAAGAGGGACATTGCAAAGTATGTAGCCTGATGCTTGTCCTGTCAGCAGATAAAAGTGGAGCATCATAAACTGTCAGTACTGCTACAACCTTTACCAATTTTGGAGTGGAAATTGGAGCACATCAACATGGACTTTGTCACGGGACTATCGGTAACAAGAAAGGGTCAAGATGGGATTTGGGTCAGATGGCTCCCTATGAAGCCCTCTATGAAGCCCTCTATGGACAACCATGTCGAACCCCTCTATTTTGGGAAGAAGTGGGGGGGAAGGAAGTTAGAAAGGGCAGAACTAATTGAGGATGCTATAGAGAAGATAAAATTAATAAGGAGTCATCATAAGACTGCACAAGATAGGCAAAAGAATTATGCGAACAATCGAAGGAAAGATCTGGAGTTTGAGGTGGGAGATCAAGTATCCCTCAAAGTATCCCCATGGAGGGGAATCATCCCATCATCCAAAGGATAGGACCGATAGCTTATAAATTGGAACTACCTCCTAACCTGCAGAGAATACATGATGTATTCCAAATCTTAGTGCTTCAAAAATATCAGTCTGATCCTAGTCATGTATTGGACCAACCACCATTAGAGCTGGAAGAGAACCGGTACGAATCATCGATCGAAGGGACAAGAATTTAAGGAATAAGAGAATTCCTATGGTTAAGGTTCTGTGATAGAATGAACCTGTGCAAGAAGAGACATGGGAAACCGAGAGTGTGATGAGGGATAGTTATCCTCAATTATTTAACATGTAAGGGGACAAAACCCCTAAAAGGAGTGGAGAGTTGTAAACCATGTCCTTTGATAATAAGAAAACTGGGGAAAGAATCGGTCATTCTCAAATTTAAAACTGAGTCAGTCTATAAACCAGAACCAATAGAAAAAGGGCAAATCGAAAAATTATGGATCCCGAGTGACCCAAAGAGTCCCAAAAGTCATGGGAATGGACTTAAGAATGAATTGGAGATGAAAACTAAACCTGTTCAGGTGAATCGGATCCAAACTAGATTCAACCGGTTTGGACCATTATTGAACCAGATTCTAAATTCATTTTTCTATTTGACTTTAAAAAAATTCAAATTTGACATTTGAGGCCACCATTGGATAGAAAATGAATTTAGAAATTTTTAGATTTGAAAAATTCGGTCGAATTGGGGGTGAACTGGCCAGTTTAAGCATTGAACCCAATTCGAACCAGTTCGATCCGATTTAGAATATTGTCGTCTTCTTCCTTCAGATGACAGCACTGTTCACTCGCCAGTAAATCGCACAGCGCCGATGAAGCTAAAAAGCCTAAGGCTAGGGAGTTTCAGTCAATGAATGACCACCATTAAGGCACCAATAGGATGGCCAGAAAGTCCCTGAGCTTCCTATATAAAGAGTCCCTCCTCATTCATCCTCTCCACAACCAAAAACTCCATTCTCTCTCAACTGCTCGAATTTTAGGTGAAGCTCAAACCAGAGCTCCGACTTGGGCATTTTTCTAAGCTAAACAAGGTGAGGTTGAGTTCTTTAGAACCAGGGAGAAGTTAGCTACATGCATGTAGTCTCCATTTACTTCGAGAGTCGCTAGATAAACATCGGCATGATAGAACAGTGAAGCATCTCCAGCGGACCGAAGCTGCCCTGTTTTGGCCGTCTTGAAATCGGACAATTCAAGCTCTCCTCAAGCCAAATCAAACCTCCCAACACCTCCACAACCCTTCTATAGCTGAATTAGAGCTAAAAGGTAAGCCAATTCGGTCCTCTCTATAATTTCTAACCGGTGCTAGAGAGAGAACTGAAAAAATTTTGATGATGAAATTCTCACCCAATTCGGCATCAATTGATGCAATTCTTGATCTTAGGAGGAACCTCATGACACAAGCTATCTGCCTAGATCGAAAGCTCGGATTGCCACACCCCCGACGGTAAGCTTTCGAAGCTTTCTCTCTCTAAGTCCAGATTTTCGACGAAACTTTGTTTGAGCTCGTTCGAATGTCAAAACTTATGATTAATTGAATCATATAAAGATGTAGAAACTCAAATTTAACTTCAATTTCAACAATTAGAAGTGTTTGATCGGTCAATTTGATGAAATCAAATTCGATAGAGTTAAAAGGTTGAAGAAATTGGGGGGAAATTTGGGAATTTCATTTTTGTAAAGTATGGGCAAAATGGTAGTTTTTGAAAAGTTGGGGGACCAAATTAGAAATATGGGAAATTAAACCCCTTTTTGTAAATTTGAATAAATTGAGGTCCTAAGATAAATTTTAAAAGTTTCAGGACTCAATTTGAGGAAAAACCGGCATTAAGGACTTAAAGATAAAGAAAAATAACTTTAGGGACCTAATTGCAAATAAAGAAAAAGTTGGTTTTCTTATTCATTAGGGATGAATGAGGGCTATTAGGGTAAAGAATAATGAACAAGAATGTCCATATCGTGTAGGAACATGAAGTACCCAGAACGCCAGCTAAGATGAGTTCGAGTAAGGACAACAAGCCGGATAAGAGAAATTTCACTACACGATCGGGTGAGTGGGATTTTTATATCATACCTGGTTGGGATGATAAGCACCTCGAAAATGAAAACCCACTACTAAGTGGTATTTTAAACTTCACACCTGAAAGGAGTGATGTAAAAATTACACAAAAAAACTACTTACTGGTTGTAAGTAGATCATACCCGGTTGGTATGATTAAACTTTCTCGAAGAAAGTGCAAAACCACTTCATTGGTTATGAGCGGAGATGTCCTCATACTCGGTTACTATGATGGAAAATTGAAAATATATTTTGTCGAAAGTTCTCTCCCCTAACTATGTGCCACTACTTAAACAATTTGGGAGACCTTCTTGATGGGAGCTCAAATAGCTCTATTAGGTTAGAGGCCTCGGTTTTGGAACTTGGGGGCTATTATGCCTAATTTTGAAAATCTCGAACAGTGGGCTCTAGGCTAGTTGGCACGAGTAGGAGCTCATAAACAAACATGAATTATATGCCATGAAAATATACGTAATTGAATTGCTTGGCCATGGTACAAAGACAAGACCGACATACTCAGTCAACTATCGACAGCGCGACATGATAGGTCTCCGGACTAGTTAAGACAAACAACTGCAGGTTGAGTTGAGGGTCGGAGCCGTTGGACCAGTGGCACCACAGATTATATGGCATCATGTGAAAAAAGTTGATTATGCATGCACTGTGTTTACGGCAAGACACCCAAGAGAGGTAGTGATGTGTCCTAGGGCCCTGGATGACCTGGTGGATATATGGGCAGTTTGTCATACCAGAAGCGTTGCAAAGCTCGACGTAGCTTCAAGCGCATCAGACCGGAGTGAGGTTAGGATGAGGTCTCTATCCTCATATAGACATAGAGAATTATTATGGGATTGAGGGTCGGATGTCACGAACATCCACTCATTCTCAGGGTAGAAGTGGACGTGCTTCTATCTAGGTGGTCGGTAAAGTCACTCCGATGCCACAAGTGGGTTCAGTGGATGTGATGGCCTGTGATTGTTTGTTTGACCTTTATGATGAAGGGTGTGTGTTGGGTGATGACACACCATGGCTAATAAGAAATGGTAATAAAAAATAAAATTCAAAATGAAAGGTTTTGAAAGAAAATAAGGAGTTTGGCACACTCCAAATCAAACATTTTTCCTAAAAGATAATTTTTGAAAAGCCATCTGCTAAGTCGTTGTACTCACCCACTCCCTTATATCCTTTTCAAGTAATCCTAGAAAGCATACCCCAAGACTAACCACTTACTCGCCTATAAAGATAGATATAATCATTTTAAAATTGTATGCAATTTTGATTTTTGTTATTCCAGGAAATGTACAAGTTTAAAGGACGCCTTACTCTTCACGAATTATAAATAAGGGGCAACCCTTAGTAAACCAAGAGAGTGGCGAGTTGTTCACAAGGATCCATCCAAATTGGGTCAAGGCATGACATGCAGACAATTGTAGAGGCTAAGGAAAATTCCTTCATCAAATTCACAATGCTATCGCAGACAATTGGCCAGCAAGTTGATCCTAGAAGGACCCCTTGGTGGAACACTAGTTGCCAACATCAAGAGCCTCGACTGCCATCCCCTCACCGGTAAGGAAAATTGAGCTTTCTCTCTCTATAGCCTTTTTCCGATTAAGCTCCATTTGAGCTCAAATCGACACTGATTAAAGTGATTCAAAGGCCAAAATGGTCGTGGGGAGATGGGGGGAGTGATTAGCAGCATGATAGGGTGCAATTGCCTAGGTTTGGGTGGTCGATTTGATGAATTCAAGATTTGGGGGTCAAAATCTAATGAATTCGGACAAATTGGGTGAAATTTGGGAATTTTGGAATTTGGAGACCGAATTGCAATTTAAAGGAAATTGGGGGATTTTCATTAAATTAACTCCCAATTGAGGACCAATTGGCCAATTCGATGAAATTGGGGACCAATTGGCAAATTTTGGAAATTTGAGGACCAATTGGCATTTTTTGGAAAAAAATGAGGGCCAATTGGTAATTTTGGAAAAGTTAAGGACCCTAGAGGGATAATAAAAAATCCTAGGGACCTAACTTGAAAATTTTAAATGGCCTTCGTGTCGGGACTTCTCTCATGAGCATATTCAAATTTGCAGGGACATGTCGAACCGAAACACGTACGAGAAGGGACGACCAGGACGGGAAGTCCAACTTAGGCAGACTAGCCTCATTTATCAGGTGAGTGGGTTTATCATCACGCCCAATTGGGCTGATGATCTCAGCATCTCCAAATTTTAAAAGATTTTTCCATGATTGTCCTCCCCTAACTGATTGAACAAGCTTGAAACTTTTGGGAGGCTATCTTAAGGTTGCATGAGACATGTAAAGGCTGGGTGATGACGTTCAAGTGGGTCAAAAGCCAATGGGCACGGGTCTAGGCCCATAGGCAAGACGAGTTGGATGTGCCTAACAAACTCTCATAAGAATCGATTAGTTATGTGTGTATTTGTTATAGTGCCTAAGTCAGACAGACAAACTCATTGGGTTAGTAACTACTGATCTAAAGTCAGGTCATCGAACTCGTTGGGTCGGTAGTTACGAGGCTGAAGCCGAGTTGTCGAGTTCGTTGGGCCAGTAACACCAATGACTATGGATATAATAAAATAAAAATTATTGATTTTGCATGCATGAGAATGTGGAGCCATTGAGATGCCCGATATGGGGTAGTGGTGGTTCCAAGGGCTATTGGATGACCTAGGGAGCATAAGGGTGATCCGTCATTTAGTGCGTTGAGAAGCTCTAGGAGCATCCTACGCATGGAGACCAAGGCAACAGGGGGAAAGTGGTCTCATCCCACAAAGTGGACAAGGAGTATGAATAGGGTTTGAGAGTTGGATATGTGATGTCCACTTAAACTCAAGGTAGAGGCTGTGAACCTCTATGAGGATGGACGGTAAAGGCGAATCAGTCTACAAGTGGAATAGTCAGTGATTGTTCTACAAACGTGCGATCCCTTTCTATGATAGAAAGGGTTTGTGATTGTGTACCTACCTGAGAAGGGGTAGAAAATGAAATACCACAATATGACAACACATAAATAAGTACATCCCTAAGATTTTTCCCACTCATGGAGTCGTGGAACTCATCCCCTCCCCTTAATTTTTTTCATGAAGGAAAAGACCACCCGGAACTTTTCCCTCGCCAAGTCCCAAATCCAAGTATGAACTATACTTTCAGTTTTGTTTAATGTTATTCTGAGACACGTGATAGGTAATACGCCTGACTCTTCATGACCTTTGGGAGAAAGCACTCCTCGAGATCCAGGAGAGTGGCAGGCTGATCATGAGGTTCCGACCAAACCGGGTCTAGGTGTGACACACTTACTATCGATACCTCTGTCAGCGAGGAGTCTCTCGCCCTTTTACTAGATATACGAGCTAAAAATGTGGTGCACCCTTCCCTAATCATCTATTATGCCTTGATGCTTGAGATTAGGTGTGGTTTACTCCTTCCCTTTTCTCCCATTATTTTCCATCATATTGTTAACCTCTACACTTCTAGGGTGTAATGTTCCAATACTTTATGTCATTTAAACTTGAATCTAGGTTTAATGGGATTGTTTCAGCAACACCTTTTTTTCATCTCTTTGTTGTTCTCCCTTGTTACCGAACCCAATGACAAGTGCTTTTGTTCCCTTGCTAATAAATACCCAACTTTTCTTCTTTCATTAATAGAATCTTAAGCCTTTTACATCATTAAAATACAAAGTACATTGAAATACCAAGCGCGAGTGATTATACTAAGACCTTGTTACTACATTCTTGCTTTGGTGTTATTAGCTTCACTCTTTTTATATTATGTTGGTCCTTTAATCCATCCTTAATTCTCCTTTCCATGTATATTTGTAAACAATGTACCATAGGACATGTATGGTCATTCTATGAACCTTCATTTACTAACCCCCACCCCCCTCCCCTTCTCATTTTTTTTTTACCCTCGATTTCACCATACATCACTCCGTAAGGTCGGTCGACTACTTTTCTTCCATGGACCTACCATTGATTCCATATGGACCTACCTTATTTATGAGCATTTGGTTTTTCAAGAATCTTATGCATTAAGTATTCACAAGTCCCTTACCAATCTCCTTATTGGTCATTTTGGATTTCAACCACCAGGTTTCCGATCACTTCACAACTTACCTAATTCGCCTCGTACTTCTCCATTTAGTTGAATTTATCCTTCCATATGGGTTTCTATTTCTTGATTTACATGTGCTTGTTCGTGGCCATTCCACTACTATTCCCTTGTTTACATATGAGGGGTCCTTTATGGCAAGTATTTACCCCACTATGGCTCTTCCTTAGGAATCCCCTTTTGTTTATCCCATTTTCTACTCTACTACTTTGAAGTTGAGACTTTTATCTTTGGAATTAGGTGTCCAACCATCTTATCACTCCTTGAAGGTTTCATCCCTTCCTATCCTTACATCCCCTTTTTGCAAAACATTTTCTATCCAAGGAATTCCAATTACCATGGTCCCATTTCGAGTACACCATACTATGCCCCCACCGTCTTAAGCAACACTATGCGAGGTTGGGCTAAACCCATTCTATTTAATGCCTACTTTTCCTTATCATCATTACCCTAATTGGATCAACTACTTTCTTCCTTTCCCTGGTGCTCCTCATTTTGCTCCCTCAGGAGTATTTTCCTTAATTCGTCCTTACAAGTATTTGACCCATCCAAAAATGTTATGGCATCATTGGGATAATCTCCCTTCTTGTAATCTCATGAGTATACCCTGGTACTCGATCCTTATTACCCTCAAAATCCAAGATTCTCTCGACTTCCTTGTCAAGGATGTCAATGGCTCATTTTTTTTTAATCATAACTCATAGGCCAGGCTTTGACCTATGAATTAGGGAGCCTCCAATTCCCAAAACTTTGTATTACTCCTTGGGGTAATTGACTTCTTTTTGGTCAATCCCTTCTTATGGCTTTATTATGACTATGGATCCTCTTAATTATTCCATTTTTTCTTTCTTTGGCTTTCTCACTCCTCTTCCTTAAAGGGTTTTCTTACCTTTACTCAACTCTTCTATAGTATGAGATCATAAATGTCATGCCCCGACCCAATTTTGTTGGATCCCCATGAGCAACCTGCCACTCCTTTTGGTTTATGAGGAGTTTCACCCTTTTCTAAACCGCGTGGAGTAAGGCATCTTTTTTCCTATTTTTCCTAGAATAACATTATACAAAACTAAATATAAATCTTACATACCTATCTTAAGGTTCGGCTACATGAAGATCTTTAAGGTTGGTTTCCCTTGGTTACCTGAAATGGGTAAATGAGAGGGGTGAGTTCTACAACTTAGTCAATGGGTGTTGGGAGTGAGTTTTCATAGACAGATAGCTTTAAACAATGTGTGCCAAAATCCTTATTTCCTTTAAGAATGATCTTTCCTCAAACTTCCCAGTTTTTCAAAACATTTGTGCTCATTTCCACATTAGGTGTGTTTAACAGTCAACACACGCCCTTCATTAGGAAGGGATCATACATTCATAGGACAACCACCTGTCCACTGCACCCACTTGTGGCTTAGAGTGTCTTTACTGGCCACCAAGAAAGAAGCCCGTCCACTTCCACCCTAGGTCTGAGTGGATGTTCGCGACATCCAACCCTTAGACCCAAAAACAACGCTGTTTTTTGTATGATGACAGAGACCTCATCCCAACCCCACTCTAGTCTCATGCGCAAGAAGCTACATCGAGCTTCCCGACTGTTGGCACGACAAACTGCTCTTATCTCCACCATGTCATCCAATAGCCCTTAGGATGCATTTACTACCCCTCTTGGGTGTTTTAATGGTTTTGTACCTCAAGTGCATGCACAAATAATAATTTTTTTTCACAAAGCCATTTATCTTTGGTGTCACTTGTCCAACGGCCCCAACTCTCAACCCAACCTGTAGCTGTTTGTCTAGGCCAGTCCGTCTACCTAGCCCTAACGCACTACCATTAGTCCATCGAGTATGTCGGTCCTATCTTAGTACCATGCAGAAATCACATATCCATTTCATTAAGAGTTTTCATGGCTTTCAAATCTAATGCTTGTTTATGAGCTCATACTCATGCCCACTGGCCTTGGGCCCACTATACGTGATTTTCCAAAATCGGATATTCAACCCAACAAGTTCAAAAACTGAGGCCTCTGGCCAATATAAGCTATTCTAGCTCCTGTCAAGAAGGTCTCCCAAAGAGTTTAAGCATTGGTACATAATCAGGAGAGAACACTTCCGACAAAAATAAAATTTTCACTTCATCACACCAACCGAGTGTGATGATACCTCCGCTTACAACCGGCAAGCGTGTTTCTCTATCCTTCAAGGACGTCCAACATACCAACTAGGTATGTTTTCCTCTACTTACAACCAGTAAGTAGGTTTTAACTTCATTTTCCCATCACCCTATCAAGGTATGATGTCAAAATTCCACTTATAAGTGGTTTTTCATTTCTAAAATGTCATCATCCCAACTAAGTATGATGTGAATAAGACCACTCACCCGCTAACTATGACGTATTCATCCTCGGTTTATTTTCCAAGTCTACACGAGCTATCTCTTGCTGACGTTCTAATCACACTTGTTCCAACATGATTTGGGCAGCCTTTTCACTTAAGATTTGGCATAAAAGCCTAGGCTCATAAGTTATCGATAAATTGCATTTAGGTCCCTAAAGTTTATTTTTCTTAACATTAGGTCCCCAATGCCAACTTTTGCCCAATTTGAGTACCATAATTCTCAAAAATCTCCTTTGAGTCCTCATTTTACTCAAAATTGCATAAGGGGTTAAATTTTCCAAATATCCAATTTGGTCCCTAACTTTTCAAAAATTACCATTTTTCCCCTACTCTCCAAAAATGGAAATATGGCCCCAATTATTCCAAAAATCGACCAATTGGTCCTCAACATATTTTTCATAGCCAATTGGCTCACAATTTTGGGAAATTGCAAAATGGTCCCTCAATTTTATGAAATCCCCAAAATTTCCCAAATATTTCCCCCAATTTTGCCCTTTCAAACAAGTCGAATTTGATTTCTTCAAATGGACCATACAATCGAGGTTAATTGCTTCAATTAGAGATGTAAATCAGCTCCTACACTTCCATATGATTCAATGGAGCTTTGAATCACAAGAATTGGGACCAAAATGAGCTCAAACAGAGCTTCACTAGAAAATTGTACGTAGAGAGAGAAAGTTTTGAAAGCTTACCGTCGAAGGTGCGACGATCCAAGCTCTCTATTAGAGAAGGTAGCTATCTTCCTGAGGTACCTTCTAGGATCAAGAATTCCTACAATTGACCTCGAATCGAAGGTGAATTTTGTTAGTGAAATTTCAAAGTTTCCCTCTCTAACTCCGACCTGCAATGACTGAGGAGGGCCAAATTGGCTTACCTTTCAGCTCACTTGAGGACGTATGAGGGTCATGGGGGTGTTAGGATGGCATGGTTTGGTCGGGGGAGGGCTGAGTTTGGATAATTTTAGCTCGGCCAAAATAGGGCAACTTCGGTCCTTCTAAGCTACTTCATTGTTTGATTCCGCCGGTGCTTCTCTGGCGGTCCTCGGATCGAACAGAGGATGCTATCAGATAGCTAACTTCCTTCGGAGTCTAAAGAACTCGACCTCGCCTTCTGAGGTTAAGAAAACTGCCCATGTTGGAGCTC
Organism: Trapa incisa; assembly: GCA_030064435.1. Lineage (NCBI taxonomy): Eukaryota > Viridiplantae > Streptophyta > Magnoliopsida > Myrtales > Lythraceae > Trapa > Trapa incisa. The sequence goes on along the minus strand of CM057779.1, from coordinate 16,146,351 downwards.
TGGTTTGAGCTTCACTGAAAAATGGAGCAGTTGAGAGAGAATGGAGATTTCAAGTGTGAGGAGGATAAATGGAGAGGAGCTCTTTATATAGGGAGCTTGGGGACTCCCTACCCGACCGTTTCACATCTTGGTGAAGCCTATCCTCACCCGAGAACGGCCTGAACGGAGACGATTCCACTTCGTCGGCACTGTCCATTCATGCATTGAATGAACAATGTCGTCCAGGTTCAATTCTTAAACCAGACTAGACGACACTATTCTGAACCGGACTAGACCAATTTGACCGGGTTCAATTCTTAAACCGGTCGGTTCAGGCCTGATTCGACCGATTTTCTCAAAATTAAAAATTTCTAAATTCATCGAAATTCATTTTCTGTCCATTGGTGGCTTCAATTCCTCAATTTGAATATTTTAAAACACCTAGAAAAATAAATTTAGTAACCGGTTCAATCCAATTTAGGTCCGATTCACTTGAACCGACCTGGTTTTCTCTTAGCTTAGGCTTCCCAAAAGCCCTTCTTAGCCTCTTCTTGGGCATGGTCTAGTCTTAGGTTTCGAAGTGGATGGGTCTCATCTTCCACCAAACGTTGGGGCTTCTCTTCCTGGAGTTCTTCCACGAGATATACTCCTCACTTGCATCCACCCTTGGGTTGTTATCCTTCGAAGGGATGTACTCTTCACTCATGTTTCCATTCATATTTCTTTGAAAGGAGTTTATTGTTTGTTAGGTTCTACTATTTAAAAGTTTGGTTTGGAAAACTATGCTCTGATACCACTCAAGTTGTCACACCCAACCCGGTTTGGTCGAAGTCCTGTGATCAACATGACACCCTTCCATGAGCCACAATGGTATCTCTACCAAGATGGTTCTAGAATGGTAAAGCCTTACAATTACATATCTTTTCCATAACAAATTTATAAAATGTCTTAAATATAGTTACCTTGAAGGTTTTGCTTTGCCCTTCAAACTTCAACATTACTTGTCGCTAAATATTCCCTCAAAGGAGATTAAGAGAGGAGATGAGTTTTCATAACTTAGCGAGGGGTAAATTCTACGGCATACTTTAGGAAAACATTTTTGTTTAGTTTCATTATTCACACACAACCATGTCGTTTGTTACTCAACATCTGCCCTTTCATCATAAAAGGGTTCACATAGTCGCAAAGCAATCCCCGACTACTCCACTTGTGGTCTGGATCTCATTTACTATCCACCCTTAGTAGAAGGTCTCACCTTCTACCACAAGTTTGAGTAAGCCTTACCATCCATCTCTAATGTTCAACCCTCAGACCCAAAGTACTTCGTGTCCATATGAGGACAGAGACCTCATCCCGACCCCACCCCGATCTCATGCGCATTAAGCTACGTCGAGCTTCCCTAACTGCTGGTACGACAAACAGACCTTATCTCCATCATTTCGTCCAATAGCCCCTAGGACACATCACTACCCCTCTTAGGCGACTTGATGGTTTTGAACCTCAGTGCATGCACAAAAGAATAGTTTTCCTCATAAGCCATTTAATCTATGATGCCACTAGTCCAACTACCCCGACACTTAACTCAACCTACAGCTGCTTGTCTCGACTGGTCCGTAGATCTATCTTGTTACACTACCACCAATCCATCGAGTAATCGGTCCTATCTTGGTATCATGGCCAAACACATCATTCACTAAAGTTTTCATGGCTTTATCTAATTGTTGTTTATGAGCTCCTACTCATGCCAACTAGTCTAGGGCCCACTGTACGAGATTTTCAAAATGGGGCATTTTAGCCCCCAAAGTTCCAAAATTGTGGCCTTCAGCCTATCTGAGCTATTCGAGGTCCTGTAAAGAAGGTCTCCCAAAAACTTTAAGTAGTGGCATACAGTCAAGGGAGAGTACTTCCGACAAAAATAATCTTTTCATTCATCTATCACACCAAACAGTTGTGATGACATCTCCACTTACAATTGGTAAACAAATTTTCCACTTCCTTCTAGGAAGTCCATCATACCAACTGGGTATGATCTACTTACAGGCGATAAGTAATTTTTCCATGCATTTTCTCACATCACCCCTTCTAAGTATAATGTTAAAATCACACATAAAAGTGGGTTTTCATTACCAAGGTGCTCATCATCCCAACCAGGTATGATGTAAAAATCCCACTCACCTTTTATCCAAAGACATGTTCATCGCAGAGCGATTCCCAGGTACCAATCCCTGATTGGTCTTATTGATCTTTCTCTACTACGATACTTCCCAATTTTCCTTGCATTTGGTTATTTATAGGGTGGATATCGGGATTGATAATTTTATATGTAGGGAGTATTAATCTGGTAGATCTAATGTGATCATGGCAAAGATGATGTTTAAGGTGTGAGCAAGGACTAGTGGACCAGATAGCTCTCTTCTATTCAAATTCTTTCTTAGCTCAGTTGGTGTGGCTTTGATCATTTGTTCTAAACTCCTTATATAGTTGTAGAATTGTTTGTTAAATAGAGAAGAGTTATTACTCCATTATTTCTCTATGATATATTTTAATCAGTTGTATGATGAAATGCAGCCCTTATATTCATGAATGAGAAGTAACTCAAACCCTTTCTCATTCTCATTCATGATACCCTAAATCACTCCTCTCATTAACTGACTTTTGATTCTTATGTGCATATATAATGCCAATCTTATTATTTAACACGGTTTCGGTAATTTATATTTAGTTTAATGCATTGCATTGAATAGCCCATATTAAATGGGACGCCCCTTTAACTTTAGCCCCATTGATTTTTAAGCATTAAAACTAATAACTAATTACCCTTTGAGTAGCTATGAGAGTTTCTTTGATCCATTTTAAGAATCGATATTTATCTTCTAGGAAATGAATGTACTAAGAGATATCTCTCCCATCCTATAGATCATTTATATTAAATTATAGTAACTTATTTTGTGACTCATAGACGAGTATTGGATTGGTTAGACCCATATGCAAAGATCTAAATTAATCTTTATTGTGAATGGATTGTCTTATGTTCTAAGATTTCATAAATGATAATCTTTGTTGTTTAATTGCATCATGAAGCATGAAATTCTTTGACAGGATGGATTCTACTCTTTCTATAGCTTTTCACAACATCCATGAACTATCTGCAAATCAAGAAAATGTCAAATGGACTATAAATTTCTAACTATCATTATTGTAAACATCATGATTTGAATCTTCACCATTTGGTTATATTTCCTTATGTTCTAAAACTCTTTCCCTTTAATGGAAATGCTAAATTGTCCTAAATAAAGTATGTGTTTCCCTCAAGTGGTTCAATATCTTAGCCCTTAGTTAACTAGTAGTTGAGAAATTAACCTTATTATAGACTGGCATTGCCTATGATGTTTAGTTGTTTGATGTTGGTTACTAGGAGTTGATTAGTTGTTTTGTTGGTAATGCATAATATCATAATGTACGGTACTTTTGTAGAACTTTATGATGTTTAGTTTCTATGTAAGCCACAATAATTGATAGATTGTTACCTCACCCTTTTCATACTAGGCTCTCAAAAACCATATCTCTTGCTTTTCATTTCTAGGCTGAATTTACAATTAATCCAACATCAGTACCTTAGATCTCTATAAAGTTTATACTATAGATCCTAGCTTATACAATATATGAATTTGATGACTTGGGTTGTTTCTCACTTTTATAAGCATATCTGACTTTAAGTAAAATTGTTATCATACATTACTTTTCATTAAACCTTTCTAGGGACTTGGTTGTCCTATATAATTTTTGTTTGCCTAAATTGTAGGCACTAGTGGATGAGGGATTCAAGCCACTTACTTCAATCCTTGACACAAGTAACCACAAATAGCCAACTCCTGATCCTTGCAGAGATCATCATGGATGGATTTTTAAGGGTGTTTGCTATATACAAGGAAGGAAGTCTAATGTTTCCTAAGGTTTTTATCAGTTTTACTAAAGTCCAACAATTTTGTTTATTTTGCCTTTACTTACCTTGCTTGTTAAGTATTCCTATTTTTATGGTCATGGGTCATGCACCCCCTTTAGGAGCACCTGTAATTAGCCTAGAGACATAATTGTGCATGTACTTGAATATGTTAATACATTAATGCATTTATTTATTTGATATTAATACAAACTTAGCTCTCAAATCCCTTTCTCCTTTATATGTAAAAGTCTCTTATTCATAATATATATTTATATATATAATTATCCCATATATATAAATATATATATTTATTATTCCGCTTAATTACAATAGACTTAACTTAATTCCATCGAGTAATTTATTTCCATGAAATCAGCCTTTATCATCTTATTTTAAATTAGTTTTATTCCAATTATATCAATTGGGGTTTAAACTTAAATTAAAATTATTTAAAAAATTTCGACCTAAATTTCAGGTTAATAAAACACGGTGTTATAACTACTCCCCACCTTTTTAGGAGTTTTGTCCCCAAAACTTAAATAACATTAGTTTATAATTCTTACCCCTTACTTTCCCATAGTAAATTTTTTAGATATTTATTCTGCCAGAGGACAATTTTTTTTTACTTAGGTTGTCATGCTCAATCCATCCAAAGTAATTTGGGCATTCAACCATACATTCTTATCATTTAATATTTCCATTTGGGCTTCCTTTATAAGGTTGCATTGTATGTCAAGTCTCTTCAGATTTTATCCAATCTCAAAAGTGTTTATATAAAACCTTAGTTCTCAAATGGCGAGAAATGATTTATACCATTATAAAGGAACAATCCTTTATAACTTTCTATGTATTTTCAAATACCTACCTATCATTAGAGAAGTTATGTTCTATGATCATATGATTGTTTTTATTTACTAGTTATTCCTTTAGTTTTGGAATTTCATTGGACACCTTCTAATCTATCAAGGGTTCTAAAATCTGTAACAATTTTCCCTTCACCAGTTCATGCGTCCATTATTGGACCATAACCTTCCATTTCACGTTACTTTTTCCTTTAAGATTTGTATCAACTTTTTTTTCTAATATACCATGTACTTTATGATTTATTCTATCGCTCATCATCATGCCTTCCTCATGGCATGACATGTTCATATATCATTCTCCAATTTTTTTTTCATTCTTCACATACTTTTGTATTGAGTTATCTATTTATAACCATTTCATGGTTATCCATTATGACTTACTACATTATAAGATGTTCTTCATTTAAAGGGTTTTATATCATTGGACTTCTTTTTGTACACTTGTGTCTATTGCTTTATAAAATTTTATCTCGATCATATGTGACTGCCTTTTCTTTAATCCCCACCCAAGGCATTTTCCACTTGAAGAGCCAATTCCCTTAATATTTGAGGATTTCCCTCAGTTTCACTTAAGTGCCCTGGCAATCCCTTTGCTGTAGAATATGTAACTGGTTGTGTGTACTAATCCAAATTAAAGTACTTATTGAATGAGTATTTGGCTTATTGAACCTTTGTCTCACATTTCCTTGAACATCTTCTTTTAGACTCATGCTTCAGATCTATTACATCTCATCAATTAGGCTAGGCTCTTATAAGCTTTCCAAACTTTTGGTGAATCCTTTCTAAGGATATTTTTCGATTTCTCCCTAAAATGCTCATATCACATTCTTAATACCACTCATGTTACTCTTGGGGATGTTTTCCCACTATAGGTTTCTTTGCATCCCTTGGTAGGTATTCAATCATAACCTATTCCTCGAGGTCACTTCCATACTAGGGTCAAAGACATAGCACTCCTTTCAATAAAGGTATTTCGGGTAGAAGGTTAAGGGTATCAGGTATTTTTTTTATTTGGTTTTAGGTATATAGTCTTGATAATGAACTCGAGAAAACAGGCTCTGATACCACTCAAGTTGTCACGTCCCGACCCGGTTTTGTTAGATCCTCATGAGCAACCCGCCACTCCCTTTGGTGTATAAAGGGTTTCACCCTCTTCTAAACCACAAGTAGTAAAGCGTCATTTTTTCCTAGAATAACATTATACAAAACTTTATATATTAAATTGATCATATATGTCATATATTTTAACTATAGGTGGGCCTTTAAAGTTGGTTCTCCATGGTTACCTGAAAAGGGGTAAAAAGGGAGGGGTGAGTTCTACAACATAGTGAATGGGTGTTGGGAGTGAGTTTTCATGAAATAGCTTTGTCAAAAATGTGCCAATATTCTCATTTCGAGTTTATGAAAGATCTTTTTCTCAAATTCCAGTTTTCACAATGCTCTTTCCCATTTCCATATTAGGTGTGTTTCAAAAACAACACACGCCCTTCATCAGGAAGGGTTCACACACATTCATGAGATGCAGTTACGCTGATTGCACCCACTTGTGGATCGGAGCGTCTTTACCATCCACCCTAATAGAAGTCTCTAACTTCTACCTAAAGTATGAGTGAACATCTTTGATGTTCAACCCTTAGACCCAAAATACTTCTTGTCCATATGAGGACGAAGACCTCATCCCGACCCCACCCCGGTCTCATATGCATGAAGCTATGTTGAGCTTCCCTAACTGCTGACACGACAAACAGCCCTTATCTCCACCATGTCATCCAGTAGCCTCTAGGATACATCAGTACCCCTCTTGGGCATCTTGATAGTCCTGAACCTCAATGCATGCATAAAAGAATAGTTTTCCTCATAACCAATTTAATCTTTGGTGCCACTGGTCCAGCGGCCCCGACCCTCAACTCGACCTGCAACTATTTGTCTCAACTAGTCCGTCAACCCATCTTACCGCACTGCCACCAGTCCATCGAATACGTTAGTCATGTCTTGGTACCATAGCCAAACACATCATTCATTAAAGTTTTCCTGGCTTTATCTCATGTTTGTTTACAAGCTCCTACTCGTGCCAATTGGCCTTGGGCCTATTGTATGAGATTTTCAAAATCTGGTATTTTAGCCCCCAAGTTCCAAAATCGAGGCCTCCGGCCTAACTGAGCAATTTGAGCTCTCGTCAAGAAGGTCCCCAAAAAGTTTAAGTAGTGGCACACAATCAAGGGGGAGTACTTCTGACAAAAATAATCTTTTCATTCGTCTCTCACACCAACCGGGTGTGATGACATCTCTGCTTACAACCGGTAAACGAGTTTTCCACTTCCATCCAGGAAGTCCATCATACTAACCGGTATGATCTAATTACAACGGTAAGTAGTTTTTCTGTGCATTTACTCACATCACCCCTTCCCGGTATGATGTTAAAATCTTACATAGTAGCGGGTTTTCATTACCGAGGTGCTCATCGTCCCAACCAGGTATGATGTAAAAATCCCACTCACCTTTTATCTAGAGACATGTTCATCCCGGAGCGATTCCTAGTTGCCAATCCCTGATTGGTCTTATTGATCTTTCTCTACTCTGATACTTCCCAATATTCCATGCATTTGGTTGTTATATGGTGGATATCGAGATTGAGAATTTCATAGGTAGGGAGTATTAATCTAGTAGATCTAATGTTATCATGGCAAAGATGCTGTTTGAGGTGTGAGCAAGGACTAGTGGTACAAGTAGCTCTCTTCTACTCGAATTGCTCTCTTAGCTTAGTTGGTGTGGCTTTGATCATTTGTTCTAAGCTCCTTATATAGTTGTACAATTATTTTTTAAATGGGGAAGAGTTATTACTCTATTATTTCCTTTTGATATATTTTAATCAATTGTAGTCTGATGAAATTTCAGCCCTTATATTCATGAATGAGAAGTAACTCTAACCCTTTCTCATTCTCATTCATCATGCCCCAAAACACTACTCTCATTAACTCAACTTTTGATTCTTATGTGCAGGTCGAATGCCAATCTTATTATTTAACATGGTTTCCTTAATCCTTAGGTAATGTATATTTCCTTTAATGCATTGCATTGAATAGACATTGAGAATGAGTGGATATATGTGACATCTACCCTCACAGTAGCTTCATATCCCTTTTCAAGTAACCAATGACAACCTACCCAAAGACCTTTTATTAATCACACCTGCAAAACAAGTATGTAAGTTAAAGAGTTTATGCAGTTTTGATTTATGTATTTCAGGAAATGTACAGGTTTAAAAGGACGTCTTACTCCTCTCTGGTTAAAGGAGGGTAAAACCCTTAGTAAATCAGGAAATGAGGTCATTTATATTTCCTTTAGGAATCCCCAAACACAGTAGATTCGTGGAGTACAAACACAGAACTCTGTGACTAACTGGTATGATGAAAAACACAAACCCAGTAGCTTCACTTTTCCCTTATCGCCACCATGTCATCCAACAGCCCTTAGGACGCATCACTACCCCTCTTGGGCATCTTAATGGTCCCAAACCTGAAGTGCATGCACAAACAAAGTTTTTCCTCAAAAGCCATTTAATCTTTGGTGCCATTGTCTAACAGCCCTAACCCTCAACTCAACTTGGAGCTATTTGTCTCGACTGGTCCGTCGACCTGTCACGTCGCACTGTCGCTAGTTCATCGAGTATGTTGGTCCTGTCTTGGTGCCATGGCCAATAAATTCATTCATTTAAGTTTTATGGCTCAAATTCATGTTTGTTTACGAGCTCCTCCTCGTGCCAACTAGCCTAGGGCCCACTATTCAAGATTTTCTAAATCAGTCATGTTAGCCCCCAAGTTCCAAGACCGAGGCCTCCGGCCTAATAGATCTATTTGAGCTCCCATCAAGAAGATCTCCCAACATGTTTAAGCAAGGTACACAGTCAAAGGAGAGCACTTCCGATAAAATATACTTTTCAATTTTCCATCATACCAACCGAGTATGAGGACATCTCCGCTTATAACCAATGAACGAGTTTTCCACTTCCTTCGATAAAGTTTTATCATACTAGTCGGGTATGATCTACTTACAACTATTAAGACATTTTTTTTGCTTGATTTCCACATCACTCCTCTCAGGTGTGATTATTAAAATACCACTTAACAGTGGGTTTTCATTTTCGTGATTCTTATCATACCAACCAGGAATGATATTAAATTCCCACTCACCAGTTAATGTAGTAAATTCCTCTCGACCGGTTCTTTGTATTCACACGAGCTTGTCCTTGCTAGCGCTCCTGGTACTTCGTGTTCCTATATAATATGAACATCCACATTAAGTATTCCTCGACCTAATAGCCTTTATTCATTACAAATGAATAAGAAAACCAAACTTTTCATTTATTTGTAATTAGATCCCTAAATCTATTATTTCTTTAACTTTAAGTCCCTAATGCTGGTTTTTCCACAAATTTAGTCCTGAAACTTTTAAAATTCACCTTAGGACCTCAATTTATTCAATTTCACAAAAAGGGGTTCAATTTCCCAAATTTCCAATTTGGTCCCCTAACTTTTCCAAAATTACCATTTTGCCCCTACATTACAAAAATGGTAAGTTTTGCCCCAAAAATTCCAAAATTGCCCAATTGGTCTCCTAACATCTTTATCATGCCCAATTGGCCTCAATTATATGTAATTGCACTTTAGTCCCTTAAATTTTCAAAATTCCCAATTTTTCCCCAATTTCAACCTTCTAACTCAATCGAATTTGATTTCATCAAATTAACTGTTCAAATGAGTTTAATTGTTGAAATTGAAGTTAGATTGGAGTTCTTACACCTTTATATGATTCAATTGCACTTTGAATCGCACGATTTGGTGCCAGAACGAGCTCAAACGGAGCTTCGTCGAAAAACTAGACTTAGAGAGAGAAAGTTTCGAAAGCTTAATGTCGGGGGCACAGCGGTCTAAGCTTTTGATCTAGGCAAATAGCTCTCATCTTGAGGTTTCTCCTAGGATCAAGAATTGCATCAATTGATACCGAATTGAGTGAGAATTTAATCATCGAAGTTTTATCGGTTTTCTCTCAAGCACCGATCAAAATTTACAAAGGGAAGCCAAATTGGCTTACCTTTCAGCTCAAATTCAGTTGTAGAAGGGTTTTGGAGGTGTTGGGAGGGCTTGGTTTGGCCTAAGAAGGGCTCTAATTGACCGATTTCAGCTCAGCCAAAATAGGACAGCTTCGGTCCGTCGGAGCTGCTTCAATGTTCGATCACGTCGGCGCTTCTCCGATGACCCTCGGAGAAAATGGAGACTACATGCGTGTAGCTGACTTCTTCCGAATCCAAAGAAACTGACCTCACCTTGTTTGGCTTAGAAAAGTGCCCAAGTCGGAGCTCTGGTTTGAGCTTCATCGAAAATTGGAGCAGTTGAGAGAGAATGGAGTTTTCAAGTGTTGAGAGGATGAATGAGGCGGGGCTCTTTATATAAGAAGCTCGGGGACTTCTTGGCTGTCCGATTGGCCCCTTAATGGCGGTCATTCATTGCTTGAAACTCCATGGCTAGAAACTTTTCAACTTCATCAATGCTACACAATTTTTTGGCAAGTGAACAGTGTTGTCATCTGAAGGAAGACGACGATACTGTTCTGAACCGGACCGGACCGGTCCAAACTGGGTTCAAAGCTTAAACCGGCCTGTTCAGCCTCGATTTGACTGAATTTTTCAAATCTAAAATTTTCTAAATTTATCTAAATTCATTTTCTATCCAATGGTGGTCTCAAATCTCAAATTTGAATTTTTTAAGCCACCTAGAAAAATGAATTTATCATCTGGTTCAATAGTGATTCAAACAGGTCCAAACTAGTTAAATCCGGTTCAGATCTGGTTCACTTGAACTGGTTTGATTTTCATCTCCAATTCATCCTTAAGTCCTTTTTATGACTTTTGGGACTCTTTGGGTCACTCAGGATGCATAAATATTCTGATTTCCCTCTCTCTATGGGTTCCGGTTCATAAACCAACTCTGTTCATAAACCGGTTCAATCCAGTTAGATCTAGTTCCTCTAAACTGGCCTAGTTTTTCCCTTCAAATTTGTCCTAAGGTTCTTTTTCAAGGTTTTATTAATCCTTTGGGTCACTCGGGAGTTGTAAATTTCTTAAATTTCCCATTTCTAGATAATCAGGTTTGTGAATTGGTTCAGTTTTCTCACTCGGTTTAACCAGTTCTTTTCCCGGTTTTCCTTAACTCCAAAGAGTGGGGTTTACAACTCTTCCCTTCCTTTTAGGAGTTTTGTCCCCAAAACTAAATTAGCATTTTTCATTTTGAGATAACTTCCTTAATGTTAACTTGAACATGTTAACACTTCGTTCATTCTTCCACTTAGACCACTTTAAATTATGCGCTTCAGGAACTTCTTTTCCTTTACATTATTTACTCCTTCCATAGAATTTATCATAACTATTATGTCTTGCCCGCGAGTTCAAAGGTATTTCCCTAGGTTCACATCTTCCTTTGCTTAGGGCAAGATTCTTCACCTTGAGGTTCTTACTAAAAATTTCAAGATTAAGAGTTCCAAGCTGTCCAATCATTCCCTTGGGTTAAACTTACTTTATTGGATCATCCTAGCATGCCTTCTTTAATTCTTTCACCTCAGCATGCACTTCCTTTGTAGACTCATCTCCTTATCCCTCGTCACTTGGTTCTATTACCTCTTAGTTAGGATATGTATGATTCCCTTAGTGTTTCCTTCCTTAGTAGTATTCTTCCCCTTTTCTTCCAAAATTCTAAGTGTCCTTGAGTGTATCTATCCACAAAGTGACATACTTAGATGCCATCCTTTCCCATTTCCTCCTTGAAATTTTGTGGGTAAGTCTTTTGTATTTTCTATTACTTATATCGCAATTTTATCTTTGTAGGAAATATAACTTTCATTATGATGATAACAAATTATAGTTTTTAGCTATATTTATTCAAAGGAATTTTGGTAAGTACTAACTACGATACTAGGATCTTCTTGTGTTTCTTCTTGGATGAGATTGTATACTCTGGTTGGGACCCTTGATGTAGTGGCGATATCTTACCCTCTGTATAATGCCCTTGGGTTTCCTTTAAGTGTTAGGTGGGTACTTGTTGTGTATTGCCCTGATGGGCTAGGGAGTTCTTCGCAAAATAGTCAGGCTGTCTACATTCATAGCATATTCGACATGGTCCTTTATGGTTTTTCTGGCACTTGGAACAATATGGGCTTCTCCTTAGTGGAACTGCATTTGTCTCTCTTTGTGTATGATAACCTTCCATTATCCTAGAAAACCCCATTCTTATTCTCCATTTATGTCCACCTAGCTCCTTTTGTCTTCCTCGGTTGTCCTGGCCCCCTTCCTCTTTCCTACCAGTCTGTTCTACCCGGTGACGTCTCGTTTGTACTAGATGCTTACATTCATGGGCCATGTTGATGACAGCAGCTAAATTCGTGTGGCATCCTAGTACTCCCATTTGTTCATGTATGTCCATATTAAGACCGTCCACAAATCGTTGGCAAACATACGCAGGTCCAGCTAGGTCAGGGGCAAAGGGTCTTAATTCATTAAACATGGTTTCATACTCCGAGATAGAGTTAAGCCCTTTTCGGAGTTGGAGGAAGACTTGTTTCTTCTCATTGATTAGATGTGGAGCTAGGTATTTCTTCGTATATCTTTCCTCGAATTGCTCCGAGGTGGGGGTGGTGGAATGCAAGCTTCTAATGTTATCCCACCACCTCTTCGCACTAGCTTCTAGGAAAAACTTTACCAGGATCACCATATCCTTTGGTGACATCCTGACTATCACCATGAGTTTCTTGATGCTAGCTAGCCAGTCCATAGCCGCCCTCGCATCCTTTTCTCCTATGAATGGTTTACATCCTAATTATTGGAGGGTTTTGAGGTATTTGGGAATGTCCACTGGAGGAGGAACGTTAGTAGGATGGGGATGATATTGTACTTCCTCAAGCTCAACTCGAGAGTTGGTGTCCACCTTAGGAGTGAGGATAGTTCATCCAAACACTTGGATGAACTCTTTGTACAATCTCTGATGTTCCGAGCTTAATCCAGGTGGGGTTGTCTAGGCTTCTCGAGTAGTTTCCATAGGGAGGGTTGTTTGGGTTGTGTCGGAGACTGCGTTTCTAGTTCTCTTGGTTCCTCTCTAGGGAGCCATTTGAAAATTTTAAAATTGTTCCTATTAGTTACTACGTTCTCTAGTCTTGATAATGTATTCAAGGAAACAGGCTCTAATACCACTCAAGTTGTCACACCCCAACCTGGTTTGGTCGGATCCCCATGAGCAACCTGGCACTCTCCCGATTTACAAAGGGTTTTACCCTCCTTTAACCAGAGAGGAGTAAGGCGTCCTTTTAACCCTGTACATTTCCTGAAATACATAAATCAAAACTGCATAAACTCTTTAACTTACATACTTGTCTTGCAAGTGTGATTAATAAAAGGTCTTTGGGTAGGTTGTCATTGGTTACTTGAAAAGGGATATAAGGGAGGGGGTGAGTTCAACTACTCAGTGAATGGGTGTTTAAAGTTTGACTTTTAAGGAAAATATTTGAATTGGAGTGTGTCAGACTCCTTATTTTCATTTAAAATAATTCATCCTCAAAATCTCGGTTTCATAGCCATTACTCACTCCTCAACCATAACTGGTGTGTTTATCAACCAACACATGCCCTTCATCATAAAGGGAATATACATTCGCAGGCTAGCCTATCCACTGTACCAACTTGTGGTGTCGGAGTGACTTTACCAGCCAGCTAGATAGAAGCACGTCCACTTCTACCCTGAGAATGAGTGGATATACGCTATATCTGACCATCAATCCCATGAATAAAACTCTATGTCTGTATGAGGATGGAGACCATATCTTGGTCTCGTTTACATGAAACTCAAACACAGAAGCTTTAGGAAGCCCCAAACACAAAAACTTCGTGGAGTACAAACACAGAACTCTGTGACTAACTGGTATGACGAGAAACACAAACCTAGTAGCTTCTCTTTTCCCTTATCCCCACCATGTCATCCAACAGCCCTTAGGACACATTACTACCCCTCTTAGGCATCTTAATGGTCTCGAACCTCAAGTGCATGCACAAACAAAGTTTTTTCTCAAAAGCCCTTTAACCTTTGGTGCCACTAATCTAACAGCCCCGACCCTCAACTCAACTTGGAGCTGTTTGTCTCGACTGGTCCGTCGACTTGTCATATTGCACTGCCGCCAGTCCATTGAGTATGTTGGTCCTGTCTTGGTACCATGGCCAATCAATTCATTCATTTAAGTTTTATGGCTCAAATTCATGTTTGTTTACGAGCTCCAGCTCATGCCAATTGGCCTAGGGCCAACTATTTGAGATTTTCAATGTCACGCCCCGACCCGGTTTGGTCGGATCCCTGTGATCAACCCGCCACTCTCTCGGTTTATTAAAGGATTTCCCCTTATTGTAAACCATAAAGAGTAAGGCGTCCGTTGACCTGCACCTTTTCCTAGAATAGCATAATCAAATCTGCATGAAATTTAAAACTTTACATACATGTCTTACAGGCATCTTAGTTGACGGTCTTTAAGGGGAGGCTTTTCGGGATTTCCTGAAAGGGATATAAGGGAGGGGGTGAGTACAACTACTCAGTGAATGGGTTTTTTAAAAGCTTTTAACTTTTAGGAAAAATATTTATATGGAGTGTGCCAGACTCCTTTGTTTTCAAAAATCCCTTCATTTAAAAATTTGGGTTTTTCCACCATTCCTTATTTACCACAGTGTGTCAACACCTAACACGCATCCTTCATCATGAAGGTTACACACATTTGCCTGTCAGTATCACTACTGAACCCGCTAGTGGCTTGGGAGCGACTTTTCTTGCCACCCGGATAGAAGTACAACCACTTCTACCTTGGAAATGAGTGGATGTACGTGACATCCGACCCACAATCCCAAAATCACTTCTTCGTGTCCGTATAATTACAGAGACCTCATCCTGTCCCCACCCCGGTCTCATGCGCTTGGTGTTACTCCAGATTTCGCATAAACACCTGGAACAACGAACTGCCCTTATAGCCACCAGGTCGTCCAGTGCCCTTAGGACGCATCACTACCCCCCCATGGGTGTCTTGATGATCTCGTACTCATAGTGCAAGCACAAACAATGTTTTCTCATATTGTCATGTAATCTGTGGTGCCACTGGTCCAACAGCCCCGACTCTCAACTCAACCCACAGTTGTTTGTCTTGACTGGTCCGTCGACCTGTCATGTCGCACTACCGCTAGTTGACTGAGCATGTCGGTCCTATCTTGGTACCATGGCCAAACAATTCACTTATTAAGTTTTACGGCACATATATCATGTTCCTTTAGGAGCTTCTTCTCGTGCCAACTAGCCTTGGGCCCACTATACGAGATTTTCAAAATCGGGCAATTAGCCTCCAAGTTCCAAAACCGGAGCTATTCGAGCTCCCGTCAAGAAGGACTCCCAAATTATTTAAGCATTGGCACACAATCAGGGGATAGCACTTCTGACAAAACATATGTTTTCTCTATCCATTATACCGCCCGGTATAAGGACACCTCCGTTCATAATCGATGAACGGCTTTTCAACTTCCTTCGAGGAAGTCTCATCATACCAACCGGGTATGATCTACTTACAACTGGTACGTAGTTTTTCTACATAATTTTCACATCACTTCCTCTAAGTAGTGGTGTTTAAAATACCACTAAATAGTGGGTTTTCATACCGAGGTACTTATCATTCCCAACCGGGTATGATATAAAATTTCCACTCACAACCGGTAAGTGATTTTTAAATTTTAAGCGATGCTCATCATACCAACCGGGTATGATGTTAGTAAACCCACTCACCCATTAATGCCGTGAATTCCACTAGACCGGTTCTTTGTATTCACACGAGCTTGTCCTTGCTAGCGTTCCTAGTACTTCGTGTTCCTACACGATATAAACATCTCGGTTCATTATCCTTCGGCCTAATTGCCTTCATTCATTCCAAATTAATGAGAAAGTCAAACTTTTATTTATTTGCAATTAGGTCCCTAAAGTTATTTCTCTTTAACTTTAAGTCCCTAATGCTAGTTTTTCCTCAAATTGAGTCCCGAAACATCTAAAATTTATCATAGGACCTCAATTTATTCCATTTCACTAAAAGGGGATTAATTTCTCAAATTTCCAATTTGGTCCTCCCACTTTTCCAAAATTACCATTTTGCTCTTTCTTTACAAAAATGGTAAGTTTTGCCCCAAAAATTCTAAAATTTTTCAATTGGTCCTCCAACAATATTTTCTTGTCCAATTGGCCCTCAATTTCATAAAATTTCATTTTGGTCCTTCAAATTTTGAAAATCCCCAAATTTTTTCCCCCAATTTCAACTCTTCAACACTATCAAATTTGATTTCATCAAATTGACCGATCAAACACCTCTAATTGTTGAAGTTGGAGTTGAAATTGAGTTTGTACATGTTCATACGATTCTAAGGAACTTTGAAATCGCAGATTTTAACACTGGAACGAGCTCAAACGGAACTTCGCCAGAAAATAGATTGTAGAGAGAGAAAGCTTCGATTTCTCACTGGTGAGGGCATGACGGTCCGAGCTTTCGATTAGGGCAGATAGCTCTCATCTTGAGGATCATCCAAGGATCAAGAATTGCATCAATTGATGCCAAATTGAGTTAGAATTTCATCATTGAAATTCTGTCGATTCTCTCTCTAGCATCGACCAAAAATTGTAGAGTGGAGCCGAATTGACTTACCTTTCAGTCCTAATTTGGCCGTGGAAGGGCTTGGTCTGGTCTGAGTAGGGCTCGAAATGGCCGATTTTAGATTCGCCAAAATAGGGTAGCTTCGATCCGTCAGAGCTGCTTTACTGTTCCATCATGCCGGCGCTTCTCCAGCGATTCTCGGATTGACTAGAGTTTGCTATTAGATAGTTGTCTTCTCCTCGATTCTAAAGAGCTCGACCTCTCCTTCTGAGGTTAAGAAAAATGTTCAAGTCGAAACTCTGGTTTGAGCTTCACCAAGAAATGGAGCAGTAGAGAGAGCTTGACCAAAATTTCAAGTTACAAAAGGAATCATACTTCCCAAGAGGTCACCCATCCAAACACTACTCTCAGGTAAGCACGCTTTACTTCACAATTCTTATGAATTCTCGTTCACTTGAACCAATTTGGCTTTTTTCTTCTAATTTTTCATAAGTTTCTTTTCGAAGGTTTAATGAACTCTTTGGATCACCCGAGAGTTGTAAATTCCCAAATTGCCCGTTCAGAAATGATTAGGTTTGTGAACTGCTTCTAAATCCTCACTTGGTTTGACCAGTTCTTTTTCTAATTTTCCTTAACTCAAAAGGGCGGGTTTTACATTCAAAATCGGCCATGTTAGCCCCCAAGTTTCAAGACAGAGGCCTCTAGCCTAATTGAGCTATTTGAGCTCTCATCAAGAAGGTCTCCCAAAATATTTAAGCAGTGGCACACAGTCATAGGAGAGCACTTCCAACAAAATATACTTTTCAATTGTCCATCATACCAACTGTGTATGAGGACATCTCCACTCATAACCAATAAATGAGTTTTCCACTTCCTTCAAGTTAGTTTAATCATACGAACTGGGTATGATCTACTTACAACTGATAAGTAGTTTTTTTTCTTGATTTCCACATCACTCCTCTGAGGTGTGATGATTAAAATACCACTTAGCAGTGGATTTTTATTTTCGTGGTACTTATCATACCAACTGAGTATGATATTAAATTCCCACTCACTCATTAATGCAATGAATTTCTCTCGACCGATTCTTTATAATCACACGAAATTATCCTTGTTGGGTTCTCATTACTTTGTGTTCCTACAAGATATGAACATTATTATTGATTATCCCTCGGCCTAATAGCCTTCATTCATTCTAAATGAATGAGAAAACTAAACTTTTAATTTATTTTCAATTATATCCCTAAAGTTATTTTTTCTTTAACTTTAAGTCCCTAATGTCTGTTTTTCCTCAAAATGAGTCCCAAAACTTTCAAAATTCACCTTGGGACCTCAATTTATTTAATTTCACAAAAAGGGGTTCAATTTTCCAAATTTCCAATTTGGTCCCCCAACTTTTCCTAAATTACCATTTTGCCCCTACTTTACAAAAATGGTAAGTTTTGCCCCAAAAATTCCAAAATTGCCCAATTGGTACCCCAACATCTTTATCATGCCAAATTGGTGATCCATTTTATGAAATTGCACTTTAGTCCCTTGAATTTTTTAAATTCCCAAATTTCCTCCAATTTTTCCCCCCAATTTCAACATTCTAACTCAGCTGAATTTGATTTCATCAAATTGACTTATCAAATGAGTTTAATTGTTAAAATTGAAGTTATATTGGAGTTCCTACACCTTCATGCAATTCAATTACACTTTGAATCGCATGATTTGGTGTTGTAATGAGCTCAAATGGAGCTTCATCGAAAAACTAGAGTTAGAGAGGAAAAGCTTCGAAAGCTTATCACCGGGATCGCAGCGGTCCGAGCTTTCAATCTGGGCAAATAGCTCTCATCCTAAGGTTTCTCCTAGGATAAAGAATTGCATCAATTTATATCGAATTGATTGAGAATTTAGTCATCGAAGTCATGTTGGTTCTCTCTCTAGTAATGAACAGAATTTACAGAGGGGAGCCAAATTGGCTTACCTTTCAGCTCTAATTCAGCTATAAGAGGGTTGTGGAGGTGTTGTGAGGGCTTGTTTAGCCTGAGAAGGGCTCGAATTGGTCGATTTCAGCTCGACCAAAACAGGGTAGCTTCGCCAGAGTTGCTTCACTGTTCAATCACGTCAGCGCTTCTCCGGTGACCCTCGGAGAAAATGGAGACTACAGGAGTGTAACTAACTTCTTACCGAATTCAAAGAAACCGACCTCACCTTGTTTAGATCAAAAAAGTGCCAAAGTAAGAATTCTTGTTCGAGCTTTTCCAAAATTTGGAGCAGTTGAAAGAGAATGGAGTTTTCAGGTGTGGAGAGGATGAATGAGGAGGGGCTCTTTATATAGAAAGCACGGGGACTTCTTAGTTGTCCGATTGATGCCTTAATGGCAGTCATTCATTGCTTGAAACACCTTGGCCAAAGACTTTTTAAGCTTCGCTGGAACTACGCGATTTTCCAATGAGTGAATAGTGGTGTCATCTAAAGGAAGAAGACGACACTGTTCCGAATCAAACCGAACCGGTCTGAACCGGGTTCAAAGCTTAAATCGGACGGTTCACCCTCGATTCGACCAAAATTTTCAAATCTAAAAATTTCTAAATTCATTTTCTATCCAATGTGGTCTCAAAACTCAAATTTGAATTTTTTTAAGCTACCTAGAAAAATGAATTTATCATATGGTTCAATAGTTGTTCAAACCTGTCCAAACCGGTTCAATCTAATTCGGATCAGGTTTACCTGAACCGGTTTGGTTTTCATCTCCAATTCATCCTTAAGTCCTTTTTTATGACTTTTGGGACTCTTTGGGTCACTCGGGATCCATAAATTTTTTGGTTTGCCCCCTCTCTATGGGTTCTGGTTCATAAACTAACTCGGTTCATAAACCAATTCAATCTAGTTAGATCCAATTTCTCTAAATTAGTCTAGTTTTTCTCTTCTAATTTATCCTAAGGTTCTTTTTCAAGGTTTTATGAATCCTTTGGGTCACTGAGAGTTGTAAATTTCCCAAATTTCCCATTTCCTGATAATCGAGTTTGTGAACTGGTTCGATTTTCTCACTCGGTTTAACTAGTTCTTTTCCCAGTTTTCCTTAACTACAAAGAGCAGGGTTTATAGGTTAGACCCATATGCAAAGATCTGAATTTATCTTTATTGTTAATGAATTGTCTTATATTCTAAGATTTCATAAATAATATGCTATGTGGTTTAAATGCATCATGAAGCATGAAATTCTTTGACATGGTGGATTCTACTCTGTATATAGCTTTGCATAACGTCTATGAACTATCTGCATATCAAGAAAATGTCAAATGGACTATAAATTTCTAACTATCATTATTGTGAACTTCATGATTTGAATCTTCACCATTTGGTTATATTTCCTTATGTTCTAAAACACTTTCCCTTTAATTGGAATGCTGATTTGTCCTAGATAAAGTATGTATTTCCCTCAAGTGGTTCAATATCTTAGCCTTTAGTTTACTAGTAGTTGAGAGGGATGAGGGATTCAAGCCACTTGCTTTAATCCTTAACACAATTAACCACAAATAGCCAACTCCTAATCCTTGTATAGAACATCATGGATGAATTTTTAAGGGTGTTTGCTATATACAAGGAAGGTCACATTTCAGATTCTAGGATAGTCAAGTCTGATGTTTCCCAAGGTCTTTATCAGTTTTACTAAAGTCCAACATTTCTATTTATTTCACATTTACTTACCTTGCTTGTTAAGTATTCCTATTTTTAAGGTAATGGGGGGTTCACCTCCTTTAGGAGCACCTGTAATTAGCCTAGAGACATAATTGTGCATTTACTTGAATATATTAATACATTAATGTATTTATTTATTTGATATTAATACAAACTCACCTCTCAATATATATATATATAATTATCCAATATATATAAATATATATATATATATTTATTGTTCTCCTTAATTACAACAGACTTAACTCGATTCCATCTAGTTATTTATTTCCATGAAATCAACCCTTATAATCTTATTTTAAATTAGTTTTATTTCAATTACATCAATTGGGATTTAAACTTAAATTAAACTTCCATAAAAAATTTTGACCAAAATTTTGGGTTAATAAAACACGGTGTTCAAAAATGAACTTTAAGCACCTAAGTCCAATTAAGAGGAAATTTTGAGCCTAATCGTTTATACATGAGAAACGAAGGTTGTTATGTCAAATATTAATAGATAAGGATGTCCAAATCATGTAGCAATACGAGAGATCATAACGCCAGCAAGGATAAAATAGCGTGGACACGGGAACTGACTGAAGGAGAGTACACTTCAGTTATTGGGTGAGTGGGCTAATTTACACTTCATACCCGGTTGGGATGATGAGCACCTTTTCTAAATTTGATGCCACCGTGAGTGGGCTTACCAACGTCATACCTGATTGGGATGATGGACACATATTAAAGTTAAAAATCACTTACCGGTTGTGAGTGGGTTTATTCACATCATACCCGGTTGGGATGATGAGTACCTCGAAAATGAAAAACCACTTCTATGTGGAATTTTAACAACACCCCCGGTTGGATTGATGTGAGAACTACTTATCAGTTCTAAGTAGAGAAATCATACTGGTTGGTATGATAGACTTCTTAGAAGGAATGAGAAAACCTGTTTGCCAGTTGTAAGGGGAGATGTCATCACACCCGGTTGGTGTGATGATTTGAAATGTTATTTTGTTAGAAGTGTTATCCCCTAACTGTGTGCCAATGCTTAAAATTTTTTGTAAACCTTACTGACGAGAGCTAGAACAACTCAGATAGGCCAAAGGTCTCGGTTTTGGAACTTGTGGGCTAAAATGCCCGATTTTGGAAAATCACATATAGTTGGTCCAAGGCCAGTTGGCACTAGTAGGAGCTCATAAACAAATATGTTATGTTAAAGACATAAAAATACTTAATGAAAGACTCATGAAATTTCGCCATGGTACCAGGACAGGACTGACATACTCGATGGACTGGTGGTAGTACTTTAGGGCCAGGTCGACAGACTGGCCTAGACAAACAAGTGGGTGGCCGGGCTTCTATTTAGGTGGCCGGTAAAGTCACTTCGACACCACAAGTGGGTGTAGTGGATGGGTTGCCCTGCAAATGTGTGATCCCTTCCTGATGAAGAGCATGTGTTGACTATTAAACACACCTAATGAAGAAAATTAAGAAAAAGGGTTTTGAAAACTGAAACTTGAGGAAAGAATATTTTTGAAAGAAATAAGAAGTCTGGCACACTTCGAGTAAAGATATCTTACTTTTAGAAACTCTCTCCCAACACCCATTCTCTGAGTTGTTGAACTCACCCCCTCCCTTTACCCCTTTTCAAGTAACCAAGGGAAACCAAATCTAAAGAACTTCCTATAGCCGAACCTGCAAGACAGGTATGTAAGGTTTAATGTATTCAGTTTTGATTAATGTTATTCCAGGAAAGATACTGGTGAAAATGATGCTTTACTACTCGTGGTTTAGAAAAGGGGAAACTCATAAGAAACCGAGAGAGTGGTGGGTTGCTCACGGGGATCCAACTAAACCGGGTTAGGGCGTGACACCTTAATATTCTCCGTGTTCGCTATAGTGGGATGATATCTCTCCCCCTACTTCCTCGGTCTTAATGCACATGAAGCTCTCTTAGCTTCTTGACTCTCTTGATGACAAACTTCCCTTATACTCCCTTGGTCGTCTAGTAGCCCTTGGAAACCAATGCTACCCCATACCGAGCACCTCGATGGTTTTGTATCTCATGCATGCACAACCACAAGTCTTTTTAGTTAAAATATTTTATCTTTGGTGCTACCAGACCCATGAGCTTGCTAACCTGGCTTCGGCTCGGTACTACTAGCCCAACGAGTTCAGCGACCTAACTTCAGCTTGGTAAACACCAATCTAACGAGTTTGATAACCCTAGTCATGGCTCAGTAGCTATCACACACAATTTACCGATTTTTGTGAGTTTACATATGCTTATTACTAATTTATTTGTTTACGGGCCTAAACATGTGTCCATTGGCCTTGGACCCACTAGAGCATCTCTAGCTCTTCTAAAAAATAGCTCCTAAAATGTTTAAGCAGTTTCATGCATTCAAGGGAGACTATTTTCATAAAATTAATTTTCAATTCAAAAACGTGCTCATCATCCCCAAACGGGTCTGATACCAAAAAACCTACTCACCTAGTAACTGTGATATGTTCATCCCGACTAGATTCTAATCTGCGATGTGCTCCTCTGCACAAGTACTCGGACACCTAATTCCTATATTATTCGAGTATTCATATAAAGAAATTTGGCATAAAAGAAATCATATTCTCATGTATTTATGCATAGGTCCTTTAATTATACCTTAATTATAACTAGGTCCCTAAAGTTCATAATTTTGTATTTAAGTCCCTAATATCCACTTTATCTTCAATTAGGTCCCTAAGTTTCTCTTATTTTCATTCAAGTCCTCAATTTTCCTTTGATAACAATTCAGTTCCTAATTTTCCAAAAATTCTCAATTTGCCCAATTTTTCCAAATTTTACACTTTGACCCCTGAAATCTCATTTCATCAAATTTATTGTCTAACTTGATTAATTTCTCATGCTGCTAATCATTTTCCCTACATTCCCACGATCAATCTATGCTTTGAATTACTCTAATCGGCCTCTAATTAAGTGCAAACGGAGCTTCACAGGAAAGGCACTCATACTTAATATGCATAATATGAGATTCCATGATTTTTTTGCTAAACGTCATGAAATCATGAATTAAAAAATATATTTTAATAAGAATATTACAACATAATCACAATTATCTTTTAAAAAAACATATTTTAATAAGAATATTACAACATAATCACAATTATCTTTTAAAAAACATATTTTAATAAGAATATTACAACGTAATCACAATTATCTTATCAATACATTACACAGTAATATTTTTATCATATCTAATAACTAATAAACTCATGCATCATTCTAATTTTTTAATATTTTTCCATACTAGTAATGTAGATCGGGAAGGCACTCACTTCCATACCATATCCACATAATTCAAAGAAACAACTAATCAAGCACCAAAAACCCTAAAAATGGCAAAAAAATTATAAAACAATTTGCAAAACAACAGAGAAGCCAATCCATCTGTCGTTCTGACTCCCAAGAGAGCGTAGACTGAAAAGAAAAAGTAAAAATATCAGCTTTAAATTTTATTTAACTTAGTTATCGTAAGTTCGGCACTCCTCGTCATCGGGATTGTCCTTGCAGAAATTCTCGAGGGGGTCGGAGTAGACCTTCTTCTTGTCCCTCGCGTGGCTCGCTGCGGCGCTCAGTTCCTCCACCTCGTCCCAAGCGGCCACACACTCGCCGCTCTTTGGGTCCTCGGAACAGGTCTCCTCCGCGTTCTTTATGCTCTCCACCACCTTGTCCTCCAGGCTATCAGGTGCTGCGGCCGCCAGCACCACCCGCCTCATCGTTCTCCCTGACCGTATGCTACCCCATGGTGCTATGCTCACAGTGACCACCATGGACAGTGGTCCCGTCGTCCTTGAGGCCCGGATCCTGGGCGAAATCCGCGGGGCGGCAGCTGAGAGACTGAGTCCACTCAGGGTCGTCGCCATTGATGATCAGAGAAGATGTGTTATTGAGTGAAACAAAAGCCAAGAAGACCGAAAAAAAATGAGCTTGGGACGACATTTATGGAAAGATCAGATGATTTATGAGCACATAATTCTTATCGGCAGTAGACCAATAAGAATCTCCCACGTAGGAGTAGGCAGGAGATGTAACATAGAAAAAACGATTTGCAATGATTTTATACAATTTTTTTATCAAAATTTTATATATCTTTTAAGTTGGTGTTTCTTAAAACAGGAGAAAGTGTCAAACATAGTACCTAAGTTTCCAATCATATGAGATAAGGCGAGAAGTTGCAAATTGGTATGGTCATTTATGGTTCTTTTTGGTGAATTGAACAATCAATTATGGTGAACATTTTAAAGGTTTTGATTCGTGTGACTGCGATGAACTCGTTGGAGTGCATACCGCCAATAGAGGATAGAAAAAACGAGCAAAAAGTGAGTTTGTTTTAGACCTATTTTGAATTTGAACGCTTTTGTTGCTCGGAATTGAAGGGAAATTCTGTAGTATTGCTGAAGGGCTAAAGTGTGGTACAGATACTAGTTGGAAGTCGAGCCCACCATGGACATGGTGATAATAGTAGTATCCTATACATATACGAAATGGAGACGTTCAATTGGAGGTGTTCTCCCAAATTCTAGCAAATACATTAGCATTCTCAATCAGAATTGCAGATATATCAATCTATTGGAGCTTACCAAACCATGTTATATTGATGATACATCTATTTATTGACTAATAATACTAATTCATCTGGTAATTTTATTTAACTTGAATTGGAAATTAAGTAATACATTTATTACTATTCTCCATTTCTTAATGTTTTCTTCTATCTACATATTAGTATTTGGCAACAGGATGTAGCTCACATTCTATACACGTGGTTTAAGTACTATGAAAATGCTTGAAAGAATAGATCCAGTTGATTGTGTTAATATTTACAATATGGAGTGTGTTTATAGAAGCACGTGCATTAACATGGAAGATTCTTAATTGATTACCCATTATTACATATGTAAATGAGATATCATGAAAAGATACGGATGGGTCATTATCTAAATAAATTTCACACAATGGAAGATGTGTTCTCAATTTTAGTAATAAATTATAATCCCTTGTTTTAATACTACACTCCAAGTGGAATTGAAGATCCCATAAATTAAATTCATACTAAAATATACAACTGGTAATTTTTTAGAAAAAAATTGTGTGTTAGAGTGATCTATAATTAATAAATAATAATAAAAATAGGAATTTGAAAATTTTCAATAGATTAATAAAAATTTAAAATTTAAGAAAAATAACCATAAAATGAATTGGATTTGAAAATAAGACCGGTTCAAGGTGAATTAGAACTAAATTGAATTGAATCGGATCAAATCGGAAGGAAGTGGTTTGAAAATTCATTTTTCTAGGTTATTCAAAAATATCAAAATGGAAAATTGAAATTAACAAAGTGTAATTAATTTAGACAAATTTCGAAAATTTTAATTTTTAGAAAATCGGTCGAATCAGGCCTGAACCGATCGATTTTTTATTTCAGGTCACTAAACTCGGTCTGATCGAACTGGTCAATGGTCCAGCCAGTCAAAGAACTGTCTGCCAAGTCAGCGCCCAGTTAGAGCATACAACTAATCAACGCACAACACGTGGTGAAGCGCGCCTAGTCAGCCACTCGGTCAACCCCTAGAAGTAATGACCAATCAGAGCATGATACGTGTACCTAGTTAACGGTCAGATGAAGAAAAGCCTTGTCAACGACTGACCAATAGGAGAGCTATACATGTCATCAATCAACGGTCAACTAAGGATAAGTCTTGTTAGTAATGCTGATCAATGAGGAGCTGACATATGGTAAATGTGTCACGTCAGCGGCCAACTAGAATGTCGAAGAAATAGTCGACACGTTGTAGAGCCACATCAGATGACCATAGCTAATTAGAAGCTGATACGTGACAATGACATAGTACATCAGGAGGAAAAATTGACTTATTTAAATCAGTCAATCAGAGTATCCCACATGTCACAGTCAACAAATGGTCAAATGTGTTCAACAGCCATGTTGGATCGAGCAACTAATGGTAGGTTGCTACGTGGCCGGTCAACGAGTCAACGGATAACTCAGACGCTGAGTGGGAAGCTGCGTCAGTGAAGTCAACCAATCACAGTGTGCCAGGTGGTAGCTCACGTGTGCGAAGCTTGCACGCTTGCGCAAAGTGTTATTTTCAACCTTTGAAGCTTGTAGATAAGGACATCGGGCTAGCTGTCATTACTCTGGCGGCTAAAAATTCCTCCGGCGGCTAAAAATTCCTCCCGACATGGTCGTAAATGGAAGGGATTATGACCGAGTGATTGATAAATGGATAGACCTAAAAGTCCACGAGCTTATATAAAGAGCTCATCTCCATTAATCCTCATCATCCCTCAAACGCGTGAATAAGAAGAGTGCTCATTTCCTCGACGATGCACAAACCAGAATTCCGACTTGGACACTTTTCTCCACCTATGAAGGAGAGTTCGGGTTCCTTGGAATCCTGATAGAGTCCTCTACCTTCCTACATACCTCATTCAGCTTGAAGGTCGCTGGTGAGCTCGAAGACACTAGAGGCCAAAATGAAAATTTGTAAAAAATTTAGGGGCAAAATGATAAATAAGGAAAAGTTTAGCAATCAATAGGGAGTTTCTAGAACTTAAGGACCTAGAAGGGACTAAAGAAAGTCCAATAAATCAAATGAAAGACTTATTAAGTTTAGGGTCCCAAAATGAAGAGTTTTGATTGTTAAGGACAAATTTGTAATTATGCCCATCTTTATAGATCAAAATGTAAAATTTACAAATGTTAAGTGTATAGGTGGAAAACTTAGAGATTTTTTGGCATTTTGGCAAATATGATCCATATGGGTATAACATTCAATTTTTTAAAAGGAATAATAGAGGGGGTTAGTCCCGTGCATACACGGGAATGAACGAATAGGGCCTGATGGGCAAAATCATAATTTAAAAAAAATTACTGAGTATTATTGGAATATCGAGTAAAGATAGAAACTTACCACTTTATGAAAATTATTAATATTTATGATTTTGAAAAGATAGTGAGAAACCCATAGAAAAGCGGGCCATGACTTAGATAATTTTGAAAAATACGAGTGTAAACCTGAGTGTTTGAAAATTAGTGATAACCCGACTTTTATGAAAGAGTTAAGATACGATATTTATGATAGGGCTAATACTCAATAGTTATGAAACTGGGTAAAGACTCGGTGTTTATAAACTAATTTAAGCACAACTTTTATAAATGAGATAAAAGTATGTATTTTCAAAATAAGGACAATAACCTAATATTTTACAAGTAAATGAGATTCATGTAATGTATTATGCCTTTCATGGTCAAATTGATGATAATATAACTAGAGAGAATGGCTAGTTAGTAATGTCATCCTAAATACATGATTGCATGTACAAATGTATTGTTTAATTAACTATTATTTGACATGCATACATTTCATAGCGTACTTGTTTGATCAATAGTCTAACAGATAATTACTCAAGTTTGTGTCAACTAATAAGGGTAATCGAAAAATAAAGTAAAATAAAAGAGAGTGCAATTAGATTTTCAGTTTACCATAACTACTGAGTTATAAGAAAGGTTCACTTAAGTTGGAGTCACACAAAATGCCATCACCTAGATAATTAATGAAGAGAAATGGACATTCATTTAAGTGCACCAGTCTATTAAAAGACCATGAGTTATGCTCCTACCAATCTATCCATAAATCACATTGAACAATTGATTGATGCACTACTACATCCAGTGTTGTTAAATTATATGAAGTACTATTATGTGTGTATTAGTACTTCATCTCTCTTATATGTATTAAGTGTTTTTATTTAAGACTCAAAATAGGTATTAAGATAAATTATAAAATATTTTAAATTGGTTATCATTATGAATATGGATTATTATATTGGGGATGAGAGATATCCTAATATAATATCGAATGTATATCAATAGATGTCATTCAGTCAGTTTATTCGGATGATAGTTCACGTTCAATATTTTTAAATTGATTACCATTATAAATAATAGATGATTGTGATAACGAAATACACTAGCACAATATCTCTAGTGTGGATAAATAGATATCACTTATTTAATTGGTTCAGATTATGATTCTCGTCCAATATTTTGTGTATAATATAAGTCAATAACTTTTAATAATACACGAATGACTAGTTATAAAATACCATATAAAATGAGATATCAGATTTCACATAAATTATTTTGAGCTGTGGCAAAATCAAAAATATGAACGATTCGTACGTATTGATTGTTACTCACTCACTCCTGCTAACATATTTTAGAGATATATAATTGAGAATAATACAAATAAAAATGACATTTTATAGGTAAAAAGATATAAGATAAAATACTTGTATTTAATAACATGTGATTCAAATTACTTATTTGAGAACATTTAGTTGTGATATATATATATAATTTAAAAAGTTGTGTATAAAAGTTTAAATTAAGAGTGTATTTCAATAATAGGTGGATATTAAGAGTACATATCAGTTATTATCTAGATTGCAAGAATCAATTAGGAAATGACATCTAACGGTTTTATAGGCATGCCTATTCTATTTCATAGTTTAATAGACAATAATTTATCTATCTCTTAACTTATGAACTCTCTTCATAATATTTTGACTTAATGGTTTGGATAGATTTACTAAAATTTTAGATTAAATTGATGCTTGCTATTGTTAATAATTGAATTGAAATGTAAAATGATAATTTTGATGTGTAGTATTTATATTTGATGAATAGAATGATTAATTTAAAATTTTGAATAACCAAATGGCGGTAAAATTTAAAACCGTATGAAATATATGTATACGAAGAATGAATTTGTTTATTTTATCTATTATATAAGAGAATTAATAAATTCTAAAAAATATATATTTAAAATACAAATGTCATTTCACTCCATACATATATTTTATTCAATAAAATCTTAAGTACTCAGTAAAATTTTATATAATACCTTAATTTGTATGCATATTTTCATAGGTACAATTCATATACAAATATTTCAATTAAATATTTTTCCTATGAATAATTATTAATATATAAATCATTATAAATTAAGTTAAATAAAATATTTATATTTTAAATAAATTTAAATGTAAATTTGTATCTTATTTGAAAATTTAGTATAATTTATTTTAAAAAATATGAGAAGTAAAATATATATAGTAAAAGTTTGCCATATTATTGATGGAGACCATGAGTAAAAAAACAAAACTAAAGAATGCATGTTCTATACTTTAAGTTAGAAGGAAAAAATTCTAATATAAGCTTTATGAAGTGTCTGGCTAAAATAAAACTATATCAAGTGTGAATACCTAATAATCATCCTCCCTACAAAATGTACCAAATTAGCAATTTAATAAATATCCTTATGTTGATTAACAGAACGTACCAAGCAGCCGCTGGTTGCCGTTTTGAGACTTCAGAAAGATATTCACTCACTCTGTTTTCTTCACGCCTCTTCTATTCCCTTGTCTTATCGTCTCACCTCCGCCGCCGTCGTCATCTTCTCCATTCTTCTCCATTCTTCTCCTTCTGAATTCCCAGCTCGTCGGTGGGGAAATAACCACAGTTTCCACGCCGTCAGCTTCAGTTCTGTGATTTACTCGGCAAGGTTGAGATGGCGCATACTTGCTTTTCTATGGTGGCTTCCTCGCCTCGCTTCAAATCCGGTGCTCTCTTCGCAAACCCTAGCTCCTCCCTCGACTCGCATAAGACTTCCCTTAACTTCGGGCCCATTCGGCCGAGGTACGTGCTCCCTGTATCTCCTTATGTTAGATTAAGAAGTTTGAGGGAAGTATCCTGATTGAAGCAAAGGTGCTGCGAAATTGTACTTTTTGAAGTTAGGATTGTAGCTCTGGATTTCTATTCTTTAGTGTACTTCTGATGTTGGCTCACCGTTTAGAATTAAGTTGTAATAGGTTGATGATTTAATTGGACACCTGAAAAGAAGAATCTCCACCCTGGAGTTGAATTGATCCTGCAGGTGCAGCTGTTTTTCTTTATGATTGAAGTCGAGTAGATTGGCTTAAAAATTATTTAGATAGTCTATATAAGGCTTTTGAGAAACTAATGTGGGAGACTGGAGTTAAGATTTGTGTAGAAGATTGTTATCAGTCATGGTAAGTGCTGGAAGAGGGGAAAAAATTGTAATACATTGACCCTCTCTGTAAATTTGAAGGAGGGATATTTATCTGTCTAATTATGTACATTATAAGGAGTTCCTTTGTGAGTGCAATACCTGTGAAACATCTCAACACATCTAGTCATGATTAGACATAAAATATCTTTATTGTCTTATATTGCATCTTTATTGTCTTATATTTTCCAGGAAAATCAAGAAGATAATTGGTAATGGGAAGAGCGTTCAGCATACACTAGCTATGGCAGTTTATTCTACTCATGATTTGCCTCCTGAGAGAAGTTCTCGTCAGGGCATTTGGTCCATTAGGTGGGACTGATTTATATAATATATTGAATTTTATCTTATTTATTTCAGGCTACTGACCATTCTGATCAGCAAGTTCCAATGCTCTTTCATTTTGTAGGGATGATTTGCAAATTCCAACTTCAGCCTTCTTCCCTACATATGCTCAAGGACAGGGGCCTCCTCCCATGGTACAAGAGCGCTTCCAAAGTGTTATAAGCCAGCTCTTTCAATATGTAAGGGGTTGCATCTATTTTTGTTTCTACTTTCATCTGACTCTTGGGATGTTAGCTCTAACTTGATTTTTGTTCTTTAACTGAAATGACAGAGAATAATACGTTGTGGTGGAGCTGTTGATGATGACATGGCCAACATTATTGTTGCACAGCTGCTCTATCTTGATGCTGTCGACCCTAGCAAGGTGTGATTTTAGTGGCATGATAAACTTTGAGCATTTTTACTTCACATGAAGATGTAATTGATGTAACAGAAATTATCTGACAGTATGTTGCACATAAACAAGTAACAGAAACGGCCTTTTCTGTCTATGGCAAATACTTTATTTTCCAAAACACTTGTGGGATTAGACTAACCATTTTGCCGCTTTATTTGAATGTAATTAATAGGATATTGTAATGTACGTCAACTCTCCTGGAGGATCTGTCACTGCTGGTATACCACTTCATTAGAACTGCATTTCCTTTCATCTATAATTTTCTGTATTTAGATTGAGGTGAATTAGCCAATGCTATCCTTTTTCTTAGGTATGGCTATATTCGACACAATGAGGCACATCCGACCTGATGTCTCAACTGTATGCGTTGGTCTTGCAGCTAGGTAATAGTTTGTTCCTGTGGTTTCATATATCCGAATTCTCTTATTTTGTCAATAGAGTGGGGGATGAGCATCTACTTTCCTATCATTCTTCAGGTATCACTGTTAAAGTCAGCATGTCACTGGAGAATTAGATAACAGTGAAAGTTCTCATGTGGCAAAACCTTTTACTACCAATCACATGTACCCGATTTTAATTTTATTTTGTTTTTGGCAGTATGGGAGCTTTCTTGCTCAGCGCTGGGACTAAAGGTAACAAAGATCCTTTTTGTTCAATCTCTTAATGTGACTAGGCCCCCAATAACATTTCTCGATATCATGCATGATGTTTATTATATATGTCATTCTCCCATATGTGTATCTGCAGGGAAAAGATTCAGCCTGCCAAATTCGAGGATAATGATTCATCAACCGCTGGGTGGAGCTCAAGGTGGACAAACTGATATAGATATTCAGGCCAATGAAATGCTGCACCACAAGGCAAACCTCAATGGGTACCTTTCTTATCACACGGGGCAGAGCCTAGAGAAAATTAATCAGGACACGGACCGCGATTTCTTCATGAGCGCAAAAGAGGCCAAGGAGTACGGATTAATAGACGGAGTCATAATGAACCCCATGAAAGCTCTCCAGCCTCTAGTAGCTGCAGGAGGACTCTGAAATATCGACCCTCCTGGGTCTTTGAGGACCTTCTATTCTCGCTAGTGTTGTCACCATAGATCTTCGGTTTTAATACTCAATAATTTCTTACTAGTTGGTAGAATTCAAAAGGAACATGTCTGGGTTTACTCTTAGAGTGCGTAATGCCACTTCTTTCTTCCAGAGTGCCTTGCCTCTTCGAAAAAAATTAAGTGCACTTAGAAGCAATCATATCACCTCCACTCTAGACTGATTATCACATTTTAGAAAGAAAAATTTTCACCCAACACATCAATGATATGTTTACCTCAAATTGCAGCAGCCAGTTATTTTCGCCTGACCCGAATCCTCTGTGCCAATGATATACATGTAAACTTCCGTCCAAGCAATCTATTAATTTCATCGATGCGAGAAAGAAAACAAAAGGTAGCTACTCAATATATAGCACCAACATAGAAGGTGGAAAAGCCATATTATTCCAACAATTTTAGCCTCAGTCTCAAAATCACAATTATATCGTGTATATTTTATAATAATAATAATAATTATGCCTAAATAATTTTTTTTGTTTGCGAATGAATAGAATAGATGCGTCAACTCACATGCTACATTGGCGAAGGCGTTGCGCACCAATGTCCTGCCCACCTGCCCACCAGAACCCTCTGACAGTAGGCATGCGGCGGCTCACCGCTCACCAAAACCATGGCCAGTACCACCACCAGCATGCCTACATCCATCTCCACGAGCCTTTCGTTTTTATCTATAATTCAGCCTTGTATCTGAAACGAGACGGAGCTGGGAATTTAATTATGGTGAGAAAAAATAATCGGAACAAGAAAAGTGCAAGTGACAATTATCTGGTGCTGAGATTATCTTCACTAATGGCGGGGGAGAAAGAGAGAGATGGTGGAGATTCCGAAAGTGACAGTTTTCGTATTGGGAAAGAAGAGAGAACATGATAGGTTTTGGATTGGTATTCACCACTCTCAATAAATCATCATGTCTTGGACTATGTATGGAGCTAAGCTAGTGCCTCCCACTCCCAGCAATTTCATCCATCAGCCGCGGGCAGGCCAACAGGCTTGCAGCCAAGCTAAAACTATACCTATATCTTATGATGAATTGGTTCCTACACAATTTCTGGATGCATTAGAAAATTAACATCTTGTATATAGCCCGAGTCGGATTCTTTCCATACGGATACGAGTCGGGTCCTAAGGTAGGGATCCGAGTCGGAACCTAATAAAAGGACCCGAACTTCGGGTACATTCAAATTTAGATCTAACAGATTCAAATCTTTGACTCAGATCTATACCAGATTAAATGAATTCAAAGTTTGGATTCAATCAAATGTCGGAACCCAATTTTTGAGTTGGATGCAGATACGTCAAAATTCACTTGACCCAAAATTTTGTCAAGCCTACCTAAAGCGTACCATATCAAATCTAGCAACAATGATAGAAACTTTGTTATGCGAGTTGTGATTGTAGTAGGCCAAGTTCTTGTACGAGTTATATTCAATTTTTTTGGTGGTATTCTTATATTTGATCTATGAAATATACAAATAAAGTTGTGACCCGTCAACAGTAGTCATGCTGCCACTACACTTTAGAAAAACTGACTAATTATAGCGTCACATGGCACATGGCACGACATGGCACGATTGCCACATTATCATATTCAACCTTCAGACGCTGACCAAAAGAAGGGAGGAGAGATAGTCACTAGAAAAGCTTAAGTCTCCCGCAACTCAAAAAACTCTCCGGTCAGGTCGCCGGAGGCCGAGTTGGAGGCTGAGTCTTATGCCGACGGGTAGCCTAAACAGTTGTCGAACTCCCTATATAAAGGGTACCACTCATTTGTTCTCATCATCCCACAATTGAGCGAAGAATAAGAAGAGTGCACTTTCCGACGAGCTACGAAACTGAGCTCCAATGATAGGACTTTTCTCAGTCTCCGAAGCCACATTGGTATCTCCGGAATAAGGAGAAAGTCCTCTACCTGACCACACCTTCCATTCAGCTTGAGAGCCATCAAGTAAGAACGAGGAAACTAAAACAGTGTTGCCGCTCTTCGGCCAGAAAATAGCCAACCTCCTGCAGCCTACTATGAGCTTTCCCCCGGCCAATTGCGGCCAAGCTAGACCCCCTACGGCCCACCTAGAGGTGTCTCGACCTTCTCCTGAGCTAAGAATGTAAGCTCCTTCCGCCGTCCTTCGTCGGAAAACACTTGGCACGACTGAATTTTGCAAAAACTTTAATACAAAAATTCACCCTGCTTAAGTCATCAATTGAGGCGTGGTTTGATCTAGGGAGTATCCCACTTGGCACGATTGAATTTTGCAAAAACTTTAATACAAAAATTCACCCTACTCAAGTCATCAATTGAGGCGTGGTTTGATCTAGGGAGTATTCCCACAACGAGTGTAACACAGTGGTAGCCGAAGCTCCGATCACCGAACCCTCACTAGTAATATATTGAAGCTTTCTCTCTCTAGATTGTATTTTTCGGTGAACCTCCGTTTGAGCTCATTTCTGAGCCAAATCGAGCGATTCAAAGCTTGAAATGACGAGAAAAACATAGAGAAGATGATTCAAATCAAGATTGAGGGCAATTAGCCAAGTTTCCAAGGTCAATTTCACGAAATTGTGAGTCGAGGGCCAAAAATGTAAATTTTGAAAAGTTTGTGAAAATTGGAGATTTTTAAAAAATTGGGGAACAAATGAAAAATTGATAAAATTGAGTGTTTTTTTTTTTCATAAAATTCCCTCCCAATTGAGGGTCAATTGAACAAATTGGGTCAAATGGAGCACCAATTTGTAAAATTTGAGAATTTGGGGTCAAATTGTAATTTTAGGAAAATTTGGGGCTAAATGGCAAATTTAGGAAATTGAGGGGCACAAGGGCAATTTTGATAAAATTAAGGACCAAAAAAGATAATTGGAAAACCTAGGGGTCGAATTGAAGAAAAAAGGGATAATTAAGGACTTAAAGGCAAATGCACAAATCTTACGGACCAAAGTGCAATTGAGGCAAAATATCATGCTCCAACCAGTTTGGTTGGATCCCCGTGAACAATCCACCGCTCTCTTTAACTCAAGAGGAACCAGGTGTATTTTCAACCTTGTTGCCTAGAAAGACATATATCAAATAAAATGCAAGCTTAAGAAAATTAAGCAAACCTGACAGAGGGTAAGGCTCGGTGTTATTCCTAGTCATTTTCTCTTTTTCTCAAAAATGGATAGAAAAGAGGGGTGAGTTTCTACAACTCGGTGAATGGGTTTTTTGAAATTTAACTTTTAGGAAAAAGATTTATATTAGAGCGTGCAGATTCCTTATTTTCTTTCAAAAATTCTTTCATTTCAAATTTTCGGTTTTTATCACCATTTCTTATTAATTACAGTGTGTCATCACCCAACACACATCCTTCATCATGAAGGTCAAACACACATTCATAGGCCAATACATCCACTAAACCCACTTGTGGTGTCGGAGTGACTTTATCGGCCACCTAGATAGAACCACGTCCACTTCTACCTTAAGAATGAGTGGATGTTTGCGACATCCAACCCTCAATCCCGAAATCAATTCTCCATGTCCATATGAGGATAGAGACCTCATCCTATCCCCACCCTGGTCTCGTGTGTTTGAAGCTACTCCGAGCTTTGCAAGGTCACCTCGTCCGATGAACTGCCCTTATACCCACCAAGTCGTCTAGGGCCCTAGGACACATCACTACCCCTCTTGGGCATCTTGAAGGTCCCGTAAACACAGTGCATGCACATATCAGTATTTTCACATCATGCCAAATAATATGTGGTGCCACTGGTCCAAAGGCTCCGACCCTCAACTTAATCTGCAATTGTTAGTCTTGATTAGTCTAGAGACCAATCATGTCGCACTGCCGCTAGTTGACTAAGTATGTCGGTCCTGTTTTGGTGAAATGGACAAACAATTCATTTATTTAAAGTTTTATGGCACATATCTTCATGTTTGTTTACGAGCTTCTACTCGTGCCAATTGGCCTATGGTCCACTATTCGAGATTTTCAAAACTGGGCATATTAGCTCCCAAGTTCCAAAACTGAGGCCCTAGGCCTATAAGAGCTATTTGAGCTCCCGTCAAGAAAGTCTCCCAAATTGTTTAAGTAGTGGTACACAGTCAGGGGAGAGCACTTCTGACAAAATAAATTTTCAACTATCCATCATACCAACCGAGTATGAGAATATCTCCGCTCATAACCGATGAACAGGTTTTCCACTTCCTACGAGCAAGTTTCATCATACCAACCGGGTATGATCTACTTACAATCCCTAAGTAGTTTTTCCGTGTCATTTTCACATTACTTCTCTATGTTGTGATGTTTAAAATGCCACTAAGTTGTGGGTTTTTATTTCAAGGTACTTATCATCCCCAACCGGGTATGATATAAAATCCCACTCACCCGATAGTACAGTGAAATTCCACTTAGTCAATTTTAGTCCCTAGCAAGCTTAACTTCAACTAGCATTCCCGATGTCTTGTTTTCCTACACTAGTTGAAGTTAAGCTTGCTATGGAATGAATCAACATAGTTGACTAAGTGGACCTAGAATAATAATAGTCCTCATTCATCCTAAATGAATGAGAAAAACTAACTTTTCTTTTATTTGTATTTAGATCCGTAAAGTTATTTTTCTTTAACTTTAAGTCCAAAATGTCATTTTTTCCTCAAATTGAGCCCCGAAAATTTTATCTTGGGATCTCAATTTACTCAATTTTATAAAAGGGGTTCAAGTTTCCCAAATTCCCAATTTGGCCCCCAAAGTTTTCTAAAATTACCATTTTTCCATTCCTTTACAAAAGTGGTAAGTTTTATCCCAAAATTTCTAAAATTGCCCAATTGGCCTTCTCACATTCTTATCATGCCCAATTGACCCTTAATTTTATAAAATTGCATTTTGGTCCTTCAAAATTTTGAAAATCTAAAAAATTTTCCAAATTTTCCTCCAATTCCAACTCCCTAAGACATACAAATTTGATTTTATCAAATTGACCGATCAAACACTTCTACTTGTTGAAATTAAAGTTGAAATTGAGTTTCTACATGTTCATACGATTCCATAGCACTTTAAATCATAAGTTTTAACGCTAGTACGAGCTTAAATGGAGCTTCGTCAAAAAACAAACTATAGATAGAGAAAGCTTCGATTGCTCACCGGTGAGGGTATGGCGGTCTGAGCTTTCTATCTGGGCAGGTAGCTCTCCTCTTAAGGTTCTTGAGAATTCTGTCATTAAAATTATGTCTGCTCTTTCTCTAGCACCGACCGAAAATTGCAGAGGGAAGCCTAATTGGCTTACCTTTCAGTCCTATTTCGGCCGTGGGAGGGCTGAGGAGGTGTTGGGAGAGCTTGGTTTAGCTTGAGTACGGATTGAATTGGCCAATTTTAGCTCAGCCAAAATAGGGCAGCTTTGGTCCGTTAGAACTGCTTCACTGTTCGATCACGCCAGTACTTTTTTGGCGACTCTTGGAACAATGTCACCACCGTGTAGTTGACTTCTCCCCGATTCTAAGGAACTCAATCTCGCCTTCTTTGGCTTAGGAATGACCCTATATCGAAGCTCTGGTTTGAGCTTCACCAGAAAACTAAGCAGCTGAGAGAGAGTGAACTTTTCAGGTGTGGAGAGGATGAATGGAGAGAGGCTCTTTATATAGGGAGCTCTAGGACTTGTCGGCCATCCGTTTGGCACCTTTATTACAGACATTTATGGCCTGAAACGTATTGAACGGAAATGTTTCCTCTTCGCCGACACTGCTTCACTTTTCCAGCGAGTGAACAATGCTATCATCTGAAGGAAGAAGAAGACATTATTCTGAACCGGTTTCAAAGCTTAAATCGGTCGGTTCACCCCTGATTTGACTGAAATTTTTAAATCTAAATTTTTTTAAATTCATCTAAATTCATTTTCTATCCAATGGTGGCCTCAAATCTCAAATTTGAAAATTTTAAGCAACCTAAAAAAAAAAATTAATTTAGCATACAGTTCAATAGTGGTTCAAACCGGTCCAAACTAGTTCAATCTGATTTGGATCCGTTTCACCTAAACCAGTTTGGTTTTCATCTCCAATTTATCCTAAAGTCCTTTTTTATGACTTTTATGACTCCTTAGGTCACTTAGGGTCCCTATATTTCCCGGTTTTTCCTATCTCTTTTGGTTTCAGTTTATAAACCAGCTTAGTTCTTAAACCGGTTCAATCTGGTTCACCCGAGCTGATATGGTCTTTCTCTTT
This sequence comes from Trapa incisa, assembly GCA_030064435.1. Classification (NCBI taxonomy): domain Eukaryota; kingdom Viridiplantae; phylum Streptophyta; class Magnoliopsida; order Myrtales; family Lythraceae; genus Trapa; species Trapa incisa. Next base: position 16,107,991 of record CM057779.1, on the reverse strand, counting down.
CAATTTGTCCTAAAGTGGTTTTCCAAGGTTTATGAACATTTTTGAGTCACTTGGGAGTTGAAATTTCTCCAATTTGCCTGTTTCCCCAATAAACGGATTTGCGAACCAGTTCGATTTTCTCACTCAGTTTGACTGGTTCTTGCTCGGTTTTCCTTAACTTTAGGGGGCAGGTTTACACAAAATATGAGGGCATATATGCAAATGTATGAAGAAATGCGGTCCCATTGCTTAATACCCTAATGATGATATTCGTGCCATGTAGGAGTAGACTGCTCGAGCGCCGACCTCCGAAAAAAACCCAGAAGGCTAGACTTCGTCAGGGAGACCCCGCCGAATTACCGGGTGAGTGGGAACCGCTATGACATTAATTCCGGTTGGAATGACAATTTGGCTTTGAAAACTTCTTAGAATTAGCCTCCCTTGACTAGGTGACTCTACTTAAAACAATTGGGAGCTAATTCCGGGCTTAGGCTCGAGATGCCATTGGGCCCAAGGCTGATGGAAATAGGCATGAACCCGTCTAGAACAAATATGTGATATATGATGCTAAAAGACCCAAATAATGGGAACCTTGTGTGATACCCATCGAGCCAAGCTGAGTTGTCGAGCTTGTTGGGTCGAACTGGTGCTTTGCCAAAGCCAAGTCGTCGAACCTGTCACGCCTCGACCCGGTTTGGTTAGATCCCTATGATCAACCCGCCAGTCTCCCAGTTTATTAAGAGTTTTCCCCTTCTTTTAAACCGTAAAGAGTAAGGCATCCTTTAAAAATGTACTCTTCCTGGAATAACATTAACCAAAACTATAAGAAATTTTAAAGTTAACATACCTGTCTTACAGTTGTGGTTAACTTGAGGTCTTTGGGTAGACTTTCCCTTGGTTACCTGAAAAGGGATATAAGGAAGGGGGTGAGCTTAATAACTCAGTGAATGGGTGTTTTAAAATTTGACTTTCAGAAAATAGTTTGAATTGGAGTGTGCCATACTGTTGATTTTTGTTTAAAATATTTTATGCTTAAAATCTTGGTTTTCATAGCCATATCTCTTCATTAACTACAAATAGTGTGATTATCAATTAACATCGGCGAACCTCGAACCAGAGCTCCGACATGGGGTCTTTTCTAAGCCAAACAAGGCGAGGTCGTGTTCTTTAGAACCGGGGAGAAGTTAGCTACACGTCTATAGTCTTCGTTCACTCCGAGGCTCGCCAACGAGACGCCGACGTGATGAAACAGTGAAGCAGCTCGGTTTGAGAGAGAATTGACAAAAATTTAATGATGAAATTATAACTCAATTCGACATCAATTAATGCGATTCTTGATTCTAGGATGAACCTCAGGATGAGAGCTATCTGCCCAAATCAAAAACTCGGACTGCCATGCCCTCACCAGTGAGAAATCGAAGCTTTCTCTCTCTATAGTATGTTTTTCGGGAAAACTTCGTTTGAGCTTGTTCCAACATTAAAATATGCGATTCAAAGCTCCTTAGAATTGTATTAACATGTAGGAACTCAATTTTAACTCCAATTTCAACAATTAGAGGTGTTTGATTAGTTAATTTGATGAAATTAAATTTGGCAGTGTTGAAGAGTTGAAATTGGGAGAAAATTGGAGATTTTTGAAATTTAAAGGACCAAAATACAATTTTATGAAATTGAGGGTCAATTGGGTATGAAAATAATGTTAAGAGGACCAATTGAGGAATTTTGAAATTTTTGGGGCAAAACTTACCATTTTTGTAAAGGAAGGGCAAAATGGTAATTTTGGAAAAGTTGGGGTACCAAATTGGAAATTTGGAAAATTAAACCCCTTTTTGGTGAAATTGAATAAATTGAGGTCCCAAGATAAATTTTAAAAGTTTCGGGACTCGATTTGAGGAAAAACCGACATTAGGGACTTAAAGTTAAAAAGAAATAACTTTAGGGACCTAATTGCAAATAACTAAAAAGTTTGGGTTTTCTCATTTATTTGAAATGAATGAAGACTGTTATGCTGAGTAATAATGAACAAGTATGTTCATATCGTATAGGAATGCGAAGTACCGGGAACGCCAGCATGGACGAGCTCGCGTGAATACAAAGAACTGGTATAGTGGAATTCACTGTGTTAATGGATGAGTGGATTTACTAAAATCATACCCGGTAGGGATGATGAGCACAACTTAAAATTAAAAACCACTTACCAGTTGTGAGTGGGATTTTATATCATACCTGGTTGGGGATGATAAATACCTCGGTATAAAAACCCACTATTTAGTGGAATTTTAATTATCACAACTTAGAGAAAGTGATGTGAAAACCATGCGGAAAAACTACTTACCTGTTGTAAGTAGATAATACTTGGTTGGTCTGATGAGACTTACTCGAATGAAGTTGAAAACCCGTTCATCAGTCATGAACGGAGATGTCCTTATACCGGTCAGTATAATTGACAGTGAAAACCCATTTTGTCGAAAGTGTTCTCCCTAACTATGTGTCAATGCTTAAACAATTTGGGAGACCTTCTCGACGGGAGCTCGAATAGCTCTAATAGGCCAAGGGCCTTGATTTTTGAACTTGGGGGCTAAATGCTCGATTTTGAAAATCTTGTACAGTGGACCCAAGGCTAGTTGGCACAAGCAGGAGCTTATAAACGAACATGATATATGTGCCATAAAACTTAATAAGTGAATTGTTTTGCCATGGTACTAAAATAGGACCGACATGCTCAGTCAACTAGCAGTAGTGCGTCATGACAGGTCGATGGACCGGTCAAGACAAACAAATATGGGTTGAGTTGAGAGTCGGGGACATTGGGACAAATGGCACCACATATTATATGGCAATTTAAGAAAACTCTATTTGTGCATGCACTATGAGTACGGGATCATCAAGACACCCATGAGGGTTAGTAATGTGTCCTAAGGGCCCTGGACGACCCGGTGAGTATAAGGGTAGATCGTCGTTCCAGGTGTTTGTGCGAAATTTGGAGTAGCACCAAGCACATGAGACCGAGGTGGGGATAGGATGAGGTCTCTATCCTCATATGGACACGAAGAAGCGATTTCGGGATTGAGGGTCGGATGTCGCGTACATCCACTCATTTCCAGGGTAGAAATGGTCGTGCTTCTATCCGAAGCCACTAGTGGGTTCAATAGGCATACTGACATGCGAATGTGTGTAACCTTCATGATGAAGGATGTGTGTTGGGTGATGACACGCCGTGGTACCGCCTTTTTAAATGAAGGGATTTTTGAAAAGAAAGGAGTTTGGCACACTCCATATAAATGTTTTTCTAAAAAGTTAAAAGTAGACCTTTGAAAACCCATTCACTGAGTAGTTGTACTCACCCACTCCCATATATCCCTTTCAAGAAATCCCAGAAAGCCTACCCTTAAAGACCATCAACTAAGATGCCTGTAAGACAATTATGTAAAGTTTAAAATTTCATGCAGTTTTAATTATGCTATTCCAGGAAATGGTGTAGATTTAAAGGATGCCTTACTTTTTACGGTTTATAATAAGGGGAAACCCTTTAATAAATCAGGAGAGTGGCGGGTTGATCACAGGGATCTGACCAAACTGGGTTGGGGCATGATAGGAACACACATTCGTAGGGCAGCATGTCCACTGCACCCACTTGTGGTGTCGGAACGACTTTATCAGCAACCTAGATAGAAGCCTGCCCAATTCTACCCTGAGGAATTAGTGGATGTATGTGACATCCGACCCTCAATCTTGTAAAGAAATTTTGTATCCGTATGAGGACAAATACCTCATCTCGACCCCACCTCGGTCTCATGCGCATGAAGCTACATCGTGCTTCCTTCACTACTGGCATGACAAACTACCCTTATCTCCACAATATCGTCCAGTAGCCGCTAGGATGCATCACTACCACTCTTGGGTGTATTGAAGGTCTCGAACCTTAGTGCATGCATAAAATAATAGTTTTTCTCATAAGCCATTTAATCTTTGGTGCCACTGGTTCAACGGCCTCGACCCTTAACTCGACTTGCAGCTGTTTGTCTCAATTGGTCCATCAACCTGTCTTGTCGCACTACCACCAACTCGTCGAGTATGTCGGTCCTATCATGGTACCATGGCCAAACACATCATTCATTAAAGTTTTCATGGCTTTATCTCAGGTCTGTTTATGTGCTCCTGCTCGTACCAACTGGCCGTGGGCCCATTGTACGAGATTTTCAAAATCGGGCATATTAGCCCCCAAGTTCCAAAACCGAGGCATCGATCTATCCGAGCTCCCGTCAAGAAGGTCTCCCAAAAAGTTTAAGCAGTGGCACACTGTCAGGGGAGAGCACTTCCAACAAAATAATCTTTTCACTTGTCCATCACACCAACAGGGTGTGAGGACGTCTCCGTTCATAACCGATGAACAGGTTTTCCTCTTCCTTCCAGGAAGTTCATCATACCAACTAAGTATGATCTACTTACAACCGTTAAATAGTTTTTTCGCGTAATTTTCACATCACTCCATTCAGTTTGATTTTTAAAATTTCACTTAGTAGTGGGTTTTTATTACTGAGGTGCTCATCATCCCAACTGGGTATAATGTAAAAATTCCCACTCACCCATGAATTCCTTGAATCCTTCTTAATCGGCTTTTTGTCTCCTTGCGAGCTTGTCTTAGCTGGTGTTGTCGCTACTTCACATTCCTACATGATATGAACATCCTTGTTCATTATACTTTGGCTTGATAGCCTTCATTCATCATAAATAAATAAAATACCCAACTTTTCAACTAATTGCAATTAAGTCCCTAAAGTTCTTTTTCTTTAACTTTAGGTCCCTAATGCCGATTTTTTCCCAAATTGAGTTCCAAAACTTCAAAAATTTACTTTGGTATCTCAATTTATTCAAAATTACAAAAAGGGGTTCAAGTTTTCACAAATTTCCAATTTGGTCTCCAACTTTTCCAAAATTACCATTTTACCCCTACTTTACAAAAATGGTAAAATTTACCCCCAATAATTCCAAAATTGACCAATTGGTCCTCCAACAACTTTTCCATGCCCAATTGGCCCTCAATTTTAGGAAATTACACTTTAGTCCATTTAAATTTCTAAATCCCTAGATTTTCCCCAATTTTCACCCAATTTCAACCTTTCAACTTGACCAGATTTAATTTCATCAAATTGACTGATCAATCGAAGTTAATTGTTGAAATTGAAGGTGGATTTGAGTTCCTACACATCCATATGATTCAATTACACTTTGAATTGCATGAATTGATGTCGGAATGAGCTCAAATAGAGATTTGCCGGAAAAATGAATGTAGAGAGAGAAAGCTTTGAAAGCTTATCGGCGGGAGTGCAGCAGTCCGAGCTTTCAATCTGGGCAGATAGCTCTTGTTCCAAGTTTTCTCCTAGGATGAAGAATCTCCTCAATTAATGTCGAATTGGGGGAGAATTTGGTCAGTAAAGATCTGTCGGTTCTATCTCTAGCACCGATTGGAATTTACAGAGCGAAGCTAAATTGGCTTACCTTGTCACTCTAATTCAGCTTTGTGGGGGTTGTGGAAGTGTTGGGAAAGCTTGGTTTGTCTTGAGAAGGGCTTAATTTGGCCGTTTTCAGCTTGATGAAAATAGGGCAGCTTCGGGTCGCTAGAGTTGCTTCATTCTTCTATCACGCCGGCATTTCTCTAACGACCCTCAGAACAAATGGAGACTATCGTTGGGTAGCTCACTTCTCCCCGAATCTAATGAACCCAACCTCACCTTCTTTGGCTCAGAAAAATGCCCAAGTCAGAGCTCTGGTTCGAGCTTCATCAGAAAATGGAGCAGTAGGGAGAGAGTGGAGTTTTCAGATGTGAAGAGGATGAATGTAGAGGGAATCTTTATATTTGAAGCTCGGGGACTTCTTGGCCATCCGATTGGCACCTTAATGGCGGTCATTCATTGCCTGAAACTTCCTGGCCGAAGACTTTTCGTCTTCGCCGGCGTTGCTCGATTTTCTGGTGAGTGAACAGTATTGTCATTTGATGGAAAAAGACGACACTGTTACGAACCGAACCAAACCGAACCACGTTAAATGCTTAAACCAGCCAGCTCATGCCTAATTCAAACGAGTTTTTTTAAATTAAAAATTTGTAAATTCATCTAAATTCATTCTCTATCCAATGGTGGACTCAATTCTCAAATTTGAATTTTTTAAGCCACCTAGAAAAGTGAATTTAACATTCGGTTCAATAGTGGTTCAAACCGGTTCAATCTGGTTCAGGTCCAATTCACTTGAACCAATTTGGTTTTCACCTCCAATTCATCCAAATGTCCTTTTTCATGAATTTTGTTACTATTTAGGTCACTCGAGATTTATAAATTTCCCGATTTTCCCCTTCTCTATCGGTTTCGGTTTATAGACTGACTTGGTTTTCTCTTTGGAAATGACCAGTTCTTTTCCCGATTTTCTTATTATCAAAGGATAGGGTTTACAGAACCTGTTGGGCCAATACGCATGGTCTAAAGCCAAGTCGATAGACCATTATGCAAGAGGGCCAAAGATAAAGGCTATAATTAAAAAATATTATTGATTATGCATCCACTATGATGTTCGGGCCATCAGGACACCTAGCATGAGGTTATGATGGAGCCTAAGGACTGTTGGACGACCTAGGGTGCATAAGGGTGGTTTCATCATTCAGTAGGTCGTAAAGCTGAGTAGCTTCCTACGTATAAAGACCGAGGCAGTAGGGGAAATGAGGTCTCGTCCCACTAAGCAGACATGATAAAGTGATCAGGGTTTGAGTGTTAGACTATTGGTGTCCACTCATACTCCAGGTAGAGGCAGTGCACCTCTACTAGGGTAGAGGCAGTGCTCTGGTCCACAAGTGGTACAATCAAGGACCGTTCTAAGAATGTGTGATCACTCCTATGATAGGAGAGAAAATGTTGATGTGAATTTGAGAAACCCAAGAACAAACTGCTAAAATATCAATAATTGAAATTACTAAACTAAACCTTCATAAAAGATTTTTCCTCACTCACTGAGTTGTCGAACTCACCCCCTTACTCTAAACATTTTCAGGAAGTAACATGACTACACCGACTTTTCTTCCCTAGCTCCAAACCAAGGTACACAAAAATTTAAAGTTTCAGTTTTATTTAATATTATCAAGGGAAAACATGATAGGTACTATGCCTGACTCTCTTTTGATCTCCTAGAGGAGCCATTATTCGAAGAATGTGTAAATTGACTCACTCATCAATAAACCTCATGTTCTAGGTGGGAATGCGTAACTAGGCGATAAGTATTAAAATGTAAAATTTGACTCAAGATATTATGCACTCGATTAAACATATTGTGATATATCGGGACCGAAACACAATATAAAATGATACATATTTATATAAGGTTGATGAAAAAATAAATATTTTACAAGTTGTTTTTAAATAGTTATAATGAATTTAGTATGTTGTGAGAATTATTACAATCAATTTTCTTCCATTAGAGTTTCTTAAATGTATGATAAATTTATCTTAATCGACCAACTAGGGTTTTTAAAATATACTACGGATGTGAACCCTTTATATAAACAATAGTGTAATGAGAGTTCGATGGATTTGTCACCCATCCCCTACCCTTAGGGTGCGGATCAGTTCATGATAGATTTGGTGTGTATTAGTCATATTTTTTAAAAAAATTATTTAAAAAAATTATTTTTAAAATTTTATAAACTTATTTATTTGTAACTAAAAATTTTTATTTTTCCATTTTCGACACTAGTAAAATTAAATTATGTTACAGTTCAGTTCGATTTTCGAGTCGCTCCAATCAAACTCCAAATTCTAAATTACGAATTTTGATCGAATTATTTCAACTTGGGCAACTTTTCAATACTTGATTTTCAACCAAGCAGACACATTCCGAGTTCCACCCAATTTCCTATATCTAAGATCCCATATCAAATTATTTCTCGGTTAGATTTTAATTTTTTATCTAGGTTTAACTCAAATTTTCTATCCAATTCAGTTTGACCCATTTTCAATAATACAGTATTACAATTACACCACTTATTTTAGTAGTTTTATCCTAAAAGCTTAAGTAGCAAGTTTTATTAGTCAACTTGGGTCTCTTATCCCTTTTTCTTCTCGGACACCATGCTAAAGTGGTTTGATCATAATTATTTTCTCTCATCTTAGTTATTCTTCTTATCCGTCCAATATATGTACCATCTTCCAAGTCTCTTCAAACTCAGTGAACACTCATTAGGTATATAATTTGGATACGATTTCTACTTTTTTTTGTACAAATATCTCTGACACCTCGTATGCCCTCCTCGTTGTAATTGTAACTAGTAAGTTGTGAGCTCATCTATCCATATTACTGGAGTATGTCATGGGTATAACTTAATCCTTATACTCGAAATCCTAATACTCTTTTCCATGGCGAGGTATTTTAGATGTGTCATTTTCCAACTCGGTTTACTTGACTAGACCTACAAACAACTAGTCACTTATCCCAATTTTATAACAATGAGTACCTTAACCATCATAGTCTCAATAAGGATAAAACTTAAAATAAGTACTTTCAAAAATATATTTTAAATAAAAATCTAATAAAATAAATTGTACTGAACTATTGTGCACTTTGGGACTTGAGTCATTGGTAAGTTTTTCTACTATAGTCTATGTTTCGTACACGTGGTTTTGGAGGAGACGAGTTCACAAATTAATGAGTAGGGTTTGTTTAATAACAAAGTATCATTGTTACGATTTAGTACTACCCAAAATATTGGTAAAGGCTGTTCCATTTTAGAAATAATTTAGAGGGTTTAATGGTAGAAACGATTTGGGTTGGAATCTTATCTTTTAACATATAGGGTTCAACATAACATCTACTCACTTTTGTTCTACTTGTGGTATTGAGAGCCTTTACCAACCACCTATTTATATGGACTAGTTTGTTCATGCCAAACTCCCTGCATGAGTATCATTACTCAACTCACAAACATATTTGAGTTTGTCTTTTATTGAGGGACGATAGCTTCTCCCCTACGCCAAGGTTTGATGTGCACATTACTCCTAGATCACTTGACATACTGGACAAATGATATCTCCCTTGACAACCAACCTTATTGTCCAACAATCCTGGAATTACCACTACTCCATACCGGACGTCGATCTCGTTTAGCAAATACATGCATGTATTTTGGTCATTATTCCATTGTATTTGTTTTACGAGCTCTTACGAGTTGAGGCACGTCTCATTTCACACAACTGATTATCATATGTTATATCACAGTCTCACTCAATCATATCAATCATATTATTTATGGGACAAGACTCATTTTCATTGGCGTTTGACTCACATAACGAGTATTTTCAAAATAAATCATTGGGCCCACTTCTTTTAGAAAACGATGGCTTTAGGTCCACTTCAACAATAAGATTCAATATAAGCTAGTTTCATAACATAAGTAGGATTCATGCTATCGGGGGGTATAATCTCAACATGCTTCATGATAGTAATAGAATTCATACAATCAATATTTCCATGCTATCAGCGGTTTCATGCTATCATCAGGGTACATGCTATAAGTGGTTTCATGCTATCAATAGTGTTCATGCTATTATTCATACGGGACATCACACCAATCAGACTCATACTAGAAAATCTTACTCACCCGTATACTCTTGCGTGTTTGTCTCAGTTGGATTCCCGAGCTTTAGTGCCTTTCTTCACACACATGTGTAGGTGGGTCATTTCTACGATAATTCAAACGTTCAGCTCCTATTTAATTACACTTAAGACCTCATATTTTCCTTTATTTGTATAAAAATCCCTAAATTATTCCTTATTTCCAATTAGGCCCATAAGGTTTCTAAAATTTTTCTTTAGTTCCCTAATATTCTCATTATTCTAAATTAAATATTTAACATTTCTAATATTTCCTTCATGTCCCTAATATTCCCTTATTTTCGTCCGGGTCCTTAACTTTTTAATAGCTGTAATTTAGTTCCCAAACTTTTTAAAATTTCACTTTAGTTCCTGAATCATTAAACTTTATGTAACCATGTATAAACATTTCCAATTTAGTCATATCATGCCTCTAATCATCTTACCTATGTCCCCACAAGCATTATAAGATTTAAACAATCTCATTTAGCCTAGAATTGTCTGAAAACGGAGATTTGCCAGAAAATGAGATCTAGATAGAGAAAGCTTTTGTAAGTTACCGATGAAGATACAATGACTGGAGTTGGTGGTGGAGGAAGCTAGCTCTAGTCCTAGAGAATTTTCTTGGATTGATCGACGCCTCAATTTGTGGCACGAGTGGTCTAAAATCAAAGGAAATAATGTTCATTAAAAACGTAATGTAATTGGGACTTTCCAGCGAACAACAACAGTAAAGACTCGAGAATAACTCAGGATAGTGTGGGGGTCTTGGTTTGGCTGTGGGTAGTTGCAATAGACTCAAATTCAACTAACCAAATCAAGGCACACTTCAAGGGATGGAGTCACATTACTGCTATGCAACCTCACCAATGATATCCTGATCGCCCTTGGATAAAACGAAAACTACTGTGGTGTAGAGGACTTTCTCCAAAGTCTGGAGGATCTTATAAGACTTAAAGAAAAATAGAGAGATAGGGAGAATTGCCCATGATAGCACTTGTCAAAGCTCTGATTGTGGTGTTTCTGGTTGTGGTGTTCCGTAAACAAAGAATAGGACGACAAGAGAATCATAAGGAATGAAAACGATTCACTCAACCGAGAGACTCCAAGTGTATATTTATCTTCTTCTAGTCTTAAATACATTAACATTCTACAACAATTTTGACGGGAAAAAAGTATGTTAATTCCTTATGTGATATATCATCAAATTCCAGGATTATGAAAAACATTCATACAAAATTGAAAATTCCAAATGGTACCTAAATTAATTGAATTCACGTTAAGTTAATCCTTAATTCCTTGTTTCAGACACATGCATTGTAAAACCCGTCCAATTGGATGAAAGGGAAACTGGAAAAAAAAAAAAGAAAGAAGAAGAAGAGAGAAGAAATGGTAGAGAACATAGAGAGAGAGAAAAAGTCATCGGAAAAGCTCGAGTCTCCGGCGACTCGAAAAACCTCTCCGGTCAGGTCGCTGAGAGCCACGTCAGAAGCCAAGTTTTATGCCGATGGGTAGCCTAAGCAGTTGCCGACCTCCCTATATAAAGGGCACCGACTCATTTGTTCCTAACATCCCACAATCGATTGAAGAAGAAGAATAGCGAGTTTTTCGGCGAGCTTCAAACTAGAGCTCTAACGACGAGTGAAACCTCCACCAAAGGAGCTCCAAAGGGTGGCATTGGAACCAGGGTAGAATCCTCTAGCTCCAGACCTCCTCAAAACAATCAGGGAGTGCTTAGGGAGGTGTGAGGGAGATCGCACAGTAAAGATGTTTCAGAGCTCGAAGCAGCGAGCTCCTGCTCGACACCACCTCGCCCCAATCGGCCCTTCCACCGCACACCTTGGCCACCACTAACTGCCTAAGGTCCTCCCCAACACCCCTACAGGCCCCGGTAAGCTCAATTTCACCTCCCCTCATCGAAATTTTAGAATTTTAGAGTTGCACTGACCAAAACTTCTCTCTTCAAATTCCCACAGTGCACCAACGAATTGTAGTAGAACTCAATCCTGCTAGGTTCCCCTTGACAAGCTCTAGCCGCCCCACCCCAAGCTCTGACCACCGCCTCTTCATCGGTAAGAAATGCAAGCTTTATTTCTCTATTGTAACTTTTCTGGCGAAGCTCCGACAGGGCACGCAACTTAGCCATATTCTGAAATTTGAAGTGCAGAACGATTGAGGGGAGCTGTAGGAGGTGATTAAAAGCAAGAATTGAAGAAAACAATGAGTTACATGCTGCCAATTGGACGAGGTAAGATCCAAAGTATCATATGCTCAAATTGGGGAAGAAGGTGGAGACCAATTTGGGGATTTTGGGGAACTTTTGTGCAATTTTAAAAAATTGGAGGGCAGAATGAAAATTTCACAAAATTGAGGGTATTTTCATGAAATTCACCCCAATTGTGGGTTAATTGGGCAAATTGGGTAAATTTGGGGCCAAATGGAAATTTTGAAAAGTTTGGGGACCAAAATGTAAATTTTGAAAAGTTTGGTCAAATAATTGAGGATTTTTCAAAAATTAGAGACCAAATGGCAATTTGACAAAATTGAGGGTCTTTTTATGTAATTACCTTCCAATTGAGGGTCCGTTGGACAAATTGGATCAAATGAAGGACCAATTTGTAAAATTTGAAAAGTTGGGGGTCAAATTGTAATTTTTGGAAAATTTGGGGCTAAATGACAGTTTTTGAAAATTAAAGGAAACCAGGGGCAATGTTGATAAAATTAAGGAACCAAGGGATAATTAGAAAATTTGGGCGTCGAATTAAGAAAAAAAGGGGTAATTGAAGAGGAAAATATGAACACACAAACCTTGGGGACTAAAGTGCAATTAAGGCCAAATATGTAGGCTTATACGCAAATATGCCAAGAATTACAATTCCTTAGTTCAATGCCCTAACAAGGACATTTGTGACATGTATGGACTGACTATTCGAGCACCTATTTTCGGAAGAGGAACTGCGAGGCTAGATTCCGCCGATGCGACCCCACCAAAATCACCGGGTGAGTGGGAACCACTATGACGTCTATTACGGTTGGAATAACAGTTTAAGATTTGAAAATTTGTTTTCTTGGAATTAGCCTCCCCTGACTAGGCTACTCTACTTAAAATATTTGGGAGCTAATTTCGGGCTTAGGCTCAAGATGCTAGTGGGCCCAAGGCTAGTGGATACGGGCATGGACCTGTCCAAAATAAACATGCAACATAAGGCTAAAATACCTGAATAATGGGAACTTGTGAGACACCCATTGAGCCAAGCTGAGTTGTCGAGCTTGTTGGGCCGAACCGTTGCTCTGTCGAAGCCAGGTCATTGAACCTATTCGGCCAGTACGCATGGTGGGGCCGAAGCCAAGCTGATAGACCGTTGTGCAAGAGGGCCAAAGATAACGACTAGAACTTAAAAAGCTTATTGATTGTGCATGCACCGTGAGGTTAGGGCCATCAGGACACCTGGCACGAGGTAGTGATGGGACCCAAGGATTACTGGATGACACAGGGAGCATAAGGGCAGTATCATCATTTAGTAGGTCGTGAAGCCGAGGGCTTCCTGGGCACGGAGACCGAGGCAATAGGCGGAATGAGGTCTCGTCCCGTTGAGCGGACACGATGGAAAAATTTGAGTTTGGGGTCAGACTAATGATATTTGCACAAACTCCGCATAGAGGCAGCATCCCTCTATTAGGGTGGACTGTAAAAGTGCTTCGGTCCACAAGTGGCATAGTCGAGAACCGTTCTACGAACGCGTGATCCCTCTTATGATAGGAGGGCGGTTGTTGATTATGTGAATGTGTGAAATAACGGAATTAAATTAAATATAAGATAAATTCAAGTAAACCGTTATAGTAATTTTCCTCTCACTGAGTTGTCGAACTCACCACCCTCCTCTAAACATTTTCTGGAAGGAGCGCAACTGCTTCAGTTTTTCCCCAGACCCGAAACCATGTACACCATTTCAGAAATTTCAATTTTATTAAATGTTATCCAGGGAAAGCATGATAGGTAATATGCCTGACTCTCTTAACCTCGAGGAGCCTTCCTTGAGCTTCGAGAGAGTGGCGGGTTGTCCATCAGACCTTGGCCAAACCAGGCCGGGGCGTGATAAATCGAGTGGTATCAGAGCCTGTACTCCTCGGATACATTATCAAAACTTTATAACCTAAATACTAATTAAAGAAAACTTTAACCCAGCATGGCCCCCAAATGAGGAGTCAAGATAACAAGACGTGCAACTGCTAATTCCATCGAAAACCCCGCCTTGGAGACAGAATTCCCAGGGACTACCTCTGCTCTGCAAGGCATTAGTTCCGAACACCAGTGACTGTATGAGGAATTCACTAAGGTATTTAGAGAACCCCACCTTAGCGACAAACCCCACCTAGATTCCGAGTCCCATACCCATCAGGAGAAAGTACAATCTCAACCCCCTTCCGCACCTATTCCACCCCTCCTCGACATTTCCAAATACTTGAAGACCCTCTGACAACTGGGATGTAAGCCCTTTTACGGGGAGAAAGAGGCCAGGACTACCATGGACTAGTTGGCAAGCCTCAAGAAGATGAATATCATCCGGATACCCCCAGAGGAGAGGGTGACATTGGCTGAATTTTACCTGGGAAGAGTTCGAAGAAAGATACGCAGAAGAATACTTGGCTCCCCACCACATCAATGAAAAGAAGGTGGAATTCTTCCAACTTCACCAAGGAGCCCACACAATCTCAGAATATGAGACAAGGTTCAACGAGCTACGACCCTTCGCCCCCGACCTAGCAGGACCAGCCGACCTCTGCCAAAAGTTTATTGATAGTCTCAATATGAATATAAGAGACCGAATGGGGGTTTTGGGATGCCCCACTGACTTAGCTGCCATAGTCGGCATGGCCCATGACTGCGAATGGCTAGTCCAGACAAGGCGCCGTCGAATGGAAATGGGGGGACATAAAGCAGACAGGGGACAGGGCAGCTGAGGAGGCCCGAGGGAACCAGGCCGACCCCGATGGAGGAATCCACCAAGATTCTCCTGGAGGGAGGAGGGTCATCGTGGCCACAAGGAAACAAATGCACTCCCTCCAAAAGGAAGCCCCTATTGCCCTCGATGTCAGAGGAACCATGAAGGACCATGTGCCACATGTTATGGGTGTAAGCAACCTGGGCACTACATCAGGAATTGCCCAAGGGCTCGGGAGAACTCCCCACAAAATGCACCCCCCTCCCCCCCACCACCACCATCCAAGAACCCGTGACCAAACAACGGGGGATGGGAGTTCCAGCAAGGGTCTACAACCTGATTTAGGAAGAAGCTTAGAAGGGCCCCAGCATGGTGGCTGGCTACGTCCAAGTATTCTGAAAGGCAAGGTATACCATCTTTGACTCTAGGGCGGAACGCTCTTTTATCAAGGAAACTCTAGTCCCGGAACTCCCTAAGGAAACCTTTCCTCTTTGGCCACCACTCCACATCCTCACCCCATTAGGTGAAACCATGGAAAGACACACGTACGTTAAAGCCTGTGAAGTGCAAGTCGGAAGAACAACCCTGGAAGTCGACTTGATTCCTCTTCCGCTCCAAGAAGTAGAGATCATTTTAGGGATGGACTGGCTAAGCATGCATCAAGCCCAAGTAGACTGTGGGAAAACTAGGATAACCTTCCATGGCCCGGGAAAAAAAGAAACTGTATTTGAAGGAGACAGTAGAGGAGCCAAAATACATTTGGTGTCCTGTATGAAAGCTCAAGACTTGCTAAGGAAAGGATGTAAGGTCTTTCTAGCACATATCACTTGCAAGGACCCACAAGAGAAGGGTCTAGCAGAGATCCTAGTGGTCAACCGTTATCCAGAAGTTTTCCCGGAGGAACTACCTAGTTTACCCCTAGATCGCCAATTGGAATTCGTAATTGAGGTAGTGCTAGGCACCCACCCTATATCCCAAGCACCTTACCATATGGCACCCGCGGAACTCAAAAAGCTGAAAGATCAGTTGGACGAACTTTTAGAGAAAGGGTTTATACGCCCAAGCCAGTCCCTGTGGGGTGCACCTGTACTATTTGTCAAGAAGAAAGATGGAAGTATGCGACTTTGCATCGATTACCGGAAACTGAACCAAGTGACGATTAAGAATAAATACCCTCTCCCAGGATAGATGACTTATTTGACCAACTTAGAGGAGCCTCCTACTTCTCCAAGATAGACCTAAGGTCGGGATATCATCAACTAAATATTCATGAAGAGGACATACAAAAAACTGCTTTTCGATCACAGTACGACCATTACGAGTTTAGGGTAATGCCCTTCGGACTAACCAATGCACCTGCGGCTTTCATGGACCTGATGAACCAGGTGTTCCAGCCATATCTAGACAAGTTCATTATCGTATTTATAGACGATATTCTCATATACTCTTGGACTGAAGAAGAGCATTGGACACACCTGGAGATAATCCTGAGTACCCTATGAGAAAACTAGTTGTACGCCAAATTCTCTAAGTGCGAGTTCTGGCTACCAAAAATAGAGACCATATCAAATTGGAAAGCCCTAACTAACCCGATAGAAATTCGTAGCTTCCTCGGCCTCGCTGGATACTACCGGAAATTCGTGGAAGATTTCTCTAGGATAGCAACTCCCATACTCCACATGAGCACAACTTTTCATCCCCAGATAGACGGGCAGTCTAAACGGACTATCCAAACTTTGGAAGATATGACACGGGTATGCGTTCTAACCATGAAGCAAAATTGGGAGGACCATCTGTGCATCATGAAATTCATGTACAACAATAGCTACTAGGCCAGCATCCAAATGGTGCCCTATGAAGCCCTCTATGGACGACCTTGTCGCACGCCCTTATTTTGGGAGGAAGTAGGAGAAAGAAAACTCGAAAGGGTAGAATTAATAGAAGATACATTAGAGAAGGTCTAGATCATAAGGAGCTGACGCAAGGCAGAAAAGTTATGCCGATAACCAGAGAAAGGATCTAAAATTTGAAGTGGTAGACTGAGTATTCCTAAAGGTGTCACCTTAGAAAGGGATACTCAGGTTTCAACAAAGAGGGAAGTTGAAACCCTGGTACATTGGCCCATACACCATCATTCCTAGGGTTGGACATGTAGTCTACCAATTGGAGTTGCCTCCAGACCTTTAGAGGATCCACAACGTCTTCCACGTGTCCCTACTATGAAAGTACAACCCGACCCCAACCACATACTAGATGAGTCGCCACTGAAAAATTGAGGAAGACCTAACCTACCGAGTAGAACCTATCCAGATCCTCGACCGATGTGAGAAGAACCCCCGGAACAAAAATATTCTTATGGTGAGGATACTTTGGCAGAATGGCCAAGTAGCAGAAGAGACATGGGAGATCGAAACAACAATAAGGGACAAATATTTGCAATTGTTTGATATGTAACAGTTTTGAGGACAAAACTCCTAAAAGGAGGGGTGAGTTGTAAAACCCGTCCAATTGGACGAAAGATAAACTGGAAAAATAAAAGAAGAAGAAGAAGAAGAGAGAAAAAAATTCATCGGAAAAGCTCGAGTCTTCGGCGACTCGAAAAATCGCTCCGGTCAGGTTGCTAGGAGCCGCATCAGAGGCTGAGTTTTATGCCGGCGGGTAGCCCGAGCAGTTTTCGACCTCACCATATAAAGGGCACCCACTCATTCATTCTTAGCATCCCACAATTGATCGAATAATAACAAGAGTGAGTTTTCCGGTGAGCTTCAAATCAAAGCTCTGACGATGGGTGAAACCTCTACCAAAAGAGCTCTGAAGGGTGGCATTGGAACCGAGGAAGAATCCTCTAGCTCCAGACCTCCTCAAAACAACCAGGGAGCTCAGGGAGGTGCGAGGGAGATTGCACAGTAAAGCTGCTTTAGAGCTCGAAGCAGCGAGCTCTTACCCGACACCACCTCGCCCCAACCGGCCCTTCCACCACCCACCTTGGCCACCACTAACCGACTAAGGTCCTCCCCAACACCCCTACAGGCCCCGGTAAGCTCAATTTCGCCTCCCCTCATCGGAATTTCAGAATTTCAGAGTTGCACCAACCAAAATTCTCTCTTCAAATTCCCGCAGTGCAGCAACGAATTGTAGTAGAACTCAATCCTACTAGGTTCCCCTTGACTAGCTCTAGCCGCTCCCACCCCAAGCTCCGGCCACAGCCTCTCTGTTAGTAAGAAATACAAGCTTTCTCTCTCTATTGTAACTTTTCCGAGAAAGCTCTGACAGGGCTCGAAACCTAGCCAAATTCTGAAATACGAAGTGTAGGACGATCGAGGGGAGCTGTAGGAGGTGATTAGAAGTAAGAATTGAAGAAAACAAGGACTTATAGGCCGCCAATTGGACGAGGTAAGATCCGAAGTATCATATGCTCAAATTGGGGAAGAAGGTGGAGGCCAAATTGGGGATTTTAGGGGACTTCTGTGCAATTTTCAAATATTAGAGGTATGAATGGAAATTTCACAAAATTGAGGGTATTTTCATGAAATTCACCCCAATTGAGGGTCAATTGGGCAAATTGGACAAATGTGGGGCCAAATGGAAATTTGGAAAAGTTTGGGGACCAAAATGCAATTTTTGAAAAGTTTGGGCAAATTGAGAATTTTTCAAAAATTAGATACCAAATGGCGATTTGACAAAATTGAGGGTCTTTTTATGTAATTCCCTTCCAATTGAGGGTTCATTGGACAAATTGGATCAAATGGCGGACCAATTTGTAAAATTTGAAAAGTTGGGGATCACATTGTAATTTTTGGAAAATTTGAGCCTAAATGGCAGTTTTAGAAAATTAAAGGAAATCAGGGGCAGTGTTGATAAAATTAAGGAATCGAAGGGATAATTAGAAAATTTGGGGGTCGAATTAAGAAAAAAAAAGGTAATTGAAGAGGAAAAGATGAATGCACAAACCTCAGGGGACTAAAGTGCAATTAAGGTCAAATATATAGGCTTATACGCAAATATGCCAAGAAGTACAATTCTTTAGTTCAACGCCCTAACAAGGACATCCGTGACATGTAAGGACTAACTATTCGAGCACCTGCTTCCGGAAGAGGAACTGTGAGGCTAGATTCCGCCGGTGCAACCTTGCCAAAATCACCTAGTGAGTGGGAACCGCTATAACGTCCATTCCAATTGGAATGATAGTTTAAGATTTGAAAAATTATTTTCTCGGAATTAGCCTCCCCTGACTAAGTGACTCTGCTTGAAATATTTGGGAGCTAATTTCGGGCTTAGGCTCGAGATACTAGTGGGCCCAAGGCCGGTGAATACTGGCATGGACCCGTCCAAAACAGACATGTGATACATAAGGCTAAAATACCTGAATAATGGGAACTTGTGTGATACCAATCGAGCCAAGCTGAGCTGTCAAGCTTGTTGGGCTGAACCGCTACTCTGCCAAAGTCGGGTCATCGAACCTATTGGGCCAGTACGCGTGGTGGAGCCGAAGCCAAGCTAACAGACGGTTGTGCAAGAGGGCTAAAGATAACGGCTATAACTTAAAAAGCTTATTGATTATGCATGCACCATGAGATTCGGGCCATCAGGACACCTGGCACAAGCTTATTGATTATACATGCAACATGAGGTTCGGGCCATCAGGACACCTGGTACGAGGTAGTTATGGGACCTAAGGACTGCTGGAAGACCCAGGAAGCATAAGGGCAGTATTGTCGTTCAATAAGTCGTGAAGCTGAGGGCTTCCTGCGCACGGAGACCGAGGTGGTAGGGGGAATGAGGTCTTGTCCCGTTGAACAGACACGATGGAAGAATTTGAGTTTAGGGTCAGACTACTGATATCCGCACAAACTTTGGGTAAAGGCAACATCCCTCTATCAGGGTGGACGATAAAGGCACTCTGGCCTACAAGTGGCGTAGTCGAGGATCGTTCTGCGAACCCGTGATCCCTTCTAACGCGTGATCCCTTCTATGATAACAGGGCGGTTGTTGATTATGTTAATGGGTGAAATAACGAAAATAAATTAAATACAAGATAAATTCAAGTAAACCGTTATAGTAAGTTTTTCATCACTGAGTTGTCAAACTCACCCCCTCCCAAGTAAGGAACGCAACTACAGTACACCATTTCAAAAAATTTAGTACCCCGAAAAACCTTTCTTGAAGTTCAAGAGAGTAGCGGGTTGCCATGAGACCCTGGCCAAACCGGGCCGGAACGTGACATGCATAGCATCATGATAGAAATGATTTCAGGGCCCAAAGGTAAGTGACAATTAACTCATAAAATGAAGGTTCTAGTGAGGTTTCCCAAGGATATATTAGGAAACTAATCGATAGCCAATGTTAAAGAATTACGCCAAGGTAACCTTAAAAGTATTTATTCCCACATGGGATACACATCCATTTCAATAGTTTTAAGATAATGGCAGTTCAAATGTGATGTAGCTAGGGAGCACCATGAATCTGGAAAATTTGGGAAGCCAATAAATCATTACAGCCACAGATCAGAAGATCTAAAAGCAACAGCCTAAAAGACAGTTAAGTTCAACAAGTACAAGCTCAATGCTTTCAGAGGAGATTGAAACTAAAACAACTCACACTTTGTAAGCAATTCACACAATGTAGCAGACTATGAAATTAGGGGAATCAAAACAATTTACACTCTTAAACATGTTACAAAAATTAGGTGACACACGGAAGGATACTCTTAAGACAAATGTCAGACAGCAAATTAGATATGTAAAAGTTGCTATCTTAAGTAATAAAGATGTGAACCATCAATATTGAAATATAGATTAAACTGGTAAGATGCAGAACCTGTCTTCCTAATTGTTTCTCTCATTTCAGCCCCTTTTTCTCTTATCATCAAATCATTTAAAATTCGCAACTATAGTATTCGGAGTGAACCTGGAACAAGTATTTGTATGAAAAGTGAAGGGAGGCAATATGCAACACAGAAAGTGGCATATGCACCCCAGGCGATCATATATCTCATATATTCTTCTTGCTACCTGAATGAGTGAATTTGGAATCCAAGGACTGTAGCTGAGTCCTTAAATTCCGGTTTTCTTCATGAAGACGGTCATACTCGAGAAGGAAACCCTCAGACTGTTTGCTCAAAGACATGGCATTTGCTTCTGCATCTCTCAAATCTTTCTTCTTGGTATCGAGTTCTGACTCAAGCTGCTTAAGCTTCAGTCTCAGGGCTTTTGTCTCCTCCTCCAAGCACTTAAGCTCGTCAGGGGAACCATTCTTCCATTCCCCAGAATCCCCTCGAATCTGGGTGTGTCTGTTAGCAGCCTCCATGCTCTTTCTCCGTAGTCGGAGCTCTCTCATATAGTGATGAAGCCTATCAATCATAAGCGCCAGGAAGAGGATGGCTCCTGTAATAAGTATAAAGCAATCAGAGATATTAATATTTGTAGTGATAAGGAAAACTAATGATAAAAGCTAATCCAACCATGAAGGAAAAATGTGCGCCTTATCCTTAGATGAGGTAGAACTTACCAGAAAAAAAAATAATGAGCTAACCGAAATGTGATCAACCAGTTATCTCAGTCAATAGGTGGATTGACAGCAAGAATTGATCAATTTTATTTTATGCAATGAGAAAATCTGTTCCACTACCTATTATAGCTAGGATAGACAGCCAGCAGCTAAGGCATAAATATAGAAAACTTTGAATAATTATCAGCGTGCAAACCATGTTCTTGTGCCAAGTCCTCATAGTGCAACATCATTTCACAAAGGTAAATAACATCTAGCAGAAGCATTTTTCATAAAAGAGACAAATATAAAGTGAATTTAAGACAATTTATATGATTTTTTCTGTGATTTCTAAGCATCTGCTTATGTGCATAAGAGTTTTAAATTGAAGCATCTCAATTCAAGAGTCAAAACTACTTATGACATGTTAAACTGCCCGGAAACGCTCAACTGTACACAATAGCAGAAGTAAATTCCATGTTGCTGATGAATGGATAGTGATTTAAACTCATTAGAACAAATGGCTAAAGCAAACCTTCTGATCATTCAACTCATCTACCCATAGAGCATTGAAAAGGTGAATAGCGGAACAGTTAAGACTGTTACATGAAAGATCCTTCAGCTTTAGTTAAATCGGGATATTTCTATTATTTCATAAAAATCAACAACAACACATGTGCATGTGGCCTGCTAGAAAGCAAATTTCAGCAATGAGGATCACTTTAATTCTCCATCACATGAAAGTAAGCTTCCATACCAACTTCATCAATCAAGATACTGCAGATGGCATGACAGGTGCTTGTTCATTTATCAATGTTAAAAATGCTATTCCTCCAGGTGGGAAGCGAATAGTTAATCTTCTATCAAGATTATTTGAGCAAAAATATGAATCAAACAGGCAGAATGAATCCACAATTGGCCGTGGATCTAATAGCCGAATCAAGCAAATTCTCAGATGCCGTCCACAGGAGAACCAATAGTCGTTAAAGAGATCACGCACCCATGAGAGTCGACTCAATCATGTGGCCTGCAAAGAGAATCTGGTCCGTCGGATTGGGGCCAACCCCACTGCCGTCCTCCGCTATCCAGCGGCTGCGGATCCTCGCCATGTTATAAAGGCTGGAGCACAGGACAATGACAATCGTACCGGCCACCGTCTTAACCACCACGGGACCACGCCCGCGCTTCGCCCTGTCGAGACCCATGATCACGAGCTTCCTCAGTGGGGTCTTGAATACAAAAGACAATGTCAGACCCATCTCGACCATGATAACTGTGAACAGAAGCTGAATCATCTTCTTCCTAACAAGGAGCTCTTGGCGTCAGGCAGATCTTGTGGTTGTTTACAGAGAAAGAAGAACTTTGGTGTGGCCCCAATTTGAGGATTTGATTTATTGTTGTGGTGGGATGAGAACAGAGAGCTTGTTGATCGTCGAAATATTTTTTAGGGGAAATTATAAAAGATCCAACAATTATAGAAATAATGTATATTATTATTGAAATAATTGGTTTAATAAATTTATATAATTTGGAAATTTAAGGAAATATTTAAATTAATATGGATAATATGTTAAATATTATTAAAATAATTTATTAATATTTGAAAAGAATAAGACGATTATTTACCGCGTATGAGATTTATGTATTTTATTATAATATGTTGAAATTTATCATTATTAACGTCCATTTGTGTCTTATATATTCAATATAATTTTTTGTTTATTATTCTCCAAAAAGTGTATGAACAAGACTTATTTCAGATGAGATTTAATATAAATACAATAATTAATATTTTGTGCATGAGATTATTTGAAGTTGGAGAAAAAAAAGTAACTTATTAAACTTATAAGAAAAAAATTAACGCCCCGTAAATTATGATAAAATAAAAATATGAATAAATTGAATAATCATACTAATATTTGAGAAAAAAATAAGTATACGAAGAAAAAAAGGGAAAAATGTTTGTATAAAATGGACCAAATGAGAAGTTAAAAATAAATAAACAAATAATATATATAAATTAATCATTTTTGTTAAGCTGTAAAAATAAAAAAAATTTTGACTTAACTTTAATAGGTTATGTTGAACATAATAATTTTTTTTAAATATGAAAGATGGATAATATATTAAAATTTTTTTAGGGAGTAGTATAGAAAATAAGAAATTAATAAATAAATAAGAAAGTTGTATTAATATTTAGTTGAATTTGGATTAAATTGAATAAATATGTTATAAATAAAAAGTGTTTTAATTATATTTAAATAAGATGAGTCAACCAGCCAAGTCAATTTTCTTATATTTGAAATGATGATATTGAAATAAGTTAGAGATTTTTTAATAAATTAGATAAAAATAAAATAAAATAAATATTAAATTATATTGAAAATTTTATATATAAGATTAAAAGAGTAGTAAAAGTAAAATGTAAATATTTTCAAAACAAAATTTGCATCAAAGTTTATAAAAGTTTTATAAATTTATTTTTTAATATTACAATAAATACGATAAATTATGTGAGTTGAGAACTAATATGTGTAATGAATACAAATTTATTGGACTAACTAATACAATAGTATCGTATTTAAGAAATTTTCGGCAATAACTCTAAGATATCATAAATATAATAAATTAATGATTGAAATAATGTGTATTTGTAGCAACAATTGGATTAATAGATTTGTACAATTTGTGAATTTAATAAATATTTTATATAAATAGAAGTAACATTTTAAAATGTCACAAAAATATAATAATAAGTGAATAAAATAGGAAGGAAATCTAGAAGTATATGAGATTACACTTGGTAGAACCCAATTGTGCTTGCATTTATTCACTTATACGGACTTTACAGCTCTAATATGATTTAATATTTATTATTTCGTTCAAACTCAAATAAAGGAATGCTACTTGATATTGAATAAAAATAAGATAATTAAAAAATTAATATCTTGTATACGAGTCTTGTGCATGAGATTATTTGTACTCGAAGAAAAAGAAAAAAAATCATATTTTGTAAATAATACTAAAACAAAAATTTGCATTGATTATATTTGCTAAGAAAAAAATGGACAAAGAAGTTTGTTGAAAGTTAAATGGTGAGAATTAATAGTTAAACGGTTGAAGAAATAATTTATATATAGATTAATAATTATTGTTTATGTGTGAAAGGAAATAATTGAGCTAAATTTTGATAGAGTGATTGTTAGTGGTAAATATAAAAATAAAAAAATTTAAATTAAGAAAAATATATGCTAAAAGGAGTAAATATAATAAATAGAAGATTTATTGAGAAATAAGGAAAAAATGTGAATATGTAGTGGAATTTGTACCAAAGTGAATAAATATATTAAAAATAAAAATTATTTTAATTTTTTTTAAAGAAGATGGCAAAGAGAGTTAAAATATTTTTATATTTGAAATAAATACATTAAACTAGGTTAAGTTTTTCTTATAAATAACACCCAAATAAAATTAAAAAACATGGAATTATATTGGAGAATCTAAATATAGGATATACGCTTTAAATGCAAAATATCAATATTTTCATGAAATTTTTTTATGAAAGCCTCTAAGAATTTTTTACATTCTTACCAGATATTACAAAGTGATATATATAATGAATATAAATTTATTTGGAGTATTACGGTAGACCCCAACTCTGTATAATCCTAAAATCACCTAAATAATTTAGGTCTTGGAAGATGAACTTTCTAGTGGGAAGAACATTGGATCAAATGGTATAACGTTGAAGCTTGACCCTGGGGATCTTTACCATCTCCATTTTCTCCATATGCTTCACGTGTTCATCTTCTAGATTAAATGAATTTGTGGTAATACTAATTGTAGTGATGGAGGCATGGTGTTAGCCACCAGAGTTGTGATCCCACCTTAATATGACACGACGTCCTTTGCACTTACTAGATCGAAACCATCAATTTAGGGTTATCGAGTGTTATTCATGGAATTTGGATTGGATTGATTGTCAAATATATAATACTGAATTTTAAAAAGGAAAAAAATTTTATATGATTTATAAATTGGAATTAAATTAACATTTAAGGTGAAATCGAATTAAAGAATTAAGATAGATTGGGGAACTCGTTTGAATAGGGAAATATAATATTATAAAAGTAATTTTAAACAAATATTAAAGGATAATCAACAATTAAGAAACACAGAGAAAATCATATTAAACTTGCTCGAATAAAAGGTTTTGAATAATTTTTTTAAGTTGTTCTAAAAAATGATAAAAATATAATTTTTACTTTAAATTTAATAAAATATTAATAAAAATCAATCAAATTAAGAGTAAATTAACTAAATAAAAACCAAAATTAGTTGAATACATGGTAAAAATTTGGTAAAATTTGGTTTGCATAGCAACAATAGGACAAAATTGCCACAATTGCATACATGCCATCCATTCCCTTTGCTCGATTACAACACAGAAATCACTCGAAACTCTCGCCGAAAATTGCAGGTCAAGTCCTAATGGGAAATAAATTCACCATGGGCTTATGTGACCCATAATTGTCATCGAATTACTTTTAAATCATTATTTTATGATTCTTATTATAAGAGTAGGTTTTTTAAGTTTAATTCCATGGACTTATCCATCATTTAAATTTATGGTCTGAAACGAATTTTAATTCGTTTTAATTTCCAAATCTCGGTTTACGTTTTTTTTCTCGATTCAACATCGATTTTCGATCCGATTTGATCTAAAACTTATTTTTAAAACTTTTGGTATTACAACTACTCCCCTACTTTTAGAAGTTTTTTTTCCCTTAAAACATTCACAATTTTATTATCCAACGTGTCATATAATACTTGTAACGTTTAGAATAGGTGGGGGTATTTCTCCTTCATGTCCTCGTCAATCTCCTAAGTCTCTTCCTCTAATCAACCACTTCGCCACAACACCTTTTGTTACACCCCAATCCAATTTACCCGTTAGACATATAAATAACCTGTCACTCCTTCTGATCAAATGGAAGTGGATATAAATAGATACACTAAGTTGAAATGTCATGAAGAGAATATGAAGGGAATCTAATAGTATATGGTGTTCGTATTTCTTGTTAGTACCTGATGTGACTTGTGTCTTTTAACTTAGACATACTCGTGGGTCAAATGTGATTTATTGTCTATTAGTACAAAATATTTTTAAAATGTTGTAAGAAGTTATAATATATTTAATTTAATGCTTAAGAAAACAACCATTTTACACATTATTCATGAGTAACAACGTTCTTTTCACTTATTGGTTAACTTTTTTAAAATGTTGCAAGATGGCTCAAAGATTTGTTCCGTACTCCTTTGGGGTAAGTGCAAAGGTCATCATGTGATACTATGGTAAGATTGAACATCGAACAATATTCATTGGTTCAATTTACCTTACTTCAAACGATTGTTTGTATATTTCTTAGATATCATGCCCCGACCCGATTTTGTCGGAACACCATGAGTAATCCGCCAACTTTCCTTACTCCATCCGGGTATTTCTACTGAGGTGGAATGAACAAAGTAAAGGTGTACAATCTTTTGGTTTTTCAAAATAAAGTAATCAAAACTACTGTAGTAATTTTTTTCATAACTTAGATGTGTAGGCTTCTCGCTTGACTTCTTCCCCTCCTTAGTGTAGTGCTTCCTTGAAAAGGGGGTAAGGGAGGGGTGAGTTTTCATAACTTAGTAAGGGGTTAAGCCATCAACGTATATAAGCATTCGTGAAATTTATTTAGTTTGCGTATTCATTCGCACACAATCATCTGCCCCTTTATCAACAAAGGGGATTACACAGCGTAGGACAGTCCCCGACTGTCCCACTTGTTGACTGAAGTGACTTTACTATCCACTCTGATAGGAGTTCACCATTCTACCAAAAGTTTGGGTGGGCATCAATTGCCCGACCCCTAGACTTGAATTCATACTTCGTGTCTACAAATGTGGGATGATACCTCTCTCCCTCCGACCTTAGTCTTAGTATGAATAAAGCTCCCTGAGCTTCCCAACATATTGAACAATAAACTTCCCTTATACTCCCTAGGTCATTCAGCAGCCCTTAGAACCACTACTGCCCCATACCAGAAATCTTGATGGTTCTGTATCTCATGCATGCACAAACAATAAGTCTTTTCAATTCAAGACCTTTTTATCTTTGGAGCTACTAGTTCCCAATGAGCTTGCTGACCTCGCTTTGGCTTGGTACCTCCAGCCCAATGGGTTCGACGACCCGACTTTGGCTTAGTGATCATAAGCCCAATGGGTTCGATAACCGTGGACATGGACCGATAGCTATCACACATATTTGTCTATTATATGAGTTTTCATGGATTTATTACTGAACTACTTGTCTATAGGCCTAAGCTCGTGCCCATTGGCCTTAGGCCAACTCGAGAAAGACTAGCTCTAGTTATTTCATGATTCATGCTTCCTTCAGAATAGTCTCCCAAAATTTTTAAGCGGGTTCAAGCAGTTAGAGGAGAGCAATTATGGAAAATGATTTTCAATTTGGGGAGGTACGTTCATCAACCCAACCGGATGTGATGCTTAAACCCACTCACTCGGTATGTCGCAACTTGTTCCTGGTTGGATCTCGACCGACTATGTGCTCCTCTTCACAGGTTCTAGAATCGCCTGTCCTACACGACCCGAGCGTTCATATTAGAAAATCCGTACGAAGGTCTTTAAATTCCTATCATTTCCACCCAAGTCCTCAATTGTTCAATAATTGTCATTAGGACCCCAAATTTATACCTAATTGCACTTAAGTCCCTAATTCCCTCAAAATTAAAAATTGACCCTTAATTTCTTCAAAATTTCTAATTAGTCTCCAAATTTCCCAAAAATTACCAATTGGACCTCAATTTCACCCAAATTGCCAATTGATCCTCAATTTAAAGTTAATTTCACAAAAATCCTACAATTATTGAAAATCCCCAATTTCGCCCAAACTTCCCAAATTTGCTCATTTTTGTCTGAAATCTAGTTTCATCAAATTGACCTCATAATTTAGGTTAATTAATTACTAGCATGCTACTAATCATCTTCCCCATCTTCCTACGATTAGTTCATGCTTTGAATCATCTCAGTTGACCCTAAAATGAGCTCCAACAGTGATTTGCTGGAAAACTGAACTTAGAGAGAGAGAGCTTGGTCAAACTGAGGGTGCAGCTAGGTGGAGAACTTCCTCCCGATTCCAACGACACTGATGGGAGCTTCGGAGGTTGAGGAAAAGTCTGATGTTGGAGCTCTGGCTTACGCCTCACCAAAAAACTAAGTACTCCTTCTTTGCTCACTGGTGGGATGAGGAAGGTAAGAGGAGGGTTGCTCTTTAGATAAAGAGCTCGAAAACTGATCGGTGAACCTTTTGCCTAAGACTTGACCTCTAACTCAGCTGCCAGCGGTCATACCAGAGCATTTTCCGGGTGGCTGGATACTGCCCCTCTCTCCCTTATCTCTTTATGTTAGCTATCCTAAGGAGGAAGATGACACTATGCCGTGTGTGAGAGCTTCACATGTGCGAGCTTGCCATGTGGGACGCCATGATTGGTTGGCTTTGCTGACACAACATCCTACTCAATAGCCTAGTCAGCCTTTGACCCGTTGACTAGACACATGGCAACCTCCCATTGACTGCTCATTCCACACTAGCTACTTACTGTAGTTCTGTTGACCATTGACTGTGACACATGGCATCCTCTAATTGGTCCATTTAAATACTTCAAATTTCCCCCTGATGCACAGTGCCTCTGCACGTGTTAGCCTCTGGTTGCCCGAGGCTATCCGACATGGCTCTACCACATGTCGACCCCTAATTGGTCGACCATTTCTTTGATGCCTAATTGGCCCATTTAAATATTTCAGATTTCCCTATGATGCATAGTGCCTCTGCCACGTGTTAGCCTTTGGTTGGCTGAGGCTATCCGACATGACTCTACCACATGTCGACCCCTAATTGGTTGACCGTTTTTCTGATGCCTCGATTAGATGCTAAAGTGACACCTTTGCCACATGTCTGCTTCCTTTTGGTCTGTCCTGCTAACCTGGCTTCACTGACTTTGATCACTGACAGGGGACATGTGTCACTCTCCTATTTGTCGATCGTCACTGACGTGGATTTTTCCTCCTCTAACTTTTGATCAATGACACATGTCGCTTCCTGATTGGCTAACGCTTCCAGGCGCTAACCGAGCAGCTGACAAGGCGCGCTTCACCATGCATCATATGTTGATTCATTGTGCCTGCTGATTGGACGTTGACCTGGCAGGCGGTCCATTGACCGGTACGGTCAGATCGGGTTCGGTGACCTGAATTAAAAAATCGGCCGGTTCAGACTCAATTCGACCAATTTTATGAAATTTAAAAATTTCTAAATTAATATATATTCATTTTCTATCCAATGGTGACTTCAATTTCCCTAATTGATGTTTTTAAGCTACCTAGAAAAATGAATCTTTGAACCAATTCTATATGGTTCATCCTAGTTCAATCCAGTTCAAGCCCGGTTCACCGTAAACCGGTCGAATTCTCACACCCAATTTTATCCATGGTTACTTTAAATGATGTTTGGGTTTTATTGGCCACTTGGGCTTTTCAAATTTCCCATTTTGACTCCTATTTACCATTTTCGACTCACTTTGATCCTCGATCTTCTCTCGAAATTTTCCGGTTCCCCTCTCGGGTTCCTTAGTTTGAGAGAATAGTGTTTACAACTACTTCCCTCATTTTAGGGAGTTTTGTCCACAAAACTCGACATATGCAACCTAAATAGAGAAGGTATTTCCCTTTGATCTTGTTCAAAGCTTTTCCAAAATTTGACTCCCATAGGGTCTTAGGGCTTCATCTCTCCCGACCATTTGTTAGGGTTCCCATCTACCTTGAGCGTGACCTAACCTTCCCATGTGCATAAACTCATTATATAGTTATTCTTCTCATGATTTATGTAATCCTCCATACCTTGAGGTTTTGACTTTCCTAGTACTGAATCCTCACTATTTCCTTCCTTATTCGTTACTCCTATAAAGCTCTTGTCCCTTGTCTTTTTAATGAGTTCTTCAGGGGTTCCGCCCCTCTCTCTATCTATTCACCTCCTAGATTCTATCCTTATGGTCTCTTCCTTTATGGTATTCTTGATTAGCACTATTCATACCCTATTCCCCTCTCTTTTTCCACCACTACTTGGAATTTAGGGTGTCTGCCTTGTCCTACTTGTTGATACATTTTCATGACAATCCTTACATATCTCTCTTTCACTTAAACCTCTTGTACTTCATTATGTTTGTTGGCTTCCCTAACTAAGTGTTTCCATTCCCTAATTCCTCCTTGTTCGCCAGTGACCATTTCATGGTTCTTCCTTCTGATTTGCTTTCTCTTGGTCTACCTATTGATTCCTTGTCTCACCCATTTGTTCCACAATTTCTACACCTTACTTCTAGGGCATCACATAGTTCCCACTCAAGCCATGCAATTGAGAGTGTTGACTCCCTTCCAAATCCAAGGAGTAAGAGGTCATCCTCCGCAATTTTCTATCCAACCTCACTGTGGCTTCTTAGGGTTCATTGACTTCTATGACAATGCCTACTTCCCTTTCTATCCTTAAGAGTGTCAATCCATCGTCGACACCATAAGTCGACCTAGCTCCTTTTATATTTATGGGTCACTTCAACCTCATTAACAGCTCCAGCGGACCGAAACTGCCCTATTTCGGTCAAGCTGAAATTAGCCATTTCAAGCCCTGCTCAGGGCAAACCAAGCCCTCCCAACACTTCCTCAGCCTTTCCATAGCCGAATTAGGACCGAAAGGTAAGCTAATTCGACTCCCCTTTATAATTTTCGATCGGTGCTAGAGAGAGAGTCGGCTGAATTTCAATGACGAAATTCTAATCCAATTCCTCATCAATTGATGCGATTCTTGATTCTAGGATGAACCTCAGGATGAGAGCTATCTGTTTTGAT
The DNA here is from genome assembly GCA_030064435.1 of Trapa incisa. NCBI lineage: Eukaryota > Viridiplantae > Streptophyta > Magnoliopsida > Myrtales > Lythraceae > Trapa > Trapa incisa. Next base: position 16,076,996 of record CM057779.1, on the reverse strand, counting down.
TGAAAGCTTGAACTGTCATGCCTTCACCGGTGAGTAATCGAAGCTTTCTCTCTCTATAGTTCATTTTCCGGTGAAGCTCCGTTTGAGCTCGTCCCGACATTAAAACTTGCAATTCACATTTCTGAAGAATCGTATGAACATGTAGAAACTCAATTTCAACTTCAATTTCAACAATTGGAAACATTTAATGGGTCAATTTGATGAAATCAAATTCGGCTATGTTAAGAAGTTGGAATTAAGGGAAAATTGGGGATTTTCGAAATTTAAAGGACCAAAATGAAATTTTATGAAATTGAGGGTCAATTGGGCATGAAAATAATGTTGGAGGACCAATTGAGGAATTTTGAAATTTTTGGGGCAAAATTTACCATTTTTGTAAATGAATGGCAAAATGGTAATTTTGGAAAAGTTGGGGGACCAAATTGGAAATTTGGGAAATTAAACCCCTTTTTGTGAAATGAAATAAATTGAGGTCCTACGATAAATTTTAGAAGTTTCAGGACTCAATTTGAGGAAAAATCGGCATTTGGGACTTAAAGTTAAAGATAAATAACTTTAGGGACCTAATTGCAAATAAATGAAATTTTGACTTTCTCATTCATTTGGAATGAATGAAGGCGAGGTCACCCATCCTCACACTACTCTTAGACAAGCACGCTTAACTTTAAAGTTCTTATATACTCTCGTTCACCTAAACCAATTTGGTTTTTCTGTTTTAATTTGTGTTAAGTTTTTTTTCCAAGGTTTAATAAACCCTTTGGATCACTCAGAAGTTGTAAATTTCTAAATTGCTTGTTCCCAAATGATCGGGTTTGTAAACTGTCTCGATTTTCTTACTCGGTTTGACCGGTTTTTTTCCTGATTTTCCTTAACTCAAAAGTGTGGGGTTTACATAGGTTGTCTAGTGCCCTTAGAACGCATCACTACCCCTCTTGGGAGTCTTATTGGTCCCATAATCACAGTGCATGCACAATCAATATTTTCTTATCATGCCATATAATGTATGGTGCCACCGGTCCAATGGCCCTGACCCTCAATTCAACCCGCAGTTGTTTGAATTGACTGGTCCATCAATTTGTCATGTCGCACTGCCACTAGTTAACTAAGTATGTCAGTTCTGTCTTAGTCCATGGCCAAACAATTCCTTTATTTGAAGTTTTATGGCATATAACTCATGTTTGTTTACGAGCTCCTCCTCGTGCCAACTGGCCTTGAGCTGACCGTATGAGATTTTCAAAATTGGGCATATTAGCCCCTAAGTTCCAAAACTGAGGCCCCCAGCCTATAAGAGCTATTCGAGCTCCCATCAAGAAGGTTTCCCAAATCGTTTAAGCATTGGCACACTGTTAGGGGATAGCACTTCCGATAAAAATATGTTTTCAACTGTCCATCATACTAACCCAGTATAAGGATATCTCCACTCATAACTGATGAAAGAGTTTAGCAAGGACAAGCTCACGTGAATACAAAGAACCGGTATAGTGGAATTCACTGCATTAACGGGTGAGTGGGTTTACTAACGTTATACCAGGTTGGGATGATGAGTACAACCTAGAGTTAAAAAACCACTTACCGGTTGTGAGTAGGATTTTATATCATACCCGGTTGGGGAAGATAAGTACCTCGAAATGAAAACCCACAACTAAGTGGTATTTAGGGTTTAATTTCCCAAATTTCCAATTTGGTCCCCCAACTTCTCCAAAATTACCATTTTGCCCTTCCTTTACATAAATGGTAAATTTTACCCCAAAAATTCTAAAATTCCTCAATTATCGCTCTAACATTTTTATCATATCCAATTGACCCTCAATTTTAGGAAATTGCATTTCGGTCCTTCGAATTTTCGAAAATCCTCAATTTTCCCCCAATTCCAACTTCTTAATACAACAGAATTTGATTTCATCAAATTGACCGATCAAACATTTCCAATTGTTGAAATTGAATTTGAAATTGAGTTTCTACATGTTCATATGATTATTTAGCAATTTGAATTGCAAGTTTTAACTCTAGGACAGGCTCAAATGGAGCTTAGCTGGAAAATGAACTATAGAGAGAGAAAGCTTCCATTACTCACCGGTGAGGGCATGGCGGTCTGAGCTTTCGATCTAGACAGATAGCTCTCGTCCTGAGGTTTATCCTAGAATCAAGAATCGCATCAATTGATGGCAAATTGAGTTAGAAATTCATCATCAAAGTTTTGCCAGTTCTCTCTCTAGCACCGACTGAAAATTGTAGAGGGGAGCTAAATTGGCTTACCTTTCAGTCCTAATTCGGCCGTGGGACGGCTGAGGAAGTGTTGGGAGGGCTTGGTTTGGCCTGAGTAGGGCTTGAAATGGACAATTTCAACTAGGCCGAAACAGGGCAGCTTCGGTCCGCTGGAGCTGCTTCACTATTCCATCTTGCCAACATTTCTCCGGTGACTCTCAGAGAAAACGGAGACTACAGGCGTGTAGCTGACTTCTCCCCAGTTCTAAAGAACCTGACCTCGCCTTCTTTGGCTCAAAAAAGATACTATATCAGAGCTCTGGTTTGAGCTTCACTAGAAAACTAAGCAACTTAGAGAGAGTGAGCTTTTCAGGTGTGGAGAGGATGAATCGGGATGGGGTCTTTATATAGGAAGCTCGAGGACTTCTTGGCCATCCGATTGGCACCTTTATGATAGGCATTGATAGCAAAAAATGTAATGAACGAAGAAGTTTCCTCTTCGCCTACACTGCTTCGATTTTTCGGCAAGTGAACAGTGCTGTTATGTGGAGGAAGAAGATGACACTGTTCCGAACTGGGTTCGAAGCTTAAACCGACAGGTTCACCCCTCATTCGACCATGTTTTTCAAATCTAAAAATTGCTAAATTAATCTAAATTCATTTTCTATCTAATGGAGGCCTAAAATATCAAATTTGAATGATTTAAGCCCCCTAGAAAATGAATTTAGGATCCGGTTCAATAGTGGTTCAAACTGGTCTAAATCGGTTCAAATCCGGTTCACCTGAACCAGTTTGGTTTTCATCTCCAATTCCTTCACAAGTCCATTTCCATGACTTTTTTTGACTCCTTAGTTCACTTAGAGTCCATAAATTTCCTGGTTTACCATCTTTCTATCGATTCCGGTTCATATACTGGCTCGGTTCTTAAACCGGTTAAGGTTCGGTTCACCTGAACCATTTTGGTTTTTCTCTCCCACTTTGTTCTAAGGTTTCTTTCCAAGGTTTTATGAACCCTTTTGATCACCTGCAAGTTGTAAATTTCCAAATTGCTTGTTCCGAATTGATCGAGTACGTGAACCGGTTCGGTTTTCTTACTCGATTTGACCGGTTCTTTTCCCAGTTTTCCTTAATTAAAAAGGGCAGGGTTTACAAACGAGATCCCATCTGAACTCTAAAGTTAAGCATGCTTGAAAGTAGGGTGAGGATGGGTGACCTCCTGGGAAGTATGTTTTTTTTATAACCCGAAATTTTGGTAAAAAATATTTATGCGAATATAGGCCCTATCATAAATAGCCATAAATTAATATATATAATTAATTATTGGAATTAGTACCAGTAATTTATGGTAACATTAATACTAGTAATAAATCTCCCCCATTTAATACACAATTTTACACCTATATAAAGCGCTCATCCCCATTCATTCTCCTCACACCTGAACACTTCTCTCTCTCTCTCTCTTTACTACTACTCCATTTCCCGGTGAAGCTGGAACCAAAGCTTCGACTTGAGCATTTTTCTTAACCTCGTAAGGTGAGATCAGGCTCTTTAGAACCGGGGAGAAGTCAACTACACGCTTGTAGTCTTCGTTTGCTTCGAGGGTCGCCAAAGAAGCGTCGGCATAACGAAACAGCAAAGCAGCCTCGGCGGACCAAAGCTGCCCTATTTTAGTCAAGCTGAAATTGGCCAATTTGAGCCCTCCTTAGACCAAACCAAGCCTCCCAACAGTTCCTCAACCCTCCCACGGCCAAATTAGGACTAAAAGGTAAGCCAATTCGACACCCTTTTGTAATTTCCGACCGGTGCTAAAGATAGAACCCGCAGAATTTTGATGATGAAATTCTAACTCAATTCAGCATCAATTGATGCAATTCTTGATTCTAGATGAACCTCAGAACAAGAACTACCTACCCAGATAGAAAGCTTAGACTGCCACACCTTCACCGGTGAGTAATCGAAGCATTCTCTCTCTATAGTATATTTTCTAGTGAAGCTCCGTTTGAGCTTGTTCCATCGTTAAAACTTGCGTTTCAAATTGTAGAGAATCATATGAACATGTAGAAACTCAATTTCAACTTCAATTTCAACAATTGGAAGTGTTTGATCGGTCAATTTGATGAAATCAAATTCGACTGCGTTAAGAAGTTAGAATTGGGGACAATTGGAGTTTTTGAAAATTCGAAAGACCGAAATGCAATTTCCTAAAATTAGGGTCAAATGTGCATGATAAAAATATTAGAGGGCCAATTGAAAAATTTTAGAATTTTGGGGTAAAATTTACCATTTTTGTAAAGGAAGGGCAAAATGGTAATTTTGGAAAAGTTGGGGGACGAAATTGGAAATTTGGGAAATTAAACCGCTTTTTGTGAAATAGAATAAATTGAGGTCCTATAATAAATTTTAAAAGTTCTGGGACTTAATTTGAGGAAAAACCGACATTAGGGATTTAAAGTTAAAGAGAAATAACTTTAGGGACCGAATTACAAATAAATGAAAGTTTGGTTTTCTCATTCATTTGGTATGAATGAAGGCTATTAGGTTGAAGGATAATGAACCGAGATGTTCTTATCGTGTAGGAACACGAAGTACTGGGAACGCCAGCAAAGACAAGCTCGCGTGAGTACAAAGAACCGGTCTAGTGGAATTCACTACATTAATGGGTGAGTGGGATTTTATATCATACTCGGTTGGGGATGATAAGTACCTTGAAATGAAAACCCATTATCAAGTGGTATTTTAAACATGAAAACTTACAGGAGTGGTGTGAAAATCATGTGGAAAAAAATACTTACCGGTTGTAAGTAGATCATACCCAGTTGGTATGATGAAACTTCCTTGAAGGAAGTTGAAAACTCGTTCATCGGTTATGAGCGGAGATGTCCTTGTACCCGGTCGGTATAATGGACAGTTGAAAATATATTTTTATCAGAAGTGCTCTCCCCTGACTATTTTCCATTGCTTAAATGATTTGGGACACCTTCTTGATGAGAGCTCGAATATCTCTTATAGGCCGAGGGCCTCAGTTTTAGAACTTCAGGTCTATTATGCCTGGTTTTGAATATCTCGAACAAGTGGGCCATAGGCCAGTGGTCATGAACAAAAGCTCCTAAGAAAACATGAGATATGTGCCATAAAACTTTAATAAAGGAATTGTTTGGCAATGTTACCTAGACATGACTGACATACTCAGTCAACTAGCGATAGTGCGACATGACAGGTCGACGGACCAGTCAAGACAAACAATTGTGGGTTGAGCTGAGGGTCGGGGCCATTGGACCAGTGGCACCACAGATTATATGGCATGATAAGAAAATACTGATTGGGATGCACTATGATTATGGGACCATCAAGATGCCCAAGAGGGGTAGTGATGCGTCTTAAGGGCACTAGACGACCTGGTGGGTATAAGGGCAATTTGTCATACCAGGTGATCGTGCGAAATTTGGAGTAGCACCAAGCGCATGAGACTGGAATGGGGATGGGATGAGGTCTCTGTCCTCATACGAACACGAAGAATTGATTTTGGGATTGAGGGTCGGATGTCGCAAACATCCACTCATTCTTAGGGTAGAAGTGGACGTACTTCTATCTAGTTGGCCGATAAAGTCACTCCCACGCTACAAGTGGGTTCAGTGGACGAGCTGGCATGCGAATGTGTGTTTGACCTTCATAATGAAGGATGTGTGTTGGGTGATGATACACTGTGATTAATAAGGAAATGGTGGTAAAAATCAAGATTTGATTTGAAAAGATTTTTGAAAGAAAGGAGTCTACCACACTCCAATACAAGTCTTTTTCCTAAAAGTTAAAAGTTTTGAAAACCCATTCACTGAGTCGTCTTACTCAGCCCCCTCCCTTATATCCCTTTCAGGAAATTTCGGAAAGCCTACCCTTAAAGACCATCAACTAAAATGCCTGTCAGACAGGTATGATAAATTTAAAATATTATACAGTTTTGATCTATGTTATTACAGGAAAAGGTGTAGGTTTAAAGGACGCCTTACTTTTTACAGTTTATAATAAGGGGAAACCCTTTCATAAACCGGGAGAGTAGCGAGTTGATCACGGGGATCCAACTAAACTGGGTCAAGGCATGATAAAGAGAACCCAGAGGAATATACAAGTCCCCTTGAAAGAGTTGGTGATGTACATAAATTATTAGGACCTCAACAATAATCAGGAGCTTCTCGAAGGAAGGATAAGGAATAAAAAGGAATTGGAGAATAGGGAAGAATCAAGGATGAATAACTTTAGGTCCATAATGTAAAATTTTCCCCAAATTAAGTCTGGAAACTTAAAAAATTCACTTTGGGACCTCAATTCATTCAAAATCACAAAAAGGGGTTTAAGTTTCCCAAATTTCTAATTTGGTCCCCAACTTTTCAAAAATTACCATTTACCCCTACTTTACAAAAATGGCAATTTGATCCCAATAATTCCAAAAATTGACCAATTGTCCTCCAACACCTTTTTCATATCCAATTGGCCCTCAATTTTGGGAAATTGACCTTTGGTCCCTCAATTTTATGAAATTACCAAAATTTTCCCAAATTTCCCCTTTCAAACTAGACGAATTTTATTTCAACAAATTGACCATTCAATCAGGTTTAATTAGTGAAATTGAAGGTAAAATTGACTTTCTACACTTCTACACATTTCAATGGAGCTTTGAATCGCGTCATTTGTATCCAAAATGAGCTAAAATAGAGTTTAGTCAGAAAATTGGACTTAGAGAGAAAAAGCTTCGAAAGCTTACTGTTCGGGGTGTGGCGATCCAAGCTTTCGACTGAGGCAAGTAGCTCTCGTCGTGAGGTTCCTCCTAGGATCAAGAATTTTATCAATTCATTTCGAATTGAGGGAGAATTTAGTCAGTGAAGTTTCATCGATTCTCTCTCTAACACTGATCGAAAATTATAGAGGGGAGCCAAATTGGCTTACCTTTCAACTCTAATTCAGGTGTATGAGGGATGTGGATGTGTTGAGAGAGCTTGGTTTGGCCTGAGAATGGCTCAAATTGGCCATTTTTAGCTCGTCCAAAATAGGACAGCTTCGGTCTGTCGGAGCTACTTTAATTTTTGATCATGTTGGCGCTTCTCTAGTGACCCTTGGAGCAAATGGAGACTATCGTCGGATAGCTGATTTCTCCCCGAATCTAAGGAACCTGACCTCACTTTATTTATCTAAGAAAAATGCCCAAGTTGGAGCTCTTGTTCGAGCTTCACTGGAAATTGGAGCACTAGAGAGAGGAGTTTTCAAGTGTGAGGAGGATGAATGAGGAGGAGGTCTTTATATAGTAAACTCGGGGACTCTTTGGCTGTTTGATTGGCACCTTTATGGTGATCATTCATGATAAAAAATACCTTGAACGGAGATTTTTCATTTTTGCCAGCCCTGCTCGCTTTTTCGACGAGTGAATAGTGTTGTCATTTAAAGGAAGACGACACTATTCCAAATTGTACTGGACCGGTCCGAACCGGGTTTAATGTTTAAACTGGCCAGTTCAGGTCCAATTGGATTGAGTTTTTTAAAATTAAAATTTTCTAAATTCATTCTCTATCCATTGGTGCTTCAATTCTCTACTTTGAATTTTCTAAGCCTCCTAGAAAAATGTTCTTGGGTTTTTGTTCCCGGTTCAACAACAATTTTTGGTCCAATTTGGCTTAAACACTAGTTCTAAAGTTTTTTGTGTTACAACACAAGTAGAATTAATTCATTAAAATCTCGACTAGTTGCCCATCACGACTAACTCAATAAAGCTTCATTTTTATGCAACTTTGACCTCCATTTGATGTGATTCTAAGCCCACATATTCCTCTAGAAGTCAGCTTTCCATTTTGTGAATTGTCATCTCTAGTGAGTTCCCGATAATTTACCAATGTCTATCATATTCTGGCAAGACTTAGAACATGAACATAAAATATATTGTGCTGACCAACCATGATGAGACAAAAGCCATGGTGACATAAGCGGAGTGTTTTTGGGACATGATATCAATTATTTATAATTGTTTTTTAAAAAATGATGGTATATGAAGCTTGGTTCTATAATGTAAATTTCACAAAGTTAAGGGACCTATTTGGGAATTGGAAATCTTGGGTGACCTAAAAAAGACATGAGGGAAGGAGACTAAGAGAAAGAATGCAAAATTGTTTAGACTTCAATGATGATATTTTAAAATAAAAGACAAAAATAAAATTTTGTAAAAAGTTAAAGGAGTAAAATAGTAATTAAGAGAAAGTTAGAACCTTAAAGAACATTTTAGGTATTTGGTGACCTAAATGAGACAAAAGAAAAGTTTGGGATTGAAATGGAAGACTTGGTAAGTCTAGGGTCTCAAATGGAAGATTTTGAAAGAATGGGGACATAAAGATAATTTTGAAATTCTAATGGCTAAAGTGATATTTTGGAAATGTTAGGACCCTAATTATAATATTTAGTGACATGGGGACTAAAGAATAATTATGGTAAAGTTTGGAGGAAACATTATGAGCTTGAGGAAATTAAGAGATGGCTGGTGAAAAGGTAGTTCCTTGGTGCACAATCAAGCGACTCGTGTTGTAAGGAAAAAATCGTAATCATGGGAAATTATGGGTCGGTGTGAGAAATACAAATATATACCAACTCTCAATAGTAGGGAATAATATAATGATTTATATATATATATATATTTATAGGAATATATGCTTATATACTAGACGATCATGCAAGGGGAGCACGAAAATATTCTGAAGTACCTTTGGGATGAACAAGTAATGAATAAAGTGTGAGTAGATTTATTTATAGTGAGTTTGATTGTACCGACTACATGCACTTAACAACTTTATAAAATATATGTGTATAAGCTTTGAAAAATAATTTAGGAAACATACAAAATTACATGGAGGAAATTTTAATAAATTGATGATTTTAGAAATGGGTATAAGGCACGTATTTTTAAAAGTTACTAAGGTCCAATAAATTTTTGAAACGAGCTTATGAACCATATTTAAAAAAAAGATGAACTAATATCTAAAAATTTGAAAATGGGCCCAAAGTCCAAGATTTCAAAATGAGGGTCACAACCTTAATGTTTAGAAATGGATCTTAGGCTCAACACTTTATGAAAGAAGGGCTAAGACCCTTTATTTTGAAGGCCAACCCTTGATCATAATTTATGTTAATTCTTTGTTGTGATGAATTCATGTATATGTGGAGGATGGTTTGGGGTCAACAAGAACATAGTTAAAGGTCTGTTGGTCACCTACGGAATATATCTGGAACACGGTGATAGAATGAGGAGTTGCATATTCGAAAATACCTAGAATCTTAGGGAGACGTATGGTGAGGATCCACGTATATAAGTTAGCAAAAGAGTTAGAAGTACCCTAGCCTCCATATGTGGATGTCATGAATAATAATCAACATCAAACAATTTTTATGGTTATTGATAATTATTGGGAATGATTCTCTTGTGCATCTAACCACTCGGGATCCAAAGGATATTTAGTGGCATGATACAAGACCACATCTTGTGAGTGTTTGAGTGATATGATAACACTAACTATAATTGTTAATAACTATATGCTTTTATGATTATAGAATTCTCTTGAAGAATTTTACTATACTCATGGGAAAAAGTAATATTTTTTTAAATACATTCAAGTGTTAACGTAAATAATCCATGTTAGCATTTTGAGTAGAGGCTAAGATCGAGTACATGAATACTCGGTTGTCACTAACCTCACTCAATGGGAATTAGCTGACCTCTCCCTCATCCCCTTTCAGAACAAATGCATTGATGCTAAATTCTCATAGAGATGAGAATAGTAAAATACAGACATCATTGGACAAAGTGATGAGAAGAAATCACCATCAATGGCCAAAAGCTCCACGAACTGTACGGTATGAACTGCCTACTAGAGCTAAAGGAAAGTAGGACAATAAATCTCCACTATTAATAGTGGGAATATGTTTAGGGGAAAACATAATACTATACAAGGTGGGATCAATCAAGGGCATATGATTGTCATGCCCCAACCCAATTCAAGGGTTAGGGTCCAATAACAACCTACCATACCCTCTCGATACTACAATAGTAAGCATGTTTCACATTTGTAGAATTTACATGAACAAAAGGCTCTTAATATAATGACAATCTAAGTGTTATAAAAATATTGAAATTTTCATTTAAAAAGTGCAGAATTTACAAAACTCATTTGAACCATTGGGGATAGCACACAACACTAAATGGAAAGACATCGTACAATTATCTTTGAGGTTATCCATCTCGATCTTGGCTTCTCTTAGAGATGATGTCCTACTTTCAGGACTATCCTCACATGTTCCTATCTTCTCAAATGCCTAAAATTTGTTAGTGGAAGGGGTGAGCAATGTTCAATGAGTAAGAAGACCACTCATCGAGTCACACATATCTCGATGTCATCTCCACTAAAACAAGCTAATACGAAGTTTATAATACTTACTTTACATTTTAAAAATTATTTATGTAAGCCCTGCTTTCTTTATATTAAAGAGTCAAGATTGTGAATCGAAAATTTTTAAAGGAAATTGAAGTCCCAATTTAGCCATGGTTACACAAAATGATAAATGTGGGATGAAAAATCAACCCCAATACCCTAATTAGCCAAGGATTCAACCAATTGAGACAAGAACCCAACCAAACTAAGGTGAATAGGATCCAAATCAGATAGAACCATACTAAACCGAGAGAAACTGATTCAAAGATATATTTTTTTGGGTAACCCAAAAGGGGAAATTTAGTAAATTGAGGTCACCACCATATAGGAAATAAATTTAGATGAATTCAGAAAAAAATTATTTTTAGAAAATTGATCCCATTAGGCCTGAACTGGTCGATTTAAGTCTCAAGTCATTGGAAATCGGTTCAATTGGACTGGTTAACGAACAGGATGCCATGTGGGTGATAGGTCAATGTCTCAAAGAGATGACCAATTGGGGAGTGACACGTGGCAAATGTCAATGTTTAGACTGAACAAAACCATGTCAGTGGAATGGACCAATTTGAGGGTGACACGTGGAATGTGCGTTGAGTTAATAGATGACTAGGACGTTTGAGAGGATAACCAATTAGAGTGTGACATGTGGCAATTGACGACAAAAACCTTCAACCAATCTGGAGAGGCCACATGGCATGAATGAATATTACATAAGGAATATTAACATATTTAAATCAACCAATCGAATGATGTCATGTGGCAAAGCATTAATCGTCAAAATATATTCAAGAGTCATGTCAACCTTGGCAACGAATGGGAGGCCACCACATGGCAAGTCAACAGGTCAAAGGTTGACAATAAAATGAGTCCACATCATCCAGCCCAACCAATCGTTGTGCGCCATGTGGTAGCTCGCACTTGTGCACATAGTGTTGTCTTCAACTTTGAGACGGTGACACTATTCATCCAAACAAAAATTGTATATTTTCTTTCCATTTTTAGCGAGCGAATATTTGCTCTAGTAATAGCAATTCTGGAGGAGATAGACTCAACCAATTTGGAATCTAGTAGAGCCATGGGTCCACGAGCTCACTATATGTAAAGAGCTCATCCTCTCTCATCCCTCTCACACCTTCAATTCCCGAGTCCCCTCTACTACTCACTTTTCTGACGACCCCCATACCAGGGCTTCGACAAGGGACATTTTCTTAATGAGAAAGATCAACACTAGTCCCAGCAGATTCCGAAGGAAGTTCTCTACCCAATTGAAACCTACCTTCGGTCCGAGGATGGTCGTAGAAGTCCTGAGGTGATCGCACAATAACCCAACTCCAACCCCAACTTTGCCCAAACCTAATCAAGTCAAGTTCAATCCCCATCGCAACCACATACGACCAACCCAAGGACCCCCAATGTCCCTAGACATGCCCAAGTCCTCCCTACATCTCCATGGTAAGTTCTTACAGTCATCGTTCGCCGAAAACTTCTAAGTTTGTAGTCCGACAATCTAAGCATTGTTCCATTCAATTTCATACTATTTTGGCTACTATTCGAGCCCCTGATCGATCCAGGAAGGATCCCTAAGACAAGAACAAGCTTCCCCCACCTTTAGTTTTGGTCGTCGTGCCCTCTCGGGTAAGTTATATAAGCTTTCTCTCTCTAGACCTTATTTTCTGGCGAAGCTCCATTTTCATTCAATTCTAGGCTAAATGAATCAATCGATTCAAAGCTTAGAATGATTGTAGGGACTTGGGAAAGAGATTAGTGGCATGATATGACTAATTTGGGAAGATTTAAACCTATTTTGTGTGAATTAAAGTGTGGGACTAATTTGTAATTTTTGGAATATTAAGGACCAAATTACAATTAAGTGAATGTTGAGGACTTGGATGAAAATAAATGAATCTTAGGGACCTAAAGGGAATATTAGGAACCTTAGGGACCTAATTGAGGATAAAGTGGATATTAGCGACCTAAATTAAAGTGTTATAAACTTTAGGGACTTAACTACAATTAAGGCATAACTTAGTGATCTATGTGAAAATACATGATATTATGAGTTCTTTTATGCCAATTTTCCTTACATGTATGCCCAAACTATGTAGGAGTTGTTCATCTAAGTACCTGTGTAGAGGAGCACATCACATATTGGAAATCCAGCTAGGAGGAACATGTCATGTTCATTGGGTTATTGGGATTTTTCTGGCATCGAGTTTGATTGGGCCGATAACCTGTACCTATGATAGCATAAACCCTCTAATAGCATTAACCCCCATAAGAGCATGAACTTTGTGTGATTGCATGAATCCTACTGTTAGGCAGTAGTCGTGATGATGCAAGCCATGTGATAGCTTAAACCCGATGTTAGAATGAAGCATGTTACTAGAGTGCTACTAGACTGCCTATATTTTATCTTGATATCATAGTAGGCCTAAGGCCATCATTTTATAAAATCAAGTACGCCCAATTTCATGTTTTGAAATTACTCGACAAGTGAGCCCAAGGCGGATGGAGACGGACCATGTCTTGTAAATAACACAATTATTATGTTAGAGTCATACCTTGATAAAAGTCATGATAATTGGTTGTAGAACACAGACAATAGATTAAAAGACCAAAATAACTTCTACCGAGCCAAGGCGAGCCATAATCCGAAGGGCTAGTAGAACACATGCAATGGATTAAAAGACTAAAATACATGCATGTGTTTGTTGAGCAGGATTGCTAGACTCCCGTGTTCCAAGTGTTGATGGACAGTACGATCGGTATAGGGGAAGAAACGCCAGTATAGTATGTCAAGGGCTCTAGGAGTCCTGTACGCACATGACCTTGTTGAAGGGGAAAATATCTCATCCATCAATAGCGAACAAACTCCATTAAATTTGTGGGATGGGCAGTGGTGCTCATGCAAGCATTCTATCCTTAGAGACGGGTGGCTGGTAAAGGCGCTCCATGCCACAAGTGGAACAAAAGGGAGATCTGTTCTATGATGATGTGATCCTTCCATGATGGAGTGGTTATGTGTGAATCTTTGTTTAATGTAAATGTAAACCTTGCTCTTTAGAGTTAAGGAAAACTGGGAAAGAACCGGTCAAACTGAGTGAGAAAAATCGAACCGGTTCACAAACTTGATTATTGAGGAAAGGGCAAATTGGAGAAATTTCAACTCCCATGTGACCCAAAAAGATTCATAAACCTTGGGAAGGAATCTTAGAACTAAGTGAGAGAGAAATATAGGACCGGTTCGGGTGGACCGGATTGAACCAGTATATGAATCAAGTAAGATTATCAACTGAAACCGATAGAGAGAGCAAACCAAGAAATATATGAACCTCAAGTGACCTAAACAGTCACATAAGGCATGAAAAATGACTTTAGGATGAATGGGGGATAAAAACCAAACCGGTTCAAGTGAACCTTAGGAGAAACCTTAGGAGAAGAGCTATCTATGCAGATTGAAAGCTCATATTGTCGTGCCCTTGACGGTGAGCAATTAAAGCTTTCTCTCTCTAAGTACAGTTTTCTAGCAAAGCTCCGTTTGAGCTCATTCCAGCACCAAATCATGTGATTCAAAGTGAAATTGAATCGTATGAAGGAGTAAAACTCCAATTTAACTTGAATTTCAACAATTAAACTAATTTGATCGGTCAATTTGATAAAATCTAATTTGACAAAGTTAGAAGGTTGAAATTGGGGGGAAATTTGGGGTTTCAAAAATTAGAGGGACTAAAGTGTAATTTCATAAAATTGAGGACCAATTGGGCATGATAATGATGTTGGAGGACCAATTGGGCAATTTTTGGAATTTTGGGGTAAAACTTGCCATTTTTGTAAAGTGGGCATAATGGTAATTTTGGAAAAGTTGGGGACCAAATTTGAAATTTGGGAAATTAAATCCCTTTTTGTGAATTTGAATAAATTGAGGTACTAAGATAAATATTAAAAGTTTCGGGACTCAATTTAAGGGAAAACTAGCATTAGGGACTTAAGAAAAATAACTTTAAGGACCTAATTTAAAATAAAGGAAAAGTTGGTTTTCTCATTCATTTGGGATGAATGAGGGCTACTAGTCCAAATAATAATGAACAAGAATATTCATATCGTGTAGGAACATTAAGTACTGAGAATGCCAGCGAAGATGAGTTTGAGTAAGGACAACAAGTCGGATTAGAGGAATTTCACTACACGATCGGGTGAGTGAGATTTTTATATCATACCTAGTTGGGATGATAAGCTCCTCAATAATGAAAACCCACTGCAAAGTGGTATTTTAAATATCACAACTGAGAGGAGTGATGTGAAAATCACGCGGAAAAACTACTTAGCAGTTGTAAGTAGATCATACTCGGTTGGTCTGATGAAACTTCCTCGAAGGAAGTGGAAAACCCATTTATCGATTATGAACGGAGATGTCCTCATACTCGGTTGGTATTATGGACAATTGAAAATATATTTTTGTTGGAAGTGCTCTCCACTGACTGTATGCCATTGCTTAAACAATTTGGGAGACCTTCTCGATGGGAGCTTGGATAGCTATGTTAGGCTGGAGGCCTCGGTTTTGGAACTTGGGGACTGTTTTGCCCAATTTTGAAAATCTCAAATAGTGGGCCCTAGGTCGGTTGGCACGAGCAGGAGCTTGTAAACAAACATGAATTATATGCCATGAAAACTTAAGTAATTGAATTGTTTTGGCCATGGTACCAAGACAAGACCAGCATGCTCCGTCAACTAGCGACAGTGCGACATGACATGTCTCCGGACTAGTCTAGACAAACAGTTGCAGGTTGGGTTGAGGGTCAGGCCGTTGGACCAGTGACACCACATATTTTATGGAATCATGTGAAAATTGTTGATTGTGCATGTACTATGTTTACAGGATCTTCAAGATGTCCAAGAGGGGTAGTGATATGTCCTAGGGCCTTGGACGACTAGGTATATGTACCGGAACTGATAGAGAGAGAGCAAACTAGGAAATATATCAACCTCGAGTGACAAAAAGAGCCACATAAGGCATGAAAAAAGACTTTAGCATGAATGGGGGATGAAAACCAAACTAGTTCAACTGAATCGGATTGAACTAGTTTGAACCACTATTGAACCAGATGCTAAATTCATTTTTCTCGGTGGCATAAAAAATTTAAATTTTTTATTTGAGGCCACAATTAAATAGAAAATGAATTTAGAAATTTTTAGACTTGAAACAGACGGCCAACTAGTCCCTGAGCTCCCTATATTAAGAGCCCCTCTCCATTCATCATCTCCACACCTGAAAGCCTCACTCTCTCTCAGCTGCTTAGTTTTTCAGTGAAGCTCGAACCAGAACTTCGATATAGGGTCTTTTCTGAGCCAAAGAAGGCGTGGCCAGGTTCCTTAGAACTGGGGAGAAGTCAGCTACACCGTGGTAACATCCATTCGCTCTTAGGATCGTTAGTGAAGCACCGCATGATCAAATAGTGAAGCAGCTGTGGCGGACCGAAGCTGCCCTATTTCAGCTGAGCTAAAATCGGCCAATTCAAGCCCTCCTCAAGCCAAACCAAGCTCTCTTAATACCTCCTCAGCCCACCTACAGCAAAATTAGAACTAAAAGGTAAGCCAATTCGGCTTCCCTATGAAATTTATGATAGGTGCTAGAGAGAGAACAAACATAATTTCAATGATAGAATTCTCAACTAATTCAGCATCAATTGATATAATTCTTGATCCTAGGAGAGAAACCTTAGGAGGAGAGCTATCTGCTCAGATTGGAAGCTTGGACCGTCGCACCCTTGATGGTGAGCAATTGAACCTTTTTCTCTCTAAGTCTAGTTTTCCGGTGATACTCTGTTTGAGCTCATTTCGGTACCAAATCGTGTGATTCAAAGTGCAATTGAATTGTATGAAGCTGTAGGAACTTCATTTTTAACAATTAAACTCATTTGATCGGTTAATTTGATGAAATCAAATTCGACAAATTTAGAAGGTTGAAATTGGTGGAAAATTTGGGGGAAATTCGAGAATTTCAAAAATTAGAAGGACTAAAGTGCAATTTCATAAATTTGAGGACCAATTGGGCATGATAATAATGTTGGAGGACCAATTGGGCAATTTTTGGAATTTTTGGGCAAAAATTACCATTTTGTAAAGTAGGGGCAAATGGTAATTTTGTAAAGTAGGGGCAAGGTCGGAAATAGGCTTGGCTCCTCTTGAGATAAAGAAGGGGGAAACCCTTAATAAACTAAGAGAGCGGTGAGTTGTTCACGGGGATTAGACCAAACCAGGTCGGGGCGTGACAGTAATCCACTAACGCTTAAACCTAAATCCTTGTGGAATAAACCCTTGTGAATTGTTGAATAAAGCAGTTCCCATTTTAAGTATTTCCCATGCCTCCATGATGGAGCGAAATTTCTGTTTAACCTTAGATTACTAAAAACGAGAATCACAACACCTAAAACTCTATGAAATACCTACCTTAAATGGAAATCCCTCATACTTATCATACTGTACTGTTAATTGGAATCCATGATGTCTTGATGCTAGACAAAGCCTACTCACTAAGTTGTGAACTCGCCCCTTCCCCAAACCCTTGTAGGAAACTCAAATTGAAGTAGAAGGGATCGTTAAAGTTCCAAGACTAGTAGATACACTTTTATTGAGTTCGATTATATTCCTAAAGTTATTTTTAAATTATCTTTTAAAATTTTTGCAAGTACTTATTCTGAGCCTTATTCCTATTGGGGCTATGATGGTGAAACACACCCTAATAGAACCAGGAGGTGTGGCAGGTTGGTCGTAGGTCCAACAAGGGAAATTGGGCTTGGGTGTGACAATTTATATAACTCTATGGAAACCACTTCGTGGTATTCTCCAAAATCGTTATCTATGGTATTTCATCACTAAACTTACCATCAATATATCAAACTAAATCATTGACATATACATTTACAAAATGTTGGTCTTGAATTTCCTTTGTACCAACTAACTAAGTTGCGTCCACTGACACACACAAGTACTAATCTAATGGATATCATATTCGTATTGGGTTCATATACAGTGAATTTCTCTATCCTGAATTGTCACATGTACTATGAAGAAATACCCTTAATAGGTGAGACTAAGTATACATCAATACTTAAATCAATGATTTCTATATCAAAGTTAATTCTTGAGAAGAGGCATGACTCACACAATGCATCCCTAATCATAAGGACCACCCTTATCTCCATTCCTTGTAAGTAAAATATTTCTCCCCATTATCACCATTCATCAATGTAGCTACTATCTCCCACTTGTCATTATACCTCATACTAGAAAAATATGTCTTCCCCTTGTCAACATGCTTCAAAGGGAATGATGTCATGCAATGAACAATTAAAGCTTTACGCTATGTTTGGAGGGCTTTGGAGGGAGAGGGGTTTGGAGTGGTGGAGGAATCCCTAATTTGGTAAAAAAAAATGGAAGGGTTTTGAGGGGTGGAGAATCACCTTTAAACCCCTCCAAACCCCTCCATTTACACGACAATGCAATACGCCCAAAAGTGGGGGTATTCGAGGGATTGTATCATTTATTGCTTAAATTACTTTAATACCCTAATTTATTGTTTATATTATTATTTCTTTATTTTCTTATTTATTTTTTTCTTATATATTTTAAATAAATTTATATATTAATAATATTTTATATAAAATAAAATAATATAAATATATAATACAAATATTATACATAAAAAATTATTGTGCAAAATGTATTTAATATAATTTAATTATATATAATAGCTAATAAATGATTTAATTTAATTAAAGTGTAAATTTGTATTTCTAATTTTTTTTCATTAATAATCATTCAACTCACTTTACCTCCATCCAAACGATGGATTATTAAAAAAAATTTAACACCACCAAATCCATCACTTCACATCCCCTTTGAACACCTTCGAACACTTCACCTCCAAATCCCTCCAAACCTCTCAATCCAAACATAGCCTTAAGGATTTGACTTTATATCTTGTTAATCCCTCTACTAGCATGCACCACAATATCATAGCCCCTCCAAGCCCTTTTTACCTCAATCATGGGTCCTAACCCATTTAAGAAAATAAAGATGGAATTTAGTCACTTAATAAATATTGGATCTCATCTCATTTTATAAACATCGGGTCTTAGTGCCTTTCATAAATTTCTGATCTTAGCCCTTTTCATAAACATTGAACCTTAACCCCTTTCATAAATATTGGATCATACCCTGCTTACCTAAACATAGACCCTTAGATGCTTTCATAAATATCGTGTCTTAACCCTTTTTGTAACACTAAGAATTCTGAACCAAAGACCAAGCCTAACCAAACTGGAATGTCATGCCCTGACCCGATTTGGTCGGATCCCCGTGAGCAACACGCCACTCTTCTTTGTTTACTAAGGGTTTTCCCTTGTTATAAACCATAAAGAGTAAGGCGTCCTTTAAACCTGTACCTTTCCTATAATAACATTATACAAAAGTAAAACACAGACATACCTCATTTTATAGTTCCTATACACGGAAGTCTTTAAGATTGGTTTTCCCTTGGTTTCTTGAAAGGAATATAAGGGAGGGGTGAGTTCTACAACTCAGTGAGCGAGGGTTGGGAGTGAGTTTTCATAAACAAAACAACTTTAATCGGAGTGTGCCAAACTCCTTATTTCCTTTAAGCTTACTCTTTCTCAAACATTTTTAAGTTGGAGTGTGCCAAACTCCTTAATTTCCTTTAGATTTTCTCCACTTTAAAAATCTTAGTTTTTCACCATTTCTTATTAATCACAGTGTGTCATCACCTAACACACATCCTTCATCATGAAGGTTAAACACACATTCATAGGTCAGCCCATCCATTGAACCCACTTATGGCGTCGGAGCGACTTTACCGACCACCTAGATAGAAGCACGTCCATTTCTACCCTAAGAATGAGGATTATGACATCCGACCCTCAATCCCAAAATCAATTCTCTGTGTCTGTATGAGGATAGAGACCTCATTCTGTCCCCACCCCGGTCTCATGCGCTTGGTGCTACTCCAAATTTTGCATGGTCACCTGGTACGACGAACTACCCTTATACTCACCAGGTCGTCCAAAGTCCTTAGGACGCATCACTACCCCTCTTGGGAGTCTTCATAGTCCTGTAATGACAGTGCATGCACAAACAGTATTTTCATATCATGCCATATAATCTCTAGTGCCACTGGTCCAACGGCCCCGACCCTCAACTCAACTTGCAGCTGTTTGTCTTGACTGGTCCAGAGACCTGTCATGTCGCACTACGACTAGTTGACTGAATATGTCGGTCCTCTCTTTCTACCATGGCCAAACAATTCATTTATTTGAGCTTTATGGCACATATCTCATGTTTGTTTAAGAGCTCCTGCTCATGCCCACTGGCCTATGGCCCACTTGTTCGAGATTTTCAAAACCGAGCATAATAGCCCCCAAGTTCCAAAACCAAAGCCCCCAGCCTATCGAGCTATTCGTGCTCCCATCAAGAAGGTCTCCCAAATCATTTAAGCATTAGCACACAGTCAGGGGAGAGCACTTCCGACAAAAATATGTTTTCAACTATCCATTATACTAACCGAGTATAAGGACATTTCCACTCATAACCGATGAACGAGTTTTCAACTTCCTTCGAGGAAGTTTCATCATACCAACCGGATATGATCTACTTACAACCGCTAAGTAGTTTTTTCGCATGATTTTCACATCATTCCTCTAAGTTGTGATGTTTAAAATACCACTTTGTAGTGGGTTTTCATTTCAAGGTACTTATCATCACCAATCGGGTATGATATAAAATCCCACTCATAACCAGTAAGTGCTTTTTAGCTTAATTCGCTTATCACCCCAATTGAGTATGATGTTAAAAGTCCCACTCACAACCGGTAATTAGGTTTTCCATAAATAAAAGTGCTCATCATCCCAACCGATATGATGTGTAAACTAACCCACTCACCCATTAATCGTGACATGTTCGTCCACGGTTGGTTTTCCAAGTTGACGCGAGCTTTCTCTTGTTGGCGTTCCGATCACACTTGTCCTGTCGGAGGTGCAACGATCCGAGCTTTCTATTGGGAAAGACAGCTCTCTTCCTAACATACCTTCTAGGATGAAGAATTCCTACTATTGACCTTTCAACATCGTTGAGGTCGTATGAGGGTTGTGGGGATGTTGGGAGAGCTTGGTTTGGCTAGAGGATGGTTGAATTCGGCTAATATTAGCTAGGCCAAA
Source organism: Trapa incisa (assembly GCA_030064435.1). Taxonomy (NCBI): domain Eukaryota; kingdom Viridiplantae; phylum Streptophyta; class Magnoliopsida; order Myrtales; family Lythraceae; genus Trapa; species Trapa incisa. The sequence goes on along the minus strand of CM057779.1, from coordinate 16,056,106 downwards.
ACAAGGCAACTTCGGTCTACCAGAGCTATTTCACTGTTTCATTATGTCGGCACTTCTTCGACGATCCTTGAATCGAATGGAGGTTGCTATCACATAGCTGACTTCCCCCAGAATCTAAAGAGCCCGACCTCTCCTTTTGAGGTTAAGAAAAATGGCTAAGTCGAAGCTATGGTTTGAGCTTTACTGAGAAATGGAGTATTAGAGAGAGAAAGGAGTTTTCACGTGTGAGGAGAATGAATGGGGATGAGCTCTTTATATAGGAGTACAATTGTATATAAAATGGGAAGAATTTATTACTATAGTATTAATATTGTCATTATTCTTGAGAAATTGATGGGCATTTATTAGTATTAATTCCAATAATTAAATATATGTATTAAATTATCGATATTTTGATAGGATCAGGTGTATTAGTGCTAGTATGTTATTACATTTTGGGTTACTAAAAATATGGTTTGACAGAGGGGATCCAACATGAATACTTCCCCACCCATCCTAGCACTACTCTCACCAAGCACGCTTAACTTTGAAGTTCTAATGCTTTGGAGTTCTTACTAAAATAATATGGTTAGACAACTATTGAGAGAATGCAAAATGAATACTTCCTGGGAGGTCACCCATCCTAGCACTACTGTCACGCAAGCACGCTTAACTTTGATTCTAAATTCTTTTTTTCTGGTTACTAAAAACACGATGTTACATGGGAACTAAGGTAAAGTCGATAAGGAAAATTCAAACTGAGATTTGAAATTGAACTAGATTTGGAATATGGTTCAAAACTGAGACATAAGACGATAACAATGATCATGAAATACCCTTGAAGAACATCTCCTAGTTGGAAATGAAGGATATGGAAAATCCAAGGAGAACCGGTTCAGATCGGGTTTGAACCGGTCGAAATCACAAAACCCTTGGATTTTTTGAGAGGGGTAAACAAATTGGAATTTAGTGATTTTTTAGTCCATTCAATAAGAAATGGAACAAAGAATTTTTAGAAATTTTTATTATGCCAAGAACCCACCGAAAAGTCGGTGAACCGATCGAAAAATTCGTTGGAAACCATTTTAAAACGGTGTCAAACCAACTGAACTGACCGAAGGGTCATAACAAACATCACACACAAACACACACGCTCATCCCCTCCGCCCAACTAAACGACCCGAATTAGGTGGAAAACCTGGATTTTCCCCAGTCGAATTTCAAAACCCACTGCTTGGTAATTAATTCATTTAGAGAGCCATGTGCTATAAAATGATGAAAGGGGGCTAGGATCGGATAGCTAATTAAGTATAGAATTTAGTATTATAAAGCGTGGATGTCCCCCGATCAGTTGAAAATCATAATTCTCTCTATAACACTCATACCTCCATTATCAATGATCGCACTTGCAGGGAGCACAACTTTCTCTCTCGATCACCAAAGTTTTTGTTTTAAGTGTCCTTGAAAATCTACAACAATCGTATTTCCAACACCACCTATCTCGTCCGACGTTAGTTCTATCATCATCAACAAGATAAAAAGGTATTGGATCTTCTTTAGCCAAAAACAAAGCATATGTTTGTGTGGTCATTTTTTATGGCCTCAATGGCCAACAAGGGCTACAAAATTATAGAAGATTCCTCTTGGACTTCGATTTTGAACACCCACCAACCTCATATGATTTGTGTAAGTATTAAGGTTGAATTAATTATGGATAAATTGGAGGACCCGTTTAAGAATAAGTTTTCTCTGGGGGGTCTTTTTAAGGGTGTGAATAAAGTTTTAGGACCATTTCAAAAGATTGATAATGTCACGCCCCATCCCGATTCATCAGACAGTGGTCTCGTCCAACTTGCCAATCCATTCGATGTTATAGTGGTGGGATCTTTTACTAAAGTAAAACTGAAGGTACTAAGGCTAATAATAAAAAATCCTTCTTATTTTTTAGCAAAAATTTGAAACTTTTATTTAATCATAGTATGGCCAAAATGGTTTATCAATAATTTGGGAATATAGTTGTTGATAAGCAGTAAATTACAAACTTCGTACACCAGTCAAGAGGTCTACCTCGAGTTACGTTCATGTAGAGGTGTTCATCTGTTCTTGACTTGAGTTTTCTCGGCTTTTACCTACGATGGTTTTGGGGGAGGGGGTAAGCTCATAGCTCAGTAAGTGGGCTACTAACATCAGGCCACTATATGACTTACGACTTTAACACCCCATTAAACAACCTAACAAAATTATTATTGTTGGTTCTTAATACTATCGCATTTCTGCGATTCATTTCACCCATTAAGACTTCTATCTCGGGCCACCCCTAACCGTAGTCTACTCTACAGTCAGGTCACTCTCGGTCTCCCCAAATAATTCACATATGCACACATTTTATCAAAGCATATTAACAAACATTGGGAACTCGAGTCCTACACACACATGGGTGACTCATGGCCCACACACATGGGTCGTACTCTTGCACCAAATCACATGGGCTATTCATTTTCCCTATTCACACCCATAGGGTATTCCACGATACCGATGGGAACTCTGAGAGTGTGGGAGTCACATGGACTCATCCACAACCGATGCCTCTTGGGTCCATCTCTTAGTTGGATGTTCTTGCAACCTAGGTCATGGTCCACATATCCACCATTCACCAGCACATGCCCCTTACACATGCAACTCAATCCCACCATCATCTCATTGCAGTGGTGTAACTCAGGACGACACCCGTACATCAACCAGGTGTCCTAGGAAATATGGAAGATAACCACACAATTTCTCCTTGTCTTACCTTTCTAATTTCCCTCGAACATAGACACTGCCTTAGAAGGTGGCATGCCAGTGCCCTCGCTTCATACCAGTATATCAATATAATATGAAAACACAATAGTCATATGCGCAAGCCACTTTAAGCCCTATGTCAATATTCAACGATCATGGTTCCTATCCTGACCATCTCTACACAATGCACATAATAAATCATCATAGGGAGTTTCGTTTGTCACTCCAACTCCTTGAATCAACAAGGTGGGCACACAACCCCAATATCTGGTCCTACCGGACCTCAGTAAATGCATTATATTGTTTTTATGACTTTTCCTTACTCTTATCTTTCAAAGAACATTTTCTTTAATGGGCATGCACTTAGTTAGTTTATAGTTCTTATATGAGTTATAAAATTCAATCTTATTATTCACTTCAAGACAGTCATTCAAACACATAAGGTGCTCTCGTTGGTACAATCAGACCCGCCATCGAAATTCCCACTCATAGTTTTCATTGAGAATTGTTCGTCCCGGTTGTTATTTACTCTATCTCTGGTTGGGCAATCCACATGTGATTCACTGCATGAATCATTCTACATGAATCCATTACACAATCGGGTCATTGTAGATATCTACTAAACACTAATAAATATTATCCCATGATTTCCCATAAATTACAGTTTTGCCACTTGTGTTGGGTTCTCTCAACTAATGTGTCAATGAATCACAAACCCCACTTATGATTTCCTTCCAAATCAAGGCTAAACCTACATCAGGTCATATTTACCAAAATGCCCCAAATATTTCTAAAGTGCATATTGGTACTTAAGTTGGGAAAATTACCATTTCCCCTACTCATTAAAAGTGCCCCAGTTTGGACTCTAGACTTCCCAAGTCTCTCATTTAGGTTCTCACAACTCATTTAAACACACTTGGGCCCTAAAAATGTATTAATTACATTTTGGTCCCTTAAATTGACAAAATTGTCATTTTTCCCCTCACTTATAAAATATATATTATTCTATATTTACTTTGGCAAAATTACAAATTTTCCTCCATAGTTCAAAATAAACTATTTGAAACCCTTTAGGCATAATTGGGCATTTTTCCCCTCACTTATATAATATTTACAGTTTTGCCCCCAAATTCCCAAAAATGTCTTTAGACATCCCCATATGTCTCTTACAATCATTTATAAGCCCCTTAGGCTACTCTTAAGAACATTTTCCATAATTTTTCCATATTTGCAATTTGATCCCTAAACTTTCCATAATTATAATTTAGTCCCTAAACTTTAGAATTCAAATCAAATGAACTTCTAAATTCACAATCTAGATCAAATATATCTCATAATATCCCTAGTGGCTCATGAAAGGAGTGGGGGTCATACACTGAACAACCATGACCAAATTTGGTTACTTTCTAAAATTGGTTGAAATTGAGCATCTAAGGGGGTTGTTGAAAATTCTCACTGGAGGTGGCCGAAGTTTAGGTGTTTTCTATCCAAGGTCCAAGTGAGGTTTTCTATGGTTGTGGCCGGTCAAGTGTCATCAGAGTTGGGCGAATTTGGTCATTGACTTACTGTGATCCGACTAAACCTAATAGACCCACTAAAAGATATTGGCTCATACCGGTCGATTTCTCCCTTGTCAGAGATCAGCCATGGCCATGGAGGAGTAGAGAGGAGGCAGGATGTCACTTTGACACCAATGGCCATCGGAGTGGTGGCCGAATGAAGGAGAATTTGGCCTCAAAAGGTCGTCGGCAGTGGTCGAACATTCTTTCTGTGATCGGGGTCAACCAAAATGACATTCTTGCAAAATTTTCTAACCACTAATAAGTTGAGACCCAGCCACAGAACTCAAGAGGAGTTCATTACCATCATTTGTACACTAAGATCATTTCATTTGGTGGTTGAACAAGAGAGAATTGCTCATTTGAGTGACCAGAGATTGGGGAGTTGTGTAAGATCATGAATTTTGAATTTGAATGCCAAATTTGAGCTATCTAGGAGGAGTTAATGTAATTAACTCCATAGGGAGACCGATAGCTCAGTTCCTTGCTAATCTATGCACTTTGCAGCACTCAATTTAATAAAATAATCAAATCAATTAGAGTGATATTTGAAGTGGTGTAGCAAAAATCCTATCGGTCGGTGGGCGGTGGCTTGCGAGTGAGTCGAGTCGATTTGACTTTGTCCCATCCAACCCAACTTCCCTTCTTTTTCTTTTTATTTTTGAAGTTTAAATTACCATTTTTCTCTTTTAGGTCCTTTGGGTAATTAAATTCAAAATTCTGACCATGTTCGAGTGGAAATCAATTGTCCCTAAAATCCTTAATTTTTTTGTCAGGGAACCCGATCCAAAATCTGATCGGATCCCTAGTCCTAATATCATATTTCCTATCCCATTTCTAACATTGGGTCATGATCTGAATTTATCTTTACCAATCTTGACATGAGTTTCATTCACGGATTAGGGTTCCATGTTCAATTTTATTTTTTGTCTCCAGTTTAGAATTTCATTCCCAATTTTAGATCCTATAACGGGTTTAGAATTTCATTCTTGGTCTTGGTTCTCATTTTAACTTTGAGACCTCATTTTTCAGCTTAGGGTCTTATTCTTAGTTGAGAATTTCATTCATGGTTTAAACTCAGTTTACACTTGGGCTTAACCTAGGTTCCAGAAGTTCCAGTGTTAAAGGTAAAGTTTTGGAACAAGGATGAAATGTTTAGAATGCAAAAAGACCTAAAAGTTATAAACGATAAAATTTTAAGGACTAAAGTGAAAATAAGGGATTTTGTGTGCACAAAATTAATTTTTTGGAAGTTTAAGGACCTAAATGAGAATAAAAAAAAGTCTAGGGACCCAAATGGAAGATTTGGAGAAGCTAAGGTCTTGAAATGATAAGTTTTAAAGGGTAGGGGCAAAATGGTAATTTTGCCCAACTTAAAGACTATTTTAAAAAAAAGTGTGAAATAGACTTATAAAATATCCTATGGTATTTTGGAGACTAGAATGGGACTCAAGAAAACTTGAGAACTCAAGTAAAAGACTTAGAAAAAAGTTTAAGGTCCAAAAAGAAAGGATTTTAAATAATAAATGGCAAAATGGTAATTTTGCCCAACTTGGGGATAAAAATGAAATTTTGGGTAATTAAGGTTCCTAAGTGTAGATTAAGGATTTTTAAGCACATGGACAAGAATAAATATAGGAGGTTATGGCTCTAAGCAAGTACTAACTAACATTAGAAGAAGGTTAGTTAAAGAACGATCCTTCAACTCATATGTCGAATGAACCGAGCCCGAGGGAAAAAACCATAACTTCTTAGGAAAGTTACGGTGTAGCAATTACATGTTGATATCAATAAAAAAAAACTAATCTCTATACTTATTATGACTCTTGTAGAGAGAATACATGATAGCTCGTACAAGGACATCATGCACCGAGCCAAAAAGGAAACCTATCGAAACTAACAACTTCCAGTGAAAACAGTGAGTGTGAGTATTGATAGCGGGTTTGATTGCATCAACCGATGCACTTTACTACCTTTCTATAATACAATCAAATGTATGATGCTTATTTTTGAAAATGCTTTAAAAAGAGATGGAAAACTATATGGATGCATGCTCACTAAAATAGACCATTTTGCAAGAATGACTAAATGGGATAAGGTTGATACACCGTGAGAAAACCATAGTCACATGCTAGAACTATGTGATTAAGGGTTATAAGCTCTGGATTGATTTTCTAATATAGAGTTGGTCGGATTTATGACCAAACCCCTCGTTAATATGAATTGAACATGCTTCATGCTTGCAAATTCTTATCATACATCTAAGATATAGAGTTAATCGATTTGAGGACCAAACTCTACATTATTCTAATTTGAACATATGTGCTATTAATCTGATTATGTTAGGTATATACATATTGTTGTGAATATGGGGGTCGTTAGAAAGCCCATCGAGGTAGTAATGATGCCTAGAGTATGACTGAAAGTAGTGGATAAAGAGGGTGTATGTTGTGCTTTCAGATCAACATGGGTTCCATGTATACTCATGTGTTTGGAAGCAAGGGATAGTCGGTGTCACGCCCTGGCCTGATCTTGTCGGTCAGACACTCGTGCCCCTCCGCTTGTCCCCATCGATAACCACTATGGTGGGTACATTCACCATAGTGAAAATTGGAGGGACCAAGGCTCTCGATAAAACAACTTATAAAACACAATAGAAATTTAAAACTTTTCTTTTAAAGTTTCTTGGTTGAGACCACAAAACTATTTGCCAAAATATATTGGGAAAATAGTGACATGATAAGAGACTTAAAGTACCTTCGTGAGTAGGGTACAAGGTTATCCTAAGCGATTCATGCCTTGGGAAGATTTATCCTCTTGCTACCTCATGCCTCATCGACTTAACCTACAATTTGTTTAGGGGAGGAGAATGAGCTCACAGCTCAGTGAACGGGGCGCTAATATTAAGCCACTACATGACTTACAACTTAAACATCATTCTACATTTCTTTAGTCGAACTAATAGTCTCAAGCCCTATGTTTATATTTCCCCTTTGAGAAATCGATATCGGGCCATCCTACATGTAGTCTATCCTACAGTCAAGTTATCCTTGGTCTCCTCTATTATTCCCACATGATCAGCAACATCCACATTGGGAACTCAAATCACGCAACACATATGGCCTACACTCGATTGGCACTTCTGAGCTACTCACGGCCTGTGCCTCATCCTAGACTACTCAGGCCCACACACTTGGGCCACTTAGGCCTCATACAATGGGCTACCTAGGACCCAAAAATATAGGCTACTCAGGCCCTAAATATAGGAGCACGCCTTGTAGTGCATCGTGGCATGGGCAATACTAGTCTGGGAAACTAAAGTGTGGAATTTATGTGACCACTCTACCACAACCAACACTTCTCAAGTGTCGTCTCGTAGCTAGGTGTCTTAGCACTCGGGGTCATGGCTGCATCATCGCCACTTGCTAATGCATGCCCCTTACACATGCGACTCAATTATGTAATTATCATTGTGCAAAAAAAATTATGCAATTATCTCGTCATAGCGGTGTACTGGGATGGTACTCGTACATCATCTAGGTGTCTCGAGAAATATGGAAGATTTCACAACATTCTCATCGAACTCCTTTCTATTTTCCATCGAGCAATGGCACAGCCTCGCTAGGTGTCCTTTCATCATCCCTGCTCTCCTATACCGGTATCTCAATTAATATCACATGACACACAGTCATAATCATGACGCTCATGGCCTAATCATGTAATGGTGCACCCAACAGCTCATTACCAGGAGCTTGGTGCATCACCCACCCAGCTCCTCAATCACACATAGTTATGCATCATAAATCAACATGCAAATAACATGGATACACTCGGGAGTTCAACACTTCATTCGGTCGACTCCTCACACAATATAACAAATCTCGGGAGCCCAGCCTGACAATCGCTCGTCTCCCTGTAACACCCGATTGGGCATCTTGCCCTATACATATCCTCCAGACGTAGAGTATCAATAATGGGCTCAATTTCATTTCTGACCATCATATATCTCAATCTACTACACTTTCCTACATTTTTACAGTTTATCCGTCATGGTTCCTAGTTACCTGACTCATTAGTCAATAACCCCTCACTTGCCCTAACCTTTTCTAAGGTAAGTCACTCGGGCTTAAGCCAATTCTCTTTTCACTTGGCCCTCATTGAAGTACACATATTTCCTTTATTTACCTTCTAGGGGCCCAATTTTTCCAAATTACCATTTAGTCCTTTACTTGGGCAAAATTATCATTTTGCCCCTATACTTTACAACATCTTTTATTCGTACCTTAGACTTCCCAAGTCTTCCAATTGGGTCTATCAAGTTTCCTTAAGTCCCATTCTCATCCCAAATAGGCATTGGCACAAGTTCAAGCCCTATTTCTCATAAATGGTCAAATTGCCCCTAAGTTTTGGCAAAGTTACTATTTTGCCACTCTTCTTTATAACTTAGGCCTCGGGATTCATCTAACCCCCATTTTCCTCATTTAGGTCCCTAAACTTCCATTAATTAAGTTTACGTCCTTGAACTATCCAAAAGTTTCCTTTTGAATGCACAAGTACTCATATTTACATATTAGTCCTTAACTTTACATTTATTGCACGTATGTCCCTAGACCTTTCACAATATGCAAACTCGGTCCCTAAACTTTCCAATTAGTTCCAAAACTTTATTTTGACCATTAGGAAGACCCCACAAAAAGCTCAATCACATTTGGGTCCCCTAACTTTCAAATATTTGCATTTTAGTCTTTAACTCTTGACCAATAACAAACGTATCTTTAAAAATACCCAAATTAAGTGTCAAGGTCCCCCTGGCCTCCCTCTAGGCTATCAAAAACTTGGTTTGGCTAGAGTCAGCCGAAATTACTTCGATTGGGCTTGATCATAAACATACATGCAAGCAACTAAGAGTCGAGTCATTATTGGGAACTCACCAGAGACGACATATCGATCATTAGGCCGGTGCGGTTTGATAGATGACTCCTCAAGGAGTATGTGGCCACTTGAATCGCCTCAATTGGTGGTTTGTAGCTCCTGAAAATGTACATTTTAGTCAGCTTGTCCACTTAACCCGTAATCTGAGATTTAGATTATTTAATTCATACCAAAAACTAACTCAAATCGGGCAAGGTCGAAGGCTATGGAAATTTGGTTTACTAAATTTTTATTAGCTCATGAGGGTCGTTGAGGCCGTCAAAATTGACCTCTAAAATAGTTGCTCTGCTTCGGGTCACTAGAGATCGCATATTGTGGGATCTCACCAAAAACTATAGAGGCGGAGTTGAGGGTCAAGAGAGGTGTCAATGCAAAGATGAGGTTCTTAGCTTTCTAGGGGTACCTAGATCATAGTAGGAGGTGGTCAGGTGAATGAGCTATGCTCTTTGGTAGTTAGGTCATCGGAATTGGGAGTAGTCTGACTTTGAGAGCAAATTCTGAACAATTTCTAACAAAGGGACATCCAAACTTTATATGGATGTGTTATAGACTTGTGTAACTATCTATCCATAGGCTTCTTTCTTAATTTCATAGCGTGTGACTCTTAAAATAAATTAATTTCCCCAAGCAGTGGAGTTGGGTTCTATGCCATGAATTATCAAATAAAACAAGGGATTCAGTTCTGCTATTTGAGCAAAGAAGATGACACATGCGCACATGGTCGTGCGTGCATGCACTCGATGCTACATGCTAACCGATCTGCACTGTAGCAAACTAGTTTCAAGCAAATTTCTCAGATGGTTCGACAATTTTTTGCCCAATTCACCCCTTTTTCGACCGATTCTTGAGAAAATAAAAATATCTAAAAATTCTACATTTGATTTTTTTTATTGAATGAATACAAAAATCGCTCAATTTGAATTTGTTTTGCATCCTTAAAAATTCGGGAATTTTGTTATTCCCCCTAGCCCGAACTTGGTTCAAACTGGTTCTCTCCTGTTTTTCTCCCATTCCTTTACCTTGTATTCCTAGACACTCCCAAGGGTCTCTCATGATCCTTTTCACCCCTTTTGGCCTCTCCATCGATCCCTTTTATCTTTTCGGTTCAATTTCATTCCCTGATTTAGCTTTACTCTCTCGGTTTAATCCCATTTTCTGGTTCAACTTGGCCTAATTATTGAATTGAGATTTTTAGGTGTAATAGCCAAGGTATGTGTATACTTGAGTGTGTGGTCAAAGGGGACAAATAGAGTATGCAAATTATCGAGAACACATCCTCAACATCAACATTAATCATGTGTGTGGTTTAGAATATGGTGAGATCATGTTAGTTCTATTGGTAACTAGTTATATGCTTTATTTTGTGTTGTGATAAAATGTAAAACCTTAAGGCCGAGTGATAAGGGTCAAATAAATCTAAAAGTTACAAAAATATAAAAATTATAAAATGATTATCCATGTATAGATTTTTTATGTGAAATCTGAAATCATTAGTCATATAATGGTCCAGTGTCAGTATCTTATTCACTGAGTTGTGAGTTTATTCATCCCCCAAACTATTACATGTGAAAGTTGAAGTTCGTAGGGCATAAGTTGACACATCACTTACATAACGAGTGAGCCTTGAGGTCGATCTCGAAACTCGCGTACGAAAAATTTAATTTATTGCTTATCAGTTACTATATTCTCTATTTATTTGTGTAACTTTTTTGGCACACCATGTATTTAAAAAAGTTCAATTTTTTGTTGAAAAATCGAGATACCCTTTTTTTTATTTATGAGCTTAGTCTATCATGTTTTGCATTAGTGAAGGTACTCACCATGTAATATCAAGAGTATTGAAAAGTTGTAGAAGACTATCAACCGAGAATCGGATCAGGACATGGCACATTTCATAAACGATGAGTCTTGGCCCCTTTTATAAATATCGGACTTTAGCCCCTTTCATAAATATCATGTCTTAACCCATTTTATAAACATTGGGTTTTAGTATATTTAATAATTATCAGATCTTATATAATAGTTTATAAATATGAGGTATTAGCCACTTCCATAAACATCAAGCATTAGCTCATTTGATAAGCATTAAATTTTAGCACTTTTATTAAATGTTGGGCCTTATTGATTTTTATAAACATCAAGTATTAGTCATTTTTATAAACTTCAGTCTCTAGTCCATTTAATAAACATTATCCTCTAGTCAATTTTATAAACCTTGAGCCATAGCCTATTTTATAAATGACCTCTAGCCTCTTTTTCCTAACTTATTTTAAAGGGTTGGATCATATTTAGAGCAAAAAAAAAAAAATCAAGTTATCACCATTTTGGAACCCTTGGTTCTATACTCGTCTTTTATATATAATCGAGTCCCGACCTAATTTTCAAGATTGCTTAAAATATTTATCATATTTTGATAAAAAATTTTGTATAACCTTTCTATTTATTTCTTAAAATCATTTTCACGACATGCATACAATCATTTATAAAGCATTAGATATTGACTAAATCGGTACAATTACACGTAAAATCGAAAATCCCACTCATGTGTTATTTGAGATTTTTTCGTCCCGAATGTATTCCAAATTTTCATACTCTCAAATGATAGTCCTATATATATATAGGACGAAATACCTACAACATTATTAAGAGTTGATCTATATTGATATATTTTATAATACACTTCAATTTTATTTAATTACAGTTATACCCCTAAGATACCACCCATCCGATCTACACCAAACTTTTTTACACTATCATTTACTTGATATCATTCGAATAATAACTTTTTTTCAAAATTAATTAAAATAACCATTAAAACTATGTTTGGATTGATGGGGTTCGGATGAATTTGTATATGAAGTGTTCAGAGTGATTCGAATGAAAAGTGAAGTGATGAATTTGGAGGTGTTAAAAATTTTTAATTATCTATCGTTTAGATTGAGGTGAAAGAAGGGAATTATTATTAATGAAAAAAATTAAAAAGATAAATTTAGTATTTTAATTAAATTAAATAATTTATTAGTTATTATATATAATTATATTATATTGAAATATTTTATATAATATTTTTATTTATAATATTTGTATTATATATTTATATTATATAAAATATTATTAATATATAAATTTATTTAAAGTATATAAAAATAAAAATAAATATATAAATAATAAGTAAGAGTATTAAAGTAATTTAAACAATAAATAATACAATTTTTCCAAATAAGTGAAGAATTGTATAGTATTGTAAATGAAAGGTTTAGAGGTATACTCCACGCATCCAAATCCCTCTAAACCCTTCCATTTTTTTTTACTAAATTAGTTATTTCTACCTCACTCTATACCATTCCTCTCCAAATCTCTCAATTTTATTATTATCCAAAAATTATAATAAAATTATTAAATTTTATAAAATTATCATTTTATTATTTACTTGCCAAAAATCTCATTTTTTTAAGTTTAAAATTTTACTATTTTACCCTACATAAATAAAAAAAAATAACTTATTTGTGATGTATTAGCATAATTTACTATGACATGTGGAAGGAAATGAATATTGTGATATTTCTCTCCAACATTGTTATTGAGAGGTTTGAACTAATGCCTATTGCGAGTAAGAAAGCACCACACACAATTAGGATAGATGGTGTATTAATCTGGAGTGGACAAGACCAACTCTAGATACAATAAAAATTAATTGTTCTACTCGAATGGTAGATTTTGACTTTTTAGCACAGAATGTGTTAGACCAGTAGGAAGGGGTAGGGGAGAAACATTGAGTGTACCCACCCACAGAAAGTTTTAGGGCGCCTGCGGTTGAAAGCTTGAACTAGATAAAAATAATATGAGAATTAGATTCCAAGGTTGTAATAGATGCTTAAAAGAGTAAGGTAGAAGATGTTTTTGACAAATTTATCCATGTATTATGGAGGCAATAGTGTTATTTAGTCATTTTTTGTCTTGTCACATGTAATATATTACCACTATTGCACAACCTTATTAGAGGGCAAGAAATCTAGTTGTACATTTACTCCTATACCTATGTCAATTTTTAATTTGATTGACCTGACATGAAATCAATCATACATCACTAATAGCTCAAACATTGTACACAGTTGCTAAGTTTTGAATGAAATTATTTTGTGGGAAAAAAGTCCAAGTGCATTATGACTACCATGGGTGCAGCTACAATGATGCCGGACATGATGACCAACTAGGTACAGCAACAATGATGACAAGGTGGAGATTGCTACAGAATATTATTTCCAAATTTATAGTAGCTAAGAAAAAAATAATAAATTAAATTTATTTGGGTTAAAACATATAAAACTAATACTATTCCATTCGATTAAGATGGAGTAGTCTATTCGAACCACCAAACTGATTCCTTGTACAAACCCATGGTGTAAACTAAATTTAGCTATGTTCTCGGTAGACATGAGCACCAAAACTGAGTTGCACTTCCATTGGAGAATTGCCCAATGTGAAAAAAGCTAATCAAGTGCGCATAACGGAAGAAACTCCAACTAACAATCACATGAGAGGTACAAGTAGGGCTTTGAGAACAAAAAAAAATACCTATTTGGTGAATGAAGTGAAGTTTTCTTCCTGAAGTGCTTCAGTCAGCATCTTGTCTGATCGATGTGAAAAAAGAAGCAGAGCAGCGGATATAGCATGCAATGCTTCAGAAACATGATATGTATTGAGTTGGCAGCAAAATTATAGTAAACTCAAGAAGTGGCATGACCCTCTTCTGCAGCAGCCTCAAAGGTCTCCCCTGCAACAAGTTCAGGAACCTCATCGTCATCCTCTTGGGCTGCAGCAGCACCTCCTTCTCTTGCCATGCCCTGTTTCTGGAATTGCTCCGCTAGCTTCTTCAAGTTGTCCAAGTTATCAGCTCCCAGTTGGTTGAAGACCCCGGGAAGAACATCTTGCAATCCTGGAGCATAAAGGATGTATCTGTTAACAAATGCACTAGGTATTTTTTACATGCAAAAGATATCACCGCACATAACTATGATACCATGAAACAAGGGACATAAAAAGTGGAATTGAAGATATTAGATACGCACTCTTGGTTTGAGGAGTTCCACTGACGACCCACGTATTAGCAGCAACTGAAGCTTGGACTGACAGAAGAAAGAACACAAAATTTACATGGTTGTGTTGTTTAGTGGTTGTACTAGATATTCAGAAAAGTTTATTTCACCTTTGGGGTTAGTAAATTGAATGACGCTGTCATCCTTGAAAATATTAACCTCCTCAATTGCAGGAATAGTATTGACCCCAATCCTCTTGAGGGTACTCTGGAGCCTCTTGTCATCAGTGCTGGTTGTCTTATGGACAGCCTTGTGCTTTCTGAATTTGAAACAGCAACAAAATCTCTTGTTAGATTCCCAAAAGTGAACTAACCATCTTGAGTTGTATTAATTATAATGAATTTCAAACAGAAACAAAATCTCAGGATGCAAAAAAGTTAACTATGCTCTACAGAATAAAATGCATTTTAAGCTGCAACAAAAAGAAAAAGGCAATCATGCGGTTTAGCAGGATTGCAGAATATCCAAACAATAGTAAGGTAGCATTGAATCATTTTGAGGAGGCATCTGAGAACCTGGTTAAAAATCATGGAAAAAAAGATCCAGGTTAATTATGAGTACAACTATTAAGACAAAATGGTTTTCCTATCATAGCCATGACATGTTACATTTCATACAATATATGCTGATCAGACAATGAGCCTAGGGTAAGAACACAACATGAATTATTAAAAGTGTGCAATGGAGGTAATATTATACCAAAGAAAAAAAGTGTTTGGCCGTGAATTTATGAATTTCCCCATATTATAACCGATTTCCATACCTTCTCATTGTACCCTTCCCACCAGTGCGGACTGAGCCCGCCATCTTCATAAGTTTCTCCCTATTCATCTGCAATAATGATAAGGAAAAACTCGGTAAATTTTGCACTGAGATAATATAATAAGCTCAAAGCATAGAATTAACAAAACAATACACAAACACGAGCAAAATAGAATTACAATAAATGGAAAATTGATCTCATTTAAACCCTAATCTAGAGTTAAAAGAATCTCAAGGTTGGGAACTTTCGATTATTTCGATCAACGTATGGACAATATCTCCTCCTCAACCTAACAGAAAGAGAATTTTTAAACAAATATAACAACCCTAAACTCCGGTTTCGCTAAACCAATACTACAAAATTGGGATGCCAAGTGAAGAAGAATATCTGTCCTGATATAGATTGAAAACAAAACTACAGAAAGAGAGCTAACACGATCTCCAACAAGATTTAAACCTTCCGAGCTCCTATCAGCATAAAAATTGCGCTGGGGCAATAAATGTGGATGCTTAGGCATTAAATCACAGTAAAAACGTCATCAGAAATAGTACGAAACCTTCATTACCTTCAAAGAAGTCTGGGCTTCAACGGAAATCTGTGCGTTTTTGGAGAAGTGACAATGAGGGACAGATTACTTTCAGACTGCTTTCTCATAATGAACCCTTTGCTTTCTCTACAAGGGTCAGGTGGCCATCGGACGGTGTGTAAAATAGATGAACACGTGGCATGATCTTGATGGGTGGTGGATAGGCCACGAATAAAATTTGCATCTGCTTGCTCTATAAATAAATATGATTTCAAACTATGGGGAGCCAAATGAAATTTCTTCAAAATATGCAAACTCGAATCCAGAGATGGGCAATGTTAGTTGAGGCGCTCATAGTCTGCTCAGCCTCAGCTTCAATGGCAAATCTCCATTCTGTCTGCTGACTCAATGACTTCTTGAGGGTGATTATATAAAAGTGATTAAGGAACTCAAATGAGGCGCGTCCTAAAAATTTAAAATTTAAGTTAAATTAAAATGAAAATTAATTTTAAACTCGAAAATAAAAATTTAATAACTGAGTTTTGGAATTAAACAGTAATGAAACCAGTTCATACTCTGAACATAAGCAATTAATAAATTTAGAAAATTAATCTAAAAATATTCATTTTATTTTAAATTAATAATTGAAAAAAGTAAAAATAAAAATCGGTTCAATTGAGTATTGAACTGACATGAAGAAAAAATGCTCAATTTTTAAAATTGGTTAGACAAATAAAAAAATATTAATATTTTAGTCAAGTTTATTTGAAGTTGGACTAAAATTTTAAAATAGAAACCTAGGTAAATAATAAATGAATAAGAGGTGAATTGACTAAAATACAGTAAAAATCGATCAAAACGACTTATAGCAATAAAACCCTTGATTTATAGAATGGTTAAGATAAATTAGAAATTGATTGTTATTGAGATTAGTTTATAGAAAATTAAACGAAAATTTTTTAGAAAAATAAATTGGGTAAATAACCGACTGAATTGAAGGTGATCTAACAAAAACAACCAAAATTGGTCAAATTTATTGATTTATTAATTAGAAAACAGTTTGATTCAATGCAAACCAGGTGAAATATTGTGTTAGGCGCATGCGTGATCGTCTTCTTCGCTCGACTTAAACCTGAAACTAAACTTGAAAACTTGCATAGTGACTGATTCTCAACCTAAAGTAGGGTGATTTTCAGCCTAATCATCCGAAGAGAAAATAATTAAAAATGAGGCTATAGAGATCCAATTTGACCGACTATTGACGTGTTGTGATGGATACTTGGTCCCCCGATCTAGCTATTTTAGCCTTAGCCCTACTCCCATCAGTCAAATATCAAAATTCTCCCTAAAAACTCTCACACATAGTTTTTCGGTAACCCCAATCTTAGAGACCATAACTTTCATTTCCAAATACCAAACATACTCATTTTGGTGGCATTGGAATTGCGTTAAAGTTAACTTTCGAACACCATATCTCCCTAACACCGACGTGCCTCCTACCAGCATCAATGCAATTAAATAGTAACACCACTACCTTTGCCGAAAATAGATCAATATCTTTCCAACCTTGCCCCGACGACTAAACTTGATCAAAATAATTTTGGAAGCTCCTATTAGTCCCCTCTAGCGAATATGATCGACTGTTTGAGTAGTAGGTGAACCTTGTGGCTGTGAAAATTATTGAAAGCTTCGGTGACTACCATTTGTTACATACACTATAAATCACATTTTTCAGTGACTCCAACCACCACTTAGGGTGGTTCAAGTGGTTACGGACATGTTAGGGAGTCAACTTTCAAAACCTATCCCTACTGATGACTAACTCACCCTCTCTAGTGTATTTTTGACTTTTTTTTGAATCGTGTCAGTTTTTCGGTGGAAGCTCGATCGCTGCCAAAATGACACTAGAATACCATCCTAGTAAGGCTAACATTGTAGCAGATGCACTTAGCCACAAGTATTGCACTGGGGTGGCCAATGTGAGGGCAACTTACTTACCATTATTGGAGCAGACATGCAAGCAAAAAATAGATCTATGTGTGGATAAGGAGAGGAAATGTTTAATGGCCAACATTGTAGTAAGGCCCAACTTGATGGAACAAATCGAGGCTCAATAAAGGCAAGATGAAGAGCTCAAGCCGTTCCAAGATCAAATAGCCAACGAAAGTACACAAGATTTCACCGTGAGAGGTGATAAATTATTGGCTTTTAAGGGAGGGTGTGCATACCAATGAAAAGAGAGCTAGGAAGGGCAATATTAGAGGAAGCCCACGACTTAGTATATGCCATGCACCTTGGGAGTACCAAGATGTATCATACTATGAAACAAGGATACTGGGGGAAGGAGATGAAAAGAGACATCATGAAGTACATGACGAAATGCTTGTCCTGTCAATGAATAAAGGTAGAACACCAAAAACCCTTCGAACAATTGCAACCCCTACCTATCCCTGATTGGAAGTAGGAACATATCACCATGGACTTTGTAATTGGGTTGCTAGTAACGAGGAGGGGGCATGATGCTATATGGGTAATAGTAGACCGACTGACGAAATCAACCCACTTCTTGCCTATCAAGGCATCCAACCTACTAGAGCAATTCCAGCTCTAAAAAACATCTTCCAAAGCGTTTAAGCAGATTCAAACAGTCAGGTGAGACCATTCTTGGAAAATGGTTTCCAAATAGAAAACATACTCATCACCCCAACCGTGTATGACGTTAAAAGTTCCACTTACAAGTGGTTTTTCAGTTTAAAATGTGCTTATCATCCCAACTGGGTTTAATGTAAAAAATTCTCACTCACCCAAAAACTGTGACGTGTTTGTCCCTAATTGGATTCCAATCTCGAATGTACTTATTTGCACAGTTATTCACACAACTAGTTCCTACGTGGTTTGAGTATTCCCATAAATTTGGTTTGGCATAAAGGACCTCTTATGTCCAAATATTTACAACTAGGTTCTCAATTTATACCTTGTTATAATTAGGTCCCTAAAATCCTTAATATTGACCTTAGGCTCCTAATGGTCAATTTACTTTTAATTAAGTCCCTAAGGTTTCCAATATCTCTCTTAGGTCCTTAATTTTCTAAAATTTTCAATTGTCCTTAATTTCTTCAAAATTACCAATTGTTCCCCAAATTTCCAAAAATTGTCGATTGTCCCTTAAGTTTTTGAAAATTACTGATCGACCATCAATTTCATCCAAATAGCCAATATGCCTTCAATTAAGATTTAATTTCACGAAAGTCCTCCAATTTTCCTTTAATTGCAATTCAACCCCCAATTTTCCAAAAATCCCCAAATTGCCCAATTTTTTCCAAAATTGCCTTTTGACCCCGAATCCATGTTTCATCAAATTTACCTCCAAAACTTGGGTAATTGTCTCCTATCATGAACTGAATTATCTTCCCTATGTCCCTTACTTCATTTCAAGCTTTAAAACACTTCATTTGTGCTTTGAAATGAGTTCAAACGGACCTTCGCTGGAAAATAGTTTTAGAGAGAGAGTTTCGATTTCTCCCCAGTGAAGAGCCAGTGATCAAAGTTTTCATTTCCGATGGTTTGCTCTCTTCTTGTAGATCCTTCCTGGATCAAACCATGCCTCAATTGGTGGCCTGAGGAGTACGGATTTCATAATTTAAATTTAAGCAAAAATGCATTGTGAATAATATTTTCTGACGGAGGGCAGTAGAAAGGACTTACCAACTTAGCTTAGGGGATGTTGGGGCACCTCTAGTATTGGTCTGGGGAGCTCAGTTTGGCTAGAATTGGTTCGAGTGTAGCTCAAATTGAGCTTGACCAGCTCGAGCCAGTTGGGTAGAGGGTGTCATTGGGTACCTAGCTTCTTGAGGATTCCAGAGAACTTTAATTCACCTTTTGAGGTGGAGAAAAGTGGCCAAGTTGGAGCTCTGGTTTGAGATTCACTGAAAAACTAAGCACTTCTTCTTCTCCAAGCATTTGAGGGGTGAGGAAGATGAATGGAGAGGAGCTCTTTGTATAGGAAGCTCGGGGACTGACATGCCTATCCATTCATCAATCGCTCGGTTTCAATCTCTTCATTTATGGTCGAAATCAAAGGGATTTATTGGCCATCAGATTTCTGGCAGCCAGCCTATCTATCTTATCCCCTTTCACATGACAAGTAGAAGACGACACTATGTCGTGCGTGTGAGCTTTGTACTGTGGACGTGCCATGTGGCACCTAATGATTGACTGGCTTTGCTGATGTGACTTTCTACTTAGCAGCCTAGTTAGCCTTTGACCTGATGACCAGACACATGGTTGCCTCCCATTGGCTGCTCGAGTCTACGTTGTTGTTGATTGTATTTCTGCTTACTATTGACCGTGACACGTAGCATCCTCCAATTGGCTGTTTTAAATTGCCAGATTTCCATCATGAAACACAATGCCACCGCTACGTGTCAGCCTTTAATTGACTAAGGTCATCTGACATGGCCTGCCACGTGTAAACCTTTGCTTGGTCGTTCATTTCTTCGACATCCTTATTGGATGCTGATGAGGAATTCATTGCCATGTGTTAGCTTCTCATTGGTCAGCCTTGCTGACTAGGCCTTTCCGATATTGACCGTTGACCAGGACACATGTCGTTCTCCTATTGGTCAGTCGTCGCTAAGGTGGATTTTCCTCCTTTGACCGTTGACCAAGGACATGTGTCACCTTCTGATTGGCCAACACTTCCAGACTAAGTGGCTGACTGGTCCCACTTCACCACGTGTCATGTCACGCTCAGACCCAGTTTGTTTGGATCCCCATGATCAACCCACCACTCTTCCTGTTTACTAAGGGTTGCCCCTTAATTATAAACCATGAAGAGCATCCTTTAAACTTGCACCTTTCCTGGAATAACATAAATCAAAACTATACAAAATTTTAAACTTATCATACCTGTCTTATAGGTGTATTAGCTGGTGGTCTTTGGGGTAAGCTTTCTGGGGTTACCTAAAAGAGGTATAAGGGAGGGGGTTGGTACAACGACTCAGTGAATGGGTTTTCAAAATTTAACCTTTAGGAAAAATGTTTTAATTAGAGTGTGCTATACTTCTTATTTACTTTTAAAAACATTTCATTCTAAATTTCGATTTTTATAACCATTTATTATTACCACAGTGTGTCATCACCCAACACACATCCTTCATCATGAAGGTCAAACACACAATCGCAGGCTAGCCCGTCCATTGAACCCACTTGTGACGTAAAAGTGACTTTACCAGCCACCTAGATAGTAGCACGTCCACTTCTATCTTGAGAATGAGTGGATATTCATGATATCCGACCCTCAATCCCGTAATAAAACTCCGTGTCCATATGAGTACAAAGACCTCATCCTGACCCCACCCCGGTCTCATGCGCTTAAAGCTACGTCGAGCTTCGCAAGACTTATGGTATGACAATTTACCCTTATATTCACCAGGTTGTCCAGAGCCCTATGACTCATCGCTACCCCTCTTGGGTGTCTTGAAGGTCCCGTAAACACAGTGCATGCACAATCAACATTTTTCACATGATGCCATATAATTTGTGGTGCCACTGGTCTAACGCCCCTAACACTCAACTCGACATGTAGCTATTTGTCTTGACTAGTCCAGAGATCTGTCATGTCGCACTACCACTAGTTAATTGAGTATGTTAGTCCAGTCTTGATACCATGGCCAAATAATTCATTTACAAAAGTTTTCATGGCATATAAATCATGTTTGTTTACGAGCTCCTGCTCGTGCCAATCAGCCCAGGGCCCACTATTCAAGATTTCAAAATTGGGCATATTAGCTCTAAGTTTCAAAATCGAGGCCTCTAACCTAATAGAGCTATTTGAGCTCCCATCAAGAAGGTCTCCCAAAATTTTTAAGCAGTGGCACACAGTCAGGGGAGAGCACTTCTGACAAAATACTTTTCAACTATCCATCATACCAACAGAGTATGAGGACATCTCCGCTCATAACCGATGAACGAGTTTTCCACTTCCTTCGAGAAAGTTTCATCATACCAATCGGTTATGATCTACTTACACTAGTAAGTAGTTTTTTCGCATGATTTTTACATCACTCCTCTCAGGTGTGATGTTTAAAATACTGCTTAGAAGTGGGTTTTCATTTTTGAGGTGCTTATCATCCCAACTGGGTATGATATAAAAATCCCACTCACCCGTTAATCTAGTGAATTCCTCTCGATCGGTTCTTTGTATTCACGTGAGCTTTTCCTTGCTAGCAATCTCGGTACTTCATGTTCCTACACGATATGAACATCCTTGTTCATCATCTATCGACCAAATAGCCTTCATTCATTCCAAATGAATGAGAAAACCAAACTTTTCATTTATTTGTAATTAGGTCCCTAAAGTTTTTTTCTTTAACTTTAAGTCCCTAATGTCGGTTCTTCCTCAAATTGAGTCTCAAAACTCTTAAAATTTACCTTGGGACCTCAATTTATTCAATTTCACAAAAGGGGTTCAATTTCCCAAATTTCCAATTTGGTCCCCCACCTTTTCCAAAATTACCATTTTCCCCTACTTTACAAAAATCGTAAGTTTTGCACTAAAAATTCGAAAATTGCCCAATTGGTTCTCTAACATCTTTATTATGCCCAATTGGTCCTCAATTTTATGAAATTGCACTTTAGTCCCTTGAATTTTTTAAATTCTAAAATTTCCCTGAATTTTTCCACCAATTTTAACCTTCTAACTCAACCGAATTTGATTTCATCGAATTGACTGATCAAATGAGTTTAATTATTGAAATTGAGTTAAATTAGAGTTCCTAGACCTTTATACACTTCAATTGCACTTTGAATAGCTCAATTTGGTGTCAGAATGAGCTCAAACGGAGCTTTATTAGAAAATTGGACTTAGAGAGAGAAAGCTTTAATTGCTCACTGTCGGTGGCACGACGGTTCGAGCTTCCAATCTAGGTAGACAACTCTCCCCCTGAGGTTACTCCTAGGATCAAGAATTGCATCAATTGATGCCGAATTGGGTGAGAATTCTATCTTCAAAATTCTGCCAGTTCTCTCTCTAGGATATGTCAGAAATTATAGAGGGGAGCCGAATTGGCTTACCTTTCCATTCTAATTCGACCTTGGAAGAGTTGAGGAGGTGTTGGGAGAGCTTGGTTTCACTTGAGAAGGGCTCGAGTTGGCCAATTTTAGCTCAGCTAAAATAGGGTAGCTTTGGTCTATTGGAGCTGCTTCACTGTTCGATCACGCTGGCGCTTCTCCGGCAACCCTCAAAGCGAATGGATCTTACCACCATGTAGTTGACTTCTCCTCAGTTATAATTGACTCAATCACCCCTTCTTTGACCCAGAAATGACCCTATATTAGTTTTATGGTTTGAGCTTTACCGAAAAATGGAACATGTTAGAGAGATGGAGTTTTTAGGTGTGGAGAGGAATGAGGAGGAACTCTTTATATTGTAAGCTTGAGGACTTCTTGGCCATCCGATTGGCGCCTTAATGGTGGTCATTCATTTCCTGAAACTCCCTGGCCAAAGACTTTTCAGCTTTGCCGGCGCTGCACGATTTTCCGATGAGTGAACAATGATGTCATATGAAGGAAGAAGATGACACTGTTCCGAATAGGACCGTATCGGTCCAAACTGGGTTCAAAGCTTAAACCAGCCAGTTCACCCCCAATTTTACCGAATTTTTCAAATCTAAAAATTTCTAAATTCATCAAAATTTATTTTCTATCTAATGGTGGCCTCAAATCTCAAATTTTAATTTTCTAAGCCACCTAGAAAAATGAATTTAGCATCCGGTTCAATAGTGGTTAAAATCGGTTAAATCTGGTTTGGATCTAGTTCACCTGAACCGGTTTGGTTTTCATATCCAATTCATTCTAAAGTCCTTTTTCTTGACTTTTTGACTGTTTAGGTCACTCAGGATCCATAAATTTCTTGGTTTGCCCTTTCTCTATCGGTTTCGGTTCATGAACCGACTTGGTTCATAAACCTGTTCAATCTAGTTGGATCCGGTTATTCTAAACTAGTCTAGTTTTTCTCTTCAACTTTGTCCTAAGGTTCTTTTCCAATGTTTTATGAACCCTTTGGATCACTTGGAAGTTGTAAATTTCCAAATTGCTCGTTCTCTGATGATCAAGTTTATGAACCGGTTCGGTGTTTCTCACTCGCTTTAACTAGTTCTTTTCCCAATTTTTTCTTAACTCAAAAGGGTGGGGTTTACATGTCACATGCTGATTGATCACACCCAGTGATTGGAAAGACCATCAACTAAGATGCCTGTAACACAGGTATGTAAAGTTTAAAATTTCATACTGTTTTGAGTATGTTATCTAGGAAATGGTGCAGGTTTAAAGGGCGTCTTATTCTTTATGGATTATAATAAGGGGAAACCCTTTAATAAACTAGGAGAGTGGCGGGTTGTTCATGGGGATCCGACCAAACTGGGTCGGGGTGTGATACCGATCCAGTTTGGTCAGATCCCCATGAACAACCCACCACTCTCATGGTTTGTCAAGGGATTCCCCTTTTCTAAATTGCGAGGAGTAAGACATCCTTTTACCTGTATCTTTACTGGAATATCATTATACAAAACTAAGTAATTTAAAGAAGACATACATGACTTGCTCTAAATTAGTAGGGTCTTTTAGGGAGGATCTTTCCTCAGTTACCTAAAAGGGGTAAAAAGGGATTGGGTGAGTTCTACAACTTAGTGAGAGGGAGTTGGGAGTGAGTTTTCAGAAATAACTTTGTTCAAAGTGTGCCAATATTATCTTTTCCTTTAAGAAAGATCATTTGTCTAGTTTTGGTTCTCAAAAATTATTTTTCCCATTTCCACATTAGGTGTATTTAGAAAACAACACATGCGCTTCATCAGGAATGGTACATACATTCACAGGTGTAGCTTGTCCACTGCATCCACTTGTGGCTCATAGTGTTTTTACGGGCCACCAAGATAGAAGCCTATCCACTTCTACCCTAGGTTTGAGTGAATGTTATCGACATCTAACCCTCAGACCCGAAAGCAACTCCGTGTCCATATGAGGATAGAGACCTCATCTCAACCCCACCCCGGTCTCATGCACAAGAAGCTATATCGAGCTTCCCGACTGCTAGCATGACGAACTGCCCTTATCTTCACCAGGTCATCTAGTAGCCCTTAGGATGCATCACTACCCCTCTTGGGTATCTTGATGGTCCTGTACCTCAAGTGCATGCACAAAATAATAGTTTTTCATATCATAGCCATTATCTTTGGTGCCACTTGTCGAATGGCCCCAATCCTCGACCCGACCTGCAGCTATTTGTCTAGGCTGGTCTGTTGACTCGGCCTTGATGCACTACTGCCAGTCCATTGAATGTTGTCGGTATTGACTTTGTACCATTGTGAAATCACACAACCATTTCATTACAAATTTTCATGTCTTTCATAACTCATGTTTGTTTACATGCTCCTGTTCATGCCCACTAGCCTTGGGCCCACTGCACGTGATTTTCCAAAACCGGACATTTAACGCCACAAGTTCAAAAACCAAGGCCTCTCACCTATCCAAGCTATTCTATCTCTCATTAATAAGGTCTTCCAAAGAGTTTAAGCATTGGTAGACAGTTAGGGGATAACACTTTTGACAAAAACATATTGTCAATTCATCACACCAACTGGATGTGATGATATCTCCACTTACAATAGACAAATGGGTTTCTTCTTCCTCTTAGTAAGTCCATCATACCAATCAGGTATAATTTCCTCTACTTACAACTGGTAAGTAGGTTTTAACTTAGTTTGCCCATCATCTCATCTGGGTATAATGTTAAAATCCCACATATAAGAAGCTTTTCATTTCTAAAGTGCTCATCATCCCAACCGGGTATGATGTAAATAAGCTCACTCACTCGATAACCATGACGTATTCGTCCTTGGTTGGTTTTCCAAGTCAACGCGAGCTTTCTCTTGCTTACGTTCCAATCACACTTATCCCTACATGATTTGGGCAGCCTTATCACTTATGGTTTGGTATAACAACTAGGCTCACAATTTATCGATAAATTACATTTAGGTCCCTAAAGTGTATTTTTTTCTTAACTTTAGGTCCCTAATGCCAACTTTTGCCCAATTTGAGTCCCAAAGTTTCCAAAATTCCCTTTGAGTCCTCATTTTACTCAAAATTGTATAAGGAGCTCAAGTTTTCCAAATTTCCAATTTGGTCCCCAACTTTTCAAAAATTACCATTTTGCCCCTACTTTCCAAAAATGGCAATTTGACCCTAATGTTTCCAAAAATTGACAAATTGGTCCTCCAACATCTTTTCCATGGCCAATTGACCCTCAATTTTGGGAAATTCAAAAGAGGTCCGTCAATTTTATGAAATCCCCAATTTTCCCCAAAAATTCCCCTAATTTCTCCCTTTCAAACTGACCAAATTTGATTTCTTCAAATTGACCATTTAATCGGGGTTAATTGGTTCAGTTGGAGGTGTAAATCAGTTCCTACACTTCCATATAATTCAATTTAGCTTTGAATCACATGAATTGTGGCCGAAACAAGCTGAAACGGGGCTTCGCCAGAAAATTGTGCGTAGAGAGAGAAAGCTTCAAAAGCTTACAGTGAGAGGTGCGATGGTTCGAGCTCTCTTTCGAGGAAGGTAGCTTTCATCCTAAGGTACCTTCGGGGATCAAGAATATCTACAATTGACCTCGAATGGAGGGAGAATTTTGTCAGTGAAATTTCATAGTTTCTCTCTCAGATTGAGCTTAAAGTGGGTATGAGGAGGGTTGAATTGGCTTACCTTTCAACTCAGTTGAAGTCGTATGAGGGCTGTGGGATGTTGGGAGGGCTTGGTTTGGCTGAAGGAGGGCTAAATTTAGACGAACTCAGCTCAGCCAAAACAAGACAACTTCGGTCCTTCGAAGTTGCTTTTTTATTTTATTCTACGAGTGCTTCTCTGGCGGTTCTCGAATCGAAGGGAGGTTCCTGATAGGTAGACGACTTCCCCTGAAGTCTAGAAATCGATCTCGCCTTCTGAGGCTGAGAAAACTGCCCAAGTCGGAGCTCTGGTTTGAGCTTCTCCAAAAAATGGAGTAGTTGAGAGAGAATGGAGATTTCAGGTGTGAGGAGGACGAATGAAGAGTAGCTCTTTATATAGGGAGCTCGAGGACTCTCTGCCCAACCATTTCACATCTTGATCAAGCTTATCCTCTCCCTGAAATGGCCTGAACAGAGTCGTTTTTCCTTCGTTGGAGCTGTCCATTTATGTATTGAATGAACAATGTTGTCATCTAAAGGAAGAAGATGACACTATTCTGGACTAGACTGGATCGGTCTGACCAAGTTCAATGCTTAAACCGACCGATTCAGGCCCTATTTAGGCCTGATTCAATCGATTTTCTCAAAATTAAAAAATTCTAAATTAATCTAAATTCATTATTTATTCTATGGTAGCTTCAATTCCCTAAGTTAATATTTTAAGCTACCTTGAAAATGAATTTAGCAATCGGTTAAATGATGGTTCAAACTGATTCAGGTCCGATTTGCCTGAACTTGTCTAGTTTTCTCTTTCAAATTTGTTCTAAGGTCCTTTTCCATGGTTTCTATAACTCATTGGCTCACTCGGGTTTTGTAAATTCTTCAATTTAGCCTTTCCTTATTGGTTGTTGTTTGTGAACTGGCTCGATTTTTTCATTTGAAATGACCAGTTCTTTTCCTAATTTTCTTATATTTAAAGGATGAGGTTTACATAAAGGTTCCTTAAGCTCCTTATATAAAGAGCTACTCTCCATTCATCCTCCATACACTTTAGATCATCATTCTCTCTTAACTGTACTAGTTTCTGGCGAAGCTCGAACTAGAGCTCTGATATAGGCATTTTTCTCAGACTTAGAGGGCAAGGTATGGTCATGTAGACTCCGGTGGAAGTCAGCTACCTGGCAGCAACCACCTTTCGACCTGAGAACCACCAGCGGAATCAAATAGTGAAGTATCTAGGAAGGATCAAAGCTGCCCTATTTTGGCCGAGCTGAATTTGACCAAATTCAGTCCTCTTCTAGCCAAACCAAGCCTTCTCAACACCCCACGACCCTCACATGACCGCAATAGAGCTGAAAGGTAAGCTAATTCGGCCCTCATCTGTCATTTCCCATCAGAGTTAGAGAGAGAAACTGTGAAACTTCACTGATAGAATTCTTCCTCAATTCGATGTTAATTGTAGCAATTCTTGATCTTAGAAGGAATCTCAGAACGAGAGCTACCTTCCTAGATAGAGAGCTCGGACCACCGCACCTCTGATGATAAGCTTTGTAAGTTTTCTCTCTCTACGATTTTTGGAAAGTAGGGGCAAAATGGTAATTTTTGAAAAGTTGGGGACCAAATTGGAAATTTGGAGAACTTGAGCCCCTTATACAATTTTTGAGTAAAATGAGGAGTCAAAGGGAATTTTGAAAACCTTAGGACTCAAATTGGGCAAAAGTTGGCATTAGGGACCTAATGTTAAGAGAAATGAACATTAGGGACCTAAGTGCAATTAATCGATCATTTGTGAGCCTAGGCTTTTATGCCAAACAGTAATTGGTAAGGTTGCGCAAATCGCATAGGAACAATTATGACAGGAACGCAAGCAAGAGAAAGCTCGCGTAGACTTGGAAAATCGACCGAGGATGAACACGTCATGGTTATCCAGTGAGTGGGCATATTTACATCATACCCTGTTGGGATGGTGAAAACTTTAGAAACGAAAAGCCACTTGTGATTGGGACTTTAACATCATAGCCAGTTGGGGTGATGGGCGATTTAAGCTAAAACCTACTTATCAGTTGTAAGTAGAGGAAATCATACCTAGTTGGTATGATCGACTTCCATGAAGGAAGGAAAACCGCTTGCCAGTTGTAAGCATAGATGTCATCACACCTAGTTTGTGGGATGAAGTAAAAAGATATTTTTGTTATAAGTCTTCTCCCCTAACTGTGTGCAAAGGCTTAAACTATTTGGGAGACCTTCTTGATGGGTGCTAGAACAGCTCAAATAGGCCAAAGGCCTCAGTTTTTGAACTCATGGGGCAAAATGCTCGATTTTGGAAAATCACGTGCAGTGGGCACAAGCAAGATCTTATAAATAAACTTGAAATGAGAAAGGAATGAAACCTTTAATGAACTTGTTGTGTGATTTTGCTATGGTACAAAGTTAGGACTGATAGTACTTGATGGACTGGCGGCAGTGCGATAGACTAGCTGAGACAAACAGTTGCAGGTCAGGTTGAGGGTCGGGGCCATTAGACTAGTGGCACCAAAGATAATGGCTCTATGTGAAAACTGTTGTTAGTGCATGCACTTATGGTACAGGACCATCAAGATGTCCAAGAGAGGTACTTATGGGTCCTAAGGGCTACTGGACGACATGGTGGAGATAAGGGCAGTTCGTCATACCAATCAATTGGGAAGCTCGGAGTAGCTTCTTGCGCATGAGACCGGGGTGGGGTCGGGATGAGGTATACATCCTCATATGGACACGGAGTGGTACTTGTTGTTAGTGCATGCACTTATGGTACAGGACCATCAAGATGTCCAAGAGAGGTACTTATGGGTCCTAAGGGCTACTGGACGACATGGTGGAGATAAGGGCAGTTCGTCATACTAATAATCAATTGGGAAGCTCGGAGTAGCTTCTTGCGCATGAGACCGGGGTGGGGTCGGGATGAGGTATACATCCTCATATGGACACGGAGTGGTATTTGGGTCAAATTTCGAGAACATTCACTTAGACCTAGGGTAAAAGTGGATGGACTTATATCTTAGTGGCTGTTAAAGACGCTATGAACCAGAAGTGGGTATATTGGACGGGCTGCACCTATAAATGTGTGTTCCCTTCCTGATGAAGGGCGTGTATTGTTTGCTTAACACACCTAATATGAAAATGGGAAAAAAGGCTTTAAAAACCAAATTTGAGAAAAACTTATTTTAAAGAAAATAATAACATTGGCACAATTTAGCTAAAACTATTAATCTTGAAAATTCACTCCCAACACCTACTCACCGAGTTGTAGAACTGACCCCCTCTTTTATACCCCTTTTCAAGAGTAACGAAACATGGCAAAAGAAAACACAAGGATGTACCCTCCGTCAGGTATGCTTAATGTCACTTTTAAACTTGCATGTTTATTGATTTATGCTATTCTAGGGAACAAGGTTTGAATTACGTCTTGCTCCTCTTGACTAAAAGGGGGAAACACCTCTTAAACCAAGAGAGCAACGAGTTGATCACAGGGATCTGACCAAACCTGGTCGGGGCTTGACAAGGATATGTGTCACTCCCCTATTGGCCAGTTGTTGCTGACATGGATTTTCCTACTCTGACCGTTGACCAAGGACATGATGTATCACTTGCTGATTGGAAAGTGCTTACTAGTTTTGATTGAGCAGCTAGGTGTGCTTTGCCACATGTCATGCACTGATTGGTTGTGCCTATTGACTGGGTGCTAGCCTAGCAGCGGTCCGTTTACCGGCTGGACAGTTGATCGGTCCGGTTTGATTAGGTCGGTGACCCAAAATCATAAATTGGTCAGTTTAGGCCATATTTGACCAATTTTCCAAAAATGGAAACATTTTAAATTCATCTAAATTCATTTTCTTTTTTATGGTGGCTTCAATTTTTCAATTTGTCAATTTTTAACCACCTAGAAAAATTGAATCTTTGAACCAGTTCAACCTGGTTCACTCTAGTTCGGATCCGGTTCACTCCAAACTAGTCTGGTTCTCACATCCAATTAGCTTCATGGGTCTTTTCCATGATGTTAGAGTGTTTCTTGCCCACTTGGGATTTTCCAAATTCCCATTTTGACCTTTTTTTTACTAATTCCTATTCGTTTAGATTCTCATTTTTCTCTTGAAAGTAACATGTTCTATTTTCCGGTTCCCTTTGGTCGGAGAGACCGTGTTTACAAGTGCGAATTTCATATTTTAAATTTCACCAAAAACGCATTGTCTAGCGTATTTTCTGGCAGAGGGCAGTGGATGGGACTTACCAAATTAGCTCAATGAAGGTTGGGGCACCTCAAGGGGTGGTCTTTTGGAGCTCGGTTTGGCTAGAATTGGTCTGAGTGTTGCTCAAATTGAGCTAAACTAGATCGGGTTGTAGACCGTCGAGGAGCGACGGTACTATGTGAGCTCCCCGGTGCTTCTCCAGCGATCCTCAAGCTAGGTGGAGGGTGTCACTGGGTAGCTAGCTTTCTTAGAATTCTAGAGAACCCAAATTCTCTTTCTATGGTGGAGAAAAGTGCCCA
The DNA here is from genome assembly GCA_030064435.1 of Trapa incisa. Taxonomy (NCBI): domain Eukaryota; kingdom Viridiplantae; phylum Streptophyta; class Magnoliopsida; order Myrtales; family Lythraceae; genus Trapa; species Trapa incisa. Next base: position 16,025,227 of record CM057779.1, on the reverse strand, counting down.
AGTCGGAGCCTTGGTTTGAGATTCACCGAAAAACTAGGCACTTCTTCTTCTCTAGGCATTTGAGGGATGTGGATGACAAATGGAGAGGAGCTTTTTATATAGAGAGCTCGGGGACTGACATGCCTATCCATTCATCAATCACTTGGCCTCAATCTCTCCATTTATGGTCGTAATTGGAGGGATTTATTGGCAGCTGAATTTCTGGCGGCCAGGCTGTCAGTCTTATCCCCTCTTAGATGACAGGCATAAGATGACATTATTCAGCACGTGAGGACTTGCCACGTGGTGCCTCATGATTGGCTGGCTTTGTTGACGCATCTTTCTACTTAGTAGCCTAGTCAGCCTTTGAGCCGTTGATCAGACACATGGCAGCCTCCCATTGGATGCTCGTGTCTAGATGGCTGCTCACCGTATTTTTGCTGACCATTGATCGTGACACATGGCATCCTTTGATTGGCTATTTTTAATGTGTCAGACATCCCTCCTAACGCAAAGTGCCACTGCCACGTGTCATCCGTGGCCTTCCATGTGTCTACCTCTGATTGGTCGGTCATTTTTTTTAACATCCTTGTCAGATGTTGACATGTCATTCCTTACCACGTGTCCGCTTATTATTAGTTAGCCTTGCTAATTAGGCCTTTCCGACATTAACCATTGACCGGGACACATATCACTCTCATATTGGTTAGTCATCGCTGATGTAGATTTTTCTCCTTTGATTATTGACTTAGGACAAGTGTCACCTTTTGATTGGCTAGTGCTTCTAGGTGCTGACTGAGTGACTGACTAGGTGTTCTTCGCCACATGTCACATGTTGATTAGTCCCGCCTACTCACTAGGCGCTGACCTGACAGTGGTTCGTTGATCGGCTAGACCATTGACCAGTTTAGTTAGATCGGATTTTGTGACCCAAAATCGTAAATTGACCGGTACAAGCTTGATTTGACCGATTTTATAAAAATTCAAAATTTCTAAATCTAAATTCATTTTTTTATCTAATGGTGGCTTCAATTTTCCAATTTGACATTTTTAAGCCACCTAGATAAATAAATCATTGAACTAGTTTTTTTACGGTTCAATCTGGTTCACCTTGAATCGGTCTAGTTTTCACGCCCAATCTACTTCATCATTCTTCTCCATGATTTTGTTTGATTTATTGGCTACTTGGGATCTTCTGAATTCCCATTTTAATCCTTCTTTACCCATCCCGGTTCACTTAGATCCTCAATTATCTGTTAAAAATTTTTCGTTCCCTTTTTCAGTTCCTTATTTTGAAAGAATGGGGTTTACAACGATCACCACCTTTTAGGAGTTTTGTCTCCAAAACTTTTACATGTTTAACAATTGAGGGTTTTCACCCTCATTACAGACTCCATCTCCCATGTCAATTCCTCTACATAGTCGTTTCACCAAAGAACCTTCACCATGGTTATCCACTTGTTCCTTAGGTTTTTCTCACTTCTGTTGAGGATTCATAATAGCTCCACTTTGTAGATTAAGTCCCCTTCCAGTTCGAGCGGCGACTGGTCCAACACATGACTAGGGTTGGGCTCATATTTTCATAGCATCAACACATGAAACACGTTATGTATTCTTTGTAGATCTGGAGGCTATTCAAGCTTGTATGCCACCGGTCCCATGCTCTGAATTACGGTATAAGGACCAATGTACATGGGTTTTAACTTCCCTCATTGTTGAAACTTGAGTATTCCTCTCCATGGGGATACCTTGAGAAATACTCGGTCTCCTACCTCGAAGTCTAGGTCCCTTCTTCGATGATCAGAATAGCCTTTTTTTCTATCTTGGGCCGCCTTAAGCTGACTCCATATGGTTCTAATCTTTGCTGTGGCATCCTTTATAAGCTTTATCTTCTCGAGCTTCATTTCCCCTACTTCTTCCCAAAATAGTGGTGTGCGACATGGTCACTCGTAGAGGGTCTCATAAGATGCCATATGTATGCTGGCCTGATAACTATTATTATAAGCGAACTTCATGAGATAGAGATAGTCATGCCAACTTTTGTTCATCATCAAGATGCATGCCCCGAGAATATCTTCTAAGGTTAGGATTGTCCGTTCAGACTGTCCATCTATTTGAGGGTGGAAGGCGGTGCTTATGTGGAGTTTGGTCCCCAAAGCATCCTATAGGTTGGGCCAAAACCTTTAGGTGAACCTCGAGTCTCGATCTGATACTATGCTCACCAGGACCCCATGGAGCCTTACAGTCTCTCCCACATATAGAGCAATTGGTTGTTCCACCAAGTCGGTTACCCTTATTGGAAGGAAATGGTTGGAATTGGTTAATCGGTAAACGATGATCCATATCACGTCTTGTTCCTTCCTTGTCACTGGCAACCATCACAAAGTCCATAGTGATGTGTCCCCACTTCCATTCAGGGATTGGTAGGGGTAGCAACAACCCAGAGGGTTATTGATGTTCTGCCTTGATCTGCTGGCAGGATAGGCAACATGCCACGTACTTTGTGATGTCCCTCTTCACCCCCTTTCACCAGTATCCTTGCTTTTGGGTTTGGTACATCTTTGTTCTACGGGGGTGCATGGCGTACACTGAGTTGTAGACTTCCTCTAATATCAATCTCCTTAGTTCCATTTCATTGGGGATGTAGACCCTTCACTTGAATGTTAATAGTCCATTGCTATGAATAGCAAAGTCCTAGATCATTTCTTCTGTGGTCCAGTCCAGATGTGGTTGGAGTTCTTTGTCTTATTTCTTGTGGGCCCTTATTTGTTCCACTAAGCTAGGCCTTACATATATATTAGCCATCAAGCACCTCCTTTCTCTATCCAATTAAAGATCCACCTTCATTTCTCCCAATTGTTTTAGGATGGGCAAGCAGTTTGCCTTTATTTGGACTACCTCGGTTTGATATTTGCGGCTGAGAGCATTTACCACTGCATTAGCCTTGTCAGGGTGGTATTCTATCACTGGGTCATGGTCCTTCACTAACTCTAGTCATCTTCTTTCCCGGAGGTTGAGCTCCTTTTGAGTTAGGAAGTATTTCATACTCTTGTGATGGGTGTATATTCTTCACTTGACCCGTACAAGTAGTGTCACCAAATCTTGAGGGTGAACACTATTGCAGCTAAATCCAAGTCATGGATGGGGTAGTTCTTCTTGTGTGCCTTTAACTTTTGCGAGGCGTACGCAATGGCTTTCCCTTGCTATATTAGTACGTACCCGAGTCCCTATCCCGATGTGTCACTGTAGACAGTGTACTCTCATGCATTGGGATTGGGCAAAAGCTAGTATTGGACTCATTGTTAGACAAGACTTTAGCTCTCAAAAGGAGTTCTCGCACATGTCATCCCACATATACTCTACTCCTTTCCTCATCAGGTGAGTTAACAGGGTAGTGATCTTTGAGAAATCTTCTACGAAGTTCCGATAATACCCTACAATTCCCAAGAAACTATGTATCTCTGTTGGGTTGGTGGGTGCCCTCTAGTTTGATATTACTTCTACCTCTGTCGGGTCCACCTTAACTCCATCCTTGTATACAATATGACCCAAGAAACCCACCTCTTGTAGCCAAAATTCACACTTGGAGAACTTTACATAGAATTGATTCTCTCGTAGCATGTATAGAGTGGTGGCCAGATGTCCTTCATGTTTCACCTTGGTTCGTGAGTATATGAGAATGTCGTCTATGAATACTATAACAAACTTGTCCAAATGAGGTTGGAACACCCGATTCATTAAGTCCATGAAGGCTTTGGGGGCGTTTGTCAATTTGAAGGGTATTACTTTGTATTCGTAGTGCCCATATTGCGACTGGAATGCGGTCTTTAGTACATCTCCCTCTTGGATCCTTAGCTGGTGGTACCCTAACTGAACATCTATCTTCGAGAAGTAGGACACCACTCTTATCTGGTCTAATAGTTCATCAATCCGTGGGAGGGGATACTTATTTTTAACAGTTACTTGGTTTAACTTTTGATAGTCTATGCACAGCCTCATGCTTCCATCCTTCTTCTTTACAAATAATACTGGTGCACCCTATAGGGGGTTTGCGATATGGGATGTGTTCCAGGCATCACTTCTATGGTGGACTCTAGTTGATGGTTTAGAGGAACCTTGGGTAATTCTTTAGGGAATATGTCTGGGTAGCACTTCACTACCGGAATACTTTCTAGCCGCTTCATTTCTAAGCTCACGTTGGTGATCATTGTGAGGAACGCCTTGCATCCTTTTTGCATCATACTTTGAGCCTTTATGTGTGACACCATATGTGCTCCCTACTTTCTTTTGTCCCCTTCGAAGCTTACTTTTGGCATCCTTGGGGCGTGGAAAGTCGTCACTTTCTTCCCACAATTTACTCTGACTTGGTGAGTACTCAGCCAATCAATCCCTAATATTATCTCTACTTTTAGGGGTAATGAAATTAGGTCTGCTTCCAAGTTCACCTCGTTGATCTTAACTTCACATCCTTGTAAATACTTATCTCAGTTTTGTCCTTCTCCTAGTGGGGGAGGATGCTGAGGATTGGTTCAAGGAAGATAAGTTCTCGAGGAAGGTTTGGAACTAATCATTCTTTGATGAAAGATCTCTCAGCTCCTAAGTCAAAAAGGGTGTAGACTTCTCTTCCAAACAACTGCATGTATCCTGGGTACGAGATATAATTAGACTTCTTTAGGAAATAAAACTTTTTAATTATTATGATGATAAATGAAATACATAGTTATGGCTATATTTGTTTAGGGAGGGTTTGGGAGGTACCAGCTACGGTGATGGGATCCTTTCATGTTTTTTCCTATGTGAGGTTGTACACTCTGGCTAGTACCCTCGATGCAATGGCTGTGTGTCATCCCCCATTTGTTGCTCTTGGGTTCCCTTGAGGTGTTTGGAGGGTGTTCCGTGGTGCGTTACCCCAAATGACTGGGCAGCTCCTTGCAAAGTTCCCAAACTAACCACATCCAAAACATGCTTGGCATGTTCCCTCATGATTTTTCTTGCACTTGGGGCAGTAGGGACCCCTCCTTTGTGGGGTTGTACTTACCTCCCTTTGGGCCTAGTAGCCTTCCCTTCTCCTACAAAATCCCATCCTCGTCCTCCATATTGGCCTACCTTGTTCTTTTCGACCTTCCCGGTTGCTCTAGCCCCTTTCCTCTTTTCGGTCGGCATGCTCTGTTCGATGGCGTCTCATTTGTACTATACACTCACATTCATGGGCCATATTGATGATGGCAGCCAGATCTGTGGGGTGTGCCAGTACTCCCATCCGGTCTTGCACATCCATGTTGAGACCATCCATGAATCGTTAGCAGATATCTACCAGTCCGGTCAAATATGGAGCAAAAGGCCTTAGCTCATTAAACCTATTCTCATACTCCAAGATGTTGTTGGATCGTTGTTGGATTGTTGTCAGAGTAGAATTACTACTTCTTCTCATTGATCAGATGAGTGGCTAAATACTCCTCCAAATACCTTTCTTCAAATTATTCCTATGGGGTACGGTGGTGGATATAATCCTTATGTTATCCCACTACCTTTTGGTGTTGGCCTCCAAGAAATTTTTGGCCAAGGTTACCATCTCCTCCCGAGGCATCCTTATAATCCCCATAAATTTCTTAATGTTGGTCAGTCAGTCCATTGCTGCCCTAACTCCCTTCTCTCCTTTGAAGGACTTACACCCTAATTGACGAAGTGTTTTGAGATACATAGGCATGTAAATTAGGGGCAGTGTAGGGACGGGGTGGAGTGGGATTATACTTCGACCAGTCCGACATGGAAATTGGGATCAGCTTCAAGGGTGAAGTTGGGTCTCCCGAACACCTGTGTAAACTTCTCTTATAATTTCTGGTGTTTCGAGCTTAGACCGGGTGGGATCACCTGAGCCCATGTAGTATCACCTTTGTGAATACTATTTCTGACAGTGTCAATGACAATTGCCCTTTATGCTCTTGGTTCCTCTTTTTGGAGCCATCTATGGATGGTTGGGTAGTTTTCATTTAGTTTTTATATAATCTTGATAATAAATTCAAGGGAACTCGCTTTAATACCACTTAAGTTGTCACGCACTGACCCAGTTTTGTTGGAACCCCGTGAGCAATTCGCCACTCCCTTTGGTCTAGGAAGAGTCACCATTTCCCAAGACCGCAAGGAGTCAAGCGTAACTTTTGTCATTGTTCCCTAGAATAACATTATGCAAGAAAATTATCAAAAAAAAACTTACCTGGATTCATAGGCTTGGTGTAAGTATTCCTTAAAGATTGCCTTCTTTCTTGAAAGAGTTTTAAAAAGAAGGGGGGGGTGAGTTTCTACAACTCAGTGAGCGGGTGATTGGGGTGAGTTTAAAAGAAACTTTTATAGCATCTATCTATTTCACTGGTGTATGGGTTTAATGCTTTTAACACTTTCCATTGCTTGGGATTTATTTAGAAAACAATCACACGTCCTTTATTAGAAAGGGTTCAAACATTCGTCGATGCAGTAGGCTGACTATACCCACTTGTGAACCAGAGTGTCTTTACTGTCCATCCTGATAGAAGTTTGTGACTTCTACCTTGAGTCTGAGTGTACATCAATAGTCTGACCCTCATACCCAAAAATACTATGTCCACAATGTGGGACGAGACCTCTTTTGACCCCGCCTTGGTCTCAATGCGTAGGAAGCTACTTCAAGCTTTGAGACTCACTTGACAACAAACTACCCTTATTGCACCCTGGTCATCTAACAACCCTTAGAACCAACACAACCCCATATTGGGTGCCTCGATAGTTTCATAGTCGGTGCATGCACAAACAATATACTTAAGAATTATATCAATTATCTTTTGTGCTACCTTTCCAACAATCCCAACACTCAGCTTCGGCTCCATAACTACTATGCCTAACAGGTTTGATGACCTGGATTTAGCTCAGCAACTACTAGCCCATCGAGTCGATAGTCCGGCTTCGGCACAGTGGCAATTTACACAATTAACCGGTTATGAAAAATTTTCATGGCTCATAAACTTATTTGTTAGTGGGATTTGGCCCATGCCCATTGGCTTTGGGCCCACTTCATGAGTTTTCCAAAAACTGGGCCTTGGGCCCTATCATTTTTAAAACCAAAGCCTCTGACCTACTACAACAATTCCAGCTCTAAAAAACGTCTCCTAAAGCATTTAAGTAGATTCAGGTAGTCAGGAGAGACTATTCTAGGAAAATGGTTTTCAAATAGAAAATGTAGTCATCACCCCAACCAGGTATGACGTTAAAGGTTCCACTCACAAGTGGTTTTCAGTTTAAAATGTGCTTATCATCCCAACTAGGTATGATGTCAAAAATTTTCACTCACCCGATAAGTATAATGTGTTCGTCCCTAGCTAGATTACAATCCTGGATGTGCTCCTCTACACCTATACTCACACAACTAGTTCCTAGATATTTCAAGTATTCCCATAAGTTTGGTTTGGCATAAAGGACCTCTTACTTCCAAGTATTTTTAACTAGGTGCTTAATTTATGCCTTATTGCAATTAGGTCCCTAAAGTTCATAATCTTAAACTTAGGTCCCTAATGGTCAATTTACTTTTAATTCAGTTCCTAAGGTTTCCGATCTATCTCTTAGGTCCTTAATTTTCAAAATTTTCCAATTGGTCCCCAAATTTCCAAAAATTGTCGATTGACCCTTATGTTTCCAAAAGTCGTCAATTGGCATTCAATTTCATCCAAATAGCTAATTGGCCCTCAATTGGGAGTTAATTTCATGAATGTACCTCAATTTTCTTTAATTGCAATTCAGCCCCCAATTTTCCAAAAATCCCCAAATTGCCCAATTTTTTTCAAAAATTTCATTTTGACCCTCAAATCCATGTTTCATCAAATTGACTTAAAAACTTGGGTAATTATCTCTAATAATGAACTGAATAATCTTCCATATGTCCCATGCTTCATTTCAAGCTTTAAAATACTTCATTTGGCTTTGAAATGAGCTCAAACGGAGCTTCGCCGGAAAATAGTTCTAGAGAAAGAAAGCTTCGATTACTCTCCGGTGAAGAGTCGATGATCGGAGCTTTCGATTCCAACAGATTGCTCTTTTCTAGGAGATCCTTCCTGGATCAAACCACACCTCAATTGGTAGTGTCAACATGTCGAAAGTTTCATAATTTAAATTTCAGCAAAAACACATGTCAACAGTATTTTCCAGCAGAGGATGGCGGAGGGGACTTAGCAACTAAGCTCACGGAAGGTCAAGGCACCTCTAAGAGTGGTATGGGGAGCTCAGTTTGGGTGGAATTGGTTCGACTGTAGCTCAAATTGTGCTCAACCAGCTCGGGTTATAGACTGTCGTGGAGCGATGGTACTTTGTGAGCTCTCCGGTGCTTCTCTGGCGATCCTCAAGTTGGGTGGATGGTGTTATTGGGTAGCTGGGTTTCTCAAGATTCTAGAGCCGAATTCACCTTCTAAGGTGGAGAAAAGTACCTAAGTTGGAGCTCTAGTTTGAGCTTCACTGCAAAACTGAGCACTTCTTCTTTTCCAGGCGTTTGAGAGATGAGTAAGACGAATGGAGAGGAGCTCTTTATATAGAGAGGTCAGGGACTGACAAGCCTATCTGTTCATCAATCATTTGACTTCAGTCTCTCCATTTATGGTTGTAATAGGAGGGATTTATTGGTTGTCGAATTTCTGGCGGCCAGCATGTCAGACTTATCCCCTCTTAGATGACATGTAGAAGACGACAATCTTTTGCGCGTGCGAACTTCGCACATGTGGACTTGCCATGTGGCACTTCATGATTGGTTGGCTTTACTCAGTAGCCTAATCAGCATTTGACTCATTGACCAGACATGTGGCAACCTCCCATTGGCTGCTCGTATCGATGTGGTTCCTTACCTTATTTCTAATGACCGTTGACCGTGACATGTGGCATCCTCTGATTAGTTGTTTTAAATGTGTCAAATTTCCCTTCAGGCCACAACCACATGTCAGCCTATGATTGGTTGAGGTCATCTGATGTGGCATGCCACGTGCTGACCTTTGATTGATCATTCATTTCTACAATATCCTTTTCAGATGCTAACAATGCACTCTTTGCCACGTATTGCCTTCTCAATTATCAGCCTTGTTGATTGGGCCATTCCAACATTAAATACCGAGACACGTGTCGCTCTTCTATTGGTCAGTCATCGCTGAGGTGGATTTTCTTCCTTTAAACGTTCACCAAAGACACATATCACCTTTTGATTGGCTAGCGCTTCCAAGTGCTAACTAAGTGGTTGATTGAGCGCGCTTTTCCACGTGTCAGACACTGATTGTTCATGCCCGCTATCTGGGCACTAACCTAGCAGCGGTTCGTTAACGGGCTAAACTGTTGACTGGTTCGGTCATATCAGGTTTGGTGACCCGAAATAAAAAATCAGTTGGTCCAGACCCGATTCAACCAATTTTTCAAAAATTCAAAAATTAAATAATTATCTAAATTTATTTTCTATCTTATGGTGGCTTCAATTTTCCAATTTGACATTTTTAAGCTACCTAGAAAAATGATTCTTTGAACTGGTTCTTTTTGGCTCAATCCGGTTCAGGTCTGATTCACCCTGAACTGTTCTGGTTTTCACGCCCTATCTACTACATGGGTCTTCTCCATGATTTTTTTAATTTATTGGCTACTTGGAATCTTCAGAATTCCCATTTTAACCCTTCTTTACCCATCTCAGTTCACGTAGATTCTTGGTTTTCATTTGAAAATTTTTGGTTCCCTTTCCCACTTCTGTATTCTAAAAGAATGAGGTTTACATCAATAGTCAATGTTGGAGAAGCCCGGGCAGTTGGATCGACCAATGGGAAGTGGACACGTGGCAAAGGTGCGACGTCAACGGCCAACTATGATATGTGAGAAACGGTCGACCAACTAGAGGTCGACACGTTACAGAGCCACCTCAAATGCCCTCGACCAATCAAAGGCTTACATGTGGTGGTGGCATTGTGCGTCAGGTGGGAAATCTGATGTATTTAAATGTGCTAATCAGAGGACGCCACATGTTAATAGTCAAAAGAGATATAGTGAGCAGCCACATTGGAACGAGTGGCCAATAGAAAGTCGCCATGTGTCCAGTTAGTGAGTCAAAGGCTAACTGGGCTGTTGAGTAGGATGCTACGTTAGTAAAGACAAACAATCACGACATGCCACATGGAAAGCTACACGTATGGCATAGTGTCATCTTCCTCAGGTTAGCTGGCAGAGATGGATAAGGGAGAAGGGGAGGGGGGCATTCTCCGACTACTTGAGAAAATCTCTTGTAAGTCTGTCGTCGGCCGAGTCTAGGGCCGAGTCATATGCCGGCAGGTAGCCTGGACAGTTGTCGAGCTCACTATATAAAGAGCACCCCTCCCCTAGTTTTGCTCATCCTATAATCATGCAAAGAAGGGAAGGTACTTCAGTTTTTGGCAAGGCTTAAACCAGAGCTCCAACATTAGACTTTTCCTCAACCTCCAAAGCTCACACTGGTGTCATTGGAACCAGGAGGGAGTCCTCCATTCAGTTGCACCCTCCACTTGACCTGAGGACCACCGGAGGAATATCGGAGTGCCCAAAGAGTGACGCTACTCCAAAGGACTTGAAGTAGCACATTTCGGTCGATCCTAATTTCGACCACCTTTGACCTTCTCTGGCCGAACCAACCCTCCCACGAGTCCTCTCGACCGACCACCGACTCCCTTGAAGCTTCCATGTAAGTAAACTCAGCCTATACTCGTTGGAGTAGCTTACTCCTAGAGAGAGAAAGTGCCTAATTTCATTGACCAAATTCTCACTACCAAGACATGAATTGAACCTGCCATTGATCCTTAAAGAACCACCCCGATGAGAGCAAACTTCCCCAATCCAAAGCTCCAACCACCACACCCCCGCCGGTAAGCTTTCAAAGATTTATCTCTTTAAGTCCAATTTTCCGGCGAATCTCCGTTTGAGCTCATTTTGGGGTCAAAATTGGTGATTCAAAGCTTGATTAGATTGTAGCAAAGTAGGGAAATTGATTAGCATCATGTTAGGGAGAAATTAACTAGATTTGCGAGGTCAATTGGAAGAAATTGGATTTCAGAGCATAGAGGGGTGATTTGGGGATGAATTGGGGGTTCTAAAAAATGGAGGGACTTTTGTGCAATTATCTATAAATTGAGGGTCGATTGGCAATTTTAAGGAAAATGAGGAATAATTGGTGATTTTAAGAAAATTGGGGACAAATTGGCAATTTTTTGGAAAGTTAGGGCAAATGGTAATTTGGGAAATTTGGAGTCTTAATCACAATTAAGTAAAAGATTGAAATTTCAAAGTCCAAAAATGAACTTTTGTGAAATATGGACAAAGTTAACAATTCATAATGTTGGTATTTAGCTGGGATGAACTAGGATGTAGGTACAAGAGGAATATGTCGACCTACAACTGTGATGTGCCTCGATTGTGCGAACAAACCAGCCCAAGAAAGGTCAAGGCATTACGTACTGGGTGAGTGGGTTTAGCATCATGCTCGATTGGATTGATGAGAACATTTTTCCCGAATTGAAAACGGTTTCCTAGGGCTGCCCTCGCCTGACTAATTGAACAAGCTTAATCCTTTTGGGAGGTTGTCCTACTCAAAACATGAAGCATGCATTATTTGGGTTAGTACTGCTCGAGTGGGCCGAAGGCCAATAGGCACAGGCGTAGGCCTGTATATAAGTTAAGACAGTTGTGCTTAAAAACACACATAATTGGATAATTGTATGAAATGGTTACCGTGTCAAAGCCGAACAAACAAACTTATATACAAGCGTAGGCCTGTATATAGGTTAAGACGGTTGTGCTTAAAAACACACATAATCGGAAAATTGTATGAAATGGTTACCGTGTCAAAGCCGAATAGACGAACTCATTAGGTTAGTACCTATTAAGTCGAAGCTGTGTCATCGAACTCGTTGGGCCAATAGTTACGGAGTCGAAGCCAGGTTGTCGGTTTTGTTGGGCCAGTAGCACCAAAGATGATGACTATAAATAATCAAAACTATTGATTGTGCATGCCATGAGTTTAGAGCCATTGAGGCGCCTAGAATGGGGTAGTGGTGGTTCTAAGGGCTATTGGACGACCTAGGGAGCATAAGGATGATTTGTCATCTAGTGTGTCAGAAAGCTCAGAGAACTTCATTCACACTAAGACCGAGATCAGAGAGGGAGAGGTCTCATCCCACATAGGCAGACACGAAGTATGATGCATGTATGAGGGTCAAATAATTGATGCCCACTCAGGCTCTAGGTAGAAGTGGGGAACTTTTACCAGGGTGGATGGTAAAGACACTCCGGTCCACAGGTGGAATGGTCGAAGACCATTTTACGAATGTATGAATCCCCTTTTTTTTTTATAAAGAACGATTGAATTGTGTGCAAAGTCAAACTTATATCTTAAACAAAAATATCAATTGATAATGTACGTCGATAGCTTAGCCCCTCATTAAGTTAGAAAAACTCACCCCTCACCATACCCCTTTTTTGGGCAACAAACACACTGAAGGGGAGAAGAGCGAAGAGCGGGAAGCTTTCACCTCTATGGTACAAGCCTCCACTTAAGATGTTTGATTACTCGACTTTGGAAAACCAGTTAATGACACGCCTTCAATTTTCTTGTCCTTAAACCAGTTCGATCCGGTTCGGGTCCGGTTCACCCGAACTGATCTAGTTTTTCTCTCCCACTTTGTTCTAAGGTTCCTTCCCAAGGTTTATAAATTTCTTTGGAGTACAATAGAGTTGAATTCCTTAGTTTTTCCGGATCTCTATCAGTTCCGGTTCATGAATTGACTAGGTTCATAAACCGGTTCAATCCTATTGGACTCGGTTCATCCAAACTGGTATAATTTTCCTCTTCCAATTCATCCTAATGTTCTTTTCCATAGTATTTTGAACCTTTTGGATCACCTAGGAGTTGTAAATTCTTAAATTGCCCATTCACAATTGATTGGGTTTGTGAACCAGTTCGGTTTTCTCACTCGGTTTGACCGGTTCCCTTCCCAATTTTCCTTAGCTCAAAAGGCCAGGGTTTACAACTCTCCCCTCCTTTTAGGAGTTTTGTCCCCAAAACTTAGTTAGCTACCTTGCATGAGCAATCATTTCCTTTGATGCTCCTTTGGTGTTTGCTGAAGATGCAAACTTTTCTCTCATCCTTGTAATTAGTCCCTTTTATGACCTTCACTTAAGGAATCCCTTTTCCTTTATATTATTTATTCCCTCCATGGAGTTTGTCAAAACTAGACATACCTTACCTCAGGGTATGGTCTTAGATTTTATCTCTCTCTTTGCTTAGAGCAACATTCTTCCCCTTGAGGTCCTCTACTTAAGATTGGAAATTCCAAGATAACTAACCATTTCCGTGTCTAGTTAACCGCTTGATCATTGAAACCCTTAGCTCATTGTCCTATAGAGCATTTCGTACTTATTTCCACGGATTTCTTTATCATCACCTTTTTGTCCCATTTTGACTCTTCCTTCATTCATTGTTCATTACAAATCGGTCCAAATTATGTTTGACTTTGTCATGCTTATGAACCGACTCTTCCTTATTTTGAGTCATGTTTTCATCGGGATTGTTGGGTTTCTTGTCCCTTATAGCATGACATTTTCTAGATCTTATCTCTATATCCATTAGATCTCCAAAATACCTCCTTTAGGGTTATTTATCAACCTCTTAGGGATTGCATAACTTCATCCCTTTTTCCCTCTAGTAGTATTACTCGACTACCTTTACCGTTATTGACTCAATTTACATATCTATGTCGATTCTCCTTTACCCACTCATCCCTTTTTGACTTTCTTATTCAGTATTTCCAGTTACAATTATTTGATCTCCAGATATTTTACAGACATGTTAGGACTCATCCATTCTTAGGTTCATCATCACTTCCAATAACAACCTTTACTCAAGGATTTCCTTTGGCCTTAATCCACTCTTACTTGTTTGTAACCACTTCGTAGTTTGTTATTCCCATTTGACCCTTTTCAATCTATTGTTTTGTTTCGGGGAGTTCCTTTTTACGTTTTCATTCACTAATGTGTCCCTCAAGGTAGAGACTTTCATTCTAAGAGTTACATGTTCAACCTTCTTACCATTACTTGAAGGTTCCCTTTTCTCCCTTTCTTCGTACCCTTATTTGTGTTAGGGTATCTGTTTTGCTTTGGATTTTTCTCTATCCACAACTTTTGTTTTATCCCTTGTTCCTTACATAGGACACTTCCGATTATTGGTTTTATTCTGTGCATTCCACACTATGCTTGGTTGTCCACTCTTTAAGCTTCATATGCGTGTGTGGGCTATGACCTGTATTACCAATTGTGGTTATTCCTTCTTAGCTTCACCTTATTAGGGGACTTACTTTCCCAACATCTTCTCGAACATTTTTCCTCTATTACCCGAGTATGGGTTGTCCAATCATTCATACTTATCACAGCATCTTTTGATGCTATCCCGTTAAATAATTTTTGTTAAGGAGGGTTCACATCCTCCTTATTTCAAAATCTCTTGTTCGACCTTCTTGAGGCTCACTTAACCATTCCAAGACTTTAAACTATAAATCTAGTTTTTACCATCGATTTCTTTAAGGATTTCCCTTCGTTCTTCTCTTCCTACATTTTGGCCTTTTCACTTCTTCCTTCTTTGTTATGGTTTAAATCCATGGTTCTTTCGAAAACTAGTTCTTTAACTGTCTTCTTCTCTTTATTTTTTTGGTCCAATTGCCTGGGCAGCTGTATCACTCGTTCTTCATGCCCATCCCATTGTCCTTCAAAGAGTGTAGTCTTTACTACATCTCATCCTTTCTTAGGGTTTTGTTCATTCTCTTTGGCTGTCCACCATTACTAGTTTCTTCTTTCTACTCGATTCTTCTAGAATTATTTCTTGGTACTCCTGCTCTTTCTCCAAACGGATCATACTGGGACATCACGATACTTCCTTGGTAGGATACTTACCTTTTCGCTTGACATTCCTTTTTACATTTTCTCAAGGGGATTTTTACCCTTAAATGACATCCCTTGATGTCGTCTTCTCCTGTTTACCTTTACTCCACAATTCTTGCAGGCACATCTTGTATACTCTATCTGCATCTTCATTCATACCCAGTACCTGTCTACTTCTTTAGGGAGCGTACAAATCTTTCTTGTTTCAAGTTTTCTTGAACGTTATGTGAGAGGCTTGCCTATTCCTTTCTTTGCTTGAGTTTTAGTCTTTAATTGGTCCTTGGTCCTTGGTCCTTTTGAGGATTTCTTTCATCCTTCTTTTCTCCAATATTTGGCCTTTCCACCTCTTCCTTCTTTGCTGGAGTTTACTCTATAACCCTCACGAGAGTAGTTCGTTACTGTCTCTCCCCTACTATTCACCTTATTTAGTTTTATTGCGACAGTTGTCTCTCTAATCTCCTTGTCCTTAATGATCCTTCGAGTACCCCTTTTTAGGGTGTATTCTTTACTACTTCCTGGTCCTCCTTAAGGTGTCGTTCATTTTCTTTGACCATCTAGTTGTCATGGTTTGCTTACTTCTGTTATGTTGTTTCAAATCTCAACTTTGACTTCTCTATATTTTCCAACGAAAGTTGTACCTAACATTCTATCACCTTTCCAAAGTAGGTTAGTCTTGGCCTCCTTTACATCCTTCCTTCAAGTATTTTCTAATGAGAGGTTGGCTCCTTGCACTCCATGTTATGTCCATCTACCAACCAATGATTTCTTCAAGGCACTTGGTTATATGCATCCCTTCATAGTTCCCTTTCATAGTGTATTCCTTCTCTTCTTCACTCTAACTGTGTCATTCCCTAGAGTTCCGGGGGATGTTTTTCTGTGTTTTCCCCTTTTGGGAGGGTTCTAAGTATGCTTCTCATGTACCTTATCCCTATTCATGAGGTATCCTTCTCAGTTTAACCTTCGTAAGAAGTTTTTGCATTCACCTTGTCATTTCTCAACCTCTTGGTGAACTGTTTACGTAACCCGATCCATGGTATCGGTCTCCAATCCTTCATGTCCTTTGTGACCCTTGAGGAGATATTTCCTTGAATCTATGAGGTGTGGAACACCCCTTCTTTCCTTATACTTATACTAGTCCGTCTTGGTACTTGTCCTTAATAGTGTTGAGCACTTTCTCGAGTAGCATTCCTATTGTCCTCACCTTGTAACATGTCATTTTCTTGCCCAGTAGTCACTATCAGAGTTCTCACTCTTTCATCTCCTTGTCGATTTTCTTGGCGAGCCTTCTTTGCCTACTAATTTTCCCCTAAGAGTTCTCCTAGACTCTTTGGTCTTTTGGTTCATTTCCTTATTTGGGATGGGATTCTCCTCGGTCACCGGGGTTTGTTTGATTACTTTTCTTGAGGCAATCATCCTACAGTTGAGACGTAGGCTTACATGCTTATTTAGATACATGGTTTTAGGAACTTGGAATTCTTCCTTAATGGAGAAGGAGTACAATATGTTAGGGTTTTAACCATATTACAAAGAGGTGGTCATGAAATAGGTAGAGGACTATGGGGTGTGTGCTAAGCATCCTCCAGGGTAAGGTTATATGCCCTAACTGGTGTTCCTGGTCTCAGGTTTGGCTTCCTTTGTACTTGGGGTGTAACCTCAACAAGTCCAAGCATCATCCTCTTGGATACTTTGTCATTTGGTCCTTGGAAAGCTTCTAGAGTTGTCTTCCTATGAGGACAGGGTGCTGAGCAGAGTCATCCCTAGTTTTCTTGGTTCCTCTCCAGGGATCCATCTGTAAATTTTAAGAGAAATCCTATAAGTTACTATATTTTCTAGTTTTGAATATGTATTCGAGGAAACAGGCTCTGATACCACTTTAGTTGTCATGCCCTGACCCGGTTTGGTCGGATCCTCATGATCAACCCACAACTCTCTCGATTTATTAAAGGGTTTTTCCCTATTGTAGACTGTAAAGAGTAAGGTGTCCTTCAACCTACACCTTTTCCTGGAATATCATAATCAAAACTACATGAAATTAAAAACTTTAGATACCTGTCTAATAGGCATCTTAGTTGACGGTCTTTAAGGGTAGGCTTTCCGAGATTTTCTGAAAGGGATATAAGGGAGGGGGTGAGTACGACTACTCAGTAAATGGGTTTTTAAAAGCTTTTGACTTTTAAGAAAATAATTATTATTGGAGTGTGCCAGACTCCTTTCTTTTCAAAAAAAATCCCTTCGTTTAAAAATTTGGGTTTTCCACCATTTCATAGTTACCGGTATGTCATCACCCAACACACATCCTTCATTATTAAGGGTACACATATTCGCAAGTCAGTATCACTACTGAACCCGCTAGTGGTTTCGAAGCTACTTTTCCTACCACTCGGATAGAAGTACAATCACTTCTACCCTAGGAATGAGTGGATGTACGTGACATCTGTCCCACAATCCCGAAATTACTTCTTCATGTTCGTATGAGGACAGAGACCTCATCCTGTCCCCACCCCGGTCTCATGCGCTTGATACTACTCCAAATTTCGCATAGACACCTGGAATGACGAAATGCCCTTATAGCCATCAGGTCGTCCAGTGCCCTTAGGATGCATCACTACCCCTCATGGGCGTCTTGATGATCTCGTACTCATAGTGCATGCACAAACAATGTTTTCTCATATTGCCATGTAATCTTTGGTGCCACTAGTCCAATGGCCTCGACTCTCAACTCAACCTGCAGTTGTTTGTCTTGACTAGTTCGTCGACCTGTCATATTGCACTACCGCTAGTTGACTAAGCATGTCGGTCCTATCTTGGTACCATGGCCAAACAATTCACTTATTAAGTTTTATGGCACATATATCATGTTTGTTTACGAGCTCCTGCTCATGCCAACTGGCCTTGGGCCTACTGTACGAGATTTTCAAAATCGGGCATTTAGCCCCCAAGTTCCAAAACCGAGGCCCCCGACCTATAAGAGCTCGAGAAGGTCTCCCAAATTGTTTAAGCATTGGCACATAGTCAGGGGAGAGCACTTCCGACAAAATGTATGTTTTCTCTATCCATTATACCGCCCATGTATAAGGACACCTCCGTTCATAATCGATGAATAGGTTTTCAACTTCCTTTGAGGAAGTCTCATCATACCAACTGGGTATGATCTACTTACAACCGGTAAGTAGTTTTTTTTTTATGATTTTCACGTCACTTCCTTTAAGTTGTGATGTTTAAAATACCATTAAATAGTGGGTTTTCATACCGAGGTACTTATCATCCCCAACCGGGTATAATATAAAATTCTCACTCACAACCGGTAAGTGGTTTTTAATTTTAAGTTGTGCTCATCATCCCAACCGGGTATAATGTTAGTAAACCCACTCACCCGTTAATGTCGTGAATTCAACTAGATCGATTCTTTGTATTCACGCGAGCTTATCCTTGTTGGCATTCCCGGTACTTCGTGTTCCTACATGATATGAACATCTCGGTTCATTCTCCTTCATCCTAATAGTCTTCATTCATTCCAAATGAATGAGAAAGTCAAACTTCCATTTATTTGCAATTAAGTCCTTAAAGTTATTTCTCTTTAACTTTAAGTCCCTAATACCAGTTTTTCCTCAAATTGAGTCCCGAAACTTCTAAAATTTACCATAGGGGATTAATTTCATTTCACAAAATCGGGATTAATTTCCCAAATTTCCAATTTGGTCCTTCAATTTTTCCAAAATTACCATTTTGCCCTTCCTTTACAAAAATGGTAAGTTTTGCCCCAAAAATTCCAAAATTCCTCAATTGATCCTTGAACAAGATTTTCATGCCCAATTGACCCTCAATTTCATAAAATTGCATTTTGGTCATTTAAATTTAAAAAATCCCCAAAATTTCCCCCAATTTCAACTTTTCAATATTGTCGAATTTGATTTCATCAAATTGACCAATCAAACACCTCTAATTGTTGAAATTGAGTTCCTACATGTTCATACAATTCTAAGGAACTTTGAATCACGAATTTTAACGTCGGAATGAGCTCAAACAAAGCTTCACCGGAAAAATAGACTGTAGAGAGAGAAAGCTTCGATTTCTCACCGATGATGGCACGGCGGTCCGAGCTTTTGATCTGGGCAGATAGCTCTTATCTTGAGGTTCATCCTAGAATCAAGAATCATATCAATTGATGCCGAATTGAGTTAGAATTTCATCATTGAAATTCTGCCGGTTCTCTCTCTAGCACTGTCCGAAAATTGCTGAGGGGAGCTGAATTGGCTTACATTTCAGTCCTAATTCGGCCATGGGAGGGTTGAGGAAGTGTTGGGAAGGCTTGGTTTGGCTTGAGGAGGGCTCGAAATGGCTGATTTCAACTCGGACGAAATGGGGCAGCTTCAGTCCATTGGAGTTGCTTCACTATTTCATCACGCCGGCGTCTCGCTGGTGACCCTCAGAGTGAACGGAGAATACATACACATAGCTGACTTCTCCCTGGTTCTAAAGAACCCGACCTCGCCTTGTTTGGCTTAGAAAAGACCCCATGTCGGAGCTCTAGTTTGAGCTTTGCCAAAAAATGGAGCAGTTGAAAGAGAATAGAGTTTTCAGGTGTAGAGAGAATGAATGGGGAGGGACTCTATATATAAGGAGCTTGGAGACCCGTTGGCCGTTCGTTTGGCACTGTTATTGCTAACATTGAAGACCTGAAATGCCCCGAACATAAGTGTTTTTTCTTTGTCGATGTTTCTTCAGTTTCCCGGCAAGTGAACAGTGCTGTCATCCTGAGGAAGAAGATAACATTGTTCTGAACCGAACTACACAGGTTCAAAGCTTAAACCGTTCGGTTCACCCCCCATTCTACTGAGTTTTTCAAATATAAAAATTTCTAAATTCATCTAAATTCATTCGCTATCCTTTTGTGGCCTCAAATCTCCAATTTGAATTATTTAGCTACCTAGAAAAATGAATTTAGGATTCGGTTCAATAGTGGTTCAAACCGGTCTGAACCGGTTCGGATCTAGTTCACCTGAAACAGTTTGGTTTTCATACTCCAATTCCTTCACAACTCCATTTCCATGTCTTTTGTGACTTCTTGGATTACTTAGGGTCCATAAGATTCGCGGTTTACCATCTCTTTATCAATTTTGGTTCATAAACTGACTTAGTCCTTAAACCGGTTCGATCCGGTTCAGGTCCGGTTCACTCAAACTGATTTGGTTTTTCTCTCTGACTTTGTTATAAGGTTCCTTCCAAGGTTTATAAATTTCTTTGGAGTACAATAGAGTTGAATTCCTTTGTTTTGCCCGATCTCTATTGGTTCCGGTTCATGAATCGACTCGGTTCATAAACCGGTTCAATCCTGTTGGACCCGGTTCATCCAAATCGGTCTAATTTTCCTCTTCCAATTCCTCCTAAGGTTCTTTTCCATAGTATTTTGAACCCTTTGGATCACCTGGGAGTTGTAAATTCTTAAATTGCCCATTCATAATTGATCGGGTTTGTGAACCGGTTCGATTTTCTCACTCAGTTTGACCGGTTCCCTTTCCAGTTTTCCATAGCTCAAAAGGGCGGGGTTTACAAGCACCACAAATTATATGGCATAATAAGAAAATATTATTTTGCATGCACTATGAGTGTGGGACCATCAAGATGCCCAAGAGGGGTAGTGATGCGTCCTAAGGGCACTGGACGACCTAGTGAGTATAAGGGCAGTTCGTCGTACCAAGTGACCGTGCGAAATTTGGAGTAGCACTAAGCGCATGAGACCTGGGTGGGGACGAGATGACGTCTTTGTGCTCATACGGACATGAAGAATTAATTTCGGGGTTGAGGGTTGGATGTCGCGAACATCCACTCATTCTCAGGGTAGAAGTGGACGTACTTCTATTTGGGTGGCTGGTAAAGTTGCTCTGAAGCCACAAGTGGGTTCAGTGGACGGGCTGGCCTGCGAATGTGTGCTTAACCTTCATGATGAAGGATGTGTGTTGGGTGATGACACACAGTGATTAAATAAGGAAATGGTGATAAAAACCGAGATTTCAAATGAAATGGTTTTGAAAGAAATGAGTCTAGCACACTCCAAAATTGATCTTTTTCCTAAAGTTAAAAAGTTTTGAAAACCCATTCACTAAGTAGTAGTACTCACCCCCTTCCTTATATCCCTTTCAAGAAATTCCAAAAAGCCTACCCTTAAAGACCATAAACTAAGATGCCTGTGAGATAGGTATGATAAATTTGAAATATTATACAGTTTTGATTTATGTTATTCTAGGAAAAGGTGTTGTTTTAAGGATGCCTTACTCCTTACGGTTTATAATAAGGGGACACCCTCGAATAAACCGAGAGAGTGGTGGGTTGTTCATGGGGATCCAACCAAACTGGGTTGGGGCGTGACAACTAGAGTTGTATCAGAGCCTGTTTCCTCGAATACATGATCAAGACAAGAAAATATAGTAACTAATAGGATTTATCCTAAAATATTCAGATGGCTCCCAGGAGAGGAACAAAAAAATCTAGGTATTACTCTACTCAACACCCTATCTTCGTAGGAGGACAACCCTAGAAGCTTCCCAAATGCTTGAGGCCTGGCAAGAATCTCAAAAGACCAAATAGGGAAGTATCCCAGAGAATGGTGCTAGGACCTATCGGTGGCACAACTCTAAGTATAAAGGAAGACAAGCA
This sequence comes from Trapa incisa, assembly GCA_030064435.1. Taxonomy (NCBI): domain Eukaryota; kingdom Viridiplantae; phylum Streptophyta; class Magnoliopsida; order Myrtales; family Lythraceae; genus Trapa; species Trapa incisa. Next base: position 16,003,654 of record CM057779.1, on the reverse strand, counting down.
TGAAGCCATAAATGCCAGCAAAGAGGCATATAACCTTACATAGGAGGATGCTAATCAAGAATCGGGGATTGGTTTCTAGTTATTTTATGACCATTTTCTGTTATAGGGCCGAAATACCCAACATACTGTACTACTCTATTAATGAAGTACTCCCAATTCCAAAATAATGTAATCTTGTTAGGAAGATGGCACCAAGAAAAGTAACCAAACAAAATTGCAATTCCCTAGACACCACGAATATCAAGGATAAATGAATAAATTAAGGAGATTATTGTGCAAAGAAGGCATGACAAGAAAATTGTCATGGTAAGAATTTTGGGGTAACTAAGCAAGGAACAACCTATTATAAAGTACAAAGGAAATAGGAAATGAAATGAAGGACTGTCCCACACCACTAAGATTTAGAAAAATACTTTCCAAGAATACACCCCCCACAACTATAGGAAATCCGAAAGGGATACCATCCCAAGGAACACAACTCCCACTTGTAATTTCAACCACAGACAGGAGGAAACTTTTCGAGATCACAACAAAGTTGCAAGAAGGAAAAAGGGCTAAAGGTAGGACCTTGATAAAACCATAAACAGAACAAAGGTAGCTGAAGAGAACTCTTCCTTAAAGATGAAATTTCCAATAATTTAGGAGAAAAGGAGGGAGTGCATCCACAAGACAAGACAATTCGAGCATTTGACGACAAATGGGATGTCTTGGGATTTCAAGTACGACTTGCTTTGGAGAAAGCAGAGAAGTCAAGTTTCAAACCAACATAGCAGAAAGAAGAAAATCATAACAACAAGATAGTTAAGGAGAATAAATGACGCCCTAAGGGGAATTGGGAAGTAGTAAGGACTACACCCTAAAAAGGGCAATGGGATGGACATTAATGACAAGAAGACTCGAGAGATAACTGTTGCAAGATAATTAGACAAGGAGAATTGTAGGGACGAGTCAGTTAACGAACTAACCCTTGTGAATGTCAAAAATTTAATCTCTAGCAAAGAAGGGAGAGGTGGAAAGGCCAAATATTTGGGAAAGAAGGATGGAGGAAATCCTTAAAGAGATCAATGGCCAAGAACAGATTGACGACCAAACACAAAGCTAGGAGATGATTAAGTAAGCCTCTCGCATGACGATTAAGAGATCTGGAAACAAGGAGGATTTGAGCTCTACTTAAAGGAAATATACGTGTACAGGGGTACAAGTTGGAATGAGCATGGGGTATAAAGGATGTACCCACAAGATTTCAAGATTAAGGGTAAACGAAAGGGGGTGGCATCAAAGGATGTTATTTAAGGATATATACATACGAAAATGAATGAAGATGGAATTCCGAGAGAAAGGGAAAGTATCTCACTAAGCAAGGGAACCCTGAGGAGGGATACATGTCCCAACTAAGAGGTAATGAGACTAAGTGATGAGGGATGAGGAGACGAACTTGCAAATGAAGTACATGGTGAGGTGAAAGAAGCAAGGGAAATATACTAGAAGAACCTAAGGAGTAAGTTAAACCTAAGGAACCAGTAGGTAGAAAGATAGCATTAATAGATGCCGTAACAAATAAGAACGGGTAAACTACCGATAATAAGAAAATAAAGGAAAGAACATCCGAGAAACCTTGGGAAAGTAAGCTCCCTAAATAAGAAGTGGTTAAGGGGGGACAACCACTAATATCAAGATGGATTGTGGACCACCCTCGCAAGGGGGGACAACCACTAAAGAGTGGATGGTTGGGCATAGGGTGGAGTACACGAAATAAGACTAATAATCGAAAGCTACTCAAATAAGGAATATGGGATGGAATGGAAAATTTAAAACAATGGAGGATTGAAAGTGGGCAAATGCCCCAATATAGAAAGGGTGTAAGGAGATGAAGAAAGGAAACCTTCAAGAAATGGTAAGAGGGTTGAACATGTAACTCCTAAGGTGAAAGTCTCTACTTTGAAGGAAATAGTAGAGAATGAAACCGTAAAAAGGGAAACTCCCCAAACCAAGCAAATCGACATGTAGACCGAAAGGAATCAACTTAGTATAAAGAATTGTGAAATGATTACGAACAAGTAAGAGTGGATTAGGGCAAAAGTAAAATCCTTGAGTAAAAGGATGTCATTAGGAACGAGGATGTACCTAAGAAAGGATGAACCCCAACTTGTCGATAAATTATTGGAAAATCCAATCAATTGGAACTAGAAAGACTCAATATGGAAGTTGAGAAAGGATGAGTGAGTAAGGAAAAACCAACACAGTTGTGTAAGTTGAGTTAATAATGGTGAAGGTAGTCGAGGAATACTACCAAAAGAAAAGAGGGATGAAGTTATACAATTTTTGAGTGAATAACCCTGAATGAGGTGTTTTGGAGATCTAATGGACATAGAGACACGATCTAGAAAACGTCATGCTGTAAGGGACAGGAAAACCCAAAAATTATGAGGAAAACATGACTCAAAATAAGGAAAAGTCAGTTAGTAAGCATGATAAAGTCAAACATAAAATTTGGACTGATTTGTAAGGAGCAACGAATGTAGGAAGAGTCGAAATGGGACGAAAAGGTGATGATATGGAAATCCGTGAAAATAAGTACGTAATGCTCGAAAGAACATCGAGCTAAAGGTTTCAACTACCAAAAGGATAACTAAACATGAGAATGATTAGTTATCTTGGAATTTCCAATCTTGAGTACAAAACCTCAAAGGGAAGAATGTGCTCTAAGTAAAGAAAAATATGAATCTAAGAATATACCATGAAGTAAGATATGTATAGTTATGATAAACTCCATGGAGGGAGTAAATAATATAAAGGAAAAGAAATTCCTTAAGTGAAGGATGTAAAAAGGGCTGATTGAAAGAACAAGAGAAGAGTTTGCATGTTAAGCAAACACCAAAGGGACATCAAAGGACATGATTCCTCATGCCTGGTTGATAATTAAGTTTTGGAGACAAAACTCTTAAAAGGAGGGGAGAGTTGTAAACCCCACCATTTTGAGCCAAGGAAAACTAGGAAAAGAACCGGTCAAACCGAGTGAGAAAAACCGAACCGGTTCACAAACCCGATCATTTGTGAACAGGCAATTTGGGAATTTACAACTCCTAGGTGATCCAAAGGTTTCATAATACCATGGTAAAGAACCTTAGGATGAATTGGAAGAGAAAAACCAGACCAGTTTGGATGAACCGGATCCAACTACATTAAACTGGTTTATGAATTGAGTTGGTTCATGAATCGAAACTGATAAAGAACGGGCAAATCAATGAATTTCAACTCCCTTGTGCTCCAAAAAAATTTATAAACCTTGGGAAGGAACCTTAAAACAAAGTGGGAGAGAAAAACCAGATCGGTTCGGGTGAACCAGATTGAACCGGTTTAAGGATCGAGTCGATTTATGAACTGGAATCAATAAAGAGATGATAAACCAAGAATTTTATGGACCCTAAGTGACCCAAGTAGTCACAAAAGACATGGAAATGGACTTGTGAAGAAATTAGGGATGAAAACAAAACTGGTTTAGGTGAACTGGATCCGAACTGGTTTGACCGGTTTGAACCACTATTGAGCTGGAACCTAAATTCATTTTTCTAGGTGGCTTAAATAATTCAAATTTGAGATTTGAGGCAACCATTGGATAGAAAATGAACTTAGATGAATTTATAAATTTTAAGATTTGAAGAACTTGATCGAATGAGGGGTGAACCGGCCTATTTAAGCTTTGAACCCGGTTCGGACCGGTCTGATCTAGTTTGGAACGGTGTCATCTTCTTCCTCAAGATGACAGCACTGTTCACTCGTCGAAAAATCGAAGCAGCATTGACGAAAAAGAAATGGTTCCGTTCGATACGTTTCAAGTCATCAATACCTGTGATAACGGTGCCAAACGGATAGCCAACGGATCCCCGAGCTCCCTATATAAAGAGTCCCTCCCTTTTCATCCTCTCTACACCTAAAAACTCCATTCTCTCTCAAATGCTCCCTTTTCCTGTGAAGCTCGAACCAGAGCTCCGATATGGGGTCTTTTCTGAGCCAAACAAGGCGAGGTCGTATTCTTTAGAACCGGGGAGAAGTCAGCTACACACCTGTAGTCTCCATTTGCTCTGAGGGTCGCTGGAGAAGCGCAGGCATGATGGAACAGTGAAGCAGCTCCGACGGATCGAAGTTGCCCTATTTCGGTTGAGCTAAAATCGGCCATTTCAAACCCTCCTCAAGCCAAACCAAGCCCTCCCAACACTTTCTCAGCCCTCCCATGGCTGAATTAGGATTCAAAGGTAAGCCAATTCGGCTCTCCTCTGCAATTTTTAGCCGGTTCTAGGGAGAGAACCGACAGAATTTCAATGATGAAATTCCAACTGAACTCGACATCAATTGATACAATTCTTGATTATAGGATGAACCTCAGGACGAGAAATATTTACCCAGATCAAAAGCTCGGATCGTCGTGCCCTCATTAGTGAGTAATTGAAGCTTTCTCTCTCTACAGTCTGTTTTTTGGCAAAGCTCCGTTTGAGCTCGTTCCGACATTAAAACTCGCAATTTAAAGTTCTATGGAATCGTATGAACATGAAGAAACTCAATTTCAACTTTAATTTCAAAAATTAGAGGTGTTTGATTGGTCAATTTGATGAAATCAAATTCGGCTGTGTTAAAGAGTTGGAATTGGGGGAAAATTGGGGATTTTCAAAAATTTGAAGGACTGAAATGTAATTTCCTAAAATTAAGGGTGAATTGGGCATGATAAAAATGTTAGATGGCCAATTGAAAAATTTTAGAATTTTTGGCATAAAATTTACCATCTTTGTAAAGGAAGGGCAAAATGGTAATTTTGGAAAAGTTGGGGGGACCAAATTGGAAATTTGGAAATTTAAACCCCTTTTTGTGAAATGGAATAAATTGAGGTCCTATGATAAATTTTAAAAGTTTTGGGACTCAATTTGGGGAAAAATGGACATTAGGGACTTAAAGTTAAAGAGAAATAACTTTAGGGACTTAATTGCTAATAAATGAAAGTTTGACTTTCGCATTCATTTGGAATGAATGGAGGCTACTAGGTCGAGGGATAATGAACCGAGATATTCATATCGTGTAGGAACACGAAGTACCGGGAATGCCAGCAAGGACAAGCTTGCGTGAATATAAAGAACTGATCTATTGGAATTCACTGCATTAATGGGTGAGTGGGTTTACTAATGTCATACCGGTTTAGGATGATGAGCATAACTTAAAGTTAAAAACCACTTACCAGTTTTGAGTGGGATTTTTTATCATACCCGGTTGGGGATGATAAGCACATCGAAATAAAAACCCACTACTATGTGGTATTTTAAACATCACAACTTAGAGGAGTGATGTGAAAGCCATGCCGAAAAATTACTTACCAGTTGTAAGTAGATCAAACACTCGAAGGAAGTTGAAAACCTATTCATCGGTTATGAATGGAGATGTTCTTATACCCGAGTGGTATAAGGGACAGTGAAAACTTATTTTGTTAGAACTGCTCTCCCCTGACTATGGGCCAATGCTTAAAAAAATTTGGGAGACCATCTTGACGGGAGCTCGAATATCTCTTATAGGCCGGGGCCTCGATTTTGGAACTTGGGGGTAATATGCCCAATTTTGAAAATCTAGTACAGTGGGCCCAAGGCCAGTTGGCACGAGTAGGAGCTCATAAACAAACATGAGTTATATGCCATAAAACTTTAAATAAAGGAATTGTTTGGCCATGGTACCAAGATAGGACCGACATACTCAGTCAATTAGCGTAGTGCGACATGATAGGACAACAGACCAGTCAAGATAAACAACTACAAGTTGAGTTGAGATTTGGGGCCGTTGGACTAGTGACACCACAAATTATATGGCATAATGAGAAAATATTTGTTGTGCATGCACTGTGAGTACGGGACCATCAAGATGCCCAAGATGGGTAGTGATGCGTCCTAAGGGCACGGGACTACCTGGTGAGTATAAGGGCATTTCGTCGTACCAAGTGATAGTGCGAAATTTGGAGTAGCACTAAGCGCATGAGACTGGGGTGGGGAATGGATGAGGTCTCTTTCCTCATACGGACACGAAGAATTGATTTCAGGATTGAGGGTTGGATGTTGTGAACATCCACTCATTCTTAGAGTATAAGTGGACGTACTTCTATCTGGGTGGCCGGAAAGGTTGCTCCAAAGCCACAAGTGGGTTCAGTGGATGGGCTGGCCTGCGAATATGTGTTTGACGTTCATGATGAAGGATGTGTGTTGGGTGATGACACACAGTGATTAAATAAGAAAATGGTGATAAAAACTAAGATTTCAAATGAAGTGGTTTTGAAAGAAAGGAGTTTGGCACACTCCAAAATTTATCTTTTGCCTAAAGTTAAAAAGTTTTGAAAACCCATTCATTGAGTAGTCATACTCACCCCCTCCCTTATATCCCTTTTAGGAAATTTCACAAAGCCTACCCTTAAAGACCATCTACTAAGATGCTTGTGAGACAGGTATGATAAATTTGAAATATTATACAGTTTTTATTTATGTTATTCCAGGAAAAGGTGCAGGTTTAAAGGATGCTTTGCTCTTTATGGTTTATAATAAGGGGAAACCCTTTAATAAATCGAGAGAGTGGCATGTTGTTCGCGGGGATCCGACCAAACTGGGTCCGGGTGTGACAGAACCGAACAAGTTATCGAACCGCAATAGATCGAGAAAGAGCACATTGGGAAATTTACAAATCCCGAGTGACCCAAAGAGTCATAAAAACCATGAAAAGGGACTTTGGGACAAATTGAAAGAGAAAACCAGACTGGTTCAGGTGAACCGGACTTGAACTAGTTTGGACTGATTTGAACCATCAATGAACCGGTTGTTAAATTCATTTTTCTAGGTGGCTTAAAATATTAAAATTGGGGAATTGAAGCCACCATTGGATAGAGAATGAATTTAGATGAACTTAGAATTTTTTAATCTTGAAAAACTCGGTCGAATTGGGCCTAAACTGGCTAGTTTAAGCATTGAACCCAGTCAGACCGGTCCGGTCCAATTTGGACCAATGTCGTCTTCTTCCTTCAGATGACGACATTGTTCATTCAACGAATGAACAGACAGCAATGATGAAGATGAAACGCCTCCATTCTAGACATTTCAGATCATCAATGAGCTTGACCAAGATGCCAAATGGTCGAGCAGAGAATCCACAAGCTCTCTATATAAAGAGCCCCTCATCATTCATTCTCCTCACACCTCAAATCTCCATTCTCTCTCAACTACTCAATTTTTTGGCAATGCTCGAACTAGAGCTCCAACATTGGCATTTTTCTAAGCCTTTGAAGCAAGATCGGGCTCTTTATATTTCGAGAGAAGTCAGCCACCTTACGGCAATCTCCGTTCGATCCAAGGACCGTCAGAGAAGCACCAGCGGAATCAAACAGTGAAGTAGCTCTGACGGACCGAAGCTGCCCAATTTCGGTCGAGCTGAAATTAGTCGAATTCAGCCATCCTCAGGCCAAACCAAGCCCTTCCAACATCCCCACAGCCCTCATACAACCTCAATTGAGCTGAAAGGTAAGCCAATTTGGCACCCCTCTATCCTTTTTTATCGGTGTTAGAGAGAGAAATTGTGAAAACTTCACTGACAGAAATTTAGTTGGTCAAATAGGTTATTAATCCTTGGTAAAGATAACCAGTTCTTAATAGTTACCTAGTTTAACTTCTTGAAATCAATGCATAACCTCATACTCCCATCCTTTTTCTTTACAAATAAGACCGGGGCACCCCACGAGGATTGACTGGGGCATATAATGCCCTTTTCCAATAATTCATCAAATTGTTCCTTTAGTTCCTTAAGTTATGTGGGGTCATACGATAGGGTGTTTGAGAGATGGGTTATGTTCCAAGTATCACCTCTATAATAAACTCTAATTGACAATCCGAGGGTAGTCCGGGCAATTCCTCGGGAAATACTTCGGGGTAGTGTTTAACTATCGGGATTTCCTCCAGTCTTTTATTCTCCTGGCTTTCATTTGTCACCATAGCGAGAAATAACATGCCTCATTTTTGTAGCATGTGCTATGCTTTTAAACATGATATCAAGCGTACCTCATTTTTCTTCATGTCTCCTTCAAATACTACTCCTTGTACCTTTGGAGCATGAAATGCCATCCTCTTATTCCAAAAGTCTAACTTGGCTTGGTGCGGGGACAACTAATCCATTCCCAAAATCATTTCCACCTCACTTAAAGGTAGTGGAATTAAATCGGCCTCTAAGTTCATTCCCATGATCTTTACTTCGCATCCATTTAGGAAATGCTACCTAGCCAATTCCTCTCCTAATGGTGTGAGGATGTTGAGATGGGGTTTGAGAGGAGTGAGTTCTTGAGGAAGAGTGGGAACTGGGATTTCCTTGACGAAGGACCGTTTGGCTCGATAGTCCAAAAGAGCATAGGTTTTTCTCCTAAATAATTGCACATACCCTAGATGAAGGACAATTACTAAGTTTGCTTAGGGAAAATGGAGTTTAGGGCTCCATTAGGGGAGGTCTAAGAGTCTTGGTTTTGTCGTGGTTGGTCTGAGAGTTTCCCGAATTTGGCTTGACCTGTTCTCGTCATAGATGGCCGAGGGAGCAAAGACACTATGCATGCTTGTTGGCATTTCTCTAGTGATCCTCGAGATGAAATGAGGTTGTAGCAAGGTAAAGAACTTTTTCTTGGTTTCAAGGAACCCAAATTCATTTTTGGAGGTTGTGAAAAAGTCCCACATTGGAGCTCTAATTCTTGTCTCGCTGGGAAATGGTGTGGTTCTTCTACTTCAGTCGTTTGAGGGATGAGGAGGACAAATGTGGAAGAGCTCTTTATATATGGAACTCAACAATTGATAGGGCTACTCAGACATCCCTGATTCGGCCCCAATCTCACCCATCCATGGTCAGATTAGAGAGCTTTTCGGGTCGTTGGATATCGAGTAGCTCACCTGGTCTTTCTCTCTGCTAGCTTTCCAAGGTTTAAGATGATACTATGTGCATGCGTGCGAGCTGTCACGTGTTGCACTGTGATTGGTTGGCTTCACTAACACGGCTTACCACTCAGCGTACAAGTCATCCTTTGACTCATTGACCAACCAGGTGGCGACCTCCCATTGGTTGCTCATTCCAATGTGGCCGCTGACTGAACTCTACTAGCCAATTGACTGTGACATGTGGCATTCTCTGATTAGCTAATTTAAATAAGTTAGATTTCCTTCATAACGCACTGTACCAATGCCATGTGTCAGCCTTTGATTAGCTAGGGCTATCTGATGTGGATCTTCCATGTGTTATACTCTGATTGATCGACCGCTTCCCCAACATCCTGGTCGGCTACTGATGTGGCATCTTCGCCACGTGTGAGCTCCTCATTGGTTAGTCTTGCTGACGAGGCTTCTTTTAAGTTGACCATGGATTGAGGACACATGTTGCTCTCCTATTAGTAAGTCATTGGTGATATGGATTTTCTTCCATAGATAGTTGACGAGGGCACACATCATGCTCTAATTGGTCGGCGCTTCTAGGTGCTAATCAAGCGGTTGACTGGGTGTGCTTCACCATGTGTCGCTCACTGATTGGTCACATCCACTAACTGGGCACTGATCTGGCAGGCGATCTATTGACTGGCTGGACCATTTATCGGTTTGGTCAACCAAAATAAAAAATCGCCCGATTTAGGCCCGATTCCACTAGTTTTCAAAAGATTAAAATTTTCTAAATTTATCTAAATTCATTTTCTGTCTAATGGTTGCTTCAATTTTCCAAATTGATGTTTTGAAGCTACCTAGAAAAATGAATCTTTGAACTGGTTCTCCACGGTTCACTCTGAACCTGTTCGGTTTTCACATCCAATTCCATTAATGGTTATTTTCCATGATCTTTTGGTCATTATTGGCCAATTAAGATTTCCCAAATTCTCATTTTTACCCTTCTTTACCAATTCCAGTTTACTTATATCCTCGATTTTCTCTAAAAAAATTTTGTTTCCTACTTCCTGCTTTCTTGTATTGAGAGAAGGGGTTTACAATATCCCTTGCTTGAATTGTATGAATTAGATATAGGAATACCTGATAAGGATAGGATCGAGAATACACGCTCCATAAGATAGAGGCAGGTCGAATGACCCGAGACTATGTCTCAAAGGGGAGGAAGTAAACCAGGGGACTTGTATGAGAGATACGAGCAATTAAAGCAGACCATGTATGCTAGGTGGTTTGTGGGAATGGTCTAGGTCATGATCCATGTAGTGGTGTGACGTCAGTGTCCCACTCACTAAGTTGTGAGCTCATCCACTCCCCCAAACCATGTTGTAGGTAAACCTAAGCACTCGAGGAAGGAATAAGAAGCTTACAGCTGAAGCACACAACCATTCAGGAAACTCCATGATATGCACACGAAGTACTACTTATAATTTTACTATCATTCTTGGGGTTTGTAATGTGAACGAAATTTTTGGGCTCATTGCATTTCTTATATGAAAAGTAGAAATTTCTGCTTCTTTTCAAATGGTAGTTAAATGTTTAAGCCTAGGTTGCATCATTTTTATTTTGGTGAAGGATCCCACCCTTGTAACATTGAAGGAATCGGGAGGGAGGGGCGTTTCACGGGACCTCGATAGTAGGTTTTGGGTCAGGGCATGACATTAGGTCTCTGCCAGGTACTGTAGTCGAGAAACTTGCATGGGGCAGCCACCATGTAGGGGAAAAGGAGTGGTAGCAGTAGGTGGAAGCGAAGTGTCTTCATGTCCTTCTCCTCGATCTTTCAGGTAGGACCATCGAGGAGTCTCCTCATCTTGCCCTGAGCCTTCCTTGGGGTCATTAGGTTGTGAGGACACCCCCAAAGAGTTCTACTTCCGAGCAGACGAGTTATTGCCTATAAGGGTATGGTGGTGGTTCCCAATGACACCGACCTCAAGAATGCCATACTTGAATAGGCACATGACTTTGTATACCCGATGCACCCCGATAGTACCAAGATATACAAGACATTAAAGGAAGGGTACTGGTAGTTAGGCATGAAAAGAGAGATCGCAGAGTATGTGTCTAGGTGTTTCTCCTATCAGCGTATTAAAATTGAGCATCAAAAGTTGGTAGGGTTTCTCTAACTGCACTCCATTCCAAAATGGAAATGGGAAAAGGTTACCATGGAATTCATGACGGGGTTACCCCTATCACCCCAAGGACATGACTCCATATGGGTCATAGTGGACAAGCTCACCAAGGTTGCCAATTTTTTGCCAATGGGATTGAATGACTGAATAGAGAAGCATGCCAAGATAAATATTACGCCTACATGAGGTCCCAAAATAAATGGTCTAGGATCAACACCCGAGGTTCACCTCAAGATTTTTTTTAGGTTTGTAGAAGTCGCTCTTGACAAAGCTACATATGAGCACCATGTTCCACCCCTAGATGGACAAGCGATCCAAAAGGATGATCGATGAACCAAAACGCTATTTGATCTTACATGGAATTTTCTAAATTCCCATTTTATCCTTTCTTTACCATTCTTGGTTCCTTAAGTGGTTTGGTTTTCTAATTAAATTGATAGGTTCTTTCCTAGTTTTCCTTGATCTGAGATGACGGGTTTCACACTTGGGGTAGAATGTCTTGCTCTGACCCGGTTTGGTCGTAACTCCATGAGCAACCCGCCACTCCCTTTGGTTAAAGAAGAATGTCTCCCTCTTAAGGCCGTGAGGAGTCAGGCATCCTTCATACCTGGTTTCATGGAATAGCATTATAGAAAAATTACGTAATTAATAAAAACTTTAGGTATACATGGTAGAAAATTTTTCCTTTTCCGTCGAGGGAATATTCCCTCCGATTATAGCATTTTTCAAAGAGGATAAGCTCAACCAATATAAAGAGTTCCCCTCCATTCATCCTCCACACACTTCAATCCTTCGAAGAAGGAGAAGTGCTTCATTTTCCGGTGAAGCTCAAACTAGAGCTCTGACTTGGGCACTTTTCTCAACCTAAGAATATAAATTCAAGTCATATAGAGTCTGGAGGAAGTCAGCTACTTGATGAAAAGCTCCACCTAACCCGAGGATCACCAGAGAAGCACCGACGAGATCAAGCATTGACACAAATCCATATGTCCGAAAGTGCACAGTTTATTGAACCGGTTTATGAACCGAGTTGGTTCATGAACTGGAACCGATAGAGAATGAGAAAATCAGTGAAATTCAACTCCCTTGTGCTCCAAAAAAAATTTATAAATCTTGGGAAGGAACCTTAGAACAAAGTTGGAGAGAAAAACCAAATCGGTTCAGGTGAACCGGACTGAAATTTTATTGAACCGGTTTAAGGACTGAGTTAGTTTATGAACTGGAATCAATAAAGTGATGGTAAACCAGGAATTTTATTGACCCTAAGTGACCCAAGGAGTCACAAAAGACATGGAAATGGACTTGTGAAGGAATTGAGGATGAAAACCAAACCGGTTCAGGTGATCCGGATCTGAACTAGTTTGAACCACTATTGAACTGGAACCTAAATTCATTTTTCTAGGTGGTTATAATAATTCAAATTTGAGATTTGAGGAGACCATTGGATAGAAAATGAATTTAGATAAATTTAGAAATTTTTATATTTGAAAAACTCAATTGAATGAGGGGTGAACCAGCCTGTTTAAGCTTCGAACCCAGTTCGGACTCATCCGATCTGGTTCAGAACAGTGTCATCTTCTTCCTTAGGATGACAACACAGTTCACTCACTAGAAAATCAAAGCAGCATCAATGAAGAAGAAATACTTCCATTCGATACGTTTCAGATCTTTAATGCCAGTTACAACGGTGCCAAACGGACAGCCAACAGGTCCCCAATCTCCCTATATAATGAGCCCCTTCCCATTAATCCTCTCCACACTTAAAAACTTCATTCTCTCTCAATTGCTCCATTTTTTGACGAAGCTCGAACCATAGCTATGATATGGGGTCTTTTCTAAGCCAAATAAGGTGAGGTCGGGTTCTTTAGAACAGACGAGAAGTCAGCTACACGCCTGCAGTCTCCATTTGCTCCGAGGGTCACCAGAGAAGCATTGGCGTGATGGAATAGTAAAGCAGCTCCGGCGAACTAAAGCTACCCTATTTTGGCCGAGCTGAAATTGACCATTTTGAGCCCTCCTCATGCAAACCAAGCCCTCCCAACACTTCCTCAACCCTCTAACAGCCAAATTAGGACTAAAAGGTAAGCCAATTCGGCTCCCCTCTGCAATTTCTGGTCATTGGTAGAGAGAGAACCGACAGAATTTCAATGATGAAATTCTAACTCAATTAGGCATCAATTAATTTGATTGTTAATTCTAGGATGAACCTTAGGACAAGAACTATCTGCCCAGAGCAAAAGCTCAGACCGACGTGCCCTCACCGATGAGTAATCGAAGCTTTCTCTCTCTACAGTCTATTTTCCAGTAAATCTCCGTTTGAGCTAGTTCTAGCATTAAAACTCGTGATTCAAAGTTCTATGGAATCGTACAAACATGGAGAAACTCAATTTCAACTTCAATTTCAACAATTAGAGGTGTTTGACCAGTCAATTTGATTAAATCAAATTCGGTTGTGTTAAAAAGTTGGAATTGGGGGACATTGGGGATTTTCGAAAATTCAAAGGACGGAAATGCAATTTCCTAAAATTAAGGGTCAATTGGGCATGATAAAATTGTTAGAGGGCCAATTGAAAAATTTTAGAATTTTTGGGGTAAAATTTACCATTTTTGTAAAGGAAGGGCAAAAATGTAATTTTGGAAAAGTTAAGGGACCAAATTGGAAATTTCGAAATTTAAACCCCTTTTTGTGAAATGGAATAAATTGACGACCTATGATAAATTTTAAAAGTTTCAAGACTCAAATTGAGGAAAAGCCAGTTTTGGAACTTGGGGGCTAGTATGCTCGATTTTGAAAATCACATACTATGGGCCCAAGGCTAATTGGCACGAGCAGGAGCTCATAAACAAACATGAATTATATGTCATAAAACTTTAAATAAAGGAATTGTTTGGCCATGATACCAAGAAAGGACTGACATACTCAGTCAACTAGCAGTAGTGCGACATGATAGGTCGATGGACGGGTCAAGACAAACAACTACGGGTTGAGTTGAGAATCGGGGCTATTGGACTAGTGGCACCATAGATTATATGGCATAATGAGAAAATATTGGTTGTGCATGCACTATGATTACGGGACCATCAAGATGCCTAAGAGGGGTAGTGATGCATCCTAAGGGCACTAGACGACCTGGTAAGTATAATGGCAGTTCGTCATACTAGGTGACTGTACAAAATTTGGAGTAGCACTAAGCGCATGAGACCGAGGTGGGGATGGGATGAGGTTTCTATCCTCATACGGAAACGAAGAATTGATTTTAGGATTGAGGGTTGGATGTTGTGAACATCCACTAATTCTCATGGTAGAAGTGGTTGTACTTCTATCTAGGTGGCCGGTAAAGTCGCTCCAAAGCCACAAGTGGATTTCTTTCAAAAATCTAGGAGAACTCTTAGGGGAAAACTAGTAGGCAGAGAAGGCTCTACTAGAAAACTGACAAGGAGACTAAGGAGTAAGAACTCTTGTAGTAACTACTAGGCAAGGAAATGACCTGTTACAAGGTGAGGATAATAGGAACACTACTCGAGAAAGTGCTTAACACTACTAAGGACAAGTATCAAAATAACCTTTTATAGGTGTAATGGAAATGGGGGATGAAGTGAAGGATTGCCCCACATCGCAAGGATTTAGAACAATACCTTCCAAGAACAATGCCTCTACAGCTCCATGAATCCGAAAGTATTCCACCCCATGAAATATGACTCCTTCTCGAAACTTCAACCATACCCAGGAGGAAGCTCTTCAAGATCCTAGCATAGTGGCAGGTACATTCCGACCCAATCTCCTTTAAGAAAAGCTAAAGCCCCAAGTTGGTAATTCTTCCTTAAGAAGGAAGCACCTCTACAAGAGAAGACAAGCCGAGCATTAGACGACAAATGGGATGTTTTGGGATGATAAGTATGACTTCTTTTGAAAAAGCAAAGAAGTCAAGTTTCGGACCAACATAGCGGAAAGAAGCAAATCGTAACAACAAGATAGTTAAGAAGAATAAATGATGCCCTAAGGAGGACTGGGAAGTAGTAAGGACTACACCCTAAAAAGGGAAGTGGGATGGGCATTAATGACAAGAAGACTCGAGAGATAACTGTCTCAAGATAATTAGACAAGGAGAATAGTAGGGACGAGTCGGTTAACAAACTAACCCTCATGAATGTCATAAATTTAATCTTTAGTAAAGAAGGGAGAGGTGGAAAGGCCAAATATTTGGAAAAGAAGGATGGAGGAAATCCTTAAAGAGATCAATGGCCAAGAACAGATTGACGACTAAACTCAAAGCCAGGAGATGATTAAGTAAGCCTCTCGCATGACGATTAAGAGATCTGGAAACAAGGAGGACTTGAGCTCTACGTAAAGGAAATAGATGTGTACAGGGGTAGAAATTGGAATGAGGATGGGGTACAAAGGATGCACCCACAAGATTTCAAGAGTAAAGGTAAATGGAAGGGGATGACATCAAAAGATGTCATTCAAGGATATATATATATACGAAAATGAATGAAGAAGGAATTCTGGGAGAATGGGAAAGAATCTCACCAAGGAAGGGAACCCTGAGGAGGGATACATGTCCCAACTAAGAGGTAATAGGACCAAGTGACGAAGGATGAGGAGACGAATTTGCAAATGAAGTGCATGGTGAGGTGAAAGAACCAAGGGAAACATATTAGGAGAACCTAAGGTGTAAGTTAAACCCAAGGAACAAGTAGGAAGAAAGATAGCATCAATAGATGCCGTAACAAGTAAGAATGGGTAGACTACCCATAAAAAGAAACTAAAGGAAAGAACGTCCGAGAAACCATGGAAAAGTAAGCTCCCTAAATAAGAAGTGGTTAAGGTGGGATAAACACTTATATCAAGATGGATTGTAGTCCACACTCGCATAATAGAGCCTAAAGAGTGGATAGCTCGGCATAGGGTGGAGTACACGAAATAAAACCGATAATCAGAAGCTACTCAAAAAAGGAATAAGGGATGGAATGGAAAATTTAAGACAATGGAGGACTGAACGCGAGCAAATTCCCCAATATAGAAAGTGTGTAAGGAGATGAAGAAAGGAAATGTTTAAGAAATGGTAAGAGGGTTAAACATGTAACTCCTAAGGTGAAAGTCTCTACTTTGAAGGAAATAATAGAGAATGAAATCGTAAAAAAGGAAACTCCCCAAACCAAGCAAATCGACATGTAGACCGAAATGAATCAACTTGGTATAAAGAATTGTGAAATGATTACGAACAAGTAAGAGTGGATTAAGGCCAAAGTAAAATCCTTGATTAAAAGAATGTCATTGGGAACGAGGATGTACCTAAGAAAGGATGAACCCCAACTTGTTAGTAAATTATTGGAAAATCCAATCAATTGGAATCGGAAAGACTCAATATGGAAGTTGAGAAAGGACAAGTGAGTAAGGAAAAACTGATACAGTTGTGTAAGTTGAGTTTATAACGGTGAAGGTAGTCGAGGAATACTAGCAAAAGAAAAGAGGGATGAAGTTATAAAATTCCTGAGAGGTTGAAAAAAATTGAATAACCCTGAAGGAGGTGTCTTGGAGATCTAATGGACATAGAGACAAGATCTAGAAAACATCATGCTGTAAGGGACAGGAAAACCCAAAATCACAAGGAAAAAACATGACTCAAAATAAGGAAGAGTCAGTTAGTAAGCATGACAAGAGAAGAGTTTGCATGTTAAGTAAACACCAAAGGGACATCAAAGGACATGATTCCTCATGCAACTTTGATAATTAAGTTTTGGGGACAAAACTCTTAAAAGGAGGGGAGAGTTGTAAACCCTGCCCTTTTGAGGTAAGGAAAAACGGGAAAAAGAACCGGTCAAACTGAGTGAGAAAAATTGAACTAGATCACAAACCTGATCATTCGTGAACGGGCAATTTGGGAATTTACAACTCCTGGGGGATCCAAAGGGTTCATAATACCATGGAAAAGAACCTTACGAGGAATTGGAAGGGGAAAACAAGACCGATTTGGATGAACTGGATCCAACTAGATTGAACTAGCCTATGAACCGAGTCGGTTCATGACCCGGAACCAATAGAGAATAGGCAAATTAATGAAATTCAACTCCCTTGTGCTCCAAAAAAATTTATAAACCTTGGGAAGGAACCTTAGAACAAAGTGGGAGAGAAAAACCAGATCGGTTCGGGTGAACCAGACCCAAATCAGATTGAACCGGTTTACGGACTGAGTCACTTTATGAACTGAAATCAATAAAGAGATGATAAATCGAGAATTTTATGGACCCCAAGTGACTCAAGGAGTCACAAAAGACATGGAAATGTACTTGTGAAGGAATTGGGGATGAAAACCCAACCAGTTCAGGTGAACCAGATCTAAACTAGAACATAAATTCATTTTTCTAGGTGGTTTAAATAATTCAAATTTGAGATTTGAGGCCACCATTAAATAGAAAATAAATTTAGATGAATTTAGAAATTTTTAGATTTGAAAAACTCGGTCAAATGAGGGGTGAACTAGCCTGTTTAAGCTTTGAACCCGGTTCGGACCGTTCCGGTTCGGTTCAGAACAGTGTCATCTTCTTCCTCAGGATGATAGCACTATTCACTCACTAGAAAGTCAAAGCAGCATCGGTGAAGAAGAAATGCTTCCGTTCAGTATCTCTCAGGTCTTCAATGCTTGTCATAATAGTGCCAAACAGACGGCCAACGGGTCTCCAAGATCTCTATATAAAGAGCCCCTCCCCATTCATCCTCTCCACACTTGAAAACTCCATTCTCTCTCAACTTCTCCATTTTTTGGTGAAGCTCGAACCAGAGCTCCAATATGGGACCGAGGCTGCCCAATTTCAGCTGAGATGAAATTGGCCATTTTAAGCCCTCCTCAGGCAAAACCAAGCCCTCTCGACACTTCTTCAGCCCCCCCCCCCCCCCCCCCCCCCCCCCGCCCATAGTCGAATTAGGACTGAAAGGTAACCCAATTCGGCCAGTGCAAGAGAGAGAACTGACAGAATTTCAATGATGAAATTCTAACTCAATTCGGCATCAAATGATGTGATTCTTGATTCTAGGATGAACTGGACAAGAACTATCTACCCATATCGAATGCTCGGACCATTGTGCCCTCACCAGTAAGTAATCGAAGCTTTCTCTCTCTACAGTCTGTTTTTCAGTGAAGCTCTGTTTGAGCTTCTTCCGACATTAAAACTCGTGATTCAAAGTTCTATGGAATCGTATGAACATGGAGAAACTCAATTTCAACTTTAATTTCAACAATTAGAGGTGTTTGATTGGACAATTTGACGAAATCAAATTCAGTTGTGTTAAAGATTTGGAATTTGGGGAAATTGGGGATTTTCAAAAATTCGAAGGACCGAAATGCAATTTCCTAAAATTGAGGGTCAATTGGGCATGATAAAAATGTTAGAGGGCCAAATGAGAAATTTTAGAATTTTTGGGGTAAAATTTACTATTTTTATAAATGAAGGGCAAAATGGTAATTTTTGAAAAGTTGGGGGGACCTAATTGAAAATTTGGAAATTTAAACCCCTTTTTGTGAAATGGAATAAGTTGAGATCCTATGATAAATTTTAAAAGTTTCAGGACTCAATTTGAGGAAAAATCGGCATTAGGTAGTTAAAGTTAAAGAGAAATAACTTTAGGGACCTAATTGCAAATAAATGAAAGTTTG
Organism: Trapa incisa; assembly: GCA_030064435.1. Taxonomy (NCBI): domain Eukaryota; kingdom Viridiplantae; phylum Streptophyta; class Magnoliopsida; order Myrtales; family Lythraceae; genus Trapa; species Trapa incisa. Next base: position 15,984,901 of record CM057779.1, on the reverse strand, counting down.
ACTTTCTCATTCATTTGGAATAAATGAAGGCTATTAGGCCGAAGGATAATGAACTGAGATGTTCATATCATGTAGGAACATGAAGTACTAGGAACACCAGCAAGGACAAGCTCGCGGGAATATAAAGGACCGGTCTAGTTGGATTCACTGCATTAACAAGTGATTGGGTTTACTAACCTCTTACCCATTTGGGATGATGAGCACAACTTAAAGTTAAAAACCACTTACCGGTTGTGAGTGGGATTTTATATCATACCCGGTTGGGGATGATAAGTACCTTGAAATGAAAACCCATTGTCAAGTGGTATTTTAAACATCACAACTTAGAGGAGTGATGTGACAATCATGCGGAAAAACCTACTTGCCGGTTGTAAGTAGATCATACCCAGTTGATATGATGAAACTTTATCGAGGGAAGTTGAAAACCCATTCATTGGTTATGAGTGGATATGTCCTTTTACCCGGTTGGTATAATGGATAGTTGAAAATATAATTTTGTTGGAAGTGCTCTCCCCTAACTGTATGCCAATTCTTAAACTATTTGGGAGACATTCTTGACGAAAGCTCGAATAGCTCTTATAGGACGGGGGCCTCAATTTTGGAACTTGGGGGCTAATATGCTCAATTTTGAAAATCTCACACAGTGGGCCCAAGGCTAGTTGGCACGAGCAGGAGCTCGTAAACAAACATGAATTATATGCCATAAAACTTTAAATAAAGGAATTCTTTGGCCATGGTACCAAGATAGGACCGACATACTCAGTCAACTAGCGCTAGTGCGACATGACAGGTCGACGAACCTGTTAAGACAAACAACTCCAGGTTGAGGTGAGAGTAGGGACTGTTAGACTAGTGGCACCACAAATTATATGGCATAATGAGAAAATATTGGTTGTGCACGCACAGTGACTATGGAACCATCAAGATGCCTAAGAGTGGTAGTTATGCATCCTAAGGGCACTGGATGACCAGGTGAGTATAAGGGCAGTTCGTCGTACTAGGTGACCATGTGAATTTTTTAGTATCACTATGCGCATGAGATCGGGGTGGGAAGAAGATGAGGTCTTTGTCCTCATACGGACACAAAGAATTGATTTCGGGATTGAGGGTTGGATGTCGCGAACATCCACTCATTCTCAGGGTAGAAGTGGACGTACTTCTATCTAGGTGGACCATAAAGTCGCTCCGAAGCCACAAGTGGGTTCAGTGGGCGGGTTGGCCTGCAAATGTGTGTTTAACCTTCATGATGAAGGATGTGTGTTGGGTGATGACACACCATGATTAAATAAGGAAATGGTGATAAAAACTGAGATTTCAAATGAAATGGTTTTGAAAGAAAGTAGTCTGGCACACTCCAAAATTTATTCTTTTCCTAAAGTTAAAATGTTTTGAAAACCCATTCATTGAGTAGTCATACTCACCCCCTCCCTTATATCCCTTTCTAGAAATCCCGGAAAGGCTACCCTTAAAGACCATCAACTAAGACACATGTGAGACAAGTATGGTGAAGTAAAAAGGCTATGCAGTTTTGATTGTGCTATTCCAGTAAAAGATGTAGGTTTAAAGGATGCCTTACTCTTTATGGTTTATAATAAGGGGAAATTCTTTAATAAATCAGGAGAGTGGCAGGTTGATGACGAGGAGCAGTTCGATTTTATAGAGCGAAAGTGTAAAATTTTCATGATAAATTCACAGTAATCCTGACAACACTTGTCCAAATTCTTGATACTAAAAAGACCCTCAGGACAAGAGCTAACATCCCATATCAAGAACTCGAATCATCACACCTCTAACGATAAGCTTTCAAAGCTTTCTCTCTCTACGTCCAATTTTCCGACGAAGCTTCGTTTGAGCTCATTTCAGACCCAAATCCTGCAATTCAAAGCTCAATTGGATTGTATGGGAGTGTAGAAATTGGTTCACACCATCAATTGGGGCAATTAACTCTGTTTAACTGGCCAATTTGAATAAATGAAATTCGATCAGTAGAAAAGGGTGAAATTGGGGATTTCGAAAAATTGAAGGACTAAATTCAATTTCTCAAAATTGAATGTCAATTGGTAATGAGAAAGATGTTGGAGGACCAATTGGTCAATTTTTGAAAGAATTGGGACGAATTGGCCATTTTTGGAAGTTATGGGCAGAACAGTAATTTTGGGAAAGTTGGGGGTCAATATGGAAATTTGGAAAATTTGAGCCCCATTTACAATTTTGATAAAATTAATGACCCAAGAGGGATATTGGAAACTTAGGGACTCAATTAAAAATAATTGAGCATTAAAGGACCTAAAGTCAAAGATCATGGACTTTAGGGACCTAATTGCAATAAGGCAAAAATAAGGACCTAAATGTAAATACATGGAAATAGAAGGCTATTCATGCCAAGTCATTCCTTATAAGGATTCTCAAATCGTGTAGAAACAAATTCGATTAGGGATAGGAGAAAAGGAGTTCGAATGGGACTTGGAAAACTGACTGGGGACAAACACGTAACAGTCATCGGGTGAGTGGGCTTACTAACATCCTACTCAATTGGGATTATCAACATATTTTAAATTGAAATATCACTGTGAGTGGGACATTTTAAATTTCATACCCGGTTGGGATGATGAGCTCACTTTTATGAAAAGAAAACCTATTTATCGGTTGTGTGTAGGCATATTTAAATATCATACACAGTTGGGGTGATTAGCACAATTTTAGAAGTGAAAATCCACTTGTGAGTAAACCTACTCCTATCATCACACCCGATTGGCGTGATGATTACTTTAAGCTAAAAGAAATTTTGTCGGAAATGTTCTCCCCTCAATGTGTGCAAATGTTTAAACTATTTTGGAGACTTTATTAATGAGAGGTAGAACAACTCTAATAGGCTAGGGGGCCTCAATTTTGAACTCATAGGACTTAAGGCCCAATTTTGAAAAACTCGTGAAGTGGGCCCAAGGCCAGTGGGCACGAGCTAGAGCCCATAGACAAACATGAGTAAAAGAGCTATGAAAACTCTCATTAAACTAGAAACTATTATGTGATTTGCCATGGTACTAATTTAGGACTAACAAGGCTCGATGGTCTAGTGGCAATGTGCGAGGACTAGGTCGACGGACCGGTTAGGCAAACAACTACCTATCAGGTCGAGTGTAGGGGCCATTGGACCATTGACACCAAAGATAATGGCTATTTGTAAAACTATTGTTGGTGCATGCACATTGATTCAGGACCATCAAGATGCCCATAAGGGGTAGTGATGAGTTCCAAGGACTGCTGGATGACATGGTGGAGATAAGGGCATGAAGCTACTATGTTTGGGCTTCTCATCGTACCAATTAGTCATGAAGCTACTGTCTTTGGGCTTCATCGAAGCTATTATGTTTGGGCTTCCCGAAGCTGCTATGTTTGGGCTTCTTGCACACGGGACTGGGGTGGGGTCAGGATGTGGTCTCCGTCATCATACGGATACAAAGAGATTATGGGGTCTGGGGGCCTAGCACTCAGGGCATCACTCAAACTTAGGGTAGAAGTCGAGGACTTCTATCAATGTGGATGTTAAAGATGCTCTCATCCACAAGTTGGTATAGTTGGCGTACTACATTGGCAAATGTTTGTACCCTTTATGATAAAGGGTGTGTGTATTTTTGTTAAATGCCTCCCGAAGAAAGGGAATTTGTTAAAAGAGCTAAACACACATAATAATTGAAAATAAGATAAAAAAGGCTATGAAAAAGAAAGGCATTTCTAATAAACTAATTATTGGGAAAATATGTGTAAACCCTTTTTGATAAAGGGGCACATACGTTTGTACTATGTAAAACACTTCCTGAGTAAGGGGAAGTGTTAAAATAGTTAAACTCACATAATGGTGAAGGAATTTTAAAAGGATGGAATGTTTTTCTAAGATGAAGAAAACACCCACAGTCATGTAAAAAAAGAATGTTTTGATAAACCCAACACTCACTAAGTTGTAGAATCTCACCCCTTCCCTTTAACCCTTTCAAGAAATGAGGCTAAAACCTCAGAGGATTTATTGAAGCTAAACCCTAAGTCAAGTATGCCTTTAAATTACTCAAGTTTTGTATAATGATATTCCAGGAAACTAGGTAAAAAGGACGCCTTACTACTCACGGTCTAGAAAGAAGAGAAATTAGACCAAAGGGAGTGGTGGGTTGCTCATAGGGATCCGACCAAACCGGGTTGCGGCGTGACATAACACTTCCCCTTTCTCAAGAGGTGTTTATCAAACATACACCTGCGTTTTCTCATAAAGGTACACATGTTTGTAGGACAGTTCCAGACTGCATCCACTTGGAGTTCAACGCGACTTTGCTATCCACCTTGATAGAAGTCCGACCACTTCTACCCTGAGTCTGAGTGATGCCCCTTGCATCCAGCCTTGAGACTTGAAATCACTTCGTGTCCGTATGAGGACAGAGACCTCATCCTGCCCTCACCTCAGTCTCATGCGCAAGAAGCTTCATCCAACTTCATGACTAACTGGCACGACTAACTGCCCTTATCGCCATCAAGTCGTCCAGTAGTCCTTGAAACCCATCACTACCCCTCATAGGCATCTCGAAGGTCTCGGACAAGAGTGCATGTAGAAACAATAATTTGTTTTTCACATAATATCCATCCTCTTTGGTGCCAACAGCCCTAACACTTGACTTTCCCTATTATTGTTTGCCTGACCGGTCCATGACCTACTCTTGGCGCACTACCACAAGCCCATCGAGCCTTATCAGTCCTAACTTGGTACTATGGCAAATCAAACAGAATTTTTAGTTTAAATGAGAGTTTTCATGGCTCTTTTCCTCATGTTTGTCTACAGGCACCAACTCGTGCCCACTAGCCTTGGGCCTACATCATGAGTTTTTCAAAACTAGTCTTTGAACCCTATAAGTTAAAAAACTAGGCCTCTGGCCTATTGGAGCTGTTCTAGCTCCCATTAGAAAAGTTTCCCAAATAGTTTAAGCATTTGCACACAGTCAGGGGGAGAATCTTTTCAACAAAATTATTTTTAGCTCAAATGCACACATCATACCAACCGAGTATGGTGACAGAGCTATGTCCACTCATAACTGGTAAGTGAGTTTTATTTCAAATAGTATTCATCATATCAACTGGGTATGATGTATAAAATTTCCCACTAATAGTGCCTTCTAATTTAGAAAAGGTGCTCATCACCCCAATTGGGTATGATGTTGGAAATTCTCACTCACCTGATGATTTTGATATGTTTGTCCCCAATCAGTTTTTTAAGTTCGAGTTGTGCTCCCTTTATGCTCACTTCCTGGTCCAAAGTGTTCCTAAATGGTTTGAACATCTAAATAAGGAAGGGTTCTGTGTGAAAGCCTTCTTGTTCTCATGTATTTGCAACTAAGCCCTGATCTTTAGTTTTATTGCACTTAGGTCCTTAAAGTTCATACTTCTTAACTTTACATCCCTAGTTGTAAACTCCTTCACTTTATAGATAAGATAACTGGGAATAGAACCGGTGGTTTCAAAAGAGAAAACTGAGTCAGTTCACGAACCATAACCAATAAAAAAGGGAAAATGGGAAAATTGACAAATCCCAAGTGAATCAAAGAGTCATAAAAATCATGGAAAAGAACCTTATGACAAATGCGAACAAAAAACCAGACCGGTTCAGGGTGAACCGGACCTGAATTGGATTGAACTGGTTTAAACCATACTTGAACTAGTTTCTAAATTCATTTTTCTTGGTGGGTTAAAATATTCAAATTTAGAAATTATAGCCACCATTTGATAGAGAGTGAATTTAGAATAATTTAGAAATTTTTAATTTTAAGAAAACCTGTCGAATCGGGCTTGAACTGGCCGGTTTTCGACATTGAACCCAGTTGGACCGGTCTAGTCAAGTTCTGAATAGTGCTATCTTCTTCCTCAAAATGATAGCACTATTCATAAATATAAAAAACTTCCTTCTCTAGTGAAGATGTAACCACTCCGATAAGGCTATTTTTAGGCTAGGATAAGCTTGACCAAAAAGGAAAGTGGTCAGGCTGAGGATCCTTAAGCTTCCTATATAAAGAGCTACTCTACACTTATCATCCACACACCTCAAATCGCCATTCCCTCTCAACTGCTCCATTTTCTGGTGAAGCTCAAACTAAAACTCTGACTTGGACAGTTTTCTTAGTCTTAGAAGGCAAGGTCGGGTCCTACAGACTCTGGGGGTAGTCAACTACCTGATAGCAACTTCCTTTAGACCCGAGGACCGTCAGAGAAGCACTGACAGAATCAAACAGTGAAGCAGCTCCAATGAACTTAATTTGTCTTGTTTTGCCCGAGCTGAATTCGGCCACATTTAGCACTCCATCGGCCAAACCAAGCCTTCCTGGCACCCCCACAGCCCTCACACAGCCTCAACAAAGTTAAAAGGTAAACCAATTTGGCCCTCCTACGTCGTTACCAGTCGGAGTTAGAGAGAGAAAGTGTTAAATTTACTAATAAAATTCACCCTCAATTGGACATCAATTATAGCAATTCTTGATCCTATAAAAAATCTCAGGATGAGAGCTACCTCTCTAAATCGAGAGCTCCGTCTACCGCACCTCTGACAGTAAGCTTTTGAAGCTTTCTCTCTCTATGAACACTTTTTCGGCAAAACTCTGTTTGAGCTCATTTCTGACTCGAATCATGCAAATCAAAGCTCAATTGAATCGTATGGATGTGTAGGAATTAATACATACCTTCAATTAGAACAATTAATCTCGATTGAATGGCCAATTTGAAGAAATCAAATTCGGTTAGTTTGAAGGGGAAAAATTGGGTAAATTTTGGGGAAATTTTTGGTATTTCAAAAAATTGAGGGACCTCTATGCGATTTCCCAAAATTGAAAGCCTATTGGCCTTGAGAAAGATGTTGGGGGACTAATTGGTCAATTTTCAGAAAATATGGAGCCAAATTGCCATTTTTTGGAAATTAGGGGCAAAATAGTAATTTTTGAAAAGTCGGAGACCAAATTGGAAATTTGGAAAAGTTATGCCCCTTACACAATTTTGAGTAAATTGAGAACCCAAAAGAAAATTTGGAAGCCTTGGGATTCAATTTGGGAAAAAGTTAGCATTAGGAGCCTAAAGTTAAATAAAACGAACATTAGACACCTAAGTGTAATAAACCGATAATTTGAGCCTAGTTGCTCGTACGTGAGAAAATGATGGTTGTCATGCCAAACCTTAATTGATAAGGATTCCCAAATCATGTAGGGACATGAGAGACCAGAACGCTAGCAAGGAAAAGCTAGCGTGGACTTGGAAAACGATTGGGGACGAACACGCACGGTCATCGGGTGAGTGGGCTAATTTACACCTAATATCGGATGGGATGAAGGGCGCTATCTTTAACAGATAAAACCTATTTACTAGTTGTAAGTAGAGATAATCATAATCAGTTGGTATGATGAATTTCCTTGAGGAAAGGAGAAACCTACCTACCGATTGTAAGCGGAGATATCATCACACCTAGTTGGTGTGATGAAGTTGAAAATGAATTTTGTCAGAAGTGTTCTCCCCTGACTATGTACCAATGCTTAAAATATTTGGGAGACCTTCTTAATTGGAGCTAAAATAGCTAAGATAGGCTAGGGGCCTCTTTTGAACTAATGGGGGCAAAATGCCCGATTTTTGGAAAAATGCATGTAGTAGGCCCAAGGCCAATGGGCACAAGTAGGAGCTCGTAAACAAATTGATTATGAAGAGCCATGAAAATTTCTAATAAAATTGATTATGTGATTTTGCCACGGTACCAAGTCAGGACCGACAGTACTTGATGGATTGGCGGTGCGTCATGGCTAGGTCGACAGATCGACTTAGACAAATAGTTGCAGGACGGGTCGAGCATTGGAGCCATTGGACCATTGGCACCAAAGATAATGGTTATATGTGAAAAACTTTATTTGTGCATGCACTTATGGTACAGGACCATCAAGATGCCCTCAGGGTAGTGATGGGTCCTAAGGGCTATTTGACAACATGGGGGGTGATAAGGGCAATTTGTCGTGCTAGTCAGTCATGAAGCTCTAGGAGCTTCTTGCGCATGAGACCAGGGTGGGGATAGGATGAGGTCTCCATCCTCATATGGACATGAAGTGGTATTCCGGTCTGAAGGTTGGATGTCTGGGACATTCCACTCAAACCAAGGGTAGAAGTAGATGGGCTTCTATCCACAAATGGGTGTAGTGGGCGGGCTGCACTTGCAATTATGTGTACACTTCCTATTGAAGGACATGTGTTTATTTGCTAAACGCCTCCTGAGGTAAGGGGATGGGCTAAAAGAGCTAAACATACCTAATATGAAAATGGAATAAGGTTTTGAAAACAAGAATGTAAGCAAAATCTCTCTTAAATGAAATGATAACCTTGGCATGGTTTGAATGAAGTTGTTTTTCTTAGAAACTCACTCCGAACACCCGCTCACTGAGTTGCAGAACTCACCCCCTCCCTTTTATCCCTTTTAGGAAACTAATGAAACACCAATCTTAAAGGCCCACATAAATTGGAACTGTAAGACAAGTATGTTTATTTTAAAATTTTCAGTTTTGTATAATGATATTCCAGGAAAGACAGGTAAAAGTATGCCTTACTCCTCACAGTTCAGAAAAGGGGAAAAGCCTTAATGGACTAATGGGAATGGTGGGTCGCTCACGGGGATCAGACCAAACTGGGTCGAGGCATGACAACTTGAGTGGTATTGGAGCCTATTTCCTATAATGCATTATCAAGACTATATAACGTAGTAACTAAAAGGAATAAATTTTAAAATTTCAGATGGCTCTCAAGAGAGGAACTAAGAGAACTAGAGTCATCGTTACTGGCACTATCTAAAAAAAACCTTCATTGTGGAAACACTCCAAGAAGCCCAGATAGTTATACCTTGACTAAACTCGGAACATCAGAAATTGTACGAGGAGTTCACCCGAGTGTTTGGACGGCCTAACCTCACCCCTAAGGTGGACACCAAATCTCGACTTGAGCCTGAGGAAGTACAATCTTATCCCACTCCTTCTTACAATCCCCCTCCAGTTGACATCCCTAAATAAGTCAAAACTCTCCATCAATTGGGTTATAAGCCTTTCCTAGGAGAGAAGGATGCTGGAGCTACTATGGACTGGCTGGCTAGCACCAAGAAACTCATGGGTATAGTTAGGATTTCACCAAAGGACATGGTAACCCTGGTAGAATTTTTCCTGGAGGCTAGTGCGAAAAGGTGGTGGGACAACGTTAGAAGCTTGCATACCACCACCCCCACTTGGGAATAATTCGAGGAGAGGTATACGGAGGAATAACTAGCTTTGCACCTGATCAATGAGAAGAAGCAATACTTCCTTCGACTCCGACAAGAGCTTAACTCTATCTAAGAATATAAAACCAAGTTTAACGAGTTAAGACCCTTTGCCTTCGACCTAGATAGACCTATAGATATTTGCCAACAATTTGTGGACAGTTTTAACATGGACATAGAGACTGGATGGGAGTACTAAGACACCCCATGGATCTGGTATCCATAATCAGTATGGCCCATGAATGTGAGCGTCCGGTACAAACTTGACGCCACTAGATGGAGTAGGCCAACCGAAAGGAGGATAGGGGCCAAGGCTGCCATGGGGTATGGAAGGAGCAAAATGGCCCAAAGTGGGGAAATAGGATGGGTTTCCAAAGGAGAAAGGATGCCAACCACCTCAAAGAGAGGTGATTCCCACCATACTACCAAGGAGCCCTTGCTATCCTAGATGCTAAAGGTACCACGAGGGAGCATGTTCATCATGTTTTGGATGTGGACAAGTGGATCACTTTGCAAGGGAATGCCCCACTCTTAGGGAGAATAAGTAGTGAAACACACTTGGACCACCCCAACTGAACCCAAGGACTCCAAGGTAGGATACCACGACAAGGGTACGAGCTAGGGTATACAACCTCACCCAAGAGGAGGCCAAAAAAGACCCTAGTACCGTAATGGGTACTTCCCAAAACCTCCCTAACCAAAATTGAGACAAAACCTGTAATTTGATTATATTCAATAAAGAAATTTAAATTTCTCCTTCTAAAAATGTGTGTTTCTTCAATTAGGCTACATACACTTGCGGGGGAGAAAAGTCTACGCTCTCTTTGACTCGAGAGCAAAGAGATCATTCATCAAGGAAGATCTAATCCCAGGTCTTCCCCTAGAACTTGCCTCCCAAGAACAAAGCCTCAACATCCTCACACCCTTAGGAGAAGGACTAAATAGGGATAAATAGTTAAAGGGATGTGAGATCATGATTGGAGGAGTTAAACTAGAGGCGGATTTAATCTCATTACCTCTAAGGGATGTAGAAATAATACTAGCAATGGATTGGTTAAGTACCCATCAAGGCAAGGTGGACTGTGGGAAGAAGGTAATAACTTTCCACACTAACGAGACACTCGGACTGCATTTCCAAGGAGACAGGAGGAAGGGAGAAGTGCATTTGGTGTCCCACATAAAGGTTCAAAAGATGATACAGAAGGTTTGTAAGGCTTTTCTCTCAATGGTCATCAATGAGAAGTTAAAGGTGAAAGGACTAGAAGGAATCCTGGTGGTTGAACACTACCCAGACGTATTCCCTGAGGAACTACTCAGATTACCCCCAAGTCAACAACTAGAATTTACCATAAAGGTAATCCCCGGAACACATCCCATATCCCAAGCCCCCTAACGCATGGCTCCAGCCAAACTGAAGGAATTAAAGGAGCAGCTAGATGAGCTATTGGAGAAGGGTTTCATATGCCCTAGTCAGTCTCCATGGGGTGCACCAGTCCTATTCATGAAGAAGAAGGACGGGAGTGTGAGGTTGTGCATAGATTATTGAAAGTTGAACTAGGTCACCATAAAGAATAAGTATCCACTTCCACGGATCGACGACCTATTTGACCAACTAAAACAAGCAGCCTACTTCTCCAAGATAGACCTTCGGTCAGGATACCACCAACTTAGGATCCGAGGGGAAGATAGCCCCAAGACCACACTTCGGTCTCGATACGGACACTATGAATTTAGGGTGATGCCTTTTGGTCAAATGAATGCCCCTACAGCCTTCATGATTTGATGAACTGAGTGTTCTAGCCACACTTGGACAAGTTCGTGATAGTATTTATAGATGACATACTTATATACTCACGAACTAGGCTGAAGCACGAAGAACATTTGGCTATCACCTTAGAGACACTACAAAATAACCGCTTATATGAGAAATTCTCCAAGTCTGAGTTCTGGTTGTAGGAGGTAGGGTTCTTAGGGAACATAGTGTCCAAAGATGGAGTTAAGGTGGATCTGGCAAAGGTGGAGGTCACATCTGATTGGAAGGCATCCAAGAATCCCTCCGAGATACGAAGGCTCTTGGGATTGGCAGGGACAGACAGTTTGTGCAGGATTTCTCTAAGATAGCTGCCCCTTTGACCCGTCTCACAAGGAAAGAAGTGGAGTATAAGTGAGACGAAAATTGTCAGAAATCTCTCTTGGAGTTGAACACCCAAATAACAATGGCACCTGTACTCTCCCTGCCTGACCCAAGTGCAAGGGAGTATATTGTCAATAGTGATGCATTTGGACAAGGACTCGGATATTTATTAATACAACAAGTAATGGTCATTGCCTATGCCTCACGACAACTAAAGGTACATGAGAGGAACTACCCTACCCAAGACTTGGAGTTAGCCGCAATAGTGTTTGCCCTCAATATTTGGTGACACTACCTATATTGGTTTAAGTGTAGGATATACACTGATCACAAGAGTCTTAAGTACTTATTAACTTAGAGGGAGTTGAACCTCTGCCAGTGGAGATGGTTGGAGTTAGTAAAGAACTACGACCTTGTGATAGAATACCACCTTGGGAAGGCCAATATAGTGGCAGACGTTGTAAACCGTATCCCTATACGGATAAGAAAACCGGGAAAAGAACCAGTCATTTCAAAAGAGAAAATCGAGTTGGTTCACAAACTACAACTGATAGGGAAAGTGTAAATTGAGAAATTTACAAATCCCGAGTGACCCAAAGAGTTATAAAAACCATGGAAAGGAACCTCGGGATGAATTGGAAGGGAAAACCAAACCGGTTCAGGTGAACCAAACCTGAACTAGATTGAACCGGCTTTAACCATACTTAAATCAATTTCTAAATTCATTTTTTTGGTGGCTTAAAATGATCAAATTGGGGAATTGAAGCAACCATTAGATGGTGAATGAATTTAGATGAATTTAGAAATTTTTAATTTTGAGAAAATCGGTCGAATCAAGCCTGAATCGACAGATTTACGCATTGAACCAGTCAGACTGGTTCTGTCACACTGTGTTTTTAGTAACTCGAAATTTCGGTCTGAAAATTTTCCCATTGAATTTAAGCGAAAATTAAAAATTATATACACAATTGTTAATTATGTATATATATATATATAAATGTTTACATATAAGGCTATATATATACTTGTAAAAAATTAATTTCCAAACAAATATAAAGAAGAAAGTGATTCAAGAGTTGAGGAATTAATACCATTATTAAATAAATACCCATAAATTAATACCTAAATTCAATTATTGTAATTAATACCCATCAATTTTCCAATTTAATAAGAATAAATACCATAATGTAGTAATAAATCTTTCATATTTAAAAAATAATTTTTACAGCTATATAAATAGCTCCTCCCCATTTATCCTCCTCACACCTGAAAATACCTCTCTCTCTCTCAACTGCTCCATATTCTGGTGAAGCTCAAACCAGAGCTCCGACTTGGGAATTTTTCTCAACCTCAGAAGGCGAGGTCAGTCTCTTTCGATTATGGGGGAAGTCAGCTATCTGATAGCAACCTCTATTCGATCCGAGTATCGCCGAAGAAGCGCCAGCATAATCAAAAAGTGAAGAAGCTCCATCAGACCGAAGCTGCCCTATTTCGGGCTAACTGAAATCGGCCGAATTCAGCAATCCTCTTGCCAAACCAAGCTTTCCCAACACTTCCACAGCCCTGATACGACCCAATTAGAGCGGAAAGGTAAGCCAATTTGGCTCCCCTCTACAATTTTCAATCAGTGTTAGAGAGAGAATCAGTGAAACTTAACTAACCAAATCCTCCCTCAATTAGACATGAATTGATGTAATTCTTGATCAGAGGAGAAACCTCAGGATGAGAGCAACCTTCCCCGATCGAAAGCTCGAACTGCCACACCCCCAACGGTAAGCTTTTGAAGCTTTCTCTCTCTATGTTCAGTTTTTTGATGAAGCTCCGTTTGAGCTCAATTCAAATCGAACTCATGTGATTCAAAGCTCCATTGAATCATGTGGAAGTGTAGGAACTGATCCATACCTTCAATTGGATCAATTAACCCCGATTGAAAGGTCAAATTAATGAAATCAAATTTGGCTAGTTTAAAAAGGGAATATTTTGCGGGAAATTGGGGATTTCGTAAAATTGAGGGACCAAAGTGCAATTTTCCAAAATTGAGGGTCAATTGGCTATGAAAAGGATATTGGAGGACCAACTGGTCGATTTTTGGTATTTATTGGGGTCAAATTACTATTTTTGTAAAGTAGGGGCAAAATGGTAATTTATGTAAAGTTGTGGACCAAATTGGAAATTTTGGAAACTTGAACCCCTTAAGTGATTTTGAATAAATTGAGGACCCAAAGTGAATTTTAGAAGTTTTGGGACTCAATTTGAGGAAAATTGCATTAGGAACCTAAATTTAAGGAAAAAGAACTTTAGGGGCGTAAATGTAAATAATTGAAAAGTTTGGGTATTTTGTTCATACGTGAAGAATGAATGTTATTATGTCAAATGTTAATAAATAAGAATGTCCAAATCATGTAGGAACACGAAAGACCAAAACACCAGAAATAATAAGCTCGCGTGAAGGCAAAAAGCTGATTTAGAGGAAATACACTACAAATATCAGGTGAGTGGGATTAATCCCTAGTTGGGATGATGAGCACCTCGAAAATGAAAAATTACTACTATATGGAATTTTAGCATCACACCTATATGGGGTGATGTGAAAACTACGCGAAGAAATTACTTATCTATTGTAAGTAGATAATACCTAGTTAATATAATGAAATTCCTGGAAGGAAGTGGAAAACCCGCTTATCAATTATGAGCAGAGATGTCCTCACACCTGGTTGGTGCGATGGACAGCTGAAAAGTTATTTTTGTCAGAAGTGCTCTCCCCTGACTGTGTGCCACTGCTTAACATTTTGAGAAACTTTCTTGATGGGAGCTCGAATAGCTCAGATAGGTTAAAGGCCTCAATTTTGGAACTTAGGGGCTAGAATGCTCAATTTTGAAAATCTCGTTCAGTGGGCCCAAGGCTAGTTGGCAGGAGTCGGAGCTCGTGAACAAACATGAGATTAAGCCTTGAAAATTTTAATGAATGATGTGATTTGGCCATGGTACCAAGACAAGACTGACATACTCGATGGACTGGTGGCAGTGCCACAAGACACGTCGACAGGTCACCCAAAACCCATTCACTAGTTGTCGAACTCACCCCCTCCCTTTACCCCCCTTTTAGGTAACCAAGGAAAAACCCATATAAAGCTGAACCTGCAAGATAGTTATGTAAGGTTAATATATTCAGTTTTGATTAATGTTATTCTAGAAAAGGTACAGGTAAAAAAGGATGCTTTACTCCCCATGACTTAAAGAAGGGGAAAACCCTTAATAAACTGGGAGAGTGGTGGGTTGTTCACAGGAATCCTACCAAACTGGGTTGGGGCATGACAGGTGTGGTCCAGTTCAAAACAGTGTCATCTTTTTCCTTTAGATGATAGCATTGTTCATTCAATACATAAACGGATGACGCCGCTGAAGGAAAAATGGCTTCGATCAGGCTGTTTTAGAGAGAGGATAGGCTTGACCAAAATGGAAAACTATCGTGTAGAGGGTCCCCGAGCTCCCTATCTAAAGAGCTCCTCTCCATTCATCCTCCACACACCTCAAATCTCCATTGTCTTTCAACTCCTCCATTTTTCAGTAAAGCTCAAACTAGAGCTCTGACTTGGGTAGTTTTCTTAGCCTCAAAAGGCAAGGTTGAGTCCTTTATATTCTTGGGGAAGTCAACTACCTAATAGTATCTTCCATTCGACCCGAGGACCACCAGAGAAGCGTCGACGGAATCAAAGAGTGAAGCAGCTCCGATGGAACGAAGCTGCCCTATTTTGGATGAGCTGAATTTAGCTAATTTCAGCCGTCCTTCGGCCAAACCAAGCCTCCCCAACACCCCTACAGCCCTCATACAACCTCAATAGAGCTGAAAGGTAGGCCAATTCGGCCTTTTTTAGTCGTTACAAATTGGAGTTAGAGAGAGAAAGTGTTAAACTTTCCTAACATAATTCTTCTTCGATTCGATATCAATTGTAGCAATTCTTGATCCTAGGAGAAATCTTAGGACAAGAGCCACCTTCCCTGATCGAGAGTTTGGACCACCGCACCTCCGACGGTAAGCTTTCAAAGCTTTCTCTCTCTACGCACAATTTTTCGGTGAAGCTCCATTTGGGAAGAAATCAAATTCGGTAAGTTTGAAGGAGAGAAATTGAGGGAAAACTTTGGGGAAATTTGGGGATTTTTTAAAATTGACGAACCTTTTTGCAATTTTCCAAAATGGAAGGCCAATTGGCCATGAGAAAGAAGTTGAGGGACCAATTGGTAGATTTTTGTAACATTTGTGGCCAAATTGCCATTTTTGTAAAATAGGGGCAAAATGTTAATTTTTGAAAAGTTGGGGACCAAATTGGAAATTTGGAAAACTTGAGCCCTTATACAATTTTGAGTAAAATGAGGATTCAAAGGGAAATTTTGGAAACCTAGGAACTCAAATTGGGCAAACATGGGCATTAGTGACCTAAAGTTAAGAGAAAGGAACTTTAGGCACCTAAGTACAATTAATTGAAAATTGTGAGCCTAGGGTTTTATGCCAAACCATAATTGATAAGGCTATCCAAATTGTGTAGGGACACGTGTGACAAGACCGCAAGCAAAAGAAAGCTCGCGTAGAATTGGAAAACCGACCGAGCATGAA
Organism: Trapa incisa; assembly: GCA_030064435.1. NCBI lineage: Eukaryota > Viridiplantae > Streptophyta > Magnoliopsida > Myrtales > Lythraceae > Trapa > Trapa incisa. Next base: position 15,968,857 of record CM057779.1, on the reverse strand, counting down.
AACGTCATGGTTATCGGGTGAGTTGGCTTATCTACATCATACCCAGTTGGGATGATGAGCACTTTAGAAATGAACAACCACTTGTAAGTGGAATTTTAATATCATGCCCGGTTGGAGTGATGAGTGAACAAAGCTAAAACCTACTTACCAGTTATAAGTAGAGGAAATCATGCCTAGTTGGTATGATGGACTTACTTGAAGGAAGGAGAAACCCGCTTGCCAGATGTAAGTGGAGATTTCATCACACTCGGTTGGTGGGATGAAGTGAAAATACATTTTTGTCAGAAGTGTTCTCCCCTAAATTTATATCAATGCATAAACTCTTTGGGAGTCCTTGATGGGAGCTAAACAACTCAGATAGGCTAGAGGCCTCAAATTTTGATCTTGTGAGGCTAAATGCCCATATTTGGAAAAATCACGTGTAGTGGGTTTGAGGAGAGGTACACAAAAGAGTATCAAGCTCCGCATCTGATTAATGAGAAGAATCTCATTAATGGTACAAACCCAATGTCACTGGATGGAGCAGGCAAACCGAAAAGAGGACAAGGTCCAAGGCCATCATGGAGGATGAAAGGAAAAAAAATGGTTTGAGATGGGGAAATAAGGTGGGTTTCCGAAAGAGAAAGGACGTACCACACCCCCATGAAGATTGGTTCCCACCCTACCACAAGGAAACCCTCACTGTCCTAGGTGCCAAAGGTACTAAGAGGTAGCTTGTTTTACCTATTTTGCATGTGGGCAGGTAGGGCACTTTGCAAAGGAATGTCCCACTCTTAGGAAGAACAAGAAATGGAACATGCTTGGACCACCCCAAGGGAACCCAAGGACTCCCAGGCAAGACACCACAACTAGAGTACCAGCTAGGGTATACAATCTCACCCAGGAAGAGGCTAGAAAAGATCCTAGTTCTGTAACGGATACTTCCCAAAACCCTCCCAACTAAGATTGAGATAAACCTATAATTTAAATTTCATTAAATAAAGGAAATTTTCTTCTAAAAACATGTGTTTCTTCAATTAGGGTACGTACACTTATGGGGACGAAAGGTCTACACCCTCTTCGACTCGAGATAGAAAGATCCTTCATAAAAAAGATCTAATCCCAAGTCTTCCCTAGAACTTACCTCTCTAGAACAAAGTCTCAATATCCTCACACCCTTAGGAGAATGATTAAATAGGGACAAACAGTTAAAGGGATGTGAGATCAAGATTGGAGGAACTAAACTGGAGGCGGATTTGATCTCATTACCTCTAATGGAGGTAGAAATAATATTGTGAATGGATTGGTTAATTACCCACCAAGCCAAGATGGATTGTGGGAAGAAAGTAATAACTTTGCAAACTTCTGAAACACTTGGATTATGTTTTCAAGGAGACTAGAGAAAGGGAGAAGTATAGATGGTGTCCCGCATAAGAGCCCTAAAGATTATACAGAAAGGTTGTAAAGCTTTTCTTGTAATGACCATTAATGGGAAGTCAGAAGAGAAGGGACCAAAAGACATCCCGGTAGTTGAACACTACCCAGAAGTATTTCTAGAAGAGTTACTCGGATTACCCCAAAACCGACAACTAGAGTTTAGCATAGAAGTAATCTCGAGAACACATCCCATATCCCAAGCCCCTTATCGCATGGCTCAAGCAAAACTAAAGGAATTGAAGGAGCAACTAGACGAGCTATTGGAGAAGGGCTTCATATGCCCTAGTCAATCTCCATGGGGTGCACCAGTCCTATTCGTGAAGAAGAAGGACAGGGGTATGAGGCCATGCATAGATTATCAGAAGTTGAACCAGGTCACCATAGAGAATATGTATCCTCTTCCACGGATCGATGACATGTTTGACTAATTAAAAGGAGTAGCATACTTCTCCAAGATAGACCTTCAATCAGAATACCACCAACTTAGGATCCGAGACGAAGATATCCTTAAGACTGCCTTTTGGTCTCAATACAGACACTATGAATTTAGGGTGATGCCTTTTGGCCTGACGATTGCCCTTGCATCCTTCATGGATTTGATGAACCGAGTGTTCCAGCCACACTTAGACAAATTTGTGATAGTGTTTATACACGACATGCTTATATAGTCACAAACTAGGTTGGATCACGAAGAACATCTGGCTATCACCTTAGAGACACAACGAACTAACGCTTATATGCGAAATTCTCCAAGTGTGAGTTTTGGTTGTAGGAGGTAGGGTTCTTAGTGCACATAGTGTCCAAAGATGGAGTCAAGGTGGATCCAACCAGATCGGTTCAGGTGAACCAGATCCGAACTAGATTGAACTGGTTTGGACCAGTTTGAACCACTATTGAACCAAATGCTAAATTCATTTTTCTAGGTGGCATAGAAAATTCAAATAGAAGAATTGATGCAACCATTGGATAGAGAATGAATTTAGATGAATTTAAAAATTTTTAATTTTGAAAAACTCGATCGAATCAGGTCTGAACTGGTTGATTTAAGCATTGAACCCGGTTTGGACTGGTACGGTCCGGTTAAGAACAGTGTCGTTTTCTTCCTTCAGATGATAGCACTATTCACTTGCCCAAAAATTGAATAGCGCAGGTGAAGAGGAAATGATTTTATTTAGTACGTTTCAAGCTATCAATGACTGTCATTAAGGTGCCAAATGGATGGTCGATGAGTCCCTAAGCTCCCGATATAAAGACCCCCTCTCCATTCATCCTCCACAAACCTAAAAACCTCACTCTCTCTCAGCTACTCAATTTTCTAAAGAAACTCAAACAAGAGCTCCGATATAGGGTCTTTTCTGAGCCAATGAAGGCGTGGTTAAGTTCCTTAGACTCAGGGAGAAGTCAGCTACCCGACAGTGTTCTCCAATTGCTCTAAGGATCACCGGAGAAGCATCAGCGTGATTGAATAGTGAAGCAGCTCCGGTGGACCGAAGCTGCCCTATTTTTTTCGAGTTGAAATTGGCCGATTCGAGCCTTGCTCAAGCCAAATCAAGCTCTCCCAACAATCCCCCAGCCCTTATACGACCAAATTACAGTGGAATGGTAAGCTAATTTGGCTCCCCTGTGTAAATTCCAATCGCTGTTAGAGAGAGAACTAGTGAAATTTTACTAACCGAATTCTCTCCCAATTTGATATGAATTGAGGTGATTCTTGATTCTAGGAGGAACCTCAGGATGAGAGTTATCCGCCCAGATCAAAATTTCGGACCGCCGCACCCCCGACGGTAAGCTTTCTTGAGATTCAAAGTGCAATTGAGTTGTATGGATGTGTAGAAGCTCAAATCTATCTTTAATTTCAACAATTAACTTTGATTGATTGGTCAATTTGATAAAATCAAATTGGAACAGGTTGTAAGGGGGGAATTGGGTGAAACTTTTGGGAAAATTTGGGAATTTCAAACATTCGAGAGACTAAAATTCAATTTACCAAAATTGAATGCCATTTGTCCAAGTAAAAGATGTTGGAGGACCAATTGGTCAATTTTTGAAATTTTGGGGTCAAATTTACCATTTTTGTAAAGTAGGGGCAAAATGGTCATTTTTAAAAAGTTGGGGACTAAATTAGAAATTTGGGAAACTTGAACCCCTTTTTGTGATTTTCAATAAATTGATGTCCCAAAGTAAATTTTAGAAGTTTTGGGACTCAATTTGGAGGAAAATTGGCATTAGGGACCTAAAGTTAAAGAAAAAGAAATTTAGAGACCTAAATGTAAATAACTAAAAGTTTGGGCATTTTATTCATTCGTGATGAATAAAGGCTATTAGGCCAAAAGATAATGAACAAGGATATTCATACCGTGTAAGAACACGATGTACCAGAACGCCAGCAAAGATAAGCTCGCGTGAAGGTAAGGAGCCACATAAGAGGAATTTATTGCACTATCGAGTGAGTGGTAATTTTCACATCATACCCGGTTGAGATTATGAGTACCTCGAAATAAAAAACCACTATTATGTGGCATTTTAATATAACACTTGGATGGGGTTATGTGAGAAAGCACACGGAAAACTACTTACAAGTTGTAAGTCGATCATACCCGGTTGGTATGAGGAACTTCCTAGAAGAAAGAAGAAAACCCGCTTATCGATTATGAGCGGAGATGTCCTCACACCCGGTTGATGTGATGGACAGGTGAAAAGTTATTTTTGTTAAAAGTGCTCTCCCCTAAATGTGTGCAACTACTTAAACATTAGGGGAGACCTTCTTGACGGGAGCTCAAATAGCTCAGATAGGCCAGAGGCCTCGGTTTTGGAACTTGGGGCTAGAATGCCCAATTTTGAAAATCTTGTAGAGTGGGCCAAAGCCTAATTGGCACAAGTAGGAGCTCCTAAACAAACATGATGTTAAGCCATGAAAACTTTAATGAATGATGTGATTTGGCCATGGTACCAAGACAGGTCCAACGTACTCGATGGACTGGCGGTAGTGCGACAAGACAGATCGACGGATTAGTCGAGACAAACAGCTGTAGGTTGAGTTGAAGGCCGAGGCCGTTAGACCAGTGGCACCAAAGATTAAGTGGCTTATTAGAAAAAATTTTGTTTTGTGCATGCAATGAGGATTGGGGCCATCATGACACCCAAGAGGGGTAGTGATGCGTCATAGGGGCTACTAGACGACATGGTAGAGATAAGGGTAGTTTGTTGTACCAGGAGACAGGGAAGCTCGACGTAGTTTCATGCGCATAAGACCTGGGTGGGTCAAGATGAGGTCTCTATCCTCATATGGATATGGAGTTTTCTTTTCGAGTTTGGGGGTCGGATGTCGCATACATCCACTCATTCCCAGGGTAGAAGTAGACGTGTTTCTATCTAGGTGGCTGGTAAAGTAGCTCCAACGCCACAAGTGGGTGTAGTGGACGGGATGCCCTACGAATGTGTGATCCCTTCATGATGAAGGGTGTGTGTTGATTGTTAAACACACCGATTGTAGTAAATGATGAGTAATGGTTTTGAAAACTGAGAAATTAAGGAAGAAAGAATTTTAAAGGAAATAAGGAGTCTGATACACTCCAATTTGAAAATTATTTTATTGAAATTTTTTTAATACCCGCTCACTGAGTTGTAGAAACTTACCCACCCTTTTAATCCCTTTTTAGGATTAGAAAATGACTAGGGATAAAACCAATATTTACCCTTTGTCAGGTATGCTTAATCTCCTCTTGAGCTTGTATTATTATTGATTTATGTTATTCCAGGGAACAAGGTTGAGATTATGTGTGACTCATCTTGAATTAAAGAAGGGAAAAACCTCTCTTGAACCAAGGGAGCAGGGGGTTGTTCACGAGGATTCGACCAAATCGGGTCGAGGCATGACAATTTTAGTGGTATCAGGGTTAAGTTCCCTTGAAACATTATAAATATTATGCCATGACATTAATCAAACCTTAACTATCTTGTAGGAAGGAGAATCCCTAGGAAATTAGTGGTGAAATCCAATCCTCCACCCATAACCCTGAAAAAGACACATACCCCAAGGGAGGCAGTCGTTCAACGATTCTTAAAGGGCGAGAAAAGAGTATCCCAGTATATGGAAGAAGATTATAGGAAACTTGTGGGAGCTTTACGGGAACCCATAGGCATTACATACCCTCCCCCAAGGCAAGAGAAACCTGTACCTCCTCCCAAGAGCCCAACCCCTCGTCTAGACCCACAACAACCGGAGAGAAATCTAACTAAGAAAGAGGCTTGGGATAACTACAGGGATGCATATGCCACCTTCATGAAGGTCTACCAAGTACCCCTCACCTACTCAGTCCAGCTTCAATCCCTCCTAATGGATGAAGTGGACGTATGAGTGTGAGGCTGAGGTATTAAGGCGGTACCGATTGGAGGCCATACATGAAGTTCATCCCATAAGGAAATAAGGATGGACCCCAACTAGTTCCTCGGAGCCATATGACCATGAGTCTCACAACCGTTCTAAGGATAACTCTCAAACCATAGCCCCAAGTGATTAGGGGGTAGAAAACTTATGTAATAAGCTAATTGTGGCAAGAAAATATTCTTAAATGAATGAAGGTCTAATTTTCTTGATAAAACTTTTTGGTCTCTTTGAATGAATTCAAGCAATAAAAGTTCAAAGTAAAGGGGTAGAAGTCACCTAAGAAAGGAAAAAGGGGCCATTACTAGTTAACCTCAACCTCTAAAGTAAGATTTCCCACAAAGGGACAATAAGACTTGGAAAAGAAGAGACTCCTAGAATGGAGATAAATCCTAACTAAGAAAAAGAAAGAGAAGTTGGAGCAGGGGAAGAGAGCATCAAAGAGCATGAGACTAGTGAGAGACCAAGGAGTTAAGGAAAGACTTAAAGAATAAAAGTAAGAAAATAAGAGAGATTAGACTATCTCAAGGAAAACCAAAGGAATGAAAGCTGACCAGGAAGAAAGTAAGAACAAAATGGGGGCGCTGAAGAGGTTAAGTCGGATGAGATAACACAAGGAGAAAGGAGGAGGGAAAGAAGTATGATAGGAAGAGAATCCCATGAATAATTCCTTCTTGGAAAGAGTTAGGATACAAGTTATTAGGAACTCCATGAAAATAAGGGGACTTGCTGTAAGAAGAATATGGAACCATAAGGGAGAAATCTAGAGTGGATAACCATACAAAGGTCCATAAGTATAAGAAAAGAATAAAAGAATAACTTTCAAGGAGCAGTAGGGAGATTGAACGTAAAAATCTTAGAATGGAAGACCCTAGAAGAAGGATGAGAATAGGAAATGGTATCGCAGAAGGAGGAAGTTCTAAGCTAAGGTAATCAACAGAGGAAATCTTGCAAAAATGGAGCTTAAGTAAGGACCTCATTAAAAAGGTATAAGCGGCTAAGTAAGTGTCTAGAGAGGCTAAATGTTATCTACTTGAAAGAGAGTGGGAAAAACAAATAGGGATTCTAAACAAACCCAGTTGAAGGAAATAACCCATAGAAACCAGATCATCCGAGAGAATAACTACACTCTAAGAAGGATTGAGGAGTATTAAGGACTATACCCTAAATAGGGCAACGGGGTGGATACTAAAGACAAGAAGATTCGAGGGACAATTCTCTAAAAATAATTAAACTAAGAGGATAATAAGAATGAGGCGGTTAACGAACTGACCCTTGTGAAAGTCATAATTCTAGTAAAGAAGGAAAGGATGGAAAGGCCAAAAACCTTTTGGGAAATAAGGACAAAGGAAAGCCTTAAAAAGATCAATGGATAACATAGGATTTAACTACCCAAAAGCTATGAGAAGGCTAAATAAGCTTTATGTAGGACGATCAAGAGATTGGGAAACTAAGGGAATGTGAACTCTACCTTAGAGAAATAGATGAGTACTGGAAGCAAGTGAGAATGAAGATGAAGTATACAAGAAGTACCTGTAGAGTCGCAAGAGTAAAGAAGGAAGAAAATTTTGGAAAAAGATATGTATTCCAATTAGGAGGTAATGGAACCAACTGAATTGGAAAGAAGATGAACTCCTCAAAGACAAGTTATTGGAGATGAAAGGACCAAGTACAAAAGAAAAGTAACTATGAGGGTCCAAGAGGTAAGTTAAACCCAAATAACCAGTAAGTAGGTAGATAATATCAAAACGATGTCGTACGAGTAAGAAAAGAACTAACTCAGAATAAAGTATCGCAAAATGACCACAAGTAAGTAAGAGTGGAGTGAGAAAAAAGAAAGTTCTTGAGGAAAGGACACCATTGGAGATGAGGAATGACGTAAGAAGGGAAGGGTGTCAACATGTCAGTAAATTAATTGGAAACTCAAAGACTTGAAACTAGAGAGACCCAATACAGGAGTTGGAAAGGTCGAGTAAGTAAGAAAAACCAATATGGTTATATAGGATACGATGTCAAAGGCAAAATGGACGATTAGATAATAGTAAAGATAGTCAAGAAATACTACCAGACGAAAGGAGGGACGAAGTTATACTATCCCTGAAGAAGGTTGAGAATAATCATTATGGAGGTGTTTTAAAAATGTTAAAAGGTTAAAGACAGGTTCTAGGGAATGTCGTGCTGTGAGGGACATATAAGCTCAACAGTCCTAGGGAAATATGACTCAAGTAAGGGAGAGTCTGTGAGTTAAGCATGACAAGGTCAGGCATTAAATTTGGAACAGAGTTGTAATAACCAACAAATGAGGGAAGGATCAATATAGGATGAAAAGGTGATAACACTGACACCTATGAAAGCATGTATGTAGTGCTTGAATGGACACTGAGCTAAGGAGGCCAACAATAAAGAGAATAACTCGATACAAGAATGATTGGGTATTTTGGAACTTCCAAACCTGAAATCTTAAGTAAAGAATCTTAGGATAGAGAAAATTATACTTTAGGGAATGAAGGATGTGAATTTAAGGATATGACTTTAAACCTTTTAGTGAGATATGCTTAGCTAAAGTAAACTCCATGGAATGAGAAAGTGATGGGAAGGAAAAGAAAATCACAATTGTATGTTATATAAGGGATAAATGAAAATAACCGAGAAGGTTAAATGTCAATGATCAACAAATTGACAACAAGGGAAGTTCCTTCCAATGCAAAGAACGTTGAATAAGTTTTGGGGACTAAACTCCTAAAAGGAGAGGAGAGTTGTAAACCCCGCCCTTGGAGTTAAGGAAAAAAATCGGAAAGAATCGGTCAAACTGAGTGAGAGAACTGAACCGTATCACAAACCCCAATTACTAGAGAACAGGCATATTAAGAAATTTACAACTTCTTAGTGACCCAAGGAGTCATAAAAACCTTGAAAAGGGACTTTGGGAAAATTTGGAAAAGAAAACTAGGTCGGTTCAGGTGAACCGGATTGTTCTGGTTTGGATTAGTTTTAACCACTATTGAATCGAATGCTAAATTCATTTTTTTCTAGATTGCTCAGAAATTTTAAATTGTATAATTGAAGCTACATTGGATAGAGAATGAATTTAGATGAATTAAGAAATTTTTAATTTTGAAAAACTTGGTCAAATCAAGTCTGAACCAGCTAGTTTAAGCATTAAACCCGATTTGGAATAGTGACGTCTTCTTCCTTCAGATGACAGCACTGTTCACTCACCGAAAAATCATAGCGCATGTGAAGAGGAAATGTTTCCAATTAGTACATTTCAGGCCATCAATGACTGTCATTAAGGTGTCAAACGGAAGGCTGGAGAGTTCCCGAGCTCCCTATATAAAGAGCCCGTCTCCATTCATCCTCCACACACCTAAAAACCTCACTCTCTCTCAGCTACTCAGTTTTTCAATTAAGCTTGAAATAGAGCTTCGACATAGGGGTGTTTCCGAGCCAAAGAAGGTGTTGTCGGGTTCTTTAGACTTGGGGAGAAGTTAACTACCTGTCAGTGGTCTCCAATTGCTCCGAGAATCACCGGAGAAGCGCCGGCATGATCGAATAGTGAAGTAGCTCTGGCAGACCAAAGCTACCCTGTTTCTTTTGAGTTAAAATTGGCCGATTCGAGCCATACTCGTGACAAACTAAGCTCTCCCAACATTAAGTCTGATGTGAGGGACCCTCATACGACCAAATTAGAGCAGAAAGGTAAGCCAATTTAGCTCCACTCTGTAAATTTTGATCGGTGTTAGAGAGAGAACCGACGAAACATTACTAACTGAATTGTCCCTCAATTTAATATTAATTAAGGTGATTCTTGATTCTAGGAGTAACCTTAGGATGAGAGCTATCTGTCCAGGTTGAAAGCTCGGACCGCTGCACCTCTAACGGTAATCTTTTGAAGCTTTCTCTCTCAAAGTCCAGTTTTTCGGTGAAGCTCCGCTTGAGCTCGTTTCAGCATCAATTCATGCGATTCAAAGTGCAATTGAATAGTATGGATGAGTAGGAACTCAAATCTAAAATCAATTTCAATAATTAACGTCGATTGATTGACCAATTTGATGAAATTAAATTCGGCCATGTTGAAAGGGGGAAACTTTTGGGGAAAATTGGAGATTTCAAAAATTCATGGGACTAAAGGGAAATTTCCCAAAATTGAGGGCCAATTGGGCAAGGAAAAGATGTTGGAGGACCAATTGGTCAATTTTGGGAAAATTTGGGGTCAAATTTACCATTTTGGTAAAGTAGGGGCAAAATGGTAATTTTTGAAAAGTTGGGGACTAAATTGGGAATTTGGGAAACTTGAACCCCTTTTGTTATTTTGAATAAAATGTGGTCCCAAAGTAAATTTTAGAAGTTTTTGGATTCAATTTGGTGGAAAATTGGCGTTAGGGACCTTATGTTAAAAAAAAAAGAAATTTAGAGATCTAAATGCAAATAACTAAAAGTTTGGGCATTTTATTCATTCATGGTGAATGAAGGCTATTAGTCCAAAGTATAATGAACAAGGATATATATACCATGTAGGAATAGGAAGTACCAGGAATGCTCGCAAAGACAAGATCGCGTGAAGGCAAGGAGCCACATAAGAGAAATTTACTGCACTATCGAGTGAGTGGGAATTTTCACATCTTAGTTGGTAGGGATGATGAGTAACTCAACATGAAAAATCAACTAAGTGGCATTTTAACATCACACCTAGATGGGATGATGTGAGAAAACAAATGGATAAATACTTACTAGTTGTATGTAGATCATACCTAGTTGGTGTGAGGAACTTCTTGGAAAGAAGTAGAAAACCCACTTATCGATTATGAGCGGAGATGTCCTCACACTCGGTTGGTTTGATAAACAGGTAAAAAATTATTTTTGTCAAAAGTGCTCTCCCCTGATGGTGTGCCACTACTTAAACATTTTGGGAAACCTTATTGACAGGATCTCGAATAGCTCAGATAGGCTGGAGGCCTCGGTTTTGGAACTTGGGGCTAGAATGCCCGATTTTGAAAATCTCGTACAATGGGCCCAAGCCCAGATGGCACGAGTAGGAGCTCATAAACAAATATGATGTTGAGCCATGAAAATTTTAATTAATGAGGTGATTTGGTCATAGTACCAAGACAGGTCCGGCATACTCAATGGATTGGTGGTAGTACGACAAGAAAAGTCGACGGACCAGTCGAGACAAATAGCTGCAGGTCGAATTGAGGGTCGGGGCCATTGGAACAATGGCACCAAAAATTAAATATCTTATGGGGCCATTGGACCAATGTTTTATGAGCAAAAATTGAGGTTCAGGACCATCAAGATGCCCAAGAGGGGTAGTGATGCATGGTGTAGATAAAGGAAGTTTGTCATGCCAATAGTCAGGGAAGCTCGACGTAGCTTCATGCGCATGAGACCAGAGTGAGGTTGTGATGAGTTCTTTGTGCTCATACGAACATGGAGTTTTCTTTTTGGGTTTGAGGTTCAGATGTCACGTACATCCATTCATTCCCAGGGTAGAAGTGGACAGGCTTCTATCTAGGTGGTCGGTAAAGTCACTTCGACGTCACAAGTGGGTGCAGTGGATAGGCTGCCCTGCATATGTGTGATCCTTTCATGATGAAGGTTGTTAAACACACCAGTTGTAGTAAATGATGAGTAATATTTTTGATAATCAAGATATTAAGGAAGAAAGAATTTTAAAGGAAATGAGGAGTCTGACACACTCTAATTCAAAAACTATTTTATTAAAAAAAAACTTTAAATACCCATTCACTAAGTTGTAGAAACTCACCCACCATTTTTATCCATTTTCAAAATTAGAGAATGACTAGGGTGAACACTAGTATTTACCCTTTGTCAGGTATGCTTAATCTCCTCTTAATCTTGCATTATTATTGATTTATGTTATTCTAGGGAACAAGGTTGAGATTACACCTGGCTCCTCTTGAATTAAAGAAGAGGCAAATCCCTCTTGAACCAAGGGAGCGGTGGGTTGTTCATGGGGATCCGACCAAATCGGGTCTAAGTTTGACACAATGGCTCTGAAATCTCATAGCTTTCACAAACATAAGTCTTTTGAATTAGACCTTTTATCTTTGGTGCCACAAGCCTAACGAATTCGATACATTGATTGGAGCTCAATACCTACCAGTCCAATGAGTTCATTCACTCGTCTTTCGCTCAGTAACTACTGGCCAATCGAGTATTTACGATCCGGCTTCGATTGGGTGGCTGCATTACAATTAACCAATTATGAGAATATTTCTTAACTCATAAGTCTACTTATCTACGGGCATCAGCCCGTGTCCATTAGCCTTGGGCCCACTTCCTGAGTTTTTCCAAAACAAGGCCTTAAGCCCTATTATTTCTAAGTCTGAGGCCTCAAGCCTATTAGAGCAATTCTAGCTCCCCTCAGGAACGTCTCCCAAAATGTTTAAGTAGTTCCACACAGTCAGGGGAGACCATTCCTAGAAAATGGTTTTCAAACTTAAAACTATTCTCATCACCTCCAACCGGGTATGACGCTGAAAATCCCACCCACGCGGTAACATTGATATGGTCGTCCCGGTGAGATCTCGATTTGTTGTGCACTCTTTTACACAGGTACTTGGACAACCAGCTCCTACATGGTATGAGTATCCATGTTAGGAGAATTGACATAAGTGGCCACATACTTTCGTGTATTTGCTCTTAGGTCCTCCCATTATTCCTTAACTACATTTAGGTCCATAAAGTTTATAACTTTACATTTAGGTCCCTAATCATTCTTTAATTTCAATTAAGTCCCTGGATTTCCAATTATCCATCATGGGTCCTTAGATTTTCCAAAATCACCAATTAGCCCTCAATTTTCCCAAAATTGCCAATTCGTACTTAAATTTCCAAAAATTCCCAATTGGTCCTTAAATTTCTAAAAAATTGTCAAATGGCCTTCCATTTCATCCAATTACCCAATTGGACCTCAAGTGGGAGTTAATATCATGAAAATCCCCCAAATTTCCTTTAATTACAATTCAGCCCCCATTTATCTAAAAATTCCCAAATTGACCAATTTTTCAAAAATTGCAATTTGGTCCCCGAAACATCATTCCGTTCAATTAATCACAAAAACTTGGTTAATTGTCCCAATTCTTGATCTTAATCATCTTTCCTATGTCTCCCTCATCATTTCAAGCTTTGAAACACTTCATTTGGCTCAGAGATGAGCTCAAATGAAGCTTCGATATCTTACTAGTGAGGGTTCGACGACTGGAGCTCTTGCTTTCTCTGAATTGCTCTCCTCTTAGGGATCCTTCCTCAATCAAACCATGCCTCAATTGGTGGCCTAAGCATTGTGAATTTCTTAATTTAATTTTTAGCATAAACGTACTATGAATAGTATTTTCCAACAAAGGGCGGCAGAGGGGACTCACTGTCTTAGTTCAAGGAAGGTCGGGGCACCTCTCGGTGTGGTCTAGGGAGTTTGGTTTGGCCTGAATTGTTCTAGGGATGGCTTGAATTGAGCTCCAGAAACTCGAGTTGCTTATTGTTGAGGAGTAGTGGCACTGTGCAAGCTTTCCAACTCTTCTCTGGTGGTCCTCAGGCTAAAGGGAGGGTGTAAATGGATAGATAACATCCTCCAAGTTCTAGGGACACTAAATGTAGCTTCTGAGGTCAAAGAAAGCCCCGCTGTCGGAGCTCTAGTTTGCTGCTCGCTGGAAAATGGAGTACTTCACCTTCTTCACTCGACTATTGGATGTGGAAGATGAATGGAGGGGTGTTATTTATAAAGAGAGCTCAACAACTGAACGAGCTACCGGCCAGCATAGGACTTGGCATCCGACTCGGCTGCCGGTGGTCATATGGAAGCTCTTCCCGGGTTGTCGGAGGAATCGCCCTCCCCTCTCTCTATCCTTTCTGTCAATTGACCAAGGAAGAAGACGATGACATGGTGGGCATGCCACGTGGTGCACTGTGATTGGTCAGTTTTTCTAAGGTGGCCTTCCCACTTAACCGCCGTATCATCCATTGACTGATTGACCAAACACGTGGTAGCCTCCCATTGGCTGCTCATGTTTGCGTGGTTGATTGACCGGTCGTCCGTTCACCGAGCACATGGCAGCCACCCAACGGCTGCTCATGTCTACGTGCCTACTGGCTGGCGTTCAATCAATAATGATCGGTTGGACCGTTAACTAGGTGAATCATTGATTGGTCCGGTCTGACCGGGTTCGGTGACCTGAATTCAAAAATCGACCAGTTTAGGTCCGATTCGACCAGTTTTCTAAAAATTAAAAATTTCTAAATTAATTTTCTACCTAATGGTGGCTTCACTTTTCCAATTTGACCTTTTCAAGCTACCTAGAAGAATCATTAAATTGGTTCATCATGGTTCAATTCAGTTCAGGTCTGGTTCACCCTAAATCATTAATTTTCCCATCCAATTTACTTCATGGTTCTTTCTCATGATTTTTATGCCTTTTTGGTCACTTGGGATTTTCCAATTTCCCATTTTTAACCCTTCTTTACTATTTTTGGTTCATTAATTGACTCGGTTTTCTCATGGAAATTGGCATGTTCTTTTCCTGGTTTCCTTGGCCCGAGAGGATGGGTTTCATAACTCTCTCCTCCATTTAGGAGTTTTGTCCCCAAAATTTAGTCCTTCACCCTTTACATTGAGAATGAATTCCCTTGTGGTCAACTTGGGGTTTGATTTGAAACCCCACCAATTCAGTTACCCCTTTCACTTAGTCTCGCAGGCAATATACTTACGGAATTTCCTCCCCTTTCGATCATTCATTTACTCCCTTGGACTTAGTTCCTTTGACTTGTCATACCCCTCGTGTCCAAGTAATTTCTTAGATCCAATGCTTCTTGTCAGTTGGGGTAAGACCCATACTCTTGAGGGTTTTGTCCAGAATTGGGAGTTCCAAAATATCTGACTGTCCCTGGGTCTATTTATTCCCATGGTCATTGGAACTTCTTGGCTCGGTGTCCCTTCGAGTTGTTTGTACTTGTTTTTCATGGGTTTTGGTGTTATCCCCTTTTTGGTCCTTTGATTCATTCTTTCATACTTGAGTCCCCCTTTCTTAGGGATGTTGGACCTACGTGTCCCCTGCAGCATGACACTTGCATTTGGTTATTTCTCTTTAGACTTGAAGTCTTCCTTATTTTGAGGTTCATACCAAATTCTTCCACTCCCCTCCTTAGAGTGTATTCCTTTATTCTTCCTCTTGTGTTGTCAAAATGTTTTCATTACTCAATTTCGGTTCATGCATCTCTTCCTAATGTCCTTTTACATTGACGTCAAGCTTTTTATGAGCGTTTCAGTTTTCCGTATTTATTCGTCCATCACCAACTTCCTTATTGGGCTTTGCCATTTCCAACTATCGGGTTTCTTATCCACTTCTTGACTTACTATGTAAATGTCACGCCCTGACCTGGTTTGGTCGGATCCCCGTGATCAACCCGCCACTCTCCCGATTTATTAAGGGATCCCCCTTATTGTAAACTGTAAAGAGTAAGGCGTCTTTTAACCTGCACCTTTTCCTGGAATAGCATAATCAAAACTGCATGAAATATAAAACTTTACATACCGGTCTTACAGGCATCTTAGTTGACAGTCTTTAAGGGGAGGTTTTCTGGGATTTCCTGAAAGGGATATAAGGGAAGGGGTGAGTATGACTACTCAGTGAATGGGTTTTTAAAATCTTTTGACTTTTAAGAAAAATATTTATATAGAGTGTGTCAGACTCCTTTGTTTTAAAAAATTCCTTCTTTTAAAAATTCAGGTTTTTCCACCATTTCTTATTTAGCACGGTGTGTTATCACCCAACACACATCTTTCATCATGAAGGTTACACACATTCACAAGTCAGTATCACTACTAAACCCACTAGTGGCTTCGGAGCGACTTTTCCTACCACTCGGATAGAAGTACGACCACTTCTACCCTGGAAATGAGTGGATGTACATGACATCCGACCCACAATCCTGAAATCACTTCTTCGTGTTCGTATGAGGATAGAGACCTCATCCTGTCCCCATCCCAGTTTCATGCGCTTGGTGCTACTCCAGATTTTACACAGACACCTAGAACGACGAACTGCCCATATAGCTACCAGGTCGTCCAGTACCCTTAGGACGCATCACTATTGCATGCACAAACACTATTTTCTTATATTGCCATGTAATATGTGGTGTCACTGGTCTAACGGCCTCGACTCTCAACTCAACCCGCAGTTGTTTGTCTTGACTGGTCTGTTGACTTGTCATGTCGCACTGCCGCTAGTTGACTGAGCATGTCGATCCTATCATGGTACCATGGCCAAACAATTCACTTATTAAGTGGCACATATATCATGTTCATTTACGAGCTACTGCTCATGCCTACTGGCCTTGGGCCCACTGTACGAGATTTTCAAAATCGGGCATTTAGCCCCCAGGTTCCAAAACCGAGGCCACTGGCCTATCAAAGCTATTCAAGCTCCCATCAAGAAGGTCTCCCAAATTGTTTAAGCATTGGCATACAGTCAGGGGAGAGCACTTCTGACAAAACATATGTTTTCTCTATCCATTATACCACCCGGTATAAGGACACCTCCATTCATAACTGATGAACGGGATTTCAACTTCCTTCGAGGAAGTCTCATCATACCAATCGGGTATGATCTACTTACAACCGGTAAGTAGTTTTTTCGCATAATTTTCACATCACTTTCTCTAAGTGGTGATGATTAAAATACCACAAAATAGTGGGTTTTTATACCAAGGTACTTATCATTCCCTACCGGGTATGATATAAAATTTTCACTCACAACCGGTAAGTAGTTTTTAATTTTAAGTTGTGCTCATCATACCAACAGGGTATGATGTTAGTAAACCCACTCACAACCGGTAAGTGGTTTTTAACTTTAAGTTGTGCTCATCATCCTAACTGGGTATGATGTTAGTAAACCCACTCACAACCAGTAAGTGGTTTTTAACTTTAAGTTGTGCTCATCATCCCAACCGGGTATGATGTCTGTAAACCCACTCACCCATTAATGCTGTGAATTCCAGTAGACTGGTTCTTGGTATTCACGCGAGCTTGTCCTTGTTAGCGTTCCAGGTACTTCGTGTTCCTACACGATATGAACATCTTAGTTCATTATCCTTCGGCCTAATCACCTTCATTCATTCCAAATGAATGAGAAAGTCAAACTTTCATTTATTTTCAATTAGGTCCCTAAAGTTATTTCTCTTTAACTTTAAGACCCAAATGGCAGTTTTTCCTCAAATTGAGTCTCGAAACTTCTAAAATTTATCATAGGACCACAATTTATTCCATTTCACAAAAAGGGGTTTAATCTCCCAAATTTCCAATTTGGTACCCCAACTTTTCCAAAATTACCATTTTGCCCTTCCTTTACAAATATGGTAAATTTTTCCCAAAAAATTTCAAAATTCCTCAATTGGTCCTCCAACATTATTTTCATGCCCAATTGACCCTCAATTTCATAAAATTTCATTTTGGTCCTTTGAATTTCAAAAATCCCCAATTTTCCCCCAATTCCAACTTCTTAACACAACTGAATTTGATTTCATCAAATTGACATATCAAATGTTTCCAATTATTGAAATTGAAGTTTAAATTGAGTTTCTACATGTTCATACGATTCTTTAGAAATGTGAATCGCAAGTTTTAACTCCTGGATGAGCTTCGCCGGAAAATAAACTATAGAGAAAGAAAGCTTCGATTACTCACAGGTGAAGGCACGACGGTCCGAGCTTTCAATCTGGACAGATAGTTCTTATCCTATGGTTTATCCTAAAATCAAGAATCGCATCAAGTGATGCGGAATTGGATTAGAATTTCGTCATTGAAATTCGGTCGACTATCTCTCTAGCACCGATCGAAAATTGTAAAGGGGAGCCGAATTGGCTTACCTTTCGGTCCTAATTCTGCATTGGAAAGGCTAAGGAAGTGTTGAGAAGGCTTGGTATGGCTTGAGGAGGGCTCGAAATGGCCAATTTCAACTTGGCCGAAATAGGGAAGCTTCGGTCCACCGGAGCTGCTTCACTGTTCCATCATGTTGGCGCTTCTCTAGTGATTCTCGGATTGACTGTAGTTTACTATCAGATAGCTGACTTCTCCTCGGTTCTAAAGAGCCCAACTTCTCCTTTCGTAGTTAAGAAAAATGTTGAAGTCAAAACTCCGGTTTAAGCTTCACCGGGAAATGGAGCAGTAGAGAGCGAGAGAGAAGTGTTCGGGTGTGAGGAGAATGAATGGGGATGACCTCTTTATATAGGTGTAAATCCCGTGTATTAAATGGGAGAGATTTATTACTAGTACGGGGTTCCTTAACTCAAAAGTTTGGGGTTTACAACTTTCCCCTCTTTTTAGAAGTTTTGTCCCCAAAACTTAACTAATATATTCCATATCGGGAATAATTTCTCTTAATGTCAACTTGGGTTTTCTTGATATTCTAACACTTTGATTGCTCTTTCGCTTAAACCTTGTAATCATTCATCTAAGGAATTTCTTTTCATTTATCATGCCTACTCCTTCCATGGAGTTATAATAACGAGGCATGTATGGCTCATTAATTCTAATGTATATTCTTAGGTTCACATCTCCCTTTATTTAGGATAAGGTTCTTCCTTTTGGGGATTTTACTCAAGATTTCAGGATTGGGAGTTCCAAGGTGCCCAATCATTCCTTTGTCTAGTTATTCTCTTCATCGTTGAAACCCCTAGCTCGACGTTCTTTCAAGCATTACATACTTGTTTTCATAGGTTTTTGGGTTATTATTCTTTTGCCCCAGTTTTACCCATCCTTCATCTGTCATTGATTACAACTTTGGTCAAATTTATGTTTGACCTTGTTATGTTTACCAACTAACTCCTTCTTACTTGAGTTACATTTTACTTGGGATTGTTGGTGATTATATGTCCCTTATGATATGACATAGTTCTAAACCTGTCTCGGTCCATCAGACTCCTACAACACCTCTTTTAGGGTTGTTTCAAACTTTCTAGCCTTCTAGGGACTGTATAATTTCATCACTCCTTTCATCGGGTAGTATTCCTCAACTACCTTGACTATTACCTAATTATCATTCGTATCTTGACAACATGTCTTACATAATCGTGTCGATTTTCCTTACCCACTCATCCTTCACCAACTTCTTTATTGGGTCTTTCTGGTGCCAATTATTTAGTTTCCCAATAGTTTACCAACAAACTGGGATTCTTTCCTTCTTAAGTCCTTGGCATTCCTTATTCAAGGGTTTTTCCTTTTTCATTAATCCACTTTTACTTACTCATATTCACTTCATGATTCTTTATTCTACAATAATTACTTTTGATCTATGTGTCGATTACTTTGCTTGGGAAGGTTTCCTCCTTCTGGTTTTGTTCTCTACTATGTCCCTTACAATAGAGATTTTCATCTTAGGAGTTACATGCTTAACCTCCTAATCATTCATTATATGGTTCTTTCTCCCTTTCTTCGCACCCTTATCTATGTTAGTTCATCTGTTTGCTTTGGATCCTTCTCTATCCACAACTTTTGTTTTATCCCTTGTTCCTTACATAGGACACTTCCAATTATTAGTTTTATTCTATGCATTCCACACTATGCTTGGTTATCTACTCTTTGAGCTTCGTATGAGTGTGTGGGCTATGAACCGTCTTACCATCTCAACCCTTCCACGAGTTGAAATCGACCAATCCGAGCCCTCCTCAGGCCAAACCAAGCTTTCCTGACACCATCTCAACCCTTCCACGACCGAATTAGAACCGAAAGGAAGAACCTCTGGAGGAGAGCTACCTGCCCATATAGAGAGCCCCAACCGCCGCGCCCTCACTGGACAACGAGACATCGGGAATGCCAGTCGAAGTCCAACTTGCTAAGGACGGAACCTGACTAAGTGTAATTTCACTACACTATCGAGTGAGTGGGATTATGTATCATACTCGATTGGGGATAATAAATACCTCGGTATAAAAACCCACTACTTGAAGGTATTTTTAATCATCACTACTTAGAGAAAGTGATGTGAAAATTATGCGGAAAAACTACTTACTGGTTGTAAGTAGATCATACCCGGTTGGTATGATGAGACTTCCTCGAAGGAAGTTGAAATCCCGTTCATCGGTTATGAATGGAGGTGTCCTTATACCAAGCAGTATAATGGATAGAGAAAACATATTTTTGTCCGAAGTGCTCTCCCCTGACTGTGTGCCAATGCTTAAACAATTTGGGAGACCTTCTTGACATGAGCTTGAATAGCTCTGATAGGTCGGGGACCTCGGTTTTGGAACCTGGGGGCTAAATGCCGATTTTGAAAATCTCTTACAGTGGGCCCAAGGCCAGTAGGCATGAGCAGGAGCTCGTAAACGAACATGATATATGTGCCATAAAACTTAATAAGTGAATTGTTTGGCCATGGTACCAAGATAGCACTGACATGCTCAGTCAACTAGCGGCAGTGCGACATGACAGGTCGACAGACTAATCAAGAGAAACAACTGCGAGTTGAGTTGAGAGTCGGGGACATTTGACAAGTGGCACCACATATTATATGGCTTGATAAGAAAACATTATTTGTACATGCACAATGAGTACGGGATCATCAAGACGCACATGAGGGGTATTAATGCGTCCTAAGGGCACTGGACGACCTGGTGGCAATAAGGGCAGTTCGTCGTTCCAACTGTCTGTGTGAAATTTGGAGTAGCACCAAGCGCATGAGACCGGGGTGGGGACAGGATGAGGTCTCTATCCTCATACGGACATGAAGAAGTGATTTCAGAATAGTGGGTTGGATGTCGCATACATCCACTCATTCCCAGAGTAAAAGTGGTCGTACTTCTATCTGGGTGGCAGGAAAAGTCGCCCCGAAGCCACTAGCGGGTTTAGTAGTGATACTTACTTGCGAATATGTGTAACCTTCATGATGAAGGATGTGTGTGTGTTGGGTGATGACACTCCGGTAACTAAGAAATAATGGAAAAACTTGAATCTTTTTAAATGAAGGGACTTTTGAAAAGAAACAAGTCTGGCACACTGCATATAAATGTTTTTCTTAAAAGTTAAAGGTAGACCTTTGAAAACCCATTCACTGAGTAGTCGTACTCACCCCCTCCCTTATATCCCTTTCAAGAAATCCCAGAAAGCCTACACTTAAAGACCATCAACTGAGATGCCTGTAAGACAGGTATGTAAAGTTTAAAATTTTCATACAATTTTGATTATGCTATTCTAGGAAATGGTGCAGGTTTAAAGGATGACTTACACTTTACGGTCTATAATAAGGGGAAACCCTTAAATAAACTGGGATAGTGGTGGGTTGTTCACGGGGATCCGACCAAACCGGGTCAGGGCGTGATATACTGACATACTAGTGGTTCTCCTCCCTTCTGCCCTTCCTTATGTTCAATGGCATCCTTACTTAATAACTTCTTTTCTCTAGTCCATCCTTACTCGCTCATGACCATTTCACGGTTTCCCTATTCTGAGTAGATCCCTGATGGGCTTATTTGTTGACTCCTTGAATTCACATGAAGGAGTTCCCTTCATTGGTTTCATCCTCTACTCTCGTACCTTAAAGCCAAGATTTTCTATTTTTTTAACTGCACGTTAATCCTTCCTACCATTTCTTGAATGTTTCCTTCCTTTATATACTTTACATCCTTTTTACATTGGTACTTTCGCTCGCCTTGAGTCCATCACTGACTTAAATTCCCATTTCATCCTTTATTTCCTATCCGAGGAATCTCCAATTATCGAGTCTTATTTCATGCTTTCTACATTATGCGTGGATGTCAAATTTTAAGCTTTATTAAGTGTGCGTGTACCACAACCAGTCTTGTTGTTCATGGTTGTTTCCTTTAATCACTTCTTAATTGAAGGGTGTACTCTCCAAGGTTTTTGGATATCCTTTCCTACATTTTTCTTATTATGGGTATCCCACACATTCCCACTTGTTATGGCATCATTTAATGCTATCTTGCTACTTACCCGTTATTTATGTTAAACTTACTCCTTGGGCCCTCATGAGTATGCTTCCCTTGTACTTGTCTTTTTACCTCAACCTGCATTTCATTTACGAGTTTAGTTTCTTATTCCCTTTTTAATTGGGTTCGTCACTTTTTCGTTGGGATATGTATGTCTCTCCAGGGCTCCATTCTTTGGTAGGCTTCTCCCTATTTTCCCTAGATTTCCTTTTTCATCCGTCTTCGAGGATAACTAACCTTAAATCGATTTTGTGACATCCTTTGATGTCATCCTCTTTTGCTTACCCTTTCCTTGGAAATCTTGCGGTCACATCCTTTGTACCCTTTCCTTAGTCCAACTTGTAATTATTACAAGTTTACTTCATTAGGGGGAAGTTCAAATCCTCTTTGTTTCGAGGAATATTGATCACCTTGTGAGAGGCTTACTTAATCCTTCTCATGGCTCGAGTGTGGTCGCCAATTTGTTTTGACCATTGATTGCTCTAAGGATTTCCTTTACTCTTCTTATTCTTACATTTGGCCTTTTCGCTCTCCCTTCTCCATTGGGGTTTAAATCCATGATTCTTACGAGGGTCAGTTCGTTTAACCGCCTCATCTACTCTCCATGTCCAAATGTCTTGAGACAGTTGTCTCTCGAGTTTACTTGTCCTTGATGCCCATCATATCGCCCTTTTTAGGATGTGGTCATTACTACTTTTCGGTCCTTCTTTGGGCGTCATTTATTCTCCTTGATCATCCCATAGTTATCAATGCTTACTTTCGCTAGGATCATTTGTAACCCTACTAGGCTCATCTACTTTTTCCAAAATAGGTTACACTTTGCCATCCCGAGACATCTTGTTTGGCGTCCAACCTTCGGTGTTTGTCTTCTATTGTGAGGGTGGTTCCTTGCTCCTACGTGGCTTGTAACCCTCTAGGTGGAAATTCCTCTTCGTTTATGTTTCTATGTTCTGCTCTATTTGCAGCTTCTCAGGGTCCTTCCTTTGGCTTTTCTTATATCTCATGATCCTTCCTCATATAGTTGAGAAACAAAATTGCATCATCATTTGAGGGACATAAACTTTTTAAGAAGTTGGATTTTTCTTATTCATTATCAAAGAAGGAACACATTATGGGGTTTTATCTACTCTTAAGGGAGATTGTTACAACGAAAGTTCGGGGAGTACCCACTATTATACTAGGATCTTGAAGAGCTTCCTCAGGAGTCGGGGTTCTTGCGGTGGTATCCTTTCGTACTCTTATTGTTTATGAGGTGTTGTTCTTGTAAGGTATTACCCTAAATCCTTGCGATGTGGGACAGTCCTTGTTATTCCAGGAAAGGTATAGGTATAAAGGACGCATTACTCCTCATGGTTTAAAGAAGGGGAAAACCCATAAAAAACTGGGAGAGTGGCGAGTTAATCATGGGGATCCGACAAAACTGGGTCAGGCATCACAACTTGAGTGGTATTTGAGCCTGTTTCCTTGAATACATTATCAAGACTATATAACATAGTAACTAAGAGAATGTTTCAAAATTTTATGATGGCTCCTAGGCGAGGAACCAAGAAAACTAGGACCAACTCTATTCAACACCTTGTCCTCATAAGAAGACAACTCTAGAAGCTCCCTAATGCCCGAGGCATTGTAGAAGTCTCAAAAAAACCAAAAGGGGAAGCATCTAGGTGAATGGTGCCAGGACCTGTTGAGGTCACAACTCTAAGTACGAAGGGAGCCAAGCCTAAACCTAGAAACGCCAACAAAGGGCGTATAGCCTTACCTAGGAGGATGCTTATCAAGAATCTCGTAGCTCCCTATCTATTATGTGACCATTTTTTGTAATAGGGATAAAACCCCAACATATTGTACTCCTCTATTAATAAAGTACTCCAAATTCCTAAAAACTCTGTCTTTCAAAGGATGTGATCTTGCTAGGAAGATGGCCACAAGAAATGTAACCAAACAAACTTGTGCTATAATAGAAACTAAGGAGAATCTCATTAAAGTTAAGGAAACTGAAATAGGGAATCAAGAGATCTAGGAGGACTCTTAGAGTAATACTTTGGCAAAGAAGACTCCACAAGAAACTCTCAATGTATCCAAACTCAAGGATGGCAAAGCACCAAAACCAACAATTTCCTAGAAAGTTGCTAGGAGGAACCACTTAGGTCCATGTAATTACAAGTATGAACGATAGGGACACTACATGAAGAAGTGCCCAACCCTACTAAGGACAGGTATCAAGTTAACCTACAGAGGGATAGGACAGGTAATGGAGGACTGTCCCAAATCCCATGGATTTAGGGTAATACCTCCCAAGAAACACGTCGATTATCAAATATCCAAAGCCACTGAAGGCAAGAAGGACCGAAGGTAGGACCTTGAGAAATCGCAAACAGAATATAATATAGATGAAGGGAATCTTCCCTTACAAGAGAGCTATAGGCCATCTAGGAGCAAAGAAGGAAGCACCTCCACTAGAGAAGATAAGGCCCGAATGTTGAGAGACAAATAGGATGCCTCGGGATAGCAAGGAGTAACCTACAATGGAAAAGCAAATGAGCCAAGAAGAATCTTGCGAACAGATGTAACTAGTAACTGTGGGAGGAGATGCCCTAGGAAGGACCAAAAAGTAGTAAAGACTACACTCAAAAATGGGCAATAGGATAGGCGCTAAGGACAAGTGAACTCGAGGGCCAACTAACCCAAGACAAGTAAACAAGGAAAGTAGTAGGGATGAAACAGTTAACAAACTGACCTTCGTAGGAATTATGGATTTAAACCTGGGCGAAGAAGAAAGAAGTGGAAAGGCCAAATGTTGGAAAAGAAGAATGAAGGAAATCCTTAAAGGAAATTATGGCCAAAAACAGAATGGGGACCATACTTAAGCCATGAGGAGGATTAAATAAGCCTCGCACAAGGAGGTCAACTTGTGCAGGATACAAGTAGAATTAAGGAAATGGTACAAGGACGTACTGCTAGATTTCTTAGGAAGGGTATATGGGAAGGACGACATCAAAGGATGTTATTTAATGATTCGCTACTTCCAAAGGACGAATGGAAAAAAAAAGAATTATGGGAGAAACGGAAAGAATCCTAATAAGGAAGGAAGCCCCGAAACGGCATACATATCCTAACCAAGAGGTAATGGAACCAACTAAAGTAGAAAGAAAGATAAGCCCACCAATAAAGTGATGGTTGAGATGGAAAGATCAAGTACAGAGGAAAAGTACTCATGAGGGCCCAAGAAGTAAATTAAACCCAAGGAACGGGTAAATAGGATGGTAACATCAAAAGATGTTGTAACAAGTAGGAACAGGTGGATTACAATAATAAGGGGATAAAGGAAAAAATGTATGAGAAACCATGGAGAAGTAAGCCCTCAATTAAAAAGTGAATTAGGCAAACAACCACTGACATCAGGACGGGTCGTGGTCCATACTCACTTAATGGAGCCTAAAGAGTGGATGGATGGGCATAGAGTGGAGTACACAAAATAAAACTAATAATCGAAAATTGCTTAGATAAGGAATAAGGGGTGAAATGGAATTTTAAGACGATGAAAGATTCATGTAGGCAATTACTTCAATATAGAAGGAGGTGTAAGGAAATGGAGAGAGAAACCTTCAAGGAATGGTAAGAAGGTTGAACATGTAGCTCTTAAGGTTAAAAATCTCTACCTTGAGGGACATAGTTGAGAATGAAACCATAAGAAGGGAACTCCCTAGACAAAGCAATCAACGCATACACCAAAAAGGGATCAACTCAAAATAATGAATGAAATGGACACGAGCAAGTAAGAGTGGATTAAGGAAAAGGAAAGTCCTTGAGTAAAGTATGCCACTAGAGAAGAGGGAGGACTTAAAAAGGGAAGAATCCCAGCGTATCAGTAAGTTATCGGGAAACCCCATGATTGGAATTGGAAAGACCCAATAAAGAAGTTGGGAAAGGACAAGTAGGTAAGAGAAATCAACACAGTCATGTGAGACAAGACGTCAAAGGAAAGATGGATGAGGGGATAATGGTAATGGTAGTCGAGGAATACTACCAAACGAAAAGAGGGATGAAGTTATACGATCCTTGAAAGGTTGGAAAGGAACGACCCTCAAGGAAGCATTCTAGAAATATAATGGACAGAGACAGGTTCTAGAGAATGTCATGATTGTAAGGAGCTTGTAAGCCCAACAATCCCGAGGAAAACTATGACTCGAGTAAGGAAGAGTCATTTAGTAAGCATGATAAGGTCAAATATAAAATTTGGACCGAAGTTGGAATAAAAAATAGAAGAGGAAAGAGTCAAAATAAGACAAAAAGGAGATAACATCAAAATTCGTGAAAGCAAGTATATAGCACTCGAGAGGACATAGAGATAAGGGTTTTAATGACCAAGAGAATAACTAGACAAGGGAATGATTGGGCAACGTGGAACTCTCAATCCAGAAATTCTGAGCAAGAACCCTCAAGAGGGAGAATCTTGCGCTAAGTAGAGGAGGAAGTGAACTTAAGGATGTACCATGGAGGAGTGGGTATGACATGCCTAAATATGATAAACTCCATGTAGTGGGTAAACAATGAAAAGAAAAGAAATTCCTTAAGTGGATGATATAAAAAGGGGCTAACTGAAAGAACAAACGAAGAGTTAGAATGTCAAGCACACCACAAGTTGACACCCACGGAAATTATTCTAAATGCAAAGGTTACTAATTAAGTTTTGGGGACAAAACTCTTAAAAGTAGGGGAGATTTATAAACCCCATCCCTTAAAGACAAGGAAACCGTGGAAAGAAACGGTCAACTTGGGTGAGAAAACCGAACTGGTTCACGAACCCTAGCCGTTAGAGAAAGGGAAAATTGGGAAATTTACAAATCACAAGTGACCTAAAGAGTCACAAAAGTCATGGAAAAGGACTTTGGGATGAATTGGAAGTGAAAACCAAACCAGTTCAGGTGAACTGGATCTGAACCGGGTGGAATCGATTTGAACCACTATTAAACCAATTTCTAAATTCATTTTTCTTGGTGGCTTAGAAAATTCAAATTGGAGAATTGAAGCCACCATTGGATATAGAATGAATTTAGATGAAATTAGAAATTTTTAATTTTGAAAAACTCGGTCAAATCGGGCCTAAATCGGACAGTTTAAGCATTGAACCCGGTTTGGACCGATCCTATCTGATTCAGAATAGTGTCGTCTTCTTATTTCAGATGACAGCACTGTTCACTCGCCGAAAAAGCTAACAGCACTAGCGAAGATGAAAAGTCTCTGTTCAAGGAATTTTTTGCCATGAATGATCACCATAAAAGCACCAATCGGATGGCCGAGGAGTCCCTAAGCTATCTATATAAAGATCCTCTCCTCACATCTGAAAACTCATCCCTCTCCCTACTGCTCCATTTTCTGGTGAAGCTCGAACTAGAGCTCCTACATTGGGGTTTTTTTGAGCCAAAGAAGGTGTGGTCGAGTTCCATAGATTCGGTGAGAAGTCAGATACCTTGCAGTAGTCTCCATTTGCTTTGAGGATCATCGGAGAAGCGACGACGTGATCGAACAGTGAAGCAGCTCCGGTGGACCGAAGCTACCCTGTTTTGGCCGAGCTAAAAATGGCCAATTTGAGCCCATCTCAGGTTAAACCAAGCTCTCCAAACACTTCCACAACCCTCATACCTCTGATTAAAGCGGAAAGGTAAGCCAATTTCGCTCCCCTCTATAATTTCCGATCAATGTTAGAGAGAGAACCGGTGCACCCCTGAGGGTAAGCTTTCGAAGCTTTCTCTCCATAAGTCCAGTTTTCTGACAAAGCTCTATTTGAGCTCAATTATGATCCAAATGACACAATTCAAAGTTCCATTGAATCATGTAGAAGTGTAGGAATTTAGTTTTACCTTCAATTTAAATAATTAAACTCGATTGAATGGTCAATTTGATGAAATTAAATTCAGCCAGTTTTGAAGGGGGAATTGAGGGAAATTTGGGGATTTCATAAAATTGAGGGACTAAAGTGCAATTTCCCAAAATTGAGGGCTAATTAGCCATGAAAAAGATGTTAGAGGACCAACTGGTCAATTTTTGGAATTATTGTGGTCAAATTGGCCATTTTTGTAAAGTAGGGGCAAATGGTAATTTTTAAAAGTTGGGGACCAAATTGGAAATTCGGGTAACTTGAACCCCTCTTGTGATTTTGAATAAATTGGAGTCCAAAAGTAAATTTTATAAGTTTCAGGACTCAATTTAGGAGAAAATTGGCATTAGAGATCTAAAGTTAGACAAAAACAACTTTAGTGACCTAAATACAAATAATTAAAAGTTGGGCATTTTATTCATTCGTGATAAATGAAAACTATGAGGTAAGGTTAATGAACCAGGATATTCATATCGTGTAGAAACACGAATTACTAGGAATGCCAGCAAAGATAAGCTTGCGTGAGGCAAAGAGTCAATTAAGAGGAAAAATACACTATACTTATCGAGTGAGTGGGAATTTTCACATCATACTCGGTTGGGATGATGAGTACCTCGTAAATGAAAACCCACTACTATGTGGAATTTTAACATCACACCTGGTTGGAGTGATGTGAGAAACATGGGAAAAAGCTACTTATCAATTGTAAATAGATCAAACTCAGTTAGTATGATAAACTTCTTGGAAGGAAGTAGAAAACCCGCTTATCGATTATGAGCGGAGATGTCCTCGCACCTGATTGGTGTGATGGACATGTGAAAAGTTATTTTTGTTACAAGTGCTCTCCCCTAACTGTGTGCCAATACTTAAATATTTTGGGAGAACTTCTTCACAAGAGCTCGAATAGCTCAGATAGGCCAAAGGCCTCGATAAAATGCTCGATTTTGAAAATCTCGTACAGTGGGCCCAAGGCCAATTGACACGAGCAGAAGCTCATAAACAAACATGATGTTAATCCCTGAAAATTTTAATGAATGATGTGATTTGGCCATGGAACCAAGACAAGACCGACATACTCGATGGACTGGCAGTAGTGCGACAAGACCCGGTCGACGGACCGGTCTTGACAAACGGCTGCAGGTCAAGTTGAGGGTTAGGGCCGTTGGACTAGTGGCACTAAAGATTAATGGCTTATATGGAAAAATATTTGTGTGCATGCACTAAGGATTAGGACCATCAAGATGCCTAAGAGGTGTAGGATGCGTCCTAAGGGCTACTGGACGAAATGGTGGAGATAA
Organism: Trapa incisa; assembly: GCA_030064435.1. Classification (NCBI taxonomy): domain Eukaryota; kingdom Viridiplantae; phylum Streptophyta; class Magnoliopsida; order Myrtales; family Lythraceae; genus Trapa; species Trapa incisa. The sequence goes on along the minus strand of CM057779.1, from coordinate 15,939,924 downwards.
AGGCAATTTGTCATGTCAACAGTCAGGGAAGGTCGACGTAGATTCATGCACATGAGACTGGGGTGGGTTTGGGATGAGGTCTCTATCCTCATACAGACATGGATTTTCTTTTTAGATTTGAGGGTTGAATGTCATGAACATCCACACATTCCTAGGGTAGAAGTCGACGGGCTTCTATCTAGGTGGCTGGTAAAGTCACTCTGACGCCACAAGTGGGTGCAGTGGATGGGTTGCCCTACGAATGTGTGATCCCTTCATGATGAAGGGCGTCTTTTGGTTGTTAAACACACCAATTGCACATAATGAGGAAGTTTGTTTTGAATAACCGGGAATTCAAGGAAGAAATGATATTAAAGAAAATAAGGAGTCTAGCACACTCTAATTCAAAACTATTTTATAGAAACTCATTTTTCAAACACTCATTCACTGAGTTGTCGTACTCACCATCTCCCTTTACCCCTTTTCAGGCAACCAAGGGAAAAACCTACCTAAAGACCTTCCTCTAGCTAAACCTGCAAGACAGGTATGTAAGTTTAAATTTATTCAATTTTGATTAATGTTATTCCAGGAAAGGTACATGTATAAAGGATGCCTTATTCCTCATGATTTAAAGAAGGGGGAAACCCTTAATAAACCGTGAGAGTGGCGGGTTGCTCACAGGGATTTGACCAAACCGGGTCAGGGCATGACAGAAGTAACTTTATGACATCCCTTGATGTCATCCTTTTCTGCTTGCCCTCTCTTTTGAAATCTTGAGGGCACGTCATTTGCACCCTATCATCATTCTGATTTGCATCCCAATATTGGTTTTATTTCTTTTTGGAGGGTCCAAATCCTCCTTGTTTCAAAGTCTCTTGATCACCTTGTGGAAGGCTTACTTAATTCTTCTCATGACTTGGTTTCATCGTTAATCCATTTTAGTCCATTGATTCTTTAAGGATTTCATCCATCCTTCTTTTCTGACATTTGGCCTATTTACTTCTCCCTTCTTTGTCAGGGTTTAAATCCATGGTTTCCCTAAGCTTCAGTTCATTAACTGCCTCACCCCTACTATTTTTCAGGTCTATTTGTCTTGAGACATTTGTCTCTCAAGTCTACTTGTCCATAATGTCCATCCTTTTTTCCCGTTTTAGAGTGTAGTCTTTACTACTTCATGGCCCTTCTTAGGGAATTGTTTATTATCCTTGATCATTCCACTATTACTAGTTGTTTCTGTAAACTCCTCTCTTTGGAATTAAGTAAAACCGAGTAAAAGAACCGGTCAAACAAAGTGAGAAAATTGAACTGGTTTACAAATTGATCATTAGAGAATGGACAATTTGGGAATTTTCAATTCCTGAGTGACCCAAAGGATTCATAAAACCATGGAATAGAATCTTAGAACTAATTGGAAGAGAAAAACCCGGCCGATTTAGATGAACCAGATCTAACAAGATTGAACCGGTTTATGAACCCAGCCAGTTTATGAACTAGGATAGATAGAGAAGGGGCAAATCGGGAAATTTATGGATCCTGAGTGACCTAATAAGTCACAAAAGTCATGAAAAAGGACTTTAGGATGAATTGGAGATGAAAACCAAACGGTTCAAGTGAATCGCATATGACTAGATTGAACCGGTTTGGATTGGTTTGAACCACTGTTGAATCGGATGCTAAATTCATTTTTCTAGGTGGCTTCAAAAATTCAAATTTGAGATTTGAGGCTAGCATTGGATAGAAAATGAATTAAGATGAATTTAAAAAATTTTAGATTTGAAACATTCAGTCGAATTGAGGGTGAACTAGTCGGTTTAAGCTTTAAACCCGGTTCGAACCAATCCAGTCTGGTTCAGAACAGTGTTGTCTTTTCCTTCATATGACATCACTGTTCACTCGCCGAAAAATCGTGCAGCGCCAGCGAAGCTGAAAAGTCTCCGGCCAGGGAGTTTCAAGCAATGAATGACCGCCATTAATGCACCAATAGGACAGCCAATAAGTCCCCAAGCTTCCTATATAAAGAGCTCCTCCTTATTCATCCTCTCCACACCTGAAAACTTTATTCTTTCTCAAATGTCCCAATTTTTGGTAAAGCTCGAAATAGAGCTTCAACTTGGTCACTTTTCTAAGCCAAATAATGCAAGGTCGGGTAATTTTAAACCGAGAAGAAGTCAGCTACACGTCTGTAGTAGGGTCGTTGGAGAAGCGCCGACGTCATCAAATAGTGAAGCAGCTTCAACAGACCGAAGCTGCCCTGTTTTGGCCGAGCTGAAATCAGCAAATTCGAGCCCTTCTCAGGCCAAGCCCTCCCAACACATCCACAGCCCTCCTATAACTGAATTAGAGCTAAAAGGTAAGCCAATTCAGCTCTACTCTATAATTTCTGACTAGTGCTAGACAGAGAACTGGCAGAACTTCGATGATAAAATTCTTACTTAATTCGGCATCAATTGATGCAACTCTTGATCCTAGGATGAACCTTAGGACAAGAGCTATCTGCCCAGATCAAAAGCTCGGACCGTCGCGTCCCCGATAGTAAGTTTTCGAAACTTTCTCTCTCTAAGTTCAGTTTTTTAGCGAAGCTCCATTTGAGCTCATTCCGGCACCAAATTGTGCAATTCAAAGTGTAATTGAATAGTATGAAGGTGTAGGAACTCCACAGTAACTTTAATTTTAACAATTAAACTCATTGGATTTGTCAATTTGACGAAATCAAATTTGGCAAAGTTAGAAGGTTGAAATTGGGGGAAATTTTGGGGGAAATTTGGGAATTTCAAAAATTAGAGTGACTAAAGTGCAATTTCATAAAATTGAGGACCAATTGGGCATGATAAGGATGTTGAATGATCAATTGGGCAATTTTAGAATTTTTGGGACAAAACTTACCTTTTTTTTTACAGTAGGGGCAAAATGGTAATTTTGGAAAAGCTGGGGGACCAAATTGGAAATTTGGGAAATTGAACCCTTTTTGTGAAATTGAATAAATTGAGTTCCAAAGTGAATTTTTAGAAGTTTTGGGACTCAATTTGAGGAAAAATTGGCGTTAGGGACTTAAAGTTAAAGAAAAATAACTTTAGGGACCTAACTATAAATAAAGGAAAATGTTGGTTTTCTCATTCATTTAGGATGAATGAGGGCTGTTAGGCCAAAGAATAATGAACAAGAACGTTCATATCATTTAGGAACATGAAGTACCAAGAACGCCAGCTAAGACGAGTTCGAGTAACGACAACAAGCCGGCTAAGAGGAATTTCACTAAACTATCAGGTGAGTGGGATTTTTATATCATACCCGAATGGGATTACAAGTACCTAGAAAATGAACACCCACTGCTAAGTGGTATATTATACATTACACCTGAGAGAAGTCATGTGAAAATCATGCGAAAAAACTACTAAACGGTTATAAGTAGATCATACCTGGTTGGTATGATGAAACTTTCTCGAAGGAAGTGGAAAACCCGTTCATCAGTTATTAGCGAAGATGTCCTCATACTCGGTTGGTATAATGGATAGTTGAAAATATATTTTACCGGAAGTGATCTCCCCTGACTGAGTGCCACTACTTAAACAATTTGGGAGACCTTCTTGACGGGAGCTCGAATAGCTCTATTAGGCTACAAGCCTCGGTTTTGGAACTTGGGGGCTATTGTGCCCAAATTTTGAAAATCTCGAATAGTGGGCCCTAGGCCAGTTCGCATAAGCAGGAGTTCGTAAACAAACATGAATTATAGGCCATGAAAACTTAAGTAATTGAATTGTTTGGCCATGGTACCAAGATAGGACTAACATACTCAGTCAACTAGTGGTAGTGCGACATGACAGGTCTCCGGACTAGTCAAGAAAAACAGATGCAGGTCGAGTTGAGGTTCAGGGCCGTTAGACTAGTGTTACCACAGATTATATGGCATCATGTGAAAAATGTTTATTATGCATGCACTATGTTTACGGGACCTTCAAGACACCCAAGAGGGATAGTGATGTCTCCTAGGGCCCTGGACAACCTGGTAGATATAAGGGCAATTAGTCGTACCAGAAGCCTTGCGAAGCTCGACGTAGCTTCAAGCGCATGAGATTGGGGTGGGATTAGGATGAGGTCTTTGTCCTCATACGGACACGGAGAATCGTCACGAGATTGAGGGTCGGATATCATGAACATCCACTCATTCTCAGGGTAGAAGTGGACGTGCTTCTATCTAGGTGGTCGGTAAAGTCACTATGATGCCACAAGTGGGTTTAGTGTACATACTAGCCTACAATTGTTTGTTTGATCTTCATGATGAAGAATGTGTGTTGGGTGATAACACACCGTGATTAATAAAAAATGGTGATAAAAATCAAAATTTGAAATGAAAGGTTTTTTTAAAGAAAATAAGGAGTCCAACACACTCCAAATCAAACATTTTTCCTAAAAATTTAATTTTGAAAACTCATTCACTGAGTCGTCGTACTCACCCCCTCCCTTATATCCCTTTCAGGTAACCTTGGAAAGCCTACCCTAAATACCACCTGCTAACACGCCTATAAGATAGGTATGCTTAGTTTAAAATTTTATGCAATTTTGATTTATATTATTACAGGAAAGGTGAAGGTTTAAAGGATGCCTTACTCTTTACGGATTATAAACAAGGTGCAACCGTTAGTAAACCGAGAGAGTGGCGGGTTGATCACGGGGATCTGATAAAATCGGGTTGGAGCTTGATAACTTTAGTGGTATCAAAGTCTGTTTCCTCAAATACATAATCAATACTAGAAAATATAGTAACTTATAGGATTGATCATAAAATTTTCAGATGGCTCCTAGGAGAGGAACCAAGAAAACTAGGAATGACTCTACTCAACACTTTGTCCTCGTAGGAAGACAACCCTAGAAGTTTCCTAGAAATTTTCACAATTTCATGTGTGGGTTTGGTTTGCATGGCGAACTTCCTAGAGACTCTTCTTCCTACAGGGTAATTAAGTTTTCGTCAGTGTCAGGGCATAGTATTGATAACGCTTTGAAGGGAACCTAGCTCTGATAACACTCAAGTTGTCACACCCTGACCCAGTTTGATCCGATCCCCATGATCAACTCGTCGCTCCCTTGGTTTCAAAGGGGTTTCCCCTTCTTTTAGTCAAGAGGAGCTAGGTGTAATTTCAATCCTTGTTCCCTGGAATAGCATAAATCAATCAAATTTACGGAACTTTAAGCATACCTAATGGAGGGTACATCTTCCTGTTTTCTTTCATTATATTTCCTTACTTCCTGAAAAGGGAAAAAGGGAGGGCATGAATTATACAACATATTGAGCGAATGTTGGGAGTGATTTTTTCAAGATAACTTTTGTTTATCTAAAACATGCCAAGGTTATCATTTCCTTTTAAAAAAGATTTTCTTCAAATTTATGTATCAAAACCTTTCCATTTACCATACTAGGTGTGTTTAGCTCTTTTCATCCCATCCCCTTGCCTCAGGAGGCATTTAGAAAACAAACACATCCCCTTTAGTAGGAAAGGTACAACACATTCCCAGGTGCAGCCGCCCACTGCACCCACTTGTGGATCAGAGCGCTTTTACTGTCCACCAAGATAGAAGCTCGTCCACTTCTACCCTAGGTCTAAGTGGAATGTCCTAGATGTTCGACCCTCAAACCTGAATGCCACTTCGTGTCCATATGAGGATGGAGACCGCATCCTAACCCCACCCCAGTCTCATGCACAAGAAGCTCCTAGAGCTTCATGACTGACCGGCACGACAAACTGCCCTTATCGCCCCCCATGTCGTCCAACAACCCTTGGGACCCATCACTACCCCCTAGGGCATCTTGATGGTCCCGTACCATAAGTGCATGTACAAACAAGAGTTTTCCACATGTAACCATTATCTTTAGTGCCAACGGTCAAACGGCCTCAACGCTCAACCCGACCTTCAGCTATTTGTCTAGAGCGGTATGTTGAACTGGCCCTGACGCACTACCGCCAATCCATCGAGCACTATTAGTCCTGACTTGGTACCATGGAGAAAATATACAACCAATTTCATTAGAAATTTTTATATCTCTCTCTTCATTCAAGTTTGTTTATGAGCTCTTGCTCGTGCCCACTGGCCTTAGAACCACTGCACGTGTTTTTCCAAAAATCAGGCATTTAGAACCCATGAGTTCAAAAACCAAGGCCTCTAGCCTATCTGAGCTATTTTAGCTCCCGTTAAAAAGGTCTCTCAAATATTTCAAGCATTGGTACATAGTCAGGGGAGAACATTTCTAACAAAATTTCATTTTCATCTCATCACACCAACCGGGTGTGATGATAACTTCACTTAGGTCCTGTCATTCTAAAGTGCTCACCATCCCAACCGCATATGATGTATAATTAAGCTCACTCACTCGATGACCATGACGTGTTCGTCTCTTGTCGATTTCCGAATCCACGCTAGCATTTCCTTGTCAGCGTTCCGGTATCTCACGTCCCTACACAATTTGGGCATCTTTATCAATTAAGTTTTGGCATGACAAGCATCGTTTTCTTATGTATGAGCGACTAGGATCAAAAATTTTATTAATTGCACTTAGGTCCCTAAAGTTCATTTTCCTTAACTTTAGTTCCCTAATACCAACTTTTCCCCAAATTGAGTCACAAGTCTTCCAAAATTCCCTTTGGGTCCTCCATTTACTCAAAATATATGGGGCTCAAGCTTTCCAAATTTCTAATTTTGTCCCAAACTTTTCACAAATTACAATATTACCCCTACTTTCCAATTAGCCCCCCAACACTTTTCTTAGGGTAATTGGCCATCAATTTTGGGAAATTACATAGAGGTCCCAAATTTTTTGAAATTCCCAATTTTCCCCAAAATTTCTCTCAATTCCCCCCTTTCAAACTAACCGAATTTGATATTTTCAAATTGGCTATTCAATCGGGGTTAAATGCTCCAATTGAAGGTATGGATCAGTTCTTATTGTCACACCGCATTTTTAGTAACCCGAAATTTTGGCCGAAAATTTTTATGGAATTGTATTATAAGTTTAAAATTTAATTAATATAATTGGAATAAATTTGATTTAAAATAAAGTGAAAAGTGTTGTTTTGACCGAAATAAATAACTCGATGGAATGGATAGGGTAAATACCTATTAAATTATTTTAGTTGAAAATAATGAGATAACTATGTGAATTTAGTTTAGTACGAAATAGTATTAGTCCTACGCCCCTACCATAAATACCTATAAATTAATAACTACATTCAATTATTTGAATTATTACCCATAAATACCAATAAATTAATACCTACATTCAATAATTAGAACTAATACCCATAAATTAATATTTACATTCAATTATTGGAATTAATACCCAAAAATACCCATCAATTTCCCCAATTTAATGAGAATAACTAGCAACATTAATACCCAAAATATAGTAATAAATCTTCCCCATTTAACAAACAATTTTACACCTATATAAAGAGCTCCTCCCCATTAATACTACTCACACCTGAAAACTCCCATTTCTCTCTCTCTCTCTACTGCTCCATTTTCCGGTAAAGCTCGAAACAGAGATCTGATTTTGGCATTTTTCTCAACCTTATAAGGTGAGATCAGGCTCTTTAGACTCCAAGGGAAGTCAGCTATTTGAAAGCAATCTCCATTCAATCCGAGTATTGCCGAAGAAGCATCAGCATAATCAAACAGTGAAGCAGCTCCAGCAGACCAAAGCTGCCTTGATTTGGTTGAGCTGAAATCAACTGAATTTAGCCCTCCTCCAACCAAACCAAGCTTTCCCAACATCCCCACAACCCTCATACGATCTCAACAAAGTTGAAAGGTCAATTGTAGGAATTCTTGATCCTAGAAGGTACTTTAGGAAGAGAGCTACCTTTCTCGAAAGAAAGCTCGGACCGTCGCACCTCCCATGGGACAAGTGTGATCGAAACCCCAGAAAGAGAAAGCTCGCATCAACTTGGAAAACCAACCGAGGACAAACATGTCATGGTTAACGAGTGAGTGGGCTAATTTACACTTCATACCTGGTTGGGATGATGAGCACCTTTTCTAAATTGGAAGCCTTTGTGAGTGGGAATTTAATATCATACCCGAATGGGATGATAAGCACCTCGAAAATGAAAACCCACTGCTAAGTGGTATTTTAATCATCACACCTGAGAGGGGTGACGTGAAAACCACACAGAAAAACTACTTAACGGTTGTAAGTAGATCATACGTAGTTGGTATGATGAAACTTACTCGAAGGAAGTGGAAAACCCGTTCATCGGTTATAAGTGGCGATATCCTCATACACGGTTAGTATGATGGACAGTTGAAAAGTATATTTTGTCAGAAGTACTCTCCCCTGACTGTGTTCCACTACTTAAATATTTTGGGAAACCTTCTTGACAGGAGCTCGAATAGCTCATATAGGCCGGAGGCCTCGATTTTGGAACTTGGGGGTTAATATGCCTGATTTTGAAAATCTCAAACAGTGGGCCCTAGGCCAATTGGCACGAGTAGGAGCTCATAAAAAAACATGATTCTAAGCCATGAAAAATTAAGTAAATGAATTGATTTGCCATGGTACCGAGACAGTACTGACATACTCGATAGACTAGTAGTAGTGTGACATGACAGGTCGACGGACCAGTCGAGACAAACAGTTGTAGGTCGAGTTGAGGGTCTGGGCCGTTGGACCAGTGGCACCAAAGATTAAATGGCTTTTGAGGAAAACTTTGTTTGTGCATGCACTTGAGGTTCGAGGCCAATAAGACATCCAAGAGGGGTAGTGATGCGTCCTAAGAGCTGCTGGATGATATTGTGGCAAAAAGGGAAAAGAGAAGCTACTAGGTTTGTGTTTCTCATCATACTAGTTAGTCATGGAGTTATGTGTTTGTACTCCATGGAGTTATGTGTTTGTACTCCACGGAGTTTCTATGTTTGGACTCCATGAATCTACTGTGTTTGGAGTTTCCTGAAGCTTCGGTGTTTGAGCTTCATGCGCACGAGACCAGGATAAGGTCTTCGTCCTCATATGGTCATGAAGTATTTTTGGATCTAAGAGTTGAACATCTAAGATGTTCACTCAGGCTTCAGGAAGAAGTTAGGGACTTCTATCATGGTGGATGATAAAGACGCTTCGATCCACAAGTAGGTGCAGTGGGCATAACCACATCTTGCTAATGTGTGTATCCTTCCTAATGAAGGGCGTGTGTTTTTTGTAAAGCATACCTAATATAGAAATGGGAAAAGGGTTAAGAAAACCATAGAAAGGATTTGAGAATCCTTGGAAAAATAAATGGTAAACCTTGGAAAAAAGTTTTGAAAAAAGAAATTGAAATTGAGAAAACCATTTTTTAAAAGAAAATATTACCCTTGGCAAGGGTTGGATAAAGTTGTTTTTAAAAACTCACTCCCAACACCCACTCACTATGTTGTAGAACTCGCCCCTTCTATTTTACCAGGGAAAAGCCAAACTTAAAGACCTCCCATTATGGGAACTATAAAGATAGCTATGCCTATTTTTCAGTTTTGTATAATGTCATTCCAAGAAATACATGAAAAAGGACGCCTTACTCCTCGCGGTTTAGAAAAGGGTAAAACTCTTCATGAACCAAAAGGAGTAGTGGGTTGCTCACAGGGATCCGACCAAACCGGGTCGGGGTGTGACAACTTGAGTAGTATCAGAGCATCTTTCCTTGAATACATTATCAAGACTATATAACATAGTAACTAAGAGAAAGTTTTAAAATTTTCAGATGGCTCCCAAGAGAGAAACCAAGAAAACTAGGACTAATGTCCCCAACATTACCTAACAATATGTTTCCGTAGGAAGACCTCCCTAAAAGCTCTCCAATGTCTAAGGTGTAGTAGAAAGTTATTGAAAATGAAACTACATAAGTGCACAAAAAAAAGGGGTAAGAAGTATAGACTAATGTTGCATGAGTTTTGGGAACAAAACTCCTAAAAAGGTGAGGAGTAGTTGTCACACCATGTTTTTAGTAACCCAAAATTTCGGTCAAAACTTTTTCTGAAATTGTATTATAAGTTTAAATTTTAATTAATATAATCGGAATAAATTTGATTTAAAATAAAATGAAAAGTGTTCTAATGACTGAAATAAGATGGAATGGATAGGGTAAATACCTAGTAAATTCCTTTAGGTGAAAATAATGAGATAATTATTTGAATTTAGTTTAGTACAAAACAGTATTAGTCCTACGCCCCTACCATAAATACCTATAAATTAATAACTACATTCAATTATTGGAATTATTACCCATAAATACTCATTAATTAATACATAAATTCAATTATTGGAATCAATACCCATAAATTAATAGTTACATTCAATTATTGGAATTATTACCCATCAATTTCCCCAATTTAATGAGAATAACTAGCAGCATTAATACCCATAATGTAGTAATAAATCTTCCCCATTTAACAAATAATTTTACACCTATATAAAGAGCACCTCCCCATTCATCATCCTCACACCTAAAAACTCCTCTCTCTCTCTCTCTCTCTCTTTACTACTCCATTCATCATTCATCATCCTCATAAGGCGAGATCAAGCTCTTTCAACTTCAAGGGAAGTCAGCTATTTGATAGCAACCTCCATTTGATCCAAGGATTGTGGAAGAAGTGTCTACATAATCAAATAGTGAAGCAACTCCGGTAGACTAAAGCTGCCATATTTCGGTCGAGCTGAAATAGGCCGAATTCAGCCCTCCTCCAACCAAACCAAGCTCTCCCAACATCCCCACAACCCCCATACGATCTCAATGAAGCTGAAAGGTCAATTGTAGGAATTTTTTGTCGTAGAAGGTACTTTAGGAAGAGAGCTACCTTTCCCGATAGAAAGCTGAGACCGTCGTACCTCTGGGACAAGTGTGATAGAAATGCCAGCAAGAAAAGCTCACTTCAATTTGGAAAACCAACCGAGGATGAACACATCATGGTTCACCAGTGAGTGGGCTAATTTACACTTCATACCCGGTTGGGATGATGAACACCTTTTCTAAATTGGAAGCCACTATGAGTGAAAATTTAATATCATACCCGAAAGGGTTGATAAGCACCTTGAAAATAAAAACCCACTACTAAGTGGTATTTTAATCATCACATCTGAGTGGGGTGATGTGGAAACCACGCGGAAAAACTACTTACCGGTTGTAAGTAGATCATACCCAGTTGGTATGATGAAACTTTCTCGAAGGAAGTGGAAAACCCGTTCATTAGTTATGAGCAGAGATGAACTCATACTTGGTTGGTATGATGGACAGTTGAAAAGTATATTTTGTCAGAAGTACTCTCCCCTGACCATGTGCCACTGCTTAAACATTTTGGGAGACCTTCCTGATGGGAGCTCAAATAGGTCGAAGGCCTCGATTTTGGAACATGGGGGTTAATATGCTCGATTTTGAAAATCTCGAACATTGGGCCCTAGGCCCGTTGGCATGAGCAGGAGCTCATAAACAAACATGATTCTAAGCCATGAAAACTTAAGTAAATGAATTGATTGGCCATGGTACCAAGACAGGACTGACATACTCGATAGACTAGTAGTAGTGTGACATGACAAGTCGACGAACCAGTCGAGACAAATAGCTGCAGGTTGAGTTGAGGGTCGAGGCCATTGGACTAGTGGCACCAAAGATTAAATGGCTTTTGAGGAAAAATTTTGAGGTTTGGGACCATTAAGATGCCCAAGAGGGGTAGTGATGCATCCTAAGGACTGTTGGATGACATGGTGGCGATAAGGGAAAAGAGAAGCTATTGGTTTGTGTTTCTTGTCATACCAGTTAGTCATGGAATTCTATGTTTGTACTCCATGGAGTTCTGTATTTGTACTCTATGGAGTTTCTGTGTTTAGACTCCACGAAGCTACTGTGTTTGGGGCTTCCTAAAGCTTCTGTGTTTGAGATTCATGCACACGAGACTAGGATAAGGTCTCCATCCTCATATGGACACGAAATATTTTTGGATCTGAGGGTTGAACATCTAAGATGTTCACTCAGGCTCTGGGTATAATTTTGGGACTTCTATTAGAGTGGATGGCAAAGATGTTTTGACCCACAAGTGGGTGCAATCGGCATAACCGCATCTCGCAAATATGTGTACCATTCTTAATGAAGGGTGTGTGTTGTTTGTGAAACACAACTAATATAAATGTTAAGAAAACCTTGGAAAGGATTTGAGAATCCTTGGAAAAAGAAATGGTAAACCTTGGAAAAAGGTTTTGAAAAAAGAAATTGAAATTGAGAAAAACTTTTTTTAAAAGAAAATATTACCCTTGGCACGGGTTGGATAAAGTTGTTTTTAAAAACTCACTCCCAACACCTGCTCACTGAGTTGTAGAACTCACCCCCTCCCTTTTACCCTTTTCAGGTAACCAAGGGAAAAACCAAACTTAAAGACCTCCCTGTATGAGAACTATAAAGATAGGTATGTCTATTTTTTAGTTTTGTATAATGTTATTCCAACAAATACATGAAAAATGATGCCTTACTCCTCGCGGTTTAGAAAAGGGTGAAACCTTCATGAACCAAAGGGAGTGGCGGGTTGCTCACAGGGATCTGACCAAACTGGGTCTGTCACACCCCGACCTGTTTTGGTCGGATCCCCATGATCAACCCGCCACTCTCCCGGCTTATTAAAGGGTTTCCCCTTATTATATACCGTAAAGTGTAAGGCATCCTTTAAACCTACACCTTTTCCTGGAATAACATAAATCAAAACTACATAATATTTTAATTAATTATAAACCTATCTCATAGGCGTCTTAGTTGATGGTCTTTAAGGGTAGGCTTTTCGGGATTTCCTGAAAGGGATATAAGGGATGATGTGAATACGACTACTCAGTAAATGGGCTTTCAATACTTTTACTTTTATGAAAAAAATTTGTATTGGAGTGTGCCAGACTCCTTTCTTTCAAAAAAAATCATTTCATTCAAAATTTCGAGTTTTATCACCATTTCCTTATTTAATCACGGTGTGTCATCACAAAATACACATCCTCCATCATGAAGGTTAAACACACATTCGTAGGATAATACGTTCACCGAACCTACTTGTGGCTTCGAAGCAACTTTACCGGCCACCTAGATAGAAGTAAGTTCACTTCTACCCTGAGAATGAGTGGATGTTCGTGACATCCGACCCTCAATCCTGGAATAAATTCTTCATGTCTGTATGAGGACAGAGACCTCATCCCGTCCCCACCCCGGTCTCATGCGCTAAGTGCTACTCTAAATTTCACACGGTCACTTGGTACGACGAACTACCCTTATACTCACCAGGTCGTCCAGTGCCCTTAGGACACATCACTACCCCTCTTGGGCGTCTTGATGGTCACATACTCACAGTGCATGCACAATCAATATTTTCTCATTATGCCATATAATCAGTGGTGCCACTGGTCCAACAGCCCCAACTCTCAACTCAACCCGCAGTTGTTTGTCTTGACTGGTCCGTCAACCTGTCATGTTGCACTACCGCTAGTTGTCTGAGTATGTTGGTCCTATCTTGGTACCATGGCCAAACAATTCCTTTATTTAAAGTTTTATGGCATATAATTCATGTTTGTTTACAAGCTCCTGCTTATGCCAACTAGCCTTGGGCCCACTGTACAAGATTTTCAAAATCAGGCATATTAGCTCCCAAGTTCCAAAACCGAGGCACCCGGCCTATCAGAGCTATTCGAGTTCCCATCAAGAAGGTTTCCCAAATAGTTTAAGCATTAGCACACATTCAGAGGAGAGCACTTCTAACAAAATTATATTTTCAACTGTCCATTATACTGACCTGGTATAAGAACATCTCCACTCATAACTAATGAACATGTTTTCAACTTCACTCGGGTAAGTTTCATCATACCAATCGGATATAATCTACTTACAACTGGTAAGTAGATTTTCCGCATGTTTTTCACATCACTACTCCAAGTTGTGATGTTTAAAATGCCACATATTAGTGGGTTTTCATTCCGATATATTTATCATTCTCAACCGGGTATGATATAAAAATCTCACTCATAACTGGTAAGTGGTTTTTAACTTTAAGTTGTGCTCATCATCCCAACCAGGTATGACATTAGTAAACCCACTCACCTATTAATGTAGTGAATTCTACTAGACCGGTTCTTTATATTCACGCGAGCTTGTCCTTATTGGCGTACCCGGTACTTCGTGTTCCTACATGATATGAACATCTCGGTTCATTATCATTCGGCCTAATAGCCTTCAATCATTCCAAATGAATGAGAAAGTCAAACTTTCATTTATTTGCAATTAGGTCCCTAAAGTTATTTCTCTTTAACTTTAAGACCCAAATGCCGATTTTTCCTCAAATTGAGTCCCGAAACTTTTAAAATTTATCATAGGACCTCAATTTATTTCATTTCACAAAAAGGGTTTTAAATTTCCAAATTTCCAATTTGGTCCCCCAAGTTTTCCAAAATTACCATTTTGCCATTCCTTTACAAAAATGGTAAGTTTCACCCCAAAAATTCTAAAATTCCTCAATTGGCTCTCTAACATTTTTATCATGCCCAATTGACCCTCAATTTTAGGAAATTGTATTTTGGTCGCTCGAATTTTTAAAAATCCCAATTTCCCCCAATTTCAACTCTTTAACACAACCAAATTTGATTTAATAAAATTGACCAATCAAACCCCTCTAATTGTTGAAATTGAAGTTGAAATTAAGTTTCTCCATGTTCATACGATTACATAGAACTTTGAATCGCAAGTTTTAACGCCGAAACGAGCTCAAGCGGAGCTTCGCCGGAAAATAGACTATAGAGAGAGAAAGCTTCGATTACTCACCGGTGAGGGCACGGCAGTCCAAGCTTTCAATCTGGGAGATAGCTCTCGTCCTGAGGTTAATCCTAGAATCAAGAATCGCATCAATTGATATCGAATTGAGTTAGAAGTTCATCATCAAAATTCTACCGATTCTCTCTCTAGCACCAGTCAGAAATTTGCAGAGGGGAGCCGAATTGGCTTACCTTTCAATACTAATTCGGCCGTGGAAGGGCTAAGGAAGTGTTAGGAGGGCTTGGTTTGGCCTGAGGAGGACTCGAATTGGCCAATTTCAGCTTGGCCGAAATAGGGCAGCTTCGGTCCGCCGGAGCTGTTTCACTGTTCCATCATGTCGGCGCTTTTCCGGCAATTTTCAGATTGACTGGAGTTTGCTATCAGATAGCTAACTTCTCCCCGGTTCTAAAGAGCCCGACCTCTCCTTCTGAGGTTAAGAAAAATGCTCAAGTCGAAGCTCTGGTTCGAGCTTCACCGGGAATGGAGCAGTAGAGAGAGAGAAAAGTGTTCAGGTGTGAGGAGAATGAATGGGGATGAACTCTTTATAGAGGTGTAAAATCGTGTATTAAATGGGAGAGATTTATTACTATTATTAATATTGCCATAAATTATTGATATTAATTCCAATAATTTAATTTAAGTATTAAATTATTGGTATTAATTATAATAATTAAATATATATTAATTTATGGCTATTAACTACTCTCGGGCAAGCACACTTAACTTCAGAGTTCTTATGGGATCTCGTTCACCTGAACCAATTTGATTTTTGTCTTCTAATTTGTCTTAAGTTTCTTTTCCAAGGTTTAATGAACCCTTTGGATTACCTGAAAGTTGTAAATTTCCAAATTGCTTGTTCCCAAATGATCGAGTTTGTAAACTGGCTCGATATTCTTACTCGATTTGACCGGTTCTTTTCCCGATTTTCCTTAACTCAAAAGTGCAAGGATTATAGGGTCGGGGCGTGACACATATATTTCCATACGATTCAATTGAGCTTTGAACCGCATCATTTGGGTCTGAATTGAGCTCAAATGGAGCTTTGCTAGAAAACTGTACATTGAGAGAGAAAGCTTACCGTTAGAGGTGCAGCAGTCTGAGCTCTCTATCTAGGAAATAGCTCTCATCCTAAGGTTCCTTCTAGGATTTAGAAGTGCTACAATTGATATCCAAATGAGGGTGAATTTGGTTAGTGAAATTCAAAACTTTCTCTCTCTAACATCGATTTGTAAGGATAGAGGAGGGCCGAATTGGCTTACCTTTTAGCTCAGTTGAGGCTGTGTGAGGGTCATGGGGTGTTGGGGAGGCTTATTTTGGCTAGAGAAGGGTTGAATTTGGCCGAATTGAGTTCAATCAAAATAGGGTAGCTTCAGTCCTTTGGAGTTGCTTCACTGTTTGATTCCGTCGGTGCTTCTCCGATCCTCGGGTCAAAAGGAAGTTTCTATCAAGTAGCTAACTTCCCATGCAATTTGTAGGACCCGACCTTGCCTTCTGAGGCTAAGAAAAAGACCTATGTTGGAGCTCTGGTTAGAGCTTCACCAGAAAATGGATCAGTTGAAAGAGAATGGCAATTTGAGGTGTGTGGAGAATGAATGGAGAAGAGCTCATTATATATGGGCTCGGGGACACTCTATCCGACCACTTTCCATTTTGGTCGAGCTTATCCTCTCCCGAAAATGGCCTAATCGGAGCGGTTACACCTTCGCTGGAGAAGGAAGTTTTCTGCATTTATTAAAAGTGTTGTCATCATGAGAAAGAATATGACATTGTTCTAAACCGGACCGGTCCAACCGGGTTCAATGGCGAAAATCGGCTGATTTAGACTCGATTCAACTAGTTTTCTCAAAATGGAAATTTTCTAAATTAATATAAATTTATTTTCTATCTAATGGTGGCTTCAATTTCCCAATTTTAATATTTTAAACCACCAAGAAAAAAGAATTTAGAAACCGGTTCAAGTATGGTTCAAACCGGTCCAATCTGGTTCACCCCGAACTAGTCTGGTTTTCTCTTCTCATTTGTCCCAAGGTTCTTTTATATGATTTTTATGACTATTTGAGACACTTGGGATATGTTAATTTCTCATTTTACCCTTTATTTATCGGTTATGGTTCATGAACCGGTTCAGTTTTCTCGTTTGAAACGACCAGTTCTTTTTTCGATTTTCTTATTTTAAAGGACAGGGTTTGTAGATTTAACTTTTTCGTAAGTTTTATGCATTAATCATATTCGGGTATATTTTTGGAAAAGATATTTCGTTTGAATTATTTTGAAATACTTTTAGGTTACACTTTACTCTTATCGGAACCACAGTGGTGGTTATATTTTTATACAGGAAAGAGTGGCGAATTATTCATAAGGTTCTGACCAAATCGAGTCGGGTGTTACAGTCTCCTAATCAGCGTCCGAGTAACTATTTGACCTATTGACTATACACGTGGTGACCTCAAATTGATCGTTTAATTTGATGTGGCCGTTGGCTGAATCTGATCATCAGTTGACCATGACACGTGGCGTTTTTTAATTGGTTGATTTACATTCATCAGTTTATCCCACCTGACATACTATGACAGTGCCACATAACCTACTTTGATTGGTTGTGACCTTACCATGTGTCGACTCCTGATTGGTCGACCTTTTTTGGACATACTAGTTGATTTCTCACCTAGTACCTTTGCCACATGTCAGGCCTCTCATGGTCAATTATGTTGATTAGGATTTTCCTTAGTTGACCATTGACTAAGGACACGTTTCACTCTCCCATTGATCAATTTCTAATGAT
This sequence comes from Trapa incisa, assembly GCA_030064435.1. Taxonomy (NCBI): domain Eukaryota; kingdom Viridiplantae; phylum Streptophyta; class Magnoliopsida; order Myrtales; family Lythraceae; genus Trapa; species Trapa incisa. The sequence goes on along the minus strand of CM057779.1, from coordinate 15,922,380 downwards.
GTGGATTTTCTTATTTTGACCATTGATCGAGGATATGTGTCATGCTATAATTGGTCAGCTCTTTCAGATGTTGACGAGGCGTGCTTCACCACGTGTCGTGTGCTAATTGGTCATGCGTACTAATTGGGCACTGATCTGGTAGGCGGTCCATTGACCGACTGGATCATTGACTGGCTCGGTTGGATCAAGTTTAGTGACCCGAAATCGAAAATCGATCGATTCAAGCCAAATTCGACCAGTTTTCTAAAAATTAAAATTTTCTAAATTAATTTTTTTATATAGTAGTGATTTCAATTTCTCAAATTGAAATATTTAATTCATATCTAAAAATAAATATTTAAACTGTTTATTCTCGGTTCGATTCCGATTTAATATGAATCAGTCTTGTTCTCATATCTAAACAATTTGATCATTTTACTTATTTTTTAGCTATTTATTGATAACTTAGAATTACTTAAATTCTCCACGTTAATCTCGATTCACTTCAAATTTTAGTTTTTTTCAAAATTTTCCACTTTTTTATTTTAATTTTCTTTTATTTTAAAAAACGGGGCTTCACCTTAACTAAATCCTATTTGATCTTATCGTGTAACTATTTTTTTAGATTTTAACTCTGAACGATGTCGTTTTATTAAACTTGTTGTGATCTCTTTCGCAGTCTCAATTGCTGCTAACGAGTACCGTGCATATGATTTGCTTGATGTCATTCTGCATTGACAATATCTTATTTTTTTATGGATTCTTTAATATAACAATCCTCCAGTTTCTAGAAGAAAATCGTTGTTTTGCTCAATAATTTCCTCATAGCGTGATCTCTCTAAATTTAAAAGGACAATTTTTTTATAAATTTCTTATGACACCGCTTTGGGGAGTCAATTATTCCATATCGACGAGAGTTTGTCCTCAAATATTTTGCTATTTAAAAAATCTGGGATATGTGATTTCTTAATCCACTTATTCATTCTTAGTTATTCTCTATGATCGTATACTTGTAAATAATGTTATTGTTTACTCCTTTATTTTTGTTTTAAGTAGCTTCTCCCTTGTTATTTCCTAATGTTTTCTCTTCCTTTAGGAACAATTAATAATGATTGTCTCAAGGTTATATTAACTTTTAAATTCTTATTATCTTACCCTTTTTCTCATCTTCACACATTTTCTTTTATACTGAATAAATAATAGTTATATTGATTTGATCAAATATTTAAATATTTCAAAAAAATAATAAATATTTACTAATATTTGTATATATATTGTATATAAATTCTGAAATAAATAGGAGACAAAAAATATTTTTCATTAACTTATTCTTTAACTCTAGTAATCCCTATCGTATATTAAATGTAGCATTTTACAAAGTCGCCCTCTTATTCCACTTTGTTACCAACTACTTATTGCCCTTTCTCTTAGTTTGACTTCCACTACAACTCCCTTCCCTTCACCCTCTCCTCTACTCCCATTCCAGAACACTACCGAGGATCCTTCCTTCCTCCTCCCCATGCTCTTTTGCCCATCCCACCCCACCTCCAACCATAACGAGCATCTCCCGACCTCTACTCCTCTTGACACTATTTTTTCCCGGTAACCCTTCTCCCCTTTGTCCCTACGTTCTCTGATAAATATAAATAATTTATAACTTTTAAATATAAATAATTATAATTACTTATAAGTAAACAATATATTCTTACATTATATATAAACTAATTTACTAGCACCCGTATCAAATTTCATATTAAAACAGTTTTATATAATAATTTAGAAAAAATAACAAAATCGATTCAATGGTTTACAATTGTATAAAACTGAAAAAATAATAAACGGTTCTTTAATAAATATTTAAAATTACAAGGGTTAATAAAGATATTGAAAATATAATATTAAATTAAATAAAATAAAAAAATATTATATATTTATAATATTATAAATATTATACTAATTATAATTAATAAATTTTAAATATAACTGCATATTATCCATTATTGTTATTCAATAAATTCTCACAATCCCATTCTACTTTTCGGTCATTGTTCATTTTGCTTTTCTTTTACTCTTTTTATGAAAGATATGCGTGTCATCTTTCATTTGTTACATGGACAGGTGGCACGATAGGCCAGTGATGATGAAGACTTTCTTGAATGGAGCCATGAAAAATTCTCTAGGTTAGATTATGATATTTTAATGGAAGACAAAGTAAACTAAGCCATATTCATAAAAAAAAATTGTAAATTAATAATATAAGAATAATCGTTTCCCATTTTATTTTACTTATTAAAATCATCAAAACAAATTAAACTTTTTTTTCAACTTACGCAGTGGCAAGTCCTTCCTAATGAATTTAATCCATGTCTCTTACAGAACAGTTGAAGATTCTAATTACTGTATAATAAAATTGAAAAATATAATTTTTATATGATAATATAATATACTTACTATCAAAATGTATGTTAATTTATATAAATATTTTATATTAAATTAGATTATATTTATTTTTAAAAATAAATATTATATATAATTTTCAATTAATAAGTTTATATATGAAAATGGTATATAATTATCATTTTGTTTAATTATTTTAAAATAATGAATTAAATATCTTACATAAATATAATATATAATTTTATTTAGTTTGAGTTATTAACAAAAATTAAATATAATTTAAAATTTTATATATAAATTATATATAAATGATAATATTATATAAATTATATATAAATCAGTATAGAATAATATGTATAATATCATAATTTATATAAAATAAAAATTGTAAAATTATATTTTTAATTAAAATTTATATAATATATTTAAATATCTATAATATAATAATTTTTATATAAATATTTTATTTAACTTAAATCACATATATATTTTTCAAAGATATAAATTATATATAATTTCATTTATTAAAATTACACATAATTAAAATTTTATGTATAAATTTAAAATAATAAATTCAATAGTTTACATAAATATAATAAAGCATTATATATTTTATGAGTTATTAATAAAAATTATACGTAATTTAATTTAAATAAAATATTTATATATATTTATATCTTAAAATTATATATAAATTTATATAAAAACACAATATATATATTATTTTTATTTAATAAAATTATAAGTAAAAATTTGTACAATATCATTATTTTTATATATAATTTATATGGTATTATTTTTATATAAATATTTTATTTAAATTAAATTATTAGTAATTTTTATTAATAACTCAAAATATATAATTTTATATTATATTTGTGTAATATATTTAATTTATTTTTAAAATTAATTAATTTTTAATTATATACATTTTTTATTTAAAATTTTATTAAGTGAAGATTATATATAAGATTTATTTTTTTAATATATGAATTTTAAGTTAAAATAAAATATTTATATATAACTTAAGATATGTTAATATGGGAGATATTATATTAAAAGAAATCACATTTCTAAATATGATTTATTACTGTAAAAAGGTTAAAATATTTGACCTTTTTGTTGTGGTTCGATAGTTTGAAACTAAAATATAAAATTTGACAGTCATTTACCTAAAAAAATTTGGTTACAAAACGTATAATTTATTCAATTTTGATCATTCCTTCCATTTGCCTCCTCCATCTAGTCTAAACTATAGGTTTAAAGGCTAATTTTTTAAGGGGAATAACTGGATATGGGTGAGATGGTATGGAGATGGGTGGAGAGCATTTACTCATCCGCTACAGTTGTACGTGTAATACATTGTTCTTGTATCTGATATGGATCCCTTAGAATTTATCTCGCTCCAACAGTTTTCCTGAGACTGGATAAAGAAAAGCATGAAAGAAGGTTTCAATGGTGTCTGTCCCCTGCATTGAATGTACCCACCAAACACCAACTAGGCCCCACTAATATTGACTTATACCAGCGCTAGACCTGCCTCTTCATTGATTAATTCCATCTTCCCCCTACACCACATGGACCCCCTTGTTTACCTTAACTCATTCGTCCTCTCCAGCTTCATTCTTTGTACTAGTAGAGCATGTGCTAGTGAGCAGAAGAGAGAGAGAAGGCAAAAGGGTAGCAAAACTAGCTCCTCTTGCATGATCTTTGCCGTTAACCGCCTCGCATTTTCTGTGTTATAGATGTTGAGGAGCTCAACGGCGGTGGAGAAGAAGAACGGTGGGATGGAGGAAATGGAGGCGACAAGGCCGCAGTTCATGGCAGGGTTGAGCCCTCTCAGCGAGACCCTGTGGAGGGACAGGCCAGGCGTGCACGGCGTCTCTAGGGCCGACGTGTCGGCAAGACTGATGTGGAAGGATCTAACGGTGACGGTGACGATGGGGAGCAGGGGCGGGACTCAGAAGGTGCTCGAGGGGCTGACGGGCTACGCCGAGCCCGGGACCATCACCGCCCTCATGGGGCCGTCAGGGTCTGGCAAGTCCACCCTGCTAGACGCTCTCTCGAGCCGCCTCGCCACAAATGCCTTCCTCTCGGGCTCCATCCTCCTAAACGGCCGGAAGACCAAGCTCTCTTTTGGAACTGCCGTGAGTATATTATATATATATATACACTCTCCTATACTCTATTTCTTACCATTTTTACTCTCCTTTTCTTTATCATGCATAGCCGCATACAACTTTTATAATTTCACCATAGAGAAGAGTACACGATCCGGAAAATTTTGGTGCAATAGTTTTGTGCTTCTAAAGGGTCCTATTTAACTGAAATGAACATTTCTATAGGCCTGAGCATGATCTTAGCTTAAGTAGTTTGGTCACAACTGGTGTAACATTTTTTTTAAATTATAGATAGGGTTCATATAACTTTGACTATAATAAACATGTAAAAACTATAATTTCATGCCAAAGAGGAAATGAGCAAGTATTGGATCTTTTAGACCGAAAGATAATCATACATGTATAGGTAGGTATGATAGTTTCGCTTAGTCTTCTTAGCATGACAATGATATGAATGATTAGAGTGATTGAAAGGGACAGATGGGTTTATCGAAGAAGAAAAGGACGCCCAAAAAGCTAAAGAAAAGGACAAAAAGATGGGTCGATCATTCGTTTAAACATTGATGAGCACCATTATCATGAGTCCTGTCTTCTCCCTTTTATTAACATGGCGGCACAAACGCCCCGTGTCGGGTTAGGTCGGCCCGCGTGGCTTGACCATTCTTGATGGGTTAGCCTTATCTTATCCAAAACATGAGTAAGACCATAGGATAACTGTTTTTGCCTGTTTGTGACAGATTTAGCAACTGTAGATTTCCAAATACGGAAAGGAATAGTTAACATCGCGTGTTCCATGTTCCACTTCCTGCATCATCATATTCATCATCCTATTAAGTTGGATAAAAGAACTAAAAAGAGCATTGTTTGCTGTTGTTGGGATAATATCTATGCGTAGGCCTATGTGACCCAAGACGACAACTTGATGGGGACCTTGACGGTTCGCGAGACGATATCTTACTCGGCCCAGCTCCGGCTACCCGATAAGATGCCGTGGGTGGACAAGCAGGCCCTGATCGAGAGCACCATCGTGGAAATGGGCCTTCAGGATTGCGCCAACACAGTGATCGGGAACTGGCACCTGAGGGGGATCAGCGGAGGAGAGAAGAGGAGAGTCAGCATCGCCCTCGAGATCCTGACTAGGCCCAGGCTGCTCTTCCTCGATGAGCCCACCAGCGGACTGGACAGGTAAACTCCCAGATAGCGTGTTCCTTGAAGATTTCCGTGGTTTTTTCTGCATCTACTAGATGATGTGAATAGTTGAAATTGTTGTCATGAGTCCTATAATTTGTGCGACTGTTGATTGCATTTTTTACCTTCCTGGCAATGGCAGTGCATCGGCTTTCTTCGTAACACAGACGCTTCGAGGACTGTCTAGGGATGGAAGGACTGTAATTGCCTCAATCCACCAGCCAAGTAGTGAAGTCTTCGAACTTTTCGATCAGCTCTACCTACTTTCCGGCGGCAAAACCGTTTATTTCGGCCAGGCATCGGAGGCATACGAGGCAATATTTAGCACTTTTTCAAGCACTTCTGATAATAAGCTAAAAACACACACTAGTCCTGTGGTTTTAACTTCTTGGCGTGAACAAAAATTGCAGTTCTAATTCCCCCCAAAAAAAACTTGCAGTTCTTTGCTCAAGCCGGATTCCCCTGTCCGGCCCTGAGGAATCCCTCCGATCATTTCCTCCGATGCATCAATTCAGACTTCGACAAGGTCAAGGCCACCTTAAAGGGATCCATAAAATTACGGGTACGATATATGAATGATTTTTTACTGATCCGTGCTGGTAATTTTATTTCTTCCAGTGCTAAAATGCATTTTTTTCTGGCAGTTTGTCCAGACCGACGACCCTCTAGAGCTGCTAAGCACCACGGAAGCCACAAGATCTCTCATATATTTCTACCAGACTTCACGTTACAGCTTCAGAGTCAGGGAGAAAGTCGAGGAGATATCGCGAATCGTGAGTGCTTCATCCGATTTAGTTTTTATAGTCGTTATTTCTCAGGTTCAGATTAGTATGAAGTTTCACCATTATGGGTGGAAATATTTACTGGTGCAGAAGGGAACTGTGCTAGATTCAGGAGGCAGTCAGGCCAGTTTCCTGCAGCAAGCCCTCACCTTGACCAAGCGTTCATTCATCAACATGTGGAGGGACTTCGGGTACTACTGGCTCAGGCTGGTGATTTACATCATCGTGACGATATGCATCGGGTCGATCTATTTTAATGTCGGGACTGGATACCGTGCAATTCTGGTATGGCCTAATTTATCATGTTTCTTTCATAGCTCTCACAAGAGATAACCTCCATTTTTGTATATTTGGTTTGTCCTTCTTCCATGGAACACAGTCGAGAGGATCATGTGCGTCATTTGTCTTTGGGTTCGTGACTTTCATGTCGATCGGTGGGTTTCCCTCTTTTGTGGAAGAAATGAAGGTAAAGCTTAATAATGAGTTCAAAACTAAGAAAACAGACTGAAAATGTAGTGCTCATTTAACATGTGAAGTTTGTCAGGTTTTTCAGAGGGAGAGGCTAAATGGGCATTACGGCGTCGCCCCGTTCGTGATCAGCAACACGATCTCCGGAATGCCGTTTTTAGTAATGATCACTTTCATCTCCGGAACCATATGCTATTACATGGTCCGCCTTCACCCAGGCTTCACACACTACCTGTTCTTCGTCCTGTGCCTCTATGCATGCGTAACCGTCGTAGAGAGCTTGATGATGGTTATCGCAACCATCATCCCCAACTTCCTCATGGGCATCATCATCGGAGCTGGAATACAGGTTTTTCTAAGTTTTTTACCTTAAAACTTCAATTGATCTTACATACATCCATTAATTATTTCCCATTTTTCCTTATATTTGCAGGGAATATTCATGCTTGTTTCTGGCTACTTTAGGCTTCCAAAGGACATCCCCAAGCCGTTCTGGCGGTACCCCATGTCATACATCAGCTTCCACTCTTGGGCTCTGCAAGTAAGAGCAAATTAAGATACACGAATAATGCAATCAGATATTAAATACCCATTTTGGACTTTCTGTGCTTTTAATCATTAGCCCTATGACCCTTCTATTCGAAAAAGAAACAAGATCAGCATCACACATCATCATGATAATTGGGAAATATTTGTCCTTGCAGGGCCAGTACAAGAATGACCTAAAAGGGTTGCTATTCGACACCGAGTCAGGCTTGGGGAAGATCCCGGGGGAGTTCATACTCCATTTCATCTTCCAGATCGACGTGATGCGGTCCAAATGGATGGACCTTGCCATTCTGATGAGCATGATCGTGGTCTACCGTATAACCTTCTTCTTCATTATCAAGATCAATGAAGACGTGACTCCATGGATCCGAGGTTTCATAGCTCGGAGAAGAATGCAGAAGAAGAGCGGGAATCTAAACACCACGATCTCTCCTGTTGGTCTCACGCAGTCCCCTTCTCTTCGGGCGTATGTGCAGAATCACCTGGGTAGGCATGGGAAGTAGGCTACTGACAATAGGGGCCAAATGGGAGAGCCCATGGTTTTAATTATCCAAACTATATTTTCTTTGTTCTCAATTTGCTGTTTACGGTCAAGATGACGATGTTGTAGGTTATTTCACAAATGGGATTAATTATTAAAAAATATAATGTTGTAGGTTATTTCACAAATGTTAAATCTAAAAGAACTTTAGTTATGGAAAATTAAAATTGAAATATATAAGTTAAATTTATCACATGTTTAAATGAAAACTAGGAAAGATTTAGGAAGCTCATTAAATTTATTAAATACTTAAATAAAACTTACTTAAGGTATAGTTTAACACTTTAAATTCCGAAAAGGAAATTTAAACTTATCAATAAGAAACTAACATTAAAATGGGAATGTAAAACTATACAAAAATTGAATCCCATTACAAATTGTTTGATAGCATAATTTTAGATAATAGATAAAATAACATAAATTACTCCAAATTAATCTTAATTGATTGAAAATAAAAAATTAAGAAAAATATAATTAGAATTAGTCCAAATACGAAAAATTAAACAAAATTTACAACAAATTATATAAATTGGAAAATATAAAATTTTGAACCCAAATAGTATTCAATTGGAAAATGTATTTTTAAAAAAAATTAATTTAATAAATAATCAGTCAAATTAAAGTAAACTTACTAATAATCAATAAAAAAAATTATCCAAATAACCAAGAAATTCAATAAAAAAAATAATTAAAATATTATCAGATTGTCCTAACAAATCAGAATATGTATTGCACATATAAGTACACCCTCTGTTTGCTTTTAGGAATTTGACCTTATTCTTCCCATGGCAACAATAAAACTCAACTTAAATAGAAATTAATTATTGTATTAATAAGTGTTATAATTTGATAAAAAAAATTATAGTCAAATAGTTCATTAAATCTAGAATACGAGCTTATAATTTTTGGGCACTTTTTTTTTGTAGGAGTTTCATCAAAATTCTCTTTATAAAATTACTCTATTTTTTGTAGGAGTCTCATTTGAAAGAATACATAAATAAATGCCCCACAAAATGCTTGATAACTATTTAATCTTCTTTATGCTTTACTATGCAATTCAATTGAATGAGCATTTGGTTTTTTTGAAGAAACGATTTCCTATCCTTACAAATTCAATATATCTTAATTATGGAGTTCAAACTCATAAATACATAATTGCATGTTGTTGTATTTTGTATAATTATTTGATGGTGCTTAATGAATAGCTTATTTGAGGTCGATAATATGAATAGTAGTGATGTTGATTGCAATCACATCTATGAAGTTAAAGATGAGATTGAAGGAGAAATTATTAGAGATGTATTAATTTATGGTATGTGAAATGATTTTGTTATTTGATTAATTCTGATTTTATAATGATATATTTATTTAAATATACATTATTTTGTTATTATATTTAGATATGGGTATATTCATTTTATATTATTTGTAAATATTATTATTATAGATTAATAAAATAAAGTAATTTGACCCAAATACAATGAAATGGTTGATAGTGCGATTATTACAACAAATTTTGATTAATTGTGAATATTAAAATGTATAAATAAATTTATCTATATATTTTATTATATATATAATTATTTTAAAATATTTAATTTAAGAGTATAATATTATATTTACACTTTTAATTAATATTATAGTTAGTATTTACCTATTTACATAAAAAAAATTATATTATTATTTAACAATAATATTTTATTTGTATATAGAATTTATCTTAAGGTATTTTAAAATTATCTTATCTAGTTAATGTATCGTTCATAATTCTTAAATTTAATTTAGTTCCTTTCACCTATATATAATATATATAAATTTCATTTCAAAATTAAATGCTACTTTTAATATTTTAACACGAACATAAGTGTTATCTATTGTACCAATACAATCCTACACTTATAAAAAAATATAAGATAAATAATAATAATATTATTTTTATTTAAAATTTATCTAAATAAATAAATTTAAATTATCTTAAAATATAAAAACAATCTACTATATTAATTATTTTGTGGAAAATCTCTTTACCCTCTAGTTGACAAATAAGTTTTTCTTTTATTTGAATTATAGATTTTAATACATTGTAAAAATATATATTTGTATTTTCTACATATTTTTGACTAAAATTGAAGTAATCGATTTATAGCACCATGTTATAATATATAGTGATTTTATAACTTATTATATAATTGATAATTATCTTGTATATAGTATATTTTCCTACTTTTTCAACAAATAACACAAATTTAAAAAGATTTTTAGTTCTATTTTAATTAAATTAAATACCTATTCACTATTAATAATTCTATTAAAATTAAAGGTAACCATTCTTATTTTTTCCCTTTTATATGTTTAAAATAAGGGAAACATGATTTTGATGAGAATATTTTTAAAAAAATATTTAAATAGTACATTTTATGTGTTTAAAATAAGGGAAACATGGTTTTTATTAAAATATTTTTTAAAAAATATTCAAATAATAACAGAACACGTGAGATTAGCAACTAAAGTGTACTTTTCTTTATATGTAATGATATCCTTATTTAATGAGTGATAATTATCTATAAAAAAAATAAAACCACATAATATACATATACTAGTAAATAAATATAAGATATCAAAATTTCAAATATATTTAAATATAATAACTAAATATAAAATGTAAAACTTAACATATATAAATACTAAAAAAATAACTATAAATATATAGAATAACTAATGTAAAATGTATAAAAATAATGAATATAAATATAGAATATATTATATAAAAAAACTATTAATTATAAATATTTGTAGATGAAAAAAATTACAAATATATAAAAAAAATAATTAATATATACATTTAATAAGTAAAACCCATCCAAACCCCTCAAACATACCTCCCTCAAAATTAGCCTATGGAAAAGAATCCAACCATAGTTGGTCTAATAAAAAGAATCCAATCATAACCTAATAGTAATAATTACATCTACTATAACTTGCATTCTTATCAAGTATCTTCTCAATTCAAGAGTTTCCTTTGTCTCATTGCATTTATTTGTAAACAATTTATTTTGCCCAAATTTTGTAAACAATTCATAGATTTAACAATTAATAGATTTAAGTAATTAATAGATTGTAAGGGTTACGTTACTTTATGCATATATATTGTAATTGTGCAAAAAACCATATATATTATAAACATTGTGACTGAATAGACAAACACACATTTTACCTTGTTGAAAACTTCAATTCCTCCTATTCATCTTCCAAACAGTTTTCGTACATTGTTATTTAAACAAATTATTATTTTTATAGGAACAACATCATCCCTATTAGATACATATCACCAATTAGGCTATGTGGATGGTATCATCTGGTTCGAATCATGTCTATGCAAAAATTCCAATCATGTCTACCATAGTCTCACTGCCCTACAATGTTCGGATCTAATAATATTAGAGTTCGAAAAGACCTAAAACCACCGTGGAGGGAAAGTCTGGTCACCTATCTTTTGTTTGTGTCCTCTATCCCTACTAGCAAATGAATCCTCCAAAAATTGATGTCGAACTTATTGTGCATCTTAGACAATCTTGATACTCTCTCCTCTCTATAATACATTATTATTAAATATAAGAATAAAATATACTCGTATAATATAATATTCATAACAGAATGATATGATAGAAAATGTGTCTTTATATTGACCACCCCCAAAAACAATTGGGGGCATCGCCACAAAGATTAAAAAAAAAAGGCCAAACTGAATGGATAAACACTAATAAGAAGATGATGAGCAAAAAAGACACTAATAAGTAGATTTACTAAACTGCAGCAGATCCATACACGGAACACATTCAAATCCACAATGTTTCAGGGAGGAAGATGCTTTGGTTCAAAGCAGCTTCCCCAGGATGGTGGTCTCGGCGATCATGGAGGTCACTGTGTATGGATCCATGTTCGAAGCCGGTCTCCTGTCCTCAAAGTAGCCCTTTCCGGCCTTCTCCGTGTCCCTCCCGACCCTCACTGATGCCCCACGGTTTGCAACTCCCTATCAAAATTTGAATGCCACTTGAAAATAACTCGACATTGAAATGTTCAACAACTAAAAAGGAAAGATCTTCGCCAGAAAAGAAAATGAAAAATAACTAAAATGGAGTGATTCTTTGGAATGGCTGAATGAAAAATTAAGGGCAAATTTCTATAGCAAATTTCTTCTTACCCAGGAGAAAGTGTTGATGTCGGCAGTCTCATGCCGTCCAGTGAGCCGGCGGTCGTTGCCCTCGCCATAGGCGGAGATGTGCTCCTTGTGCCTCAGTCCGAGTTTCTCAATCGCCTTCTTGATAACCTCGAACCCTCCATCTTGCCTCATGGACTTGGTGCTGCATAAAATAAAAACACACAATCAGCTCCAACATATGCTCATTCACAAGAAAAAAAACCGAAAAATATACTTGAATAGTTTTTCAACTTACCTGTAGTTGGTGTGAGCACCAGCACCATTCCAGTCACCCTGTACATAAAGATAAACAACCGTCGATATAGAAATAACACAGCAATGGAAGCAGATGGCAAAAATAGTGCAATGCTTGGTGTAAATGTTTCCACCTGGATCGGTTTTGGATCAAAAGAGAGCACGACCCCAGCAATTTCGGTGATCCTCTGTTCAAGAAGATATATGACTCATAATCAGTTTATATATATATATATATATATTACAATCATAGTGATGATTTATATTGGATCGATCGTACCTCCAAAATGTAACGGGCAACCCACAGCTCATCACCAGCAGAGATGCCAACGGCCGGACCCACTTGGAACTCCCACTGTGCAATCACAAGACAAAATCATCTCAAAAACAGGAAAAACATAGTGTCGGTCATAGAAAACTCCCATTAACTAGGAGCCAAAAGCAGGGGAAATGATGTATATTTAGTATACCTGTCCGGGCATGACTTCACCATTGATGCCGCTAATGTTGATTCCAGCATAGAGACAAGCCTTGTAGTGAGCATCCACGATGTCCCTGCCAAAGGCCTTGTCGGCACCGGCGCCGCAGTAATAGGGTCCCTGATATCAAATACATTGATAACCCACAGTAAAATTTACTAATCAGCAACCTCTGTGCATTGTGTCATATATGTGCAGATAGAGTCAGGCAGATGATATTCAGCTTTCGAGATCTTATCACTTCACAAACAAATCGACAATATGATGCAGACAGGCACTACTCTCTAGAAACGCGTTTTGCAAGTACCTCCCAAATGGTCCAAACCTTTAGAAAGGTTTACTCTAAAAACAAAAAAATGAAGGGAAGAATATAGATTGGAGCTACACCTGAGGGCCAGGGAAACCTCCCACGGGCCAGCCAAGTGGCCATTGCACGTCCTTCTGCAGCAAGGTGTACTCCTGCTCAATTCCGTACCTTTCATGGAAAGTTTTCATGACAAAATTCAGTATACATTATTGGAAAATATAACAGTGTGTAATAGTAAGTGGGTATAGTAATTGGCATACCAGGGCTCTTCAGCAAGAACATCAGGGTGGCTGAAGATCTTAGCAGCATTGTGTCTCTTGTTAGTGGGGATAGGCTCTCCAGCGGGGGTGTAAGCATCGCACATCACCTAAAAATAATCTCAAACTTAACTTGGATGGAAGTAGAAAAAATATTCATGAGAAAAAAAATGTGAACTGTCTGTTGGGAGAATGAATAATATTCTGATTCCAAAGAATCTTTAGAGAAAATAATAGTTTTATATACAAGCCAAAATCCAACCATGATTATCACTTACCAAAATGTTGCTTCCCCTTCTAAATGGATCCTTGAAAATAGCCTGGGGACTGTCAAACAGAGCACATCAAACAATACCATAAAAATCTGACTTTAGTAGCTCCTAGCAGTCCAGAGGAAAAGCACAAGAGCTTACTATAAGATGACTTCACTGTCCTTGCCGGGGGCCTGGCCGGTGCTAGAGCCATCATAGTTCCACTTGGGGAGCTTAGATGGGTCGCTGACCGGTCCGGAGAGTGTCTGTAATGCCGAGCATCCGTTAATCGTTCAGATTATATAAGACAGTGATTTGAAATGAACATAACCTAAGATCCCGGAAAGTATTTCCTAAGAAATGGTGGAATATTTAGTATATAGCAATTTCAGGTCGTACTATGGACATAGAGATTGTATTCGTCAAGTAAGTAATTGGTGAGCTCAGATAAGTGGAAAGAAAAGGAATGAAAGAATCATAGGAGAAGAGATCCAAACCCTGGCTTTGCTTCGGAGGTCCATGCCAGATCCACCGATCCTGCATAAAGGAGCGAACAGAGATCGTTAAAAATCCAAACTCTGTAAAGAATAAGAGTCCCGGAAAGAGAAGAGAACAGGACACGACAGTCTCCAAGAGAAGAAGACAACTGGCCCATCAGCCAGCTAGCCACCCCGAAGTAAATAAGGGGGAGGCGAAGGGTCAACAAGAGAAACGAAAGACAGAGCATGAAGAAGGGAGGATCGGAAGGAGGAAGACCCACCATATGTACTCGGCAATGATCTTGTCTGTGGTGTCTGTGAGGTTAAGATTGACGAGATCTGAGAGCAGAGACATCTCCTCTTATTCTTCTTCTTGGGGGAGACGAAAAGGAGAGGGCAGTCACGAAGATGCAGAACAACAGATCAGAAGATTCTCAACTCTGTTTTCCGTCTCTCTGTTTTCTGCCCTGTTAAATAGAGAATAAAACACGCTGGGTCGTTGCTGTGGGATAAATATTTATCGTGCCTCATATGAAAATTTTTAAAGAAATATTAAAGTTAGAAAAAATATAATTAGATTCATAAAATTTTAAAAATTAAAATAAATATAATAACAGTGAAAATTTAATTAGTCGTGATTTATTATATGAAAATAAAATGTAAAGTTAGTATTGATAATAAAATATGTGTTTAAATTAAAAATAATTATAAATGATCATTAATTTAATTATTCAAAATATTCATTAATAATTTATCATTAGTATTTTTAAATATTAACTCTAAAAAAATAAATAAAGATAATATTATCTAAATATCCATTATATGAATAGTATTTTTAAATACGAATTTCAGCAATTTTGAAAATCTGATAATTTTAAAGTTTTTATGGTTCACAATTTCTACTATTGATCAATTTTTACGTTCTTCTAGGATCAGATGATTTTTTTGCACTAAAAATCAAACGATGATTGCGGCTATATTTGCTTGCGTCTCAAAATTAATGGAATAATTGGTGGAAAAAAATAACTTATATATTTATAAATAATATGAAGGGCAAAATTTTAGAAAATGGGGAACAGTTATGTTGGAGCCAGATGTAGGAATTATTTGATTCCCATTTGAAACAATGGTGGGTGTCAATTCAAAAGGAAGGGTTGGTTCCCCAAAAAAATGGCGGTGTATAAATTTGGCATTAACTTGAATTTTTTATATAAATATGATACTAAATTTATCACAAACTTTTATACCTCAAATATCATAAACTTTATTTTTTTAGTACTTTTAATTATTTGACATTTTTAAATTTTACTATTATGCATTGTAATGCTATTATACTTCTCACACGAACTCCTATTACCCAAACTCCATCTAGGACCCGACGCACCCGATCCATGACCCAAACTCATCTAGGACCCGACCCTCTTAGACTCGTAGGGAAGATCGGAGCTCTAGACTGACGTTAGGTCCGAGTATTTTCAATCTTTCATAAGGTCGAATCGAGTACAAGTAGACTCATACCGTTGTGATCCATGGAGTACGGACTTAACTAACCATGATATACAACTCTCCTTAACGTGTAGCTGGTGTTCCTTAAATAATATAAACTTCAAAGTGGAATTGAATCATATGAAGGTGTAGGAACTCTAATTTAACTTCAATTTCAATAATTAAACTAATTTGATCGGTCCATTTAATGAAATCAAATTCAACATAGTTAGAAGGTTGAAATTGGGGGAAATTTAGGAATTTCAAAAATTAGAGGGACTAAAGTGCAATTTTATAAAATTGAGGACCAATTGGGCATGATAAAGATATTGGAGGACCAATTGAGCAATTTTTGGGGCAAAACATGCCCTTTTTGTAAAGTAGGGGCGAAATGGTAATTTTGGAAAAGTTGGGGGACCAAATTGAAAATTTGGGAAATTTAAGCCCTTTTTAAGAATTTAAATAAATTTAAGTCCTAAGATAAATTTTAAAAGTTTTGGGACTCAATTTGAGGAAAAACCGACATTAGGGACTTAAAGTTAAAGAGAAATAACTTTAGTGACCTGATTGCAAAAAAAGGAAAAATTTTGATTTTCTTATTTATTTGGGATGAATGAGGGTTGTTATACCAAAGAATAATGAATAACAATGTTCATATCGTGTAGGAGCACAAAGTACCAAGAACGCCACCTAAGACGAGTTCGAGTAAGGACAACATGTTGACTAACAAGAATTTCACTGCAAAATCGGGTGAGTGAGATTTTTATATCATGCCTACTTGGGATGATAAGCACCCCGTTAATGAAAACCCATTGCTAAGTGGTATTTTAAACATCACACCTGAGAGGAGTGATGTGAAAATCACACAGAAAAAACTACTTAGCGTTGTAAGTAGATCATACCCGGTTGGTATGATAAAACTTCCTCGAAGGAAGTGGAAAACTTATTCATCGGTTATGAGGAGAGATGTCTTCATACTCGGTTGGTATGATTGACAGTTGAAAATATATTTTTGTCGGAAGTACTCTCCCCTAAATTTTTGCCACTACTAAAACAATTTGGGAGACCTTGACGGGAGCTCGAATAGCTCTCTTAGAACGAAGGCCTCGGTTTTGGAACTTGGGGGATAATATGCCCAAATTTTAAAAATCTCGAACAATGGGCCGTAGGCCAGTTGGCACGAGCATGAGCTCGTAAACAAACATGATTTATTTGCCATGAATTTTTAAATAAATGAATTGTTTGGCTATGGTACCAAGACAGGACCGACATACTCAGTCAACTAGCGGCAGTGCAACATGACAGGTCTTCGGACTAGTCAAGACAAATAGCTGCAGGTCGAGTTGAGAGTCAGGACCGTTGGACCAGTGGCACCACAAATTATATGTCATCATGTGAAAAATATTGATTGTGCATGCACTGTGTTTATGGGACCTTCAAGACGCCCAAGAGGGGTAGCGATACGTCCTAGGGCCATGGACGACCTGATCGATATAAGGGCAGTTAGTCGTACCAGAAGCCTTGCGAAGCTCGACGTAGCTTCAAGCGCATGAGACCGGGGTGGGGTCAGGATGAGGTCTCTATCCTCATACGGACATGGAGAATTGTTACATGATTGAGGGTTGGATGTCGTGAACATCCACTCATTCTCAGGGTAGAAGTGGACATGCTTCTATCTAGATGGCCGGTAAAGTCGCTCTGACGCCACAAGTGGGTTTAGTGGATGAGCTAGTCTACAATTGTGTGTTTGACCTTCATGATGAAGGATGTGTGTTGGGTGATGACACACCGTGGTAATAAGAAATGATGATAAAAACCAAAGTTTGAAATGAAAGGTTTTTAAAAGAGAATAAGGAGTTTGGCCCACTCCAAATCAAACATTTTTCCTAAAAAGTTAAATTTTGAAAACCCATTCACTAAGTCGTTGTACTTACCCCCTCCCTTATATCCCTTTTAGGTAACCCCGAAAAGCCTACTCTAAAGACCACCAACTAATACGCCTGTAAGACAGGTATGCTCCGTTTAAAATTTTATGCAGTTTGATTTATGTTATTATAGGAAGGGTGCAGGTTTAAAAGACACCTTACTCTTCATGATTATAAACCAGACCGATTTAGATGAACCGGATCCAATAGGATTGGACCGGTTTATGAACCGAAACCGATAGAGAAATGGAAAACATGGAAATTTATGGATCCCTTGTGACCCAAGAGATTTATAAACCTTGTGAAGGAACCTTAGAACAAAGTGGGAGAGGAAAACGAAACTGGTTTGGGTGAACTGGACCCAAACTGGATTAAACCGGTTTAAGAACCGAGCCGGTTTATGAACCGAAACCGATAGAGAGATGGTAAACTGAGAAATTTATAGACCCTAAGTGACCTAATTAGTCACAAAAGTCATGGGAATGGACTTGTGAAGGAATTGGAGATGAAAACCAAACCGGTTCAGGTGAACCAGATCTGAACTGGTTTGGATAGGTTTGAACCACTATTGAACCAGATCCTAAATTCATTTTTCTAGGTGGCTTAAATAATTCAAATTTGAGATTTGAGGTCACCATTGGATAGAAAATGAATTTAGAAATTTTTATATTTGAAAAACTCGGTTGAATGAGGGGTGAACCGGCTGGTTTAAGCTTTGAACCCGGTTCGGACCGGTCCGGTCCAGTTCGGAACAGTGTTATCTTCTTCCTTTAGATAACAGCACTGTTCACTCGATGAAAAATTGAAACAGCGCTGGCAAAAAAGAAATGTCTCTATTCAATACGTTTCCAACCATCAATGTCTGTAATAGAGGTGCCAAATGGACGGCCGATGAGTCCCCGAGCTCCCTATATAAAGACCCCCTCCCCATTCATTTTCTCCACACCTGAAAACTCACTCTCTCTCAGTTGCTTAGTTTTTCGGTGAAGCTTGAACCAAAGCTCAGATATAGGGTATTTTCTGAGCCAAAGAAGGCAAAGTCAGGCTTTTGAATGGGGGAGAAGTCAGCTACACACTTGTAGTCTCCGTTTGCTCCGAGGGTTGACGGAGAAGTGCTGGCGTGATGGAATAGTGAAGCAGCTCTGATGTATTGAATCTACCCTATTTTGGTCGAGTTGAAATCGGCCATTTCTAGCCCTACGCATGCCAAACCAAGCCCTCCCAACAGTTCTGCAGCCCTCCCACGGCTGAATTAGGACTGAAAGATAACTCAATTCGGCCCCCCTCTACAATTTTCGGCCGGTGCTAGAGAGAGAACCGACATAATTTCAATGATGAAATTCTAAGTCAATTCAGCATCAATTGATGCGATTCTTGATTCTAGGATAAACCTCAGGACGAGAGCTATCTGCCTAGATCGAAAGCTCGGACCGCCGTGCCCTCACCGGTGAGTAATCAAAGCTTTCTCTCTCTATAGTTCATTTTCTGGCGAAGCTCCGTTTGAGCTTGTTCCGATGTTAAAACTTGCGATTCAAATAGCTAAAGAATCGTATGAACATGTAGAAACTCAATTTCAACAATTGGAAACGTTTGATCTGTCAATTTGATTAAATTAAATTCAGCTGTGTTAAGAAGTTGTAATTGGGAGAAAATTGTGGATTTTTGAAAATTCAAAGGACCCAAATGCAATTTTCCAAAATTGAGGGTAATTGGGCATGATAAAAATCTTAGAGGGCCAATTGAGGAATTTTAGAATTTTTGGGGTAAAATTTACCATTTTTGTAAAGGAAGGGCAAAATGGTAATTTTGGAAAAGTTGGGGGACCAAATTGGAAATTTGGGAAATTAAACCCCTTTTTGTGAAATGGAATAAATTAAGGTCCTATGATAAATTTTAAAAGTTTCATGACTCAATTTGAGGAAAAACCGGCATTAGAGACTTAAAGATAATGGGAAATAACTTTAGGGATCTAATTGCAAATAAATGAAAGTTTAATTTTCTCATTCATTTGAAATGAATGAAGGCTAATAGGCTGCAGGATAATGAACCGAGGTGTTCATATCATGTAGGAAGTGGGATTTTATATCATACCCGGTTGGAGATGATAAGTAGCTTGAAATGAAAACCCGGTACTCAGTGGTATTTTAAACATCACAACTTGGAGGAGTGATGTGAAAAACATGTGGAAAAACTTCTTACCGGTTGTAAGTAGATCATACCCGGTTGGTATGATGAAACTTCCTTTAACGAAGTTGAAAACCCGTTCATCGATTATGAGCAGAGATGTCCTTATACCAGGTTGGTATGATGGATAGCTGAAAACATATTTTGTCGGAAGTGCTCTCCCTTGACTGTGTTCCAGTGCTTAAATGATTTGGGAGACCGTCTTGATAGGAGCTCGAATAGCTCTTATTGGATGGGGCCTCGGTTTTGGAACTTGGGGGCTGATATGCCCAATTTTGAAAATCTCGTACAGTGGGCCCAAGGCCAGTTGGCACGAGCAGGAGCTAGTAAACAAACATGAGTTATATGCCATAAAAATTTAAATAAAGGAATTGTTTCGCCATGGTACTAAGATAGGACCAACGTACTCAGTCAAATAGCAGTAGTGCGACATGATAGGTCGACGGACTAGTCAAGACAAATAATTGCGGGTCGAGTTGAGGGTCGAGGCCGTTGGACCAGTGGCACCACAGATTATATGGCATGATAAGAAAACATTGATTGTGCTTGCACTATGATTACGAGACCATCAAGATGCCCAAGAGGGGTAGTGATGCATTCTAAGGGCACTGGACAACTAGGAGGGTATAAGGGCAGTTTGTCGTACCAGGTGACCATGCGAAATTTAGAGTAGCACAAAGTGCATGAGACCAGGGTGGGAACGAGATGAGGTATCTATCCTCATACGAACACGAAGAATTGATTTCGGGATTAAGGGTCAGATTTCACGTACATCTACTCATTCTCAGGATAGAAGTGAACGTGCTTCTATCTAGGTAGCCGATAAAGTCTTTCTGAAGCCACAAGTGGGTTCAATGGATGTACTAACTTGCGAATGTGTGTTTAACCTTCATGATGAAAGATGTGTGTTGGGTGATGACACACCATGATTAAATAAAGAAATGGTGGTAAAAATTGAGATTTGAAATCAAAGGACTTTTGAAATAAAGGAGTCTCGCACACTCCAAAACAAATCTTTTTCCTAAAGTTAAAAGTTTTGAAAGCCCATTTAATGGGTAGTCGTACTCACCCCCTCCCTTATATCCGTTTCAGGAAATTCTAGAAAGCCTACCCTTAAAGACCATAAACTAAGATGCCTGTGAGATAGGTATGATGAAATTAAAATATTATGCAGTTTTGATTTATGTTATTCCAGGAAAAGGTGCAGGTTTAAAGGTTGCCTTACTCTTTACGGTTTATAATAAGAGGAAACCCTTTTAATAAACTAGAAGAGTGGCAGATTGATCACGTGGATCTGACCAAATTGGGACTGGGTGTAAAACCCTCCCTTTTGAGCTAAGGAAAATAGGGAAAAGAACTGCTCAAACCAAGTGAGGATTTAGAATCGGTTCACAAACCCGATCATTTCTGAACGGGCAATTTGGGAATTTACAACTCTCGGGTGTTCCAAAAAGTTCATTAAACCTTGGAAAATTAAGACAATATAAAAGATAAAAACCAAATTGGTTCAGGTGAATGAGATTCCATAAGAATTTTGAAGTTATGCATGCTTACTCGATAGTACTGTAAGGATGGGTGACCTCATGGGAAGTACGATTTTTTTTAACCTGAAATTTGGGTAAAAAATTTTTATGCGAATGTACGCTTTATCATAAATGGCCATAATATATATTTAATTATTGTAATTAATACCAATAATTTAATACTTAGATTATTAGAATTAATACAAATAATTTAATACCGAAATTAAATTATTAAAATTAATACAAATAATTTATGTCAATATTAATACTAGTAACAAATCTCTCCCATTTAATACACGATTTTACACCTATATAAAGAGGTCATCCCCATTCATTCTCCTCACACCTGAACACTTCTCTCCCTCTCTCTATTGCTCCATTTCCCGGTGAATCTTGAACCAGAGTTTCGACTTAAACTTTTTTCTTAGCCTCATAAGGAGAGGTCGAGCTTTTTAGAAACGGGGGGAAGACAACTATCTGATAGCAAACTCCAGTCAATCCGAGAATCGTTGGAGAAACATCGGCATGATGGAATAGTGAAGCAACTCTGACGGACCGAATCTGCCCTATTTTGGCCAAGCTGAAATTAGCCATTTCAAGCCCTCCCAATAGTTCCTGAGCCTTTCCACAGCCGAATTAGGACCGAAAGGTAAGCCAATTTGGCTCCCCTTTACAATTTTTGATCGGTGCTAGAGAAAGAGTCAACAGAATTTCAATGATGAAATTCTAACTCAATTCGGCATCAATTGATGCAATTCTTGATTCTAGGATGATCCTCAAGATGAGAGCTATCTTCCTAGATTGAAAGCTCGGACCGCTGTGCCCTCACCGGTGAGAAATCGAAGCTTTCTCTCTCTACAATATGTTTTCCAGCAAAGCTCTGTTTGAGCTCGTTCCGACGTTAAAATTTGTGACTTCAAAGTTCCTTAGAATCGTATGAACATGTAGGAACTCAATTTCAACTTCAGCTTCAACAATTAGAGGTGTTTGATTGGTCAATTTGATGAAATCAAATTTGGTAGTGTTGAAGAGTTGAAATTGGTTGATAAATTTTAGAATTTTTGGGGCAAAACTTACCATTTTTGTAAAGGAAGGGCAAAATGGTAATTTTGGAAAAGTTGGAGGACCAAATTGGAAATTTGAGAAATTTATCCCCTTTTAGTGAAATGGAATAAATTGTGGAAAAACCTATGATAAATTTAGTGAAATTTATCCTATGATAAATTTTAGAAGTTTCGAGACTTAATTTGTGGAAAAACTGGCATTACGGATCAAATTACAAATAAAGGAAAGTTTGACTTTCTCATTCATTTGGAATGAATGAAGGTGCTTAGGCCGAAGGATAATGAACCGAGATGTTCATATCGTGTAGGAACATGAACTACCAGGAACGCCAGCAAGGACAAGCTTGTGTGAATACAAAGAACCGGTCTAGTGGAATTCACGGTATTAACGGGTGAGTGGGTTTACTAACATCATACCCGATTGGGATGATGAGTACAACTTAAAGTTAAAAACCACTTACCAGTTGTGTGTGGGTTTACTAACATCATACCCGGTTGGGATGATGAGCACAACTTAAAATTTTAAAACCACTTACCGATTGTGAATGGAATATAAAAACCCACTATTTAGTGGTATTTTAAACATCACTACTTAGAAGAAGTGATGTGAAAATCATGCGGAAAAACTACTTACCGGTTGTAAGTAGATCATACCCTGTTGGTATGATGATTCAAAGGAAGTTGAAAACCTGTTCATCGGTTATGAACAGAGGTGTCCTTATACCATACGGTATAATGGATAGAGAAAACATACGTTTTGTCGGAAGTGCTCTCCCCTGATTGTGTGCCAATGCTTAAATGACTGTGTGCTCTCCCTGAATTTTTTTAAACGAAGGGATTTTTGAAAAAAAAGAAGTCTGGCACACTCCATAGAAATGTTTTTCTTAAAAGTCAAAAGATTTTAAAAACCCATTCACTGAGTAGTCGTACTCACCCCCTCCCTTATATCCCTTTCAGGAAATCCCGGAAAGCCCACCCTTAAAGACCGTCGACTAAGATGCCTAAAAGACAGGTATGTAAAGTTTTAAATTTCATGCAGTTTTGATTATGCTATTCTAGGAAAAATGTGTAGGTTAAAGGAGGCCTTACTCTTTACGGTTTACAATAAGGGGAAATCCTTTAATAAACCGGGAGAGTGGCGGGTTGATCACGGGGATCCGACCAAACCGGGTCGAGGCATGACAACTAGAGTGGTATCAGAGCATATTTCCTCAAATACATAATCAAGGTTAGAAAATATAGTAACTAATAGGATTTATCCTAAAATTTTCAGATGACTCCCAGGAGAGGAACCAAGAAAACTTGGAATGGCTCTACTCAACGCCCTACCTTCGTAGGGAGACAACCCTAGAAGCTTTCCAAATGCTTGAGACCGGGCTGAAATGTCAAAAGACCAAATGGGGAAGTATCTTGGAGAATGGTGCTAGGACCTATTGGTGGCACAACTCTAAGTATGGAGGAAGACGTTTATCACGAATTCCATAGCTCCTTAGTTATTTTGCAACCATTTCCTGTGATAGGACTAAAAGCCTAATCTTTTGTATCCCCCTGTTAATAAAATACTTAAATTCTCAAAACTCTCTCTCCTGATGATGTAATCTTGTTGGGAATATGGCCTAAGGAAAATAAAGCAAACCCACACTATCCTAGAAACTAAGGAAGAGTCGCATCCCAGTGATGGAAGATGAATCAGGAAACCTAGGAGGACTCTTACCATGACCCTAGCAAAGGTGATTCAGCTAGAAAACTGTCAAAGTGATCAGACTCAAGAACGGTAAAGCACCAAACCAATAGTAACCCTGGAAAAAGCCCCACTCGAAGGAAAGGAAGAACCACAACAATCCATGTAAGGGAATGACAATGGGACATTACCTAAAGAGATACCCAGCCCTACTAAAGGACAAGTACCAAGTTGAACTATTATAGGTGTAAGGAAAGAAGGGGTGTTCCACACCTCATAGATTCATGGCAATACCTCCTCAAAGGTCATGAATGAAATGAAGGATTGTAGACCGATACCATGGAGCAGGTTACATAAACAATTCAAAAAGAGGTCAAGAAAAGACGAGGTGAATACAAAAACTTCTTAAGAAGGTCAAACCGAGAAGGTACATGAGAAGCATACTTAGAACCCTCTCATAAGGGGCAGACACAGAAAAACGTCCCCTGAAACTCTAGGGAATGACACAGTGAGAGTGAAGAAGAGAAGGAATACGTTGTGAAAAGGAATCATTGGTTGGTGGATGTGTAAGAAGCCAACCCCTCATTAGAAACTACTTGAAGGAAGGAAGTATCAGAGGCCAAGACTAACTTGCTTTGGAAAAGTGATATAATTTTAAAGTACTACCTCTTTTGGAAAAAGCAGAAAAGTGAAAAATCAAAGTCTCTGACCAATATACCTAAGGAAGACCGAGAATTAGAAAGGACTACACCCTAAAAAGGTCAGTGAGATGATGTTAAGGACATGAGTACTCGAGAAGACAACTGCCCTAAGAAGACCTAAACCAAGGGATTGGTGGAGGCGGGACAGTTAACCAGCTAATCTACGAAAGAACCATGATGTATGTTCCGACAAGGAAGAGAGGCGGAAAGGTCAAATACTCTGAAAGAGAAGGATGAAAGAAATCCTTAAAGAAACCAAAAGGCCAAATTAACAACCAAACTCAAGCCAAGAAAGAAATAGGCAAGCTTCTCACATAATGATCAAGAAATCTTGAAATAAGGAAGAGTTGTACGCTCCCTAAGGAAATAAACATGTATTGGGTATGAATGAGGATGCGGATAGAGTATAAAAGATGTCCTGCAAGACCTAAGGAGTAAAGGTAAATAGGAGAAGATGACATCAAGAGTAGAAATCCCCCAAAGCAAATGTAAAAAGGAATGTCCGGAGAAAGGAAAAGAATTCTACAAAGGAAGGAAGCCCCGAAAAGACATGTGTATCCCAATTGAGAGGAAATGGAACCAACCAAAATAGAAGGAACGATAAGCTCACAAATGAAATGTTGGTTGAGATGGAAAATTCGAGTACCAAGGAAAAATGAGGTCCTAAGAAGGAAATTAAACTAAAGGAATTATTGATGGACGGATGGACACACTGTGGAGTGAAAGGAACCAACCCTTAATAAGGAAATGTTTCCAAGGAATGAAGTATCGTAATGGCCCAGGCTGACCTATTTGGAGGGAACAGGAGATCCAAGTAGAAAGAGGAAAACTAATAATGATAGACAACCAAATCGAATAAACAAAACCCTAAGAAGGAATGGGATGTAGTAAAGACTACACTCTATGATGTACAATAGGATCGACATGAAAAATGAGTGATACAGCTGCCCAGACGATTGGACTAGAAAAATAAAGAATTGTGAAATGGTTGCAAATAAATCAGAGGGGATTAAGGCCAAAGGAAAACCCTTGAGTAATGGATATCATTGGGAATGATGATGGATCTAAGAAAGGATTAAACCCAACATGTCGGTAAAACATCTGGGAATTTAATTAATTGGAAACCAGAAATACTCAATAAGGAAGTTGAAAAGGAACGAGTGCGTAAGGAGAACCCACACAATTGAGTAAGTGGAGTTAATAATGGTAAAAAAAAATGGATAGTTGAGGAATACAATCAAAAGAAAAGAGGAATGAAGTTATACGATCTCTGAAAGGTCTAAAAGCTAAGATAGACACTTCAGGAGATGTTCTAAAAATCAAATGGACAGAGATGGGTCCTAGAAAATGCCATGCTATAAGGGCATGTAAGCCCAACAACCTAAGGAGAATATGTCTCAAAGTAAGGAAGAGTCGGCTAATAAGCATGATGAGGTCAAATATAACAATTTGGACCGAAATTATAATAGACAACGAATGAAGAAAGAGTCGAAATGGAACGAAAAGGTGGTGATAAAGAAATCCATGGAAATAAGTACGAAATGCTCTATAGGACGACGAGCTAAGGGTTTCAATGTTCAAGCGGTTAATTAGACACTGAAATGGTTACTTATCTTGGAATTCCCAATCTTGAGTACAGGACCTCAAGGGGAAGAATTTTGCTCTAAGCAGAGAGAGAGAGATAAAATCTAATAACATACTCTGAGGTAATTATGTCTAGTTATGAAAAACTCCATGGAGGGAGTAAATAATATTAAGGAAAAGGAATTTCTTAAGTGAAGGTTGTAAAAGGGACTAATTTCAAGGACGAGAGAAAAGTTTGTATCTTAAGCAAACACCAAAGGGGCATCAAAGGAAATGATTGCTCATGCAAGGATGTTAACTAAGTTTTGGGGACAAAACTCCTAAAAGGAGGGGAGAGTTGTAAAACCCACCCTTTTGAGCTAAGCTAAGGAAAAAAGGGAAAATAATTGGTCAAACCAAGTGAGGATTTTGAACTGGTTCACAAACCCAATCATTTCTGAACAGACAATTTGGGAATTTACAACTCTCGGGTGATCCAAAGAGTTTATTAAACCTTGGAAAAGAAACTTAAGACAATACAAAAGACAAAAACCAAATTGGTTCAGGTGAACGAGATTCCATAAGAACTTTGAAGTTAAGTGTGCTTACTGAGTTGTGTAAGGATAGGTGACCTCCTAGGAAGTATGATTTTTTTTGTAACCCGAAATTTGGGTAAAAAATTTTTATGCGAATATACGACTTATGATAATTGGCCATAATATATATTTAATTATTGTAATTAATACCAATAATTTAATACTTAGATTATTGGAATTAATACAAATAATTTATTACCGAAATTAAATTATTGAAATTAATACCCATTATTTATGTCAATATTAATACTAGTAATAAATCTCTCCCATTTAATACACGATTTTACACCTATATAAAGAGGTCATCCCCATTCATTCTCATCACACTGAACTCTTCTTTCCCTCTCTCTACTGCTCCATTTCCCAGTGAAGCTCGAACCAGAGTTTCGACTTAAACATTTTTTTTAGCCTTGGAAGGAGAGGTTGAGCTCTTTAGAACTGGGGGGAAGACAACTATCTAATAGCAAACTCCAATCAATCCGATAATCGTTGGAGAAGGGAAAGATTGGGCAGCTTGGAACTCCCAATACCGAAACTCTGAGCAAGAACCCTCAAGAGGAAGAATCTTGCCCAAAGTAGAAGAGGAAGTGAACTTAATGATGTACCT
Source organism: Trapa incisa (assembly GCA_030064435.1). Lineage (NCBI taxonomy): Eukaryota > Viridiplantae > Streptophyta > Magnoliopsida > Myrtales > Lythraceae > Trapa > Trapa incisa. Next base: position 15,894,801 of record CM057779.1, on the reverse strand, counting down.
TGGAGTAGTGGGTAAGACATGCCTAATTATGATAAACCCCATGGAGTGAGTAAACAATGGAAAGGTAAAGAAATTCCATAAGTGAATGATATAAAAATTGGCTAACTAAAAGAACAATCGAAAAGTTAGCATGTCAAGCAAAATCCAAGTTGACACCAAAGGAAATTATTCTTTATGCAAAGATTTCTAATTAAGTTTTGGGGACAAAACTTCTAAAAGAAAGGGGGAGTTGTAAACCCCGTCCCTTAAAGACAAGGAAACCGGGGAAAGAACCGGTCAACTCGGGTGAGAAAATCAAACCGGTTCATGAACCCCATCCATTAGAAAAAGTTTAAATCGGAAAATTTATAGATCCCATGTCACGACCCGACCCAGTTTGGTCGGATCCCCTTGATCAACCCATCACTCTCCCGATTTACTAAGGGTAGCCCCTTCATTATAAACCGTGAGGAGTAAGACGTCCTTTAAACCTGCACCATTCCTAGAATAACATAAATCAAAATTGCACAAAATTTTAAACTTATCATACTTGTCTTGCAAGTGTGTTAGTTGGTGGTCTTTGGAGTAAGCTTTCCGGGGTTACCTAAAAGGGATATAAGGGAGGGGGTGAGTTCAACGACGTAGTGAATGGGTGTTTTAGGGTATGAATTTGAGAAAAATAATGTGAATTGGAGTGTGCCAAACACCTTATTTTTCCATTAAAAATATTTCATTATGAAATTTGGTTTTTCATAACCAATTCTCATCATAATGGTGTGTTTAACAACCAACACACGCCCTTCATCATGAAGGAACACTTTCGCAGGCTAGCCTATCCACTGAACCCACTTGTGGCATCGTATCGACTTTACCGGCCACCTAGATAAAAGCACGTCCACTTCTACCTTGAGAATGAGTGGATGTTCGCGACATCCGACCCTCAATCCCATAACAAAACTTTGTGTCCATATGAGGACAGAGACCTCATCCCGTCCCCACCCCGGTCTCATGCGCAATGAAGCTACATCAAGCTTCGTAAGACTTCTGGTACGACTAAATGCCCTTATTTCCCACTAGGTCGTCTAGAGACCTGGGATGCATCACTACTCCTCTTGGCCGTCTTGAAGGTCTCGTAATATAGTGCATGCACAAATCAATAGTTTTTCACATAAGCCATACAATTTGTGGTGCTACTGGTCTGTCATATTTGTCTAGAATAGTTCAAAGACCTGTCATATCGCATTGCCGCTAGTCCATCGAGTATATCGCTCCTATCTTAGTACCATGGATAAATAACTCATTTACTTGAGTTTTCATGGCTTAAATATTATGTTTTTTTTTATGAGCTCCTGCTTGTGCCAACTGGCCTAGGGTCCACAGTTCGAGATTTCCAAAATCGGGCGTATTAGCCCTCAAGTTTCAAAACTGAGGCCTTTATCCTATATGAGCTATTCGAGCTCCTGTCAAGAAGGTCTCCCATAAATTTAAAGCAGTGGCACATAGTTAGGGGAAAGCACTTCCGACAAAATAAACTTTTTAACTGTCCATCATAACGACCGAGTATGAGGAAATCAACGCTTATAAACGAAAATCAAGTTTTCCACTTCCTTCCAGGAAGTTTCATCATACCAACCAAGTATGATATACTTACAACCCATAAGTAGTTTTTCCGTATGATTTCCACATCACTCCTCTCAGGTGTTTGGGTTAAAAAACCACTTTGCAGTAGGTTTTCATTTCCTAGGTGCTTATCATCCCAACCGGGTATGATATTTAATTTCCAACTCACCCGAGAGTGCAGTGAATTTCCTCTTAGCCGACTTGTTACCTTTACGCGAACTTGTCTTAGCTGGCATTCCCGGTACTTCGTGTTCCTACATGATATGAATATCATTGTTCATTATCATTTGGCCTAATAGCCTTCAGTCATTCCAAATGAATGAGAAAACCAAACTTTTCATTTATTTACAATTAGGTCCCTAACGTTATTTTTTTAACTTTAAGTCCCTAATACTTATTTTTCCTCAAATTGAGTCCAAAACTTTTAAAATTCACCTTGGGACTTCAATTTATTCAAATTCACAAAAAGGGGTTCAATTTCCCAAATTTTCAATTTGGTCCCTAACTTTTCCAAAATTACCATTTTGCCCCTTCTTTACAAAAATGGTAAGTTTTGCCCCTTCTTTACAAAAATGGTAGGTTTTGCCCCAAAAATTCCAAAATTTTCCCAATTGGTCCTCCAACATATTTATCATGCCTAATTAGCCCTCAATTTTATGAAATTGCACTTTAGTTATTCAAAATTTTGAAATTTCCAAATTTCCACCAATTCCAACCTTCTAACGGAGCCTAATTTAATTTTATCAAATTGATCAATCAAATGAGTTTAATTGTTGAAATTGAAGTTAAGTTGGAGTTCCTATACCTTCATATGATTCAATTGCTCTTTGAATCGTATAATTTGATGCTAGAATGAGCTCAAATGGAGATTCGCCAAAAAACTGGATTTAGAGAGAGAAAGTTTTGAAAGCTTACTATCGGGGGCGCGACGGTCCGAGCTTTCAATTTAGGATGATAGCTCTTGTTCTGAAGTTCTTAGAATCAAGAATTGTATCAATTGATGCCAAATTGGGTGAGAATTTTGTCACTGAAGTTCTACTGGTTCTCTCTCTAGCAGCGATTGAAATTTATAGAGTGGACCCAAATTAGCTTACCTTTCAGCTCTAATTCTGCTGTAGGACTCTGGAGGTGTTAGGAGGGCTTCGTTTGACCTGAGAAAGGCTCGAATTGGCCATTTTCAGCTTGGTCGAAATAGGGCAGCTTCGGTCTGTCGGAGCTGCTTCACTGTTCAATCACGCTGGCACTTCTCCGACGACCCTCAAAGCAAATGGAGACTACAATCATGTAGCTGACTTCTCCCTGAATCTAAGGAACCTAACCACGCCTTCTTTGGCTTAGAAAAATGCCTAAGTCGGAGCTCTAGTTTGAGGTTCACCAGAAATTGGAGCAGTTGAGAAAGAATGAAGTTTTCAGGTGTGAGGAGGATAAATGAGAAGGGGCTCTTTATATAGAAAGCTTAGGGACTTCTTGGCCGTTCAATTGGTGCCTTAATGGTGGTCATTCATTGCCTGAAGCACCCTGGCTGGAGACTTCTCATCTTTGCCAGTGCTACTCGATTTTTTGGCAAATGAACAATGCTTTCATATGAAGGAAGAAGACGACACTGTTCCGAACCAAACCGTACTTGTCCAAATTGGGTTCAAAGCTTAAATCGGCTGGTTCAGGCCCAATTTGATAGTACTTTTCAAAATTAAAATTTTCTAAATTCATTCTATATCTAATGGTGGCCTCAATTCTCCAATTTGAATTTTCTAAGCCACCTAGAAAAATGAATTTAGCATTTAGTTTAATAGTGGTTCAAATTGGTTCAATCCGGTTCACCTTAACCGATTTGGTTTTTATCTCCAATTCATCCTAAATCCTTTTTCATGAATTTTGGGACTGTTTGGGTTGCTCGGGATCCATAAATTTCTCAGTTTTCCCTTTCTCTATCGGTTTCGGTTTGTAGATGGACTCAATTTTCAACTTGGAAATGATTGGTTCTTTTCCCGGTTTTCTTATTATCAAAGGACGTGGTTTACAACTCTCCCCTCCTTTTAGGGGTTTTGTCCCCAAAACAATTACATGCCAAATAATTGAGGGTAACTATCCCTCATCACACTTTCAGTTTCTCATGTCTCTTCTTGGACGAGTCCATTTTGCCACAGAACCTTGACCATAGGAATCCTCTTATTCCTTAAATTCTTATCCCTCCACTCGATGATTTGTACCAGTTCCATTTGATAGGTCATGTTCTCTTCCAATTCTAGTGGAGGTTGGTCCAATACGTGTCTAGGATTATGCTGATACTTTTGGAGCACATAGATATGTAATACACCGTGTATTCTTTGCACTTTTGGAGGTAGTTCCAATTTATAGGCCACTATTCCAATCCTTTGAATGATGGGATATGGACCAATATACCTTGATTTCAACTTTGCTTTTTGCTGAAACCTAAGTAATCCTCTCCATGGAGACACTTTGAGAAATACTTGATCTCCCACCTCAAACTCCAGAACTTTCCTTCGATGATCTGCATAACTCTTTTGCCTGTCCTATGCAGTCGTAATGCGACTCCTGGTTAGTTTTATCTTCTCTGTGGCATCCTCGATTAGTTCTGCCCTTTCTTGTCATCTTTCCCCCATTTCTTCCCAAAATAGAGGGGGTATGACATGGTCATCCATAAAGGGCTTTATAGGGAGCCATTTGAATACTGGCATGATAGCTATTATTGTAAGCAAATTCCATCAGGCACAAGTATTCTTCCCAACCTTTGTTCATGTTGAGTATGCACACTTTTAGCATGTCCTCCAAGGTTTGAATGGTTTGCTCAGACTGACCATTTGTTTGAGGATGAAACGTTGTGCTCATGTGGAGCTTGGTCCCCATGACACTTTGTAAGCTTGGCCAGAACCTTGAAGTAAATCTTGGATCTCTATTTGATACTATACTCACCAAGATGCCATGGAGCCTCACTATCTCCCTCATGTATAAGACAACCAATTGTTCTACTATATCTGTCACTCTTATAGGAACAAAATGAGCTGCTTTGGTCAATCTATCCACGATGAACCAAATCGCATCTCGACCCTTTCTTGTCACCGATAGTCCTATAACAAAGTCTATGGTGATGTGCTACCATTTCCATTCCGAAATTGGTAAGGGTTGCAACAATCCTAATGGTTTTTGATGCTCCACTTTTATCTACTGACAGGACAATCATCGGGGTACATATTCCACAATGTCACTCTTCATACCTTTCCACCAATATCCTTGTTTGAGGGTGTTGTAAATTTTGGTTCTGTCCCGATGTATTGCATAAACCGAATCGTGTGCTTCTTCCAGAATTGACCTCTTTATTTCCTTAATTTGAGACACACATACCCTACCGTTGTAGGTTATCACCCTATCACTTCGCATGTAGTAGTCTAGTTTAGTTTCACTATTAACCGAATCCATGTAAAGTTGAATCTCCTTATCCACTTTTTGTTGAGCCTAGATCTATTTAGTTAGACTAGGCCTCACTACCACGTTAGCCACCAGGCACCTTTCCCGCTTGCCATTTTTAGGTCCACCTCCATTCTTCCCAATTGTTGCAATAGTGGTATGCAACTCGTCTTTATTTGTGTCGCCTTAATTTGGTACTTGCGAATTAAGGCATCCACTACCACATTTTCTTTTCTGGGGTGATATTTTATCACAAGGTCATAGTCCTTAACTAATTCCAGCCATCTCCTCCGAAGGAGATTTAACTTCTTCTGAGTTAGGAAGTACTTAAGACTCTTGTGATCTATGTATATCCTACACTTAACCCCGTAAATGTAGTGTCGCCAAATCTTTAGGGAAAACACTTTTGCATCTAATTCCAGATCATGAGTTGGGTAGTTTCTTTCATGTACCTTAAGTTGTCACGAGGCATAAGTAATAACTTTCCCTTATTGTATCAAAACACATCCGAGTCTTTGTCTGGATGCATCACTATAGATGGTGTTCTCTCCCGCATTAAGGTCAAGTAAGGAGAGTACTGGTGCATATTTTAATCAAGTCTTTAACTCTAGGAAAGACTTCTCACATCTTTCATCCCACTTAAACTCAACTCCTTTCCTAGTGAGTCGAGTTAGAGGAGCTGTTATCTTAGAAAAGTCTTGCACAAACCATCTATAGTATCCTGCCGGAGCTAAGTAACTTCTTATTTCTATTAGATTCCTTGGAGCCCTCCAATCTGATATGGCTTCCACCTTGGCTGGATCTACTTTAACTCCATCCTTAGACACTATATGTCCTAAGAATCCTACCTTCTGCAGCCAGAACTCACACTTAGAAAATTTTGCATATAATTGATTTTCCTTTAATATCTCTAAGGTGATTGCCAAATGCTCTTCATGTTCCAACATGGTCTGCGAGTATGTAAGAATGTCATCTATGAATACTATCACAAACCTATCCAAATGTGGTTGGAACATATGGTTCATCAAATCCATGAAGGTTGTAGGGGCATTTGTTAGTCCGAACGGCATTACTCTGAACTTCTAATGTCCATATCTAGATCAGAATGTTATTTTGGGAATGTCTTCCTCTCGAATCCCAGGTCGATGATAGCTCGACTGAAGGTCTATTTTGGAGAAGTAAGGTGCTCCTTTTAATTGATCGAATAGGTCATCTATCCGTGGAAGTAGGTATCAGTTCTTGATGGTGACCTGATTTAGCTTCCTATATTCTATGCACAGTCTCATACTTCCATCCCTTTTCTTGAAAAATAGGACAGGTGCACCCCATAGAGACTGGCTAGGACATATAAAATCCTTCTCCAATAATTCATCTAATTGCTCCTTCAATTCCTTCAATTTTGTTGGAGCCATACGATATGGAGCTTGGGGTATGGGGTTTGTTCTTGGGATGATTTCTATAGTGAACTACACTTGCCGATTTGGAGGTAGTACAGGTAGCTCTTCTAGAAATACTTCTGGGTAGTGCCTAACTACCAGAATGTCTTCAAGTCTCTTCTCTTCAAACTCTTCATCGATAACCATTGCCAAGAAAGTCGTACAACCTTTCTGTATCATCTTTTGGGCTTTCAGGTGGGACACCATCTGTACTTTGCTTTTCCTTTGATCACCTTAGAACATTAATCCATTCGTCTCGGGAGTGTTGAATGTCACCGTCTTCTTTCCACAGTCCATCCTAGCCTAATGGTTACTTAACCAATCCATTCCAAGGATTACTTGAACCTCCTTAAAGGGTAATGGACTCAAGTCAACTTCAAGTTTAATTCCTCCAATCTTTATCTCACATCCTTTTAATTGTTTATTCCTGCTCAACCCTTCGCCTAAAAATGTCAGGATATTGAGACTTTGTTCTAGGGGAGTGAGTTCTAGGGGTACACTTGAAATCAACTCTTCTTTGATGAAGGGTCTCTCAGCTCCTAAGTCAAAGAGGGCATAGACTTGTTGTCCCCATAGTTGTATATATCTCACTACAGTGCTAGGGTCTCTTATAGCCTCTTCTTGGGTGAGGTTGTATACCCTAGCTGGTACTTGTGTTGTAGTGTCTGGCCTAGGGTTCCTGGGGTTCCCTTGAGGTGGTACAAGAGTATTCCTCTACCTGTTCTCCCTGAGAGTGGGATAGCCCTTTGCAAAGTGCCTCACTTGTCTGCATGCAAATCAGGTAAAGCATGCTTCCTCATGGTTCTTTTAACACTTTGGATAGCGATGGTTTCCTTGAGGTAAGGTGGGGACCACTCTATGGAAGGGTGGTGGTGGCATGTCCCTTCTCCTTTGAAATGCCATTCTATTTCCCCATTTTGGACCTTTATGCTCCTTCTATCCTCCCTGATGGTTTGGACCCTTATCCTCCTTTCGGGTCGTCTGCTCCATCCGACGACATCGGGTCAACACTAGTCACTCACACTCATGAGCTATACTGATTATTGCTGCCAGGTCTGTGGGGGTGTCCTAGTACTTCCATACGGACTTGAATGTCCATACTGAGACAGTCCATGAACCTATGGCATATGTCTGCCGGCCCAACTAGGTCTGGAGCAAAGGGTCTTAACTCTTTGAATTTCGTCTCGTACTCTGATATGGAGTTAAGCCCTTGCTGAAGTCGAATGAACTCCTGCTTCTTTTCATTTATCAAATGAGGCACCAAGTACTCCTCTAAGTACCTTTCCTCAAATTGTTCCCATGTGGAGATGGTGGTATGTAGGTTTCGAACATGGTCCCACCATCGTTTGGTGCTTCCCTCCAGGAAGAATTATGTTAGAATCACCATATCCTCTGGTGGTATCCTGACAATTCCCATCAGCTTCTTAATGTTTGCCAGCCAATCCATGGTGGCATCGACATCCTTTTCTCCAAGGAAGGGTTTACACCCTAGTTTTCAAAGTGTCTTAAGGTTTCTGGGAATGTCTATTAGAGAGGGATGGTTAATAGGGGGAAGATGGGATTGCACTTCCTCCAGTTCAACCCGAGAATTGGTGCCTGCCTCAGGGACGAGTTTAGGTTGCCCAAATACATGGCTGAATTCCTTGTACAATCTCTGGTGCTCCATGTTGAGTCTAAGAGGAATTGTCTGGGCTTCTCCGGCAGTTTCTACAGGTAGGGGTGGTTGGGCAGTGTTGGAGACAACAACCCTAGTTCTCTTGGTCCCTTTCATCGGAGCCATTCTGAAAATTTTAAGATCAATCCTATTAGTTATATTTCTAGTCTTGATTATGTATTCGAGGAAATAGGCTCTGATAGCACTCAAGTTGTGAAGCACTGACCCTGTTTGGTCGGATTCCCGTGATCAACCTGCCACTCTCCTAGTTTACTAAGGGTTGCCCCTTCTTTATAAACCGTGAGGAGTAAGACGTCCTTTAAAATTGCAACTTTCCTAGAATAACATAAATAAAAACTACACAAAATTTTAAACTTATCATAATTGTCTTACAGGCGTGTTAGCTCATCGTCTTTGGAGTAAGCTTTTTGGGGTTACCTAAAAGGGGATATAAGGGAGGGGGTGAGTTGACTTAGTGAATGAATGTTTTAGGGTATGACTTTCAGAAAAATAATTTGAATTGGTGTGTGTTAGACTCCTTATTTTTCCTTTAAAAACATTTCATTCTTAAATTCGGTTTTTCATAATCATTTCTCATCATAATGGTGTGTTTAATAACCAACATACGCCCTTCATCATGAAGGAACAAACATTCGCAGGCCAGCCCATCCACTGAACCCACTTATCGCATCGAAGCGACTTTATCGACCACCTAGATAAAAGCACATCCACTTCTACCCTTAGAATGAGTGGATGTTCATGACATCCAACCCTCAATCTCGTAACAAAACTCCATGTGCGTATGAGGACAGAGACCTCATCCCGTCCCAACACTAGTCTCATGTGCAATGGAGCTACATCGAGCTTCGCAAGACTTCTTGTATGATTAACTACCCTTATTTCCACCAGGTCGTCCAGAGCCCTAGGACGCATCACTACCCCTCTTGGGTGTCTTGAAGGTCCTGTAACATAGTGCTTGCACAAATCAATAGTTTTTCACATAAGCCATAATCTATGGTGCCACTGATCTGATGGCCACGACCCTCAACTTGACCCGCAGCTATTTTTCTTGACTAGTTCGATGACCAGTCATGTCACACTATCGTTTGTCCATCGAGTATGTAGATCCTATCTTGGTACCATGGATAAACAACTCATTTACTTAAGTTTTCATTGCTTAATAATCATATTTTTACGACCTCCTGCTCGTGCCAACTGGCCTAGGGCTCACTATTTGAGATTTCCAAAATCGAGTGTATTAGGCCTCAAGTTTCAAAACTGAGGCCTTCGGCCTATATGAGCTATTCGAACTCCCGTCAAGAAGGTCTCCCAAAAATTTTAAGTAGTGGCACACAATCAAGGGAGATCACTTCTGACAAAATAAACTTTTCAACTGTCCATCATACCAATTGTGTCACGCCTCAACTTGGTTTAGTCAGATCCCTGTGAACGACCCGCCACTCTCCCGGTTTATTAAAGGGTTTCCCCTTATTATAAATCGTAAAGAGTAAGGCATCCTTTAACCTGCACATTTTCCTGGAATAGCAAAAGCAAAACTACATGAAATTTTAAACTTTACATACTTGTCTTACACGCGTCTTAGTTGATGGTCTTTAATGGTAGGATTTCCGAGATTTTCTAAAAGGGATATAAGGGAGGGGTTGAGTACAACTACTTAGTGAATGGATTTTTCAACAATTTATTTAATTTTCTTTCTTTTTTTTTTTCATTTGGGGGAAAATGTTTAATTTGGAGTGTGCTAGACTTCTTTGTTTCAAAAATCCCTTTTATTAAAAAATCTCAGTTTTTCTACCATTTCCATATTTAACCACAGTGTATCATCACCCAACACACATTCTTCATCATGAAGGTCAAATACACATTCGCAGGCCAGCACAACCACTTAACCCATTTGTGGCTTCTGAGTGACTTTATCGGCCACCTAGATAGAAGTACGTCCACTTCTAACTTGGGAATGAGTGGATGTACGTGGCATCCGACCCTCAATCCCGAAATCAATTCTTCGTGTCCATATGAGGATAGAGACCTCATCCCGTCCTACCCCGGTCTCATGCGGTTGGTGCTACTCCAAATTTCACACAAACACCTAGATCGATGAACTGCCCTTATACTCATCGGGTCATCTAGGGCCCTTAGGACGCATCAATACCTCTCTTGGCCTTCTTGATGGTCCGGTACTCATAGTGCATGCACAATCAAAATTTTCTTATCATGCCATGTAATCTGTGATGTCACGAGTCCAACAGACCGGACTCTCAACTCAACTTGTAGTTATTTGTCTTGACTTGTCATGTCGCATTGCCGCTAGTTGACTGAGCATGTCGGTGCTTCCTTGGTATCATGGCCAAACAATTCACTTATTAAGTTTTATGGCACATATATCGTTTCATTTATGAGCTCTTGCTCATGCCAACTGGCCTTGGGCCCATTGTATGAGATTTTTAAAATCGAGCATTTAGTCCCAAAGTTCCCAAACCGAGGCCCTCGGCCTATCAGAGCTATTTGAGCTCCCGTCAAGAAGGTCTCCCAAATTATTTAAGCATTGGCACTCAGTTAGGGGAGAGCATTTCTGACAAAATATATGTTTTCTCTATCCATTATACCGCCCAGGTATAAGGACACCTTCGTTCATAACTGGTGAACGGGTTTTCAACTTCCATCGAGGAAGTCTAATCATACCAATCGGGTATGATCTACTTACAACCAGTAAGTTGTTTTTCCACATGATTTTCACATCACTTCCTTTATGTCGCGAACATCCACTCATTTTCAGGGTAGAAGTGGACGTACTTCTATCTGGGTGGCCGGTAAAGTTGCTTCGAAGCCACAAGTGGGTTCAGTGGATGTACTGACCTACGAATTTATGTTTAACCTTCATGATAAAGCATGTGTGTTGGGTGATGACACAACGTGATTAATAAGAAATGGTGAAAAACTAAGATTTTTAAAGTGGAGAAAATATAAAGGGATATTAAGGAGCCTAGCACACCCCAAAATTTATTTTTTTCCTAAAGATAAAAAGTTTTGAAAATCCATTCACCGAGTAGTCGTACTCACCCCTCCCTTATATCCCTTTCCGAAAATCTCGGAAAGCCTACCCTTAAAGTCAATCAACTAAGACGCTTGTGAGACATGTATAGTGAAGTTAAAATGTTATGCAGTTTTGATTATGCTATTTCAGGAAAAGGCGCAGGTTTAAAGGATGCCTTACCCTTTACGATTTTTAATAAGGGAAAACCCTTTAATAAACCAGGAGAGTGGCGGGTTGATCACGGGGATCCGACCAAATAGGGTCGGGGCGTGACAACTAGAGTGGTATCAGAGCCTGTTTCCTCGAATACATAATAAAGACTAGAAAATATAGTAACTAATAGGATTTCTCATAAAATTTTCAGATGGCTCCTTGGAGAGGAACCAAGAAAACTTGGAATGGCTTTACTCAACACCCTATATTCATAGAAAGACAACCCTAGAAGCTTCCCAAATGCATGAGACATGCGAGGAACCTTGAAAGACCAAATGGGGAATTATCCTGGAGAATGGTGCTAGGACCTCTCGATGGCACAACTCTAAGTATAAAGGAGGATGTTTATCAAGAATTCCATAGCTCTTTAGTTATTTTGTGACCATTTCCTATGATAGGTCTGAAAGCCTAGCTTTTGGATCCCCCTGTTAATAAAATACTCAAATTCTCAAAACTCTATCTCGTGATGATGCAATCTTGTTGGGATTGTGGCCTAAGGAAAATAAAACAAACCCACACTATCCTGGAAACTAAGGAAAAGTCATATCTTGGTTATGGAAGATGAATCAGGGAATTAAGAAACCTAGAAGGACTCTTACCATCACCCTTTAGCAAGGTAGATTCAGCAATAAGACTGTCAAAGTGATTAGACTCAAGAACGGTAAAGCACCAAACCACAAGTAACCCTAGAAAAGCCCCACTCAAAGGAAAGAAGGAACCACAACAATCCATGTAAAGGAATAACGATGGGACATTATGTCAAGCCCCGACCCAGTTTGGTCGGATCCCCATGAACAACCCGCCACTCTCCCAGTTTATTAAAGGGTTTCCCCTTATTATAAACCGTAAAGAGTAAGGCCTCCTTTAAACTTGCGCCATTTCCTGAAATAACATAATCAAAACTGCATGAAATTTTAAAATTTACATACCTATCTTACAGGCATCTTAGTTGATGGTCTTTTAGGGTAGGCTTTCCAGGATTTCCTAAAAGGGATATAAAGGAGGGGGTGAGTACGACTACTTAGTGAATGGGTTTTCAAAGGTCTACTTTTAACTTTTAAGAAAAACATTTATATGGAGTGTGTTAGACTCCTTTCTTTTAAAAAATCCCTTCATTTAAAATTTCTCTTGGGTTTTTCCATTATTTCATAGTTATATGTGTGTCATCACCCAACACACATCCTTCATCATGAAGGTTACACACATTTGCAAGTTAGTATCACTACTGAACCCGCTAGTGGCTTCGGAGCGACTTTTCCTACCACCCGGATAGAAGCACGACTTCTTCTACCCTAAGAATGAGTGGATGTTTGTGACATCTGACCCTCAATCCTGCAATCGCTTGTTCATGTCCTTATGAGGATAGAGATCTCATCCTGTCCCCACCCCAGTCTCATGCACTTGGTGCTACTCTAAATTTTGCACAAACACCTGGAACGACAAACTGCCCTTATAGCCACCAGGTCGTCCAGTGCCCTTAGGACACATCACTACCCCTCATGGACATCTTGATGATCCCATAAGTGGTTTTAAATTTTAAGTTGTGGTCATCATCCCAACCGGGTAATGGTTTTTTCGTATAGTTTTCACATCACTCTTCTAAGTTGTGATGTTTAAAATACCACATAATAGTGGGTTTTCATTCCGATATGCTTATCATTTCCAACCGGGTATGATATAAAATCCCACTCACAACCAGTAAATAGTTTTTAACTTTAAGTTGTGCTCATCATCCCAACCGGGAATAATGTTAGTAAACCCACTCACCCGTTAATGTCGTGAATTCCACTAGACCGATTCTTTGTATTCACGCGAGCTTGTCCTTGCTGGCATTCCCGGTACTTCGTGTTCCTACATGATATGAATATCTCGGTTCATTATCCTTCGGCCTAATAGTCTTCATTCATTCCAAATGAATGGGAAAGTCAAACTTCCATTTATTTGCAATTAAGTCCCTAAAGTAATTTCTCTTTACCTTTAAGTCCCTAATGTCGGTTTTTCCTTAAATTGAATCCCGAAACTTCTAAAATTTATCATAGGACCTCAATTGATTCCATTTCACAAAAAGGGGATTAATTTTCCAAATTTCCAATTTGTTCCTTCAATTTTTTCCAAAATTACCATTTTGCCCTTCATTTACAAAAATTGTAAATTTTGCCCCAAAAATTCCAAAATTCCTCAATTGGTCCTCCAACATTATTTTCTTGCTTAATTGACCATCATTTTCATAAAATTGCATTTTGGTCCTTTGAATTTAAAAAATCCCCAATTTTTCTCAAAATTTCCCCAAATTTCAACTATTCAACACTGCTAAATTTGATTTTATCAAGTTGATCGATGAAACACCTCTAATTGTTGAAATTGGAGTTGAAATTGAGTTTCTACATGTTCATACGATTCTAAGGAACTTTGAATCGCATATTTTAACGCCGGAACGAGCTCAAACGGAGCTTTACCGGAAAACAGACTGTAGAGAGAGAAAGTTTCGATTTCTCACCGGTGAGGGCATGACAGTTAGAGCTTTCGATCTAGGCAGATAGCTCTTATCTTGAGGTTCATCCTAGAATCAAGAATCACATCAATTGATACCGAATTGAGTTAGAATTTCCTCACTGAATTTCTGCTGGTTCTTTCTTTAGCACTAGCTGGAAATTGTAGAGGGGAGCCGAATTGACTTAACTTTCGGTCCTAATTCGGCTGTGGGAGGGCTAAGGAAGTGTTGGGAAGGCTTGGTTTGGTCGATTTCAACTCATCACGGGGGAAGCATTACCATACCCCATACTAAGAAGATTAGGGAGGAAAATGAAACCCCCCAAGTGCGAATCAGAGGACCGAACAAAAGGCAAAGTGAAGAGGAAAAATAAAGAAAAGTGGCAACACGGTCATATTGGGGATCGAACAACCAGATCGTGGTTATGGCGGCTGGCCCAAAATAATCACAAAGGATCAATGAGAATGATTGCATGGAGCTATCAGGGAGTGTGTTTTGACTTGATAGATCGTCAATTAAAAGACCTCGTTAGGATGAGTAAACCGGACATACTCTTTCTAATGTAAATAAAAAATAGGTTAAAAAATTGGATAGGTTGCAGAAAAAAATTGGATTTTCCTATGGGGAATATGTGGAATCATATGGAAAAGGAGGATGAACAGGCGTATGGTGGAAAACTGAGACAGTAGAAGTCACTACCTCTGGAGCTAATACGATTAACCTAAGAATAAGAAGCAATGAAGGAAGACAATACATCAGAATCACATGCATATATGGGTTGTAAACACTGTGTAAACCCCGTCCTTTAGTAATGAGAAAAACCAGGAAAGAACCGGTCAATGTAATCTTTAAATCGAATTGGTCTACAAGCCCGACTATTAGGGGATGAGAAAATTCGAAAATTTCTAACTCCCATGGGACTAAAAAAGGTTCATAAACTTGGGCAAAAGAACCCTAGGATAGAATGAGGAAGAAAGACCGAAGCAGTTCAATAGAACTGGGTTTGAACCAGAGAGCACCGATTTATGAACCGAGTTGATTCATCGAATCGAAACCGATAGAGAATGGGTAAACCAAGACGCTTATGGATCCCTTAAGATTCAAAGAGGTTTATAATCCTTGGGAAGGAACCTTAGAACAATGTAGGAGAGAAAAACAAGATTGGTTCGGGTGAACCGAACCTGAACTAGATTAAACCGGTTTAAGAACCGAGCCTATTTATGAACCGAAATCGAATAAGAGATGGTAAACTGGGAATTTTATGGACCTAAGTGACCCAAGGAGTCACAAAAGACATGGAAATGGACTCGTGAAGGAATTGGGGATGAAAATCAAACTGGTTCAGGTGAACCAGATCTAAACCGGTTTGGACCGGTTTGAACCACTATTGAAGTGGATCCTAAATTCATTTTTATAAGTGGCTTAAATAATTCAAATATCAGATTTGAGGCCACCATTGGATAGAAAATGAATTTAGATTAATTTAGAAATTTTTATATTTGAAAAACTAGGTCAAATGAGGGGTGAACCAGGTGGTTTAAGCTTTAAACCTGGTTCGTGTCTGTCTGGTCTGGTTCGGAACAATGTAATCTTCTTCCTTAGGATGACAACACTGTTCACTCACCGAGAAATTGAAGAAATGTTGGTGAAGAAGAAACGCTTCAGGATGGAAAATGGTACCAAACGGATGGCAAACGGTATGTTTCAGGTCTTCAATTCCTATCATAACGGTACCAAACAGATGGCAAACGGGTCCTTGAGCTCCCTATATAAAGAGCCCCTCTCCATTCGTCCTCTCCACACCTGGAAAGCTCACTCTCTCTCAGTTGCTTAGTTTTTCAGTGAAGCTCGAACTAGAGCTCCGATATAGGGTCAATTCTGAGCCAAAGAAGGTGAGGTCAGATTCATTAGAACCGGGGAGAAGTCAGCTACACGGTGGTGGTGTCTGTTTGTCCTAAGAGTCATTGGAGAAGCGCCGACGTGATCAAACAGTGAAGCAGCTCCGACGAACCGAAGCTGCCTTGTTTTGGCCGAGTTGAAATCAGCCAATTTGAGCCCTCCTCAGGCCAAACAAAGCTCTCCTAACACCTTCTCAGTCGTTCCACAGCCAAATTAGGACCGAAAGGTAAGCTAATTCGGCTCCCCTTTATAATTTCATATCCTTGTTAGAAAGAGAGTCGACCAAATTTCAATGAAGAAATTCTAATCCAATTCGACATCAATTGATGTCATTCTTGATCCTAAGAAGAACCTCTGGAGGAGAGCTACCTGCCCAGATAGAAAGCTCCAACCACCGCGCCCTCTCTCCGGTGAGAAATCGAAGCTTTCTCTCTCTACAGTCTATTTTCCGGTGAAGCTCCATTTGAGCTCGTTCCCGTGTTAAAATCTGCGACTCAAAGTTACTTAGAATCGTATGAACATTAAGGAACTCAATTTAAACTCCAATTTCAATAATTAGGGGTGTTTGATCGGTCAATTTGATGAAATCAAATTCGACAGTGTTGAAAAGTTAAAATTGGGGAAATTTGGGGATTTTCAAAAATTCGAAGGACCAAAATATAATTTTCTAAAATTGAGGGTCAATTGGTGATGATAAGAATATTAGAGGGCCAATTGAGAAACTTTAGAATTTTTGGGGCAAAAATTTACCATTTTTCTAAATAAGGGGCAAAATTGGTAATTTTGGAAAAATTAAGGGACCAAATTGGAAATTTGGGAAATTAAACCCCTTTGTGTGAAATTAAATAA
Source organism: Trapa incisa (assembly GCA_030064435.1). Classification (NCBI taxonomy): domain Eukaryota; kingdom Viridiplantae; phylum Streptophyta; class Magnoliopsida; order Myrtales; family Lythraceae; genus Trapa; species Trapa incisa. The sequence continues at coordinate 15,878,182 of CM057779.1, read as the reverse complement.
TTTGAGGCCCCAAAGTAAATTTTAAAAGTTTTGGGGCTCAAATTTAGGGAAAAACCTAGCAATAGGGACTTAAAGTTAAAGAAAAATAATTTTAGGAACCTAATTGCAAACATATGTAAAGTTAGGTTTTCTCATTCATTTGGAACGAATGAGGGTTATTAGGCTAAAGAATAATGAATAACCATGTTCGTTTTCGTGTAGGACAATGAGGCATCGGGAATGCCAGTCGAGGTCCATCTTACTAAGGACAGAACCCGACTAAGTGGAATTTCACTGCACTATCGGATGAGTGGGATTATATATCATACTCGGTTGGGGATGATAAGTACCCCAGTATAAAAACCCACTATTTTGTGGTATTTTAATCATCACAGCTGAGAAAGTGATGTGAAAATTATGCGAAAAAAAACTATTTACCGGTTGTAAGTAGATCATACTCGGTTGGTATGACGAGACTTTCTCGATGGAAGTTGAAAACCCGTTCATCGGTTATGAACGGAGATATCCTTATACCGATCGGTATAATGGACAGTGAAACCCTATTTTGTCGGAAGTGTTCTCTCCTGACTATGTGCCAATGCTTAAACTATTTGGGAGACCTTCTTGACAGGAGCTCGAATAGCTCTTATGGGCCGGGGGCCTCAGTTTTAGAACTTGAGGGCTAATATGCCCTGTTTTTGAAAAACTCGAACAGTGGGCCATAGGCCAATGGACATGAGCAGGAGCTCGTAAAAGAACATGATATATATATATGTGTCACTAAACCTTAATAAGTGAATTGTTTGGTCATGGTACCAGGGTAGGTCCGACATACTCCGTCAACTAGTAGTAGTGCGACATGATCGGTCTCCGGACCAGTCAAGACTAACGGCTACAAGTTGAGTTGAAGGTTGGGACCGTTGGGCTAATATGCCCTACTTTTGAAAAACTCGAACAGTGTGCCATAGGCCAATAGACACGAGCAGGAGCTCGTAAAAGAACATGATAAATATATGTGCCACTAAACCTTAATAAGTGAATTGTTTGGTCATGGTACCAAGGTAGGTCCGGCATACTCAGTCAACTAGTAGTAGTGCGACATGACCAGTCTCCGGACCAATCAAGACTAATGGCTATATGTTGAGTTGAAGGTCGGAACTGTTGGGCTAATATGCCCTATTTTTGAAAAACTCGAACAGTGGGCTATAGGCCAATAGACACGAGCAGGAGCTCGTAAAAGAACATGATATATATATGTGCCACTAAACCTTGATAAGTGAATTGTTTGGTCATGGTACTAAGGTAGGTCCGACATACTCAGTCAACTAGTAGTAGTGCGATATGACCGGTCTCCGGACCAGTAAAGACTAACGGCTACAAGTTGAGTTGAAGGTCGGGACTGTTGGGACAAATGATACCACATATTACATGGTAATTTAAGAAAACTTTGTTTGTGCAAGCACTATGAGTACGGTATCATCAAGACCCCCATGAGGGGTAGTGATGTGTCCTAAGGGCCCTGGACGACCCGGTGAGTATAAGGGCAGATCGTCGTTCCAGGTGTCTGTGCGAAATTTGGAGTAGCACCAAGTGCATGAGACCGGGGTGGGGACAGATGAGGTCTCTATCCTCATTCGGTCATGAAGAATCAATTTCGGGATTGAGGGTCGAATGTCGCATACATCCACTCGATCTTAGGGTAGAAGTGGTCGTGCTTCTATTCGAGTGGCCGATAAAGTCGCTCCGAAGCTACTAGTGGGTTCAGTAGTCGTGCTGACATGCGAATGTGTATAACCTTCATGATGAAGGATGTGTGTTGGGTGATGACACATCGTGGTAAATAAGAAATGATGGAAAAATCCAAATCTTTAAATGAAGGGATTTTTTGAAAAGAAAGACTCTGGCACACTAAAAAATTTATCTTTTTCCTAAAGATTAAAAGTTTTGAAAATCCATTCACTGAGTAGTTGTACTCATCCCCTCCCTTACTGCATTTCAGGAAATCTCGGAAAGCCTACCCTTAAAGACCATCAACTAAGAAGTCTGTGAGATTGGTATGATGAATTTAAAATATTTTGCAGTTTTGATTATGTTATTCTAGGAAAAAAGTGCAGGTTTAAAGGACACTTTACTCTTTACTATTTATAATAAGGGAAACTATTTAATAAACTGAGAGAGTGGCGGGTTGATCACGAGGATTCGACCAAACCGGGTCGGGGCGTGACACACTATTTCTTCATAATAAGAAAAACCAGAAATGAGAACTGGAAATATTTTTGAGAAAACCATAGTTCAAGTAAATCGGAATTTGTAAAAAGGAGCCAAAATGAGAAATTGGAAAATCCCGAGTGTTCAATGAAGATCCAAAGACGAGGGAATTGGTTTATGGACAAAATATGATGTGAAAACTGAACCAGTTATGGGTGAACCAGACCTGAACTAGATTTAACCGGGTTGAACCATGAAGGACTGATGCAAAGATTCATTTTTCTAGGTGACTAAAAAATATAAATTTGGGAAATTGATGTCACCATTAGGTGGAAAATAAATCTAGAAGAATGTAGAATGTTTTAGATTTTAGAAAACTGGTCAAATTGGGCATGAAATGAATGATTTTCAATTTTGGGTTATCGAACCAAGTTTGATCGAACCGATCACTGGTCCAGTTAGTCAACGGACTGCCTACTTGGTCAGCATCTTATCAGTGGGCACGACCAATTAGAGCATGACGCATGGTGAAGTACTAACCAGACAAAGTGTGACACATATCCTCGGTCAAAGAAAGAAAATCCACGTCATCGATGACCGACTAATAGAAGAGTGACATGTGTCCTTAATCAATGCTCAACTGAGAAGAAGCCTAGTCAGCTAGACAGGCCAATGATGAGCTGACATGTGTTAAAGATGCCACGTCAACAGCCAACTAATATATCAGAGAAATGGTCAACCAATCAGAGGTCGACACATGGCAAAGCCACGTCGGATGGTCCCAACCAATCAGACTCTGACACATGGCAGTGACATAATGTGTCAAGAGGAAAGCCTCACTCATTTAAAACATCCAATCAAAGGACACCACGTGTCACGGTCAATAGTTTATCGGATATAGTCAGTGGCCACGTTGGAATGAGCGACCAATGGGAGGTCACAACGAGGCCAGTCAACAAGTCAAGGATGACTTAGACGCTAAGTGGGACGCCGCATCAGTGAAGCCAACCAATCACAGTGTGCCTCGTGGTAGCTTGCATGCGCGCACATAGTGTTATCTTCAACCACTGAACTAGGCAGATAAGGATGACAGACTGGCTGCTCAATCTCCAATGACCGAAAAATCCCTCCCAATATGACCATGAACAGGAGAGATTGGGGCCAACTGATGGATGAACGGATAGGTAAGCCAATTTTGTCTCCATTCGCCAAAATAATTGAGTTATAGAACATGGAACCTAAAAACTTTTCTCATAAAATTCTCATTACTAAGGCTACCAATTGACACACAATTTGATCCTAGGAGGAACCCCATAATTAGAGTTATGACAACCGTCCCTTCGTCGGTAGGTAAATGAATCTCTCTCTCTCTTGAAAATATTTTCAGTAAAGCTCCGTTTAAGATCAATTTTGAGTCAATTGAAGCCACTCAATGCTTAGGATACTCATAGGGAGATGGTGGAGATGATTAGTATCATGCTAAGATGAAATTAACACGAATTCATCTATCAATTTGATAAAATAAGAATTCATAGTCAATATGTAAGTTTTGATAAAATTGGGCAAGTTGAAAACTTTTTGAAAACTGAGGATTTTTGTGAAATTAACATCAATCGAGGATAAATCGGTGATTAAGAAGAAATTAAAGAGTTAATCAAAGTTAAAATGTTTTTGAGTAATTTAATTGTAATTAAAAGTATTTATAAGGATTTATTTGCAAATTAAATAATTTTACAAAATTATAAAATGGGTAAAATTGTAAATAAAGTAAATCTAAGAAATTAGTAAATTACTTGGAAATTATTTGCCAATAAAAATAAACCTATGGATTCTATGGAATTGGAGAAAATCTAAGAAAATAAGTGAAAAAGATTATGATAAGTGAGTAATTTATTATTCGTGATAATATAGGTACGCAAAGAGGCTTCTACCTACAACTTTGAAAAAGTCTATAGACATCGGAAATCCATCCTGGACAAATGAGTTATGGAATACAGGTGGATGGGATTTCCAGCATAATACCTGTTTTGTGTGATGAACGTATTTTCGTATTATTCGAGGTTAGAAAACTGTTTTCCAAAAATAGTCATCCTAACTACGTGAATTTGTTCAAACTTTTTAGGAGATTTTATGAATTGGCCCCAAGGGCAATGAGAACATGCTTAAACCCATAGGTAAAATCTTGATTATAAGCCTTATTAAAAGTTTTCATAAATTGTTAATTTATGTGATAAAGCTATCAAGTCAAAGTCGGGTCATCAAACTCATTGGACTAGTAGTATCAAAGATAAAGAATAACACTTAAAAGACTATTTTTTGTCCATGCTAAAATACGGAACCATCGAGGTGCCTAATATTGGGTAGTGTTGGTACTAAGGGCTATTGGACGACCTAGGAAGCATAATGAAAGCTTTGTTGTACTAGTATGTGAAGAAGCACTAGGAGCTTCATGCACATTGAGACAAAGGATGAAGGGGAAGAGGTCTCGTTCCAACACTAGGGACACAAAGGCTAGATTTTAGTCTGAGGGATGGGCATTGGTGTTCTCTCATACTTATGACAGAAAGTGTAACCTCTTGGCAGGGTGGTCGGTAAATTTGCTCGGATCCACAAGTAGAATAGTTAGGGATTGTTCTGCTAATGTATGATACCTTTGATGATAAAAGACATGTGCTTGAATGTTAAACCAAATACATGAATGAGAAATGTAGAATTACCCCTATTGATGATAAAAAGGGAGGGGGAGGGGGGGAGGTTAAGTTACCCAATAATGAGTATGGAGATATAATGTGAAAATCGAATAATTCATTATCCTTATTCCCTATACTACCCGCTTAGTGAGTTGTATAACTCACCCCCTCCCTTTTCCCTTTACATGAAGAAAATTCTCAAACTTGTCAAGGAAAAAAACACAAGCTAGCTCAACAGCTAAGGTACAACGCGTATAAATTCTTTCTTATGAAATAGTTTTGATAATATTGTTTTAGGGAAATCATAGAGAAGTAAGTTATGTCTGACTCTTAACAGTATTTTAGAGGAAACTTATCTTTTTATATCAAGAAAAGTGGCAGGTTGCTCACATGGTTTCAACCAAATCAGGTCAGGGTGGGACAACTTGAGTGGTATAATATACATGTTTCCCTCAAATGAATTATCAAAACTTTATAACTTAAAGATTAACCAAAACTTCTAAAACTATAGATATGGCTCCCAAGAAAGGAACCAAAAGAACTGTGCTTCCTCCAAGGCAACTACCGCAGAGCCCGCAAGAAACCTTATTTCTAAAGAAGGGTCCAAAAGGACTCATGTGACTCCACCAGGATTAAACCCAAAACACCAGAAACTATACGAGGAATTTACCAGGGTGCTTGGAAGGTCCAACCTCACCCCCGTAGCAAACTCGGGCACTAATTTCCACACTAGGCATGAAGAGGTACAATCCCAACACACCTTCATTCTCATCCCTCCACTTTTTAACATCCCAAGGTATTGAAAGATACCCTATCAACTGGGATGTTAACCCTTCCAAGGAGAGAAAGATGTGGGAGCAACCATGGATAGATGAGTAAGTATCAAGAAATTTATGGGAATAATAAGAACATCACCAGAAGAAATGGTGACCATGGCAGAATTCTTCTTGGAATCAAGCACCAAATGGTGGGACAACGTGATGAACCTCTCATCAACCAAACCAACATGGGAAGAGTTTGGTGAAAGATATTTGGAAGTGTACTTAGCCACCCACTTGATCAATGAGAAGAAACAAGAATTTTTTCGGCTCCGATAAGGATCAAGTACCATCTTAGAGTATGAGACAAAGTTTAATGAGCTAAGGCCCTTCGCTCCTGACTTAGCTGGACCTACTGATATCTACTAAAAGTTTGTGAATGATCTCAATATGGATATACGAGACCAAATGGGGGTATAAGGATGACCCATAGATTTGGCAGCCATTATTACTATGGCACATGAATGCAAATGTCTAGTGCAAATGAGACATCGGGGAATGTAACAAACCAACAAGAAGGAGGAAAGGAGCCATAACAGCCGAGAAAAATGGAAGGACCATGGAGTTCCTCAATGGGGGGGGGGGGGGGGGGGGGGGGAGGGGCAAGTACAAGGCTTATCAAGAAGGGGGAATTCTATAGATCAAATAAAGAGGTGAACACGACTCCCTAAAGGAAAGGCCCTTACTACCCTAAATGCAAGAAGAATCACGAAAGAATGTGTCAAGCATGTTTTGGTTATGGGCAACTTGGACACTTTTCTAGGAGTTGCCCACCCTTCAAGAAAACAACTGAAGGAACACCTCTCTACAGCCACTCGGAGCCTAGAAGGAACCCAATTGAGGATGGGAAATGCCTACAACATCAATGTAAACCCCATACACACATAATAAGAAAATTGGGCTAGAGAACCTGAAAATTTTGTGTAAAAACTGAGCATCAACCTAGCTGAAATGGATGAGTACAAGTCAAACTTGGGAAATAAGAAAACCCCAAGTAGCCAATAGGAACACAAATATGATGAGAAGGAACCGCATGGGAAATTGGGTGCGAGAACCGGAATGGTTCAAACAAAACCAGATTTGAATCATGTAAACCTCGCCCTTTTGAGCTAAGGAAAATTAGGAAGAGAACTGGTCAAACCAAGTGAGAAAACTGAACCGGTTCACAAAACTGATCAATTGTGAATGGGCAAATTAGGAATTTACAACTCTTAGGAGATCCAAAGAGTTCAAAATACTATGGAAAAGAACTTAGGACGAATTGGAAGAGGAAAATTAGACCAGTTTGGATGAACCGAGTCCAACAGGATTGAACCAGTTTATGAACCGATAAAGATCGGGCAAAATAAATTAATTCAACTCCATTATACTCCAAATAAATTCATAAACCTTGGGAAGGAACCTTAGAACAAAGTGGGAGAGAAAAACTAGACCGGTTCGGGTGAATCGGACCCGAACTAGATTGAACCGTTTTAAAGACTAAGTCAGTTTATGAACTGGAATCGATAAAGAAATGGTAAACCAGGAACTTTATGAACCCTAAGTGACCCAAGGAATCACAAAAGATATGGAAATGGACTTGTGAAGGAATTGGGGATGAAAACCAAACCAGTTCTAGTGAACCGGATCCGAACCAGTTCGGACCGATTTGAACCACTATTGAATTGAATCCTAAATTCATTTTTCTAGGTGGCTTAAATAATTCAAATTGGAGATTTGAGGCCACCATTGGGTAGAGAATGAATTTAGAAATTTTTAGATTTGAAAAACTCGATCGAATGGGGAGGGGGGGTGAACCGGCCGGTTTAAGCTTTGAACTTGGTCCGGACCGGTTCGGTACGGTTCAGAATAGTGTCATCTTCTTCCTCAGGATGACAACACTGTTCATTTTTAAGTCTTCAATGTCAGCAATAACGGTGCCAAAAGGATGGCCAATGGGTCTCCAAGCTCCCTATATAAAGAGCCCCTCCCCATTCATCCTCTCCACAACTGAAAACTCCATTCTCTCTCAACTGCTCCATTTTCCGGCGAAGCTCAAACCAGAGCTTCGACATGGGGTCTTTTCTGAGCCAAACAAGGTGAGGTTAGGTTCTTTATAACCGGAGAGAAGTCAGCTACACGTCTGTAGTCTCCGTTCACTCCGAGGGTTGCCGACGAGATGCCGATGTGATGAAACAGTGAAGTAGCAGCTCTAGTGGACCGAAGTTGCCCTATTTTGGCCGAGTTGAAATCAGCCATTTTGAGCTCTCTTCAGGCCAAACCAAGCCTTTCCAACACTTCTTCAGCCCTCCTACGGCCGAATTAGGACTCAAAGGTAAGCCAATTCGGCTCCCCTCTACAATTTCTAGCCGGTGCTAGAGAGAGGTCCAACAAAATTTCAATGATGAAATTGTAACTCAATTCGGCATCAATTGATGCAATTCTTGATTCTAGGATGAATCTCAAGATGAGAGCTATCTGCACAAATCGAAAGCTCGGACCACCATGCCCTCACTGGTGAGAAATCAAAGTTTTCTCTATCTACAGTCTATTTTCTGGCGAAGCTCAGTTTGAGCTCATTCCGATGTTAAAATTTGTGATTCAAAGTTCCTTAGAATCGTATGAACATGTAGAAACTCAATTTCAACTCCAATTTCAACAATTAGAGGTGTTTGATCGGTCAATTTGAAGAAATCAAATTCGGTAGTGTTGAAGAGTTGAAATTAGGGGAAAAATTGGAGATTTTCGAAATTCAAAGGACCAAAATACAATTTTATGAAATTGAGGGTTAATTGGGCATGAAAATAATGTTGGAGGACCAATTGAGAAATTTTAGAATTTTTTGGGCAAAACTTACCATTTTTGCAAAGGAATGGTACATGGTAATTTGGGAAAAGTTGGAGGACCAAATTGAAAATTTGGGAAATTAATCCCCTTTTTGTGAAATGGAATAAATTGAGGTCCTATGATAAATTTTGAAGGTTTCATGACTCAATTTGAGGAAAAACCGACATTTAGGGACTTAAAGTTAAAGAGAAATAACTTTAGGGACCTAATTGCAAATAATTGATAGTTTGACTTTCTCATTCATTTGGAATGAATAAAGTCTATTAGGCTGAAAGATGATGAACCAAGATTTTCATATCATGTAGGAACACGAAGTACTGGGAACGCCAGCAAGGAGAAGCTCGTGTGAATACAAAGAACTGATCTAGTGGAATTCACGACATTAATGAGTGAGTGGGTTTACTAACATCATACTCGGTTAGGATGATGAGCACAACTTAAAATTTAAAACCACTTACCATGTCACGCCCCGACCCTGTTTGGTCGGATCCCCGTGATCAACCCGCCGCTCTCCCGGTTTATTAAAGGGTTTCCCCTTATTATTGACCGTAAAGAGTAAGACATCCTTTAAACTTGCACCTTTTTCCAGGAATAACATAAGCAAAACTGCATAAAAATTTAGATTTATCATACCAGTATCACAGACATCTTAGTTGATGGTTTTTAAGGGTAGCCTTTCTAAAATCTCCTAAAAGGGATATAAGGGAGGGGGTGAGTGTGACTACTCAGTGAATGGGTTTTTCAACAGTCTTGACTTTTAAGAAAAACATTTATCATTGGAGTGTGCTAGACTCCTTTCTTTCAAAAATCCCTTGATGTAAAAAAATTTGGGTTTTATCACTATTTCTTTATTTAACCATGGTGTGTCATCACCCAACACACATCCTTCATCATGAAGGTTACACACATTCGCTGGTCAGCACGATCACTAAACCCACTAGTGGCTTCGGAGTGACTTTACCGGCCACCCGGATAGAAGCACGACCACTTCTACCCTAGGAATGTGTGGATGTACGTGACATCTAACCCTCAATCTTGAAATTGGTTCTTCGTGTCCGTAAGAAGACAAAGACCTCATCCCGTCCCCACCTCGGTCTCATGCGCTTGGTGCTACTCCAAATTTTGCACAAACACCTAGAATGACGAACTGCCCTTATACTCACTGGGTAGTCCTAGGCCCTTAGGACGCATCACTACACCTCATGGGCATCTTGATGATCCCGTACTCATAGTGCATGCACAAATAATAGTTTCTTATTATGCCATGTAATCTATGGTGCCATTAGTCCAACGGCCCCGACTCTCAACTTTACCCATAGTTGTTTGTCTTGACTAGTCCGTTGACCTATCATGTCGCACTACCGCTAGTTGACTGAGTATGTCGGTCCTATCTTGGTACCATGGCTAAACAATTCCTTTATTTAAAGTTTCATGGCATATAACTCATGTTTGTTTATGAGCTCCTGCTCGTGCCAATTGGCGTTGGGCCCACTATACGAGATTTTTAAAATTGGGCATATTAGCCCTCAAGTTCCAAAACCGAGGCCCCTGACCTATAAGAGCTATTTGAGCTTTCGTCAAGAAGCTCTCCCAAATAGTTTAAGCATTGGCACACAGTAAGGGGAGAGCACTTCCGACAAAATATATTTTCAACTTTCCATTATACCGACCATTTATAAGAACATCTCCACTAATAACCGATGAACCGGTTTTCAACTTCCTTCGAGGAGGTTTCATCATACCAACTGGGTACGATCTACTTACAACCGGTAAGTAGTTTTTCCGTATGGTTTTCACATCACTCTTCTAAGTTGTGATGTTTAAAATACCACAAAATAGTGGGTTTTCATTTTGAGATGCTTATCATTCCCAACCGGATAGGATATAAAAATCCCACTTACAACTGGTAAGTGATTTTTAACTTTAATTTATGCTTATCATCCCAACCGGGTATGACGTTAGTAAATCCATTCACCCGTTAATGCCGCAAATTCCATTTAGACCGGTTCTGTGTATTCACGCGAGCTTGTCCTTGCTGGCATTCCCGGTACTTCGTGTTCCTACACGATATGAACATCTCAGTTCATTATCCTTCGGCCTAATAGCCTTCATTCATTCCAAATAAATGAGAATGTCAAACTTTCATTTATTTGCAATTAGGTTTCTAAAGTTATTTCTCTTAAACTTTAAATCCCTACTGTCAGTTTTTCCTCAAATTGAGTTTTGAAACTTTTAAAATTAATCAAGGGACCTCAATTTATTCCATTTCACAAAAAGGGGATTAATTTCCCAAATTTCCAATTTGGTCCCCCAACTTTTCCAAAATTACCATTTTGCCCTTCCTTTACAAAAATGGTAAATTTCACCCCAAAAATTCTAAAATTCCTCAAATGGGCCCTCTAACATTTTTATCATGCCCAATTGACCCTTAATTTTAGGAAATTGCATTTGGGTTCTTTGAATCTTCGAAAATTCCCAATTTTCCCCAATTCCAACTTCTTAACACATCCAAATTTGATTTTATCAAATTGACCGATCAAACATTTCCAATTGTTGAAATTGTGTTTCTACATATTAATACAATTCCATAGAAATTTGAATCACGAGTTTTAACGCCGGAATGAGCTCAAATGGAGTTTCGTTAGAAAATGAACTATAGAGAGAGAAAGCTTCGATTACTCACCGGTGATGGCACGACAGTCCGAGCTTTCGATCTGGGCAGATAGGTCTTGTCCTGGGGTTCATCCTAGAATCAAGAATCACATCAATTGATGCCGAATTGAGTTATAATTTCATCATTAAAATTCTATCGGTTCTCTCTCTAGCACGGGCCAAAAATTGTAGAGTGGAGCTGAATTGGCTTACCTTTCAGTCCTAATTTGGCCATGGGAGGGCTGAGGAAGTGTTGAAAAGGCTTAGTTTAGCCTGAGGAGGGCTCAAAATGGCCAATTTCAGCTTGGCCGAAATACGGCAGCTACTGTCCACCGGAGCTGCTTTACTGTTCCATTATGCTGATACTTCTCTGGCGATTCTCGGATTGATTGGAGTTTGCTCTCCTTCTAAAGTTAAGAAAAAATGTTCAAATCAAAGCTTTGGTTCGAGCTTCACCTGGAAATGGAGCAGTAGAGAGAGAGAGAGAGAGAGAGAGAGATATGTGTTCGGGTGTGAGGAGAATGAATGTGGATGACCTCTTTATATAGGTGTAAAATCGTGTCTTAAATGGGAGAGATTTATTACTAGTATTAATATAGCCATAAATTATTTGTATTAATTTCAATAATTTAATTTAGGTATTAAATTATTAATTTTAATTCCAACAATTAAATATAAATTAATTTATGGTTATTTATGAAAAGGCATTCATAGCAAGCACACTACTCTCGAGCAAGCACACTTAACTTCATAGTTCTTATGAGATCTCATTCACCTGAACCAATTTGGTTTTTCTCTTCTAATTTGTCTTAAGTTTCTTTTCCAAGGTTTAATGAAGCCTTTGGATCATTTGGAAGTTGTAAATTTCCAAATTGCTTGTTCCCAAATGATCGGGATTGTAAACCAGCTTGATTTTCTTACTTGGTTTGACAGGTTCTTTTTCCTGGTTTTCCTTAACTCAAAAGTGCAGGGTTTACATACCGGTTGTAAGTGGGAATTTTATATCATACCCGATTGGGGATGATAAGTACATCAGTATGAAAACCCCTTATTAAGTGGTGTTTTAAACATCACAACTTAAAGTAAGTGACGTGAAAATCATGCGGAAAAACTAATTACCGGTTGTAAGTAGATCATACCTGATTGGTATGATGAGACATCCTCGAAGGAAGTTGAAAACCCATTCATCGGTTATGAATGGAGGTGTCCTTATACCCGAGCGATATAATGGATAGAGAAAACATACGTTTTGTTGGAAGTGCTCTCCACTGACTATGTGCCAATGCTTAAACAATTTGGGAGACCTTCTCAACAGGAGCTCAAATAGTTCTGATAGGCTGGGGCCTCGATTTTGGAACTTGGGGGCTAAATGCCGGATTTTGAAAATCTCGTACAGTGGGCCCAAGGTTAGTTAGCACGAGCAGGAGCTCATAAACGAATATGATATATGTGCCATAAAACTTAATAAGTGAATTTTTTTGTCATGATACCAAGATATGATCGACATGCTCAGTCAACTAGCGGCAGTGCAACATGACAGGTCGACGGATTAGTCAAAACAAATAACTGCGGGTTGAGTTGAGAGTATGAGTCGTTTGACCAGTGGTACCACAGATTACATGGCTATGCATGCACTATGAGTACAGGATCATCAAGACGCCCATGAGTGGTAGTGATGCATCGTAAGGGCCCTGGACGACCCGGTGAGTATAAGGGCAGATCGTCGTTCTAGGTGTTTGTGCGAAATTTGGAGTAGCACCAAGCGCATGAGACCGGGGTGGGGACATGATGAAATCTCTATTTTCATATGGACACGAAGAAGCAATTTTGGGATTGAGGGTCGGATGTCGCGAACATCCACTCATTCTTAGGGTAGAAGTTGTTGTGCTTCTATCCGGGTGGCACGAAAAGTCACTCTGAAGCCTCTAGCGGGTTCAGTAGTGATATTGACTTACAAATGTGTGTAACCTTGATGATGAAGAATGTGTGTTGGGTGATGACACACCAGTAACTAAGAAATAATGGAAAAACCCGAATCTTTTTAAATGAAGGGATTTTTTTTGAAAAGAAAGGAGTCTAGCACACAACATATAAATGTTTTTCTTAAAATTTAAATGTAGATATTTGAAAACCCATTCACTGAGTAGTCGTACTCACCCCCTCCCTTATATCCCTTTTAGGAAATCCTGGAAAGCCTACCCTAAAAGACCATCAACTAAGATGAATGTAAGACAGGTATGTAAAGTTTAAAATTTCATGTAGTTTTGATTATGCTATTCTAGGAAATGTGTAGGTTTAAAGGATGCCTTACTCTTTACGGTCTATAATAAGGGGAAACCCTTTAATAAACTGGGAGAGTGGTAGGTTGATCACGGGGATCCGACCAAACTGGGTTGGAGCGTGTCAAATCAGGTCGAACCGGAATGAACTGTGTAGAACTAGTTCAAAGACTCATTTTTCTAAGTGGCATAGAAATATCAAATTGGGAAATTTAGGCCACATTAGATAGGAAATGATTTTTGAAGAATTTAGAAATTTTTAAATTTTGGAAAACTGTTCTAATCAAACCTGAACTGGTCGATTTTTGAATTCAGGTCACCAAACCTGGTCGGACCAGATTGGTCAACGGACCACTATCAGGACAGCGCCTAGTAAGTGAGTGTGACTAATTAGTGTGTGACACGTGGTGAAGCACACCCCACCAGTGCACAGTCAATACATGGAAGTGTTAACCAATCAAGGCACGACATGTGTCCTTGGTCAAAGGAGGATATCCACCTCAGCGATGTCTGACCAATAGGGAATGGACACATGACAAGGATGCCACGCATCTGACGGGTTGTCTGAGGAACGATCGACCAATTAGAGGTCGACACGTGGCAGAGCCACGTTGAATAGCCTCGACCGATCAGAGGCTAATACGTGGTAGTTGCTCTGTGTATCAGGAGGGAAATCTGACATATTTAAAATGATTAATTAGAGGATGTCATGTGTCATGGTCATCGACCATCAAAGATACGGTCAGTGGTCACATTGGATGAGGTGACCAATAGGTGGCCACCATGTGTCCAGTCAGCAAGTCAAAGGTTGAATAGGTTGTTGAGGGGGATGTTGCATCAACAAAGTCAACCAATCACGATGTGCCATGTGGCAAGCTGACTCATGCAAAGCTCGCATGCGCAGCACAATGTCGTCTTCCTCACTTGGCTAACAGAGAGAAGGGTATAAGTGGAGAGAGAAAGTTTGTGGGGACTCGGAAAAAGCTCTGGTCTGGCCACTGGCGAGTGAGGCGGTGGCCGAGTCCTACGCTGGCTGATAGCTGGACAGTTTCCGAGCTCCCTATATAAAGATCACCCCTCCCATCACATTCCTCATCCCACCAGCAATCGAATAAGGAGAAGAGGTCTGCTTTCCAGTGAAGCTTAAACTAGAGCTTTGACATTGAGTGTTTTCTCAACCTCCGAAGTTCCCCTCGGTGCCATTGGAACAAAGAATAAGTCCTCCACTCGATTGCAACCTCAACTTAGCCTAAGGACCACCACCCGAGCTATGACAAGCTCATACAGGACTGCTGCTCCTGTGGCTAAGAAGAAGCCAAATACTGCGAGCAGCACCCCGACCACCCCTAGCCTTAGGTTGATAAATTGACCACTCCCCAGCCTTCCTCAACCAGCACCCAACTCTCTACAGCCTTTGAGGTAAGCAAATTCCATTATGTGTCGCAAGAATTTCGAAGTTACATAAGTTAACTTGCATGAACTTCTCTCATCAAATTCATGATTCCCAAGTAGGCAATTGGCCAGCAAGCCGATCCTAGAAGGATCCCATGGGGGGAGCACTAGCCACCCACATCAAGAGCTTCGACTATCGCTCCATCACCAGTTAGAAAACTAAGCTTTCTCTCTCTACAGACCTTTTTTCGACGAGCCTTTGTTTGAGCTCAAATTGACATCGATTGAGGTGATTCAAAGGTTAAATTGATTGTGGGGAGATGGGGGTGATTAGCTGCATGATAGTGGGCAATTTCCCAAGATTAGGTGATCAATTTGATGAATTCAAGATTTTGGGGTCAAAATGCAATAAATTGAGGGAAATTGTGCGAAATTGGGGATTTTTGGAAAATTGGGAGCCAAATTGCAATTAATGGAAAATTGAGGATTTGAATAGAAATAAAGGGAAATTAGGGGCCTAAAGGGAAAAATGAAAACCTTGGGGACCTAACTGATGAAAATTGGGACATTAGGGACCATAGGGAAAAATTTTAGACTTTAGGGAATTAACCGTAATTATGGCATAATTAAGGACCAAACTGCCAATATGGGTAATTATGAGGTCTTTCCTTCTAATTGTACTGATATGAATGCTTAGATCATGTAGGATGTGCAGTTCCAAGAATCATGCACGAGAGCGCACGACCGGTCGAGATACCACTGGAGGCAAGTTACACCACCCTAGGTGAGTGGGTTTAGCATCACGTCCGATTAACAGATGAGTACTAGTTTCTCGACTTGAAAACAATTTTCCAGTGTCATCTTTCCCTGATTGGTTGATCAAGCTTAAATCTTTTAGGAGACGATCCTAACAAAAGCATGAAATGATAAAGCTAGAAATGCTCAAGTGGGCTCAAGGCCAATGGGCTCAAGCCGAAGCTTGCAGACAAATAAGCTTATGTGCTAAGAAACATTTTCATAAATGGTTAATTGTGTGAACTGCCACTGTGCTGAAGTTAGGCCATAAACTCAATGTGTTAGTAGTTGTTGAGCCGAAGGCAGATCATTGAACCTGTTGGGCTAGCAATTATGAAGCTGAAGCCGAGTGTCATGCTCGTTGGACCTATAGCCCCAAAGAGGATGAATACAAATACTAAAACTATTGTTTGTGCATGCAATGAGTTTGGAGCCATCGAAGCACCCGGTATGGGGTGGCTCCAAGGGCTGTTAGATGACCCATAGAGTATAAGGGAAGCTTGTCATCCAGCATGTCAGGAAGCTTAGGGAGCATCATGCACACTTAGACCGAGGTCGTAGGGGGAGAGGTCTCGTTCGACTTTGCAGACACTGAGTATGATTCGGGTCTGAGGGTTGAACAATTGATGTCCACTTAGACCTAGGGTAGATGTAAACACCGCACTTTTGAGATAAGGAAAATCGGGAGAAGAACCGGTCAAACCGAGTAAGAAAATCAAGCCGGTTTACAAACCCGATCATATGGGAACAAGAAATTTTGAAATTTACAACTTCTGGGTGATCCAAAGGGTTCATTAAACCTTGGAAAAGAATTTTAAGACAAAATAAAAGAGAAAAATCAAATTGGTTTAGGTGAACAAGATCCTATAAGAACTTTGAAGTTAAGCATGCTTGCTCAAGAGTAGTGTGAGGATGGGTGACCTCCTAGGAAGTATAATTTTTTTGTAACCCGAAATTTTGGTAAAAATTTTTTATGCAAATGTACGCCTTATCATAAATGGCCATAAATTAATGCCTAAATTAAATTATTTGAATTAATACCAATAATTTAATACCTAAATTAAATTATTAGAATTAATACCAAAATTAAATTATTAGAATTAATACCAATAATTTATGTCAATATTAATACTAGTAATAAATCTTTCCCATTTAATACACGATTTTACACTTATATAAAGAGGTCATCCCCATTTATTCTCCTCACACCTAAACACTTCTCTCTCTCTCTCTCTACTTCTCCATTTCCTGGTGAAGCTCGAACTAGAGCTTCGACTTGAATATTTTTCTTAACCTCAGAAGGAGAGGCCGGGCTCTTTAGAACTGGAGAGAAGACAGCTATCTGATAGCAAGCTCTAGTCAATCCGAGAATCGTTAGAGAAGCACCGGCATGATGGAACAATGAAGCAACTCTGGCGGACCGAAGCTGCCCTATTTCGGCCAAGCTGAAATCGACTATTTCGAGCCCTCCTCAGACCAAACCAAGCCCTCCCAACACTTTCTCAGCCCTTCCACGACCGAATTAGGACTGAAATGCAAGCCATTTCGGCTCCCCTCGTCAATTTCCGACCAGTACTAGAGAGAGAACTGACAGAATTTCAATGATGAAATTCTAAATCAATTCAGCATTAATTGGTGTGATTCTTGATTCTAGGATGATCCTCAAGATGAGAGCTATCTACCCAAATCAAAAGCTCGGACCGTCGTGCCTTCACTGGTGAGTAATCGAAGCTTTCTGTCTCTATAGTTCATTTTCCAGCGAAGCTCCGTTTGAGCTCGTCCCGACGTTAAAACTTGCTATTCACATTTCTAAAGAATCGTATGAACATGTAGAAACTCAATTTCAACAATTGGAAACGTTTGATGGGTCAATTTGATGAAATCAAATTCAGTTATGTTAAGAAGTTGGAATTAGGGAAAAATTGGGAATTTTCGAAATTCAAAGGACCAAAATGAAATTTTATGAAATTGTGGGTCAATTGGGCATGGAAATAATGTTGGAGGACCAATTGAGGAATTTTAAAATTTTTGGGGCAAAATTTACCATTTTTGTAAAGGAATGGCAAAATGGTAATTTTGGAAAAGTTGGGGACCAAATTGGAAATTTTGGAAATTAAACCCCTTTTTGTGAAATGGAATAAATTGATGTCCTATGATAAATTTTAGAAGTTTCAAGACTCAATTTGAGGAAAAACTAGCATTTGGGACTTAAAGTTAAAGAAAAATAACTTTAGGGACCTAATTGCAAATAAATGAAAGTTTGACTTTCTCATTCATTTAGAATGAATGAAGGTGATTAGGCCGAAGGATAATGAACCAAGATGTTCATTGTTTGTGATTAGGCAATATGAAAAAACATTGTTTGTGCATGCACTGTGAGTACGGGATTATCAATACTCCCATGAGGGGTAGTGATGCGTGCTAAGGGCACTGGACGACCACGACTATAAGGGTAGTTCATCGTTCCAGGTGTCTGTGCGAAATCTGGAGTAGCACCAAGCGCATGAGACCGGGGTGGGGACAGGATGAGGTCTCTGTCCTCATACGGACACGAAGAAGTGATTTCGGGATTGTGGGTCGGATGTCACGTACATCCACTCATTCCCAGGGCACAAATGGTCATACTTTTATCCGGGTGGCAGGAAAAGTTGCTCCGAAGCTACTAGTGGGTTCAGTAGTGATACTGACTTGCGAATATGTGTAACCTTCATGATGAAGGATGTGTGTTGGGTGATGACACATCGGTAACTAAGAAATGGCAGAAAAATATGATTTTTTTTAAATGAAGGGATTTTTTTTTAAAAAAAGGAGTCTTGCACACTTCATAGAAATGTTTTTCTTAAAAGTCAAAAGCTTTTAAAAACCCATTAACTGAGTAGTCGTACTCAGTTAATGGGTTTTTAAAAGCTTTTGTCGTACTCACCCCCTCCCTTATATCCCTTTTAGGAAATCCCAAAAAGCCTACCCTTAAGGACCGTTAACTACGATGCCTGTAAGACAAGTATGTAAAGTTTTAAATTTAATGCAGTTTTGATTATGCTATTCCATGAAAAAGTGCAGGTTAAAGGACGCCTTACTCTTTATGGTTTACAATAAAGGGAAATCCTTTAATAAACTGGGAGAGTGGCAGGTTGATCATGGGGATCTGACCAAACCGGTTTGGGGCGTGACAGTAGATGTAACAAACTTCAATCAAAGTGGATGGTAAAGGCGCTCTGGTCCACAAGTGGAATAGTCGAAGACTATTTTGCGAACGTTTGATCCCTTTTGATGATAAAAGGGCATATGATTAAATGTCAACTTAATTTCATGAACAACACAAGAATGATGAGAAAATCATGAGGCATTATAAACTAATGGAAAAGTCCAAACAAAACCTACCTTTAAGATTACCCGCTCATTGATTTGATAGACTCACCCCCTCCCTTTAATATTTTTCAGGAAAGAGACAGTCTTTAAAGAGTCCCTCTGCCAAGCCTCTAAACTTGGGTACTTTTTTTACACTATTAGTTTTGAACAATGTTATTCCAAGTAATGATGGCAGGAAATATGCGTGACTCTTCGTAATCTAGGGAGAAGTGACTCCTATAGGTTAAAGATAGTGACGAGTTGTTCATGGGGTTCCGACAGTGCTGATTTGGGGCATGACAGTCAAGGATTCTAGCTAGGGTGTATAACCTTACACAAGAGGAGGCCAAGAAGAATCCTAGTGTAGTGATTAGTACCTCTCAAACCCTCACTTAAAGGAAATGTAACCTCTCAAATATTGTATTTTTTTGAGTTAATAAAATACTATTCCACTTAAGAGAATTTAGAAATTGTCCCCCGACCAGGGTATGTGCAATTATTTTGGGAGAAAAACATACACTCTCTTTGACTCTGGAGTCGAATGGTCCTTCATCAAGGAAATCTTGGTCCCAACTTTTCTTCAAGAACTTACGCCTCTCGTACCAAGTCTCAATATCATCATGCCATTGGGAGAGGAACCAACTAGGGACAAACTCTTAAAAGAAAGCGAAGTAAAGATCATGGGGCAAACTTGGAGGCCGATTTAATTCCACTACCTTTAAGAGAAGTGTAAATGATTTTGGGAAAGGATTGGATGTCCGCACATCAAACAAAGGTAGACTGTCGAAATAAGAGGGTGACGTTTCACGCCCCAAAGGGGCAAGGAATAGTATTAGAAGGAAATAGGAAGAGGAATTGAATACACTTGGTATCGTGTGTCAAAGTCCAAGACATGCTACGAAAGGAACATAAGTCATTCCTTGCCATGGTGAAGAATGTAAGCTAGGAGGAGAAGGGACTGTAGGAGATCCCGATAGTGAAACACTATCTGGAAGTATTCCTAAAGGAATTACGTGGATTACCTCTGGATCATCAATTAGAGTTTACTATTTAGGTGACACCTAGAACACATCACATTTCTCAAATACTCCACCGTATGGCCCCCACGGAGTTAAAGGTGTTGAAAGAGCAATTGGGTGAGTTACTAGAAACGGGTTTTATACACCTAGTCAATCTTCATGGGGTGCACCAGTCTTATTCGTTAAGAAGAAGGATGAAAGTATGAGGTTGTTCATTAATTACCGAAAGTTAAACCAAGTGACTTTTAAGAATAGGTACCCTTTACCAAGGATTGATGATCTATTTGACCAGTGGAAAGGAGCAACTTATTTTTCCATGATTGATCGGTATCATCAACACAAGATTAGAGAGGATGATATGCAGAAGACTGCGTTTATATTGCGTTATGGACATTACAAATTCAGAGTGATGCCCTTTGTTTTAACGAACGCTCCTATAACCTTTATGGATCTAATAAAAAAGTATTTCAACCTTATCTAAATAAATTTGTGATAGTATTCATAGACGACATACTTATATATTCACAAACTAAGGTAGAGCACGAAGAACATTTAGGGATCACTTTGAGTGTCTTAAAGGAAAACAAGCTTTATGCTAAATTCTCGAAGTGTGAATTTTGGTTGCAATAGGTGGGCATCCTAGGACATGTCATTTTGAAAGATGGAGTTAAAGTGGATCTGACTAAGATAAAAACAATATCAAATTGGAAAGCTCTCACTAACCCAACGGAGATACGCAACTTCCTAGGGTTAGCAAGATATTATCGAAAGTTCATGGAGGATTTCTCAAGAATCGCAGCTCCATTATCTCATCTCCCAAGGAAGGGAGTAAAGTACAAGTGGGATGAAAGGTGTCGAACTTCTTTCAAGAACATAAGTCACTTCTAATGACAGCTCTAGTACTAGCCTTACCTGATCCAAACACATGAGATTATATTGTATATAGTGATGCTTCCAAACAAGGCTTAGGATGTGTTTTAATGCAACAAGGAAGGGTTAAGCTTATGCATCCTGATAATTGAAGACACAAATGGAATTACCCCACCCATGACCTAGAATTGGCTATAATAGTGTTCGCCCTTAAGATTTGGTGATACTATCTATATGGAGTCAGGTGTAGAATATTCACAGATCATAAGAGCTTAAAGTATTTCCTAACACAAAAGGAGCTCAACCTCAGGCAAATGAGGTGGCTAGAATTGATGAAAAACTATGATTTAATGATAGAATAACATCCTTGTAAGTCTAACATAGTAGTATATGCGCTTAGTCACAAATATCGCACTAGAATTGCCTACATGAGGACGACTTATTTACCATTGTTAGAACAAATGGGCAAGTTAAAAATGGATCTTGACATGGATGAAGAGAGGAAGTGTCTAATAGCTAACATAGATGTAAGGCCCAGTTTGATGGAATAAATTAGAGTTCAACAGAAATGGGATGAAGGTCTCAAACCATACATAGACAAAAAGTCGACGGAAAGACACAAGATTTTGTCGTTAGGGGTGATGAGTTATTGACTTTTAAGGGTAGGGTGTGTGTAACGAAAAAAGAGGAATTAAGAAAGTCAATATTAGAGGAGGCACGCAATTCAATATATGCCATGCACCCTAGAAATACAAAGATGTACTCTAGTCTAAAATGGGGATACTGGTGGAACAGATTGAAAAGAGAAATAGCTTATTACGTGGAAAAATGCCTATCCTAACAACAGATTCAGGCAGAACATCAAAAACACTCCAAACTATTGCAACCTCTAACTATCCCCGAATGGAAGTGGGATAATATCACAATAGATTTTTTAACAAGGTTGCCATTAAAGAAGAGGGGGCACGATGCTATATATGTAAACCCCGTCCCATGAAGATAAGAAAAACAGGGGAAAGAACCAGACAACTCAAGAGAGAAAACTGAATCGGTTCATGAACCTTAACCGATAGAGAAAGGGAAAATGGGAAATTGACAAACCCCAAATGAGCCAAAGAGTCATAAAAGTCATGGAAAAGGACATCAAGACAAATTGAAAGAGAAAACCAAACTGGTTCAGATGAACTAGACTTGAACCGGATTGAACCAGTTTGAACCATCATTGAACCGGTGGCTAAATTAAATTTTCTAGGTGGCTTAAATTATTGAAATTGGGGAATTGAAGCCACCATTAGATAGAGAATGAATTTAAAAAATTTTAATTTTGAGAAAATCGGTTGAATCAAGACTAAACCGACCAATCTATGCATTGAACCGGTCGGACTGGTCCGGTCAGATTTAGAACAATGTCCTCTTCTTCTTTCAGATGACAACATTGTTCATTTAATGCAGAAATGGATAATGCCAAAGAAGATTGAATTACTTCGATTAGGCCATTTCAAGATGAGGATAAGCTCAAACAAGAAGGAAAGTTGTTGGGCAGAGGGTCCCCGAGTTCCCTATATAAAGAGCTACTCTCCATTCATCCTCCACACACCTCAAATCTATATTCTCTCTCAACTACTTCAATTTCTAGTGAAGCTTCAACAAGAGCTCCGACTTTAGAAATTTTCTTAGCCTCAGAAAGCAAGGTCGAGTCCTACAGACTCCGAGGGAAGTCAACTACCTGATAAAAACCTTCTTTTGACATGAGGATCAAATAGTGAAGCAGCTTTGACAGACCGAAGTTGCCATGTTTTGGCTGAGCTGAAATAGGCCAATTTCAGCCCTTCTCTAGCCAAACCAAGCCTCACCAACACCCCTACAACACTCATACGACCTCAAAAGAGCTGAAAGGTAAGCCAATTTGGCCCTCCTCGGTCGTTGCAGGTCAGAGTTAGAGAGAGAAAATGTGAAAGTTCACTAATAGAAGTCTCCCTCAATTCGATGTCAATTGTAGCAATTATTGATCCTAGGAAGAACCCCAGGATGAGAGCTACCTTTCTTAATATAGACCTCAGACCACCGCACCTTCGACGGTAAACTTCCAAAGCTTTCTCTATTTGTGCACAATTTTTTGGCAAAGCTCCGTTTGAGCTCATTTCGACCTAAATTCATGCGATTCAAAGCTCAATTGAATCATATGCAAGTGTAGGATTTGATTTACACCTCCCATTGAAGCAATTAACCTTGATTGAATGATTAATTTGAAGAAATCAAATTTGGTCAGTTTGAAAGGGGAAAATTGGAGATTCGTAAAATTGAGGGGCTTCTTTCCAATTTCCCAAAATTGAGGGCCAATTGACCATAAAAAAGATGTTGAGGGACCAATTGGTCAATTTTTGGAATAATACGGGCCAAATATCCATTTTTGGAAAGTAGGGGCAAAATGGTAATTTTTGAAAAGTTGGTGACCAAATTGGAAATTTGGAAAACTTGAGCCCCTTATACAACTTTGAGTAAAACGAACACTCAAAGGGAATTTTGGAAACTTTGGGACTTAAATTAGGCAAAAGTTGGCATTAGAGTCCTAAAGTTAAGAAAAAAAACTTTAGGGAGCTGAATGCAAATTATCGATAATTTGCGAGTGTAGGCTTTTATGCCAAACCGTAAGTGATAAGGCTATCCAAATCGTGTAAGGACAAGTGTGACCAGAACACAAGTAAGAGAAGGCTCACATAGATTTGGAAAATCGACCGAGGACGAACATGACGGTTATCAGGTAAGTGGGTTTATTTACATTATAACCGGTTGGGATGGTGAGCATTTAGAAACAAAAAGCCACTTGTAAGTGGGATTTTTAACATCATACCTGGATGGGGTGATGGGAAAACTAGGCTAAAACCTACTTATTGATTGTAAGTAGAGGAAATCATACTCGATTGGTATGATGATCTTCTTTGAAGGAAGAAGAAACCCGCATGTCGGTTGTAAGCAGAGATATCATCACACCCGGTTGGTGTGATGAAGTGAAAACGTGTTTTGTCAGAAGTGTTCTCCCTTGACCGTGTGCCAATGCTTAAACTTTCTGGGAGACCTTCTTGAAGGGAGCTAGAATAGCTCAAATAGGTCGAAGGCCTCAGTTTTGGAACTTGTGGGGCTAAATGTTCGGTTTTGAAAAATCATGTATAGTGGGCCCGAGCAGGAGCTCGCAAAGAAACATGAGTTATATGAATCTATGAAATTTCTAATGAAATGAATGTCTCATTTTACCATGGTACCAAGATAGAACCAACAATAGTCGATGGATTGGAGGCAGTGCATTAAGGCCAGG
The DNA here is from genome assembly GCA_030064435.1 of Trapa incisa. Classification (NCBI taxonomy): domain Eukaryota; kingdom Viridiplantae; phylum Streptophyta; class Magnoliopsida; order Myrtales; family Lythraceae; genus Trapa; species Trapa incisa. The sequence goes on along the minus strand of CM057779.1, from coordinate 15,853,993 downwards.
TCGACAGATTGACCTAGACAAACAGCTGCAAGTCGGGTTGAGGGTTAAGGTAATTGGACTAGTGGCACCAAAGATAAATGGCCAAATGTGAAAATTATTGTTTGTGCATGCACTTGAGGTACATGACCATCAAGACACCCAAGAGGGGTAGTGATGGGTCCTAAGAGCTATTGGATGACATGGTGGAGATATGGGTAGTTCGTCGTGCTAGTAGTCAGGAAGCTCAAAGTAGCTTCTTGCGCATGAGACCGGGGTGGGGTCGAGGTGAGGTCTTTATCCCCATACAGACATGGAGTAATATTTGGGTCTAAGGGTCGGATGTCGTGAACATCCACTCAGACCCAGGGTAGCGTGGACGGGCTTCTATCTTGGTGGTAGGTAAAGGCGTTCTAAGCCACAAGTGGGTGCAATGGACTAGTTGTACCTATGAATGTGTGTTCCCTTCCTGATGAAGGGTGTGTGTTGTCTGTTAAGCATACCTAATGTGGAAATGTGAAAAAAAGGTTTTGAAAATTGGAACATGAGAAAAACGTTTTTTTGAAAGAAAGAAAACAACAACCTTGACATAACTTAGTGAAAACTATTTGTTTTGGAAATTCAATTCTAACCCCCACTCATTGAGTTGTAGAACTCACCCCCTCTTTTATATCCCCTTTCAGGAGTAGGAGAAAACATAACTAAAGAAAACACCAGGATCTACTCTCTCTTAGGTATGCTTAAAAGTTATTTTAAGCTTCCATTTTTATTGATTTATGCTACTCCAAGGAACAAGGTTTAAATTACGCCTAGCTACTCTTGATTAAAGGAATGGGGAAACCTATCTTAAACTAAGGGAGCGGCTGGTTGATCACGGGGATTCGACCAAACCGGGTTGGGGGTGACAATATATGTCATAGTAGATCAATTGACTAAATCAGCCCACTTCCTGCCTATAAATGTGACTGACTCCATAGAAAGGTTAGGAAGCCTCTATGTTGGAGAGATTGTGCGATTACATAAGGTACCGGCAGTTGTTTGTCTTGACTGATCTACCGACCTCTTATGTCATACTGCCGCTAGTTGACTGAGCATGTCGGTCCTATCTTGGTACAATGGCCAAACAATTCACTTATTAAGTTTTATGGCACATATATTATGTTCGTTTACGAGCTCCTGCTCATGCCAACTATCCTTGGGCCCACTATACGAAATTTTTAAAATCGGGCATTTAGCCCCCATGTTCCAAAACAAAGGCCTCTGGCCTATCAGAGCTATTCGAACTCCCATAAAAAAGGTCTCCCAAATTATTTAAGCATTGGCACAAAGTCAGGGGAGAGCACTTCCGACAAAACATATGTTTTCTCTATCCATTATACTGCCCGGGTATAAGGACACCTCCGTTCATAACCGATGAATGGAATTTCAACTTCCTTCGAGGAAGTCTCATCATACCAACCGCGTATGATCTACTTACAACCGGTAATTAAATTTTTTGCATGATTTTCACATCACTTCCTCTGAGTTGTGATGTTTAAAATACCACTTAATAGTGGGTTTTCATACCGAGGTACTTATCATCTCCAACCGGGTATGATATAAAATTCCCACTTACAACAAGTAAGTAGTTTTTAATTTTAAGTTGTGCTCATCATCCCGACCGTGCATGATGTTAGTAAACCCACTCACCCGTTAATGTCATGAATTCAACTAAACCGGTTCTTTGTATTCACGTGAGCTTTTCCTTGCGGGAGTTACCAGTACTTCGTGTTCCTACACGATATGAACATCTTGGTTCATTATCCTTCGGCCTAATAGCCTTCATTCATTCCAAATGAATGAGAAAGTCAACTTTCATTTATTTGCAATTATGTCCCTAAAGTTATTTCTCTTAAACTTTAAGTCGCTAATGCCAGTTTTTCCTCAAATTGAATCCTGAAACTTTTAAAATTTATCATAGGACCTCAATTTATTCCATTTCACAAAAAGGAGTTGAAATTTTCAAATTTCCAATTTGGTCCCCCAACTTTTCCAAAATTACCATTTCGCCCTTCCTTTAAAAAATGGTAAATTTTACCCCCAAAATTCTAAAAATTCTCAATTGGCCCTGTAACATTTTTATCATTACCAATTGACCCTCATTAGGAAATTGCATTTCGGTTCCTCGAATTTTTTAAAATCCCCATTTTCCCCCAATTTCCCGCAATTTTCCCCCAATTTCAACTATTTAACACAGCCAAATTTGATTTTATCAAATTGACCAATCAAAAACCTCTAATTGTTGAAATTGAGTTTATCCATGACCATACGATTCCATAGAACTTTGAATCGCGAGTTTTAATGTCAGAACGAGCTCAAACAGAGCTTCGCTGGAAAATAGACTATAGAGAGAGAAAGCTTCCATTACTCACAGGTGAGGGCACGGCGGTCCGAGCTTTTGATCTGGGCAGATACCTCTCGTACTAATGTTCATCCTAGAATAAAGAATCACATCAATTGATACCGAATTGAGTTAGAATTTTATCATCGAAATTCTATCGGTCGTCTCTCTAGCACCGAGCGAAAATTGTAGAGAGGAGCGGAATTGGCTTACATTTCAGTCCTAATTCAGCTGTGGGAGGGCTAAGAAAGTGTTGGGAGGGCTTGGTTTGGCCGGAGGAGGTCTCGAAATGGTCAATTTCAGCTTGGCCAAAATATGGTAGCTTCGGTCTACCGAAGTTGCTTCACTGTTCCATCATGCCAGTGCTTCTCCAGCGATTCTCGTATTGACTGGAGTTTGCTATCAGATAGCTAATTTCTCCCCTGTTCTAAAGAGCTCGACCTCTCCTTCTGTGGTTTAAGAAAAATGGAGCCGTAAAGAGAGAGAGAGAGAGAGAGAAGTGTTAGGGTGTAAGGAGAATGAATGGAGATGACCTCTTTATATAGGTGTAAAATCGTGTATTAAATAGGAGAGATTTATTACTAGTATTAATATTGCCATAAATTATTGGTGTTAATTCCAATAATTTAATTTAGGTATTAAATTATTTGTATTAATTTCAATAATTTAATTTATATTAATTTATGGTTATTTATGATAAGGCATAAGTTGGCATAAAAAGTTTTGACCGAAAATTTCGGGTTACAAAAAAAAATTATACTTCCCAAGAGGTCACCAATCGTCACACTTCTCTCGGGCAAGTATGCTTAACTTTAAAGTTCTTGTGGGATCCTGTTCACCAGAACCAATTTGGTTTTTCTCTTCTAATTTGTCTTAAGTTTCTTTTACAAGGTTTAATGAACCCTTTGGATCACCCGAAAGTTGTAAATTTCCAAATTGCTTCTTCTAAAATGATCGGGTTTGTAAACTGGCTCGGTTTTCTTACTTGGTTTGACCAATTCTTTTCCCAGTTTTTCTTAACTCAAAAGTGTGGGGTTTACATCTTTGTCGTCCGATTGGCGCCTTAATGGCGGTCATTCATTACCTGAAACTCCCTGGCCAGAGACATTTCTACTTCATCGGTGCTGCTCAATTTTTCCGGCGAGTGAACAGTGCTATCATCTAAAGGAAGAAGACGATACTATTCCGAACTGTACCGGGCCGATCTGAACCGGGTTCAATGTTTAAACAGTCCGGTTCAGTACCGATTCAACCAAATTTTTCAAAATTAAAATTTTCTAAATTATTTTCTATCCAATAGTGGTCTTAAATCTCAAATTTGAATTTTCTAAGCCACCTAGAAAAATAAATTTAACATCTGGTTCAATAGTGGTTCAAACTGGTCCAAATCGGTTCAATCCGGTTTGGATCTAGTTCACCTGAACTGGTTTGGTTTTCATCTTCAATTCATCCTAAAGTTCTTTTACATGACTTTGGTGACTCTTTGGGTCACTCGAGATCTATAATTTTCCCAGTTTGCCCTTTCTCTATCGGTTCTAGTTCATAAACCAGCTCGGTTCATAAACCAGTTCATTCCGATTCAATCAAACCGGTCTGGTTTTTCTCTCCCAATTTGTTCTAAGGTTCTTTTCCAAGGTTTATGAACCCTTTTGTGTCACTCAGAAGTTGTAAATTCTCCAATTTGCCCGTTCTCTGATGATCAGGTTTGTGAACCTATTCGATTTTTCTCACTCGGGTTGACCGGTTCTTTCCCCGGTTTCCTTGTTTTAAAGGGATGGGGTTTACATGAGAGCACTAACCAATCAGAGCGTGATGCATGTCCTCAATCAACGATCAAAGAAATAAAATCCACATCACTGACAACTGACCAATAGGAGAGCGATACGTGTCCTCAGTCAACGGTCAACTAAGAAGAAGCCTCATCAGCCGATCGGATCAATGAGGAGTTGACACGTGGCAAAGATACCATGTTAGTAGCCGACTTGGATATCAAAGAAATAGTCGACTAATTAGAGGTTGACATGTTGTAGAGCCACGTTGGATGATCCCGACCAATTAGAGGTTGACACATGGTAGTGGCACATCTTCAACCTCTGAACTCGATAGATGAAGATGATGGACTCGCTCTCGGTCTCCAACGACCAAAAAAATCTCCTGATATGACTGTGAATAGGAGAGATTGGGGCTGAGTGATGGACGAATGGATAGCCCTTTCAATTGTCAAGCTTCTCCCCATTCGTCCCCCTCATCCCTCAAATGACTAAAGAAGAAGAAGAAGAAGATGATGATGATGAAGAAGAAGAAGAAGTGCTCTATTTCCCGATGAAGCATGAACTAGAGCTCTGACTTGGGCCTTTTCCTCAACCTCTAAATGCGAATTCTAGTTCGCTGGAACTGGGAAGAAATCTCCTACCATGCTACAACCTGCTTTCTCCTCGAGGATCATCGGAGGAGTACCGATGTGCTCATACAATACTGTCACTTCGGTGGTTGCAAAGTAGTAGAATCCTTCGAGCTGAATTTTGGTCACCTCTAACCTCCTGCAACCAGACTGACCCTCCTCGACCAACCCTCGACCTCCTTGAACCTTGGAGGTAAGCCAATTTTGCCTTCTTTCACTTGAATAGTTAAGTTACAGAATGTGGAACCTGAAAACTTCACTCATAAAATTCTCATTGTTGAGGTAACCAATTGATGCACAATTTGATCCTAGGAGGATCCCCATGATGAGAACTAGTCATTCATACTCAAAGATACAACAATCATCCCTTCAGCGGTAAGTAAACGAAGCTTTCTCTCTCTAGAAATTTTTTTCGATGAAGTTCCATTTGAGCTCAATTTTGAGCCAATTGAAGCCATTTAAAGTTTAGTATACTTGTAAGGAGATGATGGAGATGATTAGTAGAAATCTAGGAGAAAATTAACACGAATTGAGCTCTCAATTAGATAAATCAATAATCTAAAGCTAATATGCAAGTTTTGATAAAATTGGGTAATTTGGGAAATTTTCAAAAATTGAGGATGCTTGTGAAATTAACATCAATTGAGTGTCAATTTGTGATTAAGAAGAAATTAATGACTTAATCGAAGTTAAAAATAATTTTGTGTAATTTAATTGTAATTAAAAGTATTTATAAGGATTTATGTACAAATTAAATAATTTTACAAGATTATATAATGGGTAAAATTGCAAATAAAGTAAACCTAGTAAATTGGTAAATCACTTGGGAATTATTTGCCAATAAAAATAAACCTAGGGACTTATATGGAATTGGAGAAAATCTAAGAACCTAAGTAAAAAATGTTCGGATAATTGAGTAATTCATTATCTGTGATAATGTTGGTACATAAAGAGGCTTCTACCTACAACCGTGAAAAGGCTTAGAGACATCAGAAATCCATCAGGGATGAATGAGTCATGAAATACAGGTAAGTGTGATTTCTTGCATCATGCTCATTTGGGTGATGAATGTACTTTCGTATTACCCAAGTTTAGAAAACCGTTTTCTAAAAATAGTCTCCCCTTACTATGTGAACTTGCTCAAACCTTTTGGGAGATTTTTCTAATGATAGCATGAAACATGTATTACTTAGAGCTAGAATTTCTCCAATGAGCCCAAGGCCTCGATTTTTTTAACTATATGGTCCAAGGCCAAGTTTTGGAAAAACTCGTGAAGTTGGCTCAAGGCTAATGGGAATGAGCTTAAACCCATAGACAAAATCTAGATTATAAGCCTTATGAAAATTTTTCATAAATGGTTAAATTTTGTGATAAAATTATCGAGCCAAAGTTGGGCCATCAAACTCGTTGGGCTAGTAGTAGCAAAGATAAAAGATCTCACTTAAAAGACTATTGTTTATGCATCCAGAAATACATAACCATCTAGGTGCCCAATATGAGGTAATGTTGGTTTTAAGGGCTACTAGATGGCCTAGGGAGCATAATGGAAGCTTTGTCGTTCCAGTATGTCAAGAAGCTCTAGGAGAGGTCTTGTCCCACCACTGGGGACACGAAGGCTTGATTTAAGTATGGTTGATGGACAATGAAGCTCACTTAGACTTACCCCCTCACTTTTCCCTTTACAAGAAGAAAAGTCTCAACCTCATCGAGGAAAAAAACACAAGCTAGATCAACAGCTAAGGTACAACACATATAAATAATTTCTTATGAAATAGTTTTGATAATGTTGTTTCAGGGAAACCATGGAGAAGTAAGTTACACATGACTCTTAACGGCATTTTAGAGGAACTTATCCTTTTATTTCAAGAAGAGTGATGGGTTGCTCACAAAGTTCCAACCAAATCGGGTCGGGGTGTGACATGAATTCGGTGAGTTCTGGCAAAGGCAAGCGCAATGGGATATGCAAGTAAAAGCAACTAAACATATTCAAGAACAGTGGTTTGTATGTGATGATTTCAATGCAATAGCGAAATAAAGTGAGAAGAAATGTGGAGGAGAAAAGTGCTCATATGCATATGAAGTTTCCAAAAAATGTTGTTCGAAATAGGACTGTAAGACTACAGTTTCAAAGGACAAGCATACACTTGGACAAATAAAAGAGAGGAACCTTTCACTGTCTATGAGCGCTTGGATAGGAGTTTGTGCTCAACCGATTGTCGTACTGCATTTCCAGATATGATAATCAATTATGGTGAATGGATTGGCTTAGACCATGTGCCTCTCTTAATAGATATTGAGAAACTGAGGAGCCCTTACTATTGCATGTTCAAGTTTGAAGATAAGTGATTAAAATACCCAACATGCAAGGACATAGTTAAGGAATGCTCGGGAGCACATAGAGGGGGTAATCAAAAACTTTTTCAAAGAAAGAAAAGAAACATCGCAAAGGGTCTCACTTAGTAGAGCATAAAGGAGATAAGAAATTCATCCAAAGAAATTTAGAGTCTAAAAGAACAACTTCACCAGTTGAATGGAGATGGCCATCCTGAAATGGAAGCATGAAATTAGGTGTTACACCACCTTAACACACTATGGATAGAGTAATAGATATATTAGAGACAAAGGGCACATAACAGATGGTTGTAAGAAGGGGAAAAGAATACTACTTTCTACCAAGAGAATGTCATCCAACATCGAGCAAAAAATAGAATAGCTTGCATCAGAAGAGAGGACAAGACATGATTAGATCTAGAATAGGAAAACAAACTAGTTTTTGGAACTATTTTGGGACCATTTTCCAAACATAATAGAGTATATATACAGAGGAGAACCTGAGGGCAGTTAAGAGAGCTATCACCATAGATATGAACAAAGAGCTAACAGCAACAATTACCCAAGAAGATATTGTCACTGTTGCATTCGAATTAGGGGTAAAACGGGCACTTGAACCCAATCGATACAACGGAAACTACTATAATACACATTGGGAGTTAGTGGGACTTGACACGGTGTGTCATGCCCCGACACGGTGTGTAATGCTAACTTTTCCCCAAATTGAGTTCCAAAACTTCCAAAATTCACTTTGGGTCCTCAATTTACTCAAAATTGTTTAATGGGCTCAATTTTTCTAAATTTCCAATCTGGTCCCCAACTTTTCAAAAAATACCATTTTGCCCCTACTTTCCAAAAATGGTAATTTGACCCCAATTATTTAAAAAATCAACCAATTGGTCCTCCAACATCTTTTTCATGGCCAATTGGCCCTCAATTTTAGAAAATTGCAAAATGGTCCCTCAATTTCACAAAATCCCCAAATTTCCCCTAAATTTCCCCCTTTCAAACTGGACAAAATTGTTTTTTTTTTTCAAATTGACAATTCAATCGAAGTTATTTGCTTCAATTGGAGGTGTAAATTAGTTTCTACACTTCCATACGATTCAATTGAGCTTTGAATCACTTGAATTGAGACCGAAATGAGTTCAAATGGAGCTTCACTGAAAAACTATGCGTAGAGAGAGAAAGCTTCGAAAGCTTATCGTCAGAGGGGCAGAGTTTCAAGCTTTCTATCTAGGCAAGTAGCTCCCGTCCTGAGGTTCCTCCTAGGATCAAGAATCACTACAATTCATATTGAATCGATAGAGAATTTTCTTAGTGAACTTTTCACAGTTTCTCTCTTTAACGCCAACTAGAAATGACAGAGGGGGCCGAATTGGCTTACTTTTCAGCTCAATTGAGGTCGTATTAGGGCTGTGGGGATGTTGGGAGGGCTTGGTTTGGCCGGAGAAGGGCTGAATTTGGTTCAGCTCGGCCAAAACAGGGTAGCTTTGGTCCTTCGTAGCTACTTCACTGTTTGATTCTGCCAACGCTTCTCTAGCGGTCCTCGGGTCTAAGAAGGTTGTTATCAGGTAGCTGACTTCCTCCGAAATCTAAAGAACCCGACCTCGCTTTTTGAGGTGTAGAAAAATGCCTTTGTCAGAGCTTTGGTTCGAGCTTCTCTGAAAAATGGATCTATTGAGAGAGAATGGAGATTTTAAGTGTGAGGAGGATGAATGGAAAGGAGCTCTTTATATAGGGAGCTCAGGGACTCTCTTCCCGACCGTTTAGGAACTTGGTCAAGCTCATTCATGACCTGAAACGCCATGAACGGAGTCATTTTCTCTTCACTGGCGATGTCTGTTGATGCATTGAATGAACAATGTCGTCATCTGAAGGAAGAAGATGACACTGTTTTGAACCGGTCCGCTCTGACCTTGTTCAATGCTTAGACCGGCCGATTCCAACCCGATTCGAACAATTTTCTTAGAATTAAAATTTTCTAAATTCATTCTCTATCCAATGGTGGTTTCAATTTCCCAATTTGAATATTTTAAGCCACCAAGTAAAATGAATTTAGTAACTGGTTTAATGATGGTTCAAATTGGTTCAATCCAGTTCAGGTCCAATTCACCTGAACTGCTATGGTTTTCTCTACCAATTTGTCCCAAAGTCCTTTTCCATGATTTTTATGACTCATTGAGTCACTTGGGGTTTGTCGATTTCTCATTTTTCCCTTTCTCTACAGTTTAAAGTTCATGAACCAGTTCAGTTTTTCTCTCTTGGGTTGACTGGTTCTTTCCTCGATTTTCTTATCTTTAGGGGAATGGGTTTACAACTCTCCCCTCCTTTTAGGGGTTTTATCCCCAAAACTTAATCTGCATTCTTTGCATAAGGAAAAAAATTTCCCTTGATGCCAATTTGGAGTTTGCTCAACATGCTAACACTTTTGTTGTTCTTTCACTTGGCCCCTTTTTAAATCGTGCACTTAAGAAATTTCTTTTTCTTTCCATTGTTTACTCACTCCATGGAGTTTATCATAACTAGGCATGTCTTACCCGTGAGTCCAAAGGTATATCCTTTGGTTCACATCTTCCTTTGCTCAAGGCAAGATTCTTCCTCTTAAGGGTTCTTACTTAGTATTTCAGGATTGGAAGTTCCAAGATGTCCAATCGTTTCCATGTCTAGTTATTCTCTTTATTGTTGAAACCCTTAGTTCGGTGTCCTTTCAAGTGCTACATACTTGATTTCATGGGTTTCAATGCTATCACTTTTTTGTCCTATTTTGACCCTTCCCTCATTTGTTGTTTATTACAACTTCAGTCCAAATATAATGTTTGACCTTGTCATGCTAAGCTAATTGATTCTTCCTTTCTTGAATCATATTCTTCCTTGAGCTATTGGGCTTACATGTCCTTTACAACATGAAATGCTCTAGAACCTATCTTTGGCCATTTAAAATTTTAGAACACTTCCCTCAATGGTTGTTCTCAACCTTCCTATCTTCCAGGGAATGTATAACTTCGTCCCTCTTTTCGTCTGGTAGTGTTTCTCGACTACCCCTACCATTATCCCATCATCCATCTTGCCTTTGACGTCATGTCTTACATAACTGTGTCAGTTTTCTTTACCTATTCATCCTTTCCCAACTTCTTTATTGTGTCTTTTCAATTCCCATCATTGGGTTTCCCAACGACTTACCTCCATGTTGGGATTCTTCCATTCTTATGTCCTTCCTCATTTCCAGTGGTGTCCGTTCCTTAGGGACTTTCCCTTTTCTTAATCCATTCTTACTCACTCATGTTCATTTCATGATTCTTTATTCCGAGTTAACCCCTTTCGGTCAATGTGTCGATTACTTGTTTGGGGGAGTTCCCTTCTTATGGTTTTGTTCTCTACTATGTCCCTCACAATAGAGACTTCCACCTTAGGAGCCACATGCTCAACCTTCTACCATTCCTTAAAGGTTTCTTTCTTCATTTCTTCACACCCCTTTCTATATTGGGGCATTTGCCCACTTTGAATCCTTCTTCATCTAAAAATTTCTGTTTCATCCCTTATTCCTTACTTGAGCAACTTCTAATTATCAGGTGTTATTTCGTACTCCACACTATGCCCAACCGTCCACTCTTTAGGTTCCATCAAGTAAGCGTGGACCACAACCAGTATTGATGTCAGTGGTCATTTACTTTAATCACTTGTAAATTGGAGGGCTTACTTCTCCCATGTTTATTAGATGTGCTTTCCGTTGTTTCCTTTTTATAGGCAGTCCACCCCCTTTCTTACTCGTACGGCATCTTTTGATATTATCTTCCTACATACCCATTACTTGGGTTTTACTTACTCCTTGGGCCCTCATAAATACTTTTCCATTGTACTTGATCTTTCCATTTCAACTAGCATATCATTTATGAGCTTATCTTCTTTTCCACTTCTGTTGGTTCCATTAGTTGCAAGGTTAGAAAGCCAGCTACCTATCGTCACCAAGAAGGAAAGTACTAATTAAACATGTACTTTATACAATTGCTAACTATGTTATGAGTTCTTTTCTGTTACCATAGGGTTGGTGCACCAAGGTCAATTCTATAATTTCAAGATCCTGGTAGAGCGACAATGGAGAGAAGAGGAAAACCAACTAGATTAAATGGGCACGTTTGTTGGAATTGAAAGAAAATGGAGGAATGGGGTTTAAGGACCCACAGTAGTTCAATAAAGCAATTTTCATGAAGTCGGAATGGTGGCTCCTTAAAGAACCTCAAACACTATGGGGTGAGTACTCAAAGGATGATACAATAAAGGAGGGGACCTCATGCATGCAAAACTAAGGTGTACAGTCTCTTGTTTGTAGAAGCATATCCACTTGGGAAAGTAACTCCTCAAAGAGGGACTAACATGGCATGTAGGTGATGGAGGGACTATACCATTATGGTGTACTCTGTGGATACCCACTTTGCAATGACACAAACTAGAATCCATTGCACCAACTAACGCAAGCCTCCATATGTGGGTTTCTTCAGTCATAGATCATAAAAAGGGTCGGTGGAAGCTAGATCTTCTACAACACATAGTAAGCCCTAAAAAGTGTCAAGTCATACTACAAATCTCAATAATTCCCGCAAACAAGGACTGGTTGGTCTGGACATAAGAGAAGAGCGGAGAGGTATCGGTAAGGTCAGCATATGCCTACATTCACAACACAGCAAGTAATTCCTCAAAACAGGCAAGTAAATCCACTACCATCCCATTACAGGTACGGACACATATATGAAACGTGTCATACCAACCAAATGTGAGACACTTTATATGAAGTGTGTGCAATAATGCACTTGCAACAAAAGTAAACCTCTTTAAAAAAGGAATGAGTGTAAATGATAAATGTTTATTATGTGATGAAAGAAAAACTGTTGATCATATATTGATGCACTTCCCTTATACTCATATTGTATGGTTTGCTACATGTAGAATATGGACTAATATGTTAAATTTTAAGTGATTGTGAGTATAACATTGGTTTACAGTCGAAATGCTGCCCAAATGAGACAAAAAATGAAATCAAAAAAGCAAGACAGGGAGGTTAGCAACCATGTGTTGGCACATTTGAAAAGAATGTAAATGTGCCAAAGCAAAATAGGTAAGATTCAACCCTTTAAATATTATATTATCTATTAACAATTATTGCATGAAATGGGCAGATGCAATGGATGTAGAGATAGTGTAAACCCCCCACTTTTGAGTTAAAGAAAACCAGGAAAGAACCGGTTAAACCGAGTAAGAAAATCGAGCCAGTTTACAAACCCAATCATTTGGGAACAAGCAATTTGGAAATTTGCAACTTTCGGGTGATCCAAAGGGTTCATTAAATCTTGGAAAAGAAACTTAAAACAAATTAGAAGAGAGAAACCAAATTAGTTCAGGTGAACGAGATTCCATAAGAACTTTAAAGTTAAGCATGCTTGCTTGAGAGTAGTGTAAGGATGGGTGACCTCCTATAAAGTATGATTTTTTTTTGTAACCCAAAATTTCGGTAAAAAAATTTTATGCGAATCGTACGCCTTATCATAAATAGCCATAAATTAATATATATTTAATTATTATAATTAATACAAATAATTTAATACCTAAATTAAATTATTGGAATTAATACAAATAATTTAATACTGAAATTAAATTATTGGTATACCAATAATTTATGGTAATATTAATACTAGTAATAAATCTCTCTCATTAAATAAACGATTTTACATCTATATAAAGAGGTTATCCCCATTCATTCTCCTCATACCTGAATACTTCTCTCTCTCTCTACTACTCCATTTACCGGTTTTGGTCATTCGAATTTTTGAAAATCCCTAATTTTCCCTAATGTCCCCCAATTTCATCTCCATAACACAACAGAATTTGATTTCATCAAATTGGCCAATCAAACACTTCTAATTGTTGAAATTGAAGTTAAAATTGAGTTTCTACATCTTCATACGATTCAATAGCACTTTGAATCTAAGTTTTGACGCTGGAATGAGCTCAAACGGAGCTTCGCTGGAAAACAGTATGTAGAGAGAGAAAGCTTCAATTGTTCACCAACAGGGGTGCGGCGGTCCGAGCTTCCAATCGGGGTAGATAGCTCTTCTGTTGAGGTTCCTCCTAGGATCAAGAATTGCATCAATTGATGCTGAATTGGATTAGAATTTTGTCATCAAAATTCTGTCGGCTATCTCTAGCATTGATTAGAAATTGAAGAGTGGAGCCGAATTGGCTTACCTTTATGTCCTAATTCGGCTGTGGAAAGGCTGAGAAGGTGTTGGGAGAGCTGAGTTTGGTATAAGGAGGGCTCGAATCAGCCAATTTCAGCTCAGCTGAAATAGAGTAGCTTCGGTCCACCAGAGCTGCTTCACTATTCGATCACGCCGGCGCTTCTCCGACGACCCTCGTAGCGAATGGATGTCCCCACTGTGTAGCTGACTTCACCCCAGTTTTGAGAAACTCGACCTCACCATCTTTGGATCATAAATGACCCTATATCAGAGCTCTAGTTCGAGCTTCATCAGGAAACTAAGTAGCTGAGAGAGAGTGAGCTTTTTCAGGTGTTGAGAGGATGAATGGAGAGGGGCGCTTTATATAGGGAGCTCGGGGACTTGTCGGCCGTCCTTTTGGCACCTTTATTACAGACATTGATGTCCTGAAACATATTGAACAGAAACGTTTCTTATTCACCGGTGCTGCTTTGATTTTTCGGTGAGTGAACATTGATGTCATCTAAAGGATGAAGACGACACTGTTCTGAATCGTGCTCAAAGCTTAAACCGGTCGGTTCGCCCCCGATTCGACTGAATTTTTCAAATCTAAAAGTTTCTAAATTCATCTAAATTCATTTTCTATCCAATGTTAGCCTCAAATCTCAAATTTGATTTTTTTAACCCACCTAGAAAAATGAATTTATCATATGATTCAATAGTGGTTCAAACTGGTTCAATCTGGTTCACCTGAACTGGTTTGGTTTTCATCTCCAATTCATTCTAAAGTCCTTTTTCATGACTTTTATGACTTCTTAAGTCATTTAGGGTCCATAAATTTCCTGGTTTGCCCTCTCTCTATGGGTTCTGGTTCATAAATCAGCTCGATTCTATTTGGTTTGGGTCCGATTCGCCCGAACCAATCCGATTTTTCTCTCCCACTTTGTTCTAAGATTCCTTCCCAAGGTTTATAAATTGTTTTGGGTCACAAGGGAGTTGAAATTTCTCCAAATTTTCCCTATCCCCAATATACGGGTTTAGGAATCAGTTCGATTTTCTCACTTGGTTTGACTGGTTCTTTCCCGATTTTCCTTAATTCCAAAGAGTGGGGTTTACAACTCTCCCCTCCTTTTAGGAGTTTTTCCACAAAACTTATTTCACATTGTTCGCGTGTTAGATTAAACTTCTTATTGTTATGAAATTTCCTATTTGTTTTTTGTACTACAACCTTGTCTTTTTTTTCAAATTTCTTTTTTCAGTCATTCAGCCTTCAAATCCTTGAATTACCCGACACTTAATGACATATTAAAATTTCTAATCTTTTACTTCATTCTTCATTCCCACTAGTGTCCTTCCCCCTTAATATTTCTTCTTTTTCTAAATCCATACTTGCTATTATCAATGTTCCTCTCACTAATATTCATTCTGACTTTAGTTCCTTTCTTACTCGTATGGCATCTTTTGATGTCATCTTCCTACCAATACATTACTCGTGTTTGACTTATCCCTTGATTCTTTACAATTTCCTTCTCCTTGTACATGATCCTTTCTTTTCCAACATTTTGTTCTTGAGGAGTTCATTCTCTTTCTTATTCTGTTGGTTCCATTTTCTCTCATTGGTACACCCATGTCCTCCCAAGATTTCTTTCTCTGGTGAGCTTCACATTCTCTTTCCCTTGGTATTTCCTTCTAGTTCTACCGTTGAAATACTTAAATTCTGGAGTATCTTTTTGTCAATATTTTCATCAACTTACTCTTACTCTTTGGATCTATGAGTACCTTTTGTTCATCCTGCCTCATTCCCACTTGCTTCAGTATTTGTTTATTCCTTTGAGGTGGACCTCTTAGCCTCATTGTGTACAAACCTTTCATACCTTCATGTCCTTGGTATTCCCCTTTGTCTTGGTTAGGGTGTATTCTTTTACTACTCCTCATCTCTTATTAGAGTTCGTCTACTCCTCTGAATGATTTGGTCCATATAAGTTATTTCCTTAAATCAGATCTGTCTAAAGTTTCCATTTTGAGTTTCCCGATCTTCTTTTAGTAGATCATACTTAACCTCCCCACACACTCACTTAGCCACTCGTACTCTTTACTGGGGACCTTATTTGGGCTTTGGTGTTGCAACCTTCCTTTGATTAATTGTCTTGACCTAGAGCTTTCTCCTTCCCAATCCAACTTCCTGTTTTCCATCCTCCTTCTGGTGTCTTTCATTCTGGGATTCTTTTGTTCGATTGTCCTACCTTTCTTTTATAAATTTTCTCTTTTTAAATTTTCTCCTAAGTTTAAGGACCATGTATGATTCATCTATTCCTGCTTCTCTTCTTCCTTTGATCTATACTTTTGCTTTCCACATGTCTCCTTATCCTTTTGAGTTCCTAAGAAACTTGTATCTTAGTTCTTTATATGTAGTTGGTACACCTGGGCCTTCTTGTTATTTTATTTTCTCTCCATCTTTCCTGGGGGGACTCTATACTTATTTCTTTTTTTATCAGCTTCTATTCTTGTGATTCCCATTGAGATGTTCTACTTCTCTCGGTTTTTCCTTATCATTTATCCTTGGAGCTTGGTTTTAACTTCTTGTACTCTCCTAAAATTTTTTCTCTTGGATGGTTGCTTTTCTGACTTCTTTTTCCTTTACTATCTCCTTTAGATGGATTATTTCTTATTGTGTTTCCAAGGGTAAGTCTTAATGGTTGAGTCTAACTATAAATAATCCATCTTTTCTTCCTTAGGTGAATTTCTATCTTTTACCTAATTTTTTTATCTTGAATTTTACCAAAGAACTTAGAAGTTTTAACAAACTTTTAATTTGCTTGTTCAAGAAATATTTTCTTGCCATAATTTGGCTTATTATAGGAATTCTCTACCCCCTAATCCCTTGGGGTCATAGGACTAGAGTTAACCCTAGAACGATTGTGGGACTCTTGATCAAAATGCTCTGAGGAACTGATTAGGGTACATTCGCGCTCCCTAATAGGACGAATATCACGTATAGCCTCCAATCCGTACTGCCTTAGTACTTCCACATCACGCTCATAAGTCCACTTCACCCATTCGGAGGGATTGGAGCCAAGTTGAGTGGGTGGAGGTACTTGGTGGACTTTCATGAAGGTGGCATATGCATCCCAATAATTATCCCATGCCTCCTTCTTAGTTGGATTCCCTTTCGGTTGTTATGAGATTGGAGGAGGAGGGGTTGGACTTATAGGAGGTGATGCTATTTCTTCTTGTTTGGGAGGAGGGTATATGATGTCTTCCGGTTCTAGTAAGGCTCCTACTAGTTTCCAGTAGTCTTCCACCATGTCCTTGGGCACCCTTTTCTCGCCCTTTATAAACCTTTGGACGACTTCCTCCCTTGGGTTGGATGTCTTTTTCAAGGTTATAGGTGAAGGACTGGATGTCACCGCAAATTTCCTTGGGACACTCCTTCCAATATATGATAGTTTAGAGTTGGGTTCAGGGCATAATATTGATAATGTTTCAAGGGAACTAAGCTCTGATACCACTCTAATTGTCACACCCCGACCCGGTTTGGTCGGATCCCTGTGAACAACCCACCGCTCTCCCATTTGAAAAGGAGTTTCCCCCTCCTTTTACTCGAGAGGAGCCAGGCGTATTTTTGACTTTGTTCCCTAGAAAGACATATATCAAATAAAATACAAGCTTAAGAGGAATTAAGCATACTTGATAAAGGGTAAGGCTCGGTATTATTCCTAGTCATTTTCTCTTTTCCTGAAAAGATATAGAAAGGGGTGAGTTTCTACAACTCAGTGAATGGGTATTTTAAAACTGGAGTTTTACAAAAAAATGTTTTAAGTTAGAGCGTGTCGGACTCCTTAATTTCCTTTAAATTTTCACCACTTTAAAATCTTGGTTTTCAAAAGAACATCCTTCATCATGAAGGTCAATCACACAATCATAGGTCAGTACATCCACTAAACCTACTTGTGGCGTTGGAGCGACTTTTCTGGCCACCTAGATAGAAGTACGTTCACTTCTACCCAAAGAATAAGTGGATGTTTGTGACAACCAACCCTCAAACCCGTAACAATTCTCCGTGTCCATATAAGGATAGAGACATCATCCTGTCCCCACCCCAGTCTCGTGCGCTTGAAGCTATGTCAAGCTTCACAAGGTCACCTGGTACGACGAACTACCCTTATACCCATTAGGTCGTCTAGGGCCCTAGGACACATCACTATCCCTCATGGGCATCTTGATGGCCCGTAATCACAGTGTATGCACAATCAGTATTTTCACACCATACCATATAATCAGTGCTGTCTTGGTACCATGGCCAAACAATTCAATTATTCAAGTTTTCATGGCATATTATTCATGTTTGTTTACAAGCTCCTGCTCGTGTCAACTGGCCTATGGCCAACTGTTTGAGATTTTCAAAATTGGGCATAATAGCCCCAAGTTTCAAAACTGAGGCCTACGGCCTAATAAAGCTAGTCGATCTCCTATCAAGAAGGTCTCCCAAATCATTTAAGCAGTGGCACATAGTCAGGGGAGAGCACTTCCGACAAAAATATATTTTCAACTATCCATCATACCAACTGAGTATGAGGATATCTCCGCTGATAACCGATGAACGAGTTTTCCACTTCCTCCGAGGATGTTTCATCATACCAACTGGGTATGATCTACTTATAACTAGTAAGTAGTTTTTCTGTGTCACTTTCAAACCACTCCTCTAAGTTGTGATGTTTAAAATACCAATAAGCAATGGGTTTTCATTTTTGAGGTACTTATCATCCCAACTGGGTATGATATAAAAATCTCACTCACCCGATCGCGTAGTGATATTCCACTTAGTCGGTTTTCGTCCCTTCCGAGCTTAGCCTCAGTTGGCATTCTCGATGTCTAGTGTTCCTACATGAAATGAATTTCGTTGTTCATCATCATCTGCTTGATCACCTCATTCAGTATGGATGACTAAATTCATGACTTTTCCAATATTTGCAAATTGGTCCCTAAAGTTATTTTTCCTTTTACTTTAGTCCCCACTTACGGGTTTTCCCAAAATTGAGTCCCAAAATTTTTAAAATTCCTCTTGGGACCTCAATTTACTCAATTTCATAAAAAGGGGTTCAAGTTTCCCAAATTCCCAATTTGGCCCTGAAATTTTCCAAAATTACCATTTTACCCTTCCTTTTAAAAAAATGGTAAGTTTCACCGCAAAAATTCTAAAATTGCTTAATTAACCCTCTAACATTCTTATCATGCCCAATTGACCCTCAATTTTATAAAATTGCATTTTAGTCCTTCAAATTTTCAAAAATCCCCAATTTTCCCCAATTTTCCCCAAAATTCCCTCCAATTTCATCTCCCTAACACAGCCGAATTTGATTTTATCAAATTGACCAATCAAACACTTATAATTGTTGAAATTGAAGCTAAAATTTAGTTTCTACATCTTCATACTATTCAATAGTTGTATAGAGAGAAAGCTTCAATTGCTCACCGGCAGGGGTGTGACGGTCCGAGCTTCCAATCGAGGTAGATAGCTCTTTTCCTGAGGTTTCTCTTAGGATCAAGAATTGCATCAATTGATGCTCAATTGGATTAGAATTTTTTTCATCTAAATACTATCAGCTCTCTCTAGCACCGGTCAAAAATTGCAGAGTGGAGTTGAATTGGCTTACCTTTTAGTCCTAATTCGGCCATGGGAGGACTGATGAGGTGTTGGGAGAACTTGGTTTGGTCTGAGGAGGGCTCAAATTAGCCAATTTCAGCTCGGCCAAAATAGGGTATTGAGAAGGTACGAACTTGAGGCCATTCATGAAGTTCGTCGCATAAGGGAAATCCAAAGGGAATATGGATGGACTTCAACTAGTTCCACAAAAGCCTTAAGACCGTGAATCCCGCAACCGTTCAGAGGCAAACTCCCAGCCTATGACCCCAAGCGACTAGGAAGTAGTAAATTCCTGTAATAAGCCGAGTATGGCAAGAAACTATCTCTTGGAATGAATGAAAGTGCAGTTTCCTTGATTTAAATTCAAATCTCCTGGATAATAACAAGTATAACTAATAGAAATAAAAATATACAAATAATGATCGGGGTAGTAAGGAAGATAACTATGAGTCACCTCTAGTTAACCCAAACCTTAAAGATAGCCAAATAAGTTTTCCCAACAAAAAAAAACCAGGAATATGGAGTAACAAGGCAACAATACTAGGAAAGAAATTCTTGAGGAGTCTGCCTAGAGTTCACCAGGAAGGGCATACCCTAACTAAGGGAAGGAAGAAGAGGAATAGTGTGAAGTCCGGTGTAAAGGAAATAAGCATCAAAAGGTGCAGGACTATTAAAAGTACAAGGACTATAAGGAGTAAAGGAAGAGCCCCTATATATATAAGATAGGAAAACAAGAAGAATTGGGCTGCCCCAAGGGAAACCAATGGAATGGAAGCTGACCAAGAGGAAAGTAAAGAAGAAGTAGGAGCACGATAGTGCTAAGCCACTTTAGGATAAGACAAGAGAGGGAAGAGGAAAAGAAGTATGATAGGACGAAAACCCGGAGGAATGCACAAGTATCCTTGGAAGAGTTCGTGATAGGCAAGACATAAATTATTCAGAATGCACCAACAATCAGGAGTTCCTTGAAGGAAGGATAAGGAACTAAAAGGAATTGGAGGACAAGAATGGATCAAGGGCGAATAACCATACTGATGTCAGAAAGGTGTAAGAAAAGAATGAAGGAAAAGCTTTCAAGAAGTGTTAGGGAGGTTGAACGTGAAACTCCCAGGATGGAAGTCCCTCGAAAGAAGGATCAATATAGGAAGTGGGACCATGGAAAGAGAAATTCCCAAGCTATGTAACTAATAGAAGAAACATAAGAGGCTTGAACGGAAATAAGGAACCTCATTAAAGGGCATATGGGGTTAAGGACGTACTAGAATGGCTAGGTGTGACCTCTCCCAAATAGGGATTTCAGACGAACCTAACTAAAGGAAATAATTAATAACAATAGGATAGTTAAGGAGAATAAAACTACACCCTAAGAAGGATCAGGAAGTAGTAAGGGCTACATCCTAAATAGGACAATGGGATGGACCTTAAGGACAAGAAGACTCGAGAGATAACTATCTCAAAATAATTAAACAAGTGGGATTGTAGGAACGAAGCAATTAACGAACTAACACTTGTGAAGGTCACAACTCTAGTATAGAAGGGAAAGGTGGAAAGGCCAAAACCTTTGGGAAATAAGGATGAAATAAAGCCTTAAAGAGATCAATGGCTAATATAGGATTAACGACCAAAAGCGATGAGAGGGTTAAGCAAGCCTCTCATAGGATGATCAAGAGATCTTAAAAACAAAGAGGATGTGAGCTCTCCCTAAAAGAAATAGATGTGTACCAGGATACAAGTGAGAATGAAGATGGGGTATTAAAGAAGTTCACGTAAGGTTTCAAGAGTAAAGGCAATCAAGTGAGGATGGCATCAAAGGATATCATTTAAGGTTAGATGTTCTCAAAGACAAACAAGAAGAGAATTCTGAGAGAAATGAGTATAATTCCTACCAAGGAAGAAAACCTTGGAAGGACATACGTGTCCCAACCAAGAAGTAATGGAACCAACAGAGGTGGAAAAGAAGATAAGATTATAAATGATTTGCTGGTTGAGATGGAAAGATCAAGGACCAGGGAAGAGTACTCATGAGGGCCAAAGGAGTAAGTTAAATCCAAGTAACAGGTAAGTAGAGAGATAGCATCAAAATACGCCATACGAATATGAAAGAGGTGGACTAGCTATAAAAAGGAGACAGAGGAAAGAACATCTAAGAACCCTCAGAAAACTAAGTCGTCCAGTTAAGAAGTGATTAAAATGAATGATCACTGACATCAAGATTGGTGATGGTCTCTACTCCATTGATGGAGCCTAAAGAGAGGACGGTTGTGCATAGTGTGGAGTACACGGAATAAGACTGATAATCGGAAGTGTCTCAAGTAAGGAATAAGGGATGAAATGGAAATTTTAGATAGAGAAGGATTCAAAATGGGCAAATGCCCTAATATAGAAAGGGGTGTGAAGAAAGGAAGAAAGAAAGAAACCTTCAAGGAATGGTAAGAAGGTTGGGCATGTAGCTCTTAAGGTGGAAGTCTCCACTGTGAGGGACATAGTAGAGAATAAAACCTTAAGAAGGGAACTTCCCCAAACAAAGTGATCGACACATATAATGAAATGGATTAACTCAGAATAAGGAATCGTGTAATGATCATGCATGAGTAAGAGTGGATTAAGAAAAAGGAAAGTCCTTGAGGAAAGGACGCCACTAGAAATGAGGAAGGATATAAGAAGGGTCAAAATTGGACAAAAAAAAGTTATAAAATCGAAACCTATGAAAGCATGTATGTAGCTCTCGAAAGGACATCAAGCTAAGGGTTTCAACAATAAAGAGAATGACTAGACACAGGAATGATTGGGCATCTTGGAACTCCCAATCCTGAAATCTTGAGTAAGAACCACAAGGGGAAGAATCTTGCCCTAAGCAAAGGAAGATGTGAATCTAAGGTTATACACTTGAACTCATAGGTAAGACATGCTTAGCTTGGATAAACTCTAGGGAATGAGTATGCAATCGAAGGAAAATAAAATTCCTTAAGTGTGTGTTATAAAGGGTCTAAGTGAAAATAACTAAAGTGTTAGCATGTCAAACAAACTCCAAGTTGACATCAAGGGAAGTTATTTCCTATGCAAATGATGCTGAATAATTCTTGGGGACAAAACTTCTAAAAGGATGGAAGAGTTGTAAACCTCGTCCCTTAAAGATAAGGAAATCAGGGAAAGAACCGATCAACCCAAGGGAGAAAACAAAACCGGTTCACGAACCCCAATCGTTAGAGAAAGGGCAAATTGGGAAATTTACAAATCTTGAGTGACGCAAAGAGTCATAAAAATCATGGAAAGGAACTCGGATGAATTGGAAGAGAAAACCATATTGGTTCAGGTGAAATAGACATGAACAGGATTGAACCGATTTGAACCATCATTGAACCGGTTTCTAAATTAATTTTTCTATGTGGCTTAAAATATTCAAATTAGAGAATTGAAGCTACCATTGGATAGAGAATGAATTTAGATGTATTTAAAAATTTTTAATTTCAAAAAACTCTGTCGAATCATGCTTAAACCATCCAGTTTAAGCATTAAAGCAAGTTTAGACCTGTCCGGCTCGATTTGGAATATTGTCGTCTTCTTCCTTTAGATGACAACATTATTCATTCAACGTATGAATAGACAACACTGGCAAAGATGAAACAACTTCATACAGGGCATTTCTGGTCATCAATGAGCTTGACCATGATGACAAATGGTCGGGTAAAGAGTCCCCGAGCTCCCTATATAAAGAGCCCTCTCCATTCATTCTCATCATACAGGAAATCTCCATTCTCTCTCAACTACTCAGTTTTCTAGCAAAGCTCAAACCAAAGCTCCGACATTGGGGTTTTTCTAAGCCTTAGAAGGCGAGGTCAGGTTCTTTAGATTCTAGGAGAAGTTAGCTACCTGACAACAATCTTCGTTCAATCCTCCGGTAGAATCAAATCGTGAAGCAGCTCTGATGGACCGAAGCTGCCCTATTTCAGCCGAGCAAGAATTGGCCAAATTCAGCCCTTCTCAAGCCAAACCAAGCCCTCCCAACACACCCTCAACCCTCACACAACGGTAATAGAGCTGAAAAGTAAGCCAATTCAGCTTCCCTCTATCATTTATGATTGGCATTAGAAAGAGAAACTATGAAAAATTCACTAACTGAATTCTCCCTCGATTCAATATGAATTATATCGATTTTTTATCTTAGGAGAAACCTCAGGATGAGAGCTACCTACCTAGATAGAAAGTTCGGACCGCCGCACCTCCGATGGTAAGCTTTCAAAGCTTTCTCTCTCTAGGCACAATTTTCTGGTGAAGCTCTATTTGAGCTCGTTTCAGCCTCAATTCATGTGATTCAAAGCTCAATTGAATTGTATGGATGTGTAGGAACTGAATTATACCTCCAATTGATGCAATTAACCCTCATTGAATGGTCAATTTAGTGAAATAAAATTTGGCCAGTTTGAAAGGGGGAATTTGGGGGAACATTTTGGGAAATTTTGGGGATTTCGTAAAATTGAGGGACCAAATTACTATGTCCCAAAATCCAGGGCCAAAGTGAATTTTTGGAAGTTTTGAGACTCAATTTGGGGAAAAGTTAGCATTAGGGATCTAAAGTCAAGGAAAATGAACTTTAGGGACCTAAGTGCAATTAATTAAAAATTTTGAGCCTAGTCATTCATACGTGAGAAATGAAGGCTGTTATGCCAAATATTAATAGAAAAACTACTTACTGGTTATAACTAGAGAAAATCATTCCCACTTGGTATGATGGACTATCTTGAAGAAAGAAGAAAACCCGCTTGCCGGTTGTAAGCGGAGATATCATCATACCCGGTTGGTGTGATTAATTTAAAGATAATTTATCAGAAGTGTTCTTCCCTGACTATGTGCCAATGCTTAAAATTTTTGGGAGACCTTCTTGACAAGAGCTAGAACAGCTCAGATAGGCTAGAGGCCTTGGTTTTGGAACTTGTGGGGCTAAATGTCATGTTTTGGAAAATCACGTGCAGTGGAACCAAGGCTAGTTGGCACGAGCAGGGGCTCGTAAACAAACATGATATATTAAATCCATGCAAATTCTAAATGAATGGATTATGTGATTACGCCATGGTACCAAGACATGATGACATACTCGGTGGACAAGCAGTAGTGGGTCAGGGACAGGTCGACGGACCGGCCTAGACAAATAGTTCCTGATCAAGTTGAGGGTTAGAGTTGTTGGACAAGTGGCACCAAAGATAAATGGCTTTGTGGAAAAACTAGTGTTTGTGCATGCACTTGAGGTTTGGGACCATCAAGACGCCCAAGAGGGGTAGTGATGTGTCCTAAGGGCTACTGGATGACATGGTGGAGATAAAGGCAGTTTGTCATGCTAGCAGTCGGGAAAGCTCGACGTAGCTTCATGTGCATGAGACTGGGGAGGGGTCGAGATGAGGTCTTTGTCCTCATACGTACATGAAGTTGATTTCGGGTTTGAGGGTCGGATGTCACGAACATCTATTCAGACCTAGGGTAGAAGTGGATGGGCTTCTATCTTGGTGGCTAGTAAAATCACTTCGAGCCACAAGTAGGTGCAGTGGGTGGGCTGCCCTACGAATGTGTTATCCCTTCCTGATGAAGGTCGTGTGTTGGCTGTTAAACACGCCTAATGTGAAAAATGAGGAAAAAGTATTTTGAAAACCGAAACTTGATGAATGAACATTCTTGAAGAAAATAAGAAGTTTGGCACACTCTAGTTAAAACTGTTTTGTTTATAAAAACTCACTCCTAAAAACACCCATTCATTGAGTTGTAGAAACTCACCAGTCTTTCATATCCCTTTTCAGGAGTAGAGAAAATGACTAAGGAAAATACCCAGATCTACCCATTGTCAGGTTTTCTTAAAAAATTATTATAAGCTTGCATTTTTATTGATTTGTGTTATTCCAAGGAACAAGATTAAATTATGCCTGGCTCCTCTTCATTAAAGAAAGGGGGAAACCCCTCTTAAACCAAGGGAGCGGTGGGTTGATCACGGGGATTCGACCAAACCGGGTTGGGGTGGGACACCATGAATGTACAAAGGAGTTAGCTTTCCAACTTCAGCCACGCCGACAACTGATGCGCCCTCTTCGACGACCGATTCACCCTCTCTAGTGAGTTCCCGACACCTTTCCGAACTACGCCAGTTTTCTAGTAAAGGCCCATCAAGACAAAATAGTATTGTTCCGACCAAGGCTGACTGGAGAGTGACCATAGGGAATAAGATTAGGGACTTATAAAGGATCTTTTGAAAGTTTATTGAGGTGTTTTAAAAGGAGAAGAAAGTTGTGGGACATAAATGCAATTTTTGAAAAGTTTGGGATCTAAAGTAATATTTTTGGATAATTGTGACACAAATGAGACTCATTGGAAGTCCAAGGGGCTGAAAAGAAGTTTTGGAAAGATTAGAGACCTAAAGAAGTAACTTGGAAGAGACTAGGGACCCAAATAAAAATTTTGGAAAAGTTTAGGGACAAAATGTTAAATTGGGTAAAGTTTAGGACCCAATAAAATGTTTATAAAAACTTGAGGACCCAAATGGGACTAAGGGACATCCAGGGACCCAAAAGAAAGAGTTGAGAAGTCTAGGGTCCCCAAAAAAGAGAATTTGGATGTGTAGAGACAAAATGGTAATTTTGCCTTTTTAAGTACAAAAATGAAAATTTGGAAATTTTAGGCATCTAAGTGTGAAACATAAAATTTTTTGGGAATTTTGGAAAATATGACCCAATAAGGGTATAATCTTCGGTTTTTTTAAAATGAATATTGGATGGGGGTTAGTGGAAACGAGTTCATCAATGCGTGAAAATCGAGTGAATTGGGTCCAACAAGAAAATTTGTAATTTTTGGAAAAAATTACGGGATAGTAATTGAGTATCAAGTAAAGGTAGAGATTGACCCTATATTTATGATTTGATTTATGTAGAGTAATTCATCATCAATCTTACAAGAATCACACCTCCCAAGATAAGGAAAAAACCATCAGTACAAACACGTCATGACTATAACTATGAGTGAGATTTCTAACTTCCCGTTTGATTTGACCAATATTGTCAATACTTACCACTTTATTAAAATTTTTGGTATGTACACTTTGGAAAAGCTTTTGAGAACCCCATCGAAAAACTATATTGAAGTTTTTATCAAAGACGAGAGATATCCGTGATTATTTGAGAAGCAAGTCATGACTCGATGATTTTGGAAAAGGCAGGTGTAAACTCGATGGTTGAAATTGGGTGATAATTTGTTGTAATGAAGGGGCTAAAACCCAATATTTATAAAATGGCTAAGACTCACCGTTCATGAAATGGGCTAAGGCTCGATGTTTATGAACTAATTTATGCACAACTTATAGAAATTAGCTAAAAGTGTTTATTTTCGAGAAAAGGGAAATGACCCAATATTTTACAAGAAAATAAAATTTATATGATGCATCATGATCTATTTTGTCAAATTGATAATGATATTAATAAATGGGATGTCCAGTTAGTAAGTCCGTCCTTAATACATGTGTCACGCCCCGACCCAATTTGGTCAAATCCTCGTGAACAACTCGTCAGTCTCACGGTTTATTAAAGGGTTTCCCCTTATTATAATTTGTAAAGAGTAAGGCGTCCTTTAAACCTGCACCATTTCCTGGAGTAGCATAATCAAAACTGCATGAAATTTTAAACTTTACATACCTGTTTTACAGGCATCTTAGTTGATGGTCTTTCAAGGTAGGCTTTCCGGGATTTACTGAAAGGGATATAAAGGAGGGGGTGAGTACAACTACTCAGTGAATGGGTTTTCAAAGGTCTACTTTTAACTTTTAAGAAAAACATTTATATGGAGTGTGCCAAACTCCTTTCTTTTCCAAAAAAAATTCCTTCATTTAAAAATTTGGGTTTTTCCATTATTTCTTAGTTATCGGTGTGTCATCACCCAACACACATCCTTCATCATGAAGGTTACACACATTCGCAAGTCAGTATCACTACTGAACCTGCTAGTGGCTTCGGAGCGACTTTTCCTGCCACCCAGATAGAAGTACGACCACTTCTACCCTAGGAATGAGTGGATGTACATGACATCCTACCCACAATCCCGAAATCACTTCTTCATGTCCGTATGAGGACAGAGACCTCATCCTGTCCCCACCCCGGTCTAATGCGCTTCGTGCTACTCTAGATTTCGCACAGACACCTGGAACGACGAACTACCCTTATAGCCACCAGGTCGTCCAGTGCCCTTGGGACGCATCACTACCCCTCATGGGCGTCTTCATGATCCCGTACTCACAGTGCATACACAAACAATGTTTTCTTATATTTCCATGTAATTTGTGGTGCCACTAGTCCAACAGCCCCGACTCTCAACTCAACCTGCAGCTGTTTGTCCTGACTAGTTCGTCGATCTATCATGTCGCACTGCCGCTAGTTGACTGAGCATAACAGTGCTATCTTGGTACCATGGCAAAACAACTCACTTATTAAGTTTTATGGCACATATATCATGTTTGTTTACGAGCGCCTGCTCGTGCCAACTGGCCTTGGGCCCACTGTACGAGATTGTCCAAATCGAGCATTTAGCCCCCAAGTTCCAAAACCGAGGCCCCTGGCCTATCAGAGCTATTTGAGCTCCCGTCGAGAAGGTCTCCCAAATAATTTAAGCATTGGCACACAGTCAGGGGAGAATACTTCTGACAAAATAGGTTTTCACTGTCCATTATGCCAACCGGTATAAGAACATCTCCATTCATAACCGATGAACGGGTTTTCAACTTCCTTCGAGGAAGTCTTACCATACCAACCAGGTATGATCTACTTACAACCGTAAGTAGTTTTTTTTTTGCATAATTTTCACATCACTTTCTCTAAGTGGTGATGATTAAAATACCACTAAACAATGGGTTTTTATATCGAGGTACTTATCATCCCCTACCGGGTATGATATAAAAGTTCCACTCACAACCGGTAAGTGGTTTTTATCTTTAAGTTGTGCTCATCATCCCAACCGGGTATGATGTTAGTAAACCCACTCACCTGTTAATGCCGTGAATTCCACTAGACTGGTTCTTTGTATTCACGCGAGCTTGTCCTTGCTGGCGTTCCCAATATTTCGCGTTCCGGTGAAGGCACAACGATTCAAGCTTTCAATCTAGACAGATAGTTCTCATCCTGAGGTTCATCCTTTCAGTCCTAATTCGGCCGTGGAAAGGCTGAGGATGTGTTGGGAGGGCTTGGATTGGCCTGAGCAGGGCTTGAAAATGGCTGATTTCAGCTTGGCTGAAATAGGGCAACTTCGGTCCGCCGAAGCTGCTTCACTATTCTATCACGCCAGCACTTCTCCAACGATTCTCGTATTGACTGGAGTTTGCTATCAGATAGCTGTCTTCTCCCCGGTTCTAAAGAGCCCGACCTTTGTTCAAGTCGAAGCTCTAGTTCGAGCTTTACCGAGAAATGGAGCAGTAGTGAGAGAGAGAGAAGTGTTCAGGTGTCAGGAGAATGAAATGGGGATGACCTCTTTATATAGTTGTAAAACTCGTGTATTAAATGGGCGAGATTTATTACTAGTATTAATATTGCCATAAATTATTGGTATTAATTCTAATAATTTAATTTTGGTATTTAATTATTTATATTAATTCTAATAATTTAATTTAGGTATTAAATTATTGGTATTAATTCTAATAATTAAATATATATTAATTTATGGCTATTTATGATAAGCTGTTCGCATAAAAAATTTTGACCAAAATTTTGGGTTACAAAAAATCATACTTCCCAGAAGGTCACCCATCCTCACACTACTCTCAGGTAAGCACTCTTAACTTTGAAGTTATTATGGAATCTAGTTCACCTGAACCAATTTGGTTTTTGTTTTCTATTTTGTCTTAAGTTTCTTTTCCAATGTTTAATTAACCCTTTGCATCACCTGAAAGTTGTAAATTTTGATATTGCTTATTCCCAAATGTAAACCAGTTTGGTTTTCTTATTCAGTTTAACCGGTTCTTTTCCCTGTTTTCCTTAACTCAAATGTGCGGGGTTTACAACTCTCCCCTCCTTTTAGGAGTTTTGTCCCCAAAACTTAGTTAACATCCTTGCATGAGCAATCATTTCCTTTGATACCCCTTTGGTGTTTGCTTAACATGCAAAGTCTTCTCTTGTTCTTTTAATTAATTCTTTTTTACATCCTTCACTTAAGGAATTTCTTTTTCTTTATATTATTTACTCCCTTCAGGGTATATTCTTAGATTTATATCTTTCTTTACATAGAGCACATTCTTCCCTTTGAGGTTCTGTACTCATGATCGGAAATTCCAAGATACCTAACCGTTCCCATGTCTAGTTAACCCCTTGGTCGTTGAAACCTTTAGCTTAATGTTCTTTCGGATGTTACGTACTAGGTGCCACGGTTTTCTTTATTCTCACTTTTTCATCCCATTTTGACTCTTCCTCCATTCGTTGTCTATTATAACTTCAGTCCAAATTTTTATATTCGACCTCATCATGCTTATTAGCCGTCTCTTCCTTACTTTGAGTAATATTCTCCTCGGGATTGTTGGGCTTACATACCCCTTACAACATGGCATTTTCTAGGACCTGCCTTTATCCATTAGATTTCTAGAACATCTCCTTGAGGGTCTCTCTCAGCTTTTTTTTTGAGCTTTCAGGGATCATATAACTTCATCCCTCTTTTCTTTTGATAGCATTCCTCAACTATCCTTTTTACCATTATCCTCTCATCCATCATGCCTTTGAAGTTATGTCTCACATAACCGCATGGATTTCTCTTACCTACTCATCCTTTCCAAACATTTTTATTGGGTCCTTTCAATTCCAATCGTTGGGTTTCCTGATGATTATTGACATACGAGGATTTTTTTTTCCTTCTTATGTCCTTTCTCTTCTTTAGTGACATCCCTTATTCAATAACTTCCTTTTTCCTTAATCCACTTTTACTTGCTCATAAATCACTTCATGATTCTTCATTCTACAATAATTGCTTTCGATCTATGTGTCGATTACTTTGCTTGGGAAGGTTCACTCCATGCAGTTTTGTTCATTATCTTTGGCTGTCCGCCATTACTAGTTTTCCTCTTTCTACATGGTTCTCCCATTCTCTCCAAACAGGTCATAATGGACCATTACAATACTTCCTTCCTTGGAAAACATTTCCTAAATAAGGGTTGGTTCCATTTCCTCTTAATTGGGATACACATGTCTCTTCGGGGCTTCTTTCCTTGGTAGGATTCTTTGCCTTTCTCTGGACATTCCTTTTTACATTTGCCCTGGGGGATTTCTAGTCTTGATGTTGTCTTCTCCTGTTTACCTTTACTCCTCAGGTCTTGCAACACATCTTTTACACTCTATCTACATCCTCATTCATACCCAATACCTGTCTATTTCCTTAGGGAGCATATAAATCTTCCTTATTTCAAGATTTCTTGATCATTATGTGAGAAGCTTGCCTATTTCTTTCTTGGCTTGAGTTTGGTTGTTAATTTGGCCTTTTGGTTCTTTTAGGGATTTCTTTCATCCTTCTCTT
This sequence comes from Trapa incisa, assembly GCA_030064435.1. NCBI lineage: Eukaryota > Viridiplantae > Streptophyta > Magnoliopsida > Myrtales > Lythraceae > Trapa > Trapa incisa. Next base: position 15,823,538 of record CM057779.1, on the reverse strand, counting down.
TCAAAGTATTTGACCTTTCTGCCACTCTTCCTTGTCAGAACTTACATCATGGTTCTTCTGCATATTAGTTAATTAACTGCCCTGCCTCCACCAGTCCCTTGGTTTAGGTCTTCTTAGGGCAGTTGTCTTCTCGAGTATTCCTATCCTTAACATCATCTCACTGACCAGTGTAGTCCTTTCTACTTCCTGATCTTCCTTAGGTATGTTGGTTAGAGACTTCGATTTTTAACTTTTTTTTTGCTTTTCCCGAAAGAGGTAGTACTTTAAAATTAATTCACTTTTCCAAAGAATATTAGTCTTGGCCTCTGACACTTCCTTCAAGTAGTTTCTAATAAGGGGTTGGCTCCTTGCACATCTGCCAACCAATGATTCATTTTCACAGCGTATTCCTTCTCTTCTTCACTCTCACTGTGTCATTCCCTAGAGTTTTGGGGGACATTTTTCTATGTTTGCCCCTTATGAGAGGGTTCTAAGTATGATTCTCATATACCTTATCCCTATTCATGACGTATCCTTCTCAGTTTGACCTTCTTAAGAAGTTTTTATATTCACCTCATCTTTTCTTGACCTCTTTTTGAATTGTTTATGTAACCCGCAACATGGTATCGGTCTCTTATCCTTCAAGTCCTTCGTGACCTTTAAGGAGGTATTGCCCTGAATCTATGAGGTGTGGAACACCCCTTCTTTCCTTACACCTATAATAGTTTAACTTGGTACTTGTCCTTTAGTAGGGTTGGGCATCTCTTCAGGTAATGTCTCATCGTCATTCCCTTACATGGATTTGTGTGATTCTTACTTTCCTTCGATTGGGGCATTTTCCAGGGTTACTATTGGTTTGGTGCTTACTGTTCTTGAGTCTGATCACTTTGATAGTTTTCTAGTTGAATCACCTTTGTTAAGGGTCATGGTAAGAGTCCTCCTAGGTTTCTTAATTCATCTTCCATCACTTGGTTGCGACTCTTCCTTAGTTTCTAGGATAGTCCAGGTTTGTTTTATTTTCCTTATGCCATATTCCTAGTAAGATCACATCCTCGGAAGATAGAGTTTTGGGGAATTTGAATCTTTTATTAATAAGGGGATACAAAAGGTTAGACTCTCAGCCCTATCACAGAAAATGGTTAAAAAATAACTAAGGAGCTATGGAATTTTGATAAACGTCTTCCTCCATAATTAGAGTTGTGCCACCAATAGGTCCTAGTACCATTCTCTAGGATACTTCCCCATTTGGTCTTTTGACATTTCACCCCGGTCTCAAGCATTTGGGAAGCTTCTAAGGTTGTCTCCCTACGGAGGTAGGGTGATGAGTAGAGCCATTCCAAGTTTTCTTGGTTCCTCTCCAGGAGCCATCTGAAAATTTTAGGATAAATCCTATTAGTTACTATATTTTCTAGTCTTGATTATGTATTCAAGGAAATAGACTTTGATACCACTCTAGTTGTCACACCCCAACCTGGTTTGGTCGGACCCCCGTGAACAACCCGCCACTCTCACGGTTTATTAAAGGGTTTCCCCTTATTATAATCTGTAAAGACTAAGGCGTCCTTTAAACCTGCACCATTTCCTGGAGTAGCATAATCAAAACTGCATGAAATTTTAAACTTTACATACCTATCTTACAGGCATCTTAGTTGATGGTCTTTCGAGGTAGGCTTTCCGGGATTTCCTGAAAGGGATATAAGGGAGGGGGTGAGTACGACTACTAAGTGAATGGGTTTTCAAAGGTCTACTTTAAACTTTTAAGAAAAACATTTACATGGAGTGTGCCAGACTCCTTTCTTTTCAAAAAAATTCCTTCATTTAAAAATTTAGGTTTTTCCATTATTTCTTAGTTACCGGTGTGTCATCACCCAACACACATTCTTCATCATGAAGGTTACACACATTCGTAAGTCAGTATCACTACTGAACCTGCTAGTGGCTTCGGAGCGACTTTTCCTACCACTCGGATAGAAGTACGACCACTTCTACCCTGGGAATGAGTGGATGTACGTGACATCCTACCCACAATCCCGAAATCACTTCTTCATGTCCGTATGAGGATAGAGACCTCATCCTGTCCCCACCTCGGTCTCATGCGCTTCGTGCTACTCCAGATTTCGCACAGACACCTGGAACGACGAACTACCCTTATAGCCACTAGGTCGTCCAGTGCCCTTAGGATGCATCACTACCCCTCATGGGCATCTTGATGATCTCGTACTCACAGTGCATGTACAAACAATGTTTTCTTATATTGCCATGTAATTTGTGGTGCCACTAGTCCAACAGCCTCGACTCCCAACTCAACACGTAGCTGTTTGTCTTGACTAGTCCGTCGACCTGTCATGTCGCACTGCCGCTAGTTGACTGAGCATATCGGTCCATTCTTGGTACCATGGCCAAACAATTCACTTATTAAGTTTTATGGCACATATATCATGTTTGTTTACGAGCGCCTGCTCGTGCCAACTGGCCTTGGGCCCACTGTATGAGATTTTCAAAATCGGGCATTTAGCCCCCAAGTTCCAAAACCGAGGCCCCTGGCCTATCAGAGCTATTCGAGCTCCCGTCGAGAAGGTCTCCCAAATAATATAAGCATTGGCACACAATCAGGGGAGAACACTTCCGATAAAATAGGTTTTCACTATCCATTATACCAACCGGTATAAGGACATCTCCATTCATAACTGATGAACGGGTTTTCAAGTTCCTTCGAGGAAGTCTTATCATACCAACCGGGTATGATTTACTTACAACCGGTAAGTAGTTTTGTTTTCGCATAATTTTCACATCACTTTCTCTTAGTGGTGATGATTAAAATACCACTAAATAGTGGGTTTTTATAACGAGGTACTTATCATCCCCTATCAGGTATGATATAAAATTTCCACTCACAACCGGTAAGTGGTTTTTATCTTTAAGTTGTGCTCATCATCCCAACCGGGTATGATGTTAGTAAACCCACTCACCTATTAATGTCGTGAATTCCACTAGACTGGTTCTTTGTATTCACGCGAGCTTGTCCTTGCTGGCGTTCCCGGTATTTCGCATTCCGATGAAGGCACGACGGTTTGAGCTTTCAATCTGGACAGATAGCTCTCATCCTGAGGTTCATCCTTTCGGTCCTAATTCAGCCGTGGAAAGGCTGAGGATGTGTTGGGAGGGCTTGGATTGGCCTAAGCAGGGCTTGAAAATGGCTGATTTCAGCTTGGCCAAAATAGAGCAGCTTCAGTCCGCCGGAGCTGCTTCACTATTCTATCACGCCGGCGCTTCTCCAACGATTCTCGTATTGACTGGAGTTTGCTATCAGATAGCTGTCTTCTCCCCGGTTCTAAAGAACCTGACCTTTGTTCAAGTTGAAGCTCTGGTTTGAGCTTTACCGGGAAATGGAGCAGTAGTGAGAGAGAGAGAAGTGTTCAGGTGTCAGGAGAATGAAATGGGGATGACCTTTTTATATAGCCGTAAAACCCGTGTATTAAATGGGCGAGATTTATTACTAGTATTAATATTGCCATAAATTATTGGTATTAATTCTAGATGTCACCCATCCTCACACTACTCTCAGTAAGCACGCTTAACTTTGAAGTTTTTATGGAATCTAGTTCACCTGAACCAATTTGGTTTTTGTTTTCTAGTTTGTCTTAAGTTTCTTTTCTAATGTTTAATGAACCCTTTGGATCACCCGAAAGTTGTAAATTTCGATATTGCTTATTCCCAAATATAAACCGGTTTGGTTTTCTTATTCAGTTTGACCGGTTCTTTTCCCGGTTTTTCTTAACTCAAATGTGCGGGGTTTACAACATGATTGCTTGTACGAATGTTATTATTTTACATACATACATCTCATGGCGAGCGTGTTTGATTAGTAGTTTGATAGTCGGTTACACGAGCTTGTGTCAACGTCTAAAGGTAACAAGAAAATAGAGCAAATAAGGGGGGTGCAATTAGATTTTCCAGTTTACTAGGAACAAGAAGTTATAAAGACGGGGTCCACAAACATGACTTGGAGTTGGACAAAATGCGATCACCTAGTTGATCGATGTAAAGACATCCACATTCATTTGAGTGGGCCAATCTATCGAAAGAGAATGAGTTATGCTCCTACACATATATCTACTAATCATCCTGAATAGTCAATTGATCGATATTCGGTGATGAGGCATTGCGCCGTGTGATAATGCTAAATTATATGAAGTATTGCTAGGTACAAAGGTATTTCATCTCCCTTATGTGTGTATTAAATGTTTTGATTTAAGACTCATAATGGGCATTAAGACAAATCTTAAAACATCCTAAATTGATTCTCATTATGAATATGGATGATTGAGGTGGGGGCGATAGATACCCTATCACATATCGAGTGGGCATCAACAAATGTCACTTAATTAGTTAGTTTAAATGATAGTTTTTATCCAACATTTTAAAATTAGTTCCCATTATGAACAGAATGATTATGCTAGTGGAATACCAAAGCACAATATCAAGTGTGCATCAACAGATGACACTCGATTAGTTGGTTCAAATGATAGTTCCCATCCAACATTTTTAAAGTGGCTCCCATTATGAATATGGATGATTGTGTTAGGGGACCCCTAGCACAATATCGAGTGCACATCGAAAAATGTCACTCCATTAGTTAGTTTGGATGATAGTTCTTGTCTAAAAGCAAGAAGGAGGAAGTGGATAATTTTTGTGTGTATTCATTCTTCACTTGTATGGTAATTTATATATAACTTGTACATATAAAATGAGAAAAAATATGCAATAAATGTAGGTGGTCACTACTGATAATAAATTCCTACAAATATACTGATTTGGCTTTTATTATGTAATAAATGGAGGTGATCACTGCTGATAACAAATTCCTGCAACATTGCCAATACTTTTATATTCAGCCTTAGTGCTTAAGCGAGCAACAGTGCATTATTTACAGGAGCTCCATGAGATCAAATTACGACCCAGAAAAATGGAAAATCCACTAACAAAGCGACGATCATCAGGGTTGTTGACCCAATCAACATTAGAAAAATAATGCAAATCGTGAGGTGAGTGACGCCAAAAAGTTAAGCCAATGTGGGCAGTACCTTGGAGATAGCAAAGGATACGCTTGATGGCAGTCCAATGAGCATCCGTGGGTTAGTGCATAAACTAACATGCTTGGTGAACAACATAAGTGATATCAGGTCATGTACGAGTGAGATATTGAAGAGAACCCACAATCTGACGATATTGGGTTGGATCAGAGAGTAAAGTTCCCGTAAGAGCAGATAAACGGGGGCCAGAGCTAATGGGAGTTGAGACGGGCCGACAGGTAGTCATGATAGCTTTAGAGAGAAGATCATGAATATATTTGGTTTGGGTAAGGTGGATACCTTGAGAGGAGTGCTTGACTTCAATGTCAAGGAAGCAATGCAGCGAACCCAAATCCTTGATAGAAAATTCAGCCTGAAGAGCAAAAATAATAGACTCAATAGGAGTAGTGGGCGAGCCCGTGATGAGAAGATCATCAACATAGACAAGAAGAAATATAACAAAATTAGTAGTGAGATAATGAAGAGAAAGCTATTAGTAATGGAGCCAAAAAAACCCTAGAGTTTGAAGAAAGGAGTTGAGGTGGAGGAACCATGCACGGGGAGCCTGTTTGATTCCATAGAGTGACGGTCGAAGTCGACACACATGATGAGGATAAACAGGGTCAAAGAACCTGGGTGGTTGAGACATGTAGACTTCCTCGGTAAGGTGACCTTGCAAGAAAGCATTATTTACGTCTAATTGATGGATATGCCAATTGGAAGAGATCGTAATGGACAGGATGACTCAAATGGTGACAAGCTTGATGACTGGGCTGAAGGTGGCATCATAATTTAAACCTAGTTGTTAGGAGAAACCTTTGGCAATGAGTTGAGCCTTATGTCGAGCAATGGTACCATCAAGATTTTCCTTAATCTTATAAACCCACTTGTAGCCAATAATAGGATGATCAGGAGGGGCAAGAACCAAATCTCACGTATGATTGTGAAGAAGCGTAGAGAGTTCAGCTTTCATGGCATCCATCCAAAGAGGGTCATAATGAGCTTGAGCAAAGGTGTGAGGTTCATGCGCCACAAACAAGGAGGGGTTGATAGTAAAGCATTGGGGAAGAAGCGACTCATCCTGAGAGCGAGTGACCATGCAGGAAATCTGTGGAGGAGGAGTAGGCGAACCTATAGGAGAGGCCTGTGAAGAAGTCTCATGTATATTCAAAGGAGAAGGAGGAATCATAAATGAGTCCAATGGTGGCATTGGGACAGGGGAGGGAATTGAGAGCGTAGCGATGGAGTGTTGGACGAGGGCAGTCGGGGGCGGAGGGTCTTGAGAGAAGGGGAAGATAGACTCATTAAAGTAGATGGTACGAGAAATAAAAATGCGACCAGTTTGAGGATCAAGAACTTGGTAACCTGCATAATTAGAGGGATATCTGAGAAAATTACAAGGTGAAGAGTGGGGTTGTAATATGTGGGAAAGATAAGGATGAAGGTATGGAAAAAAAAAAGACAACCAAAAACATGAAGAGATTTATAATGAGTATGGGTGAGGATCTGAATAAGCGAATGAAACCCAGAGACCGAGTAGGAAGACGGTTGATGAGATATAGAGTTGTCTCAAAGGCAAAATCCCAGTATTTAATAGGAGCATGAGAATGACTTAAGAGAGTAAGGCCTATATCGACTATGTGGCGATGCTTATGTTTAGCAGAACCATTTTGTTGAAGCGTATGAGGACATGAAATACGATGAGAGATTCCTACAGCCTGCAATTCCAACTGGAAAGATTTGGACAAAAATTCTTTGGCCCCATCAAATTGTAAGTATTTGATTTTGGAATTGAGTTGATTTTCCACTTGTAAATGAAATGCTCGAAAAATAGAGATAATGTTAGAACGGTACTTCAGAACGTAAAACCAAGAAAACTTACTATAATCATCAAGAAAGTGTACATAGTAAGTATGACCCATGTGAGAGATAATGGGAGTGGGTCCCCATATATCGGTATGAATTAGCTCAAGTAGAGCGAGACTCTTATGATGGGTAAGAGGAAATGGTTGTTGAATAATTTTACCACAAGAACAAGATTCACATAATGGCAACAAAGATATATTTTTCATAGAGAGATGTTTAGAAAGCACATCACTAACAATGGAAAAAGTAGGATGTCCCAAACGTTGATAATAAATAGAAATAGATGCAACATGACTGATAAAAGTAGCAGGAAAAATAGGAGAAGATGTACCTCAACCAAAACCTACCTTGCTGGTGAAATAAGAAGATGATGAACTGGAGATTGTCAACCCAGAATATGATGTGTGGGAGGTCTGAGATAAGTTCACCTTGATTGCAATAACTGCATATCTGTCTACATAAGTCAATTTGCAGATCAATTGTGTTCTCACATCAACTGAAGCATGGAACAAGCTGGAGACTCTATACAACTCTCAAACTCGTGCTCAAAAGGACAATCTCGACCAACAATGGTGAGAGCTACAAAATGGTGATCAACCTATGGCCACCTACCTCTCCATCATCTCAACCCTCGCCACCAGCTTTGCCCAAATTGGTCACCCCAAACCTGACCATGAAATTAAAGACAAATTGTTTGATGGTCTTGATAAGGAATGGAAGGCACTCACCCTTGATATGTCGCCCATTCTGGATGACATGACACTGAATTCCTTGAGGGCATTGTTGCTCGCCCAGGATGCCCGTCGTGTTTAGATGTATGGAATCAATTCAAGGTCTACACCCCTATATGGAATCATAGGAGCTACCAACATATCTCAGCCTCCCATAACTACTGTAGTTGCCTGAAGCTCCCGCGGTCTCCTCTCAATGCCTCTGATGCCTCCTTTTCGACAATCACAATAGAGGTTGTTTCCAAGCTCTAATACCATAAAAGCAAGAAGGAGGAATTGGATAATTTCTATGTGTATTCATTCTTCACTTGTATGGTAATTTATATACATCTTGTACATACAAAATGAGAAAGAGTATGCAATAAATGGAGGTGATCACTGTTGATAATAAATTCCTACAGATATGATGATTTGGCTTTTATTATGCAATAAATGGAGGTGATCACTGCTAATAACATATGAGATATGTTATGTTGGCTTGGAGGTAGTGTTTTCCTTGCAGGTGGTGTGGTGGTTGCAGCTGCAGATATGCTGAGTTGGCTTTTACTGTCCAACATTTTTAAATTGAGCCCCATTATGAATATGGATGATTGTGGTAGGGGAACCCCTTGAATAATATCGAGCGTGCATCGACATATGTCACTCAATTAGTTAGTTCAGATAATAATTCGATGCACACTCAATTAGTTAGTTCAGATAATAGTTCCCATCCAACATTTTTTAATTGGGTTCCATTATGAATATGGATTATTGTGCTAGGGGAATATCCTAGCACAATATTGAGTGTGCATCAATAAATGTCACTTGATTAATTATTTCAGGTGATAGTTCCTATCCAACATTTTTAAATTTGTTCCCATTATGAGCATGGATGATTGGGCAAAGGGAATACCTTAGCACAATATTGTGTGTGCTTCAATAGATATTACTTAGTTAGTTAGTTAGGATGATTGTTCCCATCCAATATTTTATTCTTAGTACATGCTCATAACGTGTACTAATGCAAGAATGGTAGGTTTAGTGATGAACCACTACAGAAAATGAGATGTCAAACTCTGTATAAGCTATTTTGAGTTGCAGTAACATCGAGGATAGGAACTACTCGATGAACGGCCTTTTCACTCATTAAGCATTGCTCACCCCTTCTCCTAACACATTTTAGGGACATACAAAGGAGTGAAGTACAAGGGAAGGGGACCTTGTAAAGAAAGAAACTTGAGATAAGGTACTTGTGTTAATACCAAGTTATTCAAGGTAGCCACTCATTTTTTAAGATTTGATTTATGATACATTATGCAATTTGAAAAAACATTTTGTACAAAGTTTAAATTATAAGTGAATTTTAGAACATTGTATTAATTTGAGTCTTTCAATCTCTCGATTCAACTGTAGGGAGGTACCCACTACCATAGTATTTAGAGTATTTATTAGTTGTTATGTCATTTTAACTCGTGTATCAGGTCAGGGTGTGACATTAGGACTATTATTTTAAGTTTGGAAAACTTTATTAGTTGGATGAGATCAAGTGTATGATAGTGTATACTTGTCCCCAAGTATGTAAATTGAGAGAACCATGCCTTATGTGCAAAAAACATAATTATGAGAAATTACGGGATTGTATAATATATACCGATATAGACCCATTCCAAATGATTGTTAATAGTATATTGATGTATGTATATTGTTTTTAGGAAAATTTATATACATACTAAGTGATCATGCACGTGGAGCACTCATATTTAGAGTATCTTCGAGACAAACAAGTCCCAAATAACGGGTTAGTGAGATTTTTAAATCCACGTCTGATTGAACCGATGTAGTCAATACTTATGGTCTTACAAAATGCTAATATGTATGCTTTGGAAATATTTTTAGAAATACATAGAAAAGCTATACGAAAGCTTTTATCAAAACATAGAAGATATTTCATACTTTTTCAAAAGCGAACCATGACATGATAATTTTGGAAAAGACGGGGGTAAACCCGAGTGTTTAAAAATTGGCGATAATTCAACCCTTTAAAATAAGCTAGGTATGAAGGGGTTAAGGCCCAAAGTTTAGGTTATAGGCAGAAGATCGATGTTTATGAAAGAGATAAAGATACAATGTTTATGAATGAGATAAGGCTTGACGTTTATAAACTAATATAAATACAACTTTTGGAAAGAAACTCAAAGTATGCATTTTGAAAGAAGTGAAATGACTCAATATTTTCACAAACAAATAAGATTCTTGTGATGTATTATGATCGTTGAGGTCAAATTGATAATAATATCAATAGAGGGGATGGTTAGTTAATAACCCTATCCCCTATACATAATTGATTTTATGTGTTACACCCGACCCGATTTTCCAAACCTGGTTCGATGACAACCCACCATGCCTCATCAAAGCTAAAATAGTGGGTACCTTCACCACTATATGACTAATAAAACAAAAGACTTAGAATATAAAACACATTCACTTTCATTAAAAATTGAAACTTTTCATACATGTAAGTAGAAAATTTACAAAAATTTAAAGATACTAGGGAAAACAAGTAATTACTAAATGGAAAGTCTTTATGCACTTCCCTTCAAGGATCTCTACCTCGATGTTAGCATCGATCGGAGTTGCATTCTGACGCTTGAAATCTTATAACTCTCTTTTTTAATTTCTTTAATTCCTAAAAAACGTTTTGTGGATGGGAGAATAACACTTAGTGAGTGCAAAGACTGATCACTGAGTCATTCATGTTTTTAATGTCGTCTCTACTCAAAATGGCTAACATGAAGTTAAAATATAGTTTTTTTTCTCAATCTCTTTTTCAAGGCTATTCAATATTTCAACAAACCCCACTACTAGGTATCTTTAAACAATTGTTATCTACGGTGATTGGTCATTGAACTCACCATCAATTTATCAATTTAAGTCATTATTATATATTATTCATAAATCGATGGTCGATGACTCTTCTCCTACACTAACTAACTGAGTGACATCCACCAACTCACACTTATCACCCCCTTTCCATTACCCAATGGATATCACATCTGCACCAAGTTCATTAACAAAAAATTTCACTATCCTCACTTGTCATATGTAATATGATAGAATACCCTTAAGAATCGAATCCCCGTGACTCACACGAAAATTCATCATGTAATATCCCAATGATACAATGTATTTCAACATGCATGTACCACATTTATTACTATCTACATATGTAAATCATTTCCCACATGATAATGTAATGCATCCTATATCATAGCTGCCCCTCCTTATTATAGAAAACCACATTCCAATCACGATATGGGTATTACGAGTTTAGGGTAATGCCCTTCAGATTGACGAATGCACCTGCAGCCTTCATGGACCTGATGAACCTGGTGTTCCAGCCATACTTGGACAAGTTCGTACCATGTATATAGATAATATCCTCATATACTCCCAAACAGAAGAGGAACATTGGGCGCACCTAGAGACCACACTAAGTATCTTATGAGAAAATAGACTCTACGCCAAATTTTTAAAGTGCAAATTTTGGCTACAAGAGGTGGGCTTCTTGGGACACATAATGTCGAAGGATGGAGTAAAGGTGGATCCAGCTAAAATAGAGATCATCTCCAACTGGAAGGCACCCACCAGCCCAACCAAAGTACGTAGTTTCCTCGGACTCGCATGATACTACCAGAAGTTTGTAGAGAACTTTTTAAAAATTGTGGCTCCGTTAACTCTCCTCACAAGGAAAGGAGTGGATTACAAGTGGTATGCTAAGTGGGATGAGTCATTCCAAGAGCTCAAGTCCCAATTGACGATGGCCCTAGTGTTGGTCTTGCCCGACTCGGATGTCGGGGACTATATGATGTACAGTGATGCATCTGGACAAGGATTAGGTTGTGTCCTAATGTAGAAGGAAAGAGTCATTGCCTACACCTTTGGACAATTGAAGTCCCACGAGAAGAACTACCCCACCCATGACCTCGAACTGGTAGCAATAGTGTTCACCCTCAAAATTTGGAATCACTTTTGGTATAGAGTGAAATGTCGCATATACACCAACCACAAGAGCTTAAAATACTTCATAACCCAAAAAGAACTCAACTTGCAGTAGCGGAGGTGGCTGGAGTTGGTAAAAGACTATGATCTAATGATTGAATATCACCCAGGCAAGGCCAACGTGGTAGTAGATGTGCTCAAGCGCAAATACCACACGAGAGTAGCCTCAATAATTGCGTAGCTTGAGAGTAGACCTCAACCTAGACAAGGGTCGTGGTAACCTGATGGCCAACCTAGTCGTATGACCCATCTTAGTAGACCAAATACGGGCCATGCAAAAGGAAGACGAGGAGCTCCATCCGCATTGGAACTAGCCTGTTGACGACCCAACCCAAGACCTCGCAATAAGAAGCGACAAGATGATGACCTTCAAAGGGAGGGTCTAGGTACTGAACAATCTAGAATTAAAAAAGAGGATACTGGAGGGGGCACATGACTCGATATACGCCATGCATCTTGGTAGCACCAAGATGTATCGCATCATAAAATAAGGATACTGGTGGAATGATATGAAGAGGGATATTGCAGAGCTCGTGGCCAGGTGCCTATCATATCATCATATTAAGGTCAAACATCAGAAACCCTTCGGACTACTGTAGCCCCTCCCGATTCCTGAATGGAAATGGGAGCATATCACCATGGATTTCGTAACCAGGCTGCCAGTGACAAAAAGAGGTCGGGATTCGATATGGGTTATCGTAGATCGGCTAACTAAGTCCACTCACTTCCTACCCATAAGGGTGATAGACACGGTAGAGAAGCTAGCCGCCTTGTACATGGGGGCAATTGTACGACTCCACGGGATCCTCATAAGCATAGTATTAGATCGGAACCCGAGGTTCACCTCTCAATTTTGGCCCAGCCCACAAGCTACCCTCGGTACTAAACTCCACATGAGCACTGCCTTCCACCCATAGACAGATGGGCAATCCAAACGGACCATCCAAACCATGGAAAACATGCTCTGGACATGTGTTTTGATAATAAACAAGGGTTGAGAGGACTATCTATGCCTCATAGAATTCACGTACAATAATAGCTATCAAGCCAGCATCTAGATGGCACCCTACAGGACCCTTTACGGGTGACCCTATCGCACACCCCTATTTTGGGAGGAGGTAGGGGAAATAAGACTCAGGAAGGTCTAGTTGAAAGAGGATGCAATTGAAAAGATTCGGATAATCATGAATCGACTCAAGGCAGCTCATGATCAGAAGAAGAGTTATGCCAACCACCAGAGGAAGGGTCTAGAATTCGAGGTAGGGGACCGACTATTCCTCAAAGTGTCACCGTGGAAAGGAATACTCAGGCTTCAATAGAGAGGAAAGTTGAAACCATGGTACATAGGTCCATACGCCATAATTTAGAGAATCAGACCAGTAGCATACAAGCTAGAGTTACCCCCCGAACTTACAACGAATTCATGATATCTTCCACATGTTGGTGCTACAAAAATATGAGCCCAACTCCAACCATGTACTAGATCAACCATTGCTAGAGATCGAGGAAGACCTGGTCTACGAGGTGGAACTGATATGAATCCTCGATCGATGAGAGAAGAACCTCCGGAATAAGAGGATTCTCATGGTGAAGATCCTTTGGTGAAATGATCAAGTAGAGAAGAAAATGTGGGAAACCAAGTCGGTTATAAGGAGTAGATACCCGCAATTGTTAAGTATGTAAAAGTTTTGAGGGAAAAACTCCTAAAAGGATGGGAGAGTTGTAAAACCTGTCCTCTAGGACCAAGAAGAACCAGGAAAAAGAACCAGCAAATTTTCATATAAAAAACCAAGCCAATTAATGAACAAAAAATAGTAAAGAATGGTTAACATGGGAGATTGGAAAATCCCAAATGACCAAAAATTCAAAAAAAATCATGGGGAAGAACCATGAAGAGAATTGGATGGGAAAACCAGACTAGTTCAGGGTGAACTGAATCTGAACTAGACTGAACCAGATTGAACCATAGTGAACCAGTTCAATGATTCATTTTTCTAGGTGGCTTAAAAATATCAATTTGAAAATTGAAACCACCGTTAGATAGAAAATTAATTTAGACGAATTTAAAAATTTTTAAATTTCAGAAAACTAGTTGAATTGAGCCTAAACCGACCGATTTTCAAATTCGGATAACAGAAATTGGTTGGACCGGACCGGTCAACAAACTAAATCGGTCGACGGTCCAGTTGGTCAACAAACTAGACTGGTCAACGGTCAACAATGCCCAATCAGCAGCCACACAGACACAGGTAGCCAATGGGATGCTGCCACATGTCTAGTCAATGGTCAGTAGGCAATCTATCAGCTTGCCACGCAGACACGAGCAGCTAATAGGAAGTTGCCACATGTCCGGTCAACCGGTCAATGGCTGAAGCAACAACTGAATTGGAACGCCATGTCAGAAAAGCCAGCCAATCACAGCGCACCACGTGGCACGACCATCACGTCATCATCTTCAACCTCAGTCCGCTAACAGAAAGGAGAGAGATCAAGGGAAGGTGAAGTCTCCGACGACTCAGAAAATGCTCCAATCCGGTCGCCAGCAAGCGAGGCGGGGGCTGAGTCTCATGCCAGCCAGTAGCCCAAACAGTTGTCAACTCCCAATATAAAGAGCACCCCTCCGTCCATACTCAACAGCCCAAAATTGAGTCAAGAAGGCAAAGTGTCCTAGTTTTCGGTGAGCTGCAAACCAAAGCTCTAGCAATAGGACTTTTCTCAATATTAGAAGCCACATTTGGTGTCATTGGAACCGGGGGGAGTCCTATACCTAATTGCACCTTCTTTTCAACTCGAGGACTACAAGGGAAGAGCTAGGAAGCTCAAATAGTGCTGCCCCTCCTCGACTAGGCAGCAGCCCAAACCTCTGAAGCTCCATTCGAGCCATCCCCCAGCCAAACTAGACCCCCCAAACTCCACCCAGAGGTGCCCCAACCTTCCCCCGAGCTAAAAAGTTAAGTCCCCTCCACCGCCCCTTGTTGAAAAAAAAAACTGTTCACACTACATTCCTGTAAGAACTTTAGCTGAGAAATTCATATTGCTCGGTTCACCAATTGAGCATGGTTTGATCCAAGGAGGATCTCCACGAAGAGAGTAACTCAGTGACGGCAAAAGCTCTAGTCACCGGACCTTCAATGGTAAGATATTGAAGCTTTCTCTCTCTAGGCTGCCTTTTTCGGTGAAGCTCTGTTTGAGCTCATTTATGGGCCAAATGAGGTAGTTCATGGCTTGAAATGAAGAGAAAAACATAGAGAAGATGATTCAAATCATGAATGGGGGCAATTAACAAAGTTTTGGGGATCAATTTAATGAAATTGTGATTCAAGGATCAAATTGCAATTTTTGAAGAAATTGGGCAATTTGGGGATATTTAGAAAATTGGGGGTGAAATGGTAAATTAATGAAATTAAGGGCATTTTCATGAAATTCACTCTCAATTGGGGCCCAATTGGGCAATTTGGATAAAATGGAAGTCCAATTTGTAATTTTTGAGACATTAAGGGCCAATTGGCATTTTTGGGGGAATTAGGCAACAAATAGCAATTTTTGAAAAAATGGAGGGCCAATTGGCGGTTTTGGAAAAATTAAGGACCCAAGAGAGATAATTGGAAATCATGGGGATTTAATTGAAATTAAGGGGCAAAGAAGGACCTAAATGCAAAAACTTTAAACCTTAGGAACCTAAATGCATTTAAGGCATAATATGAGGGCTGGAGCGCAAACATACCGAAAAGTATGTGGCCTCTTATGCTAATCCTCCTTATACAATTAGCCTCCCCTAACTGGTTGAATCTGCTTAAAACATATGGGGAGCTAATTTCGGGGCTTAGGCTCAGTAATGCAAGTGGGCCCAAGGCCGATGGACACTAGTATGGACCCGTTTAGAATCAGCATGTTGTAAATTGCTAAAAGTCCTAATAATGGGTAATTATGTGTAATACTCACCAAGCCAAGGCTGGGATGTTAGGCTTGTTGGGCCAACTAGCCTCTAAGCTAAAGCCATGTCGTTGAACTTGTTGAGCTACAAGGCTAAAGTTGACAAATATCAATGAAAAGACTCTTGTTTATGCATGCACTATGATGTGGAGCCATCAAGACACTTTTCATGAGTTAGTGATGGATCCCAAGGGCTGTTGGATGACCTAGGGTGCATAAGGGCAGTTTGGCGTCCAGTATGTCGAGAAGCTTGAGGAGCTTTCAGCCCGCTAAGATCGAGGCAGTAGGGTAAATGAGGTCATGTCCTATAGAGCGGACACAAAGTGTGATTGAGATTTGAGGGTCGAACGAGCAAGGTCTACTCAAACTCGGGGTAGAGGCTGTTAACCTCCAACTATCGGTTTTCCCGACCAGGTGGATCCCATCGACCCTTTGATCCTCCTACTTTCGTCCGCTCGTGCATTTGTCAGCGTTCTCGAGCTAGCGAAGGGGCCTTCCTTTTTCTTGTCCCTCTCCTCTCTTGGCCTTGGGGTCATTACGCTTGCCAATTTGTAATGATTGGACTCCCTTAGATTTATCTCTTTCTTATCGAAGTCGTCCTTGAGGGATTCTCTACTCGGGGACAGGTGAGGGTGAGGGACAGGTGAGGGCTTCCAGAGGTTTCCCCGTGGGACAAGTGAGGGCTTCCGGAGGTTTCCCCTACTTGTTCTAAGGTGTGGTCCCAGGTTTTGCTCTCGAGGACTTGGGGGTCCTCCCTTACTGGTCCTTAGTTACTCTATTTGGATCATTGTCCCATTTCAACTCGTTAGACTATCCACTCCTCATTTGAGGTTGTCCGGCCTATGTGTCAATCCTTCTTTCTGTGGTTAGTGTTCCTCTTCATGTTTTGGGGTTCGTCCCTCTCCCGCGCTTTCCATCTTACGGGTTGATTTGTCTTCCCAATTCGGTGTCGTCCTCGAGTTTCGAGTCTCTTGTTATAACTCCCTTATGTAATTGCCTAATTTGACTTTAGAGTTTCCATGCTTGCCTGCTCTTTCCTTTTTGGCCTTCCCTTGGTATCTAGTGTCGGGATGTTCCACACCTTCAACATGGGCTTACTTCCAAGTCCCTTGTTATTGGGTACTGTGTTGTCATCCCTCAGTTATCTTGGTTATTCCTTGGTAGGGTCCTATGGGGTGGTTATGTTTGTTCTTTGTTTATCCTTGACCTATCTTTCATTTTTTTCTCGAGTTCCTATCTCCGGGCATTTCGAGTCGAGCCTTTGTCCTACTGCCATTTCCAGTCCGTGTTGTTACTTTCCATCTTGACATCCCTTTGGGGTCGCCTTCCTCTCTCTTGATATGGCTCCTCTTTGTGTCATTGGTCCTATCTTAGGGTCCTTACTGGCTTGCTTGTGGTGACTCATCCTAACCTATTCTATAAGGTTCCCCACTCTGCCCTTCAGGCTAGCCATGGTTTACCCCATTAGGTCCAGCTTTCCTTTGTCCTTTAAGGTACTCCTCAGGGTTTCTTGTCATCCTAGTCCCGTTATGTGGGTTATAGATGTTGGAAGGGGATGACTAGCCTATTCAAATTGGGCTTCGGGTCTTATTTACTTCCTTAGGGCTCCTTGGTACTCTAAGTGCTACTATAGTCCCATTATTTTGAGTGTTAGTTAAGAAATTTGGGTTCTTTGAGAATACCTAAAATTCTTTATTCATTGGGTCAGAAAACTTGGGGGAAGAAGTGACGGGCTAGTTCTTACTGGTACTTCTTTATCTAACTTTCATTTTTGGTCAGGGTTTATTACAATCGACATTTCAAGAATTTACTACCCCCTTTCCTACCCACTCCAATTAACCAATCTAGGGTTATACCTAGGTGGGTTGTGAGACTCTATAGATGATGATAGGCTAGGGGCCCTCCTGGCCTACACAGGTGGTGCTATGTCTATCCCGTATCGACGTAAGACAACAACATCGAGGACGTGTTGTGTGGGGCTTGCAATACATGCACTACTGTGGATTAGGGTGAGTCAGTGAAAAATCCTCACATAATTAGCATATGCCTCCCAGAAATTTCTTTCAGCTTCCACTTGAATCTGGGCCAGGTTCGGTGCCTAGGTGGGGACACTTCATCTTCCACTAAGTAGGGAGGGGTTCTATCTTGAGGTGCATCCCATGGGATGGGCTCTTCTAGTGCCTCTACCCATTGTTTCATGGCGTGTATCCAGGGAATATACTCTTTGAGGGCATTCTCATTCATGTTTTCTGCAAGGTTGTCAAGAATCAAGGATTAGGATGGGTTGGGGAAAACTACTCATGTAAGTTATGCTCTGATACCACTCAAGTTGTCACACCCCGACCTAGTTTGATCGGGGTTCGTGATCAACTCGCCACCCTTTCCTGCATTATCCAGGTATTCATATCCTAATGATGCAAGGAAGGTAAAGGCATATCTACGTTCAAACCCTTACTATAAGTGTGGGTAAAAAATGTACCTTAAGGGTCCAAGCTAGTCCGAGAACTTTTCGTCCTGGTGTTATACCTAAAAGGGTGAGAGTAGGGGAATGAGTACATAATACTTAGTGTGGAAAATTACTATAACGTTTGCTTTAATTCATTTATCCGTCCATTAAGTTTTTCCATTTGTTGTTCTTCACATACTTAACATGATCAATAATTGCCCTCCTATCATAGAAGGGAACATATGTTTGTAGAACGGTCCTTGACCGTGCCACTTATGGACTTGAATGCCTTTACCATCCACATGGATAGAGGTGCACTAACTCTACCTGGAGTTTGAGGGGACATCAATAGTTGACCCTCAAACCCTGATCACTTCACCTTATCCACTTAGTAGGATGAGATCTCATTTCCCCTACTGCCTCGGTCTCTATGCGTAGGAAGCTCCTCGAGCTTCACCATCTACTAAATGAGAAAACCACCCTTATGCACCCTAGGTCGTCTAGCAGTCAATGGGCTCCATCACTACCTCATGCCAGGTGTCCTGATAGCCTGAACGTCACAGTGCATGCACAATCAACAGTCTTTTTAAGTTGTAACCTTTATCCTTGACCCTCCAGCGCAATGGCCTATTAGTTTGCTTCGTCCCACGCATACTAGTGCAACAGGTTCGACGACCTGGCTTCAGCAGAGTAGCAGTTCAGCCCAACAAGCTCGACAACTTAGACTTAGCTAATGTGTAAACCCCACTATTTGGAGTTGAGAAACATCAGGAAAAGAACCGGTCAAACCAAGTGAGAAAACTAATCTAGTTCACAAACTCGATCATCAGAGAATTGGCAATTTGGGAAATTTACCACTCTTGGGTGACCCAAAGGGTTCACAAAACCATGGAAAAAAAACCTTAGAACAAATTGGAAGAGAAAAAATAGATCGGTTCAAATGAACTGGATCCAAACCTGATTGAACCAGTTTATGAACCGAAACCAATAGAGAATGGAAAAAATGAGAAATTTATGAATCCCAATGATCTAAAAAGTCACAAAAGTCAAGAAAAAGGATTTTAGGATGAATTGGTGATGGAAACCAAACCAGTTCAGGTGAACTGGATCCAAACCAGATTGGACCTGTTTGAACCACCATTGAACCTGATTATAAATTCATTTTTCTAGTGGTTTAGAGAATTCAAATTTAAGATTTGAGGCCACCATTGGATAGAAAATGAATTTATATGAATTAAGAAATTTTTAATTTTGAAAAATTCGATTGAATTGGGTATGAACCGACCGGTATAAGCTTTGAACCCTATTCGGACCGGTCCGGTACGGTTCAGAACAATGCCTCTTCTTCCTTTAGATGACAGCACTGTTCACTTGCTGGCAAAGCTAAAAAGTATCCGGCTAGGGAGTTATAGGCAATGAATGACCACCATTAAGGCACCAATCGGACGACCAAGAAGTCCCTGAGCTTCCTATATAAAGACCCCCTCTTCATTCATCCTCTCCAAATCTTAAAACTCCATTCTCTCTCAACTGCTGCAATTTTTTGTGAAGCTCAAACCAGAGCTCCAACTTAGGCACTTTTCTGAGCCAAATAAGGCGAGGTCAGGTTTTTTGGATTCATGTAGAAGTCAACTACACGCCTGTAGTCTCCATTTGCTCACGGAAGAAGTGTTAGCATGATTGAACAGTGAAGCAGCTCCAGCGGACCGAAGTTGCCCTGTTTCGACTGAGCTGAAATTGGCCAATTCAAACCCTTCTCAGGCCAAACCAAGCCATCCCAACACCTCCATAGTCCTCCTACAGCTAAATTAGAGTTGAAAGGTAAGTCAATTTGGCTCCCCTCTATAATTTCCAACTAGTGATAAAGATAGAATCGACGGAACTTCAATGACCAAATTCTCACTCAATTCAGTATCGAATGATGTAATTCTTGATCCTAGGAGGAATCTCAGAACAAGAGCTATCTACCCAGATTGAAAGCTCGGACCGCTGCGCCCCGATAAGCTTTAGAAGCTTTTTCTCTCTAAGTCTAGTTTTCTAGCGAACCTCCATTTGAGCTCATTCTAGCATCAAATCGTGCAATTCAAAGTGCAGTTTAATTGTATGAAGGTGTAGGAACTCTAATATAACTTCAATTTCAACAATTAAATTCATTTGATCTGTCAATTTGATGAAATCAAATTCGGCTGAGTTAGAAGGTTGAAATTGGGGGGAAATTTGGGGAATTTAAAAAATTCGTGGGACTAAAGTGCAATTTCATAAAATTGAGGGCCAATTGGGCATGATAAAGATGTTGGAGGACCAATTGGGCTAATTTTGGAATTTTTGGGGCAAAAACTTACCATTTTTGTAAAGTAGGGGCAAAATGGTAATTTTGGAAAAGTTGGGGACCAAATTGGAAATTTAGGAAATTAAACCCCTTTTGTGAATTTGAATAAATTGAGGTCCTAAGGTGAATTTTAAAAGTTTCGGGACTCAATTTGAGGAAAAGGCAGCATTAGGGACTTAAAGTTAAACAAAAATAACTTTAGGGACCTAATTGTAAATAAAGGAAAAGTTTTATTTTTCTCATTTATTTGGGATGAATGAGGGCTATTAAGCCAAAGGATAATGAACAAGAGTGTTAATATCGTGTAGGAGCACGAAGTACCGAGAATGCTAATTGAGACTCAATTTGGGGAAAAACCGTCATTTGGGCCTAAAGTAAAAGAAAAAGAACTTTATGGACCAAATTGTAAATATTTGAAAAGTTAGATATTTTTAGTCATTCATAATAAATGAAAGTTATCAATCCAAATAATAAGGAACAAGAATGTTCATACCGTATAGGAACACGAGATATTGGGAACGCCAACTGAGGCATATCTCGTAAGGGACGAAAGCTAATTTAGAGGAAATACACAGCACAATCGGGTGAGTGGGAATTTAATATAATACCCGGTTGGGATGATAAGCACCTCAAAAATGAAAACTCACTGCTAATTGATATTTTAATCATCACCCTAAGAGGAGTGATGTGGAAATTACACGAAAAAAATCTATTTATCGGTTGTAAGTAGATTATACCCGGTTGGAATGATGAAACTTCCTAAAAAGAAGTGGAAAACCCGCTTTTCAGTTATAAGCAGAGATGTCCTCATACTCGATTGGTGTTATGGACGACTGAAGATTTTATTTTGTCGGAAGTGCTCTCCCTTAACTGTGTTCCACTGCTTAAAATTTTTGGGAGACTTTCTTGACGGGAGCTTGAATAGCTCTTTTAGGCCAGAGGCCTCAGTTTTGGAACTTGGGGACTAAAATGCCCGATTTTAAAAATCTCGAACAATGGGCCCTAGGCCAGTTGGCACGAGCAAGAGCTCGTAAATAAACATAATTATTAAGCCATGGAAACTTAAGTAAATGAGTTGTTTGGCAATGGTACTGAGACAGGACTGACATACACAATGGACTAGCGGCAATGCGACATGACAGGTCTTTGGACTTGTCAAGACAAACAACTATAGGTCGAGTTGAGGGTTGGGGCTGTTGGACCAGTGGCACCAAAAATTATATGGCTTATGTGATAAACTATTGATTTGTGCATGCATTGTGTTGTGGGACCTTCAAGATGCCCAAGAGGGGTAATGATGCGTCCCAGGGCTCTAGACGACTTGTGGAAATAAGGGTAGTTATTCGTACTAGAAGTCTTGCGAAGCTCAGCGTAGCTTCATGCGCATGAGACCAGGGTGGGGATGGGATGAGGTCTCTATCCTCACATGTACACTGAGTTTCATTACAGGATTGAGGGTTAGATGTCACAAACATCCACTCATTCTTAGGGTGGAAGTGGGTGTGCTTCTATCTAGATGGTCGGTAAAGTCGCTCCGATGCCACAAGTGGGAATAGAGGATGGGTTAGCCTACAAATATGTGTTCCTTCATGATGAAAGGGCATGTGTTGGTTATAAACACACTGTTGTGATGAGAAATTGTTATAAAAAATCAAGATTTGAAAATGAGAAAATTTTAAAGGAAATAAGGAGTCTGACACACTCCAATTTGAAAACTCTTTTTTACTGAAACTTCATTTTTTTAAAAATACCCATTCACTGAGTTGTAGAAACTCGCCCCTTTTTTTTATCCCATTTCAAGAAATCAAGAAAATGCCTATGGATAACACCAAACCTTACCCTCTGTCAGATATGCTTAATTTTGCTTAAGCTGCATTTATATGTCATTGTAGGGAACAAGGTTGAAAGTATGCCTAACTCCTCTTAAGTTAAAGAAGAAGGAAACTCCTCTAAAACCAATAGTGCGGCGGGTTGATCACGAGGATCCAACCAGATCGAGTTGGGGTGTGACATGACATCTCCGCTTACAACCGGTAAACGGGTTTTCCACTTCCTTTTAGGAAGTTTATCATACCAACCGGGTATGATCTACTTAATACCAATAAGTAGTTTTTCAGCGTAATTTTCACATCACCCCATCTGGGTGTTATGTTAAAATTTCACTTAGTAGTGGTTCCTAACCAGGTATGATGTGAAAATTTTCACTCACCCGATATTTGTAGTGTATTTTTCCTTTTAACCGACTCTTTGTCTCGCACGAGCTTATCCTTATTGGTGTTCCTGGTACTTTGTGTTCTTACATGATATGAACATCCTTGATCATTAACCTTTGGCCTAATAGCCTTCATTCATCACGAATGAATAAGATGCCCAAACTTTTAATTATTTGCATTTAGGTTACTAAAGTTCTTTTTCTTTAACTTTAGGTCCCTAATGCCAATTTTTCTCCAAATTGAGTCCCAAAACTTCTAAAATTCACTATGGCACCTCCATTATTACAAAAAGGAGTTCATATTTCCCAAATTTTCAATTTGGTTCCCAACTTTACAAAAATTACCATTTTGCCCCTACTTTACAAAAATGGCAAATTTGACTCCAATAATTCCAAAAATTTACCAATTGGTCCTCTAACATCTTTTTCATGGCCAATTAGCCCTCAATTTTAGGAAATTTCACTTTAGTCCCTCGAATTTTTGAAATCTCCAATTTCACCCTTTCAAACTGGTCGAATTTGATTTCATCAAATTAACCATTCAATTGGGTTTAATTTTTGAAATTGAAGGTAAAATTGAGTTCTTACACTTCCACACAATTCAATGGAACTTTGAATCACGTCATTTGGATCTTAATTGAGCTCAAATGGAGCTTTCTTGGAAAATTGGACTTAGAGAGAGAAAGTTTCGAAAGCTTACCGTTGGAGGTGCAGTGGTCCAAGCTTTTGATCTAGGCAGATAGCTCTCGTCCTAAGATTACTCCTAGGATCAAGAATCACATCAATTCATACCGAATTGATGGAGAATTTGGTCAGTGAATTTTCATCAATTCTCTCTCTAACACTAATCGAAAATTACAGAGTGGAGCCAAATTGGCTTACCTTTCAGCTCTAATTCAGTCATATGAGGGTCATGCAAGTGTTGAGAGAGCTTGGTTTGGCATGAGAATGACTCGAATTGGCCATTTTTAGCTCGGCTGAAATAGACAGCTTCGGTTCGATGGAGTTGCTTCACTGTTCGATCACACCAGCACTTCTCCGATGATCCTTAGAGCAAATGGAGACTACTGTCGGGTAGTTGACTTCTCCTTGAATCTAAGGAACCCGACCTCACCTTCTTTGGCTCAGAAAAATTCCAATGTCAGAGCTTTGGTTCGAGGTTCACCGAAAAATGGAGCAATAGAGAGAGAGAGAGAGGAGTTTTCAGGTGTGAAGAGGATGAATGAGGAAGGGCTCTTTATATAGGAAACTTGGGGACTCCTTGGTCATTCGATTGGTACCATTATGGTGGTCATTCATTGCCTAAAACTCTTTAGCCATAAACTTTTCATCTTCATTGGCACTGCTCGATTTTCCGATGAGTGAATAGTGTTGTCATCTAAAGGAAGAGGACAACACTATTCCGAATCGGTCCAAACCATGTTCAATGCTTAAATAGGCCAGTTAAAGCCTGATTTGACTAAGTTTATTAAAATTAAAAATTTGTAAATTCATCTAAATTCATTATCTATACAGTGATGGCTTCAATTCTCCAATTTGAATTTTTTATGCCACCTAGAAAAATAAATTTACAAGTCGTTTCAATAGTAGTTCAAATTGGTTCAATCCGGTTCAGGTCCAGTTCACCTGAACCAGTTTGGTTTTCACCTCCAATTCATCATAAAATCCTTTCTCATGACTTTTGTGACTCTTTAGGTCACTCGGGATTTATAAATTTCTCAGTTTGCCCTTTCTCTATCGATTACTGTTTATAAATCGACTCGGTTTTCTCTTTGACAATGATCAGTTCTTTTTCCAGTTTTTTCTTATTATCAAAGGACGTGGTTTACACATACCCTCCGTTAAGCTTGAAAGCCACCGAGGAGGACCGATGTAGCTCAAATAGTGCTGCTGCTCCTCAGCCAGAAAATAGTCGACCTTCTGCAGCCCACTTTGAGCATTCCTCCGCCCAATTGCGGCCAAGGCAGACCCCCTACACCCCCACCTAGAGGTGCCGACCTTCCTCGAGCTAATACAACAAGCCCCTCCACCGCCCTTTCTCTAGAAAACACTATTCATGGTGCATTTTTATGAAAACTGAAACTAAGAAATTCACACTACTCTGGACACCAATTGAGGTGCGATTTGATCTAGGTAGGATCCCCGGGAGGAGATCAATTTAGAGAAAGCAAGAGTTGCGGTCGCTAGACCCTCATCGGTAAGATATGGAAGCTTTCTCTCTCTAGACTAAATTTTCCAGTGAAGTTCCGTTTGAGCTCATTTTCAAGCCAAATCGAGTGGTTCAAAGCTCAAAATGATGAGGGAGATATAGGGAAGATGATTCAGATCACCAATTGAGACAATTAACCAAGTTTTGGGGATCAATTGAATGAAATCAAGATTCGGGGACAAAATTTTAATTTTGAGAAAATTGGGCAATTTGAGGATTTTTGGAAAATTGGGGTCCGAATTGCAATTTAAGGAAATTAGGGGCATTTTCATGAAATTAACTTTCATTTGAGGCCTAATTGGGCAATTGGATGAAATGGAGGGCTAATTGGCAATTTTTTAAAGATCAAGGACCAATTGGTAATTTTTGGGAAGTTAAGGACCAATTGGTATTTTTGAAAATTTTAAGGACCAGTGAAGAAAATTAGAAGTCCTAGGGACTTAATGGAGATTTAATGAAAATTGGGAACCCAAATGTAAGGTTATAGATGTTGGTGGACCTAAATGCAATTAAGGCATAATGTGAGTACCTATGCGCAAATACCCGAAACTATGAGGTCCCTTATGTCGATTTCCCTAATAAAGATACTTGAACCGTGCATGAGTCGATTGCTCTAGTACCAGCACGGAGAAGTGCACCACAACTCGAGAACTCACTAGGAAGGCCATGTCACTATTGTCAGGTGAGTGGAATTTTCACTATCATACCCGGTTGGGGGTGATGAGAACCGTTTTAAGGTTTGAAAAATCAGTTTTGCTAGGAATGGTCTCCCTTGACTGTGTGAAACTACTTAAACATTTTGGGAGACGTTCCTGATAAGAGCTAGAATTGCTCTGATAGGCTTAAAGCCTCGGATTTAAAAATGATAGGGCCAAAGGCCCAATTTTGGAAAACTTGTGAAGTAGGCCCAAGGCCAGTGTGCATGGGTTGGACCCGTAGACAAACGTGAATTATAAGAACCATGAAAACTCTCAAAAAACTGGAATTGTTGTGTGATTTGCCACCAGGGCAAGACAGGACTGACAAGAATCAATGGGCTAGTGGTAGTGCGCCTAAACCAGGTCGACAGGTCGGTCAAGGCAAACAACTACAAGTCAGGTTGAGTGTCGGGACCGTTGGACTGGCACCAAAGATCATGGTTAATGGATTAAGACTGTTGTATGCATGCATGAGGAATCCGGAAGCATCTAGATGCTCAATAGGGGTAGTCAATGTGTCCCAAGGGCTATTGGATGACCTGGATGCAATAAGGGTGGGTCTGTCATGCCAATCAGTCATGAAGCTCTAATAGCTTCTTGCGTACTGAGACCATAACAGTAGGGGAAAGGAGGTCTCGTCCCACAAAGCGGACATGATGAAGTACTAAGACCGAGGCCAGAGGGGAAATGAGGTCTCGTCCCACCAAGTGGACATGATTAGGGTTTGAGGGTCACATTATTGAAGTCCACTCAAACTTAAGGTAGAGGCAGTACACCTCTATTTGGGTGAATGGTAAAGATGCACCAAACCACAAGTGGAACAGTCGAGGACTGTTCTACGAATGTGTGATCCCTTTCTATGATAGAAAGGACGTGTGAATGCTTGCTGAAACACCTCCCGAGCAAAGGAAATGGCTCAAGAAGAGATGAACTAATATTACAATATATTAAAAGCATAAAACTTTTTGATAGAATGATTGTTTTGAAAACTCGCTTCCCAACCCCCACTCACTGAGTTGTAGAAACTCACCCCCTTCCATTAAACTTTTTCAGGAAAAACACCTCCCTACGATGAGTTGAGCCTAGAAGAGAAAGCCAAAGGCACCGCCATCAAGTAACTTTTATGTTTTGTAAACTTTGTTATGGAAAACAAGTACTCTAACGCCTTTACCTTCCTTGGACTATTTGGTAGAAATACTAGATTAGTACGAGTAAGGATGGCGGGTTGATCACATGACTCCGACCAAACTAGGTCGGGGCATGACACACGTAGAAAAATGAATATTTGATTTTTCAGGGTTCAATCTAGTTCAGGTCCGGTTCAGCCTAAACCAATCCGGTATTCACATCCAATCCACTTTATGGTTCTCTTCCACGATTTTAGGGATTTATTGGCCACTTGTAATTTTCCAAATTCTCGTTTTTACCCTTTTTTTACCATTTACGGTTCACTTAGATACTCAGTTTGCTCTCGAAAATCTCCAGTTCCCTTCTCTGATTTCTTAGTATGAGAGTACGGTGTTTACAAAATGCTAGTCGGGACTTACATGAATTTATTTGACCTTTAATTTACCAAAAACTTATGATGTCAATGGGGTTTTAAAGCTAGGACAAGATGTGTCTATAGTATTTTTCGTGATCATTTTATATCATCTAAGGTATAAAAAATTAACTCATAAGTATATGCTTTATTTATGTCCATCGGATCATGTATACTATTTGATCACGTCGGTGCCAATATAGTAAATATGGATGACCAAGAGTGGTAGTGTCGAAAAACTAACTCAAGTACTTGAAACACTCAATTCAGTGGTTAGGAAATGAGTTATAATTTCTAAAAATTGGGTCATTGAAAAACAAATTTGTCTGATTTTTATAGAGAATTCTAGTGGATTACCGATTAGGGGAGGGCCAAGTCTTTATATGGTCATGTTATATACTTAATTGTGTACATAATCATAACTTTATTTCATTAAATTATAGCCCATAAATCATTGAAAAAATTAATTAATTCGTGGTGGGTTAAACACTATTGTATACGGTTTTCTAACGAATTTCTCGACCAATTTTACCAATTTTAGTTATTTTTTTGGATGATTCATCTTTAATTTAACTGATTTTTTATCATTTTTTATTGGTTTACCTTTAATTTTATCAACTTTTTATCTAGTTTATTTTTTAAAAAAATTCTTATCCAATTTCATACTAAATTTACTAAATAATTTATATATTCCAATTTATATAATTGTTAAAAATTATGAAATTTTTAACTCAATCTATTTCGATTATAAGTCGAACTAATTTTGAATATAATTTTTTCCTAATTATACATTTTCAATTTTAAAAAAATTATCTAAGAATATTTTGTCACTTATTGTATGTCTAAAATCATAGTTTAAAATAATTTTTAATTTAATTTAATATTTAATTTTGTCTCGAATTACTATTTTCGATTCAATTTTAATTTCCGTTCTAGTTAGCTTAAATTTCCCTTTTCGTTATTTCCTGTTACATGTCCCGTGGCTAAAAAATTACCACTATTTTGTGGCAAAAACATGACATGCAAACTTGTTGAGTTGTAGAATTAATGTCGCTTTAAAACAAGCTTGGCGATGTCTCTCAACGTTGTAAGACTTCACGTGAGGGGAATGGTCCATTAAAGGTCAGATGAGGCGTCACCGATTATCCGAAGCTGCAGAAAAACAGAGTTTCGAAACTTTGATTGGATTTTAACATTCAGAAAAACATAGTTTCAAAAGTTGCATTCGCAAATGTTTGAATCTTCAGGGAGTCGACTTAACAGGAGCTTGAAAAAAAAAGTTAACTCATTTATTTTAACAAAAAATTATTAAAATCATGGATTTTACTAGCAATTTGTATGTACAAGGTGGAAAATATGGTTGGTGGTAGAGTATTTAATTCAGTTAGACTCGATTTAATTTCTAGTCAAATATTGATGTAAAAAAATTAGATAAAGTCACTTTTAATTATTAAATTTATATTTATTTACCCATTTAACCATATATATATTTGGTTTATTTCAAAAAAAATATAGATACGGATCCATTCACCTAAAAATTATCATTTATATTCCACGAGTTAGGTGTTAAAATAATTATGCGTGTATATAATATAAATATCCTAGTAAGGGGCTGATAATGAAAGCACGATAACTGTGTTATCAATCTTTTGATTTTTTTGCTCTAACACCTTTAAATATATTTAAATAAGATGGAATAAAATATATTTATCGAGTTATATAACGATACAACCAAGAAACCCAGTGAAAAGGATATAACTGAAAATTGTGACGAAATAATGGGGCCAGTGTTAAGAAGAGAATTATGATCCTTTTCGTAGTAATTTCTTTGACGTTCCTGCCGAATTTATTACCAAATGCAAGCCGGGTAAGCTTTCTTGTTGCTCTTTCCCTCCTAACTCTTCAGGGTTCCCATCACAGGCCGGAGAAAATGGAAGAAACTGATTAGATAAAAGCTTCTTGAAGACTACGGCGATGAACTGAACTTGACACTGCGCGTGAGAATTGGAAGATCTTGGAGAGAGATAGAGATTGATAAAAGAGAGACGGATATAGCGGTGGCAGTCAACTGACGGGGACATAGATGAAACACATTTTCAAGAAGCTTCATATCGGAAGCAACCAGGACCTGAATCGGTCGAACGTAACCTTAACTCCGGTGCAATCTCCGGCTTCTTCATCCTCCGATCAGCGGGTTACCTCGAGCCAGACAGCCTCTGTCGCTCCGCCTAGCCCATCGGTGTCCCCCTTACCAGTGATCACTGCAGCAGCCCAGGCGGCTCCTGCTGTAGTAGATAGATGTGAGGGGGATTACTTCTCCTCTGAGGAGGAGTTCCAGATGCATTTGGCACTCGCTATTAGTGCGTCCAACTCTGATTTCCGTGGCAACGATCTTGAGAACGATCAGATCCGTGCTACTACACTGTTGAGTCTGGGAGGCCAGCGGAGGGATAGTTCTGGTAGGGATAGGCCGGCGGTCTCTGCTGAGAGTCAATCAAGGCAGTATTGGGTGAGTTCCAGAATCAATGGTGATAAAATTTTCTCACTTCTTGGGATTATTTCTATTAGCCTAATTTGACATTGCTTAATTTGTGTCATAACGGCACACGTTAGACTTTTTAGGACATCATGATCGCTCGGAAGCTGATGAACGAATTCTAGAACCAATTTTTGGCTGTGTTATCCCCTCATTGGGCTTCTTACTCATTCTTCCATTAGGTTGTTGGCTGGAAAATCGGACGGTGATGCTTAATTTCATACTCCGTGGCATTTTATTTGTTTCAAAATGAGACGGGGTACCTTGGGTGTTGCCAGAATAATTTATTTCATTGTGATCACATTTCAAAAATTTCCCATTGAATAACTTTCATAGGCACGCTCCCTGTTTTGGTTTTATGGCGTCAAAAGAATTTATCTGCATCTTTCAGTCATCTATTATTTTTTCTTGTTTAAGAGTAAGAGGTCTTGCAAAAATCCTTTGTTCTAGGATGTTTACATAAGCTGATATTGAGTAATTCCTTGTGTATACCTAACTTATTTTAAGTTTTATTGACTTTTTGTTCCTTGATTTTTTTCTTTCACCTCGGGGTGCAGGAGTACAATGTGCTTGATTATGAGGAAAAAGTGTTAGATGGCTTTTATGATGCATTTAGGGTCTCCACAGACACAAGACATCAAGGGAAAATTCCGTCTCTTGCTGAACTGAATAGCAACCCAGGGAGTTCTGGCAATGAAGTCATAGTAGTCAACAGGGAAATTGATCACACCCTTCAAGAATTGGTACAGATTGCACAGTGTATTGCACTGGATTGCACAACCACCAAGGTCACTATGTTGGTACAAAGACTTGCTGAGCTTGTAACTGGTCATATGGGTGGCCCTGTGAAGGATGCTAACTTCATGTTAAATATGTGGATGGAAAGAAGCTTGGATTTAAGAACATTTCTCCACACAAGTTTGTTGCCCATAGGGTCCATAAATATTGGCCTTTCACGGCATCGTGCTTTACTTTTCAAGGTCAGCTAACAAGTAAAAAGTGTAACCTTCTTGATTTAAAGGAAATTTTATCATTGTTATGTTATTTTTTTAGGATAGAGCTCCTACGGTTGGTAAACATTCTAACAATGTTTTTGCTTTTGAGAATACTTTCTTTCTTCACCAACTATTGTTTGAATTTCACTACCTATGTACTTTATTTGTTTGATTTAATTGATTGGTGATTAATGGTCTTGTATTGATAGATTCATCTTTTATTTGCATGGGCAAATGTCATGCTTTATTTGATTTCTATTTCTTCAAGATTATTGCTTTAATAAACAGCAGTGCTTTGTAAATTTCTCTTCTGTATGATACAGATATTAGCAGATGATATAAATTTTCCTTGTCGGCTTGTAAAAGGGAGTCTTTACACTGGGGTTGATGAGGATGCGGTTAATATTATAAAACTAGTGGATGAAAGGTAATTCGATTCTTGTTTACTCGGTCAGTTTGATAATCTTATAAGAGTTTTCTGGTAAATGCAATAATCATTTCTGAATTGAAGTCCAGATATACTATTTTTTGCAATGAACCAATCCTTCTGGTTCAGCTGTTGTATGTACACAAAGAGTTGAAACTGATTAGGTTATGTGGGGTCTTCATTGATTTGTTACATGTTTGATGAATGTTGTTAACTGATGTTAAAAAAGTCACAATTTGGTCAATAAAATAATCACAAGATTTTCTATGAATGAACAGCTCTATTAATAATAACTTGCTTTGAACCAAAAACGGTTCTTGTTTGTCTTACCCTTGCCTTTATATGATACTGGCAGTTTAATTAGCAGTTCTTTATTTAGTTCTTAATTGGAATTCTTAAATGTTTTCTGAGCATTTTCTTGAGTTTTCCTCTGATTTGATTTAGTGTTAAAATTCTGTAGTGGAAGAAACCATCTAGATTACTCCTTATTTCTTTAATATAAATACATTTTATGTCCCATCCTTGCCAAATTGGTAATATTGTTTATTTATAGCCATCTTCTTTACTTATACTATTACAGAGTGTACAAATTATATTGCTATTATGGCCACATGACATGTTTCAATCAACTATGTTTATTGTATTTTAAGTGCATTTATTTCTCTGATATCTGATTCTATTTGTTTGACCATGTTGGCAAATATTTCAAGAGCTTGACAGCTTCTGATATCTGTTGTTTAATTCTATATGTATCCTATTCTAAGGGCCTAATAGTATTGGTGTCTTCTTTATTCAGGGAGTTTCTGGTTGATCTTATGGCTGCTCCAGGAGCACTAATACCTGTTGACTTCTCAATTACAAAAGAAGATAATCCCTATAATCCAAAATCAACACAAGTACCATTTTTGTCTAATGAACATGGAATTTTCTACTCAAGTCTGTCAATACTTGGTGAAGGCAGCAGCAGAAGTTCCATGGCCAAGAGCAGTCCTTACATTGAAGGAAGGTTGTCTCCTGAAAAGCCAGACTTTCAACTGTCATTGTCAGGTACCAGCCATGACCTTGGTGTTGGTACTTCTAGAAGTTCTGTTAGAGGAAATTCAGATAAATCTGATCATATTCCTGCTTCAGCGACTGATAATTATTCATATAAAGGGATGTTAGGTGGTCATGCTGTTAACAAGGATGTGAGGATGAATGTTAATGTTGTTCCACATAATAAAAATAATGCAGAAGACCCTAAGAACCTCTTTGCAGATCCAAATCCTTTCCAGATAAAAGGTTTTGGCAAAGCTCCTGTGCAGAAAAATGCCCCAGGGATCAAGGTTAACAGGCCTCAGAAGCATAAGAATACCAGTGTGTATGGTAATCCACCAGCTCCATTGATGTGGAAGAACCGACATGCTTCCAATGAGGTTCCCAAGAAAAAGGAGTATGATTACATGGAGTCCCTCTTTCCTCGAAATGATAAAAAATCTAATGTGAATGAGGACTACCCTGGTGGTTTTAAGTTGTCCAATGACTTGAATCCATCAGGTCATGAAGGCAACAGCCAAAATCCTTTTGGTGGTGCTAGTTTGGCATTAGGGAGAAATAAAAATCCATTTGATTTGGCTCCGTCTGTAGAGCATGCAGAGACTGAAAGCCCTGAAGGATGCTCAATGTATGTAGAGAACTTACGGAATGACACAGCTAAAGAAGACATAAATGAAATGGATTTACTTGACTACAAGAAGTGCACATATGATAGATTTATGGGAACCGATTCCAAACTGAAAGATTCCGAAAGTTCTAATTCATCAGTTGATTCCCGTGCAGACAAGGGTCACCAAATGCTTGATGATGTTGATTTAGATGTTGGTGAAAATGAAATTCAGTGGGAGGACTTGATTATTGGTTAAAGGATTGGTTTAGGTAATTTCTCTTAGAAATTTGGATCCAGTTTGGCAAGCATCTTCATTTGGTCTTGGCTATTCATATCTAGATAAGTTTTATGCTTGTGAAATGATTCTGTTGATACACACTTGCTTTCTTTAGGGTGTTTTTACTTCATTGGTGTTTTATTTGATATAATAATAATTCTTACATAAACAAAACTCATTTTAGCAGCATCACTGTTAACATGTCCAAATTGAACTGCTCATTTTTTAGATGGAGCTGCTTCATATGGATTAGCATGGTAACCTGAACGTTTAGCTGCTTCACGAGCCTGTGCTAGTGCATATGAAAGATGTTACTATAGAGAGTGCCTGCACTGTGGTTTATGTTTAATGGATGGTATCTTCTATTTTCTGGGCAGGTTCTTATGGGGAGGTCTACCATGCTGATTGGAATGGCACGGTTTGTTTCTTAACATCCTTTCAAATCATTCATATTTAGTGTTTTTCCTAAAAGATTTGTTTGTAATCCATGTATTTTTCTTTTCTCTAATTTCATTCCATTCTATTCTCCATCAGAACCCCTCGAGCTGCCCTTTTCCTAACCTCACCCACTTATCGGACACATCAATCTAATTTGCCACTGAATTTGTAGCTTTTAATTACTTAAAGATATATTACCTTTCAGTTCCTGGAATAATGTTACCATGCTTTAGATGGCGATAATATAGCAACTCTCTTTCGAGCCCATCTAATTTGGTATCATAAATCATTTGTGGAAATTACCTTTGTATATCACTCGCCTATTGTTGTATGATTCTTTCAGTGGATGTTGCACTGGCAAAAGGAAATATTGTAAATGATATGGAAGTTGAGCTCCTGCACATTTTATGTCTAAATTCTGCTGAAATGTCACCTGTACATTAGATGGTGTTAATATAACAACTCTCCTTCAGTGTAATTTACTAATTGTGACAGGAATAAAGGAAGGTAAATATATACTTTCACTGATGTTCCTGCCAAAGATATGGAGGAAGCTGAATTGCTATACTATCTATCGTTGACTTTGAATTGGAAAAAATTAAGAACATCTCAGTGTAATGGATAACATGTAAATGCTGAGTTATTTTCTTTTTTAACACAGGAAGTTGCAGTGAAGAAGTTCCTGGATCAGGATTTTTCAGGTGCTGCTTTGGAAGAGTTCAAACAAGAAGTAAGCTTTAAAGGTTTATTTTATATCCCTATAGTTTGTTCCATCCATTTCTTTAAGATATGTTGGTGTTGGCTGACAAATGAATACCTCCCAAGTACCAATCACGTTGCAATACTGATTTTATTTTTCTTTAGAATTCCATCACACTTGGAAACCTAGATTAGAAGCTATAGTGAAATATTAGTCCTGTGCTGCTGAAATATGGTAATAGTAGTCATTTCTTGTCCATTATTTTTGTTACCTGCAGAAAAACCATTGTCATTGTAGGGGAAAATGAAAGAGCTATTTGTTCAACCAAATCATTCCATTATAACTTTATTGATGAGATCAATAAATGGACTTTCTACAATTTTCAATTGTTTTCCAAGAATTCACTTATCAGTGGGAAATTGATACGAACTTTACTTTTCAGACACTAAGTTGAATATGTAGATTAACCTTACATATCTTTCAGGTGCGAATAATGCATGGATTGCGACATCCAAATGTAGTGCTTTTTATGGGTGCTGTTACACGTCCTCCACACCTTTCTATTATTACTGAGTATCTTCCCAGGTATGCATAAACTGTGCCTTATGTGACAACATATTTATGGCATAACCTTGATAATCAGGAGCATGTCATATGAAATATCCAGTAGGATGATGCATTTTTCTGCTTAATTTTGCAGGGGAAGCTTGTACAGGATCATTCATCGACCACACTGTCAAATTGATGAAAAACGTAGAATAAAGATGGCTCTTGATGTGGTATCTGTATTAATAGCTTTTCAATCAACCATTTGTGTTTCATATATTTTCGACCACTTTGGATAACATTGTATGCTGGCTTTGCAGGCAAGAGGAATGAATTGCCTGCATACAAGCAATCCCACAATAGTTCATCGGGATCTGAAATCACCAAATCTTCTGGTTGATAAAAATTGGAATGTTAAGGTAATCACACTTTCCCGTATTGTCTCTTTTTGAACTATGGACATGTGATTGTCTCCATGCAGTTGGTTGTTGGTCATATAGTAAATGCATCTTAAAGCAATGGGAAACATTTCAATTGGCCTGTGGATATATGCTATATGCTGAAAGTTTGACATTTATCCTGGCTAAATGCACAGGTTGGAGATTTTGGACTGTCAAGGCTAAAACACAACACATTTTTGTCATCCAAATCAACTGCAGGAACTGTAAGGATTTGTTGCCCACATTAATGGTTTTAGTTTAGTGTTATACTGGAAAAAAATTATTAGTTGGCTTCATTTGTTTTTCAGCCACTCATTCTGAATCTTTTTTTTTTAGCCGGAGTGGATGGCCCCAGAAGTTCTCCGCAACGAGCCATCTAATGAGAAGTAAGTCTTTTTTCCTTTATGATCTACCTTTGTTACAAATGTTTTTATACTCTTATATGCTTACAAAACGGACTGTTATCTGACCAAGTGGCAGTGTTTCCTCAATATGACTTGGTTTGCTATAAATATTATTTGATCTTTGTGTTGGAATGTGAAGATGTGATGTCTATAGCTTTGGGATCATTCTGTGGGAACTGGCAACCTTGAGGTTGCCTTGGAGTGGGATGAACCCAATTCAAGTTGTGGGTGCAGTGGGGTTTCAGAATCGGCGGCTAGACATACCTAAGGAACTGGACCCGAAAGTTGCAAGCATAATATGGGGATGTTGGCAAACGTGAGTTCAAGAAGGTTAATTCAGGAGAAAAAATCTAACCATCATTTGTCTGATAGAATATGTTTTCCTGGGATAAAAATGTTTGAGAAATGCCTGTTTTCCATGAAATTTGTTTTGCTTTTGTTTGAACGGCTTGGGCAATACAAATTGCTACAAGCTA
Organism: Trapa incisa; assembly: GCA_030064435.1. Classification (NCBI taxonomy): domain Eukaryota; kingdom Viridiplantae; phylum Streptophyta; class Magnoliopsida; order Myrtales; family Lythraceae; genus Trapa; species Trapa incisa. The sequence goes on along the minus strand of CM057779.1, from coordinate 15,787,601 downwards.
CCCCGTTATCCACTGTCAGCTTAAAACTATGGTTTGTAGTGCTGACCAGCGGGTTGGATTTGGAAGGCCCTTTTCCCAGAAAATAGTTTCAAGCAAATAGACTTTATCATCTAGATTCCAGTCTAGAACATAAATTTGGCAAATCATGTTCATATTTCTTTTTGCTGTGCTTTCTTTTCCAGTGAACCAAATCTACGGCCTTCTTTCGCACAGCTCAGTGTGGCCCTCAAGTCCTTGCAGCAACTTGTTGTGCCTTCACAGTTGGATCAACCTAATCAGTCATTCCCACATGATGGAACAGAGCAGTTGAGCTCCGCCTTGGATATCTTGGTAAATACTACTCCTTGAATCTGTGTTTGGTTCTGAAAAATGTGAATAAGAGATTCATTCCCTACCACCCCCAAATAGTATTAAAGATGTATTCCAAACAACGCAATGAAAATGTAAAGAGAATAAGGCATTCAATGCTCTTTTTGGTCCTTTTTTTTTTTAAATATAGTTAACCGCTCCGCCTCCAAAGTTTGATGTATGTTGATTCACTTGGAAGGACATATTCTGTTCTGTGATGAGTATGCCAATGTACATAAGACCGATTCTGACTCTTCCTCCACGATGAGAAAAGTGGATGATTGTGTAATGTGAAGGGAGTTTTTTTTGGTCCTAAGATGATGGGGGTTTTTGTTGTTTAAAATATGAGATGGGTAAATTGGAGGGTTGTTGAAAAATAGATGTATTAGATTATATGCCTATTCTATTAACACTTTATTTATAAGTAAATTAATAAATTATATCAGAGAATTGTTTCCTTGTATCCTAAGAATAATATAAAATAAAATAAATAATATTATAATATTAAATAAAATAAATAATATTATAATATAATTTAAACTAATTAAGATTATATTATATAATATAATTATTTAAAATATTATTATAATAATATACTATAATATTTTAATAAATATATAATAAAATAATATTTATCTTAAATATAATAAATTTGATCCATATATATAATAGTTACTTACATTGTAATACTTAATAAAATATACTACAAGATAGTAATGAATATCCAAAGATTATTATATATTATTAAATATTATTTTAGGTAATTATACTATTTTATATAATATTTTAAAATTATTTATTTCTATTTTATGTTATTCTAAAATTATAAATAGATAAATCTCTTATATAATTACTTGATTAATTTCTAAATAAAATTTATATTTTGTGATTTATACGTATAACCTAATAAAGTCTATTCCTCAACATTTTTTTATTTTCATCTCTCCAATTTTAAATTTAAATAATTTGATCTTGTAATTAAATACTAAGAGTAAGATTTCCTTTTTTCTCTCTCCATTTTTAATAAAATAATAAGTGAAGAGATGTGTCACAGTTAAAATATTAGGACATTAGCCTGAAAGGAGGTAGATTTTGGGCAAATAACTTTTAAAGGACATAAATTTTCTTATTTTTTTCAATGAATAAAATCTTCATTAAAGAATTGAAACGACTATGGTATCTCGTCTCCCAGCATAATAAATTCATATTTGTGTCAATAAAATGTAAAAATAACACGGGTACACCACGAAAAATAGTTAATTGTTCCCTACTCTTTTGTTAGTTGAGTACAACTGAATCAAAACAAGAGTTAATGAAAATATAATTCACATATATGTAATCAAATTGTTTTGCTAAGATGTAGAACTCATTAGTATAGTAGTATACAAGCTAACTTCCACCTTATTTTTGAATTGGTCCCCTCCACGACCATACAAGCATTTTCTTTCCACGGGAAAGTGCACGGAATGTCGCCCCGGTCCAACATTTCCACACACAAATTCTTAGAAAAAAGAAAAAAGAGGCATTCAATGCATTATTAGAGTACTCATGCAACACTTGGTGGATGTTCTCCACCAACTAAACAAAGATTAGGTTTAGAAACCTTAAAAAAGCTTTGTTACAACCTTTCCAAATGACCCAACTAGTTTAATCTATCCTACTCAGATGGTTATTTTTATCATACTTGTTCAAGGAGTTATTACTAATATACTTATCATCAAATCAACCAAAATTTGCATCTTATTCCTATCAAATACAACAAAACAAATAGATATAGTTCTATAATCTACAAATTCTATTTTACTAGGGAGAAACACGAGAGAACAATAACCTATGTTTTATTGTCTTAAATTGAAGCTAACTAGTAAAGTATTTGAAAAATTCTACAAAAAAATTTATAACCTTGAGTATGACAAATATTTAAAATTTATAAATTGTAAGTAGTCAAACTTATAAATACACAACATGTCTCTATTTTATCTAATATACAATTATATTCTCAATACTTGCATCCAACAACTATGTATGAGACGAGTATTATTTTGTCAGTTTCAGACGTAGGGGAACAATAACCTCGAGTTGAGTAATTTTCTTCCATACTCGGGCAGACCACGAGACAGATTTTCGATATCGGGTCAGGTACGGGTATGAGCCCACTTACTCTAGTACAATATGAGAAAGTATTGGATAAGGGGTCAAACCCATATCTACTTAAAAGTTATGATTTTTAAGTAGATATAGGTGTAAGCCCTTATCAGCTAGCAACACTCTCACATGATATTAGAGCTAGTGAGCTCGTACTCATATCTGACCCAATACTGAAAACTCGCCTTGTGGTATGCCCGATTATGGAGGAAAAATACCCAACGCGAGGTTATTGTTTTCACTCGTTTGAGATAGGAAGAATAATACTCAACTTGTAGATAATTATTGATGGTGAATTTAAAATTGCACATTGCAAGTATATTCACGTTGCATGTTAAGGTGAGTGTTAAGAATATGATAACATATTATATAAAATAGAGAAATTTTATATGTTTATAAGGTTGGAAGGGTTTCACTACTTACAAGTTATGAATTTTAAGTAGATATGAGTTTAAGCTCTTATTGACCTACACGTGAGTTTAAGAGTAAGAATTTAAGCTGAAATAAATTGATAATTTCGTTATATTAATCTTTTGCTACACTATGTATTGATCAACGGTAAGAGTTTTGACAAATTTAAGTATGTAACTTCTATAAAAATGCATCAACATAAAAAAATAGATGAAAAATTGTTGGGCATTCTTAAAATTGTTAGGCATTCATTAGACATTTTTAACTTATTAACTCATTTTTTTCTTACAAGTCTCATTTATACTTAGAGATAGAGAATCAATAATTAAGATAAAAAGACGTGGAAAAAATGTTTTCCTTGTCTTAATCCACATTGTGGAGTGATGTTTCAACCACGAGCCATTGATGATCAACCAATTATATCTTATTTGGTAATTTTGTTCGAGCGTACTTGAACAACTTGTACGATTTAACAAATAGAGTTTCCATATTTTACGGTCTAATTGGCTTTCGACTAAACAATTTAATACAACCGTCACAAGTTCTCTCATCTTGATAGAATTTTAAACTTTCTTCATTTTATACTTTGACCTCATCTTCACAAAAACTATATTTTGATTTCCATTCTTCCAAAAATTACCATTTTAGCCCTAAGTTTTAAAATTCCAAAATTTGCTCCCAACATTCAAAATTTTCCTTTTTGCACCTATACATTCAAAAGTTTCATCTCCGCCCCTAAACTTTAAAAGATTCTATTTTTGACCCTAAACTTTCAAAAATTCCATATTTTCTCTAAACATCCAAAATTTCCATCTTCGCCCCTAAAATTTAAAAAATTCCATATTTACCCATAAAATTTCAAAAATTACATTTTATACATCCAACTTTCAAAAATCTTGTTCTCGGTCCACAAACTTCCAAAAATCTCATTGTAGCCCTCAAACTTTTATTTGAAAACATCTTCCCCAAGTTCACCATTTTTGTAAATGGTTCCCAAACATTTAAAATTTTGCATTTTGGCCCCCATTCTTTGAAAACCATCCTATCTTTGTTCTTAGTCCCTCAAATCCATCCCAATCACTTCTAATCACCTCACTAAGTCTCTTAGGATGTGTTTGAGATCTTAACCTAGCACTTTTGGCTAGTTTTCAAAGATGCTAAAATAGTAAAATAGGAAAATCAGCCGTGAAACTTACTAGAGATGGATGGGAAGGTAGCCTTGGATGTGGGGGAAGGTGGCTTAGGTCATTGAGAGCTTCTTTGGACCATTCAACGATCGTGGGTTTTACCTAAGGAGATGAGGTGGTTGGGAAAAAACCCCAATTTTCTATCTTGAAAAATACAATAGCACTTTGGGGCTTGTTGAAGCTACGACATTCACCTTTTATTATTCATTCAAGACCACCATATCATAGAAAAGGTTAAAACAATTCTATAGAGCTCAAAAGCGGATTATTTTGTAGTTAGGAGAGTGGGAATTAGTTTTCTTTATCTCGTAGCAATTTTATCAATGATTAACAACCACAAGAATTCATTTCCACATTCCATAACTTCACATATTTAATGCATAAATAAATTCTATGAAGTTCGTTACACGTGAACTCGGGATGTGAGAGGTATGTGCATAAAGTGAACTCCCATGAATCATCTCGAGATGATCGTCCTTATAAACCTCATTGTCAATAATAAGAAAGTCAGACCGGGAACCAAAAAATTCAAGCAAAAATTGAGGTTCACACAAACTGAAACTCATATTTCGAAGCAACAACAGGAAATTGGAAAACTCCAAGTGTTCAATAAAGGTCCAAAAACCATGGAAAAGAACTATAAAGTAAATGGGGTGGGAGAACCGAACCGATTCAAGGTGAACCGGACCTGAACCGGATTGAACCGTGGAAATCGATTCAAAGATTCATTTTTCTAGGTGGCTTAAAAACATCAATTTGGAAAATTGAAGACACTATTGGATAGAAAATGAATTTAGATAAATTTATAAATGGATTTATCCATAAAGGGAACAAATGGTCGTAGAACAGACCATCAGAGGCTAAATGGCCTCGGTCTATTCTACTAGTGGCCCAGAGCACCTTTACTGTCCACCTACCTTATCCCCTAAATAACGAGAATCCTTTTACTGAAGATAAGACAAGTGGTGGCTTGCTTATCAAGTGAATTTCCCTGAACAAGAGAAAAATGCTATTTAACTACTTACTAAACCTTGAAGTCATGTTGTCCTACGACCTTGCACATTGAGTTATAGAACTCACCCCTACCTTATCCCCTTTCAAGGAAGCTCATGCACCAAGGAGAGGGAAGCTAGAGAAGTAGGCCAAGAGTTTACCCAAAAAGGTAACTTAACTATATTGTTTACTTTGTTATGGAAAACGTTGGTGTCTGTATGCCTTTAACTTTTTTGGCCTAGCTTGGTAGGAATACCATTCTAGTATGAGAAAGGGTGGCTAGTTGTTCACATGGATCTGACCAAACCGGGTTGAGGTATGACAACATTCCTCACATGGATGTCAATAATGTATCATCTAACATCCCTCATTCTTTTATCTAGCTTGACCTATCTCTTAGATCACAAGTGATGACTAGACCACACCATAAGCTTCCTTCGGATTCGTATAAAGATCTAGAGCTATCTCTCTTCCCTTATTCCACCTACAATCCTTCATATACGCTCGACATCACCTCTATTCTAGGTGTCATGTCGACATCATAACTCACCCCCTCAATATCACATCTCACATATGATATTTTAAAATAAACAATCATTCTTTTACTTGGCGTACAATATGCTATATGACCAACTCCACTACTCATATTTTTTAACAACAAATAACAATTTAAACAAACAATAGCTTTCTTTTTCACGGGGTTTGGTACATTAGGCAACCCACCTGCATTACTTGTTTTCACCTTCATAAATTCATATCATGCAAGTGTTCGTTCGGGATTCATGGTGTTGGCATTAGGTCGCTTATTCATTTTTAGATAGATTGCCCTACTTGTGAGACCTCATCCCATTCTTGTGTCTTGGGAACAAAATCTCGATCTTTGTGTCTAGTGTTATTCATGGTTCTTATTATCATTCATGTGACCCCATTTTCATCCTTTTCATGTTACAATTGTAAAATCTATCATGATTTTCTAGTATTAATAACTTAAGAAAACTTATGTCATACCACGATCGGTCCAATGAGACTCTTCCTCTATAAACCCACTCACTTGAGTATTTGGACACCTGATTTTTCTAGTTTAGTTTCTTGAGTCTCTAACCGATGCCTCCCACATGACCAAGTGCAATAGTATAAGCTACAATTTCATAAATAGGTAGCACATGATCATGTTCGGTTCTAAACGGTAGTTTATGATATAACCCCGTAATTTTCCAAAAATACTATTTTGCTCTTTGGGTTGAGTTTGCTCAAGTCTCATGTTTGAAACATGTTTATCCGACTCTATCACTTCCCTCCTAAGTCCCCAATATTTTCCTTCTAATTCTAGGCCCTTTATTTCCATGGTCCTAAGCCTTTTTACACATTTCCACTAAGGTCCTCAAACTTTCCATTTATTACATATCAATCCCCAACTTTTCCAAAATTACATATTAGTCATCCTACTTTTTATTTACTCCTTTAGACATAGATTTTTATGAAACCTATTTTCCGCATGTCCTCATACTTTTCTTAGCTTCATAAGTGGTTCCTAAAAAAAACTCTAATGACTCCTCAAAAATCATATCTCAGTCCCTCATCATTTCCTCTAAGTCCCCACAGTCACTCTCTGACCAACCGTGATCGGAACAGTGTCGTTTTGGCCCTGATGAGATGCTCTCTATAACTTAAATATAAAATTAGGTTTTGGCTAGAAACTCAATAGAGAGGAAGCGACGAGGGTCGAGGGAAGTAGGGTCATGTAGCTGACTTTCCCATGAGTCTGTGGACACCTGGTTCTTAGTCTACAGTGGCTAAAGGTGCCTGGTTCTCGGTCTACAGTGGCTAAAGGTGTTTGAAATGTCCGATTTTTAGAGAGATGTTAACAGTGAAGGGCCAATGGAGGTTCTTAGATTTTCATAGTTATGAGGCTTACCTATAGCCCAAAAGACCACTGTGTTTAGTAAGAGGGGACCGAGTGGGTTCTCTAGAAAACAATTTGGCCGTTGTTGGCCCTGTGAGAGGTCGGGATGGGACTTGAAAGCTCTTGCTTTGTTTTTGGCTGAAGGAGCAAGGTTACTGTTCCCTTGGTTTGCCACCAAGAGAGAGAGCATGAGTGGCCAAAAGTGGTGGGGTTCCAAAGCTGACTCTTGCCTGGTTATAAAGACACTTGATCACTAATGTTACTTGCCGTAAGTGAAAATGGGAATATTTGGTTTGAAGGTAAACATAAATTGGAGGTGTATAGCTTTTAGAGAGATTTTCGGTGATCCTTCGATAAGAGGAGGGCCGATCCTTCTATAGGGAGGTCGAGGATTGAGTTTTCTAGTCAACCATACCCATAGTTGAGCAGATGGGACTCCCTAGACCCTACTTTTATTTTTTTATCTTCTTGGGTGAAACAAGTCAGAAAATCTATCCTGATACCCGAGTTATTTCAAGTTTTATCTAGATCCAAGTAAGGCAGCTGGGTGGAGAAGATGACACGTGCGTGTCTATGCACCATGTGTCCTACATGTGTGTAAGCCTAATGTAGTGCATCAATCGGTTTGCTCTGTAGTGAACCAATTTTTGGTGAATTTCCCAGCCAATTCGGCCAATTTCGACTTTTCCTAATTCGGTTCACCTCCAATTTGATCGGTTCTTGACCCAAACTAAATTTCTAAAAATTCTTTATTTAATTTCCTATCATTTGAGCTCAAGAATGTCCAGTTTTGAATTTGATTTTCCCTTCTAAAAATAAGGATGTTTTACTACTCTAATCCGATTCGATCGATTTTAACCTTCATGTGGCTAGTTCACTTTCGATCCAACCAATTCTTGATCCAATTCTTTTTCTAAAAATACTACACCGGGGATATAAGTTAATTAGGCTTAAGAATTTCTATTTTTAGGTTTATTTATCCCCTCTTAAAAATCGAGGGCCTTTTCCCTAAATTCTTATGATATCCACCCATTTTAACCCAATTTCTATTTAGGCTTCTTCCGATCCTTTATCCATGGTCGGGGAAGGTTTCCTTCGAGTTGTTTGGGTGTAATTCCCACTCCCAAGTTTGGGGTTTTGTACGGATTCTCCATCTGGTTTGATTTCCTTATTGGTTCATAGGTATCCATCTTGACTTTCTTGCTTTACTCTAGTTTAGGTCTGGGTTTATATTTTTCCGATGTTACAACTTCTCCCCTTTTTTTAAAGAGTTTTATGCCCAAATTTTTCATTTAGTAGTTATGCTAGGATGTCAAACTTTACATTTTTTTCATCGTCCACCTAAAACAAGTATGGGTACTTTTCATTCATGGTCACTTTGGGTTCCCATGTTTCTTCTTCTACTCGGTCACTATGATGCGAATCTCACCAATATGCTGATGAAACCTTACACCAAATATGGCAAAGACCCCAAGACTTTCACAATGCAAATAAGAAAAGATGGCTCATACTTTATTTGGTTGAGAAACAAGGTATGTGATAGTTGTAGATGCCACACCCAAATCCTCTAAGAAGGACTCTTCGAAAACCTTAGTGATAAGTCTGATTGCTTGAATGCCACAAGTAAAAACATGATAAGTTCAAAAAGTTTTTTTAAGAGAGAAAGAAGAACAAAACCCCACAATATTGAATTCCAAAGTGTCTCACTTACAATGATGTGGAATGTGCCTTTTATAGGCACATATGACTAGTAAATAACCTAAAAATAAGAAAACAATATCTTATGGTTGACATACTAACCAATCAAATGTAATCTAATTTAAATATCTAGGATATTTGTTGTAGGCAGTTTTAGAAAATCTTAATGTGACAGATTGCCTTAGAAATGTCTAAAATAATAAATATTTATCCCTATTTTCGAATTTGGACCTCACTTGGGCTTTTGTTAGGCTCTGATAGTGGGCTTCCACTTGGGTTCTTCTATAATCTCTACAATCAGCTCATTTAATGCTTCATTAAATCTTTTTGGCCATGTGATTGGGCGCTTTTGCAACCTTACTAGATGATTCAATTCATTTAATGACAAAGTATTCATTTTCATTTTATGTTCCATTGATCATTGTTGTAGATTCATAGTGTGCCCAATTTGATTCATATCACCCTTCCTCGTAAGCTTGGTCAACGAGGCTACTAATATTGAGAAAATTTTCATAAACTTTCATTAGTATTATGTAGGTCCTATAAAGCTTCATATTTTAGTGGGATTCTTGGGTGTCTCCCATTTTGCCACTGCCTTGAGCTTTAGGGATTAACCTACATTCCACTCCTCATATCACATGTCCTAAGAATGCTACTTCCTTTAGCTAGGATTTACACTTAGTAAACTTTGCGAACAACTTATTTTCTCGTAGGATTTAAAGTACTATTTGGAGGTGCCTATTATGTTCCTCCTCAATTCGTAAGTATATGAGGATGTCATTGATAAATTGGTCCAATAGGACTCACCATTTATGAACCCACTCACCCAAGTATTCAAACATATGTTCATTCTGATCGATTTTCGAGTATCTCTGGTTGATGATTCTACTTGACTATTCACAAAAGTACAAGCCACATGATTCACAAAAATACAACACGGCCGAGTTGGGTTCTATATGGCATATTTTTTTTACTGTCCCATAATTTCTCCAAATTACGATTTTTCCATTGGGTTGAGTTTGTTCGAATCGCGCATTCGATAACATGTTCATATGACTCTCATTCGTATTCTTGGGTCCTCATATTTTCCCCTTTTTTTATTGGTCATTTTCTCACTAGGACCCCAATGTACATATACTTGCCCATATATCAACTCTTTTATTTAAATCCCCAACTTTCTATTTATTACATAATAACCCTTGTACTTACCAAAATCACACATTGGTCCCTCTACTTTCTCCTTACTCATTTTGGGCTTAAATTCAAATATTATTTTACCACATGTCCTCTAACTTTTCATGTATTTAGTAGGGGTCCCTAACTTATCCTAAATTCGATTTTGGTCCTCCAACTTTTCAAAATCACCATTTGTTCCCTCAAACATTTCAAAAATTCTACTTAGGTCCCTAGCGTCTTTTGACCTACCATTTGATGTTCCAAGTATCTCCAACATTCTTTTAAGGTCCTTATACTCATACAAAGTCTCATCCAGGTGCTCATTTTTATGAAATCATAGTTTGGTCCCAAAACTTTCTAAAAATTGTGATTTAGTCTTCGAACTTTTATCTCATTCAAATGGACTCTAAATACCTTTAAAAAACTTTTCTATGTCCCTCATCGTCCGCCCTAGATCTCTACAGTCACTTTCCGACCAACCTTGGCAGAAATAGTTTTGTTTTGGCCTTGAACAAATACTCTTCGTAAGATAAACACAAAGTCGGGTTTTGGCCAAAAACTCACTAGTGAGGAAGCAGTCACAGGCGACAGTGGTGGGGTTGGGTAGCTGACTCCCCATAGAAGTCTATGGACACATTGATCACCTCCTATGGTAGTTTGAGTCACCTAAAATTCTTGATTTAGAGAGAGGTGTAAAAAATATAGAGCTACTGAAGGTTCTTATATTTTTTATGGCTACGAGGCTTACCTATAACCCGAACGACCATCATGACTGGAAAGAGGGGATTGAGAGGAGCTTAGTAAATTAATTTGGCTCATGTTTGGCCATTGAGGATGTTGGGGCAAGGTCCGAAATCTCATGCCTTATTTTCAGTCGAGGGAGCGGTGGTACTATTCAATCACATCGATACTGATAGAGGGCATGTCAATGTTTGAGAGAGGTGCAATTTGTAAGCTGACTTCCACCGAGTTCTAAGGGTAACTTAATGGTTGAGTTTGGTGGCCAGAGGATGAAATGGTAAGATCTGGTATAGAAGTCACCATAAAACTAAGGGAGCTGGCTTTTAGAGAGAATTCTCGCAACCTATCATGGGAGGAGGGCCGACACTTATATAAGATGCTTGGAGGTCCAACTATCTATTAGACCATGTCCATAGCTGTCCAGATGAGACTTTCTAGACCTCCCTTTCAATTTAATTTGATGAAATGAATTCTCTATGGTGGTTCCTCTCACAATTTACCTTTAAGGTTCACATAACCCTCATTTGTTATCTTTTAAGTTAGGGGGATGGAAACTCCTTTTCGAAAACAACTATTCGAGTGAGGCCCATGGAAGCCTACTCATCACATGTTTTAGTTTTGATGAATCTCATGTCCATCTCAGTCTCATTCATAGAGGATCTTGCTATCCTCTCAAGTCACTTTCATTGCGATTGAGTACCATTAAGGGTCAAGGCTCATACGAGATTTCATCCCATCATCCCTGATCTTCAAATCAGGTCGAGTTCCCGAGTAGAGTTGTGGCTCTCACAAGAACTCAATAACATAACAACATCATGTTCAAATTTGGTCTTCATGTGCCACCCTTATATCCCATCCTCACAGTCACATAGATTCGCTCCCTTATAACCATCCTTCGTTTATAGGCATATCTCTCCCTTATTTCCCCATCAGGTATGCAAATGATTATCCCCCTTATTACCATCCCCAATGCAAATGTAATGCACATGATATTATCCAACATATCATATAATTTAAGCATAATCGGAAAACACAACACATGGTAGGCCTTCTAGCCTTAATTCATCATGCTTAGAAGACAAATGTATACATCTTTAGTTGTGTTTCCTCTTTAAATTTCCTCGTGACTTATCCCTGCACTTCATGGATTTTACGAACCATTCGTCCATCCTCACATTTAGTCCATATTTCAATTGATCATCTTAGGTCTTAACTTATTTCCCACAAGTCATCATGGGCCTATGCCCGACCACCTAAAAACATAGTCCTAATTTCTTTTCCATCATATCCTACCCTTCTCCATATACAAATTCAGGCTCTAGCCCCTTTTAATAGATAGTGGAGTAGGGCATTTATAAGCCATGGGTCGTAACCCCATTCATGAATAATGAGGTCTAAGCCCTGTTAACATTCGTACGACTCTAAGCCCTTTTTATAAACTCATGGCCCATTTTGTAAAGACACAAATTTGGTCTCTTTTTCATGACTGTCATATCAGGTTGGGATCTCGTCCATCCTTAACCTTTAGGCTCTTACCATTCCATTTTAGACTATTGTCTTCCGGTTCGCTTTTCAAATCGTTTAGGGATTTCCCATCTTTTGATAAAATCTTCCATGTAAGCTTTTCTAGGTTTTCAAGAAATGTTTTCCAAGCATTCCCATATGCATTTTATCAAAATGAGAGCATAAACTACATTGGTACAATCGAACACAAAGTCAGAAATCCCACCCACTGTTGTAGTCGAAACTTGTTAATTCCAACGATATTTCCATTCGTTGTGGAAAACATGGTTCCCACATACTAGCTTTCGAATCCTATACATAAATCTAGGAGAAATCTTGGATCAACCTCGACCTTAAACTTAGCATTCATATGCTACCCTGTAATTAATCCAATAATTATTATTTTGCCCCTTGACTCGGTTTGCTTGACTCCCATGTGTTGACAAACACATCACAACTAACCCATGTTCATTATGTCCTTGTCACTACCATAAGTTTACACCCATGTTTAGTCATATTTACCAAAATGCCCTAAGGACTCTAAGTTTTTCACTTAGATCCTTAACTTTCCCCTTTTTGCATTTTTGACCTTACACCCCTAAAACTACCATAATGGCCTTACACTTATCATTTGTACATTTTGAAAAGCCTAACCCTTTAATGATTTCATTTTAAGGTCCCTTAACTTTCCTTGGTGTCATTTGGGACCTCTCTTTCTTAGAACTCCATTATTGACCAAAACTTCCCAATATTTACAAGTTTCCCCAAAACGTTTCCCAAATTACACTTTGGTCCCTCTAATTTCCATTTACTTATTTGTTTTTGGGCTCAAATTCATATCTTATTTCACCTTAGGTCCTCTGACTATCTTTGTGTTAAATATAGGCCCCTCTTCTTCTAAATTCCATTTTGGTCCTCCAACATTTCAAAATTACCCTTTGGACCTTTAAACTTTTCCAAAAGTTTCACTTGGGTGCCTAACCTCTTCCAAGCTATCTCTTTAGGTCACCAAGCTTTCTCATGCTTCCATTCAGATCCTTATACTTCCACTAAGTCTCATTCAACTCCATATTTTCATGAAATCATAGTTTTACCACTTTAAAATTCCTTAAATCCCCCCAAAACCTTTTCTAAGTCCCTAAGTCCCCAATGTCGCTTTCTAGCCCACCTTGGACAAAACATTGTTAATCTAACCCTGATTATACTCTTAATGGAAAACAAACACATGGTCGAGTTTTGGTTAGAAAGTTACTAGAGAAGAAGCGGTGATGTCATACGGTAGTGGGGTTGTATAACAACTCTCCCACAAGTTTGAGGAGACATACCTGGCTTTATGGTGGTTGGAGTTGCCTATAACACCTGATTTACAAAGCGATATAAAATATAGTAGTTGACTGGAGCTTCTCAGATTTTTCATGGCCACAAGACTTACCTTTAGCCCAAACAACTAGTGGGGTTGTTTAGAGGAGACTAAGAGGTGCTTCCAATATTAATTTTGGTTGTGTTTAGTTGTTAGGGAGGTCAGGGTGAGCCCCAAAAGGTTATGCTATAATTTCGGTTGAAGGAGTAGTGTTATTGTTCCGTTGGATCTCTACCACTAAAGGGCACATTAGTGGCTGAGAGGGGTGGGATTCGGAAGCTGACTCTCCTCTAGTTCTAATGATACATATTTGGCCAAGCTTGGTGGTCGTATATGAGAAAATGGTAATCTTTAGTTTGAAGGTCACTGAAAAAATGATCATTCTAGCTTCAAGAGAGAATTCTAGCCTACCATTAGTGAGAAAAGGGTCAACGGTTATATAGGGAGCTAAAGGAACCAACATTCTATATGACCATGCCTATAGCCAACCAGATGGGAATCTCTAGCCTCTTCTTTTAATTTAATTTTCTTAGGAGAAGAATTTTGTAGAAAATCACTAGATAACTGGGTTATTTTTTCTTCCGAGTCAGGTAAATAGGTCAAATGTCGGACGAAGAAGATGACATCTGCGTATGTGTGAAACCCATCCTCTCAGACCAAGGAAATTGGGAAAAGAACCAGTATTTTCATGAGAAAATTGAGCCCATAAATGAACCAAAAATGGTAATCAAGGGCTAAAACAAGGATTTGGAAAATCCCAAGCAACCAAGAAATCCTAAAAATCAAGAAGAAGAATCACTGAATGGATTGGATGTAAAAACCGGTCAAGGTGATCCGAGCCTGAACCTGATTGAACCGAGTTGAACCATGATGAACTAGTTTAATAATTCATTTTTCTAGGTAGCTTAAAAATATCAATTTGGAAAATTGAGGCCACCATGTGATAGAGAATAAATTTAGATTAATTTAGAAATTTTTAATTTTTAGAAAACCGGTCAAATTAGGCTTGAATCGACCGATTTTTATTTTCGGGTCACCGAACCTGGTGGGACCAAATAGTCAACTAACAATGTCACCTTCTTCCTTAGGATGACAACACTCTTCATGAAAGGATTCCACCTTCCATTTTTGGTGAGGGAATATTCCCTCCGATTATGGAATTTTCTAATGAGCATATAAGCTTGACCAATATTGAAAATGATAGAGCCAAGGGTCCCTAAGCTCCCTATATAAAGAGCCCCCCTTCATTCTTCCTCCTCACACCTCAAACACTCGAATAAGAAGAAGTGCTCCATTTCCTGATGAAGCTCGTACGAGAGCTCCGACTTGGGAGCTTTTTTCGACCTTAGAAGTGAATTTGGATACTATAGATTATGGAGGAAGTTAGCTACCTGCCCCCATTCTGCTTGAGGACCACCAGAGAAGCACCGACGGGTCCAAACAGTAAAGTTGCTTTGTAGGACTTGAAGCTGCCTTGTTATGCCTGATCCAAGTTTGAGCACTTTCGACCTCCTACGGCCAAACCAAGCCTTCCTCTAGCCTCTTCAGCTTGCACTCAACCTCCTAAAGAAATTGTGTAAGTCAATTCTACCCTCCCTCGTCTATTCTAGAGAGAGAAAGTGCCAGAATTTCATTAAGCAAATTCCCAATGCTCAGGACATGAATTGTAGTGACTCTTGATCCTAGAAGGACCATGTGTACGAGAGCTTTCTCCCCAAATCAAAAGCTCAGACCACCACAACTCCGACAGTAAGTTCTTGAACCTTTATCTCTCTACATTCAGTTTTGTGGTAAAGCTTTATTTGAGCTCGTTTCGAACCCCAAAATAGTGATTCAAAGCTTCGTCTGATTGTAGGGCAGTGAGGAAATCAATTAGCACCATGATAGGGAACAATTTACATGAATTGAAGGGTAAATTTGATGTGATCAACTTCGGGTCAATTGATAGGATATTTGGGGGAAATTTTTTGGGATTTCAAAATTTGAGGGACCTTTGTGTAAATTTTCTAAAATTGAAGCTCAATTGGCGAAGTAGAGGATCTTGGAGAGCCAATTGGTCATTTTTAGAAAAATTGGGACCAATTGGTCATTTTTGGAAAAGTTGGGGCCAATCGGTAATTTTGGAAAGTTAAGGGACCAATTGGAAATTTTGGAAAAGTTAAGTCCTAATTGGTGATTTTTGAAAATTAAGGACACAAGAGTGATATTGGAAATCCTAGGGACTTAATTGAAATTAATTGAGCATTAGAGACCCAAACTCAAATATTATGAACTTTAGGGACCTAATTATAATAAGGTAAGAGTTGAGGCCTAATTGTAAATACATGGAAATATGAGGCCTTTCATGCTAAACCTTTCCTCATGAGCATGTCCGAACCTTATAGGGACATATTGGACAAGAATGTGTGCAAGGGAGTACGACAAGAACTAGTAGTCCGTCTAGGATGAACAAGTCACATTCATCGGGTGAGTGGGCTTATTAACGTAATACCCAGTTGGGGTGATGAGCACTTTTGCTAAAATGAAAAACCACCATTAGTGGGTTTTTCCATCATCATGCTCGGTTGGGATGATGAGTGCATTTTAATTATAAAACCATTTTTTCAGAAAAGATCTCCCTTGACTGTACAATTCCTTAAAATATTTGGAAGACTTTTCTAATGTGAGCTAGGACAGCTCTAACAGGTCGAAGGCCTCAGTTTTGAACTTATAAGGCCCAAAGCTCAGTTTTAAAAAACTCATGAAGTGGGCTCAAGGCTAGTGGGTACAGGTTAGAGCCCGTAGACAAGCATAATGATGAAAGCCATAAAAACTCTCATATCTAGCAAATTTTGTGTGATTCACCACGGTACCAAATCTGGACTGACAAGTTTCAATGGGCTAGTGGCAGTGCGCCAAGACCAGGTCGATGGACCGATCAGGTAAACAACTACGTTGCCTAAGTCGAATGTCAAGGCTGTTGGCACTAAAGATAATGACTAATGATTCTAAGACTATTGTTTGTGAATGCACTATGATACGAGACCATCGAGATGCCCAAGAGGGGTAGTTTTGGTTCCAAGGGCTACTGGATGACCTAAATGTGATAAGGGCAGATTTATCGTGCCAGTGAATCATGAAGCTCAGAGTAACTTCTTGCGTACTGAGACCGGGGCGGGGTCAGGATGAGGTCTCTGTCCCCATATCACGAACACAAAGTATTTTGGGTTTGAGGATCAGACAGTTGATGTACACTTAGACTCTAGGTAGAAGTCGGAGACTTCTATTAGGATGGATGATAAAGACACTCTGATCCACAAGTGGGTGCAGTAGTCGTAATTGCATCTCACGAATGCTTGAACCCTTTATGAGAAAGAGCATGTGGTTGTTTGCTAAACACCTCCCGAGCAAGGGGAAGTGTTAGCTTGGACCCTTTATGATAAAGGGCATGTGAATGTTTATTAAAAATCAAATCTCAAGCAAGGGGAAAAGGTGTGAACCCTTTTGATAAAAGGGGCACATACGGTTGTACATGAAACACTTCCCAAGCAAGGAGAAGTGTTAAAAGTGTTGAATTCACATAACAGTGAATTAAAAAGGATGATTTGTTTTTTTTCTAATTCTCACAATCATGTGAACAAAGAAAAGGTGAGATAAACTGTTTTTGAAAACTCACTTCCCAACATCCACTCAGTGAGTTGTAGCTACCCCCTCCCTTTAACCCTTTTTCAAGAAAGGAGAATACCCATAAAGAAATTTGAGAACAAGCCTTAAGTCAGGTATGTAAAGTTTTTTTAAGCTATTGAGTTTTGTATAATGCTATTCTAGGGAACAAGGACATAAATTACATCTGACTCCTTATGGACTTGGGAAGTGGTAACTCTTCTTAGACTAAAGGGAGTGGCGAGTTCTTCATGGGGTTCCGCCCAAACTGGGTCGGGACATGACAATAGGTCTATGTGCTGCATGCCCTGTGCTCCGTGCATTCGTGTGCCCGACATGGCATGTCGAAGAGTTCACACTGCAGCAAACATTTTTTCAACGAATTAATCGAGCAGTTCAACCAATTTTGGCATTTCTTTGGTCGATTCATCTCCAATTTGAGCGATTATTGGCCCAATTTATTTTTCTTAAAATTCTTCATCCAATTCCCTATAGGTTTTTCACAAGAATGTCCATTTTTCAATTTGTTTAGCTCCTTCTAAAAATTAGGGCATTTAACACACCAAGCCGGTTCAATCAATTTTGGCTTTCCTATGGCTTGTTCACTTACGATCCAACCAGTTCTTGGTCCAATTCTTTTTTTAAAAATCCTTCATCATATTCCTTGTTGAATGGGCTCAAGACTTGTCATGTTCCAATTCATTTAATCCTTTTAAAAATCATGGGCTTTAAGCCTTAAATTGATTATATCCCAATTTGGACCGGTTTTCACTTGGACTTTTCCCAATTCTTGATATCCAATCAAAGGAGATTCTTTGAGGGTAATTTCGTGAACTTACCCATTGTCCATGTTTAGGGTCTAAACCAGTTTCCAATTCAGTTTAATTCTAAATCCCCATTCTCGGGTTTTCGTTCCTGGTTCTACGACGGTTTCTAGTCCAATTGGACTTGAACCATAGTTTCTGAAATTCTAGTGTTACAATTTATCCCATCCTTTTTAGGAGTTTTGTCTTCAAAAATTTATAAATTAGGGGAGAGGATTTCCTCCTCTGTTGACTTGGATCCTTTCATTCTCTTATGATTTCTCCCAATCACTCCCGCTATCGTGAAATTTCCACTATTTACAACATTGAGACTTTACGTTTGGTTTGATCATCCTATTTGTACTTGCCTCATTCTACCTCTCAGGATCATCCAATCCATTTTCCATACTTCTTCCCTTTTTGTAATTTTTTCTAGTAGACTTAAATGATCTTTTTAGATCATCCGTCATTTCTATACTACTTACTTGCTCATTCCCTCCTCGTCCAATACAATAATTTATCATCTAGGCCAACTTTCATCTTCCAAATCACTCTACCATTCATTACATCATATCATAACTCTTACATTCATGATTGTACATTTCTTGTTATCCCTGTATAATCCTCATTTCTTAAGCATTTATGCCTGATTCACCATGAAGTTTAGGTCGACCTCGGGATTGTGATACAATTATCCCTTGGATGCTTTATAAGGAAGATCACCATGTTTTTTTGTACTAGTCTCTTTGAGGTGATGCTTCTCCAGTACACGCTTCACACAAGGGATACTTACTCCTCTTTATGACAAATTAACCTGAGGTCTACTCCTAGTACCTCTTTCCATAGCATACTCATGCATCCTTGTGCAAGGTTTTCCTAATGTTTATTTTTCTATAAGACTATCATAGCCATGTATGCTTGTTCCTATAACCCTGGATGTTGCTTCCTTAGTAGGTACATTGTTAGTAATATCTCACCCTTGTTCCATTCCTAGTGTTCCCAATCTTAGTAGTGTGTCCCCTTTTTGGTTCACGAGTACATGGTACTTCTACACACATGTCCCTTGGGTTACCCTCATCCTATGACTCGATCATCTATGATACTCTTGATTATCTATGTTAATAATTATTCTGGAACTTGTTCTACTAAATTCTTTCTAGTCACATTAATTCGAGTAAACTTGCTTTTTGCGTTATTTCAAAATTGATAACTATTTTTGAGCTTTCACAACATGCCCCCTTACAAAAAGGTTTCATTTCAACCCCTTACAATAATATACTTTCCTAAAAAAAGGTTATAGGGTGTTTCCACTATTACAATCTTAGGAACTTGGTGATGGTTTTCCTCAAATCTACTACCACTTAAGACCACTGCCCATTGTAATGGCCTTCCCTTTTCAGGGGTCTCAGTATTATGGGAGTGAGAGGTAGGTATCATAATGGTGTCTAATTGGGGATTATCCCGTAGGCAACTTTGGGAGATGTGACATGATTGACCACACTCATAACAAGTCACATTGCTATGACAAGGTACTTCATGGTACTTTTGGCATCTACGACATGCAAACTCGATACTTGTCTAACTCTTGGCGTTATTATTAAGGGTGAACTCCTTCCTGATTTATTGTCTATGAGAGTGATGATCTATCATGCCCCGACCCAGCTTGGTTGGATCCCCATGAACAACCTGCCACTCCCTTTGGTCTACGAATGGTTTCACCCTCTTCTAAACCGAGAGGAGTAAGGTGTCCTTTTTCTTATCTTTCCTGGAAAAACTTTATACAAAACTGAGCGTATTAAAATAAATGTACATATCTTATAGTTCCACTACAAGAGGGTCTTTAAGGTGGGTTTTCCTCTGTTACCTGAAAAGGGGTAAAGGGAGGGGATGAGTTCAACAACTTAGTTAGCAAGTGTTGGTAGTGAATGTTCAAAATACTTTTAGTTTACCATGCAAACGTTAACATTTTCTTTTTAAAAGGGTTTCCTCAAATTTAATTTCTTTTCAAAAACCTTTTTCCAAGGTTTATCATTCTTTTTCCAAAGATTTTCAAACTCAAATCTCGCAACCTTTTTCGCATTTCCATATTAGGTGTGTTTAACTTTCTTAGCCCATCCCCTTGCCTTAGGAGACGATTAGCAAACAAACACACCCCCTTCATCAGAAAGGGTACACATATTCACAAGTGTAGCACGTCCACTACACCCGCTTGTGGATCGGAGCGTCTTTACCGTCCACTCCTACTTTGGGTCTGAGTGAGCATCCCAGATGTCTGATCCTCAGACTTGAATGCAACTTCGTATCCGTATGAGGATAGAGACCTTATCCTGGTCTCATGCAAATGAAGCCAAAACACAATAGCTTCAAGAAGCCCAAACGCAATAGCTTTGTGGAGTCCAAAAACAGAAACTCCGTGGAGCTCAAACACAGTAACTCCATAACTAACTGGTACGACGAGAAATTCAAACGCAATAGCTTCTCCTTCCCTTATTGCCACCACGCCGTCCAACAGCCCTTAGGACCCATCACTAGCCCCTAGGGCATCTTGATGGTTCCCTACCACAAGTGCATGCACAAACAATAGTTTTCATTTTCTTATCCATTCTCTTTGGTGTCGACGGTCTAACAACCTTGACACTCAACTCGGCCTACAACTGTTTATATGACTGGTTCGTTGTCCTAGCCCTAATGCACTGCCATTAAGCCCATCGAACCTTGTCAATCTTGACTTGGTAGCGTGGCAAATCACACAGTTAATTCCTCTTTTAATGAGAGTTTTCATAACTCTTCCTATTCATGTTTATTTACAAGCTTCTACCCATGCCCACTAGCTTTGGGCCCACTGTACGTGTGTTTTCCAAAACTATGCATTGAGCTGTCCTAGCTTTCGTCAAGAAAGTCTCCCAAATATTTTAAGAATTGGCACACGGTCAGGGGAGAACACTTCTAAAAAATCATAAATTTTATTTCACCACACCAACCAGGTGTGATTATAACTCCGCTTATAACCGGTAGGTGGGTTTCTCATTTCCATAAGGAAACTCGTCATACCAATTAGTATGATGTATAAAAGTTCCCACTCATAGTGGCTTTTAAATTAGAAAAAGGTGTTCATCATCCCAACTGTGTATGAAGTGTAAATTAGCCCACTCACGGTGGCTTTTAACTTAGAAAAGGTGCTTATCATTTCAATTGGATATGAAGTTTAAACTGTCCCACTCACCTAAAGACAGTGACGTGTTCAACCTCAGCTAGCTTCCAAATCCATGCTAGCTTTTCCTTATTGTCATTTCTATCTCTCGTGTCCCTATACGATTTGGGTATCCTTATCTATTAAGGTTTGGCATAATATGCATCGTTTTCTCACGTATGAGTGACTTGGTCCAAAATTGTTGGTTTATCGCACTTATGTTCCTAAAGTTCACAACTTTTGACTTTAGGTCCCTAGTGTTAATGTTTCCTCAAATTAAGTCCCACTGACTTCATATATCCTCCTTGGGCCCTTAATTTACTTTAAATTGTTAAGGAGCTCAAGTTTCCCAAATTTCCAATTTGATCCCCAATTTTCTAAAAATTATGGTTTTGCCCCTACTTTCCAAAATAGAAATTTGGCCCAAATATTAAAAAAATTAACCAATTGGTCCTCCAACATCTTTTTTATGGCCAATTGGCCTTCAATTTTAAGAAATTGCATAGAGGTCCCTCAATTTTTCGAAATCCCCAATTTTCCCCAAAAGTTTCCCCCAATTTCTCTCCTTCAAATTGACTAAATTTGATATCTTCAAATTGACCATTCAATCGGGGTTAATTGCTCCAATTGAAAGTTTTGGATCAATTCCTACATTTTCATACGATTTGATTATTGTCAGGTAGCTGACTTTCTTTAGAGCCTGTATGACCTGACCTTATCTTTTGAGGCTAAGAAAACTACCCAAGTCAGAACTCTAGTTTGAGCTTCACTGGAAAATGGAGCAATTGAGAGAGAATGGCGATTTGAGGTGTGGGCGATGAATGGAGAGGAGCTCTGTATATAGGGAGCTCAAGAACTCTCTGTTCGACCACTTTCGATTTTGGTCGAGTTTATCCTCGCCCGAAAATGGCTTGATCGGAGCGGTTACACCTTCGTTAGAGAAGGGAGTTTTCTACATTTATGAATAGTGTTGTCATCCTGAGGAAGAAGATGACACTATTCCGAATCAGAGCTGACCAAATTGGTCTGACCAGGTTCAATGGTGAAAATTGGCCGGTTTAGGCCTGATTTAACCAGTTTTCTCAAATCTAAAAATTTCTAAATTCATTTCCTATCCAATGGTGGTTTAAATTTCTCAATTTGATCACTTTAAGCCACACAAAAAATGAATTTGGAATCTGGTTCTTGTATGTTTCAAATAGATTCAATCCGATTTAGATCTAGTTCACCCTGAATCGGTCTGTTTTTTTTTCCATTTGTTCCAAGGTTCTTTTCCATGATTTTTATGACTTTTGAGTCACTTGAGATTTGCTAATTTCCCATTTTACCCTTTCTTTACCGGTTTGGGTTCGTTAATCTACTTTGTTTTCTTTTGAATTGACCTGTTCTTTTCCTAGTTTTCTTGTCTTTAAAGGACGTGGTTTACAACTCTCCCCTCCTTTTAGGAGTTTTGTCCCCAAAACTAAGTCATCAATACTTTGTGTTAGGAGTATCTTCCCTTAATGTCCTCTTGGGGTTTGCTCGACATGCTAATACTTTGGTTGTTCCTTCACTTAGTCCTTTAGCTATGCACTTAAGGAATCTTTCTTCCTTTCCATTTTCCACTCACTCCATGGAGTGCATCATGATCAGTTATGTCCTACCCACTAATCCCAAGGCACCTCATTACGTTTACTTCTTACTCTATTTAGGGTAAGACTTTCCCTCCTAGGGGTTCTTATCCAAATCATTCGGTTAGGTGTTCCATAAATGTTCGATCGTCCCCGTTTCCCATCATTCCCTTGGTCGTTAATGCTCTTAGCTTAGCATCCTTACGGACATTTTTTCCTTAACCCCATGGGTTTTGATATGATTTCCTCCCTATTTTATTTTGATCCTTCTTTCATCCTTGGTTTACTACGTCTCTGGGTCTAATTCATAAGTTTGACTAATGGACTCTATCTTACTTGAGTCACCTTTCCCTGGGATGTTGGGACTACCTGTCCCTTACAACATGACATGTTCTAGAAATGTCTTTGTCCATTATAGTTCTCGAACATTTGTCATCGACAACGGTTCATGCCTTTCTAACCGTTTAGGAGTCGTGTGACTTCGTTCCTTCTTATTATCCAGTAGTATTCCCCATGTCACGCCATGACCTGGTTTGGTCAGATCCCCGTGAACAACCCGCCACTCTCTTGATTTATTAAAGGGTTTCCCCTTATTATAGACTGTAAAGAGTAAGGCGTCCTTTAAACTTGCACCTTTTCCTAGAATAACATAAATTAAAACTGCACAATATTTTAATTTTATCATACCTGTCTCACATGCATTTTAGTTGATGGTTTTTAAGGGTAGGATTTCCAAAATTTCCTGAAAGGATATAAGGGAGGGCATGAGTACAATGACTCAGTGAATGGGTTTTCAAAACTTTTAACTTTTAGGAAAAAGAATTGTATTGTAGTGTGTCAGACTCCTTTCTTTCAAAAAACCTTTTATTTCAAATCTCAGTTTTTACCACAATTTCTTATTAACCACGGTGTGTCATCACCCAACACACATCCTTCATCATGAAGGTCAAACATACATTCACAGGCTAGCATGTCCATTGAACCCACTTGTGGTTTCAGAGTGACTTTACCGGCCACCCAGATAGAAGTACGTCTACTTTTACCCTGAGAATGAGTGGATGTTCGCGACATCCAATCCTCAATCCTAAAATTAATTATTTGTGTCCGTATGAGGACAAAGACCTCATCCTGTCTCCACCCCGGTCTCATGCGCTTGGTGCTACTCCAAATTTCGCATAGTCACCTGGTACGACGAACTGCCCTTATACCCACTAGGTTATCCAGTGCCCTTAGGACGCATCACTACCCCTCTTGGGCATCTTGATGGTCCCGTAATCATAGTGTATACATAATGAGTATTTTCTTATCATGCCATATAAACTGTGGTGCCACTAGTTCAATGGTCCCGACCCTCAACTCAACCCACAGTCGTTTGTCTTGATTGGTCCGTCGACTTGTCATGTCGCACTGTCGCTAGTTGACTGAGTATGTCGGTCTTATCTTGGTACCATAACCAAATAATTCCTATTTTTAAAGTTTTATGGCATATAACTTATGTTTTTTTACAAGCTCCTGCTTGTGCCAACCGGCCTTGAGCCCACTGTACCAAATTTTCAAAATCGGGCATATTAGACCCCAAGTTCCAAAATCGAGGCCCCTAGCCTATAAGAGCTATTCGAGCTCCTGTCAGGAAGGTCTCCCAAATCGTTTAAGCATTGGCACACAGTTAGGGGAGAGCACTTCTGACAAAAATATGTTTTCAGCTGTCCATCATACCGACCGAGTATAAGGACATCTTCGCTCATAACTAATGAACAGGTTTTCAACTTCCTTCGAGGAAGTTTCATCATACCAACCGGATATGATCTAATTACAACCGATAAGTAGTTTTTCAGCATGTTTTTTACATCACTCGTCCAAGTTGTAATGTTTAAAATACCACTTAGTAGTGGGTTTTCATTTTGAGGTACTTATCATCCCCAATCGGGTATGATATAAAATCCCACTCACCCGTAAATGCAGTGAATTCCAGTAGACTGGTTCTTTGTATTCACGCTTGCATGTCCTTGCTGGCGTTCCCGGTACTTCGTGTTCCTACACGATATAAACATCTTGATTCATTATCCTTCGACCTAATACCCTTCATTCATTCCAAATAAATGATAAAACCAAACTTTCTATTTATTTGTAATTAGGTCCCTAAAGTTATTTATCTTTAATTTTAAGTCCCTAATGCCGTTTTTTTCTCAAATTAAGTCCCGAAACTCTTAAAATTTATCATAGGACCTCAATTTATTCCATTTCACAAAAAGGGGTTTAATTTCCCAAGTTTCAAATTTGGTCCCCCAACTTTTCGAAAATTACCATTTTGCCCTTCCTTTACAAAAATGGTAAGTTTCACCCAAAAAATTCTAAAATTCCTCAATTAGCCCTCTAACATTTTTATCATGCCCAATTGACCCTCAATTTTAGGAAAGTGCATTTCGGTCCTTCAAATTTTTGAAAATCCCCAATTTTCACCCAATTCCAACTTCTTAACACAACAGAATTTGATTTCATCAAATTGACCGATCAAACATTTCCAATTGTTGAAATTGAAGTTGAAATTGAGTTTCTACATGTTCATATGATTCTTTAGCAATTTGAATCACAAGTTTTAACACTGAAACGAGCTCGAACAGAGCTTTGCCGAAAAATGGACTATAGAGAGAGAAAGCTTACCGTCGGGGCACAACGGTCCGAGCTTTTGATCTAGGCAGATAGCCCTCGTCCTGAAGTTCATCCTTTCAGCCCTAATTTGGCCATAGGAGGGCTGAGGAAGTATTGGAAGGGCTTGGTTTGGCCTGAGGAGGGCACGGAATGGCCGATTTCAACTTGGCCGAAATAGAATAGCTTCGGTCAATCGGAGCTACTTCACTGTTCCATCATGCTGGTGCTTCCTCGGCAATTCTCGAATTGACTGGAGTTTGCTATCAGATAGCTGACTTTTCCCCAATTCTAAAGAGCTTGACCTCTCATTCTAAGGTTAAGAAAATGCTCAAGTCGAAGCTCTGGTTCGAGCACTACTCTCGGGCAAGCACGCTTAACTTCAAAGTTTTGATGGGATCCCGTTCACCTGAACCAATTTTGTTTTTCTCTTCTAATTTATCTTAAGTTTCTTTTCCACATTTTATGAACCCTTTGGATCACCCAAAAGTTATAAATTACCAAATTGCTTGTTCCCAAATGATCGGCTCGGTATTCTTACTCGATTTGACCAATTCTTTTCCTAGATTTCCTTAACTCAAAAGTGCGTGTTGACAACTCTCCCCTCCTTTTAGGAGTTTTGTCCCCAAAACTTAATTAGCAACCTTGCATGAGGAACCATTTTCTTTGATGTTCATTGGTTGTTTTCTTAACATGCAAACTCTTCTATTGTTCTTTCAATGAGCCCTTTTTACCTCCTTCACTTAAGGGATTTCTTTTCCTTTATATTATTTAATCCCTCCATGGAGTTTATCATGACTAGACATACCTTACTTTAGGGTATATTCTTAGATTCACATCTTTCTTTACTTACAGAAACATTTTTCCCTTTGAGGTCCTATACTCAGGATTTGGGAGTTCCAAGGTACCAACCATTCCCGTGTCTAGTTAACCTCTTGGTCATTGAAAGTCTTAACTCGTTGTCCTTTAGAGTATTACATACCTGTTTTCGCAAATTTCTTTGTCCTCACCTTTTCGTCCTATTTCGACTCTTCCTTCATCCATTGCTCATTACAATTCAGTCCAAATTTTAGGTTTATCTTAACTTTGGAGTTCTGATGGGATCCGTTCACCTGAACCAATTTGGTTTTTCTCTTCTAATCTGTCTTAAGTTTCTTTTCCAAGGTTTAATGAACCCTTTAGATCACTTGAATGTTGTAAATTTCCAAATTGCTTGTTCTCAAATGATCGAGTTTGTAAATCGGCTCAGTTTTCTTACTCGGTTTAACCAGTTCTTTTCCCGGTTTTCCTTAACTAAAAAGTGTGGGGTTTACACCCCAACTACGTTCGATGTTGTCCAATTGTCCCTTAAAAATTTGACATCAAGATTGTGTCAGTTTTTTTCCTTGTCTACTCATTCTTTACCAACTTCCTTATAGGTCCCCCTCTCCAGTTCCTACCATCGAGTTTCCCGATGACTTACTGAGACATTAGGACTCTTCCTCTCTTATGTCCTTCCCCGTTTCCAATGGTATCCTTTACTTAAGAACTTTCCTTTCTTCCATCCACTCTTTATGCTCCATTAAGTGAGTGTGGACCACAACCAGTCTTGATGTTAGTGGTTGTTCCCCATAACCACTTCTTAATTTGAGGCCTTACTTCTCCAAGGTTTCTCGAACATTCTTTCCTTTATTTTCTTATTATGGGTAGTCCACCCATTCTTACTTGTTATGACATCTTTTGATGCTATCTTCCTACTTACCCATTCCTTGGGTTTAACTTACTCTTTGGGTCCTCCAAGTATGCTTCCCTTAGTTCTTTCACCTCAGCATGCACTTCATTTGCATGTTCATTTCCTCATCCCTCGTCACTTGGTTCCACTACCTCTTAGTTGGGACATGTATGCCTCCCATGGATTCCTTCCTTGGGAGGATTCTTCCCCCTCTCTCCCGGAATTCCTTTTTCATTATCCCTTGAGGGCATCTAACCTTAAATCTACTTCATGACATCCTTGGATGCCATCCTTCCCGTTTCCCTTTCTTTGGAAAATTGGTGGGTATGTCCTTTGGATTTTCTCCTACTTCTATCTCATCACAAGTTTATTTTTGTAGGGAATAGAACTTTCATTATTATAATGATAATGAATTACAGGTTTTGGCTATATTTGTCCAGGGGAATTTTGGTAAGTACTAACTATGGTGCTAGGATTCTTTCGTGCTTCCTCCTGGGTGAGGTTGTATACTCTAGTTGGTACCCTCGATGTAGTGGCTATGTCTTGCCCACCGTCTAGTGCAGTTGGATTCCCTTGAGGTGGTTGAAGGGTACTTCGTTGTGTATTACCTTGAAGGGCTGGGCTACTCTTTGCAAAATGTCCAAGTTGTCTGTATTCAAAGCATAATCGGCATGGCCCCTCATGGCTTTTCTAGCACTTGGGGCAATAGGGGCTTCTCCTTTATGGGCCTATACTTGCCTTCCTTTGGGCATGATAACCTTCCATTGTCCTAGGAAACCCCGTTCTTGCCCCTATTTCTGTCCACCTGGCTCTTTTTGACATCCCGAGCTATTCTAGCCTCTTTCCTCCTTGTCAGTTTGCCCTATCTGACGACATCTTGTTTGTACGAGATGCTCACATTCATGGGCCATGCTAATGATGGTAGCCAAATTTGTGGGTCATCCTAGTACTCCCATTCGGTCTCGTATGTCCATATTAAGACCATCCACGTATCGTTGGCAAATATTTGTAGGTTCGGCTAGGTCGGGGGAAAAGGGTCTTAACTCATTAAACTTGGTTTCATACTCCGAAATGGAGTTAAGCCCTCGCCGGAGTCTGAGGAAGTCTTGTTTATTCTTGTTGATTAGATGTGGAGCTAGGTATTCCTCCGTATACCTTTCCTCGAATTGCTCCCATGTGTGGGTGGTGGCATGCAAGCTTCTGACATTATCCCACCACCTATTCAAACTGGCTTCCAGGAAAAACTCTGTCAGGATTACCATATCCTCTGGTGAAATCCTAACTATCCCCATGAATTTCTTGATGCTGGCAAGCCAGTTTATAGTAGCCCTAACATCCTTCTCTCCTAGGAAAGGCTTACATCTTAGTTGACGGATGGTTTTTAGGTATTTGGGGATGTCAACGAGAGGAGGAACATTAGGAGTAGGAGGATGAGATTGTACTTCCTTAGGCTCTGCTAGAGAGCTGGTGTCCACCTTAGGGATGAGGTTAGGTCATCCAAACACTCGGGTGAACTCTTCGTACAGTCTCTAGTGCTCCAAGCTTAGTGGAACTGTCTGGGCTTATTGGAGAGTTTCTACAGGGAGGAGTTGTTGGGCAGTGTCGGTGACTGCGGCTCTAGTTCTCTTGGTTCCTCTCTTGGGAGCCATATGTAAATTTTAAAATTTATTTCTCTTAGTTACTATGTTATATAGTATTGATAATGTATTTGATGAAACAGGCTCTGATACCACACAAGTTGTTATGCCCTGACTCGGTTTGGTCGGATCCCCGTGAGCAACCTACTACACCCTTTGTCTATGAAGGGTTTCACCCTCTTCTAAATCGAGAGAAGTAAGATTTCCATTTTCCTGTCTTTCTTGGAATAACATTATACAAAGCTAAGTATATTAAAATAAATGCATCTGTCTTATAGTTCCACTACAAGAGAGTCTTTAAGGTTGGTTTTCCTCTATTACCTAAAAAAGGGGTAAAGGGAGGGGATGCGTTCTACTACTCAGTGAGCGGGTGTTGGGAGTGAATTTTCAAAATACATTTAGTTTACCATGCCAAAGTTAACATTTTCTTTTCAAAAGGGTTTCCTCAAATTTAGTTTCTTTTCCAAAACTTTTTTCCAAGGATTTTCAAACTCAAATCTTGAATCCTTTTTTGCAATTCTATATTAGGTGTGTTTAGATTTCTTAGCCCATCCCCTTGCCTCGAGAGGCGTTTAGCAAACAAACACATGCCCTTCATGAGGAAATGTACACACATTTACAAGTGTAGCACGCCCACTTCACCCACTTATAGATCAGAGCATCTTTACAGTCCACCAAGATAGAAGCATGTCCACTTCTACCCTGTGTCTAAGTAAGCGTCCCAAACATCCAACCTCAGACCCAAATGCCACTTCATATCCATATGAGGATGGAGACCTTATGTCGGTCTCGTGCCCATGAAGCCTAAACATAGTAGCTTTACGAAGCCGAAACACAGTAGCTTCATGGAGTTGAAACACAGTAACTCTGTGGAGCTCAAACACAGTAACTGTAAACCTCATACCTTTATAGATAATGAAACCAGAAAAAGAACCAACCATTTCAAAAGAGGAAATCAAGCCGGTTCATGAACCGCAACCGACAGAGAAAGCGAATATTGGGGAATTTACAAATACTGAGTGACCCAAAGAGTCATAAAACCATGGAAAGGGACTTTGGGACAAATTGGAAGAGAAAACCAGATCGATTAAGGTGAAACAGTCCTGAACCAGATTGAATCGGTTTGAACCATCATTGAACCGGTTGCTAAATTCATTTTTTTTAGTTGGCTTAAAATATTCAAATTGGGGAATTGAAGCCACCATTGGATAGAGAATGAATTTAGATGAATTTAGAAAATTTTAAATTTTGAGAAAATCGGTCGAATCAAACCTAAACCAGCCGATTTAAGCATTGAACTCGATCGGACCGGTCTGGTTTGGTTCAGAACAGTGTCGTCTTCTTCCTTTAGATGACAACACTAGTCATTCAATGCTTGAATGGACAGTGCGAGCGAAGAGGAATCGTCTCTTTTCAGGCTGTTTCAGGTCATGAATGTGCATGACCAAGATGCTAAATGATCGGCAGAGTGTCCTTGAGCTCCCAATATAAAGAGCTCCTCTCCATTCATTCTCCTCACACCTGAGTTCTCCATTCTTTCTCAACTGCTCCATTTTCTAGTGAAGCTCAAACCAGAGCTCCGAATTGGGCAATTTTCTTAACTTTAGAAAGCAAGATTGAGTTCTTTAGACTCTGGGGGAAGTCAGCCACCTGACAATAACTTTTGTTCGATCCGAGAACGGTCGAAGAAGCGCCGACAAAATCAAACAATGAAGCAGCTCCGATGGACCGATGCTGCCCTGTTTCAGCTGAGCTGAAATCGGCCAAACTCAGCCCTCCTCTGGCCAAATCAAGCCCTCTCGATACTCCCACAGCCATCATACGACCTTAACTGAGCTAAAAGGTAAACCAATTCGGCCCTCCTAAGTTATTGCATGTCGGAGTTAGAGAGAGAAACTACGAAATTTCACTAACAAAATTCTCCCTCAATTTGAGGTGAATTGTAGAATTTCTTGAGCCTATAAGGTACCTTAGGAAGAGAGCTACCCAGCCCGATAGAGAGCTCGGACCATCACACCTTCGACGGTAAGCTTTTGTAGCTTTCTTTCTCTACGCATAGTTTTCCGGCGAATCTCCGTTTGAGCTTGTTTTGGCCTCAATTCTTGCAATTCAAAGCTCCATTGAATCGTACGGAAGTGTAGGAATTGATTTGCACCTCCAATTGAAGCAATTAACCCTGATTGAATGGTCAATTTGAAGAAATCAAACTCGGCCAGTTTGAAAGGGGGAAATTGGAGGAAAAGTTTGAGGAAATTTGGGAATATCATGAAATTGAGGAACCATTTTTCAATTTCCCAAAATTGAGGGCCAATTGGTCATGGAAAAGATGTTGGAGGACCAATTGGTTGATTTTTGGAATAATTGGGGCCAAATTGCCATTGTTGGAAAGTAGGGGAAAATGGTAATTTTTGAAAAGTTAGGGACCAAATTGGAAATTTTGAAAACTTAAGCCCCTTATACAATTTTGTGTAAAATGAGGACTCAAGGGGAAATTTTGTAAACCTTGGGACTCAAGTTGGGCAAACATGAGCATTGGGGACCTAAAGTCAAGAGCATTGGGGACTTTAGGGTCCTATGTAAGGTTATATGCCTGTTGCTAGCGTTTATGGCTTCATGCTTGGCTTCCTTCATACTTTGAGTTATGACATCAATAGGTCCTAGCACCATCCTCTTGGATACTTCTTCATTTGGTTTTTGAGACTTCTACCATACCTCAGGCATTAGGAAGCTTCTAGGGTTGTCTTCTTATGAGGACATGGTATTGAATAGAGTCCTTACTAGTTTTCTTGGTTCCTCTCCTTGGAGCCTTCTGGAAATTTTAGGATCAATCCTATTAGTTACTATATTTTCTAGTCTTGATTATGTATTCGAGGAAACAGACTCTGATACCACTCTAGTTGTCATGCCCTGACCTGGTTTGGTCAGATCCCCGTGATCAACCCACCACTCTCCCGGTTTATTAAAGGGTTTCCCCTTATTATAGATCGTAAAGAGTAAGGCGCCCTTTAAATCTGCACCTTTTCCTAGAATAACATAAATCAAAACTGCATAATAATTTAAATTTATCATACATGTCTCACAGGCATCTTAGTTGATTATCTTTAAGGGTAGGCTTTCCAAAATTTCCTGAAAGGGATGTAAGGGCGGGGGTGACTACGACTACTTAGTGAATGAGTTTTCAAAACTTTTAACTTTAGGAAAAAGATTTGTATTGGAGTGTGCCAGACTCCTTTCTTTCAAAAGTCCTTTAATTTAAAATCTCGGTTTTTAACACCATTTCTTATTAATCATGGTGTGTCATCACCCAACACACATCCTTCATCATGAAGGTCAAACACACATTCACAGGCCAGTCCGTCCACTGAACCCACTTGTGGCGTCGGAGCGACTTTACCGGCCACCTAGATAGAAGCACGTCCACTTCTACCCTGAGAATGAGGGATGTATATGACATCCGACCCTCAATCCCGAAATCAATTCTTCATGTCCGTATGAGGACAAAGACCTCATCCCATCCCCACCCCGGTCTCATGCGCTTGGTACTACTCCAAATTTCGCACGGTCACCTGGTACAACGAACTGCCCTTATATCCACTAGGTCGTCCAGTGCCCTTAAGACGCATCACTACCCCTCTTGGGTGTCTTGATGGTCACGTAATCACAGTGCATGCACAATCAATATTTTCTCATTATGCCATATAATTTGTGGTGCCACTAGTCTAATAGCCCCAATCCTCAACTCAACCCATAGTTGCTTGTCTTAACTAGTTCATCAACCTGTCATGTCGCACTGCCGTTAGTTGACTGAGTTTATTGGTCATGTCATGGTATCATAGCCAAACAATTCATTTATTTAAAGTTTTTTGGCATATAACTCATGTTTGTTTATGAGCTTCTGCTCGTGCCAACTAGCCTTGGGCCCACTGTACGAGATTTTCAAAATCAGGTACATTAGCCCCCAAGTTCCAAAACCGAGGCCCCCAACCTATAAGAGCTATTCGAGCTCCCATCAAGAAGGTCTCCCAAATCATTTAAGCATTGGCACACAGCTAGGGGAGATCACTTCCGACAAAAATATATTTTCAACTATTCATCATACCGACCGAGTATGAGGACATCTCCGCTCATAACCGATGAACGGGTTTTCCACTTCCTTCGAGCAAATTTCATCATACCAACCGGGTATGATCTACTTACAACTTATAAGTAGATTTTCCGCATGATTTTCACATCACTTCTCTAAGTTGAGATGTTTAAAATACCACTAAATTGTAGGTTTTTCATTGACGTACTTATAATCCCCAACCGGGTATGATATAAAATCCCACTCACCCGTTAATGTAGTGAATTCCACTAGACCAGTTCTTTCTATTCACGCGAGCTTGTCCTTGCTGGCATTCCCAGTACTTCGTGTTCCTACACGATATGAGCATCTCGATTCATTATCCTTCAGCCGAATAGCCTTCATTCATTCCAAATGAATGAGAAAACAAAACTTTCATTTATTTACAATTAGGTCCCTAAAGTTATTTCTCTTTAATTTTAAGTCCCTAATGTTGGTTTTTCCTCAAATTGAGTCCTAAAACTTTTAAAAATTATCTTAGGACCTCAATTTATTCCATTTCACAAAAAGGGTTTAATTTCCCAATTTTCCAATTTGGTCCCCCAATTTTTCAAAATTACCATTTTGCCCTTCTTTTAAAAAAATGGCAAGTTTCACCCCAAATATTCTAAAATTCCTCAATTGGCCCTTTAACATAGTTATCATGCCCAATTAACCCTCAATTTTATAAAATTGCATCTTGGTCCTTCAAATTTTCAAAAATCCCCAAATTTCCCCCAATTTCAACTCGTTAATACTGCCGAATTTGATTTCATCAAATTGACAGATCAAACACTTCTAATTGTTGAAATTGAAGTTGAAATTGAGTTTCTACAGGTTCATACGATTACATAGCCCTTTGAATCATAAGTTTTAACACTTAAATTAGCTTAAATGGGGCTTCGTCGGAAAATAAACCGTAGAGAGAGAAAGCTTCGATTACTCACCGTCGGGGGCTCGACGGTCCGAGCTTTCGATCTAGGCAGATAGCTCTTGTCATGAGGTTTATCTTAGAATCAAGAATTGCATCAATTGATGCCGAATTGAGTTAGAATTTCATCATCAAAATTCAATCGGTTCTCTCTCTAGCATCGACTAGAAATTGCAGAGGGGAGCTGAATTGATTTACCTTTCAGTCCTAATTCAGCCGTGGGAGGGCTGAGTATGTGTTGGGAGAGCTTGGCTTGGCCTGTGGAGGGCTCAAAATGGCTGATTTCAACTCGGCCGAAACAAGGCAGCTTCAGTCTGCCGAAACAAGGCAGCTTCGGTCTGCCGAAGCTACTTCACTGTTCCATCACACTGACACTTCTCTGACGACCCTCGGAGCAAACAGAGAGTACAAGAGTGTAGCTGACTTCTACTCGGTTCTAAAGAACTTGACCTTGCCTCCTTTGGCTCAGAAATGACCCTATGTCAGAGCTCTAGTTCGAGTTTCACCGGAAAACTAAGCAACTAAGAAAGAGTGAGCTTTTTAGGTGTGGAGAGGATGAATGGAGAGGGGCTCCTTATATAGGGAGCTCGGGGGCTCGTCGGCCGTCCGTTTGGCACCTCTATGACAGACATTGATGGTCGGAGACGTTTCTTATTCACCGGCACTGCTTCAATTTTTTGGCGAGTGAACAATGCTACCATGTAAAGGAAGAAGACGACATTGTTCTAAACCGGACTAGACCGGTACGAACCGGGTTCAAAGATTAAACCAGTCAGTTCACCCCTCATTCCAACAAGTTTTTCAAATCTAAAAATTTCTAAATTCATCTAAATTCATTTTCTATCCAATGGTGGCCTCAAATCTCAAATTTGAATTATTTAAGCCACCTAGAAAAATGAATCTAAAATCTGGTTCAATAGTGGTTCAAACCGGTTCAATCTAGTTCAGATCTGGTTCACCTGAATCGGTTTGGATTTCATCTCCAATTCACCCTAAAGTCCTTTTTCTTGACTTTTATGACTCCTTAGGTCACTTAGGGTCCATAAAAGTTCCCGATTTACCATCTCTTTATCAGTTACGGTTCATAAACTGACTCGGTTCTTAAATAGGTTTAATCTAGTTTGGGTCCGGTTCACCTGAACCAGTTTGGTTTTTCTCTCCCACTTTGTTCTAAAGTTCCTTCCCAAGGTTTATAAATCTCTTTGGGTCACAAGGGAGTTGAAATTTTTCTAATTTTCCTGTTCTCCAATAAACAGGTTTGTGAACCTTTTCAGTTTTCTTAT
The DNA here is from genome assembly GCA_030064435.1 of Trapa incisa. Taxonomy (NCBI): domain Eukaryota; kingdom Viridiplantae; phylum Streptophyta; class Magnoliopsida; order Myrtales; family Lythraceae; genus Trapa; species Trapa incisa. Next base: position 15,752,581 of record CM057779.1, on the reverse strand, counting down.
TCGGTTTCACCGGTTCTTTTCCTAGTTTTCCTAAACTCAAAAGTGCGGGGTTTATAATACTCGGTTGGGGTGATGGTCAAACGATGTTAAAACCTAGTTACCAATTGTAAGTAGAGGGAATCATAGCCGGTTAGTATGATGGACTTCCTTGAAGGAAGGAGAAACCTGATTGCCAGTTGTAAGCGGAGGTTTCATTACACTCAGTTGGTGTGATGAAGTGAAATTTTTTTTTTTGTAGATAGGTCAGAGGCCTCGGTTTTTTAACTTGTAGGGCTAAATGCTTGATTTTGGAAAATCACATATAGTGGGCCCAAGGCTAGTGGGCACGAGTAGGACCTCGTAAATAAACATGAGATTATGAAAGCCATGAAAACTCTTAATAAAATGGATTTGTGATTTTGCTATGGTACCAAGACAAGACTGACATACCCGATGGACTAGTGGAAGTGCATTAGAGCCAGGTTGACGGACCAGCCTAGGCAAACAGCTGCAGGTCGGTTGAGAGTTAGGGTAGTTGGACTAGTAGCACCAAAGATAAATGGTTATGTGGAAAAACTATTGTGTGTGCATGCACTTGAAGTACAAGACCATTAAGACGCTAAAGAGGGGTAGTAATGCATTATAAGGGCTATTGGGCAACATGGTGGAGATAAGAGCAGTTTGTTGTTCCAGTAGTTGGGAAACCTGACGTAGCTTCTTGCGACTGAGACTAGGGTGGGGTCGGGATGAGGTCTCTATCCTCATACGAACACAGAGTTATTTTTGGGTATGAGGATCGAATGTCATGAACATTTACTTAGACGCATGGTAGAAGTGGACGGGCTTCTATTTTGATAGTCGGTAAAGACGCTACGAGCCACAAGTGGGTGTAGTGGACAGGCTGCCCTGCGAATGTGTGATCCCTTCCTGGTGAAGGGCGTGTGTTGACTGTTAAACACACATAATATGGAAATAAGGAAAAAGTTTTTGAGAAACCGGAATGTGAGGAAAGATCATTCTTAAATTTAAATAAAGACTTTGGCATAGATTAATTAAAGCTATTTATAAAAACTCATTCTCAACACCCATTCACTGAGTTGTAGAACTCACCCCCTCCCTTTTACCCCTTTTAGGTTACCAAGGGAAAACAACCATAAAGACCTTCCTGTAGCTGAACCTTAAGACATATATGTAAGCTTTATATTTGGTTTTGTATAATGTTATTCCAGGAAAAAAATAGGAAAAAGGATGCCTTACTCCCCACGGTTTAAAAAGGGGTGAAACTCTTCATGAACCAAAAGGAGTGGCGGTTGCTCTCGGGGATCCGACCAAACCGGGTTGGGGCATAACAACTTGAGTGGTATCATAGCTTATTTCCTCAAATACATTATCAAGACTATATAACATAGTAACTAATAGGAATAAATCTTAAAATTTCAGATGGGTCCCAAGAGAGGAATCAAGAGAACAATAGTCATAGACTCTAACACTACCCAACAACCCCTTCCTATAGAAACTCCTCAAGGAACCCACACAACTCCACCTGGACTAAGCTCAGAACACCAAAGATTGTACGATGAATTCACCCGATTATTTGCTCGGCCTAACCTCGTCCCTAAGGCTGGCACCAACTCTCGAGCTGGACCGAAGGAAGTACAATCTCATCCCCTCCAGTTAACCATCCTCCTCTAGTTGACATCCCCAAATACCTCAAGACTCTCCGTCAACTAGGGTGTAAGCCTTTCCTGGGAGAGAAGGATGTTGGAACCACCATGGTCTGACTGGCCAACATTAAGAAACTGATGGTGATAGTTAGGATATCACCAGAGGACATGGTGATCCTGACAGAATTTTTCCTTGAGGGCAGTGCGAAAAGATGGTGGGATAATATCCGGAGCCTGCATACCTCCACACCCACCTAGGAACACTTTGAGGAGAGGTACTCGAAGGAGTACCTAGCTCCGCATCTGATTAATGAGAAGAAGTAGGATTTCTTCCGACTTCGACAAGGGTTTAACTCTATTTTGGAGTACAAAACTAAATGCAATAAGTTAAGACCCTTTGCCCCTAACCTAAATGGACTGGCAGGCATATGCCAGAGATTCGTGGATGGTCTCAACATGGATATACAAGACCGGATGGGAGTACTAGGATGCCCCACCGATCTGGCAGCAGTAATCAGCATGGCTCATGAATGTGAGCAACTGGTACAAACTCGACATTGTCGAATGGAGCAGGCAAACCAGAAGGAGGATAAGGGCCAAGGCCGTCATGGAGGACAGGAGCAAAATGGCCCAAGATGGGGAAATATTGTAAACCCCGCCCTTTTGAGTTAAGGAAAACTGGGAAAAGAAACGGTCAAACTGAGTAAGAAAAATGAACCGATTTACAAACTTGATCATTTGGGAACATGCAATTTGGAAATTTACAACTTTCAGATAATACAAAGGGTTCCTAAAACCTTGGAAAAGAACTTTAAGACAAATTAGAAGAGAAAAAATAGATTGGTTCAAATGAACTAGATCCCATCAGAACACCAAAGTTAAGCGTGCTTGCGTGAGAGTAGTGAGAGGATGGGTGACCTCTTGGGTTATTGGAACTGATACCAATAATTTATGACAACATTAATTCTAGTAATAAATCCCCTCCATTTAATACACAATTTTACAACCTATATAAAGAGCTTATCCCCCTTCATTCTCCTCACACTTGAACACTTCTCTCTATCTCTCTCTATTGCTCCATTTTCCGGTAAAGCTCGAACCAGAGCTTCGACTTGAGCATTTTCTTAACCTCGAAAGGAGAGGTCGGGCTCTTTAGAACTAGGGAGAAGTCAGCTACACGCTTGTAGTCTCCGTTTGCTCGAAGGGTCGTTAGAGAAGTGCCGGCATGATGGGACAGTGAAGCAGCTCTGGCGGATCGAAGCTACCCTGTTTCAGCCAAGCTGAAATTGGCCAATTTGAGCCCCCCTCAGACCAAACCAAGCTATCCCAACCCTTCCTTAGCCCTCCCACGGCCAAATTAGAATGGAAAGGTAAGCCAATTTGGCTCTCCTCTATAATTTTTTATCGGTGTTAGAGAGAGAACCGACAGAATTTCAATGAGAAAATTCTAACTCAATTCAACATCAATTGATACAATTCTTGATTCTATGATGAACCCTAGGACAAGAGTTATCAGCCCAGATCGAAAGCTCGAACCACGTGCCCCCGACGGTAAGTTTTCTCTCTCTATAGTCTAATTTCCAACGAAGCTCCGTTTGAGCTCGTCTCGGCATTTAAGCTTACAATTCAAAGTGCTATGGAATCGTATGAACATGTAGAAACTCAATTTCAACGATTGAAAGTGTTTGATCAGTCAATTTGATAAAATCAAATTCGGTTGTGTTAGGGAGTTGAAATTGGGGATTTTCAAAAATTCGAAGGACCAAAATGTAATTTTATAAAATTGAGGGTCAATTGGGCATGATAAGAATGTTAGAAGGCCAATTGAGGAATTTTAGAATTTTTGGGGTAAAACTTACCATTTTTGTAAATGAAGGGCAAAATGGTAATTTTGGAAAAATAGGGGGACCAAATTGGGAAATTAAACCACTTTTTGTGAAATTGAATAAATTGATATCCCCATGGGAATTTTAAAAGTTTTGGGACTCAATTTGAGGAAAAATCGGCATTAGGGACTTAAAGAAAAATAACTTTAGGAACATAATTGCAAATAAATAAAAAGTTTGGTTTTCTCATTCAATTGGAATGAATGAAAGCTATTAGGTAGAGGGATAATGAACAAGGATGCTCATATTGAGTAGGAACACGAAGTACTAGGAACGCTAGCAAGGACAAGCTTGCGTGAATTCAAAGTACCAGTCTAGTGGAATTCACTGCATTAATCGTGAGTGGGTTATTCACATAATACCCGGTTGGGATGATGAGCACCTTTTTCTTAATTGGAAGCCACATGAGTGGAACTTTTTACATCATACCTAATTGGGGTGATGAGCAAATTAAGCTAAAAACCACTTACCAATTGTGAGTGGGATTTTATATCATACCCGGTTGGGGATGATAATTACCTCGAAATGAAAACCCACTACCAAGTGGTATTTTAAACATCACAACTTAGAAGAGTGATGTGAAAATCATATGGAAAAACTACTTGCCGATTATAAGTAGATTATACCCGATTGGTATGATGAAATTTCCTTGAAGGAAGTTGAAAACCCATTAATCGGTTATGACCGGAGATGTCCTTATACCCGATCGGTATAATGGACGGTTGAAAACATATTTTTGTCAGAAGTGCTATTCCCTAACTATGTGCCAATGGTTAAACAATTTGGGAGACCTTCTTGACAGGAGCTCGAATAACTCTTATAGGCCGGGGGCCTCAGTTTTGGAACTTGGGGGCTATTTATGCCTGGTTTTGAAAAATCTCGAACAAGTGGGCCATAGGCTAGTGGGCATGAGCAGGAGCTCATAAACAAACAAGAGATGTGTGCCATAAAACTTTAATAAATGAATTGTTTAGCCATGGTACCAAGACAAGACTGACATATTCAGTCAACTAGTGGTAGTGTGACATAATAGGTCTTCGGACCAGTCGAGACAAACAGTTGTAGGTTGAGTTGAGGGTCGGGGCACCATAAATTATATGGCATGATAAGAAAATACTGTTTGTGCATGCACGATTATTACGAGAACATCAAGACGCCCATGAGGGGTAGTGATGCGTCCTAAGGGCCATGGACAACCGGATGAGTATAAGGGCAATTCGTCGTACAAGGTGATTGTGCGAAATTTGGAGTAACACCAAGTGCATGTGTAAAACCCGCCCTTTTGAGCTAAGGAAAATTAGGAAAAGAAGCAGTCAAACTAAGTGAGGATTCAGAACCGATTCACAAACCCGATTATTTCTAAACGGGCAAGTTGGGAATTTACAACTATCGGGTGATACAAAGGGTTTATTAAACCATGAAAAAGAAACTTACAACAAATTATAAAACAAAAACCAAAGTGGTTCAGGTGAACTAGATTCCATAATAACTTTAAAGTTAAGCGTGCTTGAGAGTAGTGTGACGATTGGTGACCTCCTGGGAAGTATAAATTTTTTTTAACCCGAAATTTCAGTAAAAAATTTGTATGTACGCCTTATCATAAATAACCATAAATTAATATATATTTAATTATTGTAATTAATACCAATAATTTAACACCTAAATTAAATTATTAAAATTAATACTGAAATTAAATTATTGGAATTAATACCGAAATTAAATTATTTGAATTAATACCGAAATTAAATTATTGGAATTAATACCAATAATTTATGGCAATATTAATACTAATAATAAATCTCGCCCATTTAATACACGAGTTTTACGAGGTTATCCCCATTTCATTCTACTCACACTTGAACATTTCTCTCTCTCTTCTGCTCCATTTCCCGGTGAAACTTAAACTAGAGCTTCGACTTCAACATTTTTCTTAATCTCGAAAGGAGAGGTTGGACTCTTTAGAACCGAGAAGAAGATAGCTATCTAATAACAAACTCCAGTCAATGCGAGAATCGTTAGAGAAGCGTCGGCATGATGGAATAGTGAAGCAGCTTAGACGGACCAAAGCTGCCCTATTTCGGCCAAGCTGAAATCGGCCATTTCAAGCCTTCCTCAGGCCAAACCAAGCCCTACCAACACCTCCTCCGCCTTTCCACAGCCGAATTAGGACCAAAAGGTAAGCCAATTCGGCTCCCCTTTGCAATTTTTGATCGGTGCTAGAGAGAGGATCGACCGAATTTCAATGACAAAATTCTAATCCAATTCTGCATCAATTGATGTAATTCTTGATTCTAGGATGAATCTCAGGATGAGAGCTATCTGCCTAGATCAAAAGCTCGGACCGCCTTCACCGGTGAGTAATCGAAGATTTCTCTCTCTATAGTTTATTTTCTAGCGAAGCTCCGTTTGAGCTCGTCCTGGCGTTAAAACTTGCGATTCACATTTCTAAAGAATCATATGAACATGTAGAAACTCAAATTCAACTTCAATTTCAACAATTGGAAATGTTTGATGGGTCAATTTGATAAAATCAAATTCGGCTATGTTAAGAAGTTGGAATTGCGGGAAAATTGGGGATTTTCGAAATTCAAAGGATCAAAATGAAATTTTATGAAATTGAGGGTCAATTGGACATGAAAATAATGTTGGAGGACCAATTGAGGAATTTTGAAAATTTTGGGGCAAAATTTACCATTTTTGTAAAGGAAGGGTAAAATGGTAATTTTAGAAAAATTGGGGGACCGAATTGGAAATTTGGGAAATTAAACCCCTTTTTGTGAAATGGAATAAATTGAGGTCTTATGATAAATTTTAGAAGTTTCAAGACTCAATTTGAGAAAAAATCGGCATTTGGGACTTAAAGTTAAAGAGAAATAACTTTAGGGACCTAATTACAAATAAATGAAAGTTTGACTTTCTCATTCATTTAGAATGAATGAAGGCGATTAGGCCGAAGGATAATGAACCAAGATGTTCATATCTTGTAGGAACACGAAGTACCGGGAACACCAACAAGGACAAGCTCGCGTGAATACCAAGAATCGGTCTAGTGGAATTCACGGCATTAATGGGTGAGTGGGTTTACAAATATCATACCCGATTGGGATGATAAGCACACCTTATAATTTAAAAACCACTTACCGGTTGTGAGTGGGTTTATTAACATCATACCCGGTTGGGATGATTAGCACACCTTATAATTTAAAACTACTTACCAGTTGTGAGTGGGTTTACTAACATCATACCCGGTTGGGATGATGAGCACAACTTAAAGATAAAAACCACTTACCGGTTGTGAGTGGAAATTTTATATCATACTCGGTAGGGGATGATAAGTACCTCAGTATAAAAATCCACTGTTTAGTGGTATTTTAATCATCACCACTTAGAGAAAGTGATATGAAAATTATGCAAAAAAAAAACTACTTACCGGTTGTAAGTAGATCATACCCGGTTGGTATGATGAGACTTACTCGAAGGAAGTTGAAAACCCGTTCATCGGTTATGAACAGAGATGTCCTTATACCGGTTGGTATAATGGACAGTGAAAACCTATTTTGTTAGAAGTGTTCTCCCCTAACGGTGTTCCAATGCTTAAACTATTTGGGAGACCTTCTTTACGGGAGCTCGAATAGCTCTTATAGGCCGGGGGCCTCGATTTTGGAACTTGAGGGCTAGAATGCCAGTTTTTTTTTAAAATCTCGTACAGTGGGCCCAAGGCTAGTTGGCACGAGCAGGAGCTCGTAAACGAATATGATATATGTGCCATAAAACTTAATAAGTGAATTGTTTGGTCATGGTACCAAGATAGGACCGGCATGCTCAGTTAACTAGCAACAATGCGACATGACAGGTCGACGGACTAGTCAAGACAAACAGTTGCGGGTTGAGTTGAGAGTCGGGGCCGTTGGACCAGTGGCACCACAGATTACATGGCAATATAAGAAAATATTATTTGTGCATGCACTGTGAGTATGGGATCATCAAGACGCCCATGAGGAGTAGTGATGCGTCCTAAGGGCACTGGACGACCTGGTGGCTATAAGGGCAGTTCGTCGTTTCAAGTGTCTGTGCAAAATCTGGAGTAGCACTAAGCGCATGAGACTGGGGTGGGGACAGGATGAGGTCTCTGTCCTCATATAGACATGAAGAAGTGATTTCGGGATTGTGGGTTAGATGTCGCGTACATCCACTCATTCCTAGGGTAGAAGTGGTCGTACTTCTATCCGGGTGGCAGGAAAAGTCGCTCCGAAGCCACTAGTGGGTTCAGTAGTGATACTGACTTGCGAATGTGTGTAACCTTCATGATGAAGGATGTGTGTTCGGTGATAACACACCGATAACTAAGAAATAATGGAAAAACCCAAATTTTTAAATGAATGGATTTTTGAAAAGAAAGGAGTCTGGCACACTCCAAATAAATGTTTTTCTTAAAAGTTAAAAGTAGACCTTTAAAAACCCATTCACTCCATAGGATGTGTGTTGGGTGATGACACACCGTGATTAATAAGAAAATGATGGTAAAAACCGAGATTTGATATGAAAGGATTTTTGAAAGAAAGGAGTCCGGCACACTCCAATGCAAATCTTTTTCCTAAAAGTTAAAAGTTTTGAAAACTCATTCATTGAGTAGTCGTACTCACCCCCTCCCTTATATCCCTTTCAGGAAATTTTGGAAAGCCTACCGTTAAAAACCATTAACTAAGACCCATGTGAGACAGGTATGATAAATTTAAAATATTATGCAGTTTTGATTTATGTTATTCTAGGAAAAGGTGCAAGTTTAAAGAACATCTTACTCTTCATGGTTTATAATAAGGAGAAACCCTTTAATAAATTGGGAGAGTGCCAGGTTGATCACAGGGATCCGACCAAATCAGGTCGGGGCATGACAAACAAGGTGGGATTACAAAAGAGGAAGGATGTGCCACCACCTCCCTGGAGAGTAATCCCCACCCTACAACAAGGAAACCCTCACTATCCTAGGTGCCAAAGGTACCACGAGGGAGCTTGCTTGTCCTGTTTTGCATGTGGGGAAGTGGGGCACTTTGCAAAGGAATGCCCCACTCTTAGGGAGAACAAGCAATGGAACATACTTGGACCACCTCCGGGGAACCCGAAAGCCCTCAAGCAGGACACCACAACCAGAGTACTAGCTAGGGTATACAACCTCACCCAAGAAGAGGCTAGGAAAGACCCTAGTACAGTAGCGGGTACTTCCCAAAACCCTCCCAGCTAAGATTGAGATAAACCTGTAATTTGAATTTCATTCAATAAAGGAATCTTTTCTTCTAAAAATATGTGTTTCTTCAATTAGGTTACGTATGCTTGTGGGGAAGAAAGATCTACACCCTCTTTGACTCGGGAGCAAAAAGATCCTTCATCAAAGAAGAACTAATCCCAAGTCTTTCCATAGAACTTATCTCTCTAGAACAAAGTCTCAACATCCTCACACCCATAGGAGAAGGGCTGAATAGGGACAAGTAGTTAAAAGGATGTGAGATTATGATTGATGGAGTCAAACTAGAGGCAGATTTGATTTCATTACCTCTAATGGAGGTAGAAGTAATATTGGGGATGGATTGGCTAAGTACCCATCAAGCTAAGATGGACTGTGGGAAGAAGATAGTAACTTTCCATACTCCCGAAACACTCGGACTACAATTCCAAGGGGACAAAAGGAAGGGAGAAGTGTAAATGGTGTCCCATATAAGAGCCCAAAAGATGATACAACAATGTTGTAACGCTTTTTCGGCAATGATCAACGATGGGAAATTAGAGAAGAAGGGACCAAAAGACATCCCGACAGTTGAACACTACCTAAAAGTATTTCCAGAAGAATTATCCAGATTACCCCCAAGACAACAACTGGAGTTTACTATAGAAGTAATCTCAGGAACACATCCCATATCCCAAGCCCCTTATCGCATGGCTCCAGCATAACTAAAGGAATTGAAGGAGCAGCTGGAAGAACTGTTGGAGAAGGACTTCATACGCTTGAGTCAGTCTCCATGGGGTGCAATAGTCCTATTCATAAAGAAAAAGGATGGGAGCATGAGGTTGTGCATAGACTATCAGAAGTTGAACCAGGTCACCATAAAGAACAAGTATCCACTTCCACGTATTGATGATCTGTTCAACCAACTAAAAGGAGCAGCCTACTTCTCCAAGATAGATCTTCAGTCAGGATATCACCAACTCAGGATCCGAGAGGAAGATATTCCTAAGACCACATTTCGGTCCCGATATAGACATTATGAATTTAGGGTGATGCCTTTTGGCTTGACAAATACCTCTGCAGCTTTCATGGATTTGATGAACCGAGTGTTCCAGCCACACTTGGACAAGTTTGTAATAGTATTCATAGATGACATACTTATATACTCACAAACTAGGTTGGAGCATGAAGAACATCTAAGTATCACCTTGGAGACACTACGAGAGAACCACTTATATGCAAAATTCTCCAAGTATGAGTTCTGGTTGAAGAAATTAGGATTCTTAGGGCACATAGTATCCAAGAATGGAGTCAAGGTAGACCCGATGAAGGTGGAAGCCATATTCGATTGGAAGGCACCCAAGAATCCCTCGGAGATACATAGTTTCTTGGGCTTGGCTGGATACTATAGACAGTTTGTGTAGGATTTCTCTAAGATAGCTGCCCCTTTGATTCATCTCACAAGGAAAGGAGTAGAGTATAAGTGGGATGAAAGCTGTGAGAAATCATTCTTGGAGTTGAAGAGTCATTTGACAACAACACATGTACTCTATCTGCTTGACCCAAGTGTAAGGGAGTACACCATCTATAGTGACGCATCCAGATAGGCACTCGAATATGTATTGATGCAACAAGGAAGGGTTATCGCCTACGCTTCATGAAAACTTAAGGTACATGGGAGGAACTACCCTACCCATGACTTGGAGTTAGCCGCAATAGTGGTTGCCCTCAAGATCTGGCGACACTACCTATACGAGGTTAAGTGTAGGATATATACTGATAACAAGAGTCTTAAATACTTTTTAACTTAGAGGTAGTTGAACCTCCACCAGAGGAGATGGCTGGAATTGGTTAAATACTATGACCTTGTGATAGAATATCACCCCGAGAAGGCCAATGTAGTGGCAGATTCTCTAAGTCGCAAGTACCAAACCAAGGCGGTGCAGATAAAAATAAGCTACTTGCCCTTGTTGAAATAATTGGGAAGAATGGAGGTGGACCAGAGGGAGAAATGCTTGTTGGCTGACGTAGTGGTGAGACCCATCCTAACAGAGCAAATTAATGGTTAAACAAAAAGCGGATAAGGAACTCCAACACTATTTGGACCTGATCAATGGAGGGATGAAACTAAACTATGACCTTCGTAGCGACAGAGTACTAACCTACAAGGGTAGAGTGTGTGTGCCTCAAGATAAGGAACTGAAGAGGTTAATTCTGGAAGAGGCACATGACTTTGTTTATGCGATGCATTTAGGCAGTACTAAGATGTACCACACCATCAAACAAGGTTATTGGTGGAAAGGAATGAAGAGGGATATTGCGAAATATGTAGCCCGATGCTTGTCCTATCAGCAGATTAAAGTTGAGCATCAGAAACCATCAAGATTGCTACAACCCTTGCCAATCCCCGAATGGAAAGGGGAACACATCACTATGGGTTTTGTCATGGGATTACCTGTGACTAGAAAAGGCTGAGACGCGATCAATGTCATTGTGGAAAAATTGACCAAGTCCACCCATTTCCTACCTATAAGAGTGACGAATTTAGTGGAACAACTGGTCGTCTTATACATGAAGGAGATAGTGAGACTCCATGGCGTCCCGGTGAGCATAGGTTTGGATAGAGACACTAGATTTACCTCGAGGTTCTAGCCTAGATTGCAAAGTGTCCTGGGAACCAAGATCTGCATGAGTACAACATTTCATACTCAGACTAATGGACATTCTAAGTGAACAATCTAAACCCTGGAAGACATGTTAAGGGCATGCGTACTCACCATGAATAAGGGTTGGAAGGAATACTTGTGCCTGAAGGAGTTTGTGTACAATAATAGTTATCAAACCAATATTCCAATGGTTTCAAATGAGGCCTTTTATGGATAACCATGATGTACCCCCTTGTTTTGGGAAGAGGTGGGAGAAAGGAAATTGGAAAGGGTCTATAAACCCCACCCTTTTGTGTTCAGGAAAATCGGGAAAAGAACCGGTCAAACTAAGTGAGAAAAATCAAATCAGTTCACAAACTCGATCATCAGAGAACGGGCAATTTGGGAATTTTACAACTCCCAAGTGACCCAAAGGGTTCATAAAATCTTGGAAAAGAACCTTTGGACAAATTGGAAAAGAAAAACCAGTCCAATTTAGATGAACCGAATCCAACTAGATTGAACCGGTTTATGAACCGAGTTGGTTCATGAACTGGAACTGACAGAGAAAGCGCAAACTGAGAAATTTATGAACCCCAAGTGATTTAAAGAGTAAAAAAAGTCAAGAAAAAGGACTTTGGGATGAATTGGAGATGACAACACTATTCACTTGCTGGAAAATTGCGTAGTGTCGACGAAGCTAAAAAGTCTCCGGCCAGGGAGTTTTAGGTAATGAATGACCACCATTAAGGTGCCAATCGGATGGCCAAGAAGTCCTCGAGCTTCCAATATAAAGAGCCCCCCCTCATTCATCCTCTCTACACCTGAAAACTTCTTTTTCTCTCAGCTGCTTAGTTTTCTAGTGAAGCTCAAACCAGAGCTCCAATATAGGGTCTTTTCTGAGCCAAAGAAGGCATGGTCAGGTTCTTTATAACTGTGGAGAAGTCAGCTACGCACCTGTAGTCTCCATCTTCTTTGAGAGTCGCCGGAGAAACGCCGGCACGATCGAACAGTGAAGCAGCTCCCGCAGACTAAAGCTGCCCTGTTTTGGCTGAGCTAAAATAGGCCAATTCAGCTCACCTCTGCAATTTCCGATCGGTGCTAGAGAGAGAACTGACAAAATTTTGATGATGAAATTCTAACTCAATTCAGCATCAATTGATGCAATTCTTGATCCTAGGAGGAACCTCAGGAGGAGAGCTATCTGCCTCGATTAGAAGCTTGGACTCCCACGCCCCCTTTGGTGAGCAATTAAAGCTTTCTCTCTCTAAGTTCTATTTTTCAGCGAAGCTCCATTTGAGCTCATTTCGACATCAAAACTTATGATTCAAAGTGCTATTGAATTGTATGATGATGTAGAAACTAATTTTAACTTCAATTTCAACAATTAGAAGTGTTTGATTGGTCAATTTGATTAAATCAAATTTGGCTATGTTAGGAAGTTCAAATTGGGAGAAAATTTGGGGAAAATTGGGGATTTTTGAAAATTCAAAGGACCAAAATGTAATTTTATAAAATTGAGGGTCAATTGGGCATGATAAGGATGTTAGAGGGCCAATTGAGCAATTTTAGAATTTTTGGGGGTAAAACATACCATTTTGTAAAGGAAGGGAAAAATGGTAATTTTGGGAAATTTGGGGGCCAAAGTGGGAATTTGGGAAACTTGGACCCCTTTTTATGAAATTGGATAAATTGAGGTCCCAAGAGGGCTTATCATCCCAACCAGATATGATATAAAAAATCCCACTGACTTGATATTGCTATGAATTTCCTCTTAGTTGGCTTATTGCATTTACGTGAACTTGTCTTAGCTGGCTTTCCTGGTACTTCGTGTTCCTACACGATATGAACATCCTTGTTCATTATATTTTGGTCTAATAGCCTTCATTCATTCCAAATGAATGAGAAAACCAAACCTTTTATTTATTTGCAATTAGGTCCCCAAATTTATTTTTCTTTAACTATAAGTCCCGAATGTCGATTTTTCCTCAAATTGAGTACTAGAAATTTTAAAATTTACCTCGAGACCTCAATTTATTCAAATTCAGAAAAAGAGGTTCAATTTCCCAAATTTCCAATTTGATCCCCAACTTTTCCAAAATTGCCATTTTGCCCCTACTTTACAAAATGGTAAGTTTTACCCCAAAAATTCCAAAATTTTCCCAATTGGTAATCCACCATCTTTACCATGCCCAATTAGCCATCAATTTTATAAAATTGCACTTTATTCCCTCGAATTTTCGAAATCCTCAATTTTTTCCACAATTTCAACTTTCTAAATCAGTCAAATTTGATTTTATCAAATTGACTGATCAAATGAGTTTAATTGTTGAAATTGAAGTTAGATTGAAGTTTCTACACCTTCATACGATTTAATTGCACGATTTTATGTCACCTGAAAACTAGACGTAGAGAGAGAAAGTTTCGAAAGCTTACTGTCGGGGGCACAACGGTCCGAGCTCTCAATTTGGACAGATAATGCTTGTCCTGAGGTTTCTCCTAGGATTAAGAATTGTATTAATTGATGTCAAATTGAGTGAAAATTTTATCATTAATATTCTGCTGGTTCTCTCTCTAACATTGGTCAGAAATTACGAAGGGGAGCCAAATCCAAAGTTCAATCATCACCGGAGCTGCTTCAGTGTTCGATCATGCCAGCGCTTCTTCTACAACCCTCGGTGCAAATGGAGACTATAGACATGTAGCTGACTTCTCCCCAAATCTAAAAAACCTGACCTTGCTTTGTTTGGCTCAGAAAAGTGCCCAAGTTGGAGCTCTAGTTTGAGCTTCGTCGGAAATTGGAGCAGTTGAGAGAGAAATGAAGTTTTTAGGTGTGTAAAGGATGAATCATGAGGGGCTCTTTGTATAGAAATCTTAGGGACTTCTTGGCCTTCCAATTGGCGCTTTAATGGTGGTCATTCATTGCTTGAAACTCCCTAGTCGGAGACTTTTCAGCATCAATAGCGCTGTACGATTTTTCAGTGAGTGAATAGTGTTGTAATCTAAAGGAAGAAGACGACACTATTATGAACCGGATCGGACTAGTCCGAACCAAGTTCAAAGATTAAATTAGTCGGTTCAGTACCAATTTGACTGAATTTTTCAAAATGAAAATGTTCTAAATTCATTTTCTATCCTATGGTGGCATCAAATCTCAAATTTGAATTTTATAAGCCACCTAGAAAAATGAATCTACCATTCGGTTCAATAGTGGTTCAAAACTATCCAAACCAATTCAATTTGGTTCATATTCGGTTCTCCTGAACCGGTTTGGTTTCCATCTCCAATTCATCCTAAAGTCTTTTTCTTGACATTTGTGACTCTTTAGATCACTTGGGATCCATAATTTTCCCGGTTTGCCCTTTCTTTATCAGTTCATCTGAACCGATCTAGTTTTTCTCTTCTAATTTGTCCTAAGGTACTTTTCCAAGGTTTTATGAACCGTTTGGGTCTTATTCCATGTATTCAATACTATGCCCACTCTATTATCCTTCTTTAGAGTGTAGTCTCATTATTCCCAAATCTTTCCTTTGGTCTCATTTATTCTCCTTGATCATCCTGTTGTTACTAGTTGCTTCCTTTTTCTAGATTCGTTAGAAATCTCTAATTGGCTTCTTTGCTCTTCCAAATCAGGTAATACCTTGGCCATCCCTACATACCCTTAACCACTTATGGTTCTTTATGAGGTTCTTAATGTCGGTTTAAGCCTCTTAGGATTCATCTGGTGGTTTCTTAGCTTTGGGACTTCCCTTTTTTGAGGTTTCACTTCCTACTTGTATCCTCTACCTAAGGATTCTCGTCCTGGTTCAACTTCTTAATGCTTCTTGAAGGCTTTTTCCATCTTCCCTTCTTACACACTTCTGATGTCGGTATTGTTTCCCACTCTTTATCCTTCACTGTTCTCCATTTCCTTTTTGTTCCTTATCCTCTATTCGAGGAGCTCCTGATGATAGATTGGTTCTTATCACCTTTTATGTCCATCCATACAATCCTTGGGCTCTATTAAGTGAGTGTGGATCACGACCAGTCTTGATATCATTAGTTGTTTTCTCCTTACCCTCTTTCAAATTGAAGGGCTCACTTTTCCAAGGTTACCCAGATGTTCTTTCCTCTATTTCCTTATGGTGGGTAGCCCATCCAATTTCACTTATCACTAAGTCATTTGATGTTATTTCCTACTTACTCATTCCTTGGGTTTAACTTTTCCCTTGGGTCCTCTTAATGTGCTTCCCTTGGTTCTTTCACCTCGGCGTGCACTTCATCTCCTCATCCTTCGTCACTTGGTCCATTATTTCTTAAATGGACCATGTATGCCTTCCTAGGGTCTCCTTCCTTGGGAAAGGCTCAGGCACTTATTTGCTCCAAGACCTATTTGTGCGGGACTTACTGAATCCTCCTTATGGCTTGAGTGTAGTTATCATTTCATTTTCGGCCATTTATTTCTTCAAGGGTTTTCTTCATCCTTCCCCTCCACCATTCTAACCTTTCCACTTCTCCCTTCCTCGCTAGGTTAGTGTACAACCCTACTTGACTCCTCTATTTTTCCAAAGTAGATCATACCTTACTGTCTCAAGGCATTCTAGTTGTCCTTCATCATTCAGCTTGTCATCTATGGGTGACGTGTCTTCTTCTTTGCTCCTAGGTGGTTTGTAGTGTTCTTTAAGGGAAAATTCTCTTTATCTATATTCTATTTTTTCTGGGTTTTCTTAAGGTCCTACCCTTGATCTTCTTTTTGTGATCCTTCCTCGAGTAATTGAGGCATGCTGCTGTATTATTAAGGAACAGAGAAATTTTTAGAAACTCAGAATCTTATTTATTGAAGTAAAAGTACATTTTTTGAGGTTTTAACATATTTTAAGAGAGATTGTTACAATGATGGGTTGGGGAATACTTATTAATAAACTATGGTTTAGAGGGGTTTCTTCCTGGGTGAGATTGGGTTCCCTAGCCGCAATTGTGGTTCTTGTAATGTTATCCTTTTGAACTTCTGTAGGGGTGGAGGTGTCCTCATCGGAGGGTATTGCTTGGATTCCTCGTAGTGTAAGACAATTCCTTGCTATGTGTCCCACCCTTCTACACTCATAACAGATCCTCTCGGATCTTGTCCTCTAAAATGTCAGGCATCTTCTAATGTAGTGTCCCCATTGCCCACATCTATAACAGGTCATCTCCTTGGATGGATCTTTATGGTTCCTCCTATACTTTGAGCATTGTGAGGCCTTTCTAAGGGGTTGCTGAGGATTCAATGCCTTGTCGTCCTTGAGCCTGAACACCTTGGAGGCTTTCTTGTCAAGTCCTCTTCGACCCAGGGTTACTCCAAGGGTCCTTCTATACTCCTAGTTCATTTCCTCCCTTGGGATGGGGTTCTACCTAGCTTCCAAGGTGGCTAAGTTAGCGTAGGTTTGTTTGGCTACTTTTCTTAGGGCCATCTGAAAATTTTTAAAAATATTCCTATCAGTTACTAGCTTTGATACCACTCAAGTTGTCATGCCCTGACCCGGTTTGGTCGAATCCCCGTGAGAAACCCGCCACTCTCCCGGTTTATTAAGGGTTTTCCCCTTCTTTAAACCGTGAGGAGTAAGGCGTTCTTTAAACATGTACCTTTTCTTAGAATACCATAAATCAAAACTAGATTAAATTTTAAACTTTACATACCTATCTTGCAGGTGTAGTTATCTGGGGACTTTGGGTAGGTTTTTCCTGGGTTACCTGAAAAGGGATATAAGGGAGGGAGTAAGTACAATGACTCAGTGAATGGGTTTTTAAATTTTACTTTTATAAAAAAAATGTTTGAATTGGAGTATGTCAGACTCCTTATTTGCTTTAAAAATCATTCATCCTTAAATATCTCGATTTTCATAGCCATTTTTCATTACCACAGTGTGTTTAAAAACCAACATACATCCTTCGTCATGAAGGACAACACACATTCGCAGGCCAGCCCATCCACTGTCCCCACTTGTGGTGTTGGAGCGACTTTACCAGTCACCTAGATAGAAGTACGTCCACTTCTACCCTAAGAATGAGTGGATGTTCACGACATCCGAACCTCAATCCCATAACAAAATTCTGTGTTCGTATGAGGACAGAGACCTATTCCCGTCCCCACCCCGGTCTCATGTGCAATGAAGCTACATCGAGCTTCGCTAGACTTTTGGTAAGAATAACTACCCTTATTTCCAACAGGTCGTCCAGAGCCCTAGGACGCATCACTATAACACAGTGCATGTACAAATCAACAATTTTTCACATAAGCCATATAATATGTGGTGTCACTGGTCCAACGACCCTGTCCCTCAACTCAACCTGTAGCTATTTGTCTTCACTAGTCTGAAAACATGTCATGTCGCACTGTTGCTAGTCCATTAAGTATGTTGGTCATATCTCGGTACCATGGACAAACAACTAATTTACTTAAGTTTTCATGGCTTAATAATCATATTTGTTTTTAAGCTCCTGCTCGTGCCAACTGGCCTTTGGCCCACTATTTGAGATTTTTAAAATCGAGCATATTAGCCCACAAATTCCAAAACCGAGGCCTCCGACCTATATGAGCTATTTGAGCTCCCGTCAAGAAGGTCTCCCAAAAATTTTAAGCAATGGCACACAGTCAGGGGAGAGCACTTTTGACAAAATAAACCTTTCATTTGTCTATCATACCAATCAGGTATGAAGACGTCTCTACTTATAACTGATAAGTGGGTTTTCCACTATCTTCCAATAAGTTTTATCATACCAACCGTGTATAATCTACTTAAAACCAGTAAGTAATTTTTTCGCGTGATTTTTACATCACTCCTCTTAGGTGTGATGGTTAAAATACCACTTAATAGTGGGTTTTCATTTCTGAGGTGCTTATCATCCCAATCAGGTATAATATAAAAATCCCACTTACCCGATAGTGCAATGAATTTCCTCTTAACTGACTTGTTGCATTTATGTGAACTTGTCTTAGCTGGCTTTCCTGGTACTTCATGTTCCTACATGATATGAACATCCTTGTTCATTATCCTATGGTCTAATAACCTACATTCATTCCAAATAAATGAGAAAACTAAAATTTTCATTTATTTACAATTAGGTCCCCAAAGTTATTTTTCTTTAACTTTAAGTCCCAAATGCTAGTTTTTCCTCAAATTGAGCCCTGAAACTTTTAAAATTCACATTGGGACCTCAATTTATTTAAATTCACAAAAAAGGGGTTCAATTTCCCAAATTTCCAATTTGGTCCCCAACTTTTCTAAAATTACCATTTTGCCCTTACTTTACAAAAATGGTAAGTTTTCCCCAAAATTTACCCAATTGGTCCTCCAACATCTTTATCATGCCCAATTAGCCCTCAATTTTATAAAATTACACTTTATTCCCTCAAATTTTTGAAATCCCCCAATTTTCCCATATTTCAACCTTCTAATTGAGTCGAATTTGATTTTATCAAATTGACCGATCAAATGAGTTTAATTATTGAAATTGAAGTTAGATTTGTGTTCCTACACCTTCATACAATTCAATTGAACTTTGAATCACACGACTTGATGTCGGAATGAGCTCAAATGGAGCTTTGCTGGAAAACTGGACTTAGAGAGAGAAATCTTCGAAAGCTTACCGTTGGGGGTGCGGTGGTCTGAGCTTTCAATCTGGACAGATAACTCTTGTCCTGAGGTTCCTCCTATGATCAAGAATAGCATGAATTGATATCGAATTGAGTGAGAATTTTATCATAGAAGTTCTGTCACTTCTCTCTCTAACATCGGTCGAAAATTATAGAGGAGAGCCAAATTGGCTTACCTTTCAGTTCTAATTCAGTTGTATGAGGATTGTGGAGGTGTTGGGATGGCTTGATTTGGCCCGAGAAAGGCTCGAGTTGGCTGATTTTAGCTCAGTCGAAACAGAGCAGCATCGGTCCGCCGAAGCTGCTTCACTATTCAATCATGTCAGTGCTTCTCCAATGACCCTCAGAGCAAATGGAGACTATAGGCATGTAGTTGACTTCTCCCCGAATCCAAAGAACCTCCATGGCCGGAGACTTTTCAGCTTCGTCGGCGCTGTTCGATTTTTCGGTGAGTGAACACTGTTGTCATATGAAAGAAGAAGACGACACTGTTCCGAACTAGACCGGACCGATCCAAACCGGGTTCAAAGCTTAAACAGGCCGGTTCAGGCCCGATTTGACCGAATTTTTCAAAATTAAAATTTTCTAAATTCATTTTCTCTCCAATGGTGGCCTTAAATCTCAAATTTAAATTTTCTAAGCCACCTAGAAAAATGAATTTAGCATCTGGTTCAATAGTAATTCAAACTAGTCCAAATCGATTCAATCCGGTTTGGATCCAATTCTCTTGAACCGGTTTGGTTTCCATATCCAATTCAACCTAAAGTCATTTTTCTTGACTTTTGTGACTCTTTAGGTCACTCGGGATCCATTATTTTCCCGGTTTGTCCTTTCTCTATCGATTCCAGTTCATGAACCGACTCGGTTAATAAATTGGTTTAAATTAGTTGGATCCAGTTCATCTGAACTAGTCTGGTTTTTCTTTTCCAATTTGTCCTAAGGTTTTATGAACCCTTTGGGTCACTCGGGAGTTGTAAATTTCTCAATTTACACGTTCTTTATTAATTGGGTTTGTAAACCGGTTTAGTGTTTCTCACTCTATTTGATCTATTTTTTTTCCGGTTTCCTTAACTCCAAAGGGTGGGGTTTATAAGGTACTTATGGCCATTAATTGGACTGTCACTTAATCATATAAGACTCTCATGAAGTGAAATATTTCAACCAAACCCACAATTCCGACTAATATGTTGTCATTAGTGAATAATCAAAGATTTCTCTTTTTTAGGTATTTTTTTTCCAATAAAGCTCCGTTTTTAGTTATTTCTAGGCCAAATAGTTCAATTCAAACTTTGAATGATCATGGGAACATAGGAGAGTCGAATGGAATCATGCTATGGCTGAATTATATTATTTAAGAGTGAGTTTTAAGGAGTTTCAAGTTTGAAGACTAATTTGTAATTTTGGAAATGTTGTGGGACCCAAATGCAAATAAAGAAAATAAGAGGACAATGGAATGAAGGAAAGTTAGAGGACTTAAAGGAAATTTTAGAAAATAGTTGGGTCAAAATGGAAGGAAAAGGAAACTTAGGGACATAAATGTAAATAATAGAAGATTTAAGGGCTTAAGTGTAAATATTTTAAAATTTTGGGCCTAACGCTAAATATAGCATATTTTTGGAAAAAATATGTAGTTTGAAAGAATTTAAGGATCATATTATCTAAAAGGGTTCATGCGTAAATTGAGGTAACCGGGTTTTAGAAGCAAAACTATAATTTTTTAAAACTATAGTATGGCATGAGATATATCAATATAGGTAGACCCCAAATAATTTGTAGAATGTACACATTGTTTGAAGGACTATATCCAAACGACCATGCAAAAGAAGTACCAATATTTGGAAACTCTCTAGGACAAATAAGTTTCGGATAACCAGTGAGTGTGATTTTTGATATCACATCTAATATGACCGATGAAGTGTATTACACACTTTATAAATTATGAGCAATGTTGATAAAACTCTTATAAATGATACAATCCTATATTGATGATAAATTTTAAAAAGACTTAAGTGTTTATGAAATCGGCCTAAATCTAACTTAAATTTAAGAAAGAGGGCTAATGCCCAATATTTTAAAGAAATGGGTAATGCCCAATATCAATAAAAGAAAAAATGGGCTAAACCCACTATTTAAAAAGAATGGGTCATGGCCCAATATTTTTTAAAAGATTAAATATAAATCCAAATAAATGGGAAATAATATCCATAGATTTTTTAAAACAGGGTTTAACACCTAAATGATACGAAATGGACATTGACATGATATGTTTGCCAACAAGATAAATACCATTAGAAGGATTGGCCAGATATTAAGTTAAGTCCATATTTTCTAGTATTGGATATGACGAATTTTTGGTGTACTACCCTCAATCATAATACAAGGAAATCTTTACCATTATAAGGTATTTTCCTCAAACATTCTTTTAAAAATTATTATTTTAAAAGTCATATTTGAGAATAAATTATTAATATTTATATTATGATACTTATATTATGTTTATCCTATTATGGCGTGACACTCCTATGGTAGCATTGAAAGGGTGTAGCGTAATGTTTTACAAGCTCGATCTATAAATCAGGTTAGGGCGTGATATAAGATTTTAGGGGTTAGGAAGTATCATGATTAAAATGCATTTTTGGCTATATTTAGGGATCACATGGTGATAGGTAAACTTTAGGGACATAAATGAAGCTAAGGGAAAGTTTATGAACCTCAACAAAAAGTTTAAAAAGCCTAGGGTTTCCAGTATAAAAAGTTAGAAGGGTTTTAGTGAAAATTTGGAAGAGTTTAAAGGGTAAAATGGTAAATATTAAAAAGTTTTACATTAAACATAATTTTTAGAAAATTTAGGACTCAAATTAGACTAAGTTTCCAAAAATTATGTCGTGTCATTTCTCGTTGCCCCGCTTCTATTTGTCTAGATGTGATCCAAACCGATTCAAGTGCCTAAAGGGCATATTTACTGAAAGAAATACGATTAACTAGATAAGATATCATTTTCATTCTTACTCGATTTTGTTTACTAAATCAGATTATTTTAGGTTATAGTTGATGCTTATTTTTCAATTTATTCTCTAATACAAAACCGGACATAAGAGTTTATTATTATTCGACTCTAATTAAAGTATTCAAATGAAATGAAAATATACTGAATTTTTTTATTTTTTTTAGATTTTATTTAATCTATTAAAAATGTATATATATTGTTTGAATATCTACTTAAAACATGTATTTTAGTTTATTAAATATGTATTTTAATTTATTTCTAGATAATTATTTTTTTCTTTTTATTAATATACATAATATTTTTTAATTATTTTATCATATTGGATTAAATAAGATTAACTAATTTAATAAAAAACTTCGCAGCAAATATTTACTCTAACTCAAAAAGTTTTTTTTTTTTTACCGAAGTTGGATTTACGAATTGATTTTAAGTTAGGTGATATAGTGATAACTTTTGTCCAATAAAACAATATTCATATTAAGCCTAAATTTTTATCTAATATTTACCCAAAATATAATATTTGTGAAATTCATTGAGATTAATTGTTTTATAAACTAGGAATCTATGGGAAAATATAGGAGATGTACGCGAATAAAAGTCTAAATTTTCTTTAATAAAGTTACCGTAGTGATAAAGTTTAGTAAGAACTAATATGGAGACATAATACTTAATTTCAATCTTTGCACAAATTGAGTTTTAAGTACACCTTTATTTAATCCATTTCAAGTGAATGTAGAATGTTAAGAGTACTTAGGAGTTAAAAGATGGTACTAGCTCTAATTGCCCTCGTATATGCCTACAAGAGAACTCGACAAAGCCTCTCTTATTAGTTGTATTTATAGTTCCAAAACTTCTGGTGTTTGTGAAGCAATTGTATATATTTGTTTCGCTCAATGAAGCAATTGTATATTATTAGGAAGTTTTTAAATTATATGAAAACTGAGATGTTATTTTTATTATGAGCCAAGCCTCTCTTATGAGTTGTATTTATAGTTCCAAAACTTCTGGTATTTGTGAAGCAATTGTATATATTTGTTTCGCTCAATGAAGCAATTGTATATTATTAGGAAGTTTTTAAATTATATGAAAACTGAGATGTTATTTTTATTATGAGCCAACTATCAAGATGTGGATTCCCCTCATGTAGTCTGAGTAGTACAACAAATTGTTATGGATTAACCTAAAAATAAGGTTAGTACATGACAATTGGGTGGTATTTATGCAAAATTTTTCAAGTTATGAGTTTTAAGTTAATATAGATATGATCTCTTACCGATTTACAATAATTTCTCACATATTATCAGAGTCGGTGGGCATCCGTACCTAACTTAAAATTAGAAACCCAACTTGTCGTATATCCGATTATAGATTTAGGAGGAAAAATACCTAACTCGAGGCAATTGTCCCCACTCGTTCAAAACCAAAAGAATAATACCCAGCTCATAGATAGTTGTTGAGGGCGAATATTGAGAATTATATGTGGCAAATATATCCATATTGTATGTGAAAGCGATTATTGAAAATAAAATCTTATATTGAATAAAATAGATAAGTGTTATAGTTTATAAGGTTGGAATGAATACACTACTTACCAGTTATGATTTTTATGTATAAATCGACTTAATCCCTTATCGGTATACAATACTTTCTTACAAATTAAAATATAACTATATCATGAAATTAATTGTAAAATCATATTCTTGAAACTTAAGGTAAATAAAAATTTTTAACTAGAAAATATAACGAATCTAAAATTAATTCGAACGGAAATAATAAATAATAATCGATCTCATTTGATATAAAATATTTTAGATAGAAAGGAAGATAGGTTGAAAATCAAAAGTTATAATCCCATTGAAAATTAAATTAGTAATGATATGGAACTAGAGGTGAGATTAGATTGCACTGTATTAAAAAAACTCAGATTGGACCAAACCTTTTTTTTCATCCTTGAGAGTTCATGCTAAAGAAAATTAAAGAGAGCATTCAAAACAAGAAAGGAACAACCCAATATGTTAAGCCTTCCGATACATCATATTCTCCGTAAAACCCAAAAATGAATAACGCAAACTAATAAGTTTCCTCTATAACTTTTCTTCCATTACAGCGGAGCAATCATCCCTAAGAATCACGGACTAGCCTTCTCATATAATCGTGATATATTTCTCTATGAAAGTCCAGAATCTTATTTCTTCTTTCCTAAGAAATTGATCATTTTCTTCCTTCACCATCCATAAAAGTGCGTAGTGTTTTTCCCTTTGGTGGGGAGATTAATTACATCACTTCCTTGCTGAAATCCCAAGCGGTTCTTTACTCATCTGTAATTTGACGGATTATTTTTACATCGAAATCCAGAATCAATTCCTTCCCATAAGGTCGAGCATCTAATCACCAGAAAAAAAATGTTGAGAATTCCTTCCCAATTTCTAAGGGAAGAATTGGCGGTTCAGCCATTTTTTTTCTCTTCTTGAATTTGATACTAGAGAAGGGGATATTGGTCGCACGTAAGCAATGAAGTAAACTTCAACACCACCAGCACTATAGCACATCTTCGGGTATTGATCTTTGCACAACCAGTGAGCATGGTGGCTTGCTAAGTGAAGGAGTTGCAACCTGTAGGTGTTGGTGGGTTGACCAACTCTGTCACGAAAAGTTTCAAAGAAGCTGAAGGAGTAATTTCCTATTCCTGGATGTACCACAAGGAACCAAAATCCAAAAATGAAAACATATAGGGAAAACTCAAGGCCAAGCGGATCATCACCTTACTCAATGAAAGTCCATAAAGTTAAATCTTTCCCTTATGATGCCATCAGATTTATCAAGAAATGAGACAGTTTCGCATTTCTGTTGGAATGAAGATGAAAATTGAACGTGTTAGTCTTAAAAATCTCTTACTCCAATGTCATCATTCCTCTACTTCATTCTGTGTCTGAAGCCACCTATTTCACCTCTCTATAGTGAGATAGGGAGAATTCCAGTATCCATTAAACCCAAATCGGTATACGGGTAAGTTGGGAAAAATTCAATTATTTGATGTTGGGCGCTAGAGTTCTTTCCAGAGATAGAATTACTAGGTTTTATGCGGAGAGGCATGATACATGGAGGGATTCAGTCGATGATGATGCTGTGGGGATACAACATCATTGGTGATGCAGCCTCACACATATTGAGGCAAAGAAATATCATGTGGAAGCTTCTCCTAAACACTGTAAGCGACTCGATCCAAGTTCCAGGATTCTGATCAAGGGAGGAACTTTCTCTGTGACTGAGGAGGTCCGATGGTTGAGCCCTTCTAGCAGTGTTCTCATTGGGGTCACCTTGGTTCCGAGCTCATGCCTAGAATAGGTCTTTTAACTAAAACAATGTAGAAATTTCATGATTTCTTACGGTTCAGATTGGTTGCCTGGAGAAGTGGTCGTCAGTGATAACTATCATGCCCTTGCTCTGCATGTGATGATACGAGCCCGATCCGGAGGGTGAGTACCGGGCTCTAAGAAGAAGATGAAGAGGAAGAGTGTTGGATTATGAGCGTTGGATAGTCTGGACAATGAATGGGTTGGTGGATGAGTTCAAATTGTGGGAGAAATTGGGCTACTCGAATGGAGGCTTAGGCCTCCATTCTCAAAACAAAGGATTTAACCAACGGGGCAATTAATTTGGGCTTCCAAAATCACCAATTTTTTTTTCTTTTGGTTGAATTGGGTTGAATGTGGAAATTGAGTCTTCTCGTGGGGTTGGAATGTTTTGACTACATGATTGAAATTGGGATTGGGGTTATTTGAGGAGTGGTTTTAGAAATAAAAATTTTAAATTGGGGTTGAACATGAATTAAGCTAAATAAATGGGTTGGTCTTGAATTAATAAAATATTGGGCTTACACCATTTGATTAACTATCCTAGAATTTTATTAGGCCTTATTTGGAGTATTAAAAGAATGTTAGGATCAAACAATATACTTAGATTTGAGTTTAGACTAATTATTTGAATTTATATTGAGTTGAGTTAAAAAGAATGTGAAGATAGACCCAAATATTAAGAGAGTAACTTCCAAGTTTGGTTTGAGAAAACTTGCACATACTTTTAATATTTTAAATTTATTTAATTAATTAAGCTAAATGAGAACTAAGTTCTCAAATTCAGGAGTTACTGTAATAGTACTAACGCATAGGTGAAAACGATCATAATCAGCACTTACAATTAGGTAGACGAATGAGTAATTTCACATGTAAATGGGCTAAAAATCAACTAGTCACTAGAATAGGAAATCCCCCTTGTAAAGTGCGAGAGATTTATGTTTTTGTATTTAATTGAATCATTTATGTAACTTACTAGCAATTTTATAAAATTTACAGCTAATCATTTATTTATGAAATATTTTAAAAATTATTCGAAAAATATATGAGAATGAAATAATTTTAGAAAAATATCTAATTATTTAGGGAATAAGCTAGTACAATCAACTTTTACGAAATACGAACACACTTTTTAAGAAAAGATGAATTTAGTATTTTAAACAAATGTGTCACAATTCAATATTTTAGAAAAAATGATTATAAATCTAAATAAACGTCTTTAATCTATAAATAATCTTGTATATTTCAAGCTAAATATTAGATATAAGTCTATAATCACTTGATGATGGAGAGTATAATTATCGAGTACTAGTAAATAGTGAGTTGTTTTGATTATAGTATTATAGTATGTTGGATCTAAAAAATTATAATAAATGGTTTAATATGTGTTGACCTAGAGTATCTTTGGTCGATTACAACTTTTTTAGTATGAAAACTAATATTTAGTTGGCTATCGTGATAGATCACGTTTCCAAACATGTGATCGTTAAATAATATCTAAATCACCTTATATAATTATTTAAGTATAAATGATGAAAGATGTATATTTATTAATATTTTAAATGTTGAAAGCTTGATTACAAAAAATATATTAAAAATTCACATATTAAGTAAGGACTAATCCAAGTACTCCTACTCATTAAATATAAAAATATGAAGTTCACCCTATTTAATATCCATTTTAAAATAGTTGAGGATACAAAAATGTTCATAAGAACTTGCAATGACCAATACATGTGGTAAAACCCTCAACTAAAATCCAACTAGATGTTTATAATTATTTAGTTATATTCATGGTATATTTTTAGATTGTTTACTAATGAACACATTTGTTATATGAAAGTACACATTTTGGCAAAAAAAACTTATATGTATTTTATATTATGAGTCATAAATTGTCACGTTTTGACCCGGCTCGGTCGGAATCCTGTTAATAACTCGTCACTTTCTTTGACCTGAATGAACTTCCCAGGTTGTGAATAGTTAGGCGTAATTTCTGCCATTGTTCCCCGGAATAACGTTATGCAAAAAAAATAACGTAAAAATAAAATACTTGGGTTTAGAGGCTTGGTGGAAATACTCTTAAAAGATCTCTCTTTCCTGAAAATATTTTAAAGGGAGGGGATGAGTTCTACAACTGAGTGAGTGGGTGCTTGGGTGAGTTTTTGTAAACATAAAAGAAAGTTTTGCTCCTTATTTCAAAAATGCTTCAATACTTCCCATTGCTCGGGTTCAGTTTAGCATAGAACCACAGTCGCCATTTATCAAAAAGGGTTCACACATTCGCAGAGCAGTCTACGACTGCTCTACTTGTGGACCGTTGCGTATTTACCATCCATCCTGATAGAAGTCCATGATTTTTATTTTGAGTCTGAGCGGGCATCAATTTTCTGACCCGAATACACTGTGTCCACGATGTGGGATGAGACCTCTCCCCCTCCAACATCGATCTCAATGCTCATGAAGCTACTTTGAGCTTTAAGACTCTCTCGACGACCAAACTTCCCTTATGCATCGAGTGTCGTCCAATAGCCCTTAGAACCAACACTACCCCATATTAGGCACCTCGATGGTTCCGTATCTCAACATGCACATACAAAATTCTTTTAATTTAGACCTTCATTTTTGGTGCCATCAGTCCAACGAATTTAGTGACCCAACTTCGGCTCAGTAACTATCAGCCCAACGAGTTCGACAACTCGGCTTCAGCTCGGTAGTTACAGGCCCAGCGAGTTCTATTATCCAGATTTGACTGGGTGGCTTCATCACACAATTTAACCATTTTTGGTAAATTTTCAAAATCCTTAGGAATTAATATTTTATCTGTGGGTTCAAGCCTATTCCTATTGGCCTTGGGCCCACTTCACGAATTTTTCCAAAACTGAGCATTTGGTCCTATTAGTTCAAAACTGAGGCCTCAGGCCCACAAAGCAATTTTAGCTCTAATTAGAAAATGTCTCCCAAAAGATTTAAGCAGGTTCACGCAGTTAGGGGACACCATTCCTGGAAAAGGGTTTTCAAAATTAAAAAGGTACTCATCACCCCAACCGGATATGATGTTGAAAATCTCACTCATCCGGTAACTGTGACGTGTTCATCCTAGCTGGATTCCAAACACTAATGTGCTACTATGCACAAGTACTCACATAACCAATTCCTACATTGTTCGAGTATTTACATAAGAAAGGTTCGGTATAAAAGATCTTTTACTTCCATGAATTTGCATATAGGTCCTTAATTTATGCATTGTTGCAATTAGGTTTCTAAAGTTCATAATTTTGGCTTTAGGTCCCTAATACTCAATTTATCTTTATTTATGTCCCTAATGTTTCCAATTTCCCCTTTAGATCCCTAATTTTTCCAAAATTACCAATTGGTCCCCAATTTTCTTCAAAATTGCTCAATGACCCTTAATTTCATCCAAATTGCAAATTGACCCTCAATTGTGGGTTAATTTAAAAAAAGTCTCCCATTTTTCCTTCAATTGTAATTTAGCCCCAAATTTTCCAAAAATCCCCAAATCATCCAATTTTTTAAAAATTGCATTTTTGACCCCCTAAATCCTTGTTACATTCAATTGACCACTTAAACTCGGATAATTATCCCCTATCATGATCTTAATCATCTTCCATATGTCACTTGGTTCATTCCAAGCTTTGAAACACTTAATTTGGCTTTGAAATGAGCTCAAATGGAGCTTCGCCGGAAAATTGTCCTAGAGAGAGAAATCTTCGATTACTCACCAATGATGATCCAATGATCGGAGCTTTCACTTCCACTGAATTGCTCACTTTCTAAGGATCCTCCCTAGATCAAACCGCACCTCAATTGGTGGCTTGAGCAATGCAAATTTCTCTACTTATTTTTCATGCAAAACTGAATGTGAATGGTAAATTTCAACAAAGGGTGATAGATGGGACTTACCAACATAGCTCAAGGAAGGTCGAGGCATGTCTAGGGGTGGTCTAGGGGGCTTGGTTTGGCGGTGGTTGGCCTAAGGGTGGCTCCAATTGAACTCAACCAGTTCAGGTTGCAGACCGTCAAGGAGCGAAGGTACTATGCGAGCTCGCCAGTGCTTCTCTGGCAATCCTCGAGTTGAATGGAGTATGCGGTCATTTAGTTAACTTCCTCAAGATTCTAGAGAATGTGAATTTGCCTTTGGAGGTGGATAAAAGTGCCCAAGTCAAAGCTCTAGTTCGTACTTTGTCGAAAAATGAACACTTTTTCTTCTCCAGGTGTTTGAGGGATGATGAGGATGAATGGAGTGGCTGACTGTAATATCAGTTCTTCCATCTATTGGCCATTAACTCTCTAATTTAAGGCCATGTTGGAGGGGTTTATTGGCCGCCAGAGTAATGGTGCCCGTTTTGGCTCCCTCTTTCCTGCTCGTTTAGAGGTAGAAGCAACATTGTGCGTGTGCGTGCGAGTTTCACACATGTGAGATGCCACGTGGTACTTTGTGATTGGTTGGCTTTACTGACGCGACTTCCTACTCAACAGCCTAGTCAGCTTTTAACTCGTTGAATAGAGACACATGTCGCTTCCCAATTGGTTGGTCGTCTCTAAGGTGGATTTTCCTCCTCTGACTGTTGACCGAGGACATATGTCACCTTTTGATTGGTCAGCAGTTCCAAGCGCTAACTGAGTGGCTGACTAGGCACGTTTCACCACGTGTCGTGTGCTGATTGGTCACACCTATTGATTGGGCACTGATCTCGTAGCGATCCATTGACCAGCTAGATCGTTGACCGATCCGGTCCAACCAGGTTCAATGACCCGAAATCGAAAATCGTCCGGTTCAGGCTTGATTCAACTAGTTTTCCAAAAATTAAAAATTTCTAAATTATTCTAATTTTTTTTTCTATCTAATGGTGGCTTCAATTTTCCAATTTGCTATTTTTATGCCACCTAGAAAAATGAATCTTAGAATTGGTTATTCATGGTTCAATCCGATTCAAATCCGATTCACCCTGAACTGGTTCAGTTTTCACATCCAATTCACTTCATGATTCTTTTTCATGATTTTTGGGATTTATTGGCTATTTTGAATTTTTCAAATTCTAGTTATGACCCCTTTTTTTTTACCATTTCCAATTCACTTAAACCTCCGATTTTCTCTTGAAATTTCCGATTTTCCTTTTTTGGTTCCTTAGTACGAGAGGACAGGGTTTACATACATCATGTGGAATACTACAATGGTGTGGCGCCCACTATTACAACATAATGAAGGCATAATGAGTTGTTTGTAGACTTGGTCTATGACTCATGTTTGATTGTGACAACTTAAGTGGTATCAGAGCCCATGTTTTTTAAAAAAAAATTGAAAACACAAGTATTTTAGAAAAGAAAAAAAAATCAGAAAGTACTATTTGGATCTCCTATAAAACATAAGAAATTTCATAAACAACAAATTAGTATAAGAAATACTATTACTATTTAAAGTTTTTTTGTGGAAATGTTTCACTTAGAAGGGGATCTAGTCCTACGACCTCAGTTGGAGAATAATTATAACCCTAGAGAACCTCAACACGAAAATTGATGAGTTACCCTATTTGTGAGCCAATGAAATAAATAGTGGAGATGAATGAATAAATCCCTCCACGATAAGAATTAAGTAAAAGAGGTATAAAAAGGGATAAAGAAAATCTTCATAAGGAATGATATCACGCCCTAACCCGATCTTTTGGGTTGGGGAGCTGATGGCAACCGACCATGTCCCCTCGATTTTATAATGGTGAGTATGTTCATAAAAGTAGTATAGATAGAACAAAGACTTTAGAGTAAACACTCAAAAAAATTAGCAGAAATTTAAAATTTTATAGAATAATTAGTGTGCCCAAAACTTTACAAAACATCTCGAGAATATAACAATTGATGATTATAAAAATTAGCATTCATGCATGCCTTTCGAGTCTATTCCTCAGTTGCATGACCTTGGGTCTTACCACTGTCCTATGGTCTTCAATACTTCTTTGCACATAATTGTAATTGGTTTAGGGAAGGGGGTGAGCTGACAGATTAGTGAGTGTGTTTACCAACGTCGAGCCACAACATGACTCACAACCCGATCTCCACACAATCTTTTTTATTAAGGTTTATTCACATTCTTACTATTTAATAAGTACTTATTTCCCATTTATAGCATAGTTTCACACATTAATTTAAAATAGTCATCCTCGGAGTCTGCACACATGCTACTCCGAGGTACGAGGGGTAATGTGCGTATGTATTCCGCACTCGTAAGGTCACCCTGGATGACCTTCCCTCATCTACCGTCATTGATGAAACTCATGCCATCACGACCTCAAACATTGGTGTCCCACCATTGTATCGCTTGAATTCTCACTCATGAACATATCAAGGCTATGAGGGGTGATGTGCGTTATATAACTACACTCACTTGGAATGTCTCGGATGGATCGTCCCCCTCATACGAATGTCGATAATATGTCATCTAAGATACTGCATCCTTTGATCTAGCTTGGTCCATCTCCTAGATCACAAGTGATCCCTAGACCCTCAACCATAAATCTTTCTAGCTTTTGGTAATTTCTAGAAGCCACTCTTCCTTTGTATCCCCGATTTCGTTATTCCTTATACGCTCGGCACCACCTCTAATATCATGCGTCAACATAGCCACATAACTCATTTGCCCATATCAATCATAATAACATATATGATCACATAAACATAATGAAATGGTCATTCTCACTCAGGCATGGGGTATGTTATATGACTAACACAACCACTCATGTTCTTTTAACATGTATTAATAACAGAATAAGCAATAATCTTTCTTTAACTTATCAAAGTTCAACATATTATCTGATTGTCTTTGTCACTTGTTAATCTTATTTGGAAATTTCTTATCACAATTGTCTCTATAAGACTTTCATGGCTCTTTTACCAACTCATTACTATAGGACAATTTAATAAAAACTTGTAAGAACTAATCCTATTTCCATGTTTAGAGAAAATCCTGATCTTTCTATGTAATGCCATTTACGATAATTATTTCTATTCATGCGATATAATGTTCATCATTTTAATGTTCCAACTTGTATAGCCTATCATACTCTTATATTATTATTAGCTTATGAAAAACTTGGTAAAGCACCACGATCGATCCAATGGAACTCGTCGTTTATAAAATCACTCACCTTTGTAGTCGAGACGTATTCATCGCGATGATTTCTCCTTTTTCACAAGATGCATAATTCCCATATGATTCGTTGTCAGATTCCTCTAAACAATTCAAATCATATGTTCGGGGTCAAGTTCAAACTTTACTAGATACTTTTATTCTACCCCGTAATTATTTTTCCAAAATTATTCTTTATCTCCTTAGGCCTAATTCATTTAATTCCCATGTATTGACGAACTTGTTTCGACTAACCCCCGCCTATGATTTCATTCCACATATTGTAGGTTAAACACAAATTTGGTCACATTACCAAAATATCCAAAAGTTTTAATGTTCTCCACTTAGATAACTCAATTTTTTAAGTTTGCATTTTGGTGCTTATGTCACGCCCCGATCCAGTTCGGTCGGAACCCCGTGAGCAACCCGCCACCATTCCTTATATCATCCAGGTATTTCTACCAAGTTAGGACAAGGAAAGTAAAGGCGTTCATTTAACTAGTTTTTCCAAAGCAAAGAAATCAAAGCAACTTAAGGGTGAGTTTGTACTTGAGTGAGTGACGTCTCCCCGCTCGTTGTTCTCTTTCCAAATAGCTCGTATACCTCCCTGAAAATGGTTACGAGATGGGTGAGTTTTATAACTTAGTGAGGGGCTAGCTATCAACGTACTTTAGCTTTAATAATTGAAATTATGCTATTAGTTTAATTTTGCACACAGTTCAATCGCCCTTTTCAGAAAGGGTTCACACATTCGTAGAGCAGTCTCCGACTGTTCCACTTGTGGACCAAAGTGCCTTTACTGTTCACCCTAGTAGAGGTTTGCAACCTCTACCCCAAGTCTGAGTGGGCATCAATTACCTGACCCTCAGACTCATACTCCTTGTCCGCATATGTGGGATGACACCTTTAAACCCCTACCTTTAAAGATAAAATTGGGAAAAGAACTGGTCAATTCAAAAGAGAAAATCGAGCCGGTTAACGAACCCAAACAGGCAAAGAAAGGGTAAAATAGGAAATTGAAAAATTCCAAGTAACTCAAAAAGTCATAAAAATCATGGAAAAGAACCATGGAACAAATTGGAAGAGAAAACTTGACCAGTTCAGGACATGAACCAAATTGAACCGGTCTAAACCATACTTGAACCGGTTTGTAAATTCATTTTTCTTGGTGGCTTAAAATGTTCAAATTAGGAAATTGAAGCCACCATTAGATAGAAAATGAATTTAGATTAATTTATAAATTTTTAGATTTGAGAAAATTGTCGAATCGGGCCTGAACCGGTCGATTTTCGCCATTGAACCCGATTAGACCGATCCGATCCAGTTCGAAACAGTCTCATCTTCTTCCTCAAGATGACAACACTGTTCATCGATTCAGAAACTTTTCTTTTCTAATGAAGGAATATTCGCCCCGATCAGGGCATTTTTAAGCGAGGATAAGGTCAACCAAAATGGAAAGTGGTTGGGTAGAGGGTCTCCGAGTTCCCTATATAAAGAGCTACTCTCCATTCATCCTCCACACACATCAAATCACCATTCTCTCTTAACTGCACTATTTTCTAGTGAAGCTTGAACCAGATCTTTGACTCGGACATTTTTCTCAGCCTTAAAAAGCAAGGTTGGGTACTACAATGTAAAACCCGTCTTTTGGGACGAAAGAAAATCGGGAAAAGAATTAGTGTAGGTTTATACATGAAGAAATGAGCCATTTAATGAACGAAAAATAGTGAACAAGGAGAATTGGAAAATTTCATGTGAAAAAAAATTCATAAAAAAATCAAGGAAGAACCCGGAAGTGAAATTGAGGAGAGAACCAAACTAGCTCGGGGTAAACCGAACCCGAACCGGCATGAACCATAGTGAACCGATTCACAAATTCATTTTTCTAGTTGGCTTAAAATTGTCAAATTGGAAAATTGATACCACAATTAGATAGAAAATGAATTTAGAAAATTTTAAATTAAAGAAAAATGGTCGAGCAAGGTCTAAACCAGCCAATTTTTGATATTTGGACAGCGAACCTGGTCCGACCAGATCGGTCAACGGTCCAACCAGACTGGTTAATGATCAATGGATCGATCAACGGTCAATGGTCAATAGCCAGATGGTGCCACATCAGCTGCCACATAGACATGGTAAACCAATGGGAGGCTGTAACGTGTCCGATCAATGGATAGTTGGCGTCCTTCAACATGCCACGTAGACACGAGCAGCCAATGAGAGGCTGCCACGTGTCGAGTCAATGGGTCAACGACTGACGCGGCGACCGAGCTGGCACTACATGTCAAAAAAATTAACCAATCACAGCATGCCATGTGGCATGATCACCACGTCATCATCTTCAACCTTCAAAGGGTGACAGAGAAGAGAGAGAGAGGGAGTTGCCAGAAAAGCTAGAGTCTTCGATGACTCAAAAAATGCTCCAGTTTGGTTTCTAGCGGCCAAGTCGGAGGTCGAGTCTTACGTGGATGAGTAGCTTGAACAGTTGGTGAGCTCCCTATATTAAGAGCACTCCCTCATTCATTCTTAGCATCCCACAATCGAGCGAAGAAGAAGAAGAGTGATTTTTCGGTGAGCTGCAAACCAGAGCTCCGGCAACGGGACTTTTCTCAACCTCTGAAGCCACATTGGGTGTCTTTGGAATCAGGAGGAACGAGGAATCTCAAATAATGCTGCCACTCCTTGGCTAGAAAACAACATGTCACGCCCCAACCCGGTTTGGTCGGATCCCTGTGATCAACACTCCGTAGTGCTGCCACTCATATCGGTTTGTATGATGGAGAGTTAAAAAGTATTTTGTCGAAAGTGTTCTCGCCTGACTGTGTACCACTGCTTAAACATTTTTGGAGACCTTATTGATAGGAGCTTGAATATTTCTATTAGGCCGGAGGCCTTGGTTTGGGAACTTGGGGGCTAATATGCTCGATTTTGAAAATCTCAAATAGTGGACCCTAGGCCAGTTGGCACGAGCAAGAGCTCGTAAGCAAACATAAATTTGAGCCATAAAACTTAAATGAATGAATTGATTGGCCATAGTACGAAGATAGGACCAACATACTCGATGGACTAGCAACAGTGCGACATGACAAGTCGACGGACCAGTCAAGACAAACAGCTGTAGGTCGAGTTGAGGTCGAGACTGTTGGACCAGTGGCACCAAAGATTAAATGGCTTTTGAGGAAAACTTTGTTTGTGCATGCACTTGAGGTTCGGGACCTTTAAGATGCCCAAAATGAGTAGTGATGCATCCTAATGGTTGTTGTATGACATAGTGGCAATAAGGGAAAAGAGAAGCTACTGGGTTTGTGTTTCTTGTCATACTAGTCAGTCATGGAGTTTTGTGTTTGTACTCCATGCAGTTTTGTGTTTGTACTCCACAAAGTTTCTGTGTTTGGACTCCATGACGTTACTATATTTGGGGCTTCATGAAACTTATGTGTTTGAGTTTCATGAACACAAGACCGGGATATGATCTCTATCATCATACGGACATGAAGTTTTATTCATGGATTAAGTGTCGGATGTTGCGTACATCCATTCATTATTAGGGTAGAAGTGGACATGATTCTATCTAGGTGGCTAGTAAAGTTGCTTCAATGTCATAAGTGGGTACAGTGGATGGGCTGGCCTGCGAATGTGTATTCCCTTCATGTTGAAGAGCGTGTGTTGGTTGATAAACACACTGATTACGGTTGAGGAGTGAGTAATGGCTATGAGACAGAGATTTTGGAAATGAAAATTTTTAAAAGAAGATAAGGAGTCTGGCATACTCCAATTCAAATATTTTCCCTAAAAGTCAAACTTTAAACACCCATTCACTGAGTCGTTAAACTCACCCCCTCCCTTATATCACTTTTCAGGTAACCAAGGGAAAATTACCCCAAAGACCTCCTGTTAATCACACCTGGAAGACAGGTATGTAAGTTAAAAAGTTTATGCAGTTTTGATTTATGTATTCCAGGAAAGGTACAGGTTTAAAAGACGTATTACTCCTCTAGAGTTAAAAGAGGGGAAAACCCTCAGTAAACCAAGAGAGTGGTGGGTTGTTCACGGGGATTCGACCAAAACAGGTAGGGGAGTGACACAACCAGTCTTCTGCCACCCACTTTGAGCCCTCTCCTAGCTAATTGCAGCCAAGCTAGACCCTCAACGCCCCACCTAGAGGGGTCCCGACCTTTCCTTGAGCTAAGAATGTAAGCCCCCTCTATCACCCTTCACTGGAAAATACAATGCACAGTCGAATTCTAGAAAACATTTAACACTAAAATTTACACTGCTCAGGTCATCAATTGAAGCATTGTTTGATCCAAGAAGGATCCCAATGATGAGAGCAACACAGTGGTGGCCAAAGCTCTGATTACCGAACCCTCGTCGGTAAGTTATCAAAACTTTCTCTCTCTAGACTATATTTTTCGACGAAGCTCTGTTTGAGCTCATTTCCAAGCCAAATAGAGTGATTCAAAGCTTGAAATGATGAGGAAAACATAGAGGAGATGATTTAAATAAAGAATGAAGACAATTAACCAAGTTTCGGGTGCAATTGAATGAAATTGTGATTCGGGACCAAAAGGCCTTTTTGAAAAGTTTGGGCAAATTGGGGATTTTTCAAAAATTGGGGACGAAATGGAAAATTGACAAGATTAAGGGTCTTTTTATGCAATTCCCTTCCAATTTAGGGTAAATTGTGCAAATTGGTTCAAATGGAGGACTAATTTGCAAAATTTAAAAATTTGGGGTCAAAGTGCAATTTTGGGAAAGTTTGGGGCTAAATGGCAATTTTAAAAAATAGTGGGACCCAAGGGCAATGTTGCTAAAATTAAGGGCCAGAAAGGATAGTTGGAAAATCTGGGGGTCGTATTAAAGAAAAAGGGGGAAATTAAGGACGTAAAGATCAATGCACCAACCTTAGGGACCAAAGTGTAATTAAGGTAAAATATGAAGGCCTATATGTAAATACACGAAGAAGTGTGATACCTGAATGTAATGCCCTTACAAGGACATCCATGCCATGTAGAAGTAGAGTACTCGAGCGCTGGTTTCCTAAAGAGAGACCGCGAGGCCAGACTCCACCGGCGCGACCCCGCCAAAATCACTAGGTGAGTGGGAACTACTATGGCGTCCATCCCGATTGGAATAACGGTTTATCTTTGAAAACTGTTTTCTCGAAATTAGCATCCACTAACTGGGTGACTCTGCTTAAAACATTTGAGAAATAATTCCAAGTTCAGGCTCGAGATGCCAGTGGGCCCAAGGCAGGTGGATATGTGCATGGACCTGTCCAAAACAGACATGTGATTTATAAGGCTAAAAGACCTGAATAATGGGAACCTTGCGTGATAGCCATCAAGCCAAGCTAAGTTGTCAAGTTTGTTGGGCCGAACCTCTGCTCTGGCGAAGCTAGGTTGTCGAACCTGTTGGGCTAGTACGTGTGGTGGGCCGAAGCCAAGCTGACAGACCGTTGTGCAAGAGGGTCAAAGATAAAGGCTATAATTCAAAAAACGCTTGTTAATTGTGCATGCACAATGATGTTTGGGCCATCAGGATACCTGGCATGAGGTAGTGATGGAGCCCAAGGATTGCTGGATGACCTAGGGAGCATAAGGGTGGTTTTTTCGTTCAGTAGGTCGTGAAGCCGAAGAGCTTCCTACGCATGGAGACCGAGGTAGTAGGGGAAATGAGGTCTCGTCCCACTAAGCGGATATGGTGAAGAAATTGGGGGTTTGGTGTGTTGGAGTATTGGTGTCCACCCAAACCCTTGGGTAGAGGTAGTATCCCTCTATCAGGGTGGATAGTAAAGACACTTTGGTCCACAACTGGCACGGTAAAGGATCGTTCTACGAATGTGTGATCACTCCTATGATAGGAGGATGGTTGTTGATTTGAGAAACCCAAGAAGAAATTGTCAAATTATCAAATAATTGAAATTGCTAAATTAAGCCTTCATGAAAGAGTTTTCTCCCACTCACTGAGTTATCGAACTCACCCCCTCCCTCTAAATATTTTTCAGGAAGGAACACAACTGCACTAGTTTTTCCTCCCCAGACCCAAAGCTAGGTACACAAATTTAAAAAGTTTCAGTTTTGTTAAATGTTATCCCGGGAAAGCATGATAGATAATATGTCTAATTCTCTTGATTCCCCAACGAGCCCCTCCTTGAGGCTCAAGAGAGTGGCGGGTTGTTCATTAAACCCTGGCCAAACCAGGTCAGGGCATGACAACTTTGGTGGTATCAGAGCCTATGTTTTCCTAGATAAAATATCTAAACTTTATAACCTAAATACTAATTGAAGAAAACTTTAAACAAGCTATGTCACCCAAACGAGGAGTCAAGAGAACAAGGGCGGCAACTATTGATTCCGCCGGAAACCTCGTTCCGGAGGTAGAATTCCCAGGAACTACCTCAATCCAGTAGGGCATCAGCTCCGAAAACCAATGACTATATGAGGAATTCACCAAGGTGTTCTAGGAGCCCCACCATAGCGACAAACCTCACCTGGACTTTGAGTCCCAGACCCACCAAGAGGAGGTACAATACCAACCCCCTTCTGCACCCATTCTACCCCTCCTCAACATCCCTAGATACTTGAAGATACTCCAACAATTGGGATGTAAGCCCTTCTATGGGGAGAAAGAGGTCGGGGCTGCCATGGACTAGTTGGTGAGCCTCAAAAAGTTTATGAGTATCATCAGGATACCTCTAGAGGAGATGGTTACGTTGGCCAAATTTTTTTTTAGAGTCCAACACAAAAAGATGGTGGGACAATGCTAGAAGCCTCTTCCTGACCCCACCTACCTGGGAAGAGTTTGAAAGAAGGTACTCGGAAGAGTACCTAGCTCTCCACCTCATCAATGAAAAGAAGGTGGAATTCTTCCAACTTCGCTAGGGAGCCCGCATGGTCTCAGAATATGAGACCACGTTCAATGAGCTGCGACCCTTCGCCCCTAATCTAGTAGGACCAACTAACCTCTACTAGAAGTTTATTGACGGTCTCAATATGGATATAAGAGACTGAATGGGGGTTTTGGGATGCCCCACTGACCTAGCCGCCATAGTGGTCATGGCACATGAATGCAAGCGGTTATTCCAAATGAGGTGTTGTCGGATGGAAATGGGGGATGTAGGGAGGATTGGGGACAAGGCAGCCAAAGAGGCCCAAGGGAATCGGGTCAATCCCGATGGAGGAACCCACCAAGATTTCCCCAAAGGAAGGAGGGCCATTGTGACCACAAGGAGATGGATGCATTCCCTCCAAAAAGAAGCTCCTATTGCCCTCGATGCTAAAGAAACCATGATGGAGTGTGTATAACATGCTACGGGAGCGAACAACTTGGGAACTACATTAGGAGTTGCCCGAGGGCATGGGAGAATGCCCCACGAAATGCCCTACCACCACCATCCAGAAATTCGAGGCCAAACAATGGGGGAAGGGAAGCACCCACAAGAGTTCCAGCTAGGGTCTACAACCTAACCTAGGAAGAAGACCAGAAGGACCCCAACATGGCAGGTGGTATGTCCCAACCCTCCTGTTCATAAGTCGAGTCTGTAGCTAGAGTCATATAGTCCCCATTTTGGAATCAATAAAATGCATTCTCTAAAAATATTTGTTAATTTCCACCTAGGCTTTGTCCAAGTATTCCGAAAGGAAAGATACGCCCTCTTTGACTTTGGGGTAAAACGATCTTTCATCAAGGAAACCCTAGTCTTAGAGCTTTCAAAGGAAACCTCCCCTCTCCGACCACCCCTCCACATCCTCACCCCACTATGCGAAACCATAGAAAGACACATACATTAAATGTCATGCCTCGACCTAGTTTGGTCAGTTCCCAGTGATCAACCCGCCCCTCTCTCGGTTTATTAAGGGTTATCCCTTCTCTAAACCGTGAGGA
Organism: Trapa incisa; assembly: GCA_030064435.1. Classification (NCBI taxonomy): domain Eukaryota; kingdom Viridiplantae; phylum Streptophyta; class Magnoliopsida; order Myrtales; family Lythraceae; genus Trapa; species Trapa incisa. The sequence goes on along the minus strand of CM057779.1, from coordinate 15,712,189 downwards.
GTAAGGCATTCTTTAAACCTATACTTTTCCTGGAATAACATTAATCAAAACTACAAGAAATTTAAACTTAACATACCTGTAAACACCACCCTTTTGAGCTAAGGAAAAATCGGGAAACGAACCGGTCAAATCGAGTGAGAAAATAGAACTAGTTCACAAACCTGATCATTTGTGAATGGGCAATTTGGGAATTTACAACTCCCGGGTGATCCAAAGGGTTCATAATACCATGGAAAAGAACCTTAGGATGAATTTGTAGAGAAAAACTAGACCAGCTTGAATGAACCGGATCCAACTAGATTGAACTGATTTATGAACTGAGTCGGTTCATGAACTAGAACCGATAGAGAACAGGCAAATCAATGAAATTTAACTCCCCTGTGCTCCAAATAAATTTATAAACCTTAGGAAGGAACCTTAGAACAAAGTGGGAGAGAAAAACCAGATCGGTTCTGGTGAACCGGACTCAAACCGGATTGAACTAGTTTAAGGACTGAGTCAGTTTATGAACCAGAATCGATAAAGAGATGGTAAATCAGAAATTTTATGGACCCTAAGTGACCCAAGGAGTCACAAATGACATGGAAATGGACTTGTGAAGGAATTGGGGATGAAAACCAAACCGGTTCAAGTGAACCGAATCTAAACCGATTTAGACCAATTTGAACCACTATTGAACCGAATCCTAAATTCATTTTTCTATGTGGCTTAAATAATTCTAATTTGAGATTTAAGGCCACCATTGGATAGAAAATGAATTTAGAAATTTTTAGATTTGAAAAACTCGGTCGAATGAGGGGTGAACCGGCCCGTTTAAGCTCCGAACTTGGTTCGGAACGGTTCGGTCCAGTTCAGAACAGTGTCATACTCATCCTCAAAATGATAACACTGTTCACTCACCGGAAAATGGAAGCAGTGCCGGTGAAGAAGAAATGCTTCCGTTCGGTACATTTCATGTAAACCCTGCACATTTGAGTTAAGGAAAACCGGGAAAAGAACCGGTCAAACCGAATATGAAAAACCAAACCGGTTTACATTTGGGAATAATTAATATGAAAATTTACAACTTTCGGTTGATACAAAGGATTTATTAAACATTGGAATAGAAATTTAAGATAAACTATAAAATAAAAATAAAATTGGTTTAGGTGAATTAGATTCAAAGTTAAGCGTGCTTACTTAAGAGTAGTGTGAGGATGGGTGACCTTCTGGGAAGTGTGATTTTTTTGTAACCCGAAATTTTGGTCAAAAATTTTTATGCGTACGACTTATCATAAATAGCCATCAATTAATATATATTTAATTATTGAAATTAATACCAATAATTTATGGCAATATTAATACTAGTAATAAATCTCGCTCATTTAATACACGGGTTTTACGACTATATAAAGAGGTCATCCCCATTTTATTCTCCTGACACCTGAACACTTCTCTCTCTCTCTCTACTGCTCCATTTCCCGGTAAAGCTCAAACCAGAGCTTCGACTTGAACAAAGGTCGGGCTCTTTAGAACCGGGGAGAAGACAGCTATCTGATAGCAAACTACAGTTAATCCGAGAATCGTTGGAGAAGCGCCGACATGATGGAATAGTGAAGCAACTCCGGCAAACCGAAGCTGCCCTATTTCGGCCAAGCTGAAATCAGCCATTTCAAGCCCTTCTCAGGCCAAATCAAGCCCTCCCAACACTTCCTCAGCCTTTCCATGGCCGAATTAAGACCGAAAGGTAAGCCAATTCGGCTCCCCTTTATAATTTTTGATCGGTGCTAGAGAGAGAGACGACCGAATTTCAATGACGAAATTCCAATCCAATTCCGCATCAATTGATACAATACTTGATTTTAGGATGAACCTTAGGATGAGACCTATCTGCCCAGATCGAAAGCTTGGACTGTCGTGCCTTCACCGGTGAATAATTGAAGCTTTCTCTCTATACAGTTTGTTTTCCGGAAAAGCTCCATTTGAGCTCGTTCCGACGTTAAAATATGTGATTCAAAGTTTCTTAGAATCGTATGAACATATAGGAACTCAATTTCAACTCCAATTTCAATAATTAGAAGTGTTTCATCGGTTAATTTGTTGAAATCAAATTCGGTAGTATTAAAGAGTTGAAATTGGGGGGAAATTTGGGGATTTTCGAAACTCAAAGGGGCCAAAATACAATTTTATAAAATTGAGGGTCAATTGGGCATGAAAATAATGTTGGAGGACCAATTGAGGAATTTTGGAAATTTTGGGGAAAAAACTTACAATTTTCGTGAAAGAAGGGCAAAATGGTAATTTTGGAAAAATTGGAGAACTAAATTGGAAATTTGGAAAATTAAACCCCTTTTTGGTGAAATTGAATAAATTGAGGTCCCACGATAAATTTTAAAAGTTGCGGGACTCAATTTGAGGAAAAATCGACATTAGGGACTTAAAGTTAAAGAGAAATAACTTTAGGGACCTAATTGCAAATAACTAAAAGTTTGGGTTTTCTCATTCATTAATGAATGAAGGTTGTTATGCCGAGTAATAATGAACAAGGTTGTTCATATCATGTAGGAACGTTAAATACTGGGAACGCCAGCAAGGACAAGCTCGCGTGAATACAAGGAACTAGTCTAGTGGAATTCACGGCATTAACGGGTGAGTGGGTTTACTAACATCATACCCGATTGGGGATGATAAGTGCCTCGATATAAAAACCCACTGTTTAGTGGTATTTTAATTATCACTACTTAGAGAAAGTGATGTGAAATTTATGCGAATAAAACTACTTATGGGTTGTAAGTAGATCATACCCGGTTGGTGTGACGAGACTTCCTCGAAGGAAGTTGAAAACCCGTTCATCGGTTATGAACGGAGATGTCCTTATACCGGTCGGTATGATGGACAGTAAAAACCTATTTTTGTCAGAAGTGCTCTCCCCTGACTGTGTGCCAATGCTTAAACAATTTGGGAGACCTTCTCGACGGGAGCTCGAATAGCTCTAATAGGCTGGGGGCCTCGATTTTGGAACTTGGGGGCTAAATGCTTGATTTTAAAAATCTTGTATAGTGGGCCCAAGGCCAGTTGGCACGAGCAGGAACTTGTAAATGAACATGATATATGTGCCATAAAACTTAATAAGTGAATTGTTTGGCCATGGTACCAAGATAGGACCGACATGCTCAATCAACTAGCGACAGTGCGACATGACAGGTCGACAGACTAGTCAAGACAAACAGCTGCGGGTTGAGTTGAGAGTCAGGGCCGTTGGACTAGTGGCACCACAGATTACATGGAAATATAAGAAAACATTGTTTGTGCATGCACTGTGAGTACGGGATCATCAAGATGCCCATGAGGGGTAGTGATGCGTCCTAAGGGCACTGGACGACCTGATGGCTATAAGGGCAGTTTGTCGTTCTAGGTGTCTGTGCGAAATCTGGAGTAGCACCAAGCGCATGAGACCGGGGTGGGGACAGGATGAGGTCTCTGTCCTCATACGGACACGAAGAAGTGATTTCAAGGTTGTGGGTCGGATGTCACGTACATCCACTCATTCCCAGGGTAGAAGTGGTCGTACTTCTATCCGGGTGGCAGGAAAAGTCGCTCCGAAGCCAATAGCGGGTTTAGTAGTGATACTGACTTGCAAATGTGGGTGACCTTCATGATGAAGCCAACACCGTGGTAACTAAGAAATAATGGAAAAACTTAAATTTTTAAATTAAGGGATTTTTGAAAACAAGAGTCTGGCACACTCCATATAAATATTTTTCTTAAAAGTCAAAAGCTTTTAAAAACCCATTCACTGAGTAGTCGTACTCACCCCCTCCCTTATATCCCTTTCAGGAAATCCTGGAAAGCCTCCCCTTAAAGACCGTCAACTAAGATGTCTGTAAGATAGGTATGTACAGTTTTAAATTTCATGCAGTTTTGATTATGCTATTCCAGGAAAAAGGTGCAGGTTAAAGGACACCTTACTCTTTACGGTTTACAATAAGGGGAAACCCTTTAATAAATCGGGAGAGTGGCGGGTTGATCACGGGGATCCGACCAAACCGGGTCGGGTCGGGGCGTGACATTTCAGGTCTTCAATGCATGTCATAACGGTGCCAAACAGATGGCCAATGGGTCCCCAACCTCCCTATATAAAGAGCCCCTCCACATTCATCCTCTCCACACCTAAAAAGCTCACTCACTATCAGTTGTTTAGTTTTTCAGAAAAACTCAAACTAGAGCTCCAATATAGGGTCTTTTCTACACCAAATAAGGCGAGGTCAAGTTCTTTAGAACCGGGGAGAAGTCAGCTACACGCCTATAGTCTCCGTTTGCTCCGAGGGTCGCTATAGAAACGCCAGCGTGATGAAATAATGAAGCCACTCCAATGGACCGAAGCCTCCCTATTTTGGAAGAATTGAAATCGGCCCTTTTGAGCACTCCTTAGGCCAAACCAAGCCTTCCCAACACTTCCTCAGCCCTCCCACGGCCGAATTAGGACCGAAAGGTAAGCCAATTCGGCTCTCCTTTGCAATTTACGACCAGTGCTAGAGAGAGAACCGATATAATTTCAATGATGAAATTATAACTCAATTCGGCATCAATTGATGTGATTCTTGATTCTAGGATGAACCTCATGATGAGAGATATCTATCCAGATTAAAAACTCGGACCGTCGTGCCCTCACCGGTGAGTAATCGTAGCTTTCTCTCTCTATAGTCTGTTTTCTGGCGAAGCTCGGTTTGAGCTCGTTCTAGCATTAAAACTCGTGATTCAAAGTTCTATGGAATTGTATGAACATGGAGAAACTCAATTTCAACAATTAGAGATGTTTGATCGGTCAATTTGATGAAATCAAATTCGGCTGTGTTAAAGAGTTGGAATATGGGAAAAATTGGGGAAATTGCGGATTTTCAAAAATTAGAGGGACCGAAATGCAATTTCCTAAAATTGAGGGTCAATTGGGCATGATAAAAATGTTAGAGGGCCAATTGAGGAATTTTAGAATTTTTGGGGTGAAACTTACCATTTTTGTAAAGGAAGGGCAAAATGGTAATTTTGGAAAAGTTGGGGGACCAAATTGGAAATTTGAGAAATTAATCCCCTTTTTGTGAAATGGAATAAATTGAGGTCCTATGATAAATTTTAAAAGTTTTCATACTTAATTTGAGGAAAAATCGACATTAAGGACTTAAAGTTAAAGAGAAATAACTTTAGGGACCTAATTGCAAATAAATGAAAGTTTGACTTTCTCATTTATTTGGAATGAATGAAGGCTATTTGGCTGAAAGATAATGAACTGAGATGTTCATATCGTGTAGGAACACGAAGTACCAGGAACGCCAGCAAGGACAAGCTCGCGTAAATACAGAGAATTTGTCTTGTAGAATTCACGGCATTAACAGGTGAGTGGGTTACTAACGTCATACCTGGTTGGGATGATGAGCATAACTTAAAGTTAATAACCACTTACTGGTTGTGAGTGGGATTTTATATCATACCCGGTTGGGGATGATAAGCGCATCGAAATGAAAACCCACTACTATTTGGTATTTTAAACATCACGACTTAGAGTAGTGATGTGAAATCCATGCGGAAAAACTACTTACCGGTTGTAAGTAGATCATACCCGGTTGGTATGATGAAACTTCCAGGAAGGAAGTTGAAAACCCGTTCATCGATTATGAACGGAGATGTCCTTATATCGGGTTGGTATAATGGACAGTTGAAAATATATTTTTGTTAGAAGTGCTCTCCCCTGACTATGTGCCAATGCTTAAATGATTTGGGAGACCTTCTTGATGAGAGCTTGAATAGCTCTTATAGGTTGGGGGCCTCGGTTTTGGAACTTGAGGGCTATTATGCCTAGTTTTGAAAATCTTGAACAAGTGGGCCATAGGCCAATGGGCACGAGTAGGAGCTCATAAACAAACATGAGAGATGTGCCATAAAACTGTAATAAATGTATTGCTTGGCCATGGTACCAAGACAGGACCGACATATTCAGTCAACTAGCGATAGTGCAACATGACCGGTCTCCTGACCAGTCAAGACAAACAGTTGCAAGTTGAGTTGAAAGTCGGGACCATTGGACTAATGACACCACAAATTATATGGCATAATAAGAAAATATTGTTTGTGCATACACTATGAGGACGTGATCATCAAGACGCCCATGAGGGGTAATGATGCGTCCTAAGGGCCCTGGACGACCCGATGAGTATAAGGATAGTTTGTCGTTCCAGGTGACCGTGCGAAATTTGGAGTAGCACCAAGCGCATGAGACTGGGGTGGGGACGGGATGAGGTCTCTGTCCTTATACGAACACGAAGAATTTATTCCGGGAATGAGGGTCAAATGTCACGAACATCCACTCATTCTTAGGGTAGAAGTAGACATACTTCTATCTGGGTGGCCGGTAAAGTCACTCCAAAGCCACGAGTGGGTTTAGTGGATGTATTGACCTGCGAATGTGTGTTTAACCTTCATGATGAAGGATGTGTGTTGGGTGATGACACACCATGATTAAATAAGGAAATGGTGATAAAACCTGAGATTTTGAATGAAATGATTTTTTTTTTGTAAAAAAGGAGTCTAGCAGACTCCAATACAAATCTTTTTCATAAAAGTAAAAGTATTGAAAACCCATTCACTAAGTAGTCGTACTCACCCCCACCCTTATATCCCTTTTAGGAGATTTCAAAAAGACTACCCTTAATGACCATCAACTAAGATGCCTGTGATATAAGTCTGATAAATCTAAATTATTATGCAGTTTTGTTTATGTTATTCCTAGAAAAAGGTGCAGGTTTAAAGGACGCCTTACTCTTTACGGTCTATAATAAGGGGAAACCCTTTAACAAATCGGGAGAGTGGCGGGTTGATCACGGGGATCCGACCAAACAGGGTCGGGGATGACAATACCTATCTAACAGGTGTGGTTAACTTGAGGTCTTTGGATAGGTTTTCCGTTGGTTACTTGAAAAGGGGTATAAGGGAGGGGGTGAGTTCAACGACTTAGTGAATGAGTATTTTAAAATTTGACTTTCAGAAAATAGTTTCAATTGGAGTGTGCCAGACTCCTTATTTTCTTTAAAACATTTCATCCTCAAAATCTCGGTTTTCATAGCCATATCTCATCATTAATCACAAATGGTATATTTATCATTCAACACACGCCCTTCATCATCAAGAAGGGAACACATATTTGCAGGGCACAATATCCACTGCACCAACTTGTGGCATCAGAGCAACTTTACCGGCGACCTAGATAGAGAAGCCCGTCCACTTCTACCCTAAGAATGAGTGGATGTACATGACATCTGACCCTCAATCTAGTAAATAAAACTCTATGTTCGTAAGAGGACAGATACCTCATACTAACCCCACTCCAGTCTCATGCGCATGAGGCTACATCGAGCTTCTTTGACTGTTGACACGACAAACTCCCCTTATCTCCACCATGACATCCAGTAGCCCCTAGGATGCATCACTACCCCTCTTGGGTGTCTTGAAGGTCTCGTACCTCAGTGCATGCACAAAACACAACTTTTCCTCATAAGCCATTCAATCTTTGGTGCCACTCGTCCAACGGCCTAACCCTCAACTTGACCTACAGCTATTTGTCTAGATTGGTTCGTCGACCTGTCTTGTCGCACTACCACTAGTCCATCGAGTATGTTGGTCTTATCTTAGTACCATGGACGAACATATCATTCATTTAAAATTTTCATCGCTTAAACTCATGTTTGTTTACAAGCTCCTGCTCGTGCCAACTGGTCTTGGGCCTACTGTACGAGATTTTCAAAATCAGGCAATCTAGCCCCCAAGTTCCAAAATCGAGGCCTCCGGCCTACCTAAGCTATTCGAGCTCCCAGCAAGAAGGTCTCCCAAAAAGTTTAAGCACTAGAACAGAGCCAGTGGAGAGCACTTCTGAAAAAAATAATCTTTCAGTTATCCATCACACCAACCGGGTGTGAGGACATCTCCACTCATAATCGACGAATGGGTTTTCTACTTCCTTTCAAGAAGCTCATCATACCAACAAGGTATGATCTACTGTTTTCTCACAATCCCCCATCCATGTGTGATGTTAAAATCCCACATTTGTAGAGGGTTTTCATTTTCGATGTGCTTATCATTCCAACTAGGTATGATATAAAAATCCCACGATGTTAAGAAAAATTCCTCTTAACCGGCCTTTTTGTCTCCATGCGAGCTTGTCTTAGCTGACGTTCCCAGTACTTCGTGTTTTGACACGATATGAACATCCTTGTTCATTTTCCTTTGGCTTGATGGCCTTCATTCATCACGAATGAATAACATACCCAAACTTTTCAATTATTTACAATTAGGTCCCTAAAGTTCTTTTTCTTTAACTTTAGATCCCTAATGCCAATTTTCCCCCATATTGAGTCCTGAAACTTCTAAAATTCACCTTGGAACCTCAATTTATTCAAAATCACAAAAAGGGGTTCAAGTTTTCCAAATTTCCAATTTGGTCCCTACTTTTTCCAAAATTACCATTTTGCCCCTACTTTATAAAAATAGTAAATTTCACCCCAAAAATTCTTAAATCGACCAATTGGTCCTCCAACATCTTTTTCATGCCCAATTGGCCCTCAATTTTATGAAATTGCCCTTTAGTCCCTCAAAGTTTTGAAATCCCCAATATTTCCCCCAATTTCAACCTTTAAACTTGGCCAAATTTGAATTAATCAAATTGACCGATCAAACGAGGTTAACTGTTGAAATTGAAGGTAGATTTAAGTTCCTACAAATCCATATGATTCAATTGCACTTTGAATTGCATCAATTGACATCGGAACAAGCTCAAACAGAGCTTCGCCGAAAAACTAAATGTAAAGAGAGAATGCTTCGAAAGATTACCGTCGGGGGCACGACAGTTCGAGCTTTCAATTTGGGCAGATAGCTCTTGTCTTGAGGTTCCTTCTAGGATCAAGAATCACCTCAATTCATGTCGAATTGAGGGAGAATTTGGTCACTAAAGATCTACTGGTTCTCTCTAGCACCGATCAGAATTTACAATGGGGAGCCAAATTGGTTTTCCTTTCCGCTCTAATTTAGCTGTAGGAGGGTTGTGGAAGTGTTGGGAGGGCTTGGTTTGGCTTGAGAAGGGCTTGAATTGGCCATTTTTAGCTTGGCCGAAATAGGGCAGCTTCGGTCCACTGGAGACACTGTCCTAAAACTCCCTGGTCAGAGACTTTTCATCTTCACCGATGCTGCTCGATTTTCCCGCGAGTGAACAGTGTTGTCATATGAAGGAAGAAGACGACACTGTTCTGAACTGGACCGGACCGGTCTGAACTGGGTGTGATGCTTAAACCAACTGGTTCTGGCCTGATTCGACCAAGTTTTTCAAAATTAAAAATTTCTAAATTCATTCTCTATCCAATAGTGGCCTTAATTCTCCAATTTGAATTTTCTAAGCCACATATAAAAATAAATTTAGCATTTGGTTCAATAGTGGTTCAAATCGGTTCAATCTGGTTCGGATCTGGTTCACCAGAACCAGTCTGGTTTTCTTTCCCAAATTGTCCTAAGGTCCTATTCCAAGGTTTTTATGACTCTTTGGTTCACTCGGGAGTTGTAAATTTCCCAATTGACCGTTCTCTGATGGTCGGGGTTGGTGAACCGGTTCGATTTTCTCACTCGGGTTGACCGGTTCTTTCCCAGTTTTTCCTTATCTCCAAAGGGTGGGGTTTACAACTCTCCCCTTCTTTTAGAAGTTTTGTCCCCAAAACTTATTCCACATCCTTTGTACTGGAATGAACTTCCATTGATATCAACTTGTAGTTTATTGACAAAAATCTTTTTAGTTGTTTCCGTTTATCCTGTATATAACATACACTTAAGATTTTCTTTTCCTTTCCATCACTTTTCTCATTCCATGGAGCTTACTTTAGCTAAGCATATCTCACTAGAAGGTTTAAGGTCATATCCTTAAATTCACATCCTTCGTTCCTTAAAGTACAATTTCTCCAACCCGAGATTCTTTACTTAAGATTTCAAGATTGGGAGCTCCAAAATGTCCAATCATTCATGTTTCCTGTTATTCTCTTTATTGTTGACATCCCGAGCTAAGTGTCCATTCAAGCACTACGTATATGCTTCCACAAGTGTCAGTGTTATCACATTTTCATCGTATATTGATCCTTCCCTCATTCGTTGGTTATTACAACTTTGTTCCAAATTTAATGCCTGACCTTGTCATACTTAATTAACAGACTTTTCCTTACTTGAGTCATATTTCACTAGGACTATTGGGCTTACATCTCCCTCATTGCACGACATTTTCTAGGACCCGTCTCTGTCCATTAGATTTCTAGAACACTTCCTTGAGGTTTATTCTTAACCTTCCAACCTTTCGAGGGTTGTATAATTTCACCTGGTAGTATATTCTCGACTACCTTCACCATTATTCACTCATCCATCTTGTCTTTGATGACATGACTTACATAATCGTGTTGATTTCCCTTACTTGCTTGTCCTTCCCCAACTTCTCTATTGGGTCTTCCTGATTCCAATTATTGGGTTTTTTACCCATGACTTACAGATACACAGGGGTTCTTCCCTTCTTATGGATTTTGTTCTCTACTATGTCCCTCACAGTAGAGGCTTCCACTTTGGGGGCTACTTGCTCCACCTTCCAACCATTCCTTGAAAGTTTCTTTCTTCCTTTCTTTACACTTCTTTTATATTGGGTATTTGATCGCATTTAATCCTCCATTGTCTTAAAATCCTCATTTCTCCCCTCATTCCTTATTTGATGGACTTCCGGTTATTGGTCTTATTTAGTTTACTCCACCTTATGCTTAGCCATCCTCTCTTTAGGCGACATCAAGTGAGTGTAGACCACAACTAGTCTTGATGCCAGTGATCATTTACTTTAGTCACTTCTTAACTAGAGGACTTACCTCTCCAAGATTTCTTAGATGTACTTTATTCTATTCCCTATTCCCCTTTTTATGAGCAGTCCTCCCCTTTCTTACCCGTACATCATCTTTTGATGATATCTTCCAACTTACCTGTTCCTTGTGTTTAACTTACACCTTGGATCCTCCTAGTAGGCTTCCACGGGTTCCTTTCACCTTAGCATGCATTTTATTTGCAAATTTGTTTCATAATCCCTCGTCACCTGGTTCCATTTCCTATTAGTTTGGACATGTATCCCTTCCCAAGGTTTCCTTCTTTCGGAGGATTCTTACCCTTTTCTCCTGAAATTCCTTTTTCATTCATCTTTGAAGGCACCTAACTTTAAATGACATCCTTTGATGCCTTTCTTTCATGCTTACCTTTACTCCTCAAATCTTATGGGTACGACCTTCGTACACCATCCTCATTCTCACTAGTAACCTAGTACATGTCTATTTCTTTTTAGGGAAAGCTCACATCCTCCTGGTTTCAAAATCTCTTGATCATCTTTCGAGAGGTTCACTTAACCATCTCATGGCTTTTGATCATAAATCTGATCTTGGTCATTGATCTCTTTAAGGATTTCCCTCATCCTTCTTTTTTCAATGTTTTGGCCTTTTCACTTCTCCTTTCTTTGTCATGGTTTAAATTCATGGTTTTTCAGAAGGCTAGTTCGTTAACTGACTCCTTCCTTCTATTTTTCTTGTCCAATTGTCTAGGTGGTTGTATTACTCATCCTTCATGCCCATCCTATTGTCCTTCATATAGTGTAGTCTTTACAACTTCCCAGCCCTTCTTAGGGCATTGTTTATTCTCCTTGACCACTCCATTGCTACTAGTTGCTTCTTTCTACTAGGTTCTATTGGAATCATTATTTGGTTCTTTCGCTCTTCCAAAGCAGGTCACACTGGGTCATCCTGATACATCCTTCCTTTAAGAAGTTCCTAATTAAGGGTTGGTTCCTTGTACTCCATGTTATGTCCGTCCGCCCATCAATGATCCCTTCAAGGGGTACTTAGTCGTATGCATCCCTCTAGAGTTCCCATTCATAGGGTATTTCTTCTCTTCTTCACTCTTATATGTCCTACCATAGAGTTTCCGGTGGACATTTTTCGCATTTGCCCCTCCTGAGGGGGTTCTAGGTGTACTTTCCATGTACCTTACCTCTATTCTTGTGATATCCCTCTCTGTTTGACCTTCTTAAGAAGGAGTTTAAATTTCACTTTACCTCGCCATTTCTTGACTTCTTTGTGAATCGTTTACTTAACATGCTTCATGGTTTTGGTCACTAATCCTTCCTGTCTTTCTTGACTTTTGAGGAGGTATTGCCCTAAATCTATGAGGTGTAGGACAATCCTTCTTTGCCTGTCCTATTCCCTTATACCTATAACAAGTTATTTTGGTGCTTGTCCTTAGGGTTGGGCATTTTTTCACGTAGTGTCCCCATCGTTCAAACATGTAAATGGTTTTTCCCAGGCATGAACCGTTGTGGTTCCTCCTTTTCTTTGAACATTGTGGGGTCTTTCTAGGGTTGTTGGTGGTTTGGTGCTTCGCCGTCATTGAGTCCAAACACCTTGAGAGTTTTCTTGCTGAATCTTCTTTGCTAAAGGGTCATTCTAAGAGTTCTCCTAGATTCCTTGATTTAGTTTCCTTAATTGGGATGGGATTTTCTTTTTCTAGTTTCTATGGTAGTGTGGGTTTGTTTGGTTACTTTCCTTGGGGCCATCTTCCTAACAAGATCACATCATCGAGTGATAGGATTTTAGGAATTTTGAGTACTTCGTTAATGGAGGAGTACAAAAGGTTGGGTTTTTAGCCCTATTACAAAAATAGTCACTGAATTATAGATAGGGAGCTACGAGTGTCCAAGAATCCTCCTTGGTAAGATTATACGCCCTTGATGGCAATCCTGGCCTTAGGATTAGCTCCCTTTATACTCAGGATTGTAACCTCAACAGGTCCTGACACCATCCTCCTAGATACTTCCCACTAACCTATCTTGGTTCTTCGGGACTTCTCGGGTATTTTAGGGTGATCTTCCTCTTGGGACAAATTGTTGGGTGGTGTTGGTAATGCTAGTCCTAGTTTTCTTGGTCACTCTCATTAGAGCCATTTGAAAATTTTAAAATTTTCTCTTAGTTACTATGTTATATAGACTTGATAATGTATTTGAGGAAAACAGGCTCTAATACCACTCAAGTTGTCACGCCTCGACCTGATTTGGTCAGATCCCCACCCGCCACTTTCCCACTTTATTAAGGGTTATCCCTTCTCTAAACCGTGAGGAGTAAGACATTCTTTAAACATGTACTTTTCCTAGAATAACATTAATCAAAACTGTAAGAAATTTAAACTTAACATACTTGTCTTACAAGTGTAGTTTACTTGAGGCCTTTGGGTAGGTCTTTCCCTTCGTTACCTAAAAACGGGTATAAGGGAGTGGATGAGTTCAACGACTTAGTGAGTGTGTGTTGTAAAATTTAACTTTTAGAAAATAGTTTGAATTGGAGTGTGCCAGACTCCTTATTTTCTTTAAAACATTTCATCCTCAAAATCTTGGTTTTCATATCCATATCTCATCATTAATCACAAACGCTGTGTTTATCAATCAACACATGCCCTTCATCATGAAGGGAACACACATTCGCAGTGCCGCACGTGTAAACCCCATCCTTTGATAATGAGAAAATAGGGGAAAGAACCAATTAGTTTTGAATTTTTAAACTGAATTGGTCTACAAGGTCGATTAATAAGAAACGGGCAAATTGAGAATTTACAACTTCCATGTGACTCAAAATGGTTCATAAATCATGCAAAAGAACCTTAGGACGAATTGGGGAAGAAAAACTAGACTGGTTCAAGAGAACTGGGTTCGAATCGGTTTATCAACCAAATCGACTCAGGAACTGGAATCAATAGAAAGAGGGTAGACCGGGAAATTTATGGATTCCAAGTGACCCAAAGAGTCCCAAATGTCATGGAAATGGACTGGAGAGGGAATTGGAAAGAAAAACCAAAACAGTTTAGGTGAACCGGATCTGAACCAGATTGCACTGGTTTGGACCACTATTTAATCGGATTCTAAATTCATTTTTCTAGGTGGCTTAAAAATTCAAATTTGAGATTTGAAGCCACCATTGGATAGAAAATGAAATTAGATGAATTTAGAAATTTTTAGCTTTGAAAAATTCGGTCAAATGAGGGGTGAACCGGCCGGTTTAAACTTTGAACCCAGTTCGGACAGATCCAGTCCGGTTCGGAACAGTGTCATCTTCTTCATTTAGATGACAACACTGTTCACTCGCTAGAAAATCGAAGAAGCACCGGAGTCCCCGAGCTTGTCATAAAGATGTCAAATGGACGGCCGACGAGTCCCCGAGCTCCCTATATATAGAGCCCCTCTCCATTCATCCTCTCCACACCTAAAAAGCTCACTCTCTCGCAGTTGCTTAGTTTTTTGGTGAAACTCGAACCAGAGCTCTGATATAGGGTCATTTCTAAGCCAAAGAAGGTGAGGTCAGGTTCATTAGAACCGGGGAGAAGTTAGCTACAACGGTGGTGACATCCATTTGTTCCGAGAGTCGCCGGAGGAGCGTCGGCATGATCAAATGGTGAAGCAGCTCCGGCAAACCGAAGTTGCCCTATTTCGACTGGGTTGAATTTGGCCAATTTGAGCCATCCTCAGGCCAAACCAAGCCCTTCCAACACTTCCTCAGCTCTCCCATGGTCGAATTAGGATGGAAAGGTAAGCCAATTCGGCTCCACTCTAAAATTTCTTATCGGTGTTAGAGAGAGAGTCCGCTGAATTTCTATTACAAAATTCTAATTCAATTCGACATCAATTGATGTCATTCTTGATCCTAGGAAGAACCTCAAGAGGAGAACTACCTGCCTAGATAGAAAGCTCTGACCGCCATGCCTTCACCGATGAGTAATCGAAGCTTTCTCTCTCTACAGTTCATTTTTTGGCAAAGCTTCATTTGAGCTAGTTCTGGCATTAAAACTTGCGATTCAAATTGCTAAAGAATTGTATGAACATGTAGAAACTCAATTTCAACAATTGGAAATGTTCGATCGATCAATTTGATAAAATTAAATTCGATTTTGTTAAGAAGTTGGAATTGGGGGAAAATTGGGGATTTTCAAAAATTTGAAGGACCAAAATGCAATTTTCTAAAATTGAGGGTCAATTGGGCATGATAAAAATGTTAGAGGGCCAATTGAGAAATTTTAGAATTTTTGGGTAAATTTTACCATTTTTGTAAAGGAAGGGCAAAATGGTAATTTTGGAAAAATTGGGTGGACCAAATTGTAAATTTGGGAAATTAAACCCCCTTTTGTGAAATTGAATAAATTGAGGTACCAAGGGGAATTTTAAAAGTTTTGGGACTAAATTTAAGGAAAAACCGGCATTAGGGACTTAAAGTTAAAGAAAAATAACTTGTACCTAATTGCAAATAAATAAAAATTTAGTTTTTCTCATTCATTTGGAATGAAAGAAGGCTATTAAGCCGAGAGATAATGAACTGAGATGTCCACATCATGCAGGAACATGAAGCACTAGGAACGCCAACACGTGAAAACAAGGGATCGGTCTAGTGGAATTCACTGCATTGACGGGTGACTGAGATTTTATATCATACCCGGTTGGGGATGATAAATACCTCGAAATGAAAACCCACTACCAAGTAGTATTTTAACCATCACAACTTACAATAGTGATGTGAAAATCATGCAAAAAAACTACTTACCGGTTGTAAGTAGATCATACCCGATTGGTATGATGAAACATACTCGAAAGAAGTTGAAAACCCGATCATTGGTTATGATCGGAGATGTCCTTATACCCGGTCGGTATAATGGACAATTGAAAACATATTTTGTTGGAAGTGCTCTGACTATGTGTCAATGCTTAAACGATTTGTGTGACCTTGACGGGAGCTCGAATAGCTCTTATAGGCTGGGGGCCTCAATTTTGAAACTTGGGGGCTATTATGCCCGATTTTGAAAATCTCGAACAAGTGGGCCATAGGCCAGTGGGCACAAGTAGGTGCTCATAAAAAAACATGAGATACGTGCCATAAAACTTTAATAAATGAATTGTTTGGCCATGGTACCAGGATAGGACTGACATATTTAGTCAACTAGTGGCAGTGTGACAGGTCTCCAGACCAGTCAAGACAAATAGCTGTAGATTGAGTTGAGAGTCGGGGCCGTTGGACTAGTGGCACCACAGATTATATGGCACAATAAGAAAATACTATTTGTGCATGCACTATGATTACGAGATCATCAAGACGCCCATGAGGGGTAGTGTTGCATCCTAAGGATCCTGGACGACCCGGTGAGTATAAGGGCAGTTCGTCGTACCAGGTGACCGTGCAAAATTTGGTGTAGCAGTAAGCGCATGAGACCGAGGTGGGGATGGGATGAGGTCTCTATCCTCATACGGACACGGAGAATCAATTTCAAGATTGAGGGTCAGATGTCACGTACATCCACTCATTCATAAGGTAGAAGTAGACGTACTACTATATAGGTGGCCGGTGAAGTCACTCCAAAGCCACAAGTGGGTTCAGTGGTAATGCTGGCCTGCGAATGTGTGTTTGACCTTCATGATGAAGGTTGTGTGTTGGGTGATGACACATCATGATTAAATAAGGAAATGGTGATAAAACCCGAGATTTTAAATGAAAGGATTTTTGAAAGAAAGAAGTCTGGCACACTCCAATACAATTCTTTTCCTCAAAGTGAATTTTTGAAAGCCCATTCACTAAGTAGTCGTACTCACCCTCTCCTTTCTATCCCATTTTCAGGAAAAAGAAAAAATGTGAGGAGGAAGTACTAAGGCAGTATGGATTGGAGGTCATACATGGAATTCATCCTATTAATGACCACGAAAAGACCCCAATCAGTTCCTCAAAGCCTTTTGATCAAGAGTACCATAATCGTTCTAGTGTTAACTCTAGCTCTATGACCCCAAGGGATTAGGGGGTAGAGAATTCCTGTAATAAGCCAAATTTTGGAAAGAAACTATTTCCTAAATAAATGAAAGTGAAGTTTATTAAAAATCTTAAGTTTCCTTGAGAAAAAAATTTAAGATAATAAGAGTTTAAATAAAAAAGGGCAACCCCCTTAAGGAAGAATGGGTTATGGATAGTTAAACTCAACCCTTAAGACTTATCTTAGAAACATGATAAATTCATCTAATGGAGATCCTAAGAAATGGAAAAGAGTTGGAGGAACAACCATCCAAGAGTACCGGACTTTGGAGAGACAAGAAGTTTTGAGAATTGAAGATACAAGAAGAAGTATAACATCCCAAAAGGAACCACAAGAACAAAAGCGGATCGATAAGGAAAAGAAATTAAGTATAGAGTCCACCCCAAAAGGATGGAGAGAAAGTACAACAACAAAAAGCCCCAGTTATAAAAAACTAAAGAACTAAGATACAAATTCCTTAGAAATTCCAAAGGATAAGAGACAGGTGGAAGGTATCGTATGAGTCAAAGAAGGAAGAAAAACAAGAAGTAGATGAATTGTCCCAGGTCCTTAAGTTTAGGAGAAAGTTTCCAAAGGATAGGGCGATCAAACACCAAAAAATGCTTAGGTTCTAGCAAAGAGGAAAGTTGAAACCATCATTTAAAGGATAGGATTGGTAGCTTATAAATGGGAACTACCTTCTGACCTACAAAGAATACATGATGTATTCCATATCTCAGTACTTCGAAAATATCAGCCTGATCCTAGTCATGTCATAATAAGAAAATACTCTTTGTGCATGCACTATGATTACAGGATCATCAAGACGCCCATGAGGAGTAGTGTTGCATCCTAAGGGCCCTCGATGACTCGGTGAGTATAAGGGCATTTCGTTGTACCAAGTGACTGTTTAAAATTTGGTGTAGCACTAAGCGCATGAGACTGGATTGGGGACGAGATGAGATCTCTGTCCTCTTATGGACACGGAGAATCGATTTCGGGATTGAGGGTCGGATGTCATGTACATTCACTCATTCTTAGGGTAAAAGTGAACGTACTTCTATCTAGGTGGCCGATAAAGTCACTCCGATGCCACAAGTGGGTTCAGTGGTCATGCTGGCCTGCAAATGTGTGTTTGACCTTCATGATGTAGGTTGTGTGTTAGGTGATGACACATCATGATTAAATAAGGAAATGGTGATAAAACCCGAGATTTTAAATGAAAATATTTTTAAAAGAAAGGAGTCTGGCACACTCCAATACAATTCTTTTCCTCAAAGTAAATTTTTGAAAACCCATTCACTGAGTAGTCGTACTCACCCACTTCTTTCTATCCCTTTTTCAGAAAAAGGAAAGATAACTAAGAATAATATTGAGCCTTACCCTCTATCAGGTATACTTAAATTTTCCTTAAGCTTGCATTTTATTGGATATATGTCTTTTCAGGGAACAAGGTCGAAATTATGCCTAACTCATCTTGAGTTAAAGTCATAGGAAACTCCTCTTGAACCGAGAGAGTGGCGAGTTGTTCACTGGGATCCTGCCAAATCAGGTTGGGGCGTGACAGCACGTCCACTAAACCTACTTGTGGCATCGGAGCAACTTTAACGGCCACCTAGATAGAAGCTCATCCACTTCTACCCTGAGAATGAGTGGATGTACGCCACATCTGACCCTCAATCTCATAAAGAAAAATCCGTGTCTATATGAGGATAGAGACCTCATTTAGACCCCACCTCTGTCCCTTGCACATGAAGCTACGTTGAGCTTCCTTGACTGCTAGCATGACAAACTGTCCTTGTCTCCACCATGTCGTCCAGTAGCCCCTAGGATGCATCACTACTCCTCTTGGGCATCTTGAAGTTCATGTACCTAAGTGAATGCACAAAACAACAGTTTTCCTCATAAGCTATTTATTCTTTGGTGCCACTAGTCCGACGGCCCCGATCCTCAACTCGACCTGCAGCTATTTGTCTGGACTAGTCCGTCGACATGTCTTGTCGCACTACCGCCAGTCCATTGAGTATGTTGGTCCTGTCATGGTACCATGGCCAAACATATCATTCATTTAAAATTTTCATGGCTTAAAATCATGTTTGTTTATGAGCTCTTGCTTGTGCCAACTGGCCTTGGGCCCACTGTATGAGATTTTCAAAATCAGGCATTCTAGCCCCCAAATTCCAAAATCGAGGCCTCTGACCTATCTAAGCTATTCGAGCTCCCCTCAAAAAGGTCTCCCAAAAAGTTTAAGCATTGGCACACAGTCAAGGGACAATACTTCCGACAAAAATAATCTTCTAGTTGTCCATCACTCCAACCGGGTGTGAGGACATCTCCACTCATAATCGACGAACGGGTTTTCTACTTCCTTCTAGGAATCTCATCATACCAACCGGATATGATCTACTTACAACCGGTAAGTAGTTTTTCCATGTATTTTCTCACATCACCCTATCCAGATGTGATGTTAAAATCCCACATTTGTAGCAGGTTTTCATTTCTGAGGTGCTTATCATCCCAATCGGGTATGATATAAAAATCCTACTCACTAGTGAATTCCTCTTAACCGGCCTTTTTGTCTCCACGCGAGCTTGTCTTGTATGGAATTCCTGGTACTTTGTGTTCCTACACGATATGAACATACTTGTTCATTTTCCTTTGGCTTGATGGCCTTCATTCATCACAAATGAATAACTTTTCAATTATTTGCAATTAGGTCCCTAAAGTTCTTTTTCTTTAACTTTAGATCCCTAATGTCGATTTTCCTCTTGATTGAGTCCCGAAACTTCTAAAATTCACCTTGGAACCTCAATTTATTCAAAATCACAAAAAGGGGTTCAAGTTTCCCAAATGTTTCCAAAATTCCAAGAATCACTTCAATTCATGTTGAATTGAGGGAGAATTTGATCAGTAAATATCAGTTGGTTCTCTCTTTAGCATCGATCAAAATTTACAGTGGGAAGCCAAATTGGCTTACATTTCTGCTCTAATTCAGTTGTAGGAGAGTTGTGGAAGTGTTGAGAGGGCTTGTTTTGGCCTAAGAAGGGCTCGAATTGGCCATTTTTAGCTCGGCCAATATAGGGCAGCTTCGGTCCGTCGGAGCTACTTCACTGTTCTATCACGCGGCATTTCTCCGACGACCCTCAGAGCAAATGCAAACTACCATTGGGTAAATAACTTCTCCCAACACTTCTACAGCCCTCATATGACTAAATTAGAGCTGAAAGTTAAGCCAATTTGGCTCCCCTCTATAATATCTGATTTTTGTTAGAGAGTGAACTGGCAAAACTTCACTCACCAAAGTCGCCCTCAATTCGACATGAATTATTGTAATTCTTGATCCAAAGAGGTACCTCATGATGAGAGCTATCTGCCCCGATCTAAAACTCAGATCAACGCACCCCCGACGATAAGCTTTCAAAGCTTTCTCTTTCTAAGTTTAGTTTTCTGACGAAGCTCCGTTTGAGCTCAAATTTGATCCAAATGGCATGATTCAAAGTTCCATTAAATCGTGTGGAAGTGTAGAAACTCAATTTTACCTTCAATTTCAACAATCCTCGATTGATCGGTCAATTTGATGAAATTAAATTCAGCCCGTGTGAAAAGGGGAAATTAGGGGAAATTTTTGAGGAAATTGTGCATTTAAAAAATTCGAGGGACTAATGTGCAATTTTCCAAAATTAAGGGCCAATTGGGCATGGAAAAGATGTTGGAGGACCAATTGGTCAATTTTTGAAATTATTGGTGTCAAATTTGCCATTTTTTGTAAAGTAGGGGCAAAATGGTAATTTTTGAAAAGTTAGGGACCAAATTGGGAATTTGGGAAAGTTGAACCACTTTTTGTGATTTTAAATAAATTGAGGTCCCAAAGTAAATTTTAGAAGTTTCAGGACTCAATTCGGGGGAAAATTGGCATTAGAGACCTAAAGTTAAAGAAAAAGAACTTTGGGGACCTAAATGCAAATAACTAAAAGTTTGGGCATTTTATTCATTGATGATGAATGAAGGCTATTAGGCCAAAGGATAATGAACAAGGATGTTCATATCATGTAGAAACACAAAATACCGAGAAAGCCAGCAAAGACAAGATCGCGTGAATGCAAAGAGCCTTATAATAGGAATTCACTGCATTATCAGGTGAGTGGAAATTTTCACATCATACCCAGTTGGGATGATGAGTACCTCAAAATGAAAAACCACTACTAAGTGACATTTTAACATCACACATGGATGGGGTGATGTGAGAAAACACACGGAAAAACTACTTATCAGTTGTAAGTAGATCATACTCGGGTGGTATGATGGACTTCCTAGAAGGAAGTGGAAAACCCGTTTACCAGTTGTAAGTGGAGATGTCATCACACTCGGTTGTTGTGATAGACGAATGAAAAGATTATTTTTGTTGGAAGTGCTCTCCCCTAACTATGTGCCACTGCTTATACAGTTTGGGAGACCTTCTTGACAGGAGCTCTAATAGGTTGGAGGCTTCGTTTTTGGAACTTGGGGGCTAAAATGTTCAATTTTGAAAATCTCATACAGTGGACCCAAGACCAGTTGGCACGAGTATGAGCTCATAAATAAATATTATGTTATGCCATGATAACTTTAATGAATGATGTGATTTGGCCATTGTGCAAAGATAGGACCAACACACTCGATGGACCAGTGGTAGTGCGACACGACAAGTCGAGACAAACAATTGCAGATTGAGTTGAGGGTCGGGGTCTTTGGACCAGTGGCACCAAATATTAAATGGCTTATAAGGAAAATTATTGTTTTGTGCATGCACTGAGGTTTAGGACCATCAAGACGCCCAAGAGAGGTAGTGATGCATCCTAGGGGCTACTGGACGACATGGTGGAGATAAGGGCAGTTTGTCGTGTGAGTAGTCAGGGAAGCTTGACGTAGCTTCATTCGTATGAGACCAGGGTGGGATCAGGATGAGGTATCTTTCCTCATATGGACTGGAGTTTTCTTTACAGGTTTGAGTGTCAGATGTCGCATATATCCACTCATTCCTAGGGTAGAAGTGGATGGGCATCTATCTAGGTGGCCGGTAAAGTTGTTTCGATGCCACAAGTGGGTGCAATGGATGGGCTGCCCTACGAATGTGTGATCCCTTCATGATGAAGGATGTGTATTGATTGTTAAACAAATCGACTATGGTTAATGAGGAATAATGGTTTTGAAAACCAAGAACTTGAGGAAGGAATGGTATTAAAGAAAATAAGGAGTCTGTCACACTCCAATTCAAACTATTTTTCTGAAACTCATATTTCAAACACTCATTCACTAAGTTGTCGAACTTACCCCCCTCCCTTTACCCCTTTATAGAAAATCAAGGGAAAAAACTAACCTAAAGACCTTCAGCTAGCTAAACCTACATGACAGGTATGTAAGTTCAAATTTTATGTAGTTTTAATTAATGTTATTCCAAGAAAGGTAAAAGTTTAAAGGATGCCTTACTCCTTAAGGTTAAATGAAGGGAAAAACCCATAATAAACTGGAAGAGTGGCGGGTTGCCCACGGGGATCTGACCAAATGGGGTCAAGGCATGACAAAGAGGTTGTATTTGAAGGGGACAAAGGAAGGGCTGGAATACACATGGTGTTCTGTATAGAAGCTCCTAACTTACTATGAAAAGGATGCAAGATGTTCCTTGCACAGGTCACTTGCAAGGACTTGTCGAACAAGGGTCTTATACAGATTCCAGTGGTCAACCGTTACCTGGAAGTTTTCCCCCCAGGTATTACCTTACTTACTCCTGGATCGCCAACTAGAATTCGTAATTGAGGTGGTGCCAGGCACTCACTCTATATCCCAAGCACCCTACCATATGGCGCTCGTAGAACTCTAGGAGCTGAAGGATGAGTTGGACAAACATTTAGAGAAAGGATTTATATGCCCAAGTCAGTGCCTGTGGGGTGCACCAATGTTATTCGTCAAGAAGAAAAATGGAAGTATGTGACTTTATATTGATTACCGAAAATTGAACTGTCACGCCCCGACCCGATTTGGTCGGATCCTCGTGATCAACCCGCCACTCTCCCGGTTTATTAAAGGGTTTCCCTTATTATAAACTGTAAAGAGTAAGGTGTCCTCTAAACTTGCACCATTTCCTGGAATAGCATAATCAAAACTTCATGAAATTTTAAACTTTACATACCTGTCTTACAAGCATCTTAGTTGATGGTCTTTAAGGGTAGGCTTTCCAAAATCTCCTGAAAGGGATATAAGGGAGGGGGTGAGTACAACTACTTAGTGAATGGGTTTTCAAAAGTTTGTACTTTTAAGAAAATATTTATTATTGGAATGTGCCAGAATCATTTTTTTTTCAAAAATCCCTTCATTTAAAAATTTGGGTTTTTTCATCATTTCTTATTTACCACAGTGTGTCATCACCCAACACACATCCTTCACATGAAGGTTACACACATTCGTAGGTCAGTACGATTACTGAACCCACTAGTGGCTTCGGAGCGACTTTACCGGCCACTCGGATAGAAGCACGACCACTACTACCCTGGGAATGAGTGGATGTACGCGACATCCGACCCATAATCCCAAAATCGCTTCTGTGTCCATATGAGGATAGATACCTCATGCTGTCTCCACCCCAGTCTCATGTGCTTGGTGCTACTCCAAATTTCGCACAGATACCTAGAACGACAATCTGCCCTTATACTCACCGGGTCATCCAGGGCCCTTAGGATGCATCACTACCCCTCGTGGGCGTCTTGATGATCCCGTACTCATAGTGCATGCACAAGGAAAGTTTTCTTAAATTTTCCATGTAATATGTGGTGCCATTTGTCCCAACAGTCTCGACCTTCAAGTCAACATGTAGCTGTTTGTCTCGACTGGTCTAGAGACCAGTCATGTCGCACTAGTACTAGTTGACTGAGTATGTCAAACCTACCTGTGTACCATGACCAAACAATTCACTTATTAAGTTTTAATTGCACATATATATATATATATATCATGTTCTTTTATGAGCTCCTGCTCGTGTACATTGGCCTATGGCCCACTATTCGAGTTTTTCAAAAACTGGGCATTTTAGCCCTCAAGTTCCAAAACAGAGGCCCCCAGCCTATAAGAGCTATTCGAGCTCCCATCAAGAAGGTCTCCCAAATAGTTTAAGCATTGGCACATAGTTAGGGGAGGACACTTCAGACAAAAATAGGTTTTTACTATCCATTATACTGACCGGTATAAGGACATCTCCATTAATAACCGATGAACGGGTTTTCAACTTCCTTCAAGGAAGTCTCAACATACCAACCGGGTATGATCTACTTACAACCCGTAAGTAGTTTTTCCACATAACTTTCACATCACTTTCTCTAAGTAGTGATGATTAAAAATACCACTAAGTAGTGGGTTTTTATACCGAGGTACTTATCATCCCCAACCGAGTATGATAGATAATCCCACTCACAACCGGTAAGTGGTTTTTAATTTTAAGTTGTGCTCATCATCCCAACCGGGTATGATCTTAGTAAACCCACTCACTCATTAATGCCGGGAATTCCACTATACCGGTTCTTTGTATTCATGCAAGCTTGTTCTTGCTGGCATTCCGATACTTCGTGTTCCTACACGATATGAACATCTCAGTTCATTATCCTTCAGCCTAATAGCCTTCATTCATTCCAAATGAATGCTAAAGTCAAACTTTCATTTATTTGCAATTAGCTCCCTAAAGTTATTTCTCTTAAACTTTAAGTCCCTAATGTAGGTTTTTCCTCAAATTGAGTCCCGAAACTTTTAAAATTTATCAAGGGACCTCAATTTATTCCATTTCACAAAAAGGGGATTAATTTCCCAAATTTCCAATTTGGTCCCCCCAACTTTTCCAAAATTACCATTTTGACATTCCTTTACAAAAATGGTAAATTTCACCCCAAAAATTCTAAAATTTCTCAATGGCTCTCTAACATTTTTATCATGCCCAATTGACCCTCAATTTTAGGAAATTGCATTTCGGTCCCTCGAATTTTCGAAAATCCCTAATTTCTCCCCCAATTCCAACTCTTTAACATAGTCGAATTTGATTTTATTAAATTGACCGACCAAACACCTCTAAATGTTGAAATTGAAGTTGAAATTGAGTTTCTCTATGTTAATACGATTCCATAGAACTTTGAATCACGAGTTCTAACCTTGGAATGAGCTCAAACGAAGCTTCGCTGGAAAACAGACTGTAGAGAGAGAAAGCTTCTATTACTCACCGGTGAAGGCATGGCGGTCCGAGCTTTCGATTTGGGCAGATAGCTCTCTTTCTGATGTTTATCCTAGAATCAAGAATCGCATCAATTGATGTCAAATTGAGTTAAAATTTCAACATTGAAATTCTGTCGGTTCTCTCTCTAGCACCGACAGAAAATTATAGAGAGGAGCCAAATTGGCTTACCTTACAGTCCTGATTCGGCCATGAGAGGGCTAAGGAAGTGTTGGGAGGGCTTGGTTTGGTCTGAGGAGGGCTCGAAATGGCCGATTTTAGCTTGACCGAAATAGGATAGCTTCGGTCTACCGAAGCTACTTTACTGTTCAATCATGTTGGCGCTTCTCCAGCGATTCTCGGATTGACTAGAGTATGCTATCAGATAGTTGTCTTCTCCCCGGTTCTAAAGAGCCCGACCTCTCCTTCCGAGTTTAAGAAAAATGTTCAAGTCGAAGCTGTGGTTCGAGCTTCACTAGGAAATGGAGCAGTAGAGAGAGAGAGAGTAAGTGTTTAGGTGTGAGGAGAATGAATGGAGATTACCTCTTTTATATAGGTGTAAAATAGTGTATTAAATGGGAGAGATTTATTTGGCATAAAAATTTTTTACTGAAATTTCAGGTTACAAAAAAATCATACTTCCCAGGAGGTCACCCATCGTCACACTACTCTCGAACAAACACACTTAACTTCAAAGTTCTTATAGATTCTTGTTCACCTGAACCAATTTGGATTTTCTCTTCTAATTTGTCTTAAGTTTCTTTTCCAAGGTTTAATGAACCCTTTGGATCACTCGGAAGTTGTAAATTTTTAAATTGCTTGTTCCCAAATGATCGAGTTTGTAAACCGGATCGGTTTTTCTTACTCGGTTTGACCGGTTCTTTTCCCAGTTTTACTTAACTCAAAAGTGTGGGGTTTACATGAACCATGTAACGATTAAGAATAAGTACCCTCTCCCGAAGATAGATGACTTATTTGATCAATTTAGAGTGGCTGACTACTTCTCCAAGATCGACCTATAGTCGGGATATCACCAACTGAAGATTCGCGAAGAGGATATATAGAAGACTACTTTTCGATCATGATACGAGCATTACGAGTTTAGGGTAATGCCCTTTAGACTAACCAATGCACCTGCAGCCTTTATAAATCTAATGAACTGGGTGTTTATAGACGATATTCTCATATACTCCCGGACCGAAGAGGAGCATCGGGCATACATGGAGATAACCCTGAGTACCCTGTGAGAAAACCGATTGTACGCCAAATTCTCTAAGTGCGAATTTTGGCTTCAAGAAGTGGGCTTCGTAGGACATATAGTGCCCAAAGAAGGAGTAAAGGTGGATCCGTCCAAAATAGAGACCATATCAAATTGGAAAGCCCCCACCAACCCAACCGAGATTCGTAGCTTCCTCGGCCTTGCCGGATACTATCGAAAATTCATGGAGGATTTCTCCAGAATAGCAGCTTCCTTAACTCGCCTCACGAGGAAGGGAGCCGACTACAAGTGGGACGCCAAGTGCGAAGATTCCTTCTAAGAGCTCAAAACTCGACTAATGATGGCTCTAGTATCGGCTTTACCCGATGCAAACATTGGGGAATACACGATGTATAGCGATGTATCCGAACAAGGACTAGGATGCATCCTAATGCAACAAGAAAAGTTATTGCCTATGCAACATGAAAGTTGAAGCCCCACGAGAAGAATTACCCCACCCATGACCTTGAACTGACCGCAATAGTGTTCACTCTAAAAAATATGGCGTCACTATTTGTATAGAGTAAAGTGTCATATCTACATCAATCATAAGAGCCTAAAATACTTCCCGGCCTCGAAGGAGCTCAACCTGTGACAAAGAAGGTGGCTAGAGCTAGTGAAGGACTATGATCTTACAATCGAGTACCACCCCGGTAAGGCCAACGTGGTGGCAGACCCACTCAACCGCAAGTACCACACGGGAGTGGCCTCCGTCAGTATCAGCTATCTGCCCTTACTAAGCTAGCTACGAAACTTAAGGGTGGACCTTCATGTGGACAAGGGCTAGAGTAACCTAGTAGTACGACCTGACCAGGTGAACCAAATACAGGCTTTACAAAAGGAAGACAAGGAACTCCATCCCCATTGGGAGCAAAATTAGAATAGCTCAGCGCCAGACATCACAATTAGGAGCGATGGGGTATTGACCTTCAATGGGAGGGTCTAGGTACCAAATAGCTGGGAAATAAAAAGGGGAATACTGGAAGAAGCCCATGACTCGATGCATGCTATGCATCCGAGTAGTACGAAAATGTATCGCACCCTAAAATAAGGATATTGGTGGAAGGGAATGAAAAGGGACATCACATAGTATGTGGGAAGATGACTATCATGTCGTCAAATTAAGATTGAACATCAGAAACCCTCCGAGCTATTGTAGCCTCTTCTGATCCCAGAATGGAAATGAAAGCACATCACCATGGATTTCATGACCGAACTGCCTGCAACAAGAAGGGGTCAAGATGCTATATGGGTTATCATGGATCAACTGACCAAGTCCTCACATTTCCTACCCATCTAGGTAGTAGACCCGATAGAGAATCTCACCACCCTATACGTGGGAGAAATCGCACAACTCCACAAAGTCCTGGTAAGCATAGTATCGGACTGAGACCCGAGGTTCACCCCTCGATTATGGCCCAGCCTATAAGTGGCACTAGGGATCCGATTCCACATGAGCACCGCTTTTCACCCTCAGACAGATGGTCTGTCTGAACGTACCATCCATACTCTAGAGGACATGCTAAGAGCATGCGTTCTAATAATGAAACAAAATTGGGAGGACCACCTGTACCTCATGGAATTTGCGTATAACAACTAATACTAGGCCAGCATTCAGATGGCACCCTACGAGGTACTTTACGGATGACCTTGTCATACGTCCTTGTTTTGGGAGGAAGTAGGAGAAAGAAAACTCGAGAAAGTCGAGTTGATAGAGGACGCATCGGAGAAGATCTAGATCATAAGGAGCTGACTTAAGGTAGCCCAAGATAGGCAAAAAAGTTATGCCAACAACCGGAGAAAGAACCTAGAATTTGAGGTTGGGGACAGAGTATTCCTAAAGGTGTCTCCTTGGAAAGAGAAATTTAGGTTCCAACAAAGAGGGAAGTTGAAACCCGGGTACATAGGCCCATACACCGTCATTCGTTAGGTCGGACATGTAGCCTACAAATTGGAATTGCCTATAAACCTACAGAGGATCCACGATGTCTTCTACATGTCCCTATTGCAAAAGTACAAGCCCAACCCCAACCACGTGCTAAATGAGCCACCATCAAAAATCGAGGAAGACCTGGCTTACGAAGTAGAACCCATCTGGATCCTCGACCGGCGCGAGAAGAACCTCCGGAATAAGAATATTTCCATGATGAGGATACTCTGGCAAAACGACCAAGTAGAGGAAGAGACACGGGAGGTCAAGTCAACAATAAGGGATAGATATCCACAATTATTTAATATATAACAGTTTTGAGGACAAAACTCCTAAAAGGAGGGGAGAGTTGTAAAACCTGTCCTTTGGGACCAAAGAAAATCGAGAAAAGCACCGGTATAGGTTTATACATAAATAAACGATCCGTTTAATGAACGAAAAATAGCTAACGAGAGGAATTAGAAAATCCCAAGTGACCAAAAATTCACAAAACTTTCAAGTAAGAACTGGGAAGTGAAATTGAGAAGAGAACCAAATCGGTTCGGGGTAAACCAAACCCAAACCGGACTGAACCGGCATGAACTATAGTGAAGTGGTTCACAAATTCATTTTTCTAGGTGGCTTAAAATGTCAAATTGGAAAATTAATACCACCATTAAATAGAAAATGAATTTAGATGAATTAAGAAATTTTAAAATTTGAGAAAAATGGTCGAACTGGGTCCAAACCGGTCGACTTTTTTATTTTTGGATAGCAAACCCGGTCAAACCAGACTGGACAACGGTTCGACCAGACCGGTCAATGGTCAATGGTCAACGGCCAGTTAATGCCATGTCAGCTACCATGCAAACACGGTCAACCAATGGGAGGCTGTCACATGTCCTGTCAACGGTCAACGGTTGACGCAGCGACCGAGCTAGCACTCCATGTCAAAAAAACTGACCAATCACAGCGCGCCACATGGCACGACCACCACACCATTGCCTTCAACATTCAAATGCTGATAGAGAAGAGAGAGAGAGAGATGGAGTCGCCGGAAAAGCTGGAGTCTCCGGCAACTCAAAAAATGCTCTGGTCAAGTCTTTGGCGACCGAGTCAAAGGCCAAATCTTATGCTGATGGGTAGCCTAAATAGTTGTCATGCTCCCTATATAAACAGAACCCCCTCATTCATTCTCAACATCTCAGAAGAAAAGTGACTTTTTCGGTGAGCTACAAACTAGAGCTCCGGTAACGACACTTTTCTCAACCTCTGAAGCCACATTGGGTGTCTTTGGAATCAAGAGGAAGTCCTTTACCCAACCACACCTTCCATTCAGCATGAGAGCCACTGAGGAGGAACGAGGAAGCTCAAATAGTGTTGCCACTCCTTGGCCAGAAAATAGCCAATCTCCTGCCACCCACTTCGAGCCCACCCCTAGCCAATTGCGGCCAAGCCAGACCCCCTATGCCCTACTTGGAGGTGTCCCGATCTTCTCCTAAGCTAAGATGGTAAGCCCCTACGCCGCCCTTCGTCGAAAAACACTATTCACGACCGAATTCTACAAACATTTTAAAACTAAAATGTGCAGTGCTCAAGTCATCAATTTAAGTGTGGTTTGATCTAGGAAGGATCTCCGTGACGAGAGCAATACGGTGGTGGCCAAAGCTCCGATCACCGGACCCTCACTAGTAAGTTATCAAAGCATTCTCACTCTAGACTATATTTTCTGGTGAAGTTCTGTTTAAGCTAATTTCCAAGCCAAATCGAGGGATTCAAAGCTAAAAATGATGAGAAAAACACAGAGGAGATGATTTAAATCAAGAATGAAGATAGTTAACCAAGTTTTGGAGGTCAATTGAACAAAATTGTGATTCGGGAACAAAATGTAATTTTTGAAAAGTTTAGGCAAATTGACAATTTTTTAAAAATTGGGGACCAAATGGAAATTTGACAAAATTGAGGGTCTTTTTATGCAACTCCCTTCCAATTAAGGGTCAATTGGGCAAATTGGATTAAATGGAGGACAAATTTGCAAATTTTGAAAATTTGTGGTCCAAGTGCAATTTCAAAAAATAGAGGGACCCAAGGGCAATATTGCTAAAATTAAGGACTAGAAAGGATAGTTGGAAAATCTAGGGGTTGAATTAAAGAAAAAGTTGAAATTAAGGATCAATGCACCAACCTCATGGACCAAAGTGATATTAAGACAAAATATGAATGCTTATATGTAAATACCCGAAGAAGTGCGATTCTTGAATGTAATTCCCTAACAAGAACATATGTGCCATGTAGGAGTAGACTACTCGAGCGCCAGTTTCCGGGAGAGAGACCGCGAGGCTAGACTCCGTCGGCGCAACCCCGTCAAAATCACCGGGTGAGTGGGAACTATTATGACATACATTCCAGTTGGAATGATGATTTAGCTTTAAAATTTGTTTTCTCAAAATTAGCATCCCCTGACTAGGTGACTCTACTTAAAATATTTGGGAGTTAACTTCGGGCTTAGGCTTGAAATGCCAATGGGCCTAAGGCTGATGGATACGGGCATGGACCCGTCCAAAACAGATATGTGATGTATAAGGCTAAAAGATCTGAATAATGGAAACCTTATGTGATACCCATCGAGCCAAGCCGAGTTATCAAGTTTGTTAGGCCGAACTGCTGCTCTACTAAAGCCAAGTTGTTGAACCTGTTGGGCCAGTACATGTGGTGGGTCGAAGCCAAGCTGACAGACTGTTATGCAAGAGGGCCAAAGATAAAGGCTGTAATTCAACAAAAAGCTTGTTGATTATGCATTCACTTTGATGTTTGGGCCATCAAGATACCTAGCATGAGATAGTGATGGAGCAAAAGGACTGTTGGACAACCTAGGGAGCATAAGGGCAATTTTGTCATTTAGTAGGTTGTGAAGCCAAAGAGCTTCCTACACATGGATACTGAGGTAGTAGGGGAAATGAGGTCTCGTTCCACTAAGCGGACATGGTGAAGAAATTGGGGGTTTGGTGTGTCAAACTATTGATGTCCACCCAAACCCCTAGGTAGAGGCAGTATCCCTCTGTAAGGGTGGACGGTCAAGGCGCTCTAGTCCACAAGTGGAAAGGTTGAGAATCGTTCTACGAATATGTGATCACTCCAATGATAGAAGGGCAGTTGTTGATTTGAGAAACACAAGAAGAAATTGTCGAATTATCGAATAATTGAAATTGCTAAATTAAGCCTTCATGAAAGAGTTTTCTCCCGCTCATTGAGTTGTCGAACTCACCCCCTCCCTCCAAACAATTTTCAGGAAGGAACGCAACTGCACCAGCTTTTCCTCCCCAGAACCAAAACCAGGTACACAATTTTAAAAAGTTTCAGTTTTGGTAAATGTTATCTAGGGAAAGCATGAAGGTAATATGTCTGACTCTCTTGATTCATAGAGGAGCCCCTCCTTGAGTCTCAAGAGAGTGGTGAATTATTCATCAAACCCCGACCAAATCGGGCCAAGGCATGACATTCAAACTTCAGGGGTAGTCAGCTACCTAACAACAACCTCCTTTCAACCTGAGGACCACCGAAGAAGCGTTGGTAGAATCAAACAGTGAAGCAACAACTCCAACGGACCGAAACTGCCCCATTTTGGCCGAGCAGAATTCGGTCAAATTCAGACATCCTCCGACCAAACGAAGCCTCCCCACCACCCCTAACGACCCTTACACGACCTCAACAGAGTTTAAAGCTAAGCTAATTCAGCCCTTCTCCGTCATTACAGATTGGTATTAGAGAGAGAAAGTGCTGAATTTCACTGATAAAATTCACCTTCATATAGACTTCAATTGTAGTGATTCTTGATCCTAAAAGAAACCTAAGGATGATGGCTATCTCCCCAGATCGAGAGCTCGGATTGTCGCCGCTCCGACGATAAGCTTTCAAAACTTTCTCTCTCTACTAACAATTTTTCGGTGAAGCTCTGTTTGAGCTTGGTTCATACTCAAATCATGCAATTCAAAGCTCAATTGAATCATATGGAAGTGTAGGAACTGATCCATACCATAAATTGGAGCAATTAACCTTGATTGAATGGCCAATTTGAATAAATCAAATTTAGTCAATATAAAGAGGAGAAATTGGGGGAAACTTTTGGGGAAAATTGGGGATTTCAAAAAATTGAGGGACCTCCATGCAATTTCTCAAAATTGAAGGCCAATTAGCAATGAGAAAGAAAATGGGGGACCAATTGGTCAATTTTTTAAACATTTGGGGCCACATTACTATTTTTGGAAACTAGGGGAAAAATTGTAATTTTGAAAAAAAATTTAGACCAAAGTGGAAATTTGGAAAACTTGAGCCCCTTACACAATTTTGAGTAAATTAAGGATCCTAAGAGTATTTTGGAAATCTTGGAACTCAATTTGGGGAAATTTTAGCATTATGGAACTAAAGTTAAGAAAAGTAAACGTTAGGTACCTATGTGCAATAAACCAAGATTTGGGCCTAGCCACCCATATGTGAGATAAAGAAGGTTGTCATGTTGAACCCTTCCTAATAATTATACACAAAACGTGTAGGGACACTTGGGACCGAGACGAAAGCAAGAGAGCTAACGTGGACTTAGAAAACCGACTAGGGATGAACACTTCCAATCATACGTTGAGTGGGATTATTTCACATCATACCTAGTTGGGATGATGAGTACTAATTTTAAACGGATAAAACCTATTTACCAGTTGTAAGTAGAACATCATACCCGGTTGGTATGATGAGTTTCCTCGAGGAAGGAGAAACTTGCCTTCCAGTTGTAAGCGGAGATTTAATCACACCTGGTTGGTATGATGAGTTAAAAGTGAATTTTTGTCAGAACTGTTCTCCCTTGACTATGTGCCAATGCTTAAAATATTTGGAGTACCTTCTTGACAGGAGCTAGAATAGCTCAGATAGGTGAGGGGCCTCAGTTTTTGAACTCATGGGGCTTAATGCCTAGTTTTGGAAAAGACACGTGCAGTGGGCCCAAGGCCAATGGGAAAAAGTAGAAGCTTGTAAACAAACTTGATAATGAAAAGCCATAAAAAATTTTAATGAAATTGGTCATGTGCTGTGCCACGGTACCAAGTCAGGACCAATAGTGCTCGATGGACTGGCGGCAGGACGTTAGGGCCAAGTCGACGGACCGGCCCAGACAAACAGCTGCTGGTCGGGCTTGAGCATCGGGACCGTTGGCACCAAAGAGAATGGCTATTATGTGAAAACTCTTGTTTGTGCATGCACTTGTGGTACGAGACCATCAAGATGCCCTGGGTGAGGTTAGGATGAGGTCTTTGTCCTCATACAAGCACGAAGTGGCATTCGGGTCTGAGGGTCAGACGTTTGGGATGTTACACTCAAACCCAAGGTAGAAGTGAACATGCTTCTATCTTGGTGGATGATAAAGACGCTCCGATCCACAAGTGGGTGCAGTGGACGGGCTGCACCTGCAAATGTGTGTACCCTTCGTGATGAAAGGCGTGTGTTTGTTTGCTAAATACCTCTCGAGGCAAGGGGATGGGCTAAGAAAGCTAAACACACCTAATATTGTAATGGAAAAGGTTTTGAAAACCGAAATTGAGGAAAATCCTTTTTAAAGGAAATAATAACCTTGGCATGGTTTGGATAAACTAAAGCTATTTTGAAAACTCACTCCCAACACCCGCTCATTGAGTTGTAGAACTCACCCTCTCCTTTTACCCTTTTTCAGGAGTAAGGAGATATAATGAAAGATAACATGAAGATGTACCCTCCGTCAAGTATGCTTAAAGTTCTTTTTAAGTTTGCATTAGATTGATTTATGCTATTCTAGGGAACAAAGTTTGAATTTACACCAGGCTCCTCTTGAATAAAAGAAGGAGGAACCCCTCTTAGATCAAGGGTGTGGCGGGTTGATCATGGGGATTCAACTAGACCGGGTCGGGGCATGACAAGACCTCTCCCCCTCCAACCTCGGTCTCAGTGCACATGAAGCTCCCTGAGCTTCCAAACATAGTGGATAACAAACCATCCTTATGCTCTCTGGAACGTCCAGTAGCCCTTGGAGCCACCACTACCCCACAATGGGTGCCTCAATGGCTCTGAACTCATAGCATGCACAAACAATAGTTTTGTTAATTAGGTTCGTCATCTTTGATGTCACTGGCCCAAAGGGTCTGACAACTAGGCCTTAGCTTCATGATCACTAGCCCAATGAGTTCACCAACTCAAATTTGGCTCAACGGTTACTAGCCCAACGAGTCAGTCTGACTATGGCACAATAGCTAGCACACACACAATTATCCAATTATGAGAAAGTTTCTTAGCATGTAAGCTTATTTGTCTATGGGCTCAAGCTTGTGCCCATTGGCCTTGGGCCCACTCGGGTATTTTTAGCTCTATAATTGCATGATTCATGCTCTCTTCATGACAGTCTCCCTAAATGTTTAAGCTTGTCCAACCAATCAAGGAAGAACAGTCCTGGAATTTTTTTAATTCGGGAAAAACTATTGCTCATCAATCCAATCAAATGTGATGTTAAACCCATTCACCTGGTATGCATTGACTCGTACTTCCAAGGCTGATTGTCCGGTATTCCCAAAGCATTCCATAGTGTGGGTCAATGTGCTCTTTGCGTACTAACAATGTGAAACCCGTCTCCTCGGACCGAGGAAAACTGGGAAAAGAACCGGTCAGTTCTCACATGAAAAATCGAGGCAATTAATGAACCAAAAATAGTAAAGAAGGGATTATATGGGAGATTGGAAAATCCCAAGTGACCAAAAATTCAAAAAAATCATGGGGAAGAACCATGAAGTGAATTGGATGGGAAAACCGGACCAGTTCAAGGTGAACCAGACTCAAACCGAACTGAACTAGATTGAACCGTAGTGAACTGATCCAATAATTCATTTTTCTAGGTGGCTTAAAAATATTAATTTGGGGAATTTAGGCCACCATTAGATAGAAAATGAATTTAGAAATTTTTAAATTTTAGAAAAACGGTTGAATCGAGCCTAAATCGGTCGATTTTTGAAATCGGATCATCGAACCTAGTCGGACCGGACAGATCAACGGTCCAACCGATTAACGAACCGGACCGGTCAATGGTCCAACCGATCAACAGACCAGACCGGTCAATGATCAAAGGCTCCCAGTCAGCAACCATGCAGACACTTGTAGCCAATGGGTTGTTGTCACGTGTCCGGTCAATGGTCAGCAGACAACCGGTCAACTTGCCATGCAGACACGAGTAGCTAATGGGAGGGTGCCACGTGTCCGATCAACTAGTCAACAATTGACAGGTTGAGTTGGAATGCTACGTCAAAAAAACCAGCCAATTACAGTGTGCCATGTGGCATGCCCGCCACATCATCATCTTCAACCTCAATCAACTGACAAAAAAGGAGAGAGAGCTGGAAGGGCGCTTCCTCCGATGACCCGTGAAGAGCTCCAGTATGACCACCGGCAACCGAGTCCTATACCGGCCAGTAGCCCAGTCAGTTGCCAAGCTCCCTATATAAGAGCACCCCTCCATTCATTCTCAGCATCCTGAAATCGAGTGAAGAAGGTGAAGTATCCTAGTTTCTGGCAAGTAGAAAACTAGAGCTCCAGCATCGAGCTTTTTCTCAACATCTCAAGCCACATTCAGTACCCTTAGTAACAGGAGGAAGCCCTCTACCTAGTTGCACCCTCCCTTCAGCCCGAGAGCCACCAGAGAAGAGCAAGGGAGCTCGCATAGTGCCACCACTCCTCAGCCGTCAGCAACCCGAGTTGCTTGAGCTCAAGACGAGCCCTCCGCAGGCCAATTCTAACCAAACCAAGCCCCCTAGATCACACATAAAGGTATCTCAACCTCCCCTGAGTCCCGCCAGTAAGTCCCATCCGCCGCCCTCGCTGGAAAATATTGTTCATAGTACATTTCTGCAATATTTTAAAATGCAAAATTCACACTACTCAGGCCAATAATTAAGGTAGGGTTTGATCCAGAGAGGATCCCCAAGAGGAAAGCAACCCAGAAAAAGCAAGAGCTCCGGTCATAGGACCCTCACCGGTATAATATCGAAGCTTTTTATCTCTAGACTCAATTTTCTAGCGAAGCTTCATTTGAGCTCATTTCTAAGCCAAATGAAGCGGTTCAAGGCTTAAAATGCCGAGGGAGACATAGGAGAGATGATTCAAATCATGAATGAGCACAATTAACTAAGTTTTGGGGATCAATTTAACGAAATTATAATTTGGGGATCAAATTGCAATTTTTAAGAAATTGGGAAATTTGAGGATTTTTGGAAAATTGGGGGCTGAATTGTAATTTGAGGAAATTAGATGCATTTTTTTTTAAATTGGGCAATTTGGAGAAAATGGAAGGCCAATTAGAAATTTTTGGGAAATTAGGGACCAAATGGCAATTTTTGGAAAAAATTGAGTGCCAATTGGTGGTTTTGGAATAATTAAGGTCCCAATAAGGATAATTGGAAATCCTAGGGTTTTAATTGAAATTAAGGGGCAACCTAAATGTGAAAATTTTAAACCTTAGGGACCTAAATGCAATTAAGGCATAATGTTAGGGCATATGCACAAAAACACCTGAAAGTATGCTGCCTCTTATGCCAATTCTCATGATATGGACACTCATACCATGTAGAAGCGAATTGCCCAAGCACTAGCTCAAGGAAGCACACCGCGAAGCGAGGTCTCACTAGGACGGCCACATTGCTATTACTGAGTGAGTGGGAACTCTACAGCATCGGTTCCAATTGGAACGATGACTATGCCTAAAAAATTATTTTCTCAGAATTAGCCTCTCCTGACTGGGTGACTCTACTTAAAATATTTGGGAGCTAATTATGGGGTTTAGGCTTAGTGATACAAGTGGGCCCAAGGCCGATGGACATGGGAATAGACCCGTTCAGAATAAGCATGTTATGAAATGTTAAAAGTCCTAATAATGGGTAATTATGTGTGATACCCGACGAGCCAAGATTGGGATGTTGGGCTTGTTGAGCCAAATAGCTACTAAGTCGAAGCTAGGTCGTCGAACCTATTGGGCTAGTGCGTGTGGGTCAAAGCCAAGCTAACAGACCCTTGAGTTGGAGGGCCAAAGATGATGGCTATGAATGAAAAGACTCTTGATTGTGCATACAAATGTGATGCGGGATTGTCAAGACACTTGGTATGAGGTAGTGGTGTTCCCAAGGGCTGTTGGATGACCCATAGAGCATAAGGGCAGTGTGTTGTCCAGTATGTCGAGAAACTCTAGGAGCTTCCTAGGTACTGAGACCGAGGCAACAGGGGGAAAGAGGTCACATCCTATAAAGTGGACATGAAGTGTGATTGAGGTTTGAGGGTTAGACAAGCATGGTCCACTCAAACTTGGGGTAGAGGTTGTTAACCTCTATCCAGGTGGACGCTAAAGGCACTCTGGTCCACAAGTGGAACGATTGGGGACTGTTCTACGAATGTGTGATCTCTTTCTATGATAAAAGTGCAGTTGATGATTGAATAATATGCAAATGATGACCAATGAATTAAATGACAAACTAAATGAATCAATTGTTGTAGAGATTTCACTCACTAGATATATATATATATATATACATATACTCATTCCCCTCCTCTCACCCTTTTAGGAACCTTAGAAAGGATCAGGACAAAGGAGACATAAAGCTCCAAGAAAAAGCTTGGGCTCTCAAGGTACGTTCCACATCCGAAACTCATAGTAAGGGAATGAACGTAGGCACGCCTTTATCCTTCCTGTATCATCAAGGTAGGAATACTGGCATGATGCATGGAAGAAGGGTGGTGGGTTGATGACGGGACCCCAACCAAACCGGGTAAGGACATGACAAACAATATCCCGGGTAGGTAACATTAGGTCCTGATGTAGTTCAAAATCTCTGAATCCTACCATCATGACAAGTAACTCTTGATTTAATATCAATTTTCATGAACTCGTTAAATTCATAAGAATTCCCAAAATTCTCTTTCAAGCTTTAAAATTGTTAAATTTGAGTAATCAAAATTAAGTCCCCGATTTTTCCCAAATTTAACAAATTGTCCTTTATTTCCCAAAAAATTCCAATTAGTCCCCAATTTCCTTTAAATTGCCAATTGGTCCCCAATTTCTTTAAAATTTTCAATTGGCCCTCAATTTCTAGAAAATTGCACATAGGTCCTTCAAATTTATTAAAATTCCCAATTTTTCCAAAATCACTCACTTTTGTCCTGAGATTTGATTTAATCAAATTGACCCTCCAATTCTTGTTAATTACTCCCTAACATGATACTAATCATTTTCCTCACCCTCCTACGATCTGATCATGCTTTAAATCGTAGTTTTTTTTACCCGAAATGAGCAAAAACAAAGCTTTGCCAAAAAACTGAAGGTAAAGGAAGAAAGCTTCGAAAGCTTACCGATGGGGGTGCGACGGCCGGAGTTCTCAATTTGGGGAGTTTCCTCACGTCAGGATGGTCCTTCGGGAATCAAGAATTTCCCTAATTGGTGACCTGGGCAGGGGGGATTCGATTAGAGAAGTTTCATCACTTTCTCTCTCTACAATTTAGGCATTCCGACAAGTGGAGGTTGAGAGGACTTACCGGGGCACTTGAGGGCATTTCGTACTTCTTTCTATGGATTTCTTTATCCCCACCTTTTCATCCCATTTCGACTCTTCCTCCATTCATTGTCTATTATAACTTTGGTAGAAATTGTTATATTTGACCTCGTCATGCTTATTTGTCGACTCTTCCTTACTTTGAGTCATATTCTCCTCGAGTTGTTGGGCTTACATGCCCTTATAGCATGGCATTTTCTAGGACCCGTCTCTGTCCATTTGATTTCTAGAACATCTCCTGAAGTGTCTCTCTTAGCTTTTAGACCTTTCAAGGATCGTATAACTTCATTACTCTTTTCTTTTGATAGTATTCCTCAACTATCCTTTTTTTTTACCATTATTAACTCCACTTACTCAATTTTGTTGGATCTCCTCACCCACTCGTCCCTTTTCGACTTCCTTATTGATTATTTCCGATTCCAATTAATTAAATTCCCAGTTGTTTTACCGACATGTTGGGTTTCATCCTTTCTTAGATCCATCATCATTCCCAATGATATCCTCTACTCAAGGGTTTTCCTTTGGCCTTAATCCACTCTGATTTGTTCGCAACCATTTCATAATTCTTTATTTTTCTGGTCCAATTGTCTGGGCAGCTGTATCACTCATTCTTCATGCCCATCCTATTATCCATCATAGAGTGTAGTCTTTACTACATCTCATTCCTTCTTAGGGTTTTGTTTATTTGATTTGGCTATCTGTCGTTATTAGTTTTCCTCTTTCTACTTGGATCTCTTATTCCCTCCAAATAGGTTAGCCTGGGCCATTACGATACTTCCTTCCTTGGAAACATTTCCTAAATAAGGGTTGGTTCCATTTCCTCTTAATTGGGATACGCATGTCTTTCTGGTAGGATTCTTTGTCTTTCCCCTGACATTCTTTTCTTACATTTGCTCTAGGGGATTTCTACCCTTAAATGACATCCCTTGATGTCGTCTTCTCCTATTTACCTTAACTCCTCAAATCTTGTAGGCACATCTTTTATGCTCTATCTGCATCCTTATTCGTACCCAGTACCTGTCTATTTCATTAGGGAGCGTACAAATCTTTCTTGTTTCAGGATCATTGTAGGAGAGGCTTGCCTATTCCTTTCCTGGCTTGAGTTTAGTCGTTAATTGGCCTTTGGTCCTTTTAAGGATTTCTTGCATCCTTCTTTTCCCAAGTATTTGACTTTTCCGCCTCTCTCTTCTTTTTCGGAACTTACATTATGGCTTTCCCAAGTATTTGCTCATTAACTGCTTTGCCTCCACCATTTGTTTGGTCTAAGTTTCTTAGAGCAGCTGTTTCTCAAGTCCTCCTATCCTTAACATCCATCTCACTGACCTTTTTAGGGTGTAGTTCTTCTTAGGGTGTCATTTATTCTCCTTGACCCTATTTGGCTTCATTACTTTTTCCAAGGTGATTCATTCCAATACATCCCATTATTTGGCTCTATTACTCTTCCAAGGCATGTCATAATTGGCCTCCAATACATCCTTCCATCAAGAAGTTTCTAACGGTTGGTTGGTGCCTTGCACTTCACGTTATGTCCATCTGTCAATCCAATGATTCCTTCAAGGTATTTAGTTGTATGCATCCCTCCAGAGTTTCCTTTCCCAACGTATTCCTTCTCTTCTTCACTCTCATTGTGCCCTTCTCTGGAGTTTCCAGAGGATGTTTCTCTGTGTTTGCCTCTTATGAGAGGGTTCTAGATATACTTCCCATGTACCTTATCCCTACTCTTGAGGTATCTTTCTCGGGTTGACCTTCTTAAGAAGAAATTTAAAATTTTCATTTACCTCGTCATTTCCTGACCTCTTGGTGAACCGCTTACTTAGCCAGCTCCATGGTTTCGGTCTCCAGTCCTTCGTGGCCTTTGAGGAGTTATTGCCTTGAATTTATGAGGTGTGAAACACCCCTTCTTTCCTTACACCTATGATAGTTTATCTTGGTACTTGTCCTTAGTAGGGTTGGGCACTTCTTCAAGTAATGTCTCAATCGTTCATACTTGTAATAGGTTATTCCTTTACATGGATTGTTGTGGTCCCTTCTTTCCTTCGAGTAGGGCATTTTCAGGGTTACTATTGGTTTGGTGCTCTACCATTCTTTGAGTCTGATCACTTTGACAGTTTTCTTACTGAATCTCCTTTGCTAAAGGGTCATGGTAAGAGTCTTCCTAGGTTTCTTAATTCCCTGATTCATCTTCCATAACCGGGATGTAACTTTTCCTTAGCTTTTAGGATAGTGTAGGTTTGCTTTATTTTCCTTAGGCCATATTCCCAACACGATTGCATCATCAGGAGAGAGAGTTTTGAGAATTTGAGTATTTTATTAATAGGGGGATACAAAATATTAGGCTTTCAGCCCTATCAAAGGAAATGGTTGCAAAATAACTAAGGAGCTATGAAATTCTTGATAAATGTCTTCCTCCATACTTAGAGTTGTGCCACCAATAGGTCCTAGCACCATTCTCCAGGATACTTCCCCATTTGGTCTTTTGACATTTCAGCCCAGTCTCAAGCATTTGGGAAGCTTCTAAGGTTGTTTCCCTACGGAGGTAGGGTGTTAAGTAGTGCTATTCCAAGTTTTCTTGGTTCCTCTCCTGGGAGCCATCTGAAAATTTTAGGATAAATCCTATTAGTTACTATATTTTCTAGTCTTGGTTATGTATTCGAGGAAACAGGCTCTGATACCACTCTAGTTGTCACTCCCCGACCCGGTTTGGTCGGATCCCCGTGAACAACCTGCCACTCTCCCAGTTTATTAAAGGGTTTCCCCTTATTATAATCCGTAAAGATTAAGGCGTCCTTTAAACCTGCACCATTTCCTGAAATAGCATAATCAAAACTGCATGAAATTTTACCCTGGGAATGAGTGGATGTACACGACATCCGACCCACAATCCTGAAATAACTTCTTCGTGTCTGTATGAGGACAGAGACCTCATCCCGTACCCACCTCGGTCTCATGCGCTTGGTGCTACTCAAAATTTCGCACATACACCTGGAACGACGAACTGCCCTTATAGCCACTAGGTCGTCCAGTGCTCTTAGGACGCATCACTACCCCTCATGGGCGTCTTGATGATCCTGTACTCATAGTGCATGCACAAACAATGTTTTCTTATATTACCATGTAATCTGTGGTGCCACTAGTCCAACGGCCCCGACTCTCAACTCAACCCGCAGCTGTTTGTCTTGACTAGTCCGTCGACCTGCCATGTCGCACTACCGCTAGTTGATTGAGCATGTCGGTCCTATCTTGGTACCATAGCCAAACAATTCACTTATTAAGTTTTATGGCACATATATCATGTTCGTTTATGAGCTCCTACTCGTGCCAACTGGCCTGGGGCCCACTGTACGAGATTTTCAAAATCGGGCATTTAGCCCTCAAGTTCCAAAACCGAGGCCCCCGGCCTATCAAAGCTATTTGAGCTCCCGTCGAGAAGGTCTCCCAAATTGTTTAAGCACTGGCACACAGTCAGGGGAGATCACTTCTGACTAAACATATGTTTTCTCTATCCATTATACCGCCCGGGTATAAGGACACCTCCGTTCATAACCGATGAATGGGTTTTCAACTTCCTTCGGGGAAGTCTCATCATACCAACCGGGTATGATCTACTTACAACCGGTAAATAGTTTTTTCGCATGATTTTCACATCACTTCCTTTAAGTAGTGATGTTTAAAATACCATTTAATAGTGGGTTTTCATACCGAGGTACTTATCATTGCCCAACCGGGTATGATATAAAATTTTCACTCACAACCGGTAAGTGGTTTTTAATTTTAAGTTGTGCTCATCATCCCAACCGTGTATGATGTTAGTAAACTCACTCACAACCGGTAAGTGGTTTTTAACTTTAAGTTGTACTCATCATCCCAACCGGGTATGATGTTAGTAAACCCACTCACCCGTTAACGCAGTGAATTGCACTTGACCGGTTCTTTGTATTCACGCAAGCTCGTCCATGCTGGCGTTCCCGGTATTTCGTGTTCCTACACAATATGAACATCCTTGTTCATTATTACTCGGCATAACAACTTTCATTCATTTCCAATGAATGAGAAAACTCAAACTTTTAGTTATTTACAATTAGGTCCCTAAAGTTATTTCTCTTTAACTTTAAATCCCAAATGTCAGTTTTTCCTCAAATTGAGTCCCGTAACCTTTAAAATTTATATTGGGACCTCAATTTATTCAATTTCACCAAAAAGGGGTTTAATTTCCCAAGTTTCTAATTTGGTCCCCCAATTTTTTCAAAATTATCATTTTGCCCTTCCTTTACAAAAATGGTAAGTTTTGCCCCAAAAATTCCAAAATTCCTCAATTTGTCCTCCAACATTATTTTCATGCCCAATTGATCCTCAATTTCATAAAATTACATTTTGGCCCTTTGAATTTCAAAAATCCCCAATTTTTCCCCCAATTTCAACTCTTCAACACTATCGAATTTGATTTCATCAAATTGACCGATCAAACACTTCTAATTGTTGAAATTGGAGTTGAAATTGAGTTCCTGCATGTTCATACGATTCTAAGAAACTTTGAATCACAAATTTTAACGCTGGAACGAGCTCAAACGGAGCTTCACCGGAAAACAAACTATAGAGAGAGAAAGCTTCGATTTCTCACCGGTGAGGGTACAACAGTCCGAGCTTTCAATCTAGGCGGATAGCTCTCATCTTGAGGTTCATCCTAGAATCAAGAATCGCATCAATTGATGCCAAATTGAGTTCGAATTTTATTATTGAAATTTTGTCGGTTCTCTCTCCAGCACTGATCGGAAATTGCAAAGAAGAGCCGAATTGGCTTACCTTTCAGTCGTAATTCGGCCATGGGAGGGTTGAGGGAGTCTTGAGAAGGCTTGGTTTTGCCTGAGGAGGGATCAAAATGGCCAATTTCAACTCGGTCGAAATAGGGCAGCTTCGGTCCACCGGACCTGCTTCATTGTTCCATCATGTCAGCGCTTCTCTAGTGATTCTCGGATTGACTAGAGTTTGCTTTCAGATAGCTGACTTCTCCCCGATTCTAAAGAGCCCGACCTCTCCTTTCGAGGTTAAGAAAAATGTTGAAGTCGAAGCTCTGGTTTAAGCTTCACCGCGAAATGGAGCAGTAGAGAGAGAGAGAGAGAAGTGTTCTGGTGTGAGGATAATGAATGGGGATGACCTCTTTATATAGGTGTAAAACTCGTTTATTAAATAAGAGAGATTTATTACTAGTATTAATATTGCCATAAATTATTGGTATTAATTCCAATAATTTAATTTCGGTATTAAATTATTTGTATTAATTCCAATAATTTAATTTAGTTATTAAATTATTGGT
This sequence comes from Trapa incisa, assembly GCA_030064435.1. Lineage (NCBI taxonomy): Eukaryota > Viridiplantae > Streptophyta > Magnoliopsida > Myrtales > Lythraceae > Trapa > Trapa incisa. Next base: position 15,668,011 of record CM057779.1, on the reverse strand, counting down.
ATTAATTACAATAATTAAATATATATTAATTTATGGTTATATATGATAAGCGGTACGTTCGCATAAAAATTTTTAACTGAAATTTCGGGTTATAAAAAAATTCATACTTTCTAGGAGGTCACCCATCCTCACACTACTCTCAAGCAAGCACGCTTAACTTCAAAGTTCTTATAAAATCTTGTTCACCTAAACCAATTTGGTTTTTGTCTTCTAATTTTTTTTAAGTTTCTTTTCCAAGGTTTAATGAACCCTTTGTATCACTCGAAAGTTATAAATTTTCATATTGCTTGTTCCCAAATGTAAACCAGCTCGATTTTCTTACTCGATTTTACAGGTTCTTTTCTCGATTTTACTTAACTAAAAAAAATGAGGTTTACAACTACTTCTCTCAAGATTACCTGTCCCCTTTTGGGGTATGCTACCCTAAAAGTACCCTTGGTACTTATTTCTATTAGCCTTTAACCTTCACATTCCTAATTTCCTTATACACCCTAAAGGTACCCTTGGTATTTATTTTTGTTAGCCTTTAATCTTCACATTCCTAATTTCCTTATGCTTCCCTGAAGGTACCCTTGGTACTTATTTCTATTAGCCTTTAACCTTTACATTCCTAATTTTCTTACTCGACTGAACCCTCCATTGATTTGGCATCCTAGGAGATCATTCTCTTTTTTTTTTTAGATTTTATGTATTTGAAGCTCATATGTACTTCTCCTTTTTCTCAAAGGTGATTATTTATTTGTTATTTAATTGAGCCACAATTTCACATAAATAACATTTTTATTCATCCAAAGTAGTTTGTCAAAATAGACTTATTACAGGGACATCATTCTACTTCTCCTAACCCTACATGTTAACAGATCTAGAACCTACATTAGATTACGTTACAGGACTACTTGTTTCATGGTTCCGAGGATAATGAGTAAAAAAATATTTTATTTATAAATATATGTGAAACATTTTGTATTATTTCTATTTTTAAAGAAGTTTTAAACTTACCAATTTTTTTCTCGATCAACTTTATCATCATATTTCTAAAATTTTTAGGAATTTGAATATAACATTTATTTCTATTTTATTTTTTTATATTCTACTTTTTTTTTAGTAAAATTTTTGGATATTTTTTATATATGGTATAGAGTGTAATCAATATATTATAAAATTAATATTAAAATCAAACAAATTTTTAAACCGAATAATTTTTTTAAATACTCTTAATCATATATTGTCCCAAAAAAATTTATAAATCTTATAATGAATTAGAGAACGTGTGAATAATATAATAGTATATAATAAAAACACTAAAAAAGAAACACACTCATTTTTTGAATTTTAGGGAAAGATTAGTGTTATTATTTAATTATTTTAGTAAGATCAATTAAATAAATTTTCACAACAATTAAGTATATTGAAGTTTTTTTTCATAAAAAATAATAAACACTCCTCGTTACTATTTAAGCTTCTACATATATTCTTTGTTGAGTCCAAAACACCAAATTATTAGTCTAACATATCATGTTTATACTAAGTTGTTAGTAAATAAAATTGGATAACTCTTAATGTGTAAATTACCAACAAGTTCATCTCTTCCTGTTATTTTAAAAAAAAAATTAATGAATCAACCCTTAATTTAGATAATATTTTATTACTTTTATCAATTTAACTATATAAATTATTATTCAATCACTTGTAGGTCACAAAATGTAATGTAAAATAAAATAAAAATTAAAAATATATTTATTTATATTTGTCAGAATTTATTAGGTTTTTAATTTTAAATTGGTTAATGAGATCGAATACACATATTTTAATTTTAATAATTATATAACGAGATCGAATACACATATTTTAATTTTAATAATTATATAACGAATTTATTTATATTTAAAAATTATAACTTATAATTAATAAATATTTTATAATTTTATAAATTTACCAAAATTTTTTATTTTATACTATTTAAAATTTTATTCTCAACCATATTAATAAATAATAAAATAAATAACGAATATCACTTGCCATAGTAGGTGGCTAAACAAAATATCAAATCTCGGCGACGAGAAGATTATTTGTTAATACCCATTATGATGTCACGTGTATTTTTAGTTTAGTTAAATTGTGCAAGAGACTAATTTGTTAGATTAATTATTAAATTATTAGAAAGTAATATTTAAGGACGGAATTATTGAGGGAATCGTGAGTACACTAAAAACTGAGAATGTACAAAGGAATTCACCGACTCCAATCAAGTTGGTCGGAGGTGGAACAACTGATGAGTTCAAAGATGCAAAACTCTCATAATTCGACTGTGCCTGGCGGTGAAGGCTAACTGATGATCCCAGGAGAATTTATGCAGGCCCTGCATATTGGGCAAATGGGCGTCTTCAACAGCCAATAATCTACACACTGAGCATGGAAGTAGTGCCCGCAATGGGGCAGCGACCTGCATTTCTCGCCGCCCTTGAAGCTCTCGAGACAGACGGCGCAGTCCACATTGTTGCGGCCGGAGATCCCTCCTACTTCGATGACATGATCGAAACAGGGGAGCCTGTTCAGGTCCTCCATGGAAATGTTCATAGTTAAGTTGCCTTGCCTTCGAGTTTGACTAGAGTCAAGAACCGAATTGCCCGCTTGATAATCCGATGACCTGAAGATCCTCTGAACTATGCAGATATGGATCAAAACCAAGAGAGCTATGCCCATGAATAACAGCACCACAGAGACGACGATTTCCCCTTCCATGCTTTTGCCTTCTATGCGAAAATGGGTATCTCTGAAATCGAATCTGAAACGATGATGGAGTAGCAATTAACCTTCAAGGTCTGAACAACGAGCTTCAAGATTTACTGTCAGGTTCTTTAAATTGAGATCTCCTTGTGGAAGCAAGCTGAACTCGAGATCTCCTTCTGAGATTGATTTGCATATGTTGGGTAAGAGGTGAGATATATGCTGAGCAAGTGGGCATTGCTTTATTTATTACTGTATTTCTTTTTGCTATAGAAATTGGAGCTTCCAAAGATGACAAATGGCTGCCAATTTTCTAACGGAAAATTGGATGGGAAATTGCAGAATGAACCCACGGATGAGTCATGACGCTGGTTTATGGATTCGACCAATGGATATGTTTGACTAGTTCGTCAACCTTATTCTCAAATTGATAGCATTTTCAAACAACCAAACCTGCCAAAGTATGGCAAAGGCTATATTGAAGTTGTCGACTCCACGTGGGCCTGAAAAGGGCAGAGCTTATCATGGCATGTAAAATACAGAGATGTCAGCATCACATTTGAATTAATTTCTACATGAAGAGATTCTGAAACCAGTCATCTTCAAATTATAACTTGAAAATTCATATTTTATTGAGGGCATTGGTTCCTTTATCAGCCTAAACATGACATTGATTAATCAAGAGTTGGTAGACACTGTTACTTGACTGTGTAAAATTCTGCAATGCGGCTGTTTGACGGGCTTACCAGAGTAGTTGGAGATCCAGATAATTTGATCAATTCTTATCAGAATAAAGTTCCAAGGATCTGAGTTTTTCATCTCTGCTAACCTCAAAGCATTTTGCAAATGCTGATTGATGAGTTTGATGGTTCAACCCTAATTCATCAAACAAGACCCAGGTAAGATTTAGCATAGATAATTGCCTTATGATATCTGATGTATGAAAATCAGCAGCCCAAGTGACATAATTGCCTTAATTTTTCGGCCTAAACTGGCGTAGGCGTTCATGGTTTTGAGGTGATACCCAGGCAGCACTATCTAAACAGGTTTTATCAGGCGGGAATTATATATTCTTTCTTCAAATATAAGAAAGTCAAAATCAACTACCTAGACATGTGGTGAAGAAAAAACAGAAATAAAGATCGCTTTCTTTCAGTATCATCTCTAATTGGGCAACCCGGATAAGATTTAGCATAACCCAATATTTAGTTGTCCCATTTCTGAGACCAACAATCTAATGTATTAATGGTTGAAAATCAATATTCCCATATTCATGTTAAGAGTCCTTGGATCAGTATGTACATGGTCAAGAACTTCAAACTTAGGATATAGCACAGCCCCTTATGGAGATACAAAATTGACAAGAAAGGAATGAATCAGCAGATCAACAGCAGCAGCGAGATCATACATGAAGCAATACTGGTTATAGACATTATGTATCTAAAGCAAGTGACATTACAGAAATGCGTGATCAAGCCCACAATTCAAACGGATGAGCAAGCTATAATGATTAGGAGAACCCAGAACCCAGAAGAGGCCTCCAGTGAAATAAAGTAGCAGGTGCTACACGCAAAAGGAATCAAACTGAAAAGAATTGGTATAAAAAATGGCGATTGCCAAGCTTTAAACCATCTGGTAAGGATAAGGGTGTGCACAAGTTCCTTACCCTGCACTATCAACTACCCTAATTGCCAAGCAAATCTGACCTCTTCATGATTTTAGAATTGCATTGACACCATTAGAAGTTGCAGGTTTAAGGGAAAGATGAAATTTCATGGTCCTCGGCGCTTTCGGAAGCAAAGACAGCCTTGAGACTGATCAAGAGGGATCATACCACCGCCCTTTGATGTATCAATAGCCTCCATCATGGAGACAACCTCATCCATTTCTGGGCGCTTGTCAGGGTTTGCATCCCAACACCGCTTCATCAAATTTGCAAGTGAACCCGGGCAACATCGTGGTATCTCCGGTCTTAGGTTCTGTATCCAACGAAATCATCTCAATAAGTTCATTGAATACTGAAAATTTTCCAGGTGTACAAGAAGAGGTAATGTGTTGTTGGCATGAAAATTTTCAATTAATAGCTTCAGATTGTTTCTACCAAACTTGACATTCCTAAATCAAGCCCAGGTGGTATCTTCATCATTGCAGAAAATGCATGCAGTTTTCAAGATCTTACCTGACGAACAACAGCTGAAGTCATCTCAGAGAAACTGAGGTGAGGATAAGGCATGTCACAACAGTAAATCTCCCACAAACAAATGCCAAAACTGTAAACATCACACTTTCTGTTGTAAGGGTTCCCGTTGAGTACCTGTATTAACCCATTATCATAAAATGACAGCATCAGCTACACCATAGATCTTCTCTAAAGAATCTACACTCAACACTAGCATGCAAAATTTCCTGAATTTGAAGAAGTAAGAAGCTAATGAGTGAACTGAGCAGCACAGAACTACAATATCTTTTGCTACAATGTAGAAATTCAATCTTTTCGCATGCGGAATCTAAATCAGTTTATGAAGGTGTAGCTCTATTGATCTCGGTAAACATGACTGATGAAATAAATAAAAAGAGTACCTCAGGAGCCATATAACCCAGTGTTCCAGTCTCACCAGTCATGTCATTGGGATTGGAAGCTTCAACACGAGCAACACCAAAATCGGCAATCTTCAATGTTCGAGTCTTGTCTAATAGCATGTTCTCCGTTTTTACATCTCTGTGGACAATCTTCTGGGAATGAAGGTAACTCAACCTATAAAATGTGGATCAAGTTGATGTTAATTGCCAAAACTAGAAGAGACCCAGTAAAGACTAGACCAAACAAGACAACTAAAAATAGCATGTACCCTCGAGCAAGATCTAGTGCTATCTGATGAACAACTTTAAAAGCAAGTTTCCTCCTGCTGTTCTTTATGAGGTAGGATTTCAAGGTGCCCCCTGGAAGATACTCCACCACAACACAGCAAACATTCTTTGGCATATCAATTGGACCATTGTTAGTTTGTATTAGCAGATTGGACGACCCCATTGCTGCCCCGATAAACTTGAAGGAGAAACCCATAATAAGAATTAATCATAAAGAAAATAAATTTAACAAATTGCAGCCTTCAGAATTTATTGATGAAAATACATGCAAACCTTTGTTACATTAGGGTGATCAAGCTTGTGCCACACAGCGACTTCTTGCACGAAAGCAGTCCTAAGGGAGGCTAACTCAGGTTCTGTCCTATGCCCTTCTTCACCCCAGTCAAGAAGTTTAACTGTAACAATGACACAATTTTAGCCACGGTGAGACTTCAGGTAATGTGTGGCAGCTCATCCACTGATGGCTATGAGCTATAGCAGAAGCAGCCCATTAATGACAAATATATGGCCAACTTATACTAACCTACAAAGGCAATCCATCTTCTCCTCCATGAAATTCAATTCTTCATTGATTTTTTTCCTGATGTAATTAATTGTTGAAATAGAGCAGCTTTTTTCGCAAGATAGTTGACAATTCCATAATCTTTATAGTCTGAATTATTCTTTGTCTAAGGGATAATAGAAACAAAATAGAATAGAATAGCTACAGCTATAGCAGACAAAGATCATCATGTATTTAGGGTGGACTATCTTTCCATAACGCTTCAACTTGTCATTTACAACTAAAGGAATCTGTCCATAAAAGGGGGAAAAGAGAAACCACACACTTCAGAGAAGCAAGAAAACAAGAAACCCCCAATGGATCCGCTCAGTTTGTTCAAAAGACCAAATTTAAGCAAAAGCACCAAACATGGATGCAGCAACCCACAACAGCATAATAATCAACAAGTAGTCAGTGAACATAAAGTTCATAGGCGAAAAATGAATTGAGAATAGAACCATGACCAAAATTGGAAATAGAAATCAAAGAAGAAATTCCCTTATAGACGTGAATGGAGCAAATCGCGAAGAAGAGGGTGACTGACCGGCGACATCCTGGCCGTCGTAGATGCCACGGTGAACGGTCCCGAAGGTGCCCCTTGCAATGACGCTCTTGATAGTGAGCTTGGACGGGTCGATCTCCCACTCTTTCCTCTCCTTCTTCGTCGGGGTTAGGGGAAGGACCTCCGAGGAGAGGCCGACTGTGGTGGCGCCGGAGGCGGAGATGCTCCGGCTCTTCTCGAGGGTGGCGACTCGACTGAATCGATCGAGCTGCTCGTCGATGCTCTTGAGGTCAATCTTGTCGGCCCTGACGTATCCCGAGCCGCTGCTTCCATCATCACCCGATTCTTTAGTCATCTCCTCCCCCAGTAGCGACCTCAACTTCAGTCGGATTGGATTCTAGTGGAGAAGGGGAAACTTTTTTTCAATCGATATGGATGGATGGCCCAGATCAAGCATGTGGCGGGCACATGGAGGAGAAAAAGCTGTAGAGCATTGGCTAGCTTTGATCCTCGATTTGTTGGTAGCTCTGTTCTTTCTGTGATGGATGTCCTGCTCTGCTGTCCAACTCCTGGTTGGGTAATAGTCAGCACTAATGCCAATATGTTTTTGACTTTCTTCTCACTCCATCACCAATATTCCCCTTTCCTCTTATCATCTTTTAAGTCAATTTTTTAAATACCATAATATTCAAATAAGTATTAAATGTATGGATTAAACACGTGAAAATGTAAGTGTTTAATTAAAGAGTCTAATAAAATATTAAGTGAATGCCTAAATTCAAGTTTGCAATAAAATTTTATTAGTTTAATAAATTTTCTAGATAAACAGTAAACTATATGTCAAATTTTAGAATATTTGTTAAAATATACATTATATATTATATTATCTTAGATATTTTTCTAAATTAATAATAAATAATTTTTATATCAACCATAATATATTAATTTATTTATAAAATCATTACTAGTAACTATATTTGTAACACAACACTTTCCCAATAAATAAATATAATCTATTAGATCAAAAATTAAAATTAAATCAGTAAATTAGATAAAAAAAGGTAAGAAAATGAAGTCGAATTTAAAAATTAATTTTGTAATACCACTATTTCAAAAAATATGATAAAAAACTTGATGCGACCTAATTGGATTAGAGAATGGGGTTAAATTAACAATGGATATGAGAACCAATATTGAAAATTAAACTTGTAAACCCCGTACTTTGATAATAAGAAAATTGGAAAAAAAACTGGTTATTTCCAAAGATAAAAACAAGTCGTTTTACAACCGTAATCGATAGATAAATAAAAAATCAAGAAATTTATGAATTACGAGTGAACCAAAAATTCATAAAAGTTATGAAAAAAAACTTTAGAATGAGTTGTAGATGAAAACTAAACCGGTTCAAGTGAACCAGATCCGAACCAGATTCAACTAGTTTGGACCGGTTTGAACCACTATTGAACTATATGATAAATTTATTTTTCTAGATAGGTTAGAAAATTCAAATTGTAGAATTGATGCCACCATTAGATAGATAATGAATTTAGAAATTTTTAATTTTCAAAAATTCAGTCGAATCGGGCCTAAACTGACCAATTTAAGCTTTGAACCCGGTTTAGACTGGTCCGATCCGGTTTGAACGAGTATTTTCTTCCTTTAGATTACAGTATTGTTCACTCGCTGGCAAATCGAGCAACGTCGGTGAAGATGAAAAATCTTTGACCAGAGAGTTTTAGGCAATAAATGATCGCCATTAAGGCGCCAATCGGATGACCAAGAAGTCCTCGAGCTTCCTATATAAAGAGCTCCTCTTCATCCATCTTCCTCACACCTGAAAACTCCATTCTCTATCAACTGCTCCATTTTTTGGTGAAACTCGAACCAAAGCTCCGACTTGGGCATTTTTCTGAGCCAAAGAAGCGTGGTCGGGTTCTTTGGATTCGGGAAGAAGTTAGCTACCTCTGTAGTCTCCATTTGCTCCGAGGGTCGCCGGAGAAGTGCTATCGTGATTGAATAGTGAAGCAGCTCCGACGGACTGAAGCTGCCTTGTTTCGGCTGAGCTGAAATCGGCCAATTTGAGCCCTTCTCAGGCCAAACCAAGCCCTCTTAACACCTCCACAACATTCCTATGGCTGAATTAGAGCAGAAAGGTAAGTCAATTTGGTTCCCCTCTCTAATTTCCAACCGATGCTAGAGAGAGAACCTACAGAATTTTGATGACAAAATTCACACTTAATTCTTCATCAATTGATGCAATTCTTAATCCTAGGAGTAACCTTAGGACAAGAGCTATCTACCCAGATTGAAAGCTCGGACTGCCGCGCCCTCGGCGGTAAGTTTTTGAAGCTTTCTCTCTCTAAGTCCAGTTTTCTAGCAAAACTTCGTTTGAGCTCATTCTAGCCTCAAATCGTGCGATTCAAAGTGTAATTGAATCGTATAAAGGTGTAGAAACTCTAAAATAACTTCAATTTCAACAATTAAACTCATTTGTGATAAAATCAAATCCGACTAAGTTAGGAGGTTGAAATTGGGGGAAAAATTGGGAATTTCAAAAATTCGAGGGACTAAAGTGTAATTTCATAAAATTGAGGGCCAATTGGGCATATTAAAGATGTTGGAGGACCAATTGGGAAAATTTAGGAATTTTTGGGGAAAAACTTACCATTTTTGTAAAGTAGGAGCAAAATGGTAATTTTGGAAAAAATGGGGACCAAATTGAAAATTTTGTTAAATTTGAACCCCTTTTTGGTGATTTTGAATAAATTGAGGTTTTAAGATCAATTCTAGAGTCTTGGGACTCAATTTGGGGGAAACTTGCATTAGGGACTTAAAGTTAAAGAAAAATAACTTTAGGGACCTAATTGAAAATAAATGAAAATTTTGGTTTCTAATTTATTCGGGATGAATGAAGGTTATTAGGCCAAAGGATAATGAATAAGGATGTTCATATCGTGTAGGAACACGAAGTACTGGGAATGCCAGCTAAGACAAGTTTGTGCGAAGGCAACAAGCCGGCTAGAGGAAATTCATTGCATAATCGGGTGAGTGGGATATTTAATATCATACCCGGTTGGGATGATAAGCACATCGGAAATGAAAACCCACTATTAAGTGGTATTTTAACAATCACACCTGAGAGGAGTGATGTGAAATTTATGCGGAAAAACTACTTACTGGTTGTATGTAGATCATGCCCGGTTGGTATGATGAACTTCCTAAAATGAAGTGGAAAACTCGCTTATCGGTTACAAGCGAAGGTGTCCTCATACTTGATTGGTGTGATGGATGACTGAAAAGTTTATTTTGTCAGAAGTACTCTCTCTTGACTATGTGCCACTGCTTAAAAATTTTAGGAGGCCTTCTTGATGGGAGGTCGAATAGCTGAGTTAGGCCGGAGGCCTTAGTTTTGGAACTTGGGGGCTAATATGCCCGATTTTGAAAATCTCGAACAGTGGGCTCTAGGCCAGTTGGCACAAGCAGGAGCTTGTAAACAAATATGATTTTAAAATTTGAAAACTTAAGTGAATGAATTGTTTGGCCATGGTACCGAGACATGACCGACATACTCGATGGACTAGTGGGAGTGCGACATGACAGGTCTACAGACCAGTCGAGACAAACAGTTGTAGGTCGAGTTGAGAGTTGGGGCCGTTGGACCAGTGGCACCACAGATTATATGGATTATGTGGAAAAATTATTGATTTGTGCATGCACTGTGTTACGGGACCTTTAAGACGCCCAATAGGGGTAGTGATGTATCCAAGGGCTCTGGACAACCTGGTTGAGATAAGGATAGTTAGTCGTACCAAAAGTCTTGAGAAACTTGACATAGCTTCATTGTGCATGAGACTGGGGTGGGGACGAGATGACGTCTCTGTCCTCATACGGACACGGAGTTTTGTTACGGAATTGTAGAGAACTAGGGTTGTAGTCTCCAACACTATCTAACCACCCCTATCTGTGGAAACTCCTAGGGAAGCCCATACAACTCGTCCTAGACTTATCATGAAACACCAGAGGCTGTACAAGGAGTTCACCTATATATTTGGGCAACCTAGCCTCGTCCTTAAGGCAGGCACCAATTCTCAGGTTGAACTAGAGGAAGTACAATCCCATCCTCACATTGTTAATCTCCCCCCTCCAATAGACATTCCCAGAAACCTCAAGACTCTCTGACAACTAGGGCGTAAACCCTTCCTCAGAGAAAAGGATGTCGATGCAGCCATGGATTGGCTGGCAAACATTAAGAAGCTGATGGGAATTGTCAGGATACCACCAGAGGATATGGTGATCCTGACAAAATTCTTCATGGAGGGAAGTGCCAAAAGATGGTGGGACAATGTCCAAAACCTACATACCACCATCCCCACTTGGGAACAGTTCGAGGAGAGGTACTCAGATGTAAACCCCGCACATTTGAGTTAAGGAAAACTGGGAAAAGAACCGGTCAAACCGAATAAGAAAACCAAATTGGTTTACATTTGGGAATAAGCAATATGAAAATTTACAACTTTCGGTTGATCCAAAGGATTTATTAAACATTGGAAAAGAAACTTAAGATAAACTAGAAAACAAAAACCAAATTGGTTAAGGTGAACTAGATTCTATAAAAACTTTAAAGTTAAGCATGCTTACTTGAGAGTAGTGTGAGGATGGGTGACCTCCTAGGAAATATGATTTTTTTGTAACCCGAAATTTTGGTAAAAATTTTTTATGCGAACGTACGGCTTATCATAAATAGCCATCAATTAATATATATTTAATTATTAAAATTAATACCAATAATTTAATACCTAAATTAAATTATTGAAATTAATACAAATAATTTAATACCGAAATTAAATTATTGAAATTAATACCGAAATTAAATTATTGGAATTAATACCAATAATTTATGGCAATATTAATACTAGTAATAAATCTCGCCCATTTAATACACGGGTTTTACAACTATATAAAGAGGTCATCCCCATTTCATTCTCCTCACACCTAAACACTTCTCTCTCTCTACTGCTCCATTTTCCCGGTAAAGCTCGAACCAGAGCTTCGACTTGAACAAAAGTCGGGCTCTTTAGAACCGGGGAGAAGCGCCGACATGATGGAATAGTGAAGCAACTCCGGCGGACCGAAGCTGCCCTATTTCGGCCAAGCTGGAATCGGCCATTTCAAGCCCTCCTCAGGCCAAACCAAGCCCTCCCAACACTTCCTCAGCCTTTCCACGGCTGAATTAGGACCGAAATGTAAGCCAATTCGGCTCCCCTTTATAATTTTCGATCGGTGCTAGAGAGAGAATTGACCGAATTTCAATGACGAAATTCTAATCCAATTCCGCATCAATTGATACAATACTTGATTTTAGGATGAACCTCAGGACGATACCTATCTACCTAGATCGAAAGCTCGGACTGTCGTGCCTTCATCGGAACGTTAAATACCGGGAACGCCAGCAAGGACAAGCTCGCGTGAATACAAAGAACCAGTCTAGTGGAATTCACGGCATTAACGGGTGAGTGGGTTTACTAACATCATACCCGGTTGGGGATGATAAGTGCCTCGATATAAAAACCCACTATTTAATGGTATTTTAATCATCACTACTTAGAGAAAGTGATGTGAAAGTTATGCGAAAAAAACTACTTACGGGTTGTAAGTAGATCATACCCGGTTGGTATGATGAGACTTCCTCGAAGGAAGTTGAAAACCCGTTCATCGGTTATGAACGGAGATGTCCTTATACCGGTCAGTATGATGGACAGTAAAAACCTATTTTTGTCGGAAGTGCTCTCCCCTGACTGTGTGCCAATGCTTAAACAATTTGGGAGACCTTCTCGACAGGAGCTTGAATAGCTCTTATAGGCCGGGGGCCTTGATTTTGGAACTTGCGGGCTAAAATGCCCAGTTTTTTTGAAAATCTCGTACAGTGGGCCCAAGGCCAGTTGGCACGAGCAAGAGCTCATAAATGAACATGATATATGTGCCATAAAACTTAATAAATGAATTGTTTGGCCATGGTACCAAGATAGGACCGACATGTTCAGTCAACTAGCGGCAGTGCGACATGACAGGTCGACGGACTAGTCAAGACAAACAGTTGCGGGTTGAGTTGAGAGTCGGGGCCGTTGGACTAGTGGCACCACAGATTACATGGCAATATAAGAAAACATTGTTTGTACATGCATTGTGAGTACGGGATCATCAAGACGCCTATGAGGGGTAGTGATGCGTACTAAGGGCACTGGACGACCTGGTGGCTATAAGGGCAGTTCGTCGTTCCAGGTGTTTGTGCGAAATCTGGAGTAGCACGAAGCGCATGAGACCGAGGTGGGGACAGGATGAGGTCTCTGTCCTCATACGGACATGAAGAAGTGATTTTGGGATTGTGGGTAGGATGTCACGTACATCCACTCATTCCCAGGGTAGAAGTGGTCGTACTTCTATCCGGGTGGCAGGAAAAGTTGCTCTGAAGCCACTAGCGGGTTTAGTAGTGATACTGACTTGCGAATGTGTGTAACCTTCATGATGAAGGATGTGTTGGGTGATGACACATCGTGGTAACTAAGAAATAATGGAAAAATCCAAATTTTTAAATGATGAGATTTTTGAAAATAAAGGAGTTTGGCACACTCCATATAAATGTTTTTCTTAAAAGTCAAAAGCTTTTAAAAACCCATTCACTGAGTAGTCGTACTCACCCCCTCCCTTATATCCCTTTCAGGAAATCCCGGAAAGCCTCCCCTTAAAGACCGTCAACTAAGATGCCTGTAAGACAGGTATGTAAAGTTTTAAATTTCATACAGTTTTGATTATGATATTTCAGGAAAAAGGTGCAAGTTAAAGGACGCCTTACTCTTTACGGTTTACGATAAGGAGAAACCCTTTAATAAACCGGGAGAGTGTCGGGTTGATCACGGGGATTCGACCAAACCGGGTCGGGGCATGATATCAGAGGAGTACTTGGTGCCTCATTTGATAAATGAGAAGAAGTAGGAGTTCATCCGGCTTCGGCAAGGGCTTAACTCCATATCGGAGTACGAGACAAAATTCAACGAGTCAAGACCCTTTGCTCTTGACCTAGTTGGGCCCGACAAACATATGCTAGAGGTTCATGGACGGTCTCAATATGGATATTCAAGACTGTATGGGAGTACTAGGACGCCTCACGGACTTGGAAGCAATAATCAATATGGCTCATGAGTGTGAGTGACTGGTGCAGACTCAATGCCGTCAGATGGAGCAAACGACCCGAAAGGATGATAAGGGTCCAAACCATCAGGGAGGATGGAATGAGCATAACAGTCCAAAATGGGGAAATATAATGACATTTCAAAGGAGAAAGGACATGCCACCAAATCCCTAGAGAGTAGTACCTACCTTACCTTAAGGAAGCCGTCATTGTCCAAGGTATCAAAAGAACCATGAGGGAGCATGCTTTACTTGCTTTGCATGCGGACAAGTGGGGCACTTTGCAAAGGATTGTCCCACTCTCAGGGAGAACAAGCAGACGAATACTCTTGGACCACCTCAAGGGAACCCTAGGAATCCTAGGCCAGACGCTACAGCACGAGTACCAGCTAGAATATACAACCTCACCCAGGAAGAGGATAAGAGTGACCCTAGCACTGTAGTGGGTACATCCCAAAACCCTCCAAACTAGTTCAAGAGAATCTTGTAAACTGAAAAATTTTATTTAATAAAGAAAAGCTTTCTTCTAAAATACATGCTTCTTCAATCAGGATATATACAACTATGGGGACAACAAGTCTATACCCTCTTTGACTCAAGAGTTGAGAGATCCTTTATGAAGGAAGAGTTGATTTCAAGTGTACCCTTAGAACTCACTCCACTAGAACAAAGTCTCAATATCCTCACACCTTTAGGAGAAGGGTTAAATATAAATAAACAATTAAAAGGATGTGAGATAAAGATTGGAGGAATCAAACTTAAAGCTGACTTGATTCCATTACCCTTGAAGGAGGTTGAAGTAATCCTTGGAATGGACTGGCTAAGTAACCATCAGGTTAGGATGGAATGTGGAAAGAAGATGATGACCTTCCACACTCCCGAAATGAATGGATTAAAGTTCCAAGGTGATCAAAGGAAAAGTGAAGTACAGATGGTGTCTCACCTGAAAGCTCAAAAGATGATACAAAAAGGTTATACTACTTTCTTGGTAATGGTTATCAATGAAGATTTTGAAGAGAAGATACTTGAAGACATTCTTGTAATTAGGCACTACCCATAAGTATTTCCAGAAAAACTACTTGGACTACCTCCAAGTCGACAAGTAGATTTCACCATAAAAATAATCCCGAGAACAAACCCCATATCGTATGGCTTCGGCGAAATTGAAGGAGCAATTAGACGAATTATTGGAGAAGGATTTCATATGTCCTAGTCAGTCTCCGTGGGGTGCACCTGTCCTATTCGTAAAGAAAAAGGACAAAAGTATGAGACTGTGCATAAACTACAGGAAGCTGAACTAGGTCACCATCAAGAACCGATACCCACTTCCGTGGATAGACGACCTATTCGATCAATTAAAAAGAGCAGCTTACTTCTTCAAAATAGACCTTCGGTCAGGCTATCATCAACTCAGGATCCGAGAGGAAGACAGTCCCAAAATGACATTTTGATCCAGATATAGACATTACGAGTTTAGAGTAATGTCATTTGGATTAACGAATGCCCATGCAGCCTTCATGGATTTGATGAACCATATGTTCCAACCACATTTGGACAGGTTCGTGACAGTATTCATAGATGACATTCTTATATACTCATGAACCAGGTTGGAACATGAAGAGCATTTGGCAATCACCTTGGAGATATTAAATGAAAATCAATTATATGCAAAATTCTCCAAGTGTGAGTTCTGGCTATGAGAGGTAGGATTCTTAGGACATATAGTGTCAAAGGATGGAGTCAAAGTATATCCAGCCAAGGTGAAAGCCATATCAGGTTGGAAGGCTAAAAGAAATCCAAAAGAAATACGGAGTTTCTTAGGTCTGGCAAGATACTAAAGACGGTTTGTGCAAGACTTTTGTAAAGTAGCAGCTCCTCTAAATCGACTCCCTAGGAAAGGAGTTGAGTATAAGTGGGATGAAAGCTGTGAGAAGTCTTTCCTAGAGTTAAAGACTCGATTGACAATCACATCGATACTCTCCCTACCTGATCTTGATGCGGGAGAGTACAACGTCTATAGTGATGCATCTAGACAAGGACTCAAATGTGTTTTGATGCAACAATGGAAGGTTATCGCTTTGTGACAACTTAAGGTACATGAAAGAAACTATCCAACTCATGACCTGGAATTAGCTGCAATAGTGTTTGCCCTAAAGATTTGGTGACACTACCTTTACGAGGTTAAGTGTAGCATATACACAGATCACAAGAGTTTTAAGTACTTCCTAACTCAGAAGGAGTTAAATCTTTGCCAAAGGAGATGACTGGAATTGGTTAAGGACTATGACATTGTGATAGAATATCACCCCGGATGGGCAAATGTGGTAGCAGATGCCTTAAGTCATAAGTACCAAACTTAGGTGACACAAGTAAAGATGAGTTACATACCACTATTGCAAAAATTGGGAAGGATGGAGGTGGACCTAAAAGATGGATAAGTGGGAAAGATGCCTAGTGGCTAACATGGTAGTGAGGCCCAATCTAACTGAATAGATCCAGGCTTAACAAAAAGCAGATAAGGAGCTCCAATCCTATCTGAATCTGGTCAATAGAGAAACAAAACTAGATTACAAATTGTATAGTGATGGAGTGCTGACCTACAAGGGTAGGGTATGTGTGCCTCAAGATAAGGAGGTGAAGAGATTAATCCTAGAAGAGGCACACGATTCGATGTATGCAATGCATCCGGGCAGTACTAAGATGTACCACACCTTCGAACAAGGCTATTTGTGGAAAGGTATGAAGAGGAACATTGGGGAATATATAGCCCAAGTCTTGTCTTGTTAATAGATAAAGGTGGAGCACCAGAAACCGTCAGGGCTGCTGCAACCCTTACCAATTCCGGAACGGAAATGGGAGCACATCACCATGGACTTTGTCATAGAATTACCTGTGACAAGAAAGGGTCGAGATGCAATCTAGGTCATAGTGGATAGATTGAACAAATCACCTCATTTTCTTCCTATAAGAGTGACGGATATAGTGGAACAACTAGTTGTCTTATACACGAGGGAGATAGTGAAACTCCATGGCGTTCCGGTGAGTATAGTATCAGATAGAGATCCAAGATTTACTTCAAGGTTTTGGCCAAGCTTACAAAGTGCTATGGGAACCAAGCTCCACATGAGCACGACATTTCATCCTTAGAAAGATGGGCAGTCTGAGCGAACCATTCAAACCTTGGAGGACATGCTAAGAATGTGCGTACTCACTATGAACAAAGGCTGAGAAGAATACTTGTGTCTAATGGAATTTGCTTATAATAATAGCTATCAAGCCAGTATTCAGATAGCTTCCTATGAAGCCCTTTTATGGACAACCATGCCGTACCCCTCTATTTTGGGAAGAAGTGGGGGAAAGAAGGCTAGAAAGGGTAGAACTAATCAAGGATGCCACTAAGAAGATAAAACTAATCAGGAGTCACTTTAAGACCACATAGGACATGCAAAAGAGTTATGCGGATCAATGAAGGAAAGATCTAGAGTTTGAGGTGGGAGACCAGGTATTTCTCGAAGTGTCCCCATGGAGGGGAATACTTAGGTTTCAACAAAGAGGAATATTGAAACCAAGGTATATTGGCCCATATCCCATCATTCAAAGGATAGGACCGATAGCTTATAAATTGGAACTACCTCCAGACCTGTAGAGAATACACGATGTATTCCATATCTCTATGCTTTGGAAGTATCATCCTGATCCTAACCATGTATTGGACTGACCTCCACTGGAACTGGAAGAGAACCTGACCTATCAAACAGAACTGGTACGAATCATCGACCGGAAGGATAAGAACTTAAGGAACAAAAGGATTCCTTCAGATGACATCACTATTCACTCACCGAAAAATCGAGTAGCGCCGACAAAGATGAAAAGTCTCCGGCCAAGGATCTTTTTGCAATGAATGACCACCATTAACACGCCAATCGGATGGCCAGGAAGTCCCCGAGCTTCCTATATAAAGAGCCCCTCCTCATTCATCCACTTCACACCTGAAAACTCCCCTCTCTCCCTACTGCTCCATTTTTCAATGAAGCTCGAATTAAAGCTCTGACGTGGGCATTTTTTTGAGACAAAGAAGGCGTGATTGGGTTCTTTGGAATCGGGGAGAAGCCAGCTACATGCCTGTTGTGTCCATTTGCTTTAAGGGTTGCCGGAGAAGCATTGGCATGATCGAATAGTGAAGTAGCTCTGGCGGACCAAAGTTGCCTTATTTTGGCTGAGTAGAAATTGGCAAATTTGAGCCATTCTTAGGCCAAAACAAGCCCTCCGAACACCTCCACAGCCTTCTAACAGCTGAATTAGAGCAGAAAGGTAAGCCAATTTGGCTCCCCTCTGTAATTTTCGACCGGTGCTAAATAGAGAATCGACATAATTTCGATGACAAAATTATGTCTCAATTTTTCATCAATTGACGCAATTCTTGATCCTAGGAGAAACATCAGTACAAGAGCTATCTACTCAGATTGAAAGCTTGGACTGCCGCACTCCCGACAGTAAGCTTTCGATTCCTTCTCCCTCGAAGTCCAGTTTTTTTAGTGAAGCTCCGTTTGAGCTCATTCTGACCTCAAATCATGTGATTCAAAGTGCAATTGAATCGTATGAAGGTATATGAACTCTAATATAACTTCAATTTCAACAATTAAACTCATTTGATTGGTCAACTTGATAAAATCAAATTCAGCTGAGTTAGAAGGTTGAAATTGGGGGACAATTGGGGAATTTTGGGAATTTTGAAAATTCGAGAGACTAAAGTGCAATTTCATAAAATTGAGGGCCAAATGGGCATGACAAAGATGTTGGGGGATCAATTGGGCAAAATTTGGAATTTTTGGGGTAAAACTTACCATTTTTGTAAAGTAGGGGCACTATGGTAATTTTGGAAAAGTTGGGTACCAAATTAGAAATTTGGGAAATTTGAACCCCTTTTTGGTGATTTTGAATAAATTGAGGTCCTAAGGTGAATTTTATAGTTTCATGACTCAATTTGGGGGAAAACTGACATTAGGGACTTAAAGTCAAAGAAAAATAAAGTTTATGGACCTAATTGCAAATAAATGAAAAGTTTGGTTTCTCATTCATTCGGGATGAATGAAGACTATTAGGCCAAAGGATAATGAACAAAAATGTTCATATCATGTAGGAACATGAAGTACTAGGAACGCCAACTAAGACAAGTTTGCGCAAAGGCAACAAGCTAGCTAGAGGAAATTCACTGCAGGATCGAGTGAGTGGGATATTTAATATCATACCCGATTGGGATGATAAGCACCTCATAAATGAAAGCCCACTATTAAGTGGTATTTTAACCATCACATCTTAGAGGAGTGATGAGGAAATTACATGAAAAAACTATTTAGTGGTTGTAAGTAGATCATATCCGGTTGGTATGATGAACTTCCTAGAAGGAAGTGGAAAACCCGCTTATCGGTTACAAGCGGAGGTGTCCTCATAATCGGTTGGTGTGATGAATGACTGAAAAGTTTAATTTGTCAGAAGTGCTCTCTCCTGACTGTGTGCCACTGCTTAAAAATTTTGGGAGGCCTTCTTGATGGTAGCTCGAATAGCTGAGTTATGCTGGAGGCCTCGGTTTTGGAACTTGGGGGGCTAATATGCTCGATTTTGAAAATCTCGAACAGTGGGCCCTAGGCTAGTTAGCACGAGCTAGAGCTCGTAAACAAACATGATTTTAAGCCATGAAAACTTAAGTGAATCAATTGTTTGGCCATGGTACTAAGATAGTATTGGCATACTCGGTGGATTGGCGGTAGTGCGACATGATAGATCTACAAACCAATCGAGACAAATAACTGCAGGTCGAGTTGAGAGTTGGGGCCGTTGGACCAGTGGCACTATAGATTATATTACTTATGTGAAAAAATTATTTATTTGTGCAAGCACTATGTTACGAGACCTTCAAGACGCCTAAGAGGGTTAGTGATGCGTCCTAGGGCTCTGGATGACCTGATGGAGATAAGGGCAGTTAGTCGTACCAAAAGTCTTGAGAAGCTCAACGTAGCTTCATTGCATATGAGACCAGGATGTGGACGAGATGAGGTCTCTGTCCTCATATTGATATGGAGTTTTGTTATGGGATTGAGGGTCGGATGTCACGTACATTCACTCATTCTCAGGGTAGAAGTGGACGTGCTTCTATCTAGGTGGCCGGTAAAGTCGCCTCGATGCCACAAGTGGGTACAGTGGATGGGCTAGCATGCGAATGTGTGTTTCCTTTATGATAAAGGGTGTGTGTTGGTTGATAAACACACCGTTGTGATGAGAAATGGTTATGAAAACTGAGATTTGAGAATGAAATATTTTTAAAAGAAAAATAAGGAGTCTTGCACACTCCAAATCAAACTATTTTTTTCTGAAAGTCATACCCTAAAACACCTATTCACTAAGTCGTTGAACTCACCCCCTCCCTTATATCTCTTTCAGGTAACCCCAAAAAGCTTACCCAAAGTCCACTAGCTAACACACCTATAAGGCAGGTTTGATAAGTTTAAAATTTTATGCAGTTTTGATTTATATTATTCTAGGAAAGGTGCAGGTTTAAAGGACGCCTTACTCCTCACGGTTTATAAAGAAGGGGCAACCCTTAGTAAGCTGAGAGAGTGGCGAGTTGATCACAGGGATTTTGACCAAACTGGGTCGGGGCGTGACAAAACTGAATTTGAAAACATTTCAAATCATAATTTAAAAAAATTTAGTAAAATGAAATGAATTACTTCCAAATATCCTCCATTGATTATAAATCAAGAATTGAAAAAAGTTTAGTTGAGTATCAGTTTGAATAGGGTTAGAACTGGGTCGAGCTGAAAACTTTATGAATTTTCGAATAAGTTTTTAAAATTAGAATATGGAAATTATTGGGTCTAAATGGTAGCAAATTAGACAAGAAAATTTTAGAAAATTAAATCAGACCAAGAACTGGTCTAATTGAAGGTAAACCAACCAAGAAATAGTCAAACTTGGTTGAACCAATTGAGAAATTCGTTCAAAACCGGTTTGGAACAATGTCGAACTAATCGAACAAACCAGAACACACATAACACACACTTGGCCCCTCCACCCGTCTAGAAGTCCAACAACCCAAAAATCAGACCGGATTCTCCACCACAATGACAAAAACACACTACCAAGGGAAATAAATTCTTGTAGTGATAAGTGGGTTATGATTTGATGAAATTAATCTATGGTTAGATAGCTCATTAAGTATATAACACATACATATAAGGTTCATCCCCCTCTTACTAGCCACTGACCATAATGCTCTCTAGAAGTGATATTACTCTACTTTTTGACGATCCTATTTGCATAAGCCATAACCTTTTTTTTCTCAACCACCAAATTGAGTACTTCAAGTGCCATTTGATTCCTACTTTAGTCATCTTTCCAACGTCAAATCAGTTGGATGACCATTCTATCGATGTTGACAACCTCACCTAGGAGAAAGCTAGTCAAGATCCTAGTGTAGTGGTGGGTACATCCCGACCTCTTACTTAATTACCTTCTATTAGTGGGAATAATAGCCCAAAAACGTATTGTATTCCTTTCAAGTAATGAATGAATTTACAACTGCCTAAAACATAAGTCTCTTAAATTAGGATATGTCCAATTAGGATTTAGTGTGAATCCATACAATGACCTTTAGTAAAATGCTAGTGAAAGTCATAACATTAGAAAACAAAAAGGATGAAGGAAATCCATAAGGCAATTAATAGCCAAAAGAGACAATACCTTGAGAATTAATACCCAAGAACTTGAACAACAAGTTTAAAACTTGAAGGGGAATAAGTAAATCCTTTGTGGTACTCTTGACAAGGAAGTTAGGAAATCTGTGAGAAAAATACCCAGACTTCTCCTTAAGGAAGTAAACTTAATACAAGTGGGAATAAGGATTGAGCCTAGAGGTGTATTCACGAGACTCCAAGAAGGAAGTTAACCCCAAAGAATGGGTAAACGGTTTTGATGGGACAAATACCCACAATGATAGATTAAAAGAAATCCTAGAGAAGTACATACTTCCACAAAGGAGTTATTGATCCAATTAAAGGAATAATGATGATATGGACATGTGAACATCAAGGAGAATGGATTTAGTCCACTCACACTTAATGGAGCTTAAGATGAGATGGTGGGGCATAGTGTGAAGTACACAAAATAAGATCACGATAATTGGAATTCCTTGGATAGGAAATTTCAAATGGATAATTTGAATATGACGAAAGATTAGACTTGGAAAAATGCTCCAATACAAAAAGGGTATAAAGATATGAAAAAAAGGAAACCTTTAAAGAGTGATAAGAAGGTTGGATGCATAGTTCTAAAGGTGAAAGTCTCTACTTCAAAGTGTGAGAGTAGAGAACAGTACAAACAAAGGGAACTCCTAAAGAAAAGCCCAAGGAAGTAAATACTTTCCATAATGGACCCCTCATAAATAAAAGAGGGAATAATTAGGAAATGGTCACGAACAAGCACAATAGACTAAGAAATGGAAACCCTTATGGAAGGATATCTCCAAAAATTAGAGATGTATGATGAAGGATAACCATGAATATTTCATTAGGAAAGTTGGGAATTAATCGGGAAACCTGATAGTTGGAACCAAAGAATGACCAATAAGAAGATTGGTAAAGGACAAGTAAATAAGCAATGCCTAAAATCCTTGGAAAACCAACGGTCATAAAAGGCATTATGTCTAAGTAAGGAAAAGAGGTGTAAGGATGGTGCATTTCCAAGAGAGGTTTAGTCAAGACCACATTAACTAAAGGAAACAAGTGGTACCTAGGCAATGCACACCACATCCGAAATGGAATGACGAAGAAGTCATAGACAAGACCATTATCAATGGTAGAAAATAATGAAGATGAGGGGAGTAGAGGGAATCTATAATGTCTTCATTGGATCAAGTAATGGATAATACTTATGGAAAGGAACTGGTGAGGATTCGGCATTGAGAAAGTCCAAACTAGAAGAAATGGAGATTTACAAGGAAAGTTAGAGACAACTAAATAACGGAGGTGTATATATATTGAATGTTTGGATAACGTTCAAGGTAGTTGAGGAACACTACCAAAAGATAAGGAAGGCTTGAAAGGATCCTAGGAGGGATCTCACGAAAGCATAAAATAAATTTACAAAGAAAAAGGGGGATAGGGAATAATCCCCAAGGAAATGACTTCAAATAGCCAAGGTTTGCTGGCATGGTGGCCAAAATGGGGAAGAAATGAGGAAACACAAATGGGGTATAATAGAAAAGTATTCCACACTTAATTGACTTATAATGAGTTTTGGGGACAAAACTCCTTAAAAAGTGGTGTGTAAACCCAGTTCTTTGATAATAAGAAAAACCAGGAAAAGAACCGGTCATTTCCAAAAAGAAAATCGACTCGATTCATAAACTGTAACCCATAGAGAAAAGGGCAAATTAGGAATTTTATAAATCCTAAGTGACCTAAAGAGTCACAAAAGCCATGAGAAAGGACTTTAGGATGAATTGGAGGTGAAAACCAAACCAGTTCAAGTGAACTAGACCTGAACTAGTTTGAACGACTATTGAACCAGTTTCTAAATTCATTTTTCTAGGTGGATTAGAAAATTTTAAATTTGAGAATTAAAGCCACCATTGGATAGAGAATGAATTTAGATAAATTTACAAATTTTTAATTTTGAAAAACTCGATCGAATCGGGCCTAAACTTACCGATTTAAACATTGAACCCAGTTCGGACCGGACCGGTCTGGCCCGATTTGGTATGGCGACATCTTCATCCTTCAGATGACAACACTGTTCACCCGCTGAAAAATTGACCAGCGCTGACAAAGATGAAGAGTCTCCGGCTAGGGAGTTTCAGGTAATAAATGACCACCATAATGGAGGTAATCGAACGGTGAAGAAGTCTCCGAGCTTCCTGTATAAAGATTTCCTCCTCACACCTACAAACTCCTCTCTCTCCCTATTCCTCCATTTTCTAGTGAAGCTCAAACTAGAGCTCCAACATTGGGGTTTTTTCTGACCCAAAGAAGGAGAGATTATGTTCCTTAGATTCAGGGAGAAGTCATCTACCCGACGGTAGTCTCCATTTGCTCCGAGGATCGCTAGAGAAGCGCGAATGTGATCGAACAATGAAGCAGCTCCAACGAACCGAAGCTACCTTATTTTGGCCGAGCTAAGAGCAACCAATTTGAGCCCTTCTTAGGCCAAACAAAGTTCTCCCAACACTTTCACAGCCTCATACGACTGAATTAAAGCGGAAAGGTAAGCCAATTTGGCTCATCTTTGTAATTTTTTAGCAGTGTTAGAGAGAGAACTGGTGAAACTTCATTGACCAAATTCTCTTTCAATTTGACATGAACTGATGTGTTTCTTGATCATAGGAGTAACCTCAAGATGCGAGCTATCTACCCAGATCGAAAGCTCGGACCGCCGCACCCCCATCAGTAAGCTTTTGAAGCTTTCTCTCTTTAAGTCCAGTTTTTCAATGAAGACCCATTTGAGCTCAATTTGGATCCAAATGACACGATTCAAAGTTACAATGAATTGTGTGGAAGTGTAGGAACGCAATTTTTCCTTCAATTTCAACAATTAAACCCGATTGAATGGTCAGTTGGATGAAATCAAATTCGGCCAATTTGAAAGGGGAAATTTGGGAATTTTGTAAAATTGAGGGACTAAAGTGCAATTTCCCAAATTTGGGAAACTTGAACCCCTTTTTGTGATTTCGAATAAATTGAGGTCCCAAAGTGAATTATAGAAGTTTTGAGACTCCATTTGGGGAAAAATTGGCATTTGGGACCTAAAGATAAAGAAAAAGAACTTTAGGGTCCTAAATGTAAATAATTAAAAGTTTAGGCATTTACGCATTCATGATGAATGAATGCTATTAGGCCAAAAGATAATGAACAAGGATGTTCATATTGTATAGGAACACAAAGTACCAGGAACGCCAGTAAGGATAAGCTCACGTGTGGCAAAGAGCCGATTAAGAGGAAAAATACACTGTACTTATCGGGTGAGTGAGAATTTTCACATCATACCCGGTTAGGATGATGAGTAACTCAAAAATAAAAACCCACTACCATGTGGAATTTTAACATCACACCTGGTTGGGATGATGTGAGAAAGATACATTGCGAATATCGGGTGAGTGAGAATATTCATATAAAACCCTATGATTATGAGTACCTCAGAATGAAAACCACTACTAAGTAGAAATTTAACATCACACTTGAATGGGGTGATGTGGAAACTACACGTAAAAGCTACTTACTGGTTGTAAGTAGATTATACTCGATTGGTATGATGAACTTCTTGGAAGGAAGTGAAAAACTCGTTTACCGATTGTAAGTAGAGATGTCATCACACCCAGTTGGTGTGATCGACAAGTGAAAACATATTTTGTTAAAAGTGTTCTCCTATTACTATGTGCCACTGCTTAAAGATTTTGGGAGACCATCTTGACGGGAGCTCGAATAGCTCAGTTAGGCTAGATGCCTTGGTTTTGGAACTTGGGGGCTAAAATTCCCGGTTTTAAAAATCTCATATAGTGGGTCCAAGGCTAGTTGGCATGAGCAGGAGCTTATAAAAAAACATGATGTTAATCAATACAAAATTTAATGAATGATGTGATTTGGCCATGGTAACAAGACAAGATCGACACACTCGATGGACTGGCGGCAGTGCGATGAGACAGGTCGACGGACCAGTCTAGACAAATAGTTGCAGGTCGAGTTGAGGGTTGGGGCCGTTGGACCAGTGGCACCAAAGATTAATGGCTTATATGGAAAATTATTATTTGTGAATGCACTGAGGTTCGAGACCATCAAGACGCCCAAGAGAAGTAGTGATGCATCCTAGGAGCTACTAGACAACATGGTGGAGATAAGGGCAGTTTGTCGTACCAGCAGTCAGGGAAGCTCGACGTAGCTTCATGCACATGAGACCGGGGTGGGGCCAGGATGAGGTCTCTATCCTCATACGAACACAGAGTTTCTTTTCGGGTTTGGGGGTTGGATGTCACGTACATCCACTCATTCCTAGGGTAGAAGTGGATGGGGCTTCTATCTAGGTGGCCGGTAAAGTCGCTCCGACACAACAAGTGGGTGCAGTGGATGGGCTGCCCTGCGAATGTGTGATCCCTTCATGATGAAGAGCGCGTGTTGATTTTTAAACACATCAATTGTGGAAAATGATGAATTATGGTTTTAAAAACCAAGAATTTAAGGAAGAAATAATCTTAAAGGAAATAAGGAGTTTGGCACAATCCAATTTAAAACTATTTTATGGAAACTCTTTTTCAAACACCCATTCTTTGAGTTGTTGAACTCACCCCTCCCTTTACCCCTTTTAAGGTAACCGAGGGAAAAACCTACCTACAAACATTCCACTAGCTAAACCTACAAGACAGGTATGTAAATTTAATTTATTTCAATTTTGATTAGTATTATTTCAGGAAAGGTACAAGTATAATGGACACCTTACTCCTCACAGTTTAAAAGGGGGAAACCCTTAATAAACAGGAAGAGCGGCGGTTTGCTCACGGGGATCTGACCAAACTGAGTTGGGGTATGACATGGGGAGTACTTTTAAATCCCATTCTCTCGAAAATAAAAAGCTAAAAAGGAGAACCAAAAAATATGAGAGAAAACCGAGTATCAAAGTGATCCAAAATTGGTAAAAAAAAGTGTCAAAACGAGAAATTTAAAAAAAATACTAAAGTGGTCAATGAAGATCCAAAAACCCTTGAAAAGAACCATGAAGTGGATTGGAAGTAAAAACTAGACCAGTTCAAGGTGAACTGAACCTGAAACGGATTAAACCAGATTGAAATGTGAAGAACTAGTTCAAATATTCATTTTTCTCGATAACTTAAAAACATCAATTTGGGAAATTGAGGTCACCATCAGATAGAAAATGAATTTAGAAGTTTTTAAAATTTAAAAAACTAGTCGAATCGGGCCAGAGATAGACAATTTTTTATTTCAGGTCATCGAACCCGGTCTTACTGAACGATCAACGGTCTAACCGTTCAACGGACCACCAGTGTCACACCCCGACCCAGTTTGGTCGAGGTCCTGTGATCAACCCAACATCGTTCATCATACTAATTTAGTATTTCTACCAAATACACCGAGGAAGGTAAAGGCGTCGAAGTGCATCTATTTTCCATAATAAAGTTTACAAAACATTTAAATAATGTTTTACCTGTTTGCGGTACCTTTGGCCTTCTCCCCTAGCTTTTGCTCTTCTTGGCGGAATGTTTCTCCTAAAAACGTTTTAGGGGAGGGAGTGAGTTTTTACAACTCAGTGAGTGGGAGTTGAGAAGTGAGTTTTCAAAACAATTCATTTATCAAACATTTTAAACTTTTAGTTTATTGTAATATGGGTTTATCACTTCTTTAACACTTCCCCTTGCATGGGAAGTACATCAGCAAACTATCACACGCCCTTTCTATCATAGAAAGGGATCACACGTTCGTAGAATGGTCCCCGACTGTTCTACTTATGATTCGGTGTGTCTTTACTGTCCACCTAAATTGAAGTTCTAGACTTCTATCCTGAGTTTGAATGGACATCAATAGCTCGACCCTCAAACCCGTGAGTTTGAGTGGACATCAATTGTAAACCCCGTTCCTTTAAGGATAAGAAAATCGAGAAAAGAATAGGTCGATTCAAAAGCCAAAACCGAGCCATTTAACGAATTGATATCGGTAAAGAATGGTAAAATGGGAAATTGGAAAATTCCAAAAAGAGTCATAAAAATCATAAGGAAGAACCATGAAACCAAATGAAAGAGAAAACTAGACCGGTTAAGGGTGAACTGAACCTAAACCAGATTGAACCGGTTTGAACTGACGAACTATTCTCTAAATTCATTTTTCTTGGTGGCATAAAATGATCAAATTGGGAAATTGAGGCCACCAATGGATATAAAATGAACTTAGACAAATTTAGAAATTTTTAGATTTGAGAAAACTAGTCGAATCGGGCCTAAACCGGTCGATTTTCGCCATTGAACCAGATCGGACCAGACATTGGGATGACAACACTATTCATCGGTTATAAAACTTTCCATTTCAAGTAAGAGGAATAGGCCTTCAATCAGTGCATTTTCGGGCGAGGATAGTCTCGACCAGAATGAAAACTAGTCGAGCATAGGGTCCCCGAGCTCCCTATATAAAGAGCTCCCCTCCATTCTTCATCCACACACCTCATATTGCCCTCCTATCCAAAGTGCTCCATTTTTCAGTGAAGCTCAAACCAGAGATCCCGACTTGGGCACTTTTCTCAACCTTAGAAGGCAAGGTCGAGTCCTACAAACTTGGAGAGAAGTCAGCTACCTAACAACAACCTTCCTTCAACTCGAGGATCGCCGGAGAAGTGCCGGCTGAATCAAACTGTCACGCCCTAACCCGGTTTGGTCGGATCCCCATGATCAACCTGCCACTCTCCTTGTTTATTAAAGGGTTTCCCTTATTATAAACCGTAAAGAGTAATGCGTCCTTTAAACCTGCACCTTTTTCCTAGAATAACATAATCGAAACTGCATAACATTTTAAATTCATCATACCTGTCTCACAGGCTTCTTAGTTGATTGTCTTTAAGGGTAGGCGTTTCAGGATTTCCTGAAAGGGATATAAGGAGGGGGGGGGGGTGGTTAGTACGACTATTCGGTGAATGGGTTTTCAAAAGTTTGGACTTTTAAGAAAACATTTATTATTGGTGTGTGCCATACTTCTTACTTTAAAAAATCCCTTCATTTAAAATCTCAAGTTTTATCACCATTTCCTTATTTAATCACGGTGTGTCATCACCCAACACACATCCTTCATCATGAAGGTTAAACACACATTCGCAGGTCAGTACGTCCACGGAACCCACTTATGGCTTCGGAGCGACTTTACCGACCACCCGGATAAAAGTTCGTCCACTTCTACTCTGAGAATGAGTGGATGTTCGCGACATCTGACCCTCATTCCCAAAATAAATTCTTCGTGTCCATTATGAGGATAGAGACCTCATCCCATCCCCACCCCAATGTCATGCGCTTAGTGCTACTCCAAATTTCGCACAGTCACCTAATACGACGAACTGCCCTTTTACTTATCAGGTCGTCCAGTGCCCTTAGGACGCATCACAACCCCTCTTGGGTATCTTGATGGTCCCGTACTCACAGTGCATGCACAAATAATGTTTTCTTATCAAGCCATGTAATCTATGGTGTCATTGGTCCAACGGCCCCGACTCTCAACTCAACCCGTAATTGTTTGTCTTGATTGGTTCGTCGACCTGTCATGTTGCACTGCCGCTAGTTGACTTAGTATGTCAGTCCTATCTTGGTACCATGACCAAACAATTCCTTTATTTAAAGTTTTATGGCATATAATTCATGTTTGTTTACGAGTTTCTACTCGGGCCAACTGGCCTTGGGCCCACTATACGAGATTTTCAAAATCGAGCATATTAGCCCCCAACTTCCAAAACCGAGGCCCCTGGCCTATTAGAGCTATTCGAGCTCCCGTCAAGAAGGTCTTCCAAATAGTTTATGCATTGGCACACGGTTAGGAGAGAACACTTCCGACAAAAATATGTTTTCAGTATCCATTATGCCGACCCGATATAAGAACATCTCCGTTCATAACCGATGAACGGGTTTTCAACTTCCTTCGAGGAAGTTTCATCATACCAATCGAATATGATCTACTTACAACCAATAAGTAGTTTTTCCGCATGGTTTTCACATCACTACTCTAAGTTGTGATGTTTAAAATACCACATAGTAGTGGGTTTTCATTTCGATGTGCTTATCATCCCCAATCGGGTATGATATAACATCCCAATCACAGCCGATAAGTGGTTTTTAACTTTAAGTTGTGCTCATCATCCCAACCGAGTATGATGTTAGTAAACCAATTCACCCGTTAATGTCGTGAATTCCACTAGATCAGTTCTTTGTATTCACACAAGCTTGTCCTTGCTAGCATTCCCTGTACTTAGTGTTCCTACATGATATGAACATTTCGGTTCATTATCCTTTGGCCTAATAGCCTTTATTCATTCCAAATGAATGAGAAAGTCAAACTTTCATTTATTTGCAATTAGGTCCCTAAAGTTATTTCTCTTTAACTTTAAGTCCCTAATGTCGAGTTTCCCTCAAATCGAGTCCTGAAACTTTAAAAATTTATCATAGGACCTCAATTTATTCTATTTCACAAAAAGGGGATTAATTTCCTAAATTTTTAATTTGGTCTCCCCAACTTTTCCAATATTACCATTTTGCCCTTCCTTTACAAAAATGGTAAGTTTCACCCCAAAAATTCTAAAATCCCTCAATTAGTCCTCTAGCATTTTTATCATGCCCAATTGACCCTCAATTTTAGGAAATTGTATTTCGGTCCCTCGAATTTTAGAAAATCCCCAATTTCCCCTAATTCCAACTCTTTAACACAATCGAATTTGATTTCATCAAATTGACCAATCAAACGCCTCTAATTGTTGAAATTGAAGTTAAAATTGAGTTCCTCCTTATTCATACAATTCCATAAAACTTTGAATCGCGAGTTTTAACATCGGAATGAGCTCAAATGGAGCTTCAGTGGAAAATAGACTGTAGAGAGAGAAAGCTTCGATTACTCACCAGTGTGGGCACGACGGTCTGAGCTTTCGATCTAGACAGATAGCTCTTGTCCTGAGGTTCATCCTAGAATCAAGAATCGCATGAATTGATGCCGATTTGTGTTAGAATTTCATCATTGAAATTTTGCCAGTTCTCTCTCTAGCACTAGCCGGAAATTGCAGAGCAGAGCCGAATTGGCTTACCTTTCAATCCTAATTCGATCGTGGGGGGGCTGAGGAAGTGTTGGGAAGGCTTGGTTTGGCTAGAGTAGGGCTTGAAATGGCTGATTTCAACTCGACCGAAACAGGGCAGCTTCGGTCCACCGGAGCTGCTTCACTGTTTCATCACGTCGGTATTTCTCTAAAAACCCTCGGAGCAAATGGAGACTACAGGCGTGTAGCTGACTTCTCCTCAATTCTAATGAACCATACCTTGCCTTTTTTGGCTCAGAAAAGACCCCATATCGGAGCTCTGGTTTGAGCTTCACCAAAAAATGGAGCAGTTGAGAGAGAAAGGAGTTTTCTGGTGTAGAGAGGATGAATGGGGAGGGGCTCTTTATATAGGGAGCTCGGGGACCCGTTGGCTGTCCGTTTGGCACCGTTATGACCGGCATTGAAGACCTGAAATGTATCGAATAAAAGTGTTTCTTCTTCACCGGCACTACTTGATTTTTCGGTGAGTGAATAGTGATGTCATCCTAAGGAAGAAGATGACACTGTTCCGAACCGGGTTTGAAGCTTAAACCAGCCGGTTCACCCTTCATTCGACTAAGTTTTTCAAATCTAAAAATTTCTAAATTCATTTTCTATCCAATGGTGGCCTCAAATCTCAAATTTGAATTATTTAAGCCACCTAGAAATATAAATTTAGGATTCGGTTCAATAGTGGTTCAAACCGGTCCAAACCGGTTTGGATCCGATTCACCTGAACCGGTTTGGTTTTCATCCCCAATTCCTTCACAAGTCCATTTCAATGTCTTTTTGACTCCTTGGGTCACTTAGGGTCCATAAAATTCCCAGTTTACCATCTCTTTATCGATTCTGGTTCATAAACTAACTCGGTCCTTAAATCGGTTCAATCCGATTCGGGTGTGGTTCACCCGAACCGATTTAGTCTTTCTCTCCCACTTTGTTCTAAGGTTACTTCCCAAG
Organism: Trapa incisa; assembly: GCA_030064435.1. Lineage (NCBI taxonomy): Eukaryota > Viridiplantae > Streptophyta > Magnoliopsida > Myrtales > Lythraceae > Trapa > Trapa incisa. The sequence continues at coordinate 15,636,419 of CM057779.1, read as the reverse complement.
GTTTATAAATATCCTCGGATCACAAGGGATCCATAACTTTCCCTATTTGCCCTTTCTCAATCGGTTCTGGTTCATGAACCGACTCGGTTCATAAACTTGTTAAATCTAGTTGGATTCGGTTCATCCAAACCGGTCTGGTTTTTCTCTTCCAATTCATCCTAAGGTTCTTTTTCATAGTATTATGAACCCTTTGGATAGTCCAGGAGTTGTAAATTCCCAAATTGCCCGTTCACAAATGATCGGGTTTGTGAACCGATTTGGTTTTCTCACTCGGTTCTTTTCCCGGTTTTTCCTTAACTCAAAAGGGCGGGGTTTCACAAACAGTAAAGCAACTCCAACGGTTCGAAGCTGTCCTGTTTTGGCTGAGTTGAATTCAGCCAAATTCAAGCCTCATCCAGCCAAACCAAGCCTCTCCAAAGTACCCATGACCCTCACACAACCTTTACATAGGTGAAAATTAAGCCAATTTGGCCCACCTCCATCGTTGTAGATCGATGCTAGAGAGAGAAAGTGTCGAATTTCACTAATGAAATTCCCCTTCATATAGACTTCAATTGTAGCAATTCTTGATCCTAGGAGGATCTAAGGTTGAGAGCTACCTCTCCAGATTGAGATCTTGGACTGCCACACCTCTACGAACAGTTTTTCGGTGAATCTCCGTTTGAGCTAATTTCAGACACAAATTCTACAATTCAAAGATCCATTTGATTGTATGGAATGTAGAAACTGATCCATGCCATCAATTGGAGCAATTAACCCCAACTGAATGGCCAATTTGAAGAAATCAAATTCGGTCAGTAAAGGGGGAAGAAATTGGGGATTTCGAAAAATTGAGGGACCTCCATGCAATTTCTCAAAATTGAAGGTCAATTGTCAATGAGAAAGATGTTGGGATACCAATTGGTCAATTTTCGAAAGAATTGGGGTCAATTGTCTATTTTTGGAAAGTAGGGGCAAAATGGTAATTTTTGGAAAATTGGGGGACCAAATTGGAAATTTGGAAAACTTGAGCCCCTTACACAATTTTAAGTAATTTGAGGATCCAAAGAGGATATTGGAAATCATGGGATTCAATTTGGGGGAAAAGTTAGCATTAGGAACCTAAAGTCAAGAAAAATGAACTTTAGGGACCTAAGTGCAATAAACTGAGAATTGGGGCCTAGTCGCTCTTACGTGAGAAAATGAAGGTTGTTATGTCGAACCCTTATTGATAATGATACCCAAACTGTGTAGGGACATGTGAGACTAGAAGCAAGCAAGGGAGAGCCAGCATGTACTGGATACTGACTAAGATCGAACACGTCATAGTCGACGGGTGAGTGGGAGCTTTTTACACTTCATGCCCGGTTGGGATGATGAGCATGTTTTGAAAGATAAAAACCTACTTGAAAGTTGTGAGTGGGATTATATAATATCATACCCGATTGGTATGATGAGATTCCTTAAGGAAAGGAAAAACTCGTATACCAATTGTAAGCGGATCCATCATCACACCAAGTTGGTGTGATGAACTAAAAGAGATTTTATGAGAAGTGTTCTCTCCTAACTATGTGATAACTGCTTAAACAATTTTGGAGACCTTTTTGACGGGAGCTAGAGTAGTTCTAATAGTCTAGGAGCCTCAATTTTTGAACTCATAGGGCTCAAGGCCTAGTTTTGGAAAAACATGTGTAGTGGACCCAAGGCTAGTGGGTATGGGCTGAAGCCCTTAAACAAACATGATTAGGAAGAGCCATGAAAACTCTTATTTAAAAATGAAAATTGATTGTGTGATTCACCATGGTTTCGAGCTAGGACCAACAATGCTCGATGGGCTGGTGATAGTGCGTCAGGGCCAAGTCGACAATTGGCCTAGACAAATAGCAGTAGGTCGGGTTGAGTGTTTGGGCCATTGGACCGTTGGCATCAAAGCGAGTGGCTTAATCATGAAAATACTTGTTTGTGCATGCACTCAAGGTACGAGACCATCAGAATGCCCTAGGGGGTAGTGATGGGTTCTGAGGGTTGCTGGACAACATGGTGGAGATAAGGGCATTTTGTCGTGCTAGTTAGTCATGAAGCTCCGGGAGCTTCTTGCACATGAGACTGGGGTGAGGTCAGGATGAGGTCTTCGTCCTCATACGGACACGAAGTGGAATTTGGGTATGAGGGTTGGACATCTGGGACGACCCCTCAAACTTAGGGTAGATGTCTAGGACTTCTCCAAGTGGGTGCAGTATGGGATTGTCCTAGGAATGTGTGTGCTCTTCCTGATGAAGTGTGTGTGTTTGTTTGCTAAATGCCTCCCGAGGCAATGGGATGTGCTAAAAGAGCTAAACACACTAATATGGAAATGGGAAAAATCCCGAGGTTTGAGTTTTGAGAAAATTCTTGAAAAAGGAATGGTAAACCTTGGCATGGTTTTGATAAACTATGGTTTTTGAAAACTTTCTCCCAACACCCGCTCATTGAGTTGTAAAAACTCACCCTCTCCCTTTAACCCTTTTCACGAGAAAGGAAGACCAACTTTAAAGACCCCTCCATAGTTGAAACTTAAGACAGGTATGCAAATTCTAAATATAATGAGTTTTGTATAATGTTATTTCAGGAAAATAGGAAGAAAGGATGCTTGACTCCTCTTTGTTTAGAAGGGGGTGAAACCACTTGAACCAAAGGGAGTGGCGAGTTGCTCATGGGGATTCGACCAAACTGGGTCAGGGCATGACAACTTGAGTTGTTTCAGAGCCTATTTCCTTGAACACATTATCAAGACTATATAAAATAGTAACTAAGAGAAATAATGTTTTAAAATTTACCTGTGGCTTCCAAGAGAGTAACCAAGAGAATTAGAGTCGCAGTCACTAACACTGCCCAACACCCCATCCTTGTAGAAACTCCCTGAGAAGCCTAGACGGTTCCACTTGGACTAAGCTCGGAGCATCAAAGGCACAGTTCACTCGGGTGTTTGGAAAGCCTAACCTCACCCCAAAGGTGGACGCCAACTCTCACATTGAGCCCGAGTAAGTACAGTCCCATCCCACTTCTACTAACGTTCCCCCTCCAGTTGACATCCCCAAATACCTCAAAACCCTCCGTCAACTAGGATGTAAGCCGCTCCTAGGAGAGAAGGATGCTAGAGCCATTATGGACTGGCTGGCCAGCATTAAGAAACTAGTGGGGATAGTCCACTAGAGGATATGGTGATTCTCGTAGAATATTTCTTGGAAGCTCGTGCAAAAAGATGGTGGGATAACGTCAAAAGCTTGCATACCACCACCCCCACCCGAGAGCAATTTGAGGAGAGGTATACGGAGGAATACCTGGCTCTGCATCTGATCAACCATAAGAAACAAGACTTCTCTTGACTCTAACAATGGCTTAACTCTACCTCGGAGTACGAAACTAAGTTCAATGAGTTAAGACCCTTTGCCCCCGATCTTGCTGGACTTACAGACATTTGCCAACGATTCATGGATGGTCTTAATATGGACATATGAGACTAGATGGTAGTACTAGGACGCCCCATGGATCTGGTAGCCATAATCAGTATGGCCCACAAATGTGAGTGTCTGGTGCAAACCCGACACCGCCGGATGGAGCAGGCCAATCGAAAGGATGATAAAGACCAAAGTCGCCATGGGGGACGGAAGGAGCAAAGTAGTCCTAAGTGGGGAAACAAAGTGGGTGTCCAAAGGAGGAAGGAAGCGTACCCCACGTGAAGGGAGGTGACCCCCACAATACTACAAAGGAGCCCTCCCTGCCCTAGATATCAGAAGTACCATGAGGGATCCTGTTCAACCTGTTATGGATGTGGGCAAGTGGGACACTTTGCAAGGGAGTACCCAACTCTTATGGAGAATAAGCAACGGAATGTACTTGAACCACCCCAAAGGAACCCAAGGACTTTAAGGCAGGATGCAACCACCACTAGGGTATATAACCTCACACAGGAGAAGGCCTGAAAGGATCCTAGTACTGTAGCGGGTACTTCCCAAACCCTCCCTGACCAGAATTAGACAAAAACTTGTAATTCAATCCTATTCAATGAAGAGAATCAATTTTGTTTCTAAAAATGTGCATTTCTTCGATTAGGGTATATACAACTATGGGGGAGAAAAATCTACGCTCTTTTTTACTCAAGAGTAGAGAGCTCCTTTATCAAGGAAGATTTAATTCCAAGTCTTCCACTAGGACTTACCTCCTTGGAACAAAGTCTCGACGTCCTCACACCCTTAGGAGAAGGGCTCAATAGAGACAAACTACTAAAGGGATGTGAGATCAAGATTGGTGGAGTAAAGTTGGAGGTAGATTTGATCCCATTACCTCTAAGAGAGGTGAAAATAATATTGGGAATGGATTGGCTAAGTACACACCAAGTCAAGGTGGACTATGGGAAGAAGGTGATAAATTTTCACACTCTTGAGAGACTTGGACTATGTTTTAAAGGAGATAGGAGGAAGGGAGAAATACACTTGGTGTCCCATATAAAAGCCCAAAGGATGATATAGAATGATTGCAAGGCTTTTCTCGCCATGATCAACAATGAGAAGTCAGAGGAGAAAGGACTAGAGGGCATTCTAGTGGTTGAACACTACCTATATGTATTCCCTGAGGAACTACTAGGATTACCCCTGAGCTGCCAATTAGAATTCACCATAGAGGTAATTCCTACGACACATCCCACATCCCAAGCCTATTATCTCATGGCTCCAACGAAACTAAAGGAGTTAAAGGAATAGCTAGACGAATTACTAGAGAAGGGTTTCATACGCACTAGCCAGTCTCCATGGTGTGCACCAGTGCTATTCGTGAAGAAGGATGGGAGTATGAGGCTATATATATATACTATTGGAAGTTGAACCAGGTCACCATAACGATTAAGTACCCACTTCCACATATTGATGACTTGTTCAATCAACTAAAGGGAGTGACCTATTTCTTCAAGATAGATCTTCGGTCAGGAAACCACCAACTCAAGATCCAAGAGGGAGATATACCCAAGGCCTTCTTTCGGTCTTGATATGAACACTATGAATTTAGAATGATGCTTTTTTGCATGACAAATGCCCCTACAGCCTTTATGGATCTAATGAACCAAGTGTCCTAGCCTCACTTGGACAAGTTCGTGATTGTGTCTATAGATGACATACTCATATACTCATGAACTAGGATGGAGCATGAGGAACAATTTCCCATCACCTTGGAGATGTTATGGAGCAATCGCTTATATGAAAAAATTTTCAAGTGTGAGTTCTAGTTGCAAGAGGTGGGGTTCTAAAGGCACATAGTGTCCAAGGATGGAGTCAAGGTAGATCCAGCAAAGGTGGAAGCCATATCTGACTGGAAGACACCCAAGAAGCCCTTTGAGATACGTAACTTCTTGGGGTTAGTAGGTACTACCAACGTTTTATGAAGGACTTCTCTAGGATAGCAGCCCCTTTGACCCGCCTCACCAAGAAGGGAGTAAAGTACAAGTGGGATGAAACCTATGAGAAATCCTTCCTAGAATTAAAATCCCATTTAACAATGGCGCCCATACTCACTCTACCTGATCCAAGTGCATGTGAGTATACAGTCTATAGTGACGCATCTGGACAAGGACTTGGGTTCGTGTTAATGCAATAAGGGAAGGTCATTGCCTATGCCTCACGACAACTAAAGATATATGAGAGGAACTAACCTACTCACGACTCATAATTAGTTGCAATAGTGTTCGCCCTCAAGATTTGGTGACACTACCTATATAGGGTTAAGTGCAGAATATACACGTATCACAAGAGTATTAGGTACTTCCTAACTCAAAGGGAGTTGAATCTCCGCCAGAGGAGATGGCTGGAATTGGTAAAGGACTATGACCTTGTGATAGAATACCATCCCAGGAAGGCTAATGTGGTGGCAGACACTCTAAGTCGCAAGTATCAAATTGAGGCAGCACAGATAAAGACGAACTACCTGCCCTTACTACAATAGTTGGGATGAATGAAAGTGGATCTTAAGGTAGATAAAGAAGAAAGATGTCTAGTGGCTGACGTAGTTGTAAGGCCCGACCTAATGGAGCAAATCAAGGTCCACCAAAAAGGGGATAAGGAGCTCCAACCCTACTTGGACTCAACCAACGAGGGGATAACCCTAGACTACAACTTGCAAGGTGACGAATTGCTGACCTATAGAGGTAGGGTGTGTGTGCCTCAGGACAAGGAATTGAGGACGTTAGTACTGGAAGAGGCACATGACTTTGTGTATGCGATGCATCTAGGCAGTACCAAGATGTATCGCACCCTCAAGCAAGGTTAAGGAAGTCAACTACATGACTGCATACTCCATTCAACTCGGGGATCATTGAAGAAGTGTCGACGAGCTCGTACAGTAACACCGCTCCCTCGGCAGTCGACAACCAAAGTTGGTCAAGATCAATTCGAGCTACCCTCGGGCCAACCACAGCCAAACCAAGCCCTCTAGACCTTCCCCGGAGCAGTCCAAACCTTCCCAAAACCGTAGTGGTAAGTCCACTTTGCCATCCTTCACTGAAATATACTATTTGTAGTGCACTTTTGCCAAAAACTAAATTATTTAAATCCCTAATGCTCATGCCACCAATTGATGCATAGTCTGATCCAGGAAGGATCCTTAGAAAGAGAGCAATCCATTAGAATAAAAAACTATAATTTACGGATCCTCACCGATGAGTAATCAAAGTTTTCTCTCTCTAGGATGAATTTCTAGTTAAACTCCGTTTGAGTTCATTTTTAAGCCAAATCTAGTGTTTTAAAAGCTTGAAATGAATCAGGGGACATAGGAAAGATAATTAATATCATGTTAGGATACAATTGGGAAGAAATAAGGTTGAATTGATGAAATTCAAGTTGGAGGACTAAATTGCCACTTTTGAAAAGTTGGGACTAAATTGCAATGTTTGGGAAATTGGGAATTTTCTACAATTAATGAGAATTTATGTACCCAATTGATAACTTGAGGAAATTAGGGACCCAAATGGAGGATTTGAAAATCTTAGGGACCTAACTAGGATTAAGGTATACCTTAAGGACTAAAACATAATTATGAAAAGTTACGGGTCTTAAGTATAATTACTTTATTAATTGGGACTAAATTGCCCAATTTGTCCTAGGAGTGAATTCCCTACAAGATCGTGTGAAGGAAAGGCATGCCAAGCTCGAAAACCTCTCGGGACGACCAAGTCTCGAAATACGAGTGAGTGGGATTTTTGGCATTATGTCCGTTTGAGATGATGAACGCACTTTCAAAGATAGAAAATTGTTTTCCATAAACAGTCTCCCCTGATTGCATTAACTTGCTTAAACTTTTTGGGAGATATTTTGATGATAGCATGAAACATGTGAAGTGAGCTAGAACTACTCAAGTGGGCCCAATACCTTGATTTTTTAAACTAATATGGCTCAAGGCCAAGTTTTGGAAAAACACGTGAAGTGGGCCCAAGGCCAATGAGAATGGACTTAAATCGGTAGACAAATTAATAATTACGAGCCTATGGAAAACTTTCACAAATGGTCAAATTGTGTGAAATAGCTACCGAGCCGAGGTTGGGCTGTTGAACTCATTGGGTTGGTAACTACCAAGTTGAAGTCGGGTCATCAAACTTGTTAGATTGGTAGTTACTAAGCCGAAGTCGGGTCATCGAACTCATTGGGGCTGGTAGCACCAAAGATAAAGATCTAAATTAAAAAGACTTTTGATTGTTTATATTGAGATATAGAACCATCAAGGCATCCGATATTGGGTAGTGTTGGTTCTAAGGGCTATTGGACGGCTTAAGGAGCATAAGGGTAGTTTTTTCGTATTAGTATGTCAAGAAGCTCCGGGAGTTTCATGCGAATTAAGACCGTGGAAGAAGCTGGAGAGGTCTCACCCCACAATAGCAGTCACAAAGTTTCAAATTAAGTATAGGGATTGGACAATAATGCTCACACAAACTTGTTGTGGTAGAGATTACAGCCTCTTACCAAGGGTGGACGATAAAGTCACTCCGGTCCACAAGTGGAACAGTCAGAAACTGTTATGTGAAAGGATGGTTACTTTGATGATAAATGGCATGTGTGATTGTGTGCTAAACCAAACCCGAAAATGGTGAATGATAAACTCTTTCATGATAAAGTGTGTAAAAACCTTAAATAAGAATGGTGTTATATGTTAACAAATGAAAAACCCCATGTTCATCCTTGAGAAGACACCTTATTATCCACTCACTGAGTTGTAGAACCCAGCCCCTCCCTTATCCCCTTTCAGGGAAGCTGTTATATCAAGGAGAGTGAAAGCTTGAGAAGTAAGCTAGGATTACCATGAATAGTTAATTTAATTAAGTCGTTTTGTTTACTTATATATTTGTAAGCCTTTACCTTTCCTAGTCTATCTTGGTAGAAATACCATTTTAGTACAAGAAAGGGTGATGGGTTGATCACGGGGATTCAAGTTGGGGCATGACATGGTTGGTGGTGTCAGAATCGATATACTTGTCAAGGGTATGAGCTCCTAAATCATTGTCGTGGGGTACTTTGACTTGAGGGTCCTATAATTTGTCGGAAGTTGGGGACAATCAAGAGCAATGTGGCCCAATTTTTGACATATTTGACAAATAGAAGCATAATCTCATTGTTGATAAGTGAGGACTCATGAGAGGCGACATTAAGATTCATTTATTGATTTTATAATTGAGCTTAGCTTTTTCATAAATGAGCATGGATTTGAGTTCATCTAAACTTATTTACTTGAGAGTAGGAGTAAATTCCATGCAAAAATATTGATATTCTTCTCCTAACCCAACGAGAAATCTATCTTTGATTTTAGATTCAAGTTTAGGGAAGTCAATCTAAGTATAGGTGAGATTGGCTATGAATGTCAGGTAAACTCTCATTGTTTAATCTTTTTTTACCGTGTCACGCCATTAAGAGTCCATGTGATCTTAATGAGCTCAGACTTGTTGAGCAAATATGACTTCCAATTTATCTGACATATGTGCATAATTGTGAATTACAATTACATGTATATTAACATTAGTGTCTAGTGATACTAAGATAGTGGTTATATATAGTCTATTATAGATCTTCCAAGTTTTGTAGGATGAGTTGGGAATAAGAGTAGATTAATCATATTTTTGAGAAGGCAATAACTTTGGCGGTGTCGGGATGATTTGATCGACATACCCTATCAAGTCATAAATTTTCAAGAGTGGTATCATATTGTTGTGACATAGTAAATTGTTTGTTTCGTACAAATTAACCGGAAGTATTGAAATATTATTTGAAAGTTTAACTGCTACTAAAGAATTCATATTAATTTTATAAGTTACGAAAATAAATATGAAAAATAATGAAAATTGGTAAGGGTTACAAAGTGAGGTTGATGGTAAGATAATGAAATAGATATAATAATAATATAAGAAATCTAGATAATCTCTTAGTGACAATAACAACTAAAATTAATAAATAAATAAGTAATTTGACGAATATAGCTAGGATATATATATCAAATTGTATTAGAAAAAAATCTCTAATAATAGATGAATTTCAGTAATTGTATCATGTATGATACACTTACAATATCTTTTTTATATAATAATAAAATGATATATAAAAAGTTAATCAATTAATTTACAACTATTAATATATAAAAATTTATAAAAAATTAATTATAAATTACAAAATTTTGAGTTAACCTATTTAATTTAATATTATATAGTTGTTAAATAGAAAGGTCGAAGGTTAGAGTGGAGAACCTAATTGAAACCACAATATTTGATGATGAGATTGGAATGGCTCCAAAAAGAATATGGTAAGCTAAGCATTTAGGTTATACATGCTTTCATTTATAACTTATCAATAATTTTATTTCTTATTTTATTTTTTAACATTCGATTGTTTAATTTTACTTTTTAATAAGTTAATTATTAAAATTTACTTCTAGCTATTACTTTCATTTATCCGACTAATTATAAGCATAATAGTTTTGCTATATTTAAGTCAATTAATCAAATATCAGCTGTTAGTAAAATTTAAAAAAAAAATCGAATCGTTAAAAAATTAATTTAAATATAAATTTGTTAAAAAATAAAAATTTAGATAAATATGTGGTAATCCATTATGGTCTAGACAATCTGCATGTTCCCTTTCCGCCATGCGAGGGGAGAAATTTGACTATTTCCAGTGGTTCACGTGTTTTTAGCTATTCCTCCCAGAGCGCTTCTTTCACTTTTCCTCCCTCAAATTTAAGGTTTCTATCGCTTATGTAATAGAGGAAACCTGTGTCTGCTTCTGACGAGCCTCCCTGTCTGATTCTAATTTCAATCCATGGATCCTAACCTGAAGAGCCACCCCGTCCTCTCCTATGTCATGTCCCGCCTACCCTCCATGGGTCCCCGCTATGCACCGCCCACCCCCAAGGGTGGTGCCGGCGCTGACGCCGACGCCGCCGGTGGAAGCCGTCCATCGGATTTCGTCGAAATCAACATCCATCAACATTCCGATCCCTCCACATCGTCCTCTCCACCGTCGCAAATCGTCGATCAGATGCCTCACCTTGCCCACCCACAGCTCTTCGCCTCCATGGCCGACGTCGTCAGCGATGTGTCCCAGATCCGAGCTGTCCTCAGGACCCTCGGCGACCGTCCCGACCACGAGGCCGTCGATGAGGCACGGTCGAAGATAGCCGAGATAGATTCCAACCTCGCGAAGAATCTCCAGGAGATCATGATCTCCCCCAGGCCCTCGGACATGGATCAGCTCGAGTGGCGGTCCCACCTCACCGAGAAGGAGAACCGGTGTAGGAAGGATGCCAATAAGGAGAAGGACCGCTACAAGGCCATCATTTCACACGACAAGCTGCACGATGCCTACGAGATGATGGTGAAAGAGGCAGAGGAGAAGCTCGTGAGGATGTACGAGAGAGCCACTGTGGATAGCCAGAGCCAGGCGGACGGTGGGACTGAGGAGGTCAATGAGGAGGCCAATGAGGAGGTTGTCGGGGTCCTGAGAGATGGACTGGGCTCCGAGGCTCTGGAACGGGTGGATTTATCAGGGAAGAGGCTGAGGATCCTGCCGGAGGCATTCGGGAAGATTCAGAGCTTGGTTGTGCTTAATCTCTCCAAGAACCAGCTCGAGGTTAGTTAAAGAGGTTGCCCTGTTCTTGTTGTTCACTGCTTAGTTTATTACATGAATGCTACAAGAGTACTGACAATGATGCAAGTTCTGCACTGAAATGACAATAGGTGGTAACAAATAGTCACTGTCCTGAAGTCTAAAAGGAGTCTGCTGATGAACAAGATGGTCATTTTTGTGCTGATGGATGGAGTGCATAAAAAATAATGTACCAACATTGAGCAAAAAATTATTTTTTAACCAACTTGTATCCATGGCAATATTTTTTCTATCATTCATGTAATTAGCCTCTTCACTTCTTGCCTATGTTGATAGATTTTCTGCTATCTTTTGGGCTCTAAATAGGAGTAATGCTGATGATTAACATTTGAACTCCAATTAATCAGGCAGAACTAAAATTAATGCTGAATGATAGGAAACCATTATGGAATTATGGGATGTCTTAGAAATGGCATTATATGATTGTCAAAATATGATTGAAGGAAACTTGTGTGCAGTGGATGATAGTTCTCATGCATGCAGAATGTGTGTATAATTAGTCAGTTAGTAGCCAAGGGTATAGGTAGGTGTGCATATGCACCCTTAGTTCAGTCTAATTTCATAGGAAGTAGTGTAAGAGAACCAATGTCTGTGTGGTTGTCCATCTATGCTGCAATTCTGATACAGATTTTTCTTCCTTTTTGTGTTGGTGTGTTGTGTTGTAATCCCTGGCTTCATAAATATAGGAAACATTTAGAGAGCTACTTGAGGTGTTGTGTTATTTTTATTCTATGATGTTATTTTATTATTAAAAAAAGGATGTTTAAACATTTGGTTCATGTTCTTGGAAGTGAAGCAGTCTGGGATACTATGCATCTTTAATATATAACTGTTGAATGCAGAGAAAGAACTATGAGTTTATAGGAATATTTATGTCTGATTTATCTGTTTATGGAGATAGGCTCTTCCTGATTCGGTTGCTGGGCTGGAAAATCTAGAGGAGCTTAATGCGTCCTCAAATCTCTTGGTGTCATTGCCTGACTCTTTTGGTTTGTTGCAAAAACTGAAGTATCTTAATGTTTCGGGCAACAAGCTAACATCCCTACCTGACAGTATCTGCCACTGCAAGTAAGATAACATTCCAATGATGTCAGCCAATGTTTCTGTCTTTTGCATCTTCTTCCTCATGTGTATGTGTGTTTGTGGAACTATGTATTAGATCACTGGTGGAATTGGATGTGAGCTTCAATAATCTCACATACTTGCCAACAAACATCGGCCATGGTATGCCATATCTAAAGAGGCTCTCAATCCAACTGAATAAGATCCGTTCACTTCCAACATCTATATGTGAGCTGAGTTCTCTGACTCACCTGGATGCCCACTTCAATGAACTACGGGGGCTTCCACATGCAATTGGATATCTTACAAACCTGGAGAATCTTAATCTAAGCAGCAATTTCAGCGACTTGATAGAACTTCCTGAGACCTTTGGGGACTTGATGAACCTCAGGGAGCTTGATCTCAGCAACAACCAGATCCATGCCCTTCCTAACACATTCGGTCGGCTGGACAACTTGGTCAAGCTCAACCTTGAACACAATCCGCTGGTGGTCCCGCCTCCAGAGATTTTGAAAGGAGGAGCAGAAGCTGTGAAGATCTTTATGTCCAAGAGATGGCTTGACATTCTGGTGGAAACAGAGAGGAAGAACATGCTCGAGCAACAGGAATCAACACAGACTGGATGGCTAACGAGGAGCACTTCCTGGCTGAAGGATGTTTCGGTCAGTGTCTCTGGGTACCTGTCATCTCCAAGAGCTCCTATGGACTCTCCAATAGTTCCTATGGACCCTTATCTTAATCAGCAGCTGTGATCTCTCCAAGAGCTCCTATGGACCCTTATCTTAATCAGCAGCTGTGATCTGATCATCAATTGACCCTTCAAATGATCTGGAGCTTTTGTTGGAAATGATGTGAGGCGGATTAAATGCTGGTACTTTAAGGATGATAACAGGTATAGACCAGAAAGTGTAAGCTATTAGGAAGAACATGCTGGACATTTTTAGGCAGAACAAAATTACAGCATGTGAGGAGATAGGCTTTGCTTTGAATAGAGTCCTGTTTTTTGCTTTTTGTTTACTGGCTAGAGGATGATAAAATTTTGTACCTTCATCATAATCCTAGTTCCTTGGTGTTTTTTTTTCTATTACAAAACCACTGAGCCCAGCCTTGTTCAATTCATTGAGTGACAATTGCAATATGTAAGATTCAATCGCCTTTTCAGGGATTTCTTGCCCACCCAGATAATAATCCAGGCAGAACTTGAGTGTTTGATTGGCCAGATTCTGAACCCCTCGTGTGGATTTAAAGAATTAACAACTGATTAATCAACTTGGAGGAGTTACACTAATCAATCACCACCCATGTGCAAGCACATGGTTTCCAATTCTTTCCACCTCAATAATGGCCCCACAAGTCACGTTGATGGATCTGAATGATGATACCAAAACCCAATATCGATCACACTAATCTGCAACCAGAAATCTCCCCAACACCTCTGTTTTCCATTGATCTTCTTCTTCTTTAATGTCAAGAACGACACTTCTGTTGTCTGTCTTCCTCTCCCTCCATGCTGTCTTATACTACATAGACCTGAACAGCTGCAGGTTGGCCTTCTATGCCTTGGTCCTGCCGGTTGCTGGCATTTTGCTGACGGCTGCCTTCCTTGTGATTGCTGTCCGAGCCATGCTGATGACGTGGATCACCGTGCTCGTCCTACTTGCATTCTCTGGGAAACGCAGGCGAGCCCTTGCCCTCCAAGGAAGGAGGATAACTGCGGATCTTGCCATTTACTTGGTCAAAGTTGCCTTCAGAGGAAAGGGAGCAGCTGCTCTTGTTTGTGCAACTTTCATTACCTTCCTCCTCTTAGCTGTTTGACAAGATCCTCTCCATTAGATTTAGATTTTATTTCAGCATTCCTGCTGTTAGATCTTGTCTGTCAGAAGCATGCTCATCAATATATCATTCTTTAAAACAAAAATCAACTGACACATAGATCAGAGTCTTGTTTACATATTGCTTTTCGGTTGATTACTGCTCAAGCGGGTTTCAAAGTTACAATCAATTTCATAGACCTGCAGAAAGAATGCAATGGCAGTGATGATGGCTTGCAGAAGAAAAAGGGTCCATAGATAAGGAGCAAATGATGTGAAACCATGAACACAAAAGGGAATCATCTGCATACAGACGACATACACGATGTTCATGATAGACAGTAGGAACATTCATCCTTCGGTTTAAATAGACAGTAGGAACATTTCTCCAGCTGCAATGCTTTTCAGGTTGAATTTTGACTGATACTAATTGCATCGCATCACCACTGGAAGTCTTCCAACCAGTCACGTGTTGGAGAAAGCACTCAATCACTGCATCCTTGATCGAGACTTCAACACAGTGAAAATAAAATGGAATCTTGAAGCTGAGTGCCGATAATTGGTTCAACTGCTCCTGCCAGAGTATGTAGATACCCAGGCATTGTGCGAAAAGAAAAAAGATATCCAGGCTCCTGCAACCACTGTGGGGAAAAATTAGCATACCAGCAAATATGAGATTAGAGTCAATCCTAATTTAAGAAATGAGTTAACCCCACTAATTTACAATAAAAGAAAATTGATTAAGTTCCAGTTTTTTAAGATAATGGCCAAGTCCCTTATCCGTGAAAGAAAATGAATATAATATGTTGATAAAAAAATATTAACCAAAATCCAACAAAAGATAAATGAGTTTAGACCAACTATTTAAAATAAAGTAGTCATATCCCCAATATTTTCAAAAAATAAATTTATAAATTTATGTTTTTTCCCTAAATAATGGTGTTAATGTCAATGTTGAGAAATAAGTCTATATCCCTAATAAATTGAAATTTGCAAGACAGGTCGCTAATTATACTTGAAAAATTGATAAATAAGTTAAAATTCATAATATTTGAAAAGTTGAGAAATAGGTAATAACATAAACAATTTCAATGAATATTTTTGACCATAGAACAAGACAAGTCTAATTAATAATATTATTATTTTAATTATTTATGTTTGCCAAAGATTTAAAGTAGGATACCATGAGATGCATAGTATGAGTGTGTATGGTTAAAGTGTTATTCATTAGGACAAATAATGAGTGTTATTTGTTTACAATATAATGCTATTTATTTATAATATAATGGTATCCATGAAGTAAAAGTGAGTAATTCAATATTTGTTGACATGGAGTGGAGTAGAGTATATTAATCACTTCCATATTAGAACAAATGGTCTAAAATAGATATTGTGGTACTCAGCTTTCGTACAGACTTATGGTCCGTAATTTACTTCCTAATCACAAGTGGATGACAATATATTTCCATTACATGATATGTGATATTGTTTGAAAAAAATGTTAAAATATATTAATATCTTGAAAGCTAAAACCCAATGGACTTGATTTAGGAAGAACTTGAAAATATTCTCCGTAGAGATTTTGAGTATAAGTTGACTAGTGTACATGACGATTTAGTGTTAGTTAATCCTCCAAGCTCACTCCCTTCAAAATTTCACTTTCAATAACAACAAAAAGCTAAAAATATTTGTTAGGTTAGGAGATGATGAACTTACGACGTAAGAACCATCTACTATCAAAATATGAAGATCATTTCAGTATCATATTATATTTCACCATGTTTTCTTAAATTTATTTTCTTTATAAACATCCTATACTTTTAAAGAAAATACTCATTATTATTTTAAAATTATGTTAAGGCTTACCTTTGTTGTTACTATATTTATATTGGTGTGGTTTCCATTATTATAGTTTGAGAATATATTAGAGTTTCTAAATATATTAAAGTGAAAATGTTTTAAAAAATAATTAAGATTTGAAATAATAGGGTGTTTCATAAAACTCAATTATAACGCAAAGACAAACTATTTTAGAAAACTGACCTAGATGAATAGAGCCTAATGCTCATACCATCTTGCTGATTATGTCAGTTCTCAAGCCCCGAGAGGAAGAATTCTAGAGAACATCCCCAAAGAAGGGAGGTTCCACTATGAGGAACAAGAAGTCAAGAAATGAACCCCGAACAAAGATAGACTAGTAAAAAATTATGGATGACATGCGTCGAGTACGCTAAGGCATTCATAGCATGAAAATCCTAAACCAAACACCGGAGCTGACAGCACTCATGAGTTAGACATATGAGTGTGAAAGTATTATTCTCACTCAGCTATGGGTTGATCATGGCATGAATAATAGATGCACAAACAGTTGAACCTAAGAAGCCTCTACCCCAAGCCCTACAGGGAGAGAAACCGAAGTATAAACGACTGTCCTAAATGTGGCAGGTTTCATGGGGTTCATTGTATACGCCTAATGTGCAACTTGTGCAGGAAACCTGAACATACATCTCGTCAATGCCCTATGAGAGTATAGCAATCAATACCCATCATTTTCATACCTCCTTCACCATGATCCCTGAACCATATGGAAGGAGGGTTTATGTTCAAAGATTTTGGTCAAGGAGTGGTGACCATCCAAATCTTCCCTAAGTCAAGCAAAGGGAAAAAAACTTAAGTGAGCATTGGGGAAAGTAGCTCTAAGGGTATTTAGTTCTATCTTGAATGTAATAAAACCTATATTACAACTTATGAATTAATAATAAAAATATTCTTCTATAATTCAAGCATATATATGGAAGGATGGAAGGAGAATAATATAGTGGTATAAGTGAACAACAAAAGAAGATCATTATACATTTGGTACCGAAGGAAGAAAAATAAGAATGTTAGCGAGAGATACCACAAAACCCAATGATTTAAAGATAGATGTAAATAAATGTGACAAAGGGGTCATCTAGATTTTGAGCATAAATTTTGACGCATATGAAAGAAACCCATGAAGAATACGGGTATTATCCATGAGTTAATTAGAAAAGTCAAAGACAAGATATTAAAGAGGCAAGATTGAATTTACATAAGAGATTTTAAAAGCCTTCACTATAAGGTATAAGGGTAGGAAGAAGGGGCAAGTATGGAGAATATTTTGAGTAAGACCCTGACAAAGAAATACGTATGTCATTATGATAAGGAACAACTTAATATGAAATTAAGTTAAGAAATAAGTTAGCCACAAGGTGGGCGTGGGAAAATACAGTAAGAAGGAATGTGTAAATTCCTTTGGGGATCTCAAATGAGGATCCATAAGTGATCTAGTTAGATCAGACATACTAAAAGGAAGGTTATAGCTATGATCACTTGGAAATATGAAAACAACATATTGATACCATGATGATGTAGGTATATGGTTGGGTAGAACTAAGGGTTACCGGAAATGATAAGGTAGATTCCAAGAGCCAATGAGATATACAAGCAACAAATGCATAAGCCTAAATAACTTAAAATATATGATAAAAGATACTCCAGGACCCTCTATGATTGAGGAATGTGTTGATGGCGGTATATGTGAGAGATGAACAACAATAATTTCTTATAGGCATGTAGTTGAGAGCCAAAATTGGGGCTCACCAGACTGTAGTGGAGGAATAATACATAGAAATTAAGTGATACTTTGCCCCACCATGGAGGATTTGGTCATATTCTAGGTGGATCTACACAAAGATACACATATGTGAATTTACTTAAGGCGAAATTACACAATTTTGTTGTGAATCTTGGATAAGGATTCAAAAGAAAATATATTGTATGAGATACCTTGAAATAGAGGTTGGACATAACTAGTTTTCGAAAGTGGGTAGTGAGAAACTAAATAGAAACATAAATCAAGTAAGTATAGGAATAGGTATTCACATGTTTGTTGTCATGGAAATACATTATCGGTAAAGAATAAAAAGAGGATATAAGGGTTCGATGATGTTGACTCTGAGATGTGTTAGATATATCTTAAGAGTTATTAAACAACTAATGATGGAGAATGAGGATGCTGATTATTGATGTTTTTAAATTAGATGGTGAACATAAATGGATGAGTATGTGAAGGTAATCAATAA
Organism: Trapa incisa; assembly: GCA_030064435.1. NCBI lineage: Eukaryota > Viridiplantae > Streptophyta > Magnoliopsida > Myrtales > Lythraceae > Trapa > Trapa incisa. The sequence goes on along the minus strand of CM057779.1, from coordinate 15,618,296 downwards.
TTTATGTACAATCACCAAAATAAATGAACTAAAAACCTGTAGACATTTACAAGAAGTAATCTATTTGAATCCAATGTTAGGAGTGAGATAGTTTGGAGCAAGTCAAGATTAGAAATGGGGTGAGTCTTTCAACTCAATGAGTGAGTAATCTTAAATATAGGTTTGTTTAGATTTTTTCATTTAATTTTGCTTATAGTGTGATCATCATTTCCTTATTATTCTCGTGTTATTCATAGAATCGGGTTGACACACAATCACACGCCCTTTTATCATCAAAATAGATCACAGGTTCGCAAAACTATTCTCGATTGCTCCAATTTTAGACCAGAATATCTTTACCATCCACCCTGATAGAAGCCTACGAATTCTACCCAAAGTCTGAGTGAGCATTAATTACTCAACCCTCATACCCGAATAATACTTCATGTTTGCGATGCGGGACGAGATATCTCCCCTTCTAACCTCTGTCTCAATGCGCATGAAGCTCCATGAGCTTCTCGACATATTAGACAACAAACTTCCCTTATACTCCCTGGATCATCCAAAAGCCCTTGGAACCACCACTACCCTATATTGGGCACCTTGATGATTCCAAACTCATAGCATGAACAATCAATAGTTTTAGTAGTTATTGTAAGTCTTGTCCCTTCGAAGTAGAGAACTAAACCAGGGGAAACCCCAAAAATTTGAAAGAAAACTAAGTATCCATTGGGACCGAAAATGGTAAATAAGGATTTAAGATAGGAATTTGGACATCCCAAGTGGCAAATAAATCATATAAATCATGAAGGAGAAATAGAAAGTGAATTGGATGTGAAAACCAGACTGGTTTAAGGTGAACCAAACCTAAACCGGGTTGAACTGGTTCAAAGATTCATTTTTCTAAGTGACTTCAAAATATCAAATTAGAAAATTGAAGCCACCAATAGGTAGAAAATGAATTTAGAAATTTTTAATTTTTGAAAAACCGGTCGATTTACAATTTTGGGTCACCGGACACGGTCGAACCGGACCGGTCAACGATCCAATCGGTCAACAAACTGCTGCTAGGTCAGCGCCCAGTCATTAGGCATGTCCAATTAATGCGTGATACGTGGCAAAGCACGCTTAGTCTGTCGCTTAGTTAGTGCCTGGAAGTGTTGGCCAATCAACGTGTGACACGTGTCCTTGGTCAACGAGGAGGAAAATTCATGTCAGTGACGACTGACCAATAGGGGAGTGACACGTGTCCCAACCCAATCAATGTCGGAAAAGCCCGTCAGTAGAGACCAACCAATGAGGAGCTGACACATGGCAAAAGTGCCACGTCAGTGCGACTGAGATATTTGGGAAACGACTGACCAATCATAGGTCGACACGTGGTAGTTCCACGTAGGATGACCTCAATCAATTAGAGTCTGCCACATTGCAGTGGTTGTAAACCCCGTCCTTTGATAATGAGAAAACTGGTGAAAGAACTAGTCAGTTTTGAATTTTAAATCGAATCGGTCTACAATCTCGATTATTAGGAAACGGGAAATTTGAGAATTTACAACTTCTATGTGACTCAAAATGGTTTATAAATCTTGGAAATGAACCTTAGGATGAATTGGGGAAGAAAAACTGAACCGGTTCAAGTGAGACGGGTCTAAATCGGATAGAACCGATTTATGAACCGAATCGACTCATGAACTGAAATCGATAGAGAAAGGGTAGACCAGGAAATGTATGGATCCCAAGTGACCCAAAGAGTCCTAAAAGTCATGGAAATGGACTTGAGGAAGAATTGGAGATGAAAACCAATCCAGTTTAGGTGAACCGGATCCGAACCGATTTGAACTACTGTTAAACCAAATTCTAAATTCATTTTTCTAGGTTGCTTAAAGAATTCAAATTTGAGATTTGAAGCCACCATTGGATAGAAAATGAATTTAGATGAATTTAAAAATTTTTAGATTTGAAAATTTTAGTCAAATGAGAGGTGAACTGGCCGGTTTAAGCTTTGAACCCGATTTGGACCGGTCTGGTCCAGTTCAGAACAGTGTCGTCTTCTTCCTTTAGATAATAACACTGTTCACTCGCCGAAAAATTGAAGCAACGCCGACGAAGAAAAAAATGTCTCCGTTTAATACGTTTTTGGCCATCAATGCCTCTTATAAAGGTGCCAAACGGACGGCCGACGAGTCCCTAAGCTCCCTATAAAAAGAGCCCCTCTCCATTCAAACTCTCCACACCTGAAAAGCTCACTCTCTCTCAGTTGCTTAGTTTTTCGGTGAAGCTCAAATCAGAACTTCGATATAGGGTCATTTTTTAGCCTAATAAGGCAAGGTTGGGTTCATTAGAACTGGGGAGAAGTCAGCTACACAATGGTGACATCCATTCATTCCGGCGAACCGAAGCTACCTTGTTTCGGTTGAGTTGAAATCAGCCAATTGGAGCCCTCCTCAGACCAAACCAAGCCCTCCCAACACTTCCTCAGCCCTCCCACGACCGAATTAGGATGGAAAGGTAAGCCAATTCGTCTCCCCTCTGCAATTTTTTATTAGTGTTAGAGAGAGAGTCAACCGAATTTCAATTAAAAAATTCTAATCCAATTCAACATCCATTGATGTCATTTTTGATCCTATGAAGAACCTTAGGAGTATAGCTACCTGCCCAGATAGAAAGCTCAGATTGCTGCACCCTCACCGGTAAGTAATCGAAGCTTTCTTTTTCTATAGTCCATTTTCCGGCGAAGCTCCATTTGAGCTTGTTCCAACGTTAAAACTTGCGATTCAAATTGCTAAAAAATCATATGAACATGTAAAAACTCAATTTCAACTTTAATTTCAACAATTGGAAGCATTTGATCGGTCAATTTGATGAAATCAAATTCGGCTATGTTAAGAAGTTGGAATTGGGGGAAAATTGGGAAAATTTGGGGAATTTAAAAAATTTTAACGACCAAAATGCAATTTTCTAAATTGAGGGTCAATTGGGCATGATAAAAATGTTAGAGGGCCAATTAAGGAAATTTAGAATTTTTGGGGTAAAATTTACCATTTTTGTAAAGGTATGGCAAAATAGTAATTTTGGAAAAGTTAGGGGACCAAATTGGAAATTTGGGAAATTAAACCCCTTTTTATGAAATTAAATAAATTGAGGCCCTAGGGAGAATTTTAAATGTTTTGGGACTTAATTTGAGGAAAAACCGACATTAGGGACTTAAAGTTAAAGAAAAATAACTTTACGTACCTAATTACAAATAAATAAAAGTTTGGTTTTTCTCACTCATTTAGAATGGATGAAGGCTATTAGGCCGAGAGATAATTAACTAAAATGTTTATATCGTGTAGGAACACAAAGTACCAGGAACGATAGCAAGGACAAGCTCGTGTGAATACAAGGAACCGGTCTAGTAGAATTCACTGCATTAACGGGTGAGTGTGATTTTATATCATACCCGGTTGGGGATGATAAGTTACTCGAAATGAAAACCCACTACCAAGTGGTATTTTAAACATCATAACTTAGAGGAGTGATGTGAAAATCATGCGGAAAAACTACCTAACGGTTGTAAGTAGATCATACCCGGTTGGTATGATGAAACTTTCTCGAAGGAAGTTGAAAACCCGTTCATCGGTTATGAGCGGAGATGTCCTTATACCCGGTCGGTATAATGGATAGTTGAAAACATATTTTTGTTGGAAGTGCTCTCCCTTGACTGTGTGCCAATGCTTAAATGATTTGGGAGACCTTCTTGATGGGAGCTTGAATAGCTCTTATAGGTCGAGGGCCTCAATTTTGGAACTTGAGGGCTATTATGCCCGGTTTTGAAAATCTCGAACAAGTGGACCATAGGCTAGTGGGCACGAGTAGGAACTCATAAACAAACATGAGATATGTGACATAAAAATTTAATAAATGAATTGTTTGGCCATGGTACCAAGACAAGGCTGACATATTCAGTCAACTAGTGGTAGTGTGACATGACAGGTCTCCAGATCAGTCAAGACAAACATTTGTAGGTTGAGTTGAGGGTTAGAGCCGTTGGACCAGTGGCACCACATATTATATGACATGGTAAGAAAATACTGTTTGTGCATGCATTATGATTATGGGATCGTCAAGGCGCCCATGAGGGGTAGTGAAGCATCCTAAGAGCCCTAAACGACCTAGTGAGTATATGGGCAGTTCGTCGTACCAGGTGACCGTGCGAAATTTGGAGTAGCACCAAGCGCATGAGACCAGGGTGGGGACAAGATGAGGTCTTTGTTCTCATACGGACATGAAAAATTTATTTTGAGATTGAGGGTCGAATGTCATGTACATCCACTCATTCTCAGGGTAGAAATGGACGTACTTCTATCTAGGTGGCCGGTAAAGTCGCTCTGACGCCACAAGTTGGTTCAGTGAACATGCTGACATGTGAATGTGTGTTTGACCTTCATGATGAAGCATGTGTGTTGGGTGATGACACACCGTGATTAAATAAGGAAATGGTGATATAACTTGAGATTTTAAATGAAAGGATTTTTGAAAGAAAGGAGTCTGGCACACTCCAATACAACTCTTTTCCTCAAAGTTAATTTTTGAAAACCCATTCACTGAGTTGTAGAAACTCACCCTTCCTTTCTATCCCTTTTTCAGGAAAAGAGAAAATGACTAGGAATAATACCAAGCCTTATCCTTTGTTAGGTATGCTTAAATTTTCCTTAAGATTGCATTTTATTTGATATATGTCTTTCCAGGGAACAAGGTCAAAATTACACCTGGCTCATCTCGAGTTAAAAATCGAAGGAAACTCCTCTTGAACTAAGAGAGCGGCAGGTTGTTCATGGGGATCCAACCAAACCGAGTTGGGGTGTGACAACTAGAGTGGTATCAAAGCCAAGTTCCCTTGAAACATTTTCAACATTATGCCCTGATATTAACCCAACTCTAAACTATCGTGTAGGAAGGAAAGTCCGTAGGAAATTCACGGAAAAATCCAGTCCTTCCCCTATAATCGTGAAAAAGACATCCAACCCAAAGGAGGAAGCCATTCAAAGGTTTCTAAAGGGCGAAAAGAGGGTGCCCAAGGACATGGTAGAAGACTATCGAAAACTAGTTGGAGCCCTATTAGAACTAGAAGGTATCATATACCCTCCCCCTAGACAAGAAGAACCAGCAACACCTCCTAGAAGTCCAACTCCTCCTCCTCCAATGCCACAACAACCAAAGAGGAATACTACCAAGAAGGAGGCCTAGGATAACTGTTGGGATGCATATACCACCTTCATGAAGGTCCACCAAGTACCTTCACCCACTCAACCTAACTTCAACCCGTCTCAATGGGTGAAGTGGACTTATAAGTGTGAGGTATAAGTACTAAGGTGGTACGGACTGGAGGCCATACATGGAATCCGTCTTATTAAGAAGCACGAAGTGACCCCAATCAGTTCCTCGGAGCCTTCTAATCAAGAGTTCCATAATCGTTCTAGTGTTAACTCTAGCCCTATGACCCCAAGGGATTAGGGGGTAGAGAATTCCTATAATAAGCCAAATATTGGAAAGAAAATATTTCCTAAATAAATGAAAGTGGAAGTTTATTAAAACTTCTATGTTTCCTTGAGAAAAATTAAGTGTATGATAATAAGAGTTTAAATAAAAAGGGAAGACCTCTTAAGGAAGAATGGGTTATGGGTCGTTAAACTCAACCCTTAAAACTTACCTTAGAAACACGATAAATTCATCTGATGGAGATCCTAAGAAAAGGAAAAGAGTTGGAGGATCAATCATCCAAGAGTACGTGACTTTTTGAGAGACCAAGAAGTTCTGAGAATTGAAGACACGAGAAGAAGTATAACATCCTAAAAGGAACCACAAGAATAAAAGTAGATTGATATGGAAAAGAAATTAAGTATAGAGTACACCACGAAAAGATGGAGAGAAAGTACAACAATAGAAAGTTCCAGGTGTAACAAACTAAAGAACTAAGATACAAATTCCTTAGAAATTTCATAGGATAAGAGACATGTGGAAGGTAAAGTATGAGTCAAAGAAGGAAGAAAAACAAGAAGTAGATGAATCATATCAGGTCCTTAAGTTTAGGAGAAATTTTCCAAAGGATAGTGCAATCAAACACCAGAAGGTACGAGTGGTTAGGTGAAAGTATAGGGAGGTTGAGCATAATCTACTACAAGAAGGCCTGGAAAACTCAAAATAGAAACTTCAAAAGAATCCTATATAAGGAAATGACTTATTTGGACCAAATCATTTGGAGGAGTAAACACAGTCTAACCAGAGATGGAGAATAGTGGAAGAATACACCCCAACCAAGACAAAAAGAGAAATACTAGGGATATAAAGGTATGAAAGGTTTGGACATGATGAGGATGAGAGACCCACCTCAAAGGAATAGGCGAATATTGAAGCGAGTGGCAATGAAGCACGATTAACAGAAGGTACTCCTAGATCCAAAGAGTAAGAATAAGTTAGTGAAAATATCGGCAAAATATACTCCAGGAATTTAAGGATTTCAATAGTAGACCTAGAAGGAAATACGAAGGGAAAAGAGAATGAAAAGCTCATCAGAGAAAGAAATCTTGGAAAGACATTGGCATACCAAGTAAATAAAGTGAAATAAACGGAATAAGCAAGAGGATAATTCCTCAAGAACAAGATAATGGGAAGGAAAGAATCATGTACAAAGAGAAAGAAATTACCCAACTCATGACTTAGAATTAACTACAATAGTGTTGCCCTAAAAATATGGCGACACTACCTTTATGGGGTTAAGTGTAGGATATACAAAATCACAAGAGCCTTAAGTAATTTCTAACTCAGAAGGAGTTAAATCTCCGTTAGAGGAGATGGTTGAAATTGGTGAAGGATTATGATCTTGAAATAGAATATCACCCTAGAAAGGCTAATGTGGTAGTAGATGCCTTAAGTCGCCAATATCAACCTTAAGTTGCATTAAGTCACAAGTATCCATTCCCAATATTATTTCTACCTCCCTTAGAGGTAATTGAATCAAATCTGCCTCCAGTTTAACTCCTCCAATTATGACCTCACATCCTTTTAACTGTTTGTCCCTATTTAGTCCTTCTCCTAAGGGTGTGAGGATGTTGAGATTTTATTCTAAGGAGGTAAGTTCTAAAGAAAGTCTTGGGATTAGATCTTCTTTGATGAAGGATCTTTCTACTCCCGAGTCAAAGACGGCGTACTTTTCTACCCCACAAGTTTACTTACCCTGATTGAAAAGAACACATATTTTAGAAGAAGATTCCTTTATTGAATAAAATTTTAAATTACAGGCTTCATCTCAATCTTAGATGGGGAGGTTTTGGGAAGTACCCACTATAATACTAGGGTCTTTTCTAGCATCTTTGTGGGTGAGGTTGTATACCCTAGCTAGTACTCAGGTTATGGCATGCTACATGGGAGTCCTTGGGTTCCCTTGGGGTGGTCCAAGCGTGTTTTATTGCTTATTCTCCCTAAGGGTGGGGCATTCCTTTGCAAAGTGCCCCACCTGCCCAAATATGAAATAGGACAAACAGGCTCCCTCATGGTATCGTTGGCATCTAGTGTAAACCCTGCTCCCTAGAGTTAAGGAAAACCGGGAAAGAACGAGTCAAACCAAGTGAGAAAATCGAACTAGTTCGCAAATATGTTTATTAGGGAGAACAGGAAAATTGGAAAAATTTCAACTCCCAAGTGACTCAAAAAAGGTTCATAAACCTTGGGAAATCACTTTTAGGAAAAAATTGAGAGAGAAAGACCGAATCGACTTGGGTGAACCAGACCTGAACCAGATTGAATCGGTTTAAGAATCAAGCTAGTTTATGAACCGGAACCCATAGAGAGAGAGGGAAAACTGGAAAATTTAGGGACCCCAAGTAACCTAAAGAGTCACATAAGGCATGAAGAAGGACTTTAGGATGAATGGGGGATGAAAACCAAATCGGTTCATGTGAATCGGACCCAAACCAAATTGAACCGGTTTGGACCGATTTGAACCACTATTGAACCGGATTTTAAATTCATTTTTAGGTGGCTTAAAAAAATTTAAAATTGATATTTGAGGCCACCATTGGATAGAAAATGAATTTAAAAATTTTTAGATTTGAAAATTTCGGTCGAAATGGGGGTGAACCGACCAGTTTAAGCTTAGAACACGGTTCGGACTGGTCTAGTTTGATTCGATACAGTGTCATCTTCTTCCTTCAGATGACAACACTGTTCACTCACTGGAAAATCGTGCAGCATTAGCGAAGCTGAAAAGTCTCCGGCCAGGTAGTTTCAGGTAATGAATGACCACCATTAAGGCGCCAATCGAATGACCAAGAAGTCCCCGAGCTTCCTATATAAAGAGCCCCTCCTCATTCATCCTCTCCACACCTGAAAAGCTCACTCTCTCTCAGCTGCTTAGTTTTCCAATGAAGCTCAAACCAAAGCTCCGATATAGGGTCATTTCTGAGCCAAAGAAGGCGAGAAGTCAGCTACACGATTGTAGTCTTCCTTTGCTTCGAGAGTCACCGGAGAAACGCTGGTGTGATCAAACAGTGAAGCAGCTCTGGTGTACCGAAGCTGCCCTATTTTGGCCGAGCTAAAATTAGCCAATTCGAGTCCTCATCAAGCCAAACCAAGCTCTCCCAACACCATCTCAACCCTCCCACAGCCGAATTAGGACAAAAAAGTAAGTCAATTCGACTTTCCTCTGCAATATCCGACAGGTGCTAGAGAGAGAGCCGAGAGAATTTCAATGATAGAATTCTAATCCAATTTGGTATCAATTGATGCCATTCTTGATCCTAGGAGGAACCTCAAAAGGAGAGCTATCTATCGTGATAGAGAGCTCAGACCATCGTGCCTTCACTAGTGAGCAATTGAAGTTTTCCCTCTCTATAGTCTGTTTTTCGGTGAAGCTCCATTTGAGTTTGTTCCGACATTAAAACTTACGATTCAAAGTGCTATGGAATTGTATGAATATGTAGAAAATCAATTTCATTTTCAATTTCAACAATTAGAAGTGTTTGATCGATCAATTTGATAAAATCAAATTCGGCTGCTTTAGTGAGTTAAAATTGGGGGAAATTTTGGGGAAATTGGGAATTTTCGAAAATTCAAAGGACCAAAATGCAATTTTATAAAATTGAGGGTCAATTGGGCATGATAAGAATGTGAGAGGTCCAATTGAGCAATTTTAGAATTTTTGGGGGAAAACTTACCATTTTTGTAAAGGAAGGGTAAAATGGTAATTTTGGAAAACTTTGGGGGCCAAATTGGGAATTTGTGAAACTTGAACCCCTTTTTATGAAATTGAATAAATTGAGATCCAAAGAGGAATTTTAGAAGTTTCGGGACTCAATTTGAGGAAAAACTGACAGTTTGGACTTAAAGTTAAAGAAAAATAACTTTAGGGACCTAAATGCAAATAAAGGAAAAATAGTTTTTCTCATTGATTTGGAACGATTGAGTACTATTAGGCCAAAAAATAATGAATAACTATGTTCATTGCATGTAGGAAAATGAGACATTGGGAACGCTAGCTGAAGTTAAGCTTGCTAGGAATGGAAACCGACTAAGTGAAATTTCACTACACGATCGGGTGAATGAGATTTTATATCATATCTAGTTGGGGATGATAAGTACATCGAAATGAAAACCCACTACTTACTAATATTTTAAACATCATAACTTAGCAGAGTGATGTGAAAATCACGCGAAAAAACTACTTACCAGTTCTAAGTGGATCATATCTGTTTGGTATGATGAAACTTTCTCAAAGGAAGCAGAAAACTTGTTCATCGATTATTAGCGGAGATGTCCTTATAATCGATTGGTATGATGGACAGTTGAAAACATATTTTGTCGGAAGTGCTCTCCCCTGACTGTGTGCCATTGCTTAAACGATTTAGGAGATCTTCTTGACGGCAGCTCGAATAGCTCTTATAGGTCGGGGGCCTTGGTTTTGAAACTTGTGGGCTAATATGCCCGGTTTTGACAGTGGGCCATAGGCCAGTTGGCATGAGCAAAAGCTTGTAAACAAACATGAGATATATGCCATAAAACTTTAAATAAATGAATTGTTTGGTCATGGTACCAAGATAGAATTGACATACTCGGTCAACTAGCGGCAGTGCGACATGACCGGTCTCCGAACTAGTCAAGACAAACAATAACAAGTTGAGTTGAGGGTCAGGGCCGTTGGACCAGTGACACCACAAATTATATGGCATGATATGAAAATACTGATTGTGCATGCACTGTGTGTACGAGACCTTCAAGATGCCCAAGAAGGGTAGTGATGTGTCCTAGGGCCCTGGATGATCTGGTGGGTATAAAGGCATTTAATCGGACTAGGTGATCTTGCGAAGCTTGGAGTAGCTTCAAGGGCATGAGACTAGGGTGGAGACGGGATGAGGTCTCTGTCCTCATACAGACATGGAGGATTTTTATGAGATTGAGGGTCGGATGTCGCGAACATTCACTCATTCTTAGGGTCGAAGTGGATGTACTTATATCTAGGTGGCCGGTAAGGTCGCTCCGACGCCACAAGTGGATTCAGTGGATGTACTAGCCTGCGATTATGTGATTGACCTTCATGATGAAGGATGTGTGTTGGGTGATGACACACCATGATTAATAAGAAATGGTGATAAAACAGAGATTAGAAATAAAATGATTTTTGAAAGGGAATAAGGAGTATGGCACACTCCAAATAAACCTTTTTCCTAAAAGTCAAATTTTGAAAATCCATTCACTGAGTTGTAGAAACTCACCCCTCTTTTTTATCCCTTTTTCAGAAAAAGAGAAAATGACTAGGAATAACATCGAGCCTTACCCACTGTCAGGTATGCTTAATTTCCCTTAAGCTTACATTTTATTTGATATATGTCTTTCCTGGCAACAAGGTTGAAAATATGTCCGAATCATCTCGAGTTAAAGAAGGGGGAAAGTCCTTTTGAATCAAGAGAACGACGGGTTGTTCACGAGGATCCAACCAAACCAGGTTGGGGCATGACATCTAGGGTAGCAAGGGTTCCCTTGTGGTATAGTAGGGATCACTCTTCGTGGGGATGGTGGTAAGTCCTTCCTCCTTTGGCCCACCCTGTTTCCCCATCTCAAGCCATTTTCCTCCTTCCGCCGTCCATGACAACCTTGGCCCTTGTCCTTTTTCTGGTTTGCTTGCTCCGTCCGATGATGTCGGGTTTGTACTAGTCGCTCACATTCGTGAGCCATACTAATCACCGTTGCCAGATCCGTGGGGCGTCCTAGTACTCCCATCCGGTCTTGTATGTCCATATTGAGATCGTCCATGAATCGTTGACATATATTTGCCAGTCTGGCCAGGTCAGGGGCGAAGGGTCTTAACTCATTGAACTTAGTTTCGTATTCTGAAATTGAGTTAAGCCCTTGTTAGAGTCAGAGGAAATCCTACTTCTTATCATTAATTAGATGCGGAGCTAGGTACTTCTCCGTGTACCCTCCTCAAATTGTTCCTAGGTGGGGGTGATGGTATGCAGGATCCTGACATTATCCCACCATCTTTTTGCACTAGCCTCTAGGAAAAATTCTATCAGGATCACCATGTCTTCTAGAGGAATCCTGGCTATTCCCATAAGATTCTTGATGTTGGCCAACCAGTCCATAGCAGCTCCAGGATCCTTCTCTCCTAGGAAAGGCTTACACCCTAGTTGATGGAGAGTTTTGAGGTACTTGGGGATGTCAACTTGTGGTGGGTTGTTAATAGGAGGGGAATGAGATTGCACTTCCTTAGGCTCAGCTCGAGAGTTGGTGTCCACCTCAAGAGGGAGGTTAGGTCATCCAAACACCTGGATGAACACCTCGTACAATCTCTGATGTTCCGAGCTTAGTACAGGTGGAACTGTTTGGGATTCTCGAGGAGTTTCCATAGGAAGGGGTTGTTGGGCAGTGTAAAAAACTATGGCTCTAGTTCAATTGGTTCCTCCCTTGGGAGCCATCTAAAATTTTAAGATTTATTCTCCGTAGTCACTATGTTATATAGTCTTGTTAATGCATTCGAGGAAACATGATCTAATACCACTCAAGTTGTCATGCCTAGATCCAGTTTGGTCGGATCCCCATGAGCAACCCCCCACTCCCTTTGGTCCATCAAGGGTTTCACCCTTTTTAAACTGCTAGAAGTAACGCGTATTTTTACCTATCTTTCCTGGAACAACATTATACAAAATTGAGTATTTTAAAATAGACATACATGTCTTCCTACTGTTCCAAATTAAGAGAGTCTTTAAGGAGGGTCTTTCCTCGGTTATCTGAAAGGGTAAAAAGGGAGGAGGTGAGTTTTCAAGAAAACAACTTTAATCAAAGTGTGCAAAAATCCTTATTTCTTTTAAGAAGGAACCCTCCTCAAATTTTGGTTTTTCAAAACCACTTTCCATTTACCATTAGGTGTGTTTTGCAAATATCACATGCCCTTCATCAGGAAGGTACACATATTCGTAGGTGTAGCCCGTCCACTGCACCCACTTGTGGCTTGGAGCGTTTTTATCGGCCACCAAGATAGAAGCCCGTCCACTACTACAATGGATCTGAGTGAATGTTCTCGACATCTGATCCTCAGACCCAAATGCCACTCCGTGTCCGTATGAGGACAGAGACCTCATCCTAACCCCACCCTAAACTCATGCGAAAGAAGCTACTTTGAGATTCTCGACTGACTGGCACGACGATCTGCCCTTATCTCCACCATGTGGTCAAGTAGCCCTTAGGACATCACTACCCCTCTTGGGCATCTTGATAGTCTTGTACCTCAGGTACATGCACAAAAGAATAGTTTTCCACATATAGCCATTTTCTTTGGCGCCACTAGTCCAACGACCCCAACCTCAATCTGACCTACAGTTGTTTGTCTAGGTCGTTTCGTTGACCTAGCCCTAACGCACTGCTGCCAGCCCATCAAGTACTGTCGGTTCTATCTTGGTACCATGGCAAAATCACACATTCATTTCATTAGAAATTTAATGGCTTTATATAACTCATGTTTGTTTATGAGCTTCTACTCGTGCCCACTAGCCTTGGGCCCATTGTACGTGATTTTTCAAGACTAGGCATTTAGCCCCACAAGTTCAAAAATTGAGGCCTCTGGCCTATTTGAGCTTTCTAGCTCCCATCAAGAAGGTCTCCCAAATGGTTTAAGCATTGACACACAGTTAGGGGAGAACACTTGTGACAAAAATGTATTTTTCACTTCATCTCACCAACCGGGTGTGATGATATCTCCACTTACAACCGACAAGCGGATTTCTCCTTCCTTCAAGGAAGTCCATCATACCAACTAGGTATGATTTCCTCTACTTACAATTGGTAAGTAGATTTTAGCTTAGTTTGCCCATCACCCCAACCAGGTGTGACGTTAAAATTCCACTCACAAGTAGTTTTTCATTTCTAAAGTACTCACCATCTCAATCGGGTATGATGTTAATAAGCCCACTTACTCGATAACCATGATGTGTTTGTCCTCAGTTAGTTTTCTAACTTTACGCGAGCTTTCTCTTGCTTGCATTCTGGTCACACTAGTCCCTACACAATTTGGAAAACCTTATAAATTTCGGTTTGGCATAAAAGCTTAAGCTCATAATTTATCTATAAATTGCACTTAGGTCCATAAAGTTCCTTTTTCTTAACTTTAGGTCCGTAATGCCAACTTTTCCCAAATTTTGAGACCCAAGGTTTCCAAAATTCCCTTTGTATCCTCATTTTACTCAAAATTGTATAAGGGGCTCAAGTTTTTCAAATTTCCAATTTTGTCTCCAACTTTTCACAATTTAGCATTTTGCCCGTACATTCCAAAAATGGCAATTTAGCCCCAAATGTGTCAAAAATTGACCAATTGGTCCTCCAACATCTTTTTTATGGCCAACTGGCCTTCAATTTTGGGAAATTACAAAGAGATCCCTCAATTTTCCAAAATTCACAATTTTCCCCAAAAGTTTCCCCCAATTTCTCCCCTTCGAATAGACCGAATTTGATTTCTTCAAATTGGCCATTAAATCATGGTTATTTGCTCAAATTGATGGTATGAATCAGTTCCTAAACTTCCATACGATTCAATTGAGCTTTGAACCACAACGTTTGGGTCCAAATTGAGCTAAAACGGAACTTCACCGGAAAACTGCTCGTAGAGAGAGAAAGCTTCGAAAGCTTACCGTCGGGGGTGCAGCAATCCAATCTCTCTATCAGAGAAGGTAGCTATCATCCTAAGGTTTCTCCTAGGATCAAGAATAGCTACAATTAACATCAAATTGATGAAGAATTCTATTAGATAAGTTTCAAATTTTCTCTCTCTAACTCCGACCTGCAACGATGGAGGAGGGCCTAATTGGCTTACCTTTGAACTCTGTTGAGGTCGTATGAGGGTTGTAGGGATTTGGGGAGGCTTGGTTTGTCCAGGGGTGGGCTGAACTTGGCCGACTTCAGCTCGGTCGAAATAGGGCAGCTTCGGTCCATCGGTGCTGCTTCACTATTTGATTTCGTCGGCGCTTCTCCAGTGGTCCTTGGGTTAAAAGGAGGATGCTATCAGGTAGCTGACTTCCCTTGGAGTCTGTAGGACCTAACCTCACCTTTTGAGGCTGAGAAAAACACCAATATCGGAGCTCTAGTTTGAGCATCGCTAGAAAATGTAGCAGTTGAGAGAGAATGGAGATTTCAGGTGTGAGGAAGATGAATGGGAAGGAGCTCTTTATATAAGGAACTTGGGGACCCTCTGCCCGAAAAATTTTCTTTTTGGTCGAGCTTATCCTCACCCTTATATGTCCTAATTGGAGTTGTTTTTCCTTCTCCGACATTATCCATTTCTACATTGAATGAATAGTGATGTCATTTGAACAAAGAAGATGACACTGTTATGAACCGAACTGGACTGGTCCAAAAGATTCAATGCGTAAATTAGTTGGTTCATGCTTGATTCGACCAGTTTTCTCAAATTTTAAAATTTCTAAATTTATCTAAGTTCATTCTCTATCTAATGGTGGTTTCAATTCCCCAATTTAAATATTTTAAGCCACCTAGAAAAATGAATTTAGAAATTGGTTCAAGTCGATTCAATCTAGTTTAGTCTAGTTCACCTTGAACCAGTCTGGTTTTCACTTCCCAATTATCCCAATGTTCTTTTTCATTCTTTTTATAACTCTTTAAGTCACTTGGGATTTGTCAATTTCCCAATTTACCCTTTTTTATCGGGTATAGTTTGTGAATCGACTCGGTTTTCTCTTTTGAAATGATTGGTTATTTCCTTGGTTTTCTTATCTATAAAGGGATGGGGTTTATAGATGGGCTAATAGAGCTAGACATACCAAGGCTTCAAAGAAAGATTTGTAAAAATGGTTTTTAATAAACTAAATATTTTTAAAAACTCATTCCCAACACCTGCTCACTAAGTTGTAGAAACTCACCCCCTTCATTTACCCCTTTTTTAGGAAAAAGTAGATCAACCGTGAGAGCTTGAGAAGATGAATCCTACATCAGGTATGCTTAAAGTTCTTTTAAGCTTGCTTTAGATTGATTAATGATGTTACAGGGAACAAGATTTGAAATTTCGCCTGGCTCCTCTTGTCTAAAGAAGGGGAAACCCCTCTTGAACTAAGGGAGAGGCGGGTGCTCACAGGGATCTAACCAAACCGGGTCGGAGCATGACAATTTTAGTGGTATCAGAGTTGTGTTCCCTTGAAAGCATTATCAAGACTATGACCTGACCCTAATAAGATTTAATTACCTTGTATGAAGAACATTCCCTAGGAAATTTGTCGTGCGAACCTGCCCCATTCATGGACTCTTGAAAAATGCTCCTACCTCAAGAAAGATAAACAACCAAAAACTAGCTTAATTTGAAAAGTGGGTGCCAAAGGACATGATCGAGGAATACAAGAAACTTCTTAGGGAGATATTAAAACCAGCCAACATACCACATCCCTCCTCAAGGTGGGAAGAACCCATACCTCCTCCAAGGGACCTAACGCCACCTCCAGCACCATGGCAGCCAGAAAGGACCCCAACTCAAAGGGAGGCCTGAAACAACTATTGGGAGGCTCATGCAACCTTCATGAAGGTCTTCTAGGAGCCCCCACCATCCCAACACAACTTAGACCCCACCAAATATATAAAGTGGGCCTATGAGTGCAAAGCTGAGATGTTGGGGAGGTACGGGCTCGAGGTATTCCACATGGTTCGTCCTAGCAGGGAGACCCACCAAGAATATGGATGTACATCCATAAGCCCGACACCCTTGGAGCCCTTGGACCACGAATTCTAAAATAATTCAGAGGAGAACTCCCAACCTATTACCCCAAGGAATTAAAATGAGAAGTAGTGAGAATTTTCTGTAATAAGCCGGCAAGAACTATTTCCTTAATTGAGTTAAGATTAATAATTTTTTTTCTATTTATATGCTAGTCTCCCCATTAACGACAAGTTACCACTGACAACTTTAGTGACAACAAGGGATGGGAATATACCCAAGTATGCCAATAAGGACCAAGGTAGTACATGGATTATAAGAGGGACCACTCGAGGAGAAAGACTACAGGCAAACCTCCACGTAAATGGAAGGGTGGAAGGATTCCAAGTAGGAGTTAGTACTAACTGACAACCCTAAGATGGCCTAACTTAAACCCGAATAGTCCCAAATGGGATCAAGAAACTTCAAGCCCAAAAAGGGACAAAGGCAACAAGTCGAGTTAAAGGCTAGGAAACCTCAATGATGAGTTCCGGAGAAACAAAACAAGGAGCCCACCGAGAAAGGGAGTCGTAGGAAGGGACATATCCTAACAAAGTGGCAAAGGATCCAACTGAATGGGGAGAGAAAGAGGTACGCACGTAGATGAAAAGTGGCCGAGTACAAGGGAAGCACACTTCTACAGGTTCAAAGAATGAGATAAACCTGAGGAAAGGGTAAAAAGGGAAGGTAGCATCAAATGATGCAGTAACATGTAGGAGTGGGGAGATTAGTATAGGAAATAAACCTAATGACCAATAGGGATTAAGCGAACCCTCGTGTAGGAGCCAAGAAATTTTGAAATGAAGAGGATCTGAACTTCCCCTGTAAGGAGGGCAACTTGAAAGAAAGGCAACTGAGAATAAGGATAGGGTACATAGGAAGTACCCACGGTATTTCCCCAGAAAGGGGTAAACATGGGAAATGGCATTAAATGGTTCTAGGGTCGGTATCTATAGGAGCAAAGAAGGGGAGAAAAAGTATTAAGGAAAGGAGGCATGGAAGGATGTGTATGACTCAA
Organism: Trapa incisa; assembly: GCA_030064435.1. Taxonomy (NCBI): domain Eukaryota; kingdom Viridiplantae; phylum Streptophyta; class Magnoliopsida; order Myrtales; family Lythraceae; genus Trapa; species Trapa incisa. The sequence goes on along the minus strand of CM057779.1, from coordinate 15,601,077 downwards.
GGGAGTCACGATTGGACGGTTTGACATAGTATGGAGCACACGAAACAAACCCAATACTCAAGAACCCCTCGAAGGAGGAAAGAAGGACTGAGAAGTAGTAATGACTACACCCTAAAAAGTGAGACATGATAGGTATTAAGGACAAGTGAACTTGAGAGATGATTATCTCAAAACAATTAAACAAGGAGAATAGTTGGGACGAGGCAATTAACGAACTAACCCTCGTGAGAGTCATGGATGTAAACCCGGTGAAGAGAGGAGGAGTGGAAAGGCCAAATGTTGGAAAAGAAGGATGAAAAAAAATCCTTACATAATCAATGGTTGAAAAGTGAATTTCCGACCACACTCAGGCCATGAGAAGGATTAAATAAGCCTCACACAAGGAGGTCAAGAAATCTGGAAACAAACAATACCCGAACTCTTCCCAAGGAAGCAGACTTATACGAGATGCAAGTAAGATTAATGAAAGGGTACAAGGACATACCCGCAAGAATTTCAAGGAAGGGTAAACTAGAAGGACGAGAGCGAGGGATGGCATAAAGTTACACTAAGGTCAGGTACTTGTAAGGGCGAAGAAAGAAAGGAGCCTAGTAAAGAAAGGAATCCTGAGAAGTGCATGTCCCAACAAAGAGACGATGGACTCAATGGAATCGGGAAAAGCAAATAAGCCCACACCTGAAATATAGGTAGAAGTGAAAAAGGCCCAATGATCAGAAGTCCCTCACATAAGGGATACGGGATAAAAAAGGGAATTGGAGGACAATGAGGGATTAAGGGCTAACAACCATACTGATAACAGAAGGGTGTAAGAAAGAGAGGAAGGAAAAGCCTTCAAGGAGTGCTAGGGAGGTTGAACATGAAACTCCCAAGGTGGAAGTCCCTATGTAGAAGGGTAACGGTAGGAAGTGAGATCAAGCCAAGGAATCGACAGGAGAATCATAAGAGGCTTAACCCGAAATAGGGAACCTAAAGAGGGGGCATCAATGGTTGAGGATGTACTCGAAGGAAGGAAGTCCTCGTGCAAAGATACCACTAGAGATAAGGAAGGAAATGGAAGGGAGAGAAAACCGCAAGAAAGTCAGTAAGCCTAGAAGTGGATGAGAAACACAATGGTCAAAACTAAGAAACCTACTAAGAGAGATGAGGAAGGATGTGTAAATATGGAGAACCAAACGCTACCAAAAAGGCATGAAACGCCATCAAGGGGCGATCTAGGATGTAGGGAAAAGGACGATTTTGGGATAGTCAACCCAAAGACAAGGATGAAAACCTTCAAGAGGAAGGACCTTACCCTAAGCGGAATAGGAAGTGGACCTAAAAGTATACTTTTGAACTAGTGGGTAAGACATACCAAATCAGGATATCCTACATGGAGTGAATGATTAACAGAATGGAAGAGAAATTTCATTAGTGCATGGATTAAAAAGGACTAAGTAAAGGAACAAACAAGGGGTAGCAGGTCAAGTAAACCCAAGATGACACCAAGGGAGATTTTTCCCAATGTAAAGGAAGATGAAATTTAGTTTTGAGGACAAAACCCCTGAAAGGAGGGGAGAGTTGTAAAATCCGTCACCTCGGGTCAAGGAAACTAGGAAATAATTGGTCAAATTAAGTAGAAAACTGAACCACTTAATGAACTAAGAATGATAAAGAATCATTGAAATGGGAAATTGGAAAATCCCAAGTGACCAAGATGTCACAAAAATGATGGGGAAGGGTCATGAAGGAAATTGGATGAGAAAACCGGGCTGGTTTAGGGTGAACCAAACCTGAACCAGACTAAACCAGATTGAACCGGGTTGAACTATACATGAACCGGTCTTTTAATTCATTTTTCTAGATCACTTAAAAAGATCAATTTGGGAAATTGATGCCACCATTGAATAGAAAATGAATTTAGACAAATTTAGAAAATTTTAATTTCGAGAAAATAGGTCGAATTGGGCTTGAACTAGCCAATTTTTCATTCTCTGGTCACTGGACCCGGTCATACCAAACTGGTCAACGAGCCAACCGATCAACGGACTGCTGATCGGTTAGCACTCAATCAACACACGCGTGACCAATTAGAGCATGGCATGTGGCTAGAAGCGCTCTGTTAGCCGGTCAATAGCCAACGGTCAACGGCTGCCTAGTGAGCAGCCACGTAGATACGATCAATCAATGAGAGGTTGCCACGTGTCCAGTCAACAGATCTATGGTTGACACAGCAGCTGAGCCAGATCGCCATGTTGACAAGATTGACCAATCATGTGCTACCACATGATCAGCTCGCACATGTAGAACAGTGTCATCTTCCTCTTCTGTTCGATGACACTGTTTATCGAGAAAAGATTTTTCTTTCCTTTTTCGACGAAGGAAATTTGCTCCAATTTGGGCAATTTTCGATCAGGATGAGCACGACCAGTATGGAAACTAGTTGGGCAAAGGGTCTCCGAGCTCCCTACATAAAGAGCTCCCCTCCGCTCATCCTCCACACACCTAAATTCCCTTCTCTCTCTCCGAAATGCTTTGTTTTCTAGCGAAGCTCAAATAAGAGCTTGGGCACTTCCTCAAGCCTTAGAAGCCAAATTCAAGTCCTACAGACACATAAGGAAGTTAGCTACCTGATGTCTACCTCCAACTGACCCGAGGATCGCCAGAGAAGCGCCAGTGAGCTCGAATAGTGGAGCAGCTCCAACGGACCGAAGCTGCTCTGTTTTGGTCGATAGAAAGTTGGAAAACTTGAGCCTTGTTCACAATTTTAAGTAAATTAAGGACCCAAGGAGAATATTGGAAGTCTTTGGGGGCTTGATTTGGGAAAATTTTAACACTAGTGACTTAAAGTCAAGAAGTGTGAACTTTAGGGTACTAAGTGCAATAAACCATAAATTTGGGCCTATTAGACAATACTGAAGAGCTAGAAAGCTTTTATGCCAAACCCTAACGTATAAGAGTGGTCAAACACGAACAAGGGAGTTAGATTCAGACTTGGAGAACTGGCTAGGGACGAACACGTCAAAGTCACCTGGTGAGTGGGAATTTTATACATCATACCGGTTGGGATGATGAGCACTTTTACTAAATGAAAACCTACCTACCAGTTGTAAGAAGGATTATTTAAACATCATGCCCAGTTGGTATGATGAGCTTCTTTACTGAAAGGAAAAACATGCATACCGGTTCTAAGTGGACCTAACATCACACCCAGTTGGTGTGATGAGATAAAAAGGAAGATTTTATCATAAGTGTTCTCCCCAGACTGTGTCGTTGCTTAAAATATTTGAGAGACATTCTTGACGAGGGCTAGAACAACTCTAACAGGCCAGGGGCCTCAATTTTGAACACATAGGGCTCAAGACCCGATTTTTGAAAAACACGTGCAGTGGGCCAAGGTCAATGGGTACAGGCTGAAGCCTATAAACAAACATGAATAGTAAGACTCATGAAAACTCTTATTTAAAATGGAAATTGTGTGATTCGCCACGGTACCAAGTCACAATAGATAATACTTGATGGGTTGGCGGTAGTGCGTTAGGGCCAGGTCGATAGATCTGCCAAGACAAACAACTACAGGTCAAGTTGAGTGTCAGGGCTATTGGACCGTCGGCACCAAAGAGAATGGCTAAAATATGAAAATTATTGTTTGTGCATGCACTTATGGATTTGGGACCACCAGGATGCCCTAGGGGGTAGTGATGGGTTCCAAGGGCTGCTGGACTACATGGTGGAGATAAGGGTAGTTAGTCATGCTAGTTAGTCATGAAGCTCTAGGAGCTTCTTGTGCACGAGACCAAGGTGGGGTCAGGATGAGGTCTCCGTCCTCATACGGACACGAAGTGAATTTCGGGTCTAAGGGTCAGTCGTCTGGGATATCCACTTAGACTCAGGGTAGAAGTTCAGGGCTTCTATCAGGGTGGATGGCAATGGTGTCCTGATCCCTAAGTGGGTGCAGTATGGGACTTCTCGATGAACATTTGTACCCTTTATGATAAAAAAATATGTGTTTGTTTGCTAAACGCCTCTCAAGACAAGGGGATGGGCTAATAGAGCTAGACACACCAAAGCTTCAAAGAAAGATTTGTAAAAAGGGTTTTTAATAAAGTAAATATTTTTTAAAACTCACTCCCAACACCCGCTCACTGAGTTGTAGAAACTCACCCCCTTCCTTTACCCCTTTTTCAAGAAAAAGGAGGTCAACTGAGAGAGCTTGAGAAGATGAATTCTACGTCAATTATGTTTAAAGTTCATTTAAGCTTGCTTTAGTTAGAGTAATGTTGTTTAAGGGAACAAGATTTGAAATTTTGATTGGCTCCTCTTGTCTAAAGAAGAGGAAACCCCTCTTGAACTAAGGGAGCGGCGGGTTGCTCAAGGGGATCTGACCAAACCAGGTCAGGGCGTGACGGACTTGCTCTTGGCTTGGTGGTTAAAAGACACAATTACCCATTTTGAAAGTCTTGATGGACTCATTATTTAAATTTCTCTACAAGCCTGTGCTCGTGCCCATCGACCTTAGGCTCAC